>OY728162.1:152338734-154838734 GCA_963277665.1 Viscum album | reverse complement strand
CTATCATTACAAGGGCTGATATTCTAAACTTGGTGGGGTATATTCAAAAACAATTAGTCTATTTTGGTACTAGGGGTGCACTCCTATGTTATCCAAACTATGGTACATGACTTTCTCGTTAATCGAGAGCATATAGAGTGGAAAGAGTTCGAAACCACCTTGTTCAAGGAAAGATATCTGGGTAATAAAGGACTCCAAGAGGCACAATAAGAGTTATCACATATGGAAGTTGAGGCACAAAAACACAAGGAAATCAACAATTATAAAGGGGATATAATCAAACAAATAAGGTTTAAGTTGTAAATGGATGAGACTATTGAATTGAAGGTACCATCCTTGGAAGAAGAGTGTAGGAAAGAACAGGGTTAGGCATAGATCTGAGTTAATGGAGTTTTTCCGGTTAATAAATTTTTTTATTTTCATATTGATTTCCATATAAATATCAATCATATTAAAAATACAATTAACTGTAAGTCTCTAATCCTACACGAGTCATACATAGTGTGAGGAAAAATAGGGAAATAAATGGTTTCTCACTTGCATGACAGTACTAACTGATGAATAAAGGTTTGGGAAGGAAAGTTATGTAGGTCCCATTTGAGACCCATGGTTTTGTAAACTAGGATGATTTAATCAGAGGATTTGATACGTACTATTAGTTAATAGGGTCTAAAAAAGTGTTATACTAAGGGTAGTAAAGTTCCACATATGTGAGTTAAGATTAAAGAGTTTTGAATCATGACCATAATGGCTTGATTAAATGGGTGGATCCAGGTGGGTTAAGGAATACCACTGACTATATTCGAAACATAGGTTCCACAACCACTCAGTCAAGGGTGTATCCATTAGGATGTGTGGCCATGTAGGTGGTGGTATGATTTTTTCATGCACTATCACTATAGGTGGTCCTCTTAGAGATGATGGAAGTGAATCCTATGACTCATTAACCTAGGATGTGAAAAGCCTATTTTAACCATGTTCCATCACCATAGAGGGAATCTCCATTCGAATATGTGGAGTGGATATTGATCTATATTAAGATAGGATTTTTTATGTTATGGTGTCATGGTGATCAGGATGAGTTCAAAAAGTCTCTAGATAACACCATCATTCATCAGTCATTTGGATGGGTGCTTGTCAAATCAATAGAATGCATATAATCCAATAGGGAAAGTTCGAACATTGTCCAATTAGTTCCCAATTATTAAAAAAATTGTTAATTAGGTTTCATTGATAAAGTTCATATAGATTTAACTGAGGGGAGTCTCTCTTATGGCCAAACATCTAGGACCAAAATTATTAGTTTAATGTCATGTTTTTTAGATCATAATTCTCTGAGGTTTAAGGTCACAGAACCTTGACCAAGACTTTGTGTTTAAGGTCATTGAGCTTGTAACAATACGCCTAATTTATGTTTATATATCTTAAACCGAGAATCTTAGTTTAAGGTCACAGTTATTAGGCTACAATGAACCATTATAGGTTTCTTTGTGTAGTAAAAAATAGAGGGGAAAAAAATGTGAAAAATGTCGTATAGGGTCCCTACACTACAGAACAAATACTTAATACTTGTCCCATACTATTTGAGGACATAATGGATGGATTATAAAGGTTTTATACTGAAATGTATGAGTGAATTATAACCAGGGTTCCTAAGACCAAGTGATATATGCCCTGTGTGTGAAATAATGAATTGTAAAGAGCATTCTTCTCTATATGGGATCAACCCACAATGGGTAAGAGAGTTTATGGGTAGAGATTCTTGGAAAATAAAACTTTCATAACATACACAAAAATGTGGAGGGTAACACTAGGGGTGTCAAACTTACACTAGAATAAGGGAATGTATAAATAAGGTGAATCAAAACTTATTAGAATATAAATCATGGGAGGGGTGACCAATGGGTGAGAGATATTGTCAAAAAAAATTTAAAAATAGGTTTTGTACCACACTAGGCATGAATGGAGTAGATAAAGATGTCATAGATCATTGGCCATGTTTGAAACATGGGATATGATACTTTTTCGGAACAATCCTTCAGGGTGTGAGCACCAGGTTGATAAGTGAGATAGATTTTCTAGACACCATTTTCATTAAGGCATCCCATATATGTTTGGAGGATGATAAGTATCCTAATTGAGGGATACTTGATATATGAAATTGAGTCCGTTGAATATATGTGTAGAAGTTCAACACCCATATTTTTATGCCACTATGCTGTTGGGAACATTGATGGGGGTGATTCAAGGAGAAAATGTAAAACCAGTTCCAGGGGATGTAGGTGCTAATATAGGTCAATAACCAAGCTATTACTAGGATATAAAATTCATAAAACTAAATTTATCCCATGAGATGAAATGGGAATCAATCCTTACATAGTTATTCAATTTGGAATTGTAGGATATTGTAAATATAAAGAGGGATACCACTTGTGTGAAGTCTAATGTCATTATGTAGCATTAAATTATTTAACTGGTATGTAAAAAATGCAATTTAACATCATGTGATGAGTAAATTAGACATGTATTTTGACATCATACAGTATTGATAGGGAATCTTCTGTTTAAGGTAATATACAATTGATGGAAACTTTGTCTAGTTTCACAATATTCCACTAGGATTTATAGTGTGGGTTTGGTGATTTTACCAACCACGGATTCCCTTCCCCATATTAAATATGGGGTGATGTTTCACATAGTTTAAGTTTACGATGATTGTAACAAAAGGGGGATGAATCCTAGAATATTTGGCATGGCAAGAAAGAGTAGTGACCTGATGTGAAAAAGTATTATGGAGGCCTATCACAACATGAAAAAATTGGGACATTTTTCATGTAGTTTAGGTTCATGATTCTTAAACCAAATGGGGCTTCCTTCAATTAAACATGAAACTTTGTTCATTTCAATCATTATTGGGGGAATGTTTCACTACAACTTCTAAGCACACATGATCTATGCTCGATGTGAGAAATAAGTAGTGGTAGGGAGATCCCCTTACAAAAAATAAGAGTGTGATAATGGAAAAATAAGCTAACTTGGGAAATATACAATGACACCAAATCTCTTGGTATTTGTGCATAAACATGCGGAGGAGTAACACCAAGGGTTTTGAAACTTCAAAAGAACAAAAGAAGGAGGAAATGAAGGTAAATTGACACCTCCAAGATCAAGGCCTCAAAAGAGGGTGACAAATGTGTAAGAAATGGATACTGAACTTATTTAAAACACAGGTCTCACAACCACACAAGTTGAGAATGGGGTGTTCCAAGATGGTGTTGGCCATTGACCTTGTTAAAAACATGGAGATAACTATTTATTTCCATGTGAGGCCTTCGATCTAGGACCTTAGGTGGGGGGAGAACCTATTTTGGCCATTTTCCATCATCATGTGGTTCCTTTTAAGAGTTAGGAAGATGATATGGATCTATATCAAGGAATACATTTAGTTTCAAGGTGGTCATGACGATCTATTTTGGGGAGATTTAAATAATTTATGAGTTATCTCACCATATTCTTGAATGCACTAAGTGATAACATTAGTAAATTGGTTTTATACATGTTCCCAAGGGGGGTATACCTTAAATAGATCAATGGTTAGGCTAGTCCTAGAACATGATGTTTGGTTCTCCAAACATATCATATGATACTATGACTCAAGTCATATATAGTTCTAGGATGCGGTGTGGTAACATGGGGAGGGTCTCTATATTGAGTGACATCTAAAGGAATTATATATTTTTACATCATGAAATGGGTATGTGAACCTTGGAATTTAATAACATTCAATAAGTATTTCATCCAAGCAGTTTAACCTCATGTGGTAAGGATGGGGTTATTGTGGTTTAAGGTCATATTTTTTTGACTAAGTTGTATTGTAGTTTCACACAATGTGACTAGGATTTTAGGATTCATATTTTATATTCATGTAGTTGGTACCAAGGGTCATCTCATATTTATTATAAGAGGCATCCCATGTTTATTACATAAGTTGATTCTATAGTTTAACATCATGTGCTGAATATGATGGTTTTGGATCATCTCAAATTTATCATATGAGGCATCCTGTATTTATCACATAGAGTGAGGATGTTAATTAAAATCATGTGATAAGAATATTTTCAGGTATTTGACCTCCATATGTCTAGTGTGTAAGAGTTTTAGTTTAAAATTGTATAGATTGGACTATTGGGTTCATTCATGTAAATTTACTCTAGAGTAACATGGTATTCTTGGGAGGTGTGATATGCTCCCCACCCATGATGATAAATGAGTTTGAACCATTAGAGTATACATTATGAATAACATATTGTCCTTCCCATTTGGGTTCTAATTATATTGGCTTCTTCCCAAGTATCATTGTTTTCCTTAGATCTAACGCTATGTCACCGTGAAGGAAGGAATAAATGTGATATGTCTTATTGAAGTCTCAAGAAACTGATATCTAATTACTTTTTAGTTTATGAAATGGTTGGAGCCTTAATTTCTCAAGGGATTTGAAATCATACAAACAAACCTCATCCCCATTTTCTGAAATTTACTGATTTTAAATTGCCATGTGAAGTGGTGGTAGAAAAACCTATATAGGTAAAAACACCTTGGTTCCATACACCAATGAGTATTGGGTCACCTTGGTGGAATTATGAGGTGTCGTCTGATTTTAACTGAGGAAATTAGGATTCTTATTTGGAAAAAATTATTATTTTGACCTATCTTCATCTCAAATATGTTAAAAATATTTTTATCTACTACCTCAATCTTCACATTTTCTTGTGTTTTGTAGCGTGAAATGTGGATGGAAAAAGTTCGTAATTGGTGCATAATTTATTTTCACGATGGCTCAAGAGTTGTTTCCATTTTCCCTTAAAATGATGCATGGACTCAAAAATCAGTGTATGGGGTGGGATTTAATGAATTTTATGGTTGGGGTCTTGGCCTCTTATAAAGGGACGAATTCCACCAACTTCGAGAAGAATTTGGTAGTAGTTATAATGAACATTCACTGTTGAGCGGTTACTGGTGGGCAAGGGACTACAACGTTGAGTCCTGAAACAAAAAATGGCCTGGAAGACATGGTGAAATGGATAATATCTGGTGATTTATGAATTAATTTTGAATTCATTTTTAATAAATGACACATCTCAGTGAATATGATGTATTCTTGGAACTGGGCGTGCAAAAGTACCCTAGCCTTCAGATCTGGTGAGAAATCTTCAATCCTGCTTGTTGGGTTCCACATGGCCCAACATGGAATTCATGAAGGAGATGAAGAATATCATCCCATTGGTTGGAACATAGAAAAATTTCATAAAAACAACACAAATAGAGGGTATGTTCATTTTTGGTTCCTCCCTGAGGGGTATATTTCACCACAGATCGATAGATTCTCTTTTGCTCAACTTGATCTTAATGGAGGATCCCATGATATATATATATATATATAAGGGATTCATCCAATTGGTTTATTCTCTAACCACTATATCATTTAAGGGGCATACACCAAATGTTTAAAAGCCTAGTCGATTTTCCCATTGGTCCTCTTCAATAGGTTTTATGGGGAAATGACATTGTGATGGGCCACTTGAATGGTCGTATCGTTATAGTCAGGACTTGAAAGAGAAGTCTCTCGATCGTCTAAGGAATCAGGTTAGTCACTTTGTTACTATAGTAATTGAGTAACCTTTTTATATTATGGGAACTTATCCATCATATCAAAGGTCTTCTTTATTATAGGTAAAATTTCTTTCTTTATAATTAGGAAGACATTTCATATCTATTTGATGAACAGTTCTGAGTTTCCCTTCATATAAGTTGGGGGACTTCAATATCAAGGTAAAACTCATGTAATATTAAAATTACCTAATACTCAGCCTCATTTTTTGTTCAAATCTCTAATAATATTAACGATGAAGTAAATATGGCATGTGTGGGAGTGATAAATATGATCCCTTAGCCAATCTTGTTTACTTTGGGGATACAAATTCTTCTTGAATTTGGGAGGTAGGAGGTTCCATAAAAATTAATATTCCAATATGTATTAACCAAATCCATACAGAGGGTATCCCTATCGGGGAAATCAAAATCCATTGGAGATTCCTCAGGAGTCTGGTGGGAAGTCTAGAAACCAACGATTCCTTGATCGTTTATATTCTTATAGGGTAAAAACCTTATATCAAACAAAAATAGGACCAATAACCATTATTCCAATTTCTATGTGAGCATATATCTATTGAGGATGTACTTTGGAGGATCAACATAGGACTCTATATATATTCCAAGGTGTTAAATATAATGTTTAAATTTTGAAATGTGAAGACTAAGGTCATGAAACTTTTCTCAATGTAAGAACACCCTTTCTATGTGTTTAGAAACATTTGGATGAGATAATAGATGTATTTTTCTCTCAACCCATTATTCTTATTATGTTGTAGAGCACCAAGAGAGTTTTTTAGGGTAGTCACATAAAGAACCAGTGTATTCCTAGTGACAGATGGTATATGAAATGGTGGATCTAGTAGGTATTTCTTGATGTCCTCCAATCTGGTTTGGTACTCTTCATCCAACTGGAAGGTGGTCCCTTTATTCATGATCCTATATAATGGTTTTCATTTAATATATAGGTTACTGATGAATCTCTTAATATTGGATAGATGACCCTGTAGACCTTGTAATTTCAGGAAGTCACATGGAGTAGGAATCAGGCTAATAATACTGATCTTCTATAGGTCAATCCTGACTCCTTTATACCTGAAAACAAAACCATGAAACATTATATATGTCAATTTGAATGCATACATCAAGGAGTTTATTTTTAGGTAATGGTAGAATTGGACGTCAAAATCATTCCCAGGATCTCTAATATGGTACTAACATTGGTGGGATTTGACTACCAAATCATCCACATAACACTACATCAATGTAAAAAGGAGTGATGTGAAGATTTGAATCATAGAACCCTGGTAATGAGCCCCGATGTTCATAAAACCAAGTGGAATCACCTAGTAATAAAAGGTTCCATGTGGTGCCCCAAAGTTCATGGTGTCCATATATTTGGGTTCCATCCAGATTATATTGTACCCATAATACCAATCCATGATGGATAAATATTTAAATCCAATAGTGGCATCAATCAGTGGCTATGTCACTGGGAGGGTAAATTCATCCTTTGGACAATGGAGGTTAAGGTCCTAAAGTTTGATATTTACTTTTATATGCTTATTATTCTTCTTGAATGGGAAAATTTAATCTTACCACTTTATGTATTGGAATTCTTTGATAAAGCTATCTTTAATTATCTTGTAAACTTCTAACTCAACCATGTCACCATGGGAAGGGTGAATCTTATTACAAGGATGTTTGCACCCACAATCAACCTTTGTGGGTCCAAGGAAATGAATAACTACCTTGGGATTGAGGACCAACATTTCCTAAAATCTCTAGGATAATACATCATAGTGCTATTTTAGTAAAATCACATACGACAACTTCTCTTCTAGGGACATGACTGTAATAATCAACGTTAGCCTCAAATCCTCCTGTGTGCTGAGATTAACCTGATTCAAATCATTGAAAGTTGTATACACTCTTTCCTCAAATGAATGAGGGTATTCTTATAGGTCATCATTATCATATGAAGTCTGGAGTTTAGTGGAAAGGGGATAAACCTCCAGAAGTGATGATTTTGGAGTGATACTAAATTTTTTTACTTTATAGGGGTAAAATCCTTATTGAGGGACTTATTTAATATTAATATCATAACTATTAAACACAGTGAACCTTTTCTATGTGGTTTTTGAAAGTAGGGTCTGTATATAAAGTTTAAAAAATAATGATGATTATAATTCCATTGTATATGTATTCCTCCATGGAATATACAGTGCTGTTATGGTTCAGTGGCTAAGGGGTAGAATATAGTGACCTAATATTATCATACATGAATATTCCATTTTTTTATATGAATATTCATTACATTAAACAAACATATGCATGAGGACCATAATAGTTTATTGTCTTCATAGGCTTGTCCCAAAATATTCTAATTTGATGAAATATCTTCAATGTCTCTCATAAAGATCTTCCCATTAATTACTATTAATATACATAACCTACATAGAAATATTTATTTATAACCTATGGAAATGAAACATTGGAAATGGGGAGATTAGATACTTTTTTTGGATAAAGAAAAGAGATATGTAAGCATTATATGAACATAAGGGTATTATAACATGATCATTTCAATTAAAAACCATACTCTACATATAAAATATCATAATATTGAGTCATGGAATAAATATTGGTAGTTCATATGACATGAATCATAAGGAAATAAAATAACATGATCCATGATAGCATAACATTTTCATTAAACAAGAAATTTTTTCATATACGAAAGAATAGAAAATCATTTCCATAGTAGTAAAGGCTCACATCCATGGATATCATAGTAGATTTGTTTCACTTCCGAAACCATCATAGTAGTAATAGTTTACTCCCAAGACAATCATAGTGGACAAATTCTATTAAAAAACTAGTTCCAATCCCCCTTCAAGTCATTTCAATCTCATAAGATATAAATCATTACCCAATATATTGGAGGGATATATCGGTCCAACCAATCACATAATTAAAATCATAAGAATTTGTGACAAAAAGATCATAAAAAATCATCATGTCATAACCCATGAAACATAATGGGTTTTATTAAAATTAAATCATATCCTATTATATGGAAAAGATATAGTATTCACTATAATTTCTTCATTTCAACATAGTATAACCCATGTAAAATAATCATTTTTCATAAGAAGTTTTTCCTGGTATAACTCATGGAAGCGGATTAATAAGAATCCTATCATCATAAACCATTAACATAAATAATAAGAATGATATCATTGATTTATATCACCATAAAAACATTTTTAATATCAAATTATCTCATCTTAAATGGAGAATGATATTGAAATATAAATCACTTCCAACATTTCTTAAGGAAGATAAATCTTATTTAAAAATCACTTTTTAAAACTATTTTTTTTCAATACATTTATTTAAAAACAAACAAGAAAAAATTATAAATAATCATTGAAAATAATTTAAAACATTTAATGCTAAAAAAACATTTTGTCTTTGAAAAAACATTTTTAAACATAAATTTTTTTTAAATACCTTTATTCAAAAATAACTGCGAAAAGTTATGAAGAAAGATTTTAAAAATAATTTAAAACATTTCTTATAGAAGATAATATTTTCAATTTGTGAAAAAAACTTTTTAAAACATAAAACATTTTTAAAATAATTTTCTTTGAAAATATAATTAATATTTATAAAATAATATTTAAAAAAATTAAAACATTTATTAAAGTCAATAACCTTTTCCCTTTAAAAAACTTTTTAGCTCATAATCAATTTTGAAATTAAATTTCATTAAAAATAACCTTGAAACTATATAAAGGATGATAGATTGAAAATAATGTTCTTGACAATGTGAAATTCTATTCATGTAGTATATATTAAAAAATATTTGTTACAAATTTGGTAAAATTCGAATGAGAATTTTTTTTGAAGAATGACCTAAACATTCAACTCAGATCATTTTTTAAAATCTAAAACATTAGAAAAAAATTAATAAACCATTTTTAATATGTAGAAGGTTTTTTAGAAATCATAGTTTTGGAAGAAAAAGGGTTGTCGACCAAAAATAATGATTTTTCTTAAAAACACAATATTTGAAAACTTAAGTACATCAAGAGAGAAAAATTAAAGGAGAAATTTTATTCATAGTAAATATACATAGGATAATAAAATTCATGATTATATTTTTATATGGATCATTATATTTGATCATCAGAATCATAGTTATAAACAATCTTAATAAATTATGAGATTGTAACATAAATGTTTTACCACTTTGGTAGCATTGAAGCATAATTCCCATGAAGTAATTTCATTAAAATAAACATAAAATATCATGATTATAAATAAATTAGTTTTATTACATGCAAAATGGGTTGTATATACTCCTTTTAAAATAATACTGGTGTATAATATAGCCATATGTATCAAAGAATGAAAATTGAGAAAAAATCACTTAAAATTTTAGTAACTTGTGAAATATAAATCCAGGGAAAGATATATCCAAGTTTGGATATGTAATTACCCATTATATAAAAGATAATTATCATAAAAACATTCATTTTAATTATATACCCTATATAAAAGAACCACTTGGTGAATATTTCTTATGAGTCTTGGAAAATAAAAGTGAGATGAAATTTCTTACCACTTTAGTAATATTTTGAATCGTAATCCAAAAAAAACCTAAAATCAATTGAAACATATAATATCATTAAAATTATTATATTCATGATGTAAAATATCAAAGGGTTAGTATATACACCACACAAAAGGAAGTATTGGTGAATTTTCATATGTCTCCCATAAGTAAAAAAGAATATAGAAATCTCTTACATTGAGTCTCGACTTCCTTCGTATATATTAAAACCTACTATATAATAAAAATAAGTTTATAAAATAATTATTATATAAAATATATTATATATACCATACCATATATGATTTACATGCATCCTTTTAATTCTTTGTTAAAATAACATTTTAGGTAATAACTGGTTTGCTTTTCATGAATGTTTTGATTTGTTATTTTTTGTCATCCAACAATGATCACGGTTCCTTTATTTCTATAAAAATTATCATTACATAATTATAATATTTATCCATCAATTTTACTTTTAATACCAAGAGTGAAATATGGTTTTTTAAATGAAGTATGTTATAATCTGGGAGATGGTAGGCCATATATAAACCTGAGTAATGTTTCCATTTATCAATGATAATTATGGAAAGAAGATAAATAATATATATTATTTAAAGAATGATATTCCTATCATTAGTAAACGTTTATTTCATTCAATATACTTATAAATATCTTCCATATGTTGTGGTGATGAAAAGAGAGTCACATCACTTTGTGAAGGCCGTAGTTCACACATACATGAATGACATTATCATCTTTCAGTGAGTTAAAATGTTAGAATAAAAATGATATATTATCTTTTAATAATGGTAATTATGTAATTAATTTACTAATTATGTAATTTATATCATATATATTCATTATATTTATCATAATTATCTTTTATTTAAAGAATTAGTGAAATTAAATCACATGATTTCATGAGGCGGTAGTCTCCTGAACACATGAATAAATTAATCATATCTTATAAGGAATGGAAAGTAAGAAATGTTATCTATTATTTAATTAAAAAAATTATAATTATTTTATAAATATAATATTTATATTTTATATCCATCATCATACTAATTTATGAGAGGTGGTAATGGAAAAAATGAATGACATTAGTTTGCGAGGTGGTAGTCCATGATACACATGAATGATGATTTAATAACAAATTTTATTACAGTGGATATAGTATTTTGTTATTATAAAAAAATAAAAACAATTTATTATTTTGAAGATACTTATGTTATAATATCACCATTTTTAACAATAATTTATGGATTAGGAGGAAGAAATAAAATAAAATCGCTCATTGAAGAACGTTTCCTTTTCTTTAGGTAAGCTTCTTAGGTTTGCACCAAAATCCCTACTAGATTAGATTTATTCACAATATTAGGCTTATATTATGAGATTAAGGACATTTTAAAGTTTTTTGGGTAGTTATTTTCTGACCCAAAAATAATATTAAGGTGTGAAGAAGAGAGGAGAGGGGTGGCCTTTTATAAGTGAGCTGAGTGGGACACTTGTAATGTTTTTGAAAGGAAGAAGGTGTACCAAAGTTTTTCTCATAAAACAAGGATAAAAAATAGATTATTCTATATTATAATTCATTTAAGATTAAAAATATTTCAATAAAATATATTTTATACTCATTTTTAGGTAATTTTAAATCATATTGGTTTAGTTTAACCACTAGTAAACCTATTTTTACCTTAACGGCAGTAAATAATTTTCACAATTCTCACTATTTATTTTGGTCAAACATTAAGTTTAATTTATTAGATAATAAAATTATTATGATTAAAAATTTAGAATCCATTTTCTAAATTCAATTTATATAAATCCAAAAAATGAATTTAAAAATAATCTCACAAACACGACGAGGAAGGTGGTTTTAAAAGAGAAAATTATAAAATGCTTACAAAGTTTTTATATCCAATTTGAAGATAATATAGATTAAGATGAACTAAATTTTATTAATAGATATAAAATTTTACTATTTTTACTTAATAAATTAAATTTAAATATATAATTACAAAAATTTTAAACAAAAAGGTAGTTTTCAATTAAAATTCGGTATTTTTCACTATTCCTAAAACAATTTCTGAAAATTCAAAAAACATTAATATAAAATAACTTAGAATTTATGATTTAAAAATTTAGTTCTATTTATTTTAATAAAATTTATAAAATTGGTAAAAATTAAATTGAAAAATATTGCAAATGCGATGAAAATTGTGTTTTTTATACTGTATTTTTTTCAACCAACCTATGATTTTATGTTAACTCTCTCTCTAATAATTATCACTATATAAATATAAATTTAATTTTGTTTATATATAATCTATAAATTTAATTTAAACTATTCTTCATTATTTATTATTTTAATTAATTAAAAAAGAGAAACATTATGCACTTTAACATAATTTTTGGAAAAAACCAATTTTAAACCCAAAAAATAACTTATGCTAAACAAAAACATAAATTTTATTCCAAAGGAATTAATTTGACTAAATATTAATAAATAATACTTATATAAATTTAATAAATAATTTATGAATTAAATAACTTAATTTATTGAAAATAAATGATAGTTTTACAAAAATTGGTTTTTTTCATTATCCAATAAAAAAATAATTATTTTCCAAAAAACCCCAAAATCAAACCATATGTAAATCTTTATATGATGGTTTTGAAAATTATTTTAATTATAAAAAAAATTTCTAAAATCTCAATAAGTTAATTACAATTTTTTCTTGCAAAAAGAAAAAAAATCTTTTTTGAGAAAACATATTTTCGATGAATATAATTACTTCAAAAAAAATTGATCAATTATTTAGTAATAATTTATAAATAAATTTATATTTAGTAGGAAATATATAAAAATTTCATAATGTAATTATTATTATTCATTCCTAATTATTTGACAGCTAGGTATTAAATGTAATATTTAATATTATTTCATGGTTTATTGGATCTCGACGTCGTGTGTCATTCCTGCTTTCGAAGAAACTTGTTGTTTTTGTAATATAAGATAAAATCAGTTTTTATTATAATTAAATATGTATATAGTGTATCATGTAAAACAAAATGTACAAAATATTATATTCATTTGAAAATCTTATTTCAAAAAATTCATGGGTGTTGCATTCTACCACACTTAAAATAAATTTTTTCCCTAAAATTTGAATCTGTCATCAATGGTTTAACATTTGAAAATTCCTTCATAGAAACCCACATCATAAAAATGAATAGTTAAACATACTTTAAGATGGGGATTTTAGAAACATATCAGTTTCCTAAATAAAATCATAACTTGGTTTCTACATATGAGAACATAGGTGGGATGTTAAGATTTGGACATAAAATAAAGGCATAAATAATTATAGAAAGTAATAGAGATAATTGATCACAATAATGTGGGATATCCAAATAAGGTAAACTAAAAAACCATAAAACAAATATGTTTTAAAAAATTCCTTGATATCATAAACAAATATGATAATTGAGAACATTTTTCTAATGTTGGTGAATTCCTTTTATATATTGATTAAGAACATATGAAAATGTAATTACTTGATATATTTCTATTTCATGGGAAAAAATTGATCCTTTGGTCATGTATTGATCAATTTCTAGTTCATCTCTTTATATAATAGATGGATTTTATTTCTTGTCGGAAGCACTAAATAGGATCCATAAATGAATGATAAGTTATTCTAACTATCTCTGTTTATTATTATAATAAAAATTTTAGAAAAAGTTATGCATAAATTTTCATATAGTGAAATAATAATTTAACCTCTAAAACATCTTAAAATGTTTAACTTACACCAATCCATAAATGGTTAACATTATAAAAATTCCAAAATATTAAAATCTATAAAAATTTAAAATTAGATTTATTAAATTTCCAAAAGAACATATCATTAATCCCCCAAACAACATGATCTATCTCTTAATTGTCACAAAATAAACATGTGAATACCTTTATTATATATTCTATTGAATCGTGGTAATTAACTAAATTACCATATAACCTTATTAAAAACATTCCTACTTTTTATTTATTAAATAAAACAAATATTTTTGGAGATATTATTTAAATCCAAAAATCACAAAATCACCATCAATAATAACATAAACAATTTTTTCCAAAAAAAACATTAATCAGTTATAAGTTAATCAATATTATCTAATTTTATTTATTCATATCAATAATTTATTTATCCCAACATAAAAATCAATAACATATTAAGGGTTATCATGCCCTTAATCAGGAATTTTCAATGAAAATTGCATTACCATTGAATCAATTTTATAGGTCATCAATATCATTCAACATATTATTTAAAATTATTAATGAAAATTATATACTAAAAAATAATTATATAATTAATAATTCTTTAATTCCAATGCATAAATACTTCAATAATCCCAAATCCTTCTCAAACCATCAATCAGGCTTCATCATCTTATTCGTTAATACCACATTCCTTTCATATTTATTTTTTAGTATCTTAATCATCATCATTATAACCATTACCCACACCACCTTGTGGTTCTCTTTTTGATATTTCTCTATAAGAAATTGAAACATATAATTCCCATCATTTCCATATGTAAAACATTCATCCATTGATAATTCCTCATGGAAACCATTATTCCAATCAGTTTCCTTAACTGAACTTTTTAATGTTTCCATAATTAATTGGTTTGTGTCATTATTTTTCATAGTAAAAAAAATATCATCATTCCTTTAAGACAATACCTTTAGTGCTTCTTCCCACATTCAAAATACTTAGGAAACTGAATCTTTTTTCCTCCATGGTCTCCACTACCTTAAATCTTGGAAAACATTTTATTTCAATTATTTGTTTATTTTGAGTGTTATTTAAGGTGTATGTTTTCATTAATGTCCCCTGATAATGTTTTAAGAAAAATCAGAATATAATTTTTTCCACACATCAATCAATTTGGCTACTCATCAAAAAAATTCTTTCCATATTCAAGGTTAACCAAGTTTATTCTTGTTTATTACATTGAATAAAACCAAAATCATAATATTCAAAAAATAAATCATAGTGTAAACCAAAATAATCATAAAAAATCACTTATATGATGGTTAAATCATGAAACCTTCTTTTAAATCAATGACACATTAGGATTAACATAGGTTATCCCTGATAATCATCTATTTAAATCATTCATGATGGTTTGTAAAGAGTTTGTGGATCTCTAAATCATATCCACCAATAGTTTCAAACAAGTTATGTGGAAATTCTCATTATTATGAACAAATTGGTGATAGTGTGTATATCATTGCTCCCTTTTTAGAATTATTACCCCTAGGCACCTCTATGTCAAATACACATCCTCTTGTAGTATCTAGAGAGTGGTGGAATTTCTTGGAAACCACTTCCTCTATCCTTTACCAAAATTCCAAAATATGTTTCTATAGTTTGACTCATATTTTAACATATTCAAAGAGACATCACTATCCATATCTATAGAAATATACATAGGTTTCTCCTGAATGTTTTATCATCTTAGTTTTCAAAGGCTGACTAAAACTATCCTTTGATACCCAAAATAGAGATCTAAGATTCTCATACATGGATATTATATCTTTTGAGATATATATTCCTTACATTACACAAAAACACGCCTAGGAATTTTAATATTTTATTTCTTTTGGAGACTAGGCATAAAATCTTATAATTTTTTGATTGAACTTCAATATATCCCTTAAATAAATTCTCATCATTTACTCTCATAGACATACCCTAATTAAAACCATTCATCGTAACCTAGGAAACATAAACATAATAAAGGGTGAGCACAGATGCTCAGTAAGGGTAATCAAGGGTGATACATAATCATAATACGGTCATAAGAGTCTAAGAATATGAGAACAACAATTAAAAATGATACCCGTCATATAAAATATGATAATCAAGAGTCATGGAATAAATATTTGAAGTTCATAAGATATGAGTAATAAGTAATACAATTAACATGATCCATGAGATAATATAATTGGAATAAGCCATAAAATTGTGGCATAAACATTAGTATAGAAAATTATTTTCATGGAAGTCAAGGATCATAACGAAGGCTATGATAGTGGAATGGGTTCATTTCTAAAACCATCATAGTAGTCATGTGTCACTCACTAAACCATTATACCGGATAGAGTCCCATACTAAACCAATTTCACTCACCATTCTAGTATTATATATCTCATGATATATAAATATTTACCAAATTCATGGGTTATAGATATAGGTACCACCCATTACACAATAAAAATAATACATATGTGTTCCAGAAGATCATAAAAATTTCAATATATCATAACCCATGCTGTGAAATGGGTTTCATAAACATTTATTCATAACATAACTTGTGAAAATAAGATATGTTTCAAAATAATTTCATCAAAGCATAACCCATGTAAATGTAGCAGGTTTTATATGAATCTTATCATGTTATAAACTATCTAAGGTATATGGGTTTAATTAAAATCATTTCATCATAAACCATTTAGATAATGTGTAGGAATGGAATTCTTGGTTCATATCCCCAGTAAAAAAAAGTTTTATCAAAGGATACCAATTAGATAAAAAAATGATTCTGAAAGAATAATCACTTGGAATATTTCTTGAGGAATATAAATTTTCCTTTAAAATCATTTTTTAAATCAAAAAAAAATATATTGGAAATACCTTATTTTAAAAATAAACTTGAAAACATATAAATGAATCTTTAAAATCATTTAAAACATTTCTTTAGAAAAATTAAAAAAATTCTTTGAAAAACACTTTTTAAAACATAAAACATTTTAAAAATACTTTTCTATAGAGATAACCTTTAAAACATATAAAGGAGTTAATAAAATAAATTAAAATATTTCACAAACAAAATAAAATATTCACCTTTAAAACACTTTTTAAAACATGAAAAATACATTTCTTTGAAAATAACTTTGAATACTTATAAAGGAAACGTTAAAATTAATTAAAAAAAATTCTAGATAAAAATAACATTTTCAATTTGAAATACATATTTTATCACATAGAACATTCTAAAAATAATTTTCCTTGAAAATAAACTTGATAATTTATAACATAAACTTCAAATAAAAAAATGTTCATGACAGTGGGAAGTTCCCCTAATGTCTTACACATTTAAATAATTATTCCTTTCAAATTATTGGTAAAATCTAAATGGGAATTTTTTAGAAACAATAGGAAGATTTATTTAAAAAAAATTATAGAAATACCAAAAAGGGTAAAATTTTCTATAATAAATAATTTTTATAATTTTAAACACATATTTTAAAACATTCTTATAAAAGATTTGTTTGAGGAAAAGGTGTTTTTGAACAAAAGTATGATTTTTCCTAAAAACCGTAATTTTTAACTCTTGAGTAAAATAAAATAGGAAAATTAAGGTAAAAAATATATTATCATGAATAAAAACATAACATAATAAAATTAATGGGTTACTTGAGATATGGATCGTAATATTTGATCATTATAAACAAATTTTTAAACAACTTCGATAAATGATGAGATTGTAACAAAAAATCATTAACACATTGGTAACATTAAAACATAATCCCCATCAAGGGATATTATTAAAATAAAAAAAAAATATCATGAGGAAAAATAAAATATTTATATTACATGTTAAAGGGGTTGTATATACACATCATAAAAGAAGATAGGTGCTTAACATAACCATATGTATTAAAAAAAGTGAATTGAGACACAAATAACCTACCGCTTTGGTAACCATTGACCTATAAACCACATGAAAGAGATATCATCAAGTGGATGTATAATTCCACATAATTTTTTAGGATAATAATAATAAATTACATTCTTGATAATTATATACACATGATAAAAGAATCAAATGGTGAATATGGTATGTATCTCACAAAAAATATAAGTAAAACGAAATTCCCTTACCGCTTTTTTAATATTTTGAATTGTTATCATGAATAAAGTTTAACATTTAATAATACATTTAATATCAATGAAATGGGTTTATTCATTAAATAAAAATTCAAATGTGATTTGTATAAACCACACAAATGAAAGGATGGGTGAATTTACATATGTCTTCTGGAAATGAAAGAGAGAATATAAATCCCTCACATTATATATTGAATACATTCGTACACATTTGATGATATGGTAAAATAAATATAATTTTATTATGCATATATTTCATATTCATAATTATATATATCATACCATTTATGATTTCATTTTTCTTTTTTATTACCTGTTAATTAAAAATTCATTGTTAAAATCATGTTATATGTAAGAAATTTTTTTCACTAATGTTTTGATTTGTTATTTTTTGTGGACATATTAAATTTATCATGGTTTCTCATCTGAATAATAATAATAATGAAATAATTATACTATTTATACATAAATTATACTTTTAATACTAATCATGATAGATTTTTTTTACAAATGAAATATATTATGATCATAGAGACGATAGGCCATATGTGTGCTTGAGTAACGTTTCTATTTATCAAAGGTAATTTTGGAAAGGTTGTAAGTAATATGTTATATCTAAATAATAATAATAATATCATAAAAACCTTATTATTTCTTTAAATATACTTATACATATCATTACTATGGTGTAATGATGTAAATAGAATCAAATCACTTTTTGAACGAAGTAGTGTACATGTATATAAACAATATAATCATCTTTTAGTGAGTGAAAAAATAAGAAATAAAATGATTTTTTATAATTTAAGAATGATTTATTTCATATTTAACACAAAAAATCATTAAATTTATCCTTATTATATTCTTTTTAAATATTTAATGAAAACTAATAACATCGCTTCGTGTGGTGGTGGTCTGTTGTACACAGGAGTGATTTTATAGCTTCCCCTATAGAGTGGAAATTAAAAAATATATTTATGTTATTATGATACAAGAGGTATAATTATGTTATAAATATCATATATATATAATTCATATCCATCATCATACCCACCAGCGATAGGTGATATTAGAATCATTATTGGCATCGTTTCATGGGGTGGTAGTCCTTCAAACACAAGAACATTGATTTAATTTCCAATTTGATGGAAGTGTGTATTATTCTAGTAAATTATGATAAAATAACAAAATCTCAGTATATTTGAGATACTTTTTTTATTATAACAACATGTTTTCATAATATTTGAATGTGTTGGAGGATGATTGAAATTAAAAGCACTCGCTTAAGAACATTACCCCTTATTCGGGTAACCTCCATAGGTTTTCTTGAAAATAATTAACAGGGTTTCCTTATGCCAAATATAATTCATTTAGTATTATATTATATATCTTTGGAAGTGATTTGGTAAATAATTTTCTAATAAAAAATTGTTTTATGGTGTGAAGAATAGATGATATGGGGTGGCCTTTTATAAGTGAGGTGACTAGCACAACTGTAATTTTTTGAAAAAAAAGGTGTAACCCCAAATCTCTCCTGAAATAAATAAAAAAATTGAGTATTATAGATAATAATCATTATAGGTTCCAAATATTTCCATTGAATATCTTTTATACATTTTTAGATCATTTAACCATTATTTATTTAGTTTAACACCTAGTAAACCCAATTTTACCTTAACCATATTAATTAATATTTATTGTTTTCACTATAAATTTTAGTAAAAAATAAATTTGAACTTATTATATAATTAAAATTATTCTGAATTAAATTATGGAATCCATTTTCCCATATTCAGTTCATATAAGTAGAATAAATTAATATAAATTTAATCGTGTAGATAAAATAAGAAAACCAGGTTCTCAAAGAAACAATTTTTAAAATTTTACAAAGTTTTTATATCCTATTTTAAAATAAAGTTGATTAAAATTACCTAAGTTGTATTAATAGATATATAATTTTTTTAATTTAAATTTAAAACTAATTTAAAATATAATTTATCTCTACAAATATTTTAAACAAAAAGGCATTTTTCAAAAAAAAATTGTATGTTTCAATATTCATCAAACAAATTAATCTTTTTAGAAAATTCTCCAAACTTATTCCATAAAATATTTTTAAAATAGATGAATTAAAATTTGAAATAATTTTTTTTAAATAAACTTTTAAAACATTAAAAGGTTAAATTTAAAACAGAACTTGTAGGAATGACAAAAAAATGGGTTTTCGAGAAGTGTGTTTTTTTCAAGCACAAGATGACTTTATATAATATCTATGTTTAATAATCATAATTTTATGAATCTCAATTAAAATTTATTTATATATATTTTTTACCTTTCATTTAAAACATTCATTATTAAGGGTTATTTTAACTAATTAAAATATAGAAACCTTATTCACTTTAAAATGATTTTCAGGAAAAAAAACACATTTTAAACCTGAAAATAAAAAAGTAGAATATAAAGATGATTTAAATGTAATTATATGTATTAATTATTAATAAACAATACTATTTTTAATTTTAAGTATAATTGGGGATTTAAATTAATAAATATAATGAAAATAAATGATCATTTTACAAAAATTGGTATATTTCACTGTCTACCGAAAAATCATTATTTTCCTAAAAAATACAAAAAATTCACCATGGGAAAATTTTGATATAATGATTCAATAAATGAAGTTTATTTTATCAAATAAATTTCCCAAAATCTCAATAAATTACTTATAATTTTTTCTTTTAAAAATAAAAAAAACTTGAATTGAAGGAAACAAATTTTTTATGAATATAATTATTGTACTAAAATTGATTTATTATTTACTAATAGTTTATAGATAAATTTATATTAATTAGGAAATTTATATTTTATTTAATAAATTAGTTAATAATATTCATACTCACCTATTTATTGGCTAGGTTACAACACAAATATTTTAAATTATATTATTCCATGTTTCACTGAATCCCCATACTACGTGCCATGAATACTTTCTAATAAACTCATTGATACATGTAACACATGTTAAACTTAGTTTTGTACATAATTAAAGCTATAATCCGGGTTTTGTGTAACAAAAAATATCAAAAATAATTAATTTATTTGAAAAAAAAAATTTATAAAATATTGGGGTGTTACATAGACTTCCTAATACGCAACATGAGTATGATTTTTTAGATACAATAGTGAATTTATGGTTTAAGAATATGAGGTGATCTTAGAACATTCCTTTTTTCAAAATGATGAAATTATTCCCAAAGGCTAAGGCCATTGTATCCAACTAATGGATTGGTAGGATGAAAATTTCTTTAAAATCATTCCAAGGATCCACTAACGTGTTTGTTAGATCACTAAGGGAATTTATACATTCAATTCCATCAATATGATGTTTTTCCCCTCCCTATTGTAGTATCATGAATTTTGGTAGTGGGATTCACAATAATTGAATAGAGCAACATCACCAGAGAGCGCCCCTACTTGACCATTACAGGAGTACTTCAGGCACTGATGATCTGATTATGGGACCATTACATGTAGTTGAATACAAGGCCTTCATAAGAGGGAATTATCGGTGGTGTTATTTAAAACAACCACAAAGTTAGTTCTTGCTTAAATGTAACCAAACATAGTCTTTATCTCGATCATGTTGCAATGATTCTTCTCTTTCTTGTCTAAAACTTGTATTTTTTTTATTATAGGTAGACATATTAACTCATGTGAGCTCCATTTTGTAGAGTGTTTGGGTGTGGTTGAGGTTGATCACATAACCCATGTCTACCAAGAAGTAATAGATTTCCATGCCATTAAATTATCATGTGGCATAAAGAGATCATCTGTGTCCCTAAATGACTACACCATTATCCTCTTTTGGGAAGGAAATTATGGATTGGAACTCTTATTTCTCAGAATTATATATTCATTAGGCTTCAGTGGTAGCTACACTAGTCTCAAACCGGAGAGGGTTATTCAGGGACTCAATGAAATCCTCACACATCTATTTTTATAGGTGGAGTGCATTGTGAATTTAGAGTATCACTGATATTCTGGATATATGTTTTATAAACTTAAATATTTAGGATTGGGGAATATTTATGCATGTTGGAATATAGTCTTTGGATGGGAGCATAATAGGAATTGATGGCTATGACACTAGGGATTGAATGGTTCTCAACATGTCCTGCTATTTTTCAGATGTTATTGTTTGAGCAAAATATAGTTAAGTTCAAGCATTATTTATCAATATCTAGGCTCTAGGTCACTACATTTGAGCCTCATTATCAACAACTCTAGTTGGTTGATGGGGTGATCCCGATGATACCACCAGTGTAGGCTGTTATTGTTGTTCCCTATATGAGGCCTTTTTTCTAATCTCAACAACATGCACTATCCTTTTTATGAAATCAACATGATTACTCTATTTTATAGTCTAAAACATACCCCTTCCTCAATGATGATTTTGGGTGGTACCTAAAGGGTCTACAAGGAACCCTTTATCCCTGGATACCATAGAATGATCTACCATTCTGACTATATAACACAAGTAATACCACTTTTCTTCATCAGTGGAATATTCCAAGAGTGGACATATTCCCACGGATTCTCTCAATTTAAGGGTAATGAAATATTTTAGTGTGGAAACTATCTTTGGCACTGGATGGGGGATATTCTTTTCTTAGAATTTCTAATGTCAATTTCTTTAAGACTTGGTAGGTTGTTTTTGTCGATGTGTTGGATAGAGAGGGTGAAAAAACCACATGAGGTGTTGGATTTATCAATAAATCATAGATAATGTCATGGTAATGAGTGATCTTCTAACAATATAGTCAGTCATTGTAATTATACATACCACATCTGGGCATATCCTTTAGATTTCTAATATCACTATCATCACTATCGGGATTGTATGTGATGTGTGTTACCTATGTTGGGACCTCACCTAAGGCCTATGAAATTTAGGCATCTTAATGATGTTTTTATTCTAGGTGCAGATGAAATACCCTAGAACATGAGTGTCCCTAAAGGATTATACCTTGATCTTCTTCTCTAAAAACTAAAACATGGGGGGCATGGCCCTGAAAGGGGTCCTTGATCAGTGTTATCTTGGTAAAGATGTGCTTGACGAGGCATGTCCTTAGTTGTTGACTGATGGAAGACCAGATCTAGGGATTGATTCTATATGACAAGGCCACCTCTTCCTTAACTTGCTTCTATATTGAGGCTGGAAGACTCAATGGTCAAGAACACTGCTTTGTCCACTCCAAGGCTCCTTCTAGACACTGGTCACTTTCACTGAATTCCCTAAGTCCACCTGGATACCTCATAAAGATAATAGTGGGAATCAACTCATCCCAAATATCCTCCACACACATCATCAATAGTTTCTATTGGTAATGGTAAAAATAAAGGGAGTATGTGATTCATTTAAATTAGGAAATGAAATTAGAAACATATTTATCTGGCATATGCTATCATTTTAAGATTTCAGCAATGATGGTTTGATCATAGTGGCGATAAACTGCTAATAAAATTGTGTAAAATTTTCTTCTCAACCATATATAGATCTTGGGGTAGTTTTACTATACTAGGTGAAAGTAATTCCCTCCAATTTTTAGATTAATAAACTAATTTTCGATTCTTCCTTTCTCTTGGGGGTTCACAACATTAGACCAACCCAAAAAGAAAATTTATTCAGATGTTGCAACAGATCTACAGTACCTTTAAACGAGATGAAGCTTGTATTTTTAAAAACTTTAGGTGTTCATGTCTGGTCCACCAATGTTTTATTTGTGTTGACTTTAAAATTATTTACACCTATTGTGTATCTAAATCCTAATGTAAGGTACTGAAATAGGCTATAATGTTGTCCTTGTGACGACTGGTAGTCACCAAGGATTTGACTAGCCTACGTGATCAAAAGGTAATTTGATCACTATTTTGATGCTAGAAATTAAGCTATTTAGAAGAGGAAGATGATACATACCTTGGTATGTTACCATATACACCTTCCTCTACCCTTATCATATGTGAATGGCCTCTTTTTTTAAATCAATGTTCCTAGTTTAGGAGAATTTTCTTCTTTGATAGTTTGGGGATGGGGTTCCCTTGGGAATCACCTTGTTCTAGTCATTACTCGGTGATGATTTTAGCAGTAAGCCTCTTTTATCCCAAAAGATCCTATAGAAAAGTGGAAATTCAATCATATTTTAATATTCATTAAATTTTCATGGATGGGATTAGAGGGTTTTAAATCCTCTTTCCATTGCTGATATGTTAATAGGCAGGCAGTATTGGGTTATCAGGAATACTTTTGAGGCTCAATGTCTATCTCAGTGGGTGAGTGTGGGCACCCATTGTGAGGTCTTCCTAATGACACATCCTACCTTGACAAATATATTATGATTTTCCCTATGTTTTTAACTCAATTTTTCTAATCATCAAGTATATTGATTCTGATTAAATTCATGGTGGTGATGGCTGACCGGTCACTATTTTTGATTGGTGGGCTATTCTACTGGTCTCACTATCATCGTTAAAGGAGGTTATATTCAAGGGAAATGTATTATCCCTAGTCTGTAATTTTCACATGAGGAGACACATAATATATGACCACTATAAAATGATCATCCTCTTAACATAGGTCAGCTAAAATAGCATGTAGTGCCCATAAGAATCATGTAATTAAGCTATTTGGATTATATTAATATCAACAATCCAAAATTACTAATGAACAGACTTGAGTTTCACCTCACTCCAAGTATAGATAATATTGTGATCTAGGAGGTTTTTATATGTTTCCTATCTGTTCTACAAGAGACAGATCACATGGTCATAATTGAGAGACTCTAGGATAGTGAATTGTAGGTATATGTGTATCGAAAACTAGAGTAGTATCTGGTCATTGGCTAGAAATACCAACAATATTCCCCTTTACAATTATTCATATGTGCATCCTACTCATTATTACCCATGGATGTAATTTTTGAAGGCCAAAAAATTGGTTTTAGAAAATATGAGGATTGATTCTTCTTCCTATGTCAGGATAGAGGTCATGTCACATGGGCCAATTTTCCCGGAAATGGTGGAATGTCTTCTAGAGGTGGGGCTCATTTCATTACTATATTCATTTAGGATTCAATGTCTATAGACAATAGATAATTATGTTGTCCTTATCATGTGTTTCTGTGTGGCTTGATTGAATTATTTCCTTCATCATGGGGTGCCAATACATGCCCATATATCTCCCCAATTTAAAAGGAGGATTCTAAAAGGGGGGAAGATGATGATGGAAAGGAAGGCTTCCAACAGATTCCATGAAAGGGATCTAGGTTTTCCTCTAACTATAGGTATTTACAGAGGGATATGGTGACCCTGTGGATCAAGGTCTCTGGGATATTCACCCTCAAGTGATGGGAATTTCCCTGAGCTCTTGTAGAGAGGGTGCAAGTGGTTTCACTTATTTTTTCATAATCTTGGACTCTTGGAAGTCAATTGTCAGTGAATTTTACAGTATCCTTTCATCTAGTAACATTTAAGTTCCCCATTTGTGATCCCATAGGGCTATGAGTTCTTTTTTCATGCATTTTATAGTCAACACCATGGGTATAGTCCTGATAAGGAGTGTTAGTCCTCATTCATTGGGATGGATCATCAATGGAAGGGAAAGATTTTTCATATAAAAGAACTCAGTTTAGGATTATGGAACCATGAGTAGGACCTTGATAGTGATTTTATTCATATTTGGATGTATAGTGATGGGTATTATTGTCTCCCAAAGTGGGGAGAGTCAACCTAATCTTCCTGATAGGTGGATTTGATCTTCCTCTCAACCTGGTGAGAATGGTCCCCTGCATATTGGTTTTAAGGGTTGAAGGTATGTCTATGGTGGAAAGGGCCACTAGTGATGTCATAGTGGTCTTTTGGATGGAAGGTTTAGTGACCTACCCGTGGATCTGGGGACAATTTTTCTATTCTGAGTCAACTGATTAGGGACATGTTCACCAAGTGCATCATATTGTGGGGTGTCTTGATGTTATCGATGGTGTTGAGAAGTGGGGACATTTAGGGTGGCCCCATGTTAGTTGTTATTTCATTTTTGTTCAATTTGTTCCAAACCTCCTTGATGTAGGGGGGGAGATGCCAAATTGTTTAGGGTAAATGATCTCAGAATGGTTCATCGTAAGGAAGGGGTGGGGGTGGGTGGGTTTCCCCTATATGACCCTTGGGGATAGTGGTGATAGTGTGGTATTGTTTCATCATGATCATTGAAATCCATAACCATGGTTAGCATGACCCCTTCCCATTCAAAGTGACAAACTATGGAGAGGTTGGGTGATGGAACCCATGATCTTTAAGAGTGTGGTCCACTTTCGATAGTAGTATAGTCATGCATGATTATCACAAAATAAATTATTCTTACCCCATTCTTATTGGTGGTGGTGTAACATTGATTAATTTCTATATCCGGATTCCTTTTTGATATATAAGGACAACCATTGATACAATTCTGGTGAAGGCGATTCCCAAAATTCCCAATTTTTCCCTTTGTCTCCTATGGAAGGAAAAGGGAACCATGGAAATGATGTCTTAGAATAGGTGGTTCCCTATGTTCATCATTTGAACCAAGTTATGGGAGAAGATATTCTTTTCAAGTTCACCACTTTTTCTTATTATGCTATCTGATAGGGTTGTACATTGAGTTTTGGTGATGCATGTTCATCTACCTCCCTTAGAGCAATCAAAAACCTTAGACTATATGAAACTCTATTTGGAATGTGCATCCCTGAATTCCCACATTGCAAAGACTGGTTGACTCTATCATTATGATTGATGAAATTATCTCCCTAATAGAAATAGTATGATAGGTTATCTTATCTTATTCCCATGTATTCCTCCTTTGAGCTCATTTCCAATTTCATGTCTCCCCAACAAGTCTAGGATGTGTTCAAAAATATTGTTCCCAAATTCATGTCAAGGTGGATGCTAGTTTATTAAACTTTTAACTATCGCAACAAGGTAGCTACCTTCAGTTTGGAGCTGAATATGATTAGGAATCATTGGAAATTTTTACATCTATAAAATAATTCATCATTCAATGTTGAGGGAATATCATATGCAAGGAATACATTGTAGAGAACCTAAGTCATCTTGTATCTACTATGAGGAAACCTTTTTCATCAGGAAGATACATAAAAGGCTCAATACCTCATTCATCCCATTTCACTACATGCGATAGGGGATATTTTATAATTACTGGGGTTGACCTAGGATAAACATATTGTGTGGATAGGTAGAACACAAGTTTAATGTTTAGTTGGGACAAATAGGTCACATGCTTAATGTCTTGTGGGGAAAGTTAGGTCATAGGTTTAACATAATACGTTGAAAGGTAGTTCATAGGTTTAACATCTTATGGGGATACATTGGTAAATGATTTAACATCTTGTGGTGACATATTGTTCATAGTTTTTTAAAAAAAAATGGATAGTTTGGTCGTATGTTTAAAAACATGAGGGGATAGGTAGGACACATGTTTAATGTCTTGTAGGTATAGGTAGGTGATATTTTTAACTTATTATGTGGAAAGATAGGTCACAAGTTTGACATATTCGATGGAAAGGTAGGACATGGATTTAATATCCTTTGCGGACAGGTAAGTGACAGTTTTAAAAACTTATAAGGATAGGTAGGTTGTGTTGAGTCTTTCCTAGTTGGGGATAGTCAAAATTTAGAGTTTCTGTATCCTGAGGAGAAATACATATAGATTTAATGGTGGTGTTAAGGAATTGTGATTGAACCTCATGGAGGTATCCTTGGTATGTTTTTATGTCGAGTTTTAACCTCGTGGTGGGGTCTTATTTAACCTATTTGGATATAGGGATAAAATATCACATAGATTGATTCTATTATTTAAGGTTACATGATGAGACCAACCTATGCAGTTTTAAGTTATGTGATAAGGATGATTTCTCCATAGATGGATATACAACAAGGGGCAGTGTGGGGATTACACATAAAGACACCCCATTGTAGGGGATTAATCCCATGGAGGTGTAGGATGGTTTGGGGATTATGCATGTGAGTTTTCTTGGGTAGGAGGTTCATAACATGTTGGGTAAGGATGGTTTATGGATTACACATGTGGGATACCAATCACAGGTGTATCATCCCATGATTGAAAGTAGGTATCATCCCCTAATGATCATACATGGGGAATCGAGAACAACATAAGGATATAGTTTTAAATCATCTGTTAGGGATTTTATCATGTATTTTAATGTCATGTGACTAAAAAGTGGGTCTGGAAAGATTTATGTCATGCAGGTCGGATGTTTTCAGGGCCTACAACAAGGGAGACCATTTCAATGTACAATATAAGGTTTTATCCCTAGGCCTCTTTAAATGGAAATTCATGTTTTCTCCCTTGATGATTCCACCTTCACGGCTAACACACCTATTAAGCATGAGACTATAAGTGATGCATGGAATAAATAATACCATAGTTAAGTGGAAAATGGTGATACATATGTTTAGGTGACTTGGATTAAAAGAAAGTGGAATTAGGGTTCTTATTCTTATGAGTAATAGGTTATCCCACCTTCCAAGATGTTATTGATGTAAAGAGGCCATACATGAGGGTTGATGAAACTGATTGTGTTGAGGATCATGGAATGAGTAAACTAGGTTTGAGAGGGTACATGGTTGTTGGGAACTCATCTATCCTAAAGGTTTGTATGCGGAAAGGAGGAAACATTTAGGGACCCTTGAAGTAGTCTTCATGGAGGCATGGGGTTTGAAAAGGTAAGGTGTTTCAAAAAAGGGTAGGATTTTTAAAACATGATTTCACTACTATAGGGTAATGTCTTGGTTCCCTTTCAGTTGGTTTCATGAATGATAATTATAATACAAAACATCGAGAAGTTTGAGGGGTTCTTCTTTATCACGAAGTTCATGAACCTTTGTGAAATTCATCTCTACGATGTGTTATTTTTGTATGAAGTCATTAGAGGTTTATCATGAATGATGGATACCTATATGAATCAATTTATAATTTTTCTAGTGAAGGTTAAGGTATCATGAATTTAGAGCTTCATGAGTATTTCTAAAGGTTGTGTCCCCTTAAATTATGGATGGCTGAAGGTATTTATAGGCATTTTAATGTCGAGAAGACCCTTTTTGTAAATTTTAATGTCTCAAAGACATTGTTCATGATGGATTAAGATAGGGAATTGACCATCATGAATCAAAAAAAAATTGAATATAATTTCTATTATCATGAGATTTTATATACAATGACTAGAAATCATTTTTTGGAACTGTTTCTTTTAGGTTATGAACATTGTGAATCTATCCCATTTGGTAGAGTTTTACCCCGTTTTGACAAGGATTTTCCACAAAATACATGTTCATTGGTCGACATCCCTTATAACAAGTGTTTTTGTGTCAAAAAACATATCAATGTAATGAATTTTGAACATAAATAAATTATATTGATTAATTTTTCCACTAAAAAATTGTAATATCTAAGTTATTCCTAAATACAATCATCTCACCTTTATAAATGCATTTAAATGGTTTATATTTCCATAAAACACCCTAAAATAAAATCCAAATCACCAACATACAAAATAGAAATAATATAAGATATAAAACCTTTATCAAACATGATGGTGACCATGGTAGATATCACAATCAAAGTTCCTTGTATTATTAATAATCATCTACTACTTTCATGTGGTTTCTTCTTAATCCTGAAAATAAGGAATAAACACATTCTGTTGTCAAGGTCTTATAACATGTGGCTACCACATAGAGTTTTACTATATTTCCATTGATTTCTTGATGAATAACATTCAAAAATTGATTCTATAGACACATTACTATCACTCTTAGTTGATACCTTAGAACATGATCTCATTCCATTTTTCATTATACCACCTTTCTCACTCCATGTTTGAGTTTTTCTTAAAAAATACCTTATTAAATGTAGTATGACCCTATTAAAATTATACTCACTCATTTTCCTATCACCATTGAATTAGATATGTCTAGCCTGAACACATTAGTAACTCTAAAAATGTGCCCTTCTTTGAAGACAACGACATGAACACCTACTTTGAACACCCTTTCTACCACATTCGAAGCATGAAATATAAAATATATACTTTTAACTACTAGTGTACAATCTCATAAACCCATAAAAACTTACATAATATCCTATAAGACCATACTCCATGATATTAAATATAGAAAAAAAATCTTGGTTCAATATCATAAAATAATATGTTAAATGGTAAAGCTGACCTAAACTCATATTGAATCCATCGTCCCAAAAATGAAATATTTATCAACCACTAACTTCCCACAATCTAATATCAAATCATAGAATTGAAACCTTGTAAATTATAGGAGTAATACATCCCTAAATTTTCACCATGATTAGGCTATATAAAATCATCCATCTCAAGGATTGTAGGTTAAATATTCTCATAAAAAGGGAGCATGAGCACCCTTCTTGGAAAACCCACTATGCCAGACCTCATAGAACTTAATGTCCTATTATTTATTTTCCATTATACACAATATATAACATATCCTTTTCACTGTCCTCTCATCTATGATCTCAATTTGATTTAATATACACTAAATCACCTTAATCTTTTCCTCCATGCCATGTAGTCCACTATCACTCAAAATGTAAGGTGTGTATTGTATCTATAATGTGAGATTAAGTATTGAAACAAATATATCTACCACATTATACCCATTATTTATAAACTAAATAACTCAATGTAATACCTCCTTAATCTATTGATTATTTAATGGACAATCCATTTCCATAGGTAGAGTTTTCTTTTCTACAATCTCTGAAATCTCAATCTAAGGTTATCACGGGGGGAATATAATAGAAACAACAAACACAACACATATAATTTTCTATAATAATTATAGAATATAACATTTTAGAAAAAAAAATTACAGTAAACATATTATAAAAGTATATTATAACTCTCAAAAAGTCATATAATTATTGTATCTCACTACCCATAGGTTCACAAACAAAACTTATATTAGGTTTTTCAATACACCCCATGGAATCTAGAATTATAACCTATAAAATAGTAACGTTAAGTCCATAATAAACATATATTAAATATCATTAATGGTTAATTACTAGTTAAATGGAAAGGTAGTTACCAGAGATTTAGTCAATCAATACACTGCTAAAAACTTATAAAGGAAGACATTGTATAATTTTTTTTATCATTTTGATTAACCAATAATATAATCATAACCATATTTTTGATTTTATACAATCATATGAAATTCATGTGAACATAATATCCAAATATGATGCATCTATACACCACAAATTTCTAACTTGTACCAAGAGTAAAATAATAAATAGTAAACCACACCTTATATTCCATGAATTCATAAAAATAAAAAAACCCATAACCTAAGAATCCTAATCCCACACACAAATAACATATATGTCCCTATATATGGGTTATCTAAGAACAAGTATAGGTTCTATTCAAAGATTTAACCCACCATGTCTTCTTTAACATTATCCAAAATCAAAAGAAAATAATAAAAACAATGTCTATGAGATAATATTCTATAGAAACTGATTGTTTAATATCGGTCTGGCTACCACATGACCTCAAGTATAACCCCCATGTTCTAGATGCTTTAAACTAATGGAAGTGGTCTATCAAATTTATAGGGAGTTATACCCTCTTCTAGATAATAGTTAATAGTATTAAAATAATAAACAACCTCCAACTATGATATTATAGAATAATATTTAATTTAAAATAATGGTATAATCATAACATAAAATCACATTCAATAAGAAAATATAAACCCATGTTGAGAACATATGAGTTTTATATTACATAGATGTTCTTATGCTGGTTCTATCATGTTCATAGCATAATCCAAAAATAGAATATAATTGATAAAAAAAACTAGGAGATCCAACACCTTGATCAGTTCATTCTCCAAATCTATATCCCCTAAAATATTATTTCTCATATATAAATAGGCCCTTCGTAATCAATAAACCATTTTCCATACATACATCATGAACCATGAATTATGCGTTTCCATTGAGGTTCTCATGCAATGTGTGAGAAATAATATTAATAGGACACCCCCAATAGTGTCCCTAAAAACCATTATATACGGATGCATATAAAATATAATATTAAAAAAATTATACTAGTCTCGTTATCAAATTCTAGAAAAGATAACTTAATGATTAACCCATCCTAAATTTACCAGTGACAATATAATTTTTGAACACACCTCATAAAATATTGATCAAGTATCAATAAAACATTAGAGCATAACCATGTAGGGAAACTAGTTTGAATTTTACTAGCCTATCCATGCTCACACATAATCAAGATATTATGTTTTCAACTACAAACCCATCCATGATCCCATATGAATTAAATACTAGGGAATCCTCCTCTAACATTTCTATGCTCAGTAATAATTTGGACACTAAATGACCCATCCATTCCATAACACTATTGTGATATAAGATCTGCCTCCACTAACCTATCCATACCTTTTCACCATTATGATACTTGGTCATCTTTCAGAAACCCATCCATACTTGCTTATAATTATAACATCACACAATCACCCATCTTACCTCAATTGATCCATATGACAACTAACACACCCCCAATTTATTGTGAAATCCTACTATTTCACTATGCAATAACATTTCAAGTTTATGGACCCGATAGAAAATCAATCTTAAAGGACCATTCAAGGATGAAAAATTAACTTCAATTGAGGGGAATAGTCTAAAGTTACAACTTCATACAACCCAGGACCTTAGTGAGAGAATACAACCATCAGTAGCTATATACTAAATTCATCAACCTTATAGAGAATATCAAATGTCTAATATCACTCAACCACATCTCAATACATAGGTAAAGCCATGTTGGCCTCACTATGGGTCTTTTGTATGCACTTATTGAGACTCATATATCATTAGGAATAAACAAAATATATATAACCAATGGAAAAAAAATTCACACCAACCTCATGATTATTGGATGCTCCTAAATGAATATTATATGATAAATCATCATTAAAATTAAAAAATTATGAATTTGAAGAATTTTTTTAATAAAATATGGTTTTATATTGAATATTAGTGAAACATTGAGATAAATATATAGTAGATTAAAATAGAGAAAAGAGACACACAGAGGGTGATTCAACAGAATAAATGGTATAGGATTCTAAGATTAATTAGAATATAAATCAAATTAGAAGAAAAAAAAGCATGGGAGAGGGATTGTATGTAGTGTTTATACCTAAGAGAAGCGAGGATATTTGTTTTTTATGTTATAAGAAAAAGTACCTATTTTAATTAAAATTTTAGAAAATCAAAACAAGTGGATACTATGTACCCAGTGCACCCCTACTAGGTTCTAGATGGTCCACTGGATTCTTGGACAAGGGATAGTAACAATTCAGTGGTCCATCTATACTTATTAACCGCTTTAATATCCTTATTAGGTACCTATTACTAGGACACTTGATACCTTATCCCGTATATTTTATATTACAATTTTTCCAAAATGAAAAATTTTCTTTCAAATTTGATTCATAACAACCACCAACATCAGAAAGTTTCTAAATACACATGAAATTATAAAAAATAAATTGAATTCATACGTTGGTATACATTGATCATTATAAATTTTATAACACTAAATTTATTATCCTGATATGAAAAAATATAAGTAAGATTTTTTATTACTTTATCATTTTATAACCTTTATAGAAATATTAACATCCACCTAAGTGGATCTAAATGACATAAAATCCTTATTAATGGAATTGTATTCAATGAATACAGTATTTTTCTCCTTTAATCAACCAAAAATACTAATGACCATCCATAAACAAAGTTCCTCATCTCCCATGAACTAGGTATGTCAATTAAAATTATTACAATGGATATATATATTCATAATTTTTATTTTTTATATAGAAAATATATATATTGAATTCATCAATCTCTAAGATCTATATCCAACGAATCAGATGTATTCATGTAACCATGATCTCTCATAAATAATCTTCATCAAAACATCATTAATATGTGATGAAATAAATCCTTATAGGTTAATTACAATCTCTAATTCACTTTATATATCCTTATATATCTTCAAAACATTGAATATTTCAATGTTATAGATATCATAAAAATTATAACACAATGAACTATGCTACAATATAGTATAGTTACATTATCTTATATAATTGAAAATCATTGCCTCTGAAAATACTTATCCAAAAAACCATATCCTAAATATATCAAAAAATATTCTAGATAAACTTATTTTGTTATAATATGAATATAACGGATTAATGATTTCAACTATAGAAAATTATGGATTCTGATTATGACATAAACCTGTTTATGAAAACAAACAATCCAATAACATTCTTTTAAAAACATTATTCTCCACATATAATATCAATTTTTTATTTCATGATTTAAATATCACCAATCTATATTCATGTATTGTGTCATAGTCTTCAAGGTCATATGAGAAGACTAAAATACATATACATTTTGGTTTTACATTTCTACATGAATTCCCAACCCATAATGAATAATATTTAAACTTATCTTCATTTTTAAATCTTATATGGTCGAATAACTGTGTACTATTAAACCATTGAGATATAATATTTTTTATTTTAGAAATTCAAAAAACATATAAACCTTCTAATGAAATCATGAATTAATTGAAATAATTATAATTCAATTTTTTATATCTTCAAAAAAGTTATATAGTTTCTTTATCATATCTAGAACTCCTTATTCTTTACCTCAACATAAGTTGACTATCATAAACAAATAATTTTTTTACCATCCATAAAATGAAGGCCAAGAATTTTAATAATTAAAATCAATACATACATTTCAATGTTTGGGTCACTTATTAACATTTCCATGACCTCCTTAGTCACTTTATTTTCTGAAAAAAAAATCTTCTATGAACATCCATGTATCATCACACTAAAATTTACAAATCATTTTCATGTATGTTTATTTCTTCCTATTATACTATTCCCTTAAAATATCTTTATTTATCCCCATGTTTTATCTCTATCCATTATTATCCTTCAAAATCCTTTGACTTTGGATATTATCTTTATAGTTCACTATGTATTCCAATATCATATTGTCCACTAATAATAGTTTTCAAAAAATAAAACACATATCAAACCATTTATTAAAACATTCCCCCCTTTAAATTTTTTATCAATAATAGTAAATAAATATCATTCATCATAAATATATAAATAATTCCTCGACTTATAACAATAAAATATCTTGTCTATAAAATGAAAATCATCACTACCACTTTCTATAATGGGATTCATCATGAGAAATCTATCTCCTTTCATGTGAACGTTTATTCAGATATATTCATTTCCACATCACTCTACCTTTTTTACTGAATAAAAATCTCTAAAAGTTTAAACTTATATTATATTTCTATATTGGTGATTCTATATAGTATTCAACATATTATTGAAAATTGCATTCTCTCCTTTTGATAAGAATATTCAGATAATGTTTTATTTTATTCTATTTTGGTTCTAATCTTTCATATATGTGTTGATTTGACTCTCCCATTGACATGTAATTGTAAGATAAAATCTTTTTATCTTTTTATCAACCATCATACCAATTTAACATTGGATTAAAAATGGTTTTACTTAAAAAAATTATTCAATACTTTTTATCCTTAACTACCAACTGAAAAGAAAATTCTCTATAAATTATATTTATTTCCATTTGAAAATGATTTCATGATTATGTTATCTCAAATTTCAACCCTTTAATAAATCCTCCTGTTATCCTTGTTTTTATATATTTTTGATCTACTTATAATTTTTCAAAAGGAAACATAGGACACCACTAGTCTGATAGCATTTTTTGTAACATTTTTTATTATAAAAATGATTTTTCCCATTTCATTAAAAAAATTATAATTTTATATATAGCTTATCAGACTAAAACCATCTAAAATTATTCATGTTTTTAGTGGTTTAACATGCTAATTTGAAAATATCAATGAAAAAATCCTCTAATATTACATTTTTTAAATCATAAGGAATGAAGTAAGATAAAAATTTAATAACATTAACATTATCTATTATACTCATTTACTTCTATAAGTGTATACAACATGAGAATTTACATCCTTTTTGAATGGCCTTATTATCCTAATAAAAATTCCATATATTCATAAATCTATAAATATGTGATCAAAATTATTCCATATGACTTATTAAAATATTTTTTCTCCTTTAAAGAGTATTTATCATTTACCAAATAATATTTACAGTACATAATTTCTTATATCAAACTCCAAATTAAATCTATTATCCAGAGTCAAATTTAAAATTATAATCATCAATGGGGTTTTCTATTTATTAGCATCATAATTTAAATTGAATAATATATAATACCACTTGTTAATTGATGGTCTATTTAAACTTAAATTACTTATTTCATGTTGTTTCTAAGGTATTGTAATTGGGTTTTCTTCGTTTTTCATCAAATTTTGGTATCACTTGGATTTGAATATATTTGATACCACTTATAGAATATATTGGAACAAATTTAAGAAATTAAACAACAATCATAAGGAATATCTTCTTAAATGTAATTTCTAAATATATCTCACTCCACTTGACTTTTCCCAATTCATCTATGCCACTCTAATCAAAGTTTATAATGAATTATCCCCATAGATCTCAACTTCCCATTAAACCCACAAAACCAAAACAAAAATTAGAAAAATAAATAAATTTGTGTGAGAGTAACTTCTAATAAATAATCAATTAAACGAATGTTTTTTGTTTTGGGGAACAAACCTTTTTCATTTAACTCACTTAGAAACATTATCTGTGAGTATCCATTGAGTGATAAAAATTGATATTTCATGGTATTTAAATTTATATCCTCTATCATATTTGGATAAGAATGTTACCCAAATAATATATTGAACCAAATATTAAATGTTTCTTCCTTTACTGCAACATCGTTTCATCATTCTCTTTACTTATTTATCTATAAATGTGGAATTACACATATTTTCTTCTCTTCCTTGAGAGTGACTTTTTCGAAACCACTTATGTGTTGTTAATTATTGTCATCATATTATTCCATTAATAATATCTTGGGTTTTTTTATGTTTTTTATGTATTTATTTAAATATTCATTATTATTTTGTGTAAAAATTGGTTTTTTCTCCTTATTTAATTTCTATATTTTATTTTTCTCATTATATATTGATTAATTTATGCAGTACACTATAATTTATCTAGACAAATTCACCATTCATATGGTTGAATGATAACACTACTTACCCAAGGCATGCTTCACCCCATGCTAGAGGTTGCTAACAAACGATTAGGGTCTGGGGTGATAGTTGGGAGACTATACCATTTTATGTGAATATTCATAAATAATAAATACAGAAATACTAATAAATGTTATATTAAATAAAAAATAAAAAATAACTATTAAAAATAAAATGAGATATAAAATGGATATTTTTAATGGCTTACAATTCATACAATAGTGACAACGATCACTCCTGGGATGATTATATATATATACATGATCTAAAATGAGAAAAATAAAAACCATCAAAGTGGAACTGAGTATCTACCTATCTTTTATATAATACTCAACATCACACCAGTACTCCTAGCATAACTCTATTTGTATTTTTATTGGTCATGGGGCCTTTATCCATATAATATTGAGTAGAAATAAAATTTTCAAGCACATTGGGGTTATCTTTTAGTGTGTGATAATAAACTCAATATACCGCCAAAAAGTTTGGCCATAAATGATACCCATAGGTATATGAGTAAAAGAAATTTAAAATATGTGAAACCCAAAATAATAACAATCCTCACCCCACTCTATAATTTATAGGCTACATGTGAGTTACCTACCTTATTCAACTAGTGTCAAAGTGGAAAGATGTAGCCACAGTTCGAATATACCTAACGTCTCAAATAGAACCCCCCCCCCCCCCACCATTCAAGAAACATAGTGATAAATCTACCTTATTCATGGTTAACTAGTCTATCCACCACAAGACACAACCTCCTGCCTAACTTCTCGAATGCACTCCCTATATAGTGACCTCAAGTTTTCTATAAAGAAGACTTAACTCATAATTGAGTTATAGATACCTAAACCTTTCAATAAGTATAATGTAGAAATTTACCCTATCGGATGGTAAAGAAAATATTTTTTCATTGTTCCATAATTTTTAGGATGGGATGTTAACCCATGGGACAAAATTTGGTGAGATTCTGAGTCAATAATTTTTTAGATATTTAATATTTATTAAATTATTATTATTATTTCATACACATTAAAATAACTATATCATCCAAATATAGCTCTAGAAATAAATTATAAACCCCTGATTGATTTGGGAGTGGGAATTTTTACCTAGGTGGATTATATACTCTGATTGGGTTCTAGGTCTTGATTTGATCTTTATCTGGGTTTTTCTATTTGTCCCCAAATTGAATTCCAATCATTATCAAAATAAAATGGGATAAAACCCTTGGTTATATGAATAAATTTATGGATAGGGTTAGGTGAATTAAATCATCACCCAAGAAGGCTGATTATAGTGGGATCGTAATGCAACAATTATGGATAAAATACCATCTGTTTGTCACAGTGAAGCTTTGACCATTCACAAATAGTTTGGAAGCATTATTTAAATTTTCAACTCATCATCTTTTTTTAGTTGTTTTTCATTTTGATTTTAGAATTTTGGATACTTATAGATATCTATATACCATTGTAAAATAATATTCAAGTGGGTTAGCTAGATCTAAATGATTTATAGATTTTGTTTTGAATTCACAGTCACATGATGTTTGTTTCTAAAATGCATTCTGTGTAGATATTTGGTGAATATAAGGATAAATTTGAAGTCCCAATAGTGTGTATGGTTTTTGAACATGTCTTTTTAGACCATTGTGTAAACATCATGGCATGCGTCACATTACATATCCAAACACTCATTATTAAGTTCATATTGTACAACAGTTAACTCTATATTAGTAAAAATAACATGGATTGAGATAGAATACATGACATAGGGGGGACATAGGTTCCACATGTAATATTTTTTAGAGTTCATGTCATTTTGTTTGGGGATATAGGACTTAGGATCCTAACCAAATATGTTTTGTAACACTTGAAGATTATACATCATATAAGATAAATGATCACATTATGTTCTTGGATAATATATGAAGAGACAGTGTCAGTCAATTCCCTAAGGTAGGCCTTGGTTGTACCTACCAAGTACACCTTTGTGCATGTTGTATACATTCCCCAAAGTGGGTTGTTTTTTTATTTTAGCACATGGATCCAAATATAGAAAATTATATAGTATATTATAGATATTATTCCAAATAGATCATGATAGCAGGGACCTATTTGGAAATAGAGGACATTAAAGATATTTAATGTCGTTGTTAGGAAACCATTCACTTTAGAGGATGATGAATAGATCTATATAATAAATTGGGGTGAGTTAAGGGATGAAAAAACTATATGTTATTTTTTAGATACCTAGTAATGAGACCCTTTCATGTATTCATAGCTCAATATCTTTGGGATTTTATCAGTAGTTGTGGGTTAAAAATTAGAGGATCGGAGATTCACGTATGTAATAGTTTTATCTAATATTTGATAGTTCTATCTATATAGTGGTATTACCCTAATAGTCAATTTAATGGACTTGAAACACTATGATGCTCCCTTATTCCCATGCACCCAAGAGTTGGATTTGGTGTATATATGTCGGTTGGGTGGATGGGGAGTTGGTCATTTACTTTCATTGAATTTTGATCTTTATTACTAGTTTATATTGTAGATATTTCATACCCTCTCTCTCATGTATCACTCCATGTTTTTTAAAAAGATATATTTACATGATTACAGAGTAATCATAGTGTCCCTTTCACTGAACCCATGGTTTAGATGACTGTTAGGTGAAGGTGGCATGGATATAGGACTTTGGTACTCCATTGGGTTTACAATTGTTACCAAGGTTTGATCCTTAACTATAATTTATAGAATCATTGATCCCATAGATATTTTGTGTATGGTTACTCAATAAAGAGTACTCTTCCCTTGACTCCCCTTTATGGTATGCTTATCCTTTATGAAAACGTTGACGGAGTTGGAACTCCCCAAGAGAAATATTGTCTATATTCTTCATATGATACAATAGTTTCACATAAATCCATTTAAAGGAATGGGGGAACCCTTAAATATAAGGGGGATACTCACTCCATGATTTATTTTGAACTAGGATGAGTTATAAGGTCTTATTTTTGGGTTTGTAACTCCCTCAAACAATTTACACATTCAGACATAGCCTGAGTCCCCTGATACAATTATGTGATGTGATATAGTGGTTATGTTATTTGAGTAGAGAGTATGGTCTGGATACTAGGTGTTGGTAAATCCATTGTTTAGTTTATATACTTTAGGGTGGCATGAATATCCTATTACTATTTTATATTGATGGTAAGATAGTTATGGATTTTAAGTTATGAAGATTGTTAAGGTTATCGAGGATTTAAAAATAATAGGGGGCACCAAGTTTCCCTTATTATTACCCATATAGTGTAGATAAACTGTGAAGGATGGTATACACCTTGTTGTTGGTTGAACACACACTTATAGAATATTTTGGTTTCATGACACTATTTTATTCATATCATAGTTGGGGATGCGCATTTTCCTAATTGTTCAAAAAGGCATGGAAGTCCCCGTAGAATTTGGTATAGGTCACTTATCCATGAATTCATTGACTCCCTCAGTCAATATACATAACTTAAAAAATTGGTGTCCCCCAATTAAACAATAATATCAATACTAGACTTTAATAGAAAGATGTACAGATACGCCTTCAACAGTTTGAAGTGTTGTTTTAGGAACAATGTTGTGTTGAGGAGTATGAATCATCACCCAGTGTGTTTGGTGAAAGTTATTATGGGTTCATGAAATGTGGATCATGATATTAAGATCCCTCACTCAACATATTATCTTGGTAACTATAACCTTGTTGTTTGATTTGGAGATTTTGGTTTCATCCCCTTTATGCCTATTGAATATGTTTGACATTCCATGTTACGGATGAGTATATAGGTGTAGGTTTCTCTGGAGGTGGAAAATTATATGTAATGAACACATTCCATGAAATGGGTAGACCATATTGGTATTATATTCACCCTCTGATAAGTAAAGTCATAGATTCATCAAAATATTATGGAAATCTCCTCTTTTTGACTTTGGAATCTATACATCTTAATACTTTATTGTGATCTAACCTAAAACTTGAGAATCTTCATGTTTTTTGGGAAATTTTACTGGGTATTTTTTTAGTCACTACTGTATATAATTTGTTCCTAATAATTTTTTCATAATAAGGTGGCACAAAAGTTAGTATAAGAAAATCATTAGGAATCCTAGTTGACTTTGTAGTGGATAGTGCTCTGGTTGATGTTTTCACACCATGGTGATATACCTTCCCAATCACTTGAGATTGTTTTATATTTTTGGGATGTTGGTTCTTTTATATATTTCATCATATATATGTATCTGTAAAAAAACATTTAATGGGATTTATAGTATATATTCTTGCTTGCTTTTTTTCAGCTAGTTATGTATATCCTTTGAGCTTTTGGTTTTAGTGGATGAATGAATATATTAATTTTTATGTATGTTTTATGAGTTATGGACTTCCTTATAAAATGAATTACTTGTAAGTGCTAGTTACCATCTCCTAGACTATTGGAGGTGGGATTGGGGTGGCACAATTGGAAAACCATCATCCATGGTAAAAATTTAGTGAGTTGGGTCATGTGAAATTGGTATCAAAGAGATTTGGTTATAAAGATGGATTTTGGAGAAAGGAGTATTTTGATATTGGTTTAGGGCATGTGGAGAAAATTATTATATGATCTTGGTCCTAGTTACCAAATCATCAAACCCAGCTAGGGCGTGGTAGTGAAATAATTTCTATACATGGAATCTGATAAAAATTTAACTAACTTGGGTGCCAATGGAATTATTTACAAGGTATATTTAATTAGTTCAATGCATTGTTTAAGGTCCAGGAATGGTATCCAACTTCTGATATATAATCATTCAATTTATATGTTGATTCCATCAGGATAATTTTTCCTATATAGGTGTTGAATGATCCCTTTATTTATTAATAGAGAAATAAGTCTACACACTATATTATGGGATCCCATTTGAAGCAATATTAATGTATTTATGGTTTTATGGATATAAAATATTTTTGGAATGATTATAGTGTGAGTATATATATCCCAAAATACATGGTTCTTGGTTCAGATATGTTAGGTAACTCCCTGGTGATGTGGATACCAGGTTGAGGGTCTCATGTGTACTTTATGAAGTAGACATGGAGTTTTAGTACTCCCTTATAATATTGGGCACGGATCCTCCATGATTGTAGTTTGTAACTCCCATAGGGAAATGTTGAAACCATTTTTTGGGTCCCCTATATGATATTTTAGATTTTTATTATCTATTGGGGATATAGGAGTGTGAGCTACCATCCATGGGCATAATAGTTCACCATGGTTCGGAAGAGGTGTGGGACCCCCAAAAATGATGATGTTGGTACTCTCCTACTAGTAAACGAACAAGTCCTACATCCATAGTAGTTGGCGATCCTTATGATATTTGATGTATTTATAACCAATGTGAGTTGATACCCCTCAGTGATTTGGGGTGTGGGTCCTCTAATTGAGGGGTAGGTACTCCCTTGGCTAACATTTATTTCTCAGGGATGCATGGGTTACTTATATGAATTAGGGATTTTGATGTTCCCCTATGGATACTATAGAAATGACCACCATTTTTAAAAAAATGTTTTTCTATTTAGGCATGTTGTCGGTAATCCATTAATCTCAATGAGGCATGGGTCCCACTTACTATTGATAAATCAGTACTCCCTTGTGAGATAGGTTCAATTCCTCCATCTATAGATATTTATATTTAATAGGATATAGTATATGGTTGTATTTATCCACTTCCTCCCCCATCACATCTAGGTTTTCCTAACTCAATATATAGATTTTCAGTTAGGACCATGGATGGGTGAGCTTTATTGATGTTTTGATTAGGTAGATACTGATATGGCTTGTGATTCAATTGTTGGCCTTTTCTACATTAATTATTTGATTGGTTAGAACCGTAACATGTAATTATATCTTATCCTGTTGATGTTTTATTATTTTATGAGGATCTAGATATCTCATTAAAGTCTTTAGACTAGCACGTTATGACTGGAGACTCATACTATAGGTGATATCAACCCCTTGTATTATTTTAATATGATCCCACTTTAAGGAAAAGTATTTCTTATGATCCTTCCAATGTTTAGAGAGGCCCAATAATAATTTCATCAATCAAATATGACCACATATTATCTGAGTTCAGATGGATTAATATCTACATTTTTTGTTTTGAGATTGTGTTGATGTGTCATGATCCAATTTCATTAGAAAGTGAGCCCCAAAAAATGAGTAAAAGTGTCCCCTAGAAATATGCAACTACTTCTCTCTTTAATAGGAAAGTTTATATATTTTGTTGGGGTTATTTTGGGAGAGTATTCCTATAGTTGTAGATAAGGTGATAGTTTTTTGTATACTTCATGGGTTTTGAGGAGTTGAAGAAGATGTTGATCTATGATCTCAAATTCTCTTTTATGGAGGATATATTAGTGTATATAGTGCTGAAGTATGTCCATAAATTTGGTTATAACAATTTTATAAGGAAGATATGTGTTAAATAGCATGATTTTGGATATAATTAGTGTTGGATTGACTTGTAATCAGTGGTCATAGCTACATGGATTCAATGGTGATCTATAAATATTTTTAGTGGGAGATTTCTTATGGAATCTTGAGATGTAAAAAACGTTGGGTGATTCTATAGGACTTTTTATTAATGTTGATTATTATAAAGATATCATCCTTAGGAACTATAGTATATATATTTGACCATCTACCATTGATGTTGAACTTGGCATGGTTTAGGGTGTGGGAATTTTGTTTTGGATACTATTACAAATGAGTAGATGATAGGAACTATGTCATCTTCAAGCCCTGGTCAAGATAGTATAAGTGATTATTATTTTGCAGGGTATTATAAAAAATACTATCAAATGATTGTGATGTTATGTGGAACTCCTACTAAGGCATCATATGATGGGTTTGATATCAACAGATTATCTCTATATGAAAGTCTTCTAGGCTTCCCTTTTTTGAAGGGGTGGAGAATGACACTCTCATAGTAAATTATTTAGTTAATAAATAATATTATATTGATAATGATGTTTTATGGACTTCCTTTATACTGGTGTATATGGGAATCTTGTGGTTAGAGTAAAAAATATTTCAGTGGAAATCCTTGATGAAATTCATGATATATGAGTTGTACTATGTTGAGAGATTAATAAATGATGTGTTAATTTTGATTAATGTTTATAATGCAACAAGAATATCATATGAAGAATCCTTGATCTGAGTGGTACAAAGGGGATAATTTGACCAATGTTTCATATTTTGGGTATTCAACAAAATGAACCTTTAGAATCTCTAGGATCTCATATTGAGTGTCTCTTCTCAATTTAATTTATTTATGGTTAAATAGTTATAAATAATCACATAAATTATTTGTGTTTAAAGAATTTTATTGTTCCCTATAACATTATTTTAGATAGAATTAAATTATTTTATATGATCTTCCCTACAATTATAAGAAAATAATGATGTTGAGTTGGTTTATTCACTGTATATTAAATGTTATTATTATTATTATTTAAATTCTATCAAAACATTTTTATATTCTATGTCTTAATATTTATGAAAATTATGAAATGAAACATATACATCCTGAATGACTCATATAGAGATCATAAAACATGTATATAGATCAAGAGACTCAAATGCAGAAATGAATTGGCTCATAAATATAATTTAATGAATTGTATATAGTTTTAATGACTTGTACATGGGAAGAATGACTTGTACTTTTAATCCTATGTAAGAATGGTTTACACCCCAATTCACATATTCATTAAAATGAATCATGTTCTAAGAGAAATGATTCATAAGTACAAATAATCTATTACATTTTACAGTTATGGATTTAATTCTTTTTTATATATTTCAATTTTTTATTTGTTAGATATATAAAATTAAAATTATTTGAAAGATCAAAGGTTGATTCACATGGATTATTTGGGAATTACGATGTGTTGAAATCTTGATTCAATAGATTATTAATTTATCTATTTATTATTCTAAGAATTTTATTTGTACAATTTGTTGTTTTTTTAAATCAAGGACCATTAAAATATAAATCCAAAATAATATTATTTCCTCCAATTTATTATTGAAAACTTTTGAATCACTTTTTGGTAAATTATTTTAAAATCTCTATCAAGAATTAAAAAATTAGGAAGTATTTTTTATTTTCCAAAATGCATCCATGCCAACTTATGTGGAAAAGAAAAACTACGATAATAAAACTATTTAATGTTTTTATGCCTAAAAATTACTATAAATAGATATTGATAGAACTTGTTAAAGTCAGTGATATATACATGAATTGTACATAGTAAAAAATTAAGTGTTGTGAGCTACACTATATGAAATAGTATACATTTTTGATAACTATAGTTTAACTCTTTATTATTGGGTTATAATAATCCTAAAGTAATCAAATCTTCTTTAACATTCATAGCTTTCATTTTTTATATCTTGTCATGTGGTGTTGTATTTTCTCGCCAACTGATTGTGATATTTTCGGTTTATGATTTTTCACTCCAATGTGGGACTAGTTGTGCAAAACTACCCATTTAGAGGTAAATTGGGTTGTGTATATAAGTTACAAATGGCTAAAATGTTTGGGTAATGCCTCAATGGTAAAAATGGAAGGACAATGGGTTGTGAATGGATGTTGAAAACAATAGTTTTGTAATGGGTTATAAATCCCCTTTAAATTTGATGTGTTGTTTTGGATTCACACCCACTTAAAAAGGAGGTTTTTAGATAGTTTTTGGATCCACTATAAAAATCAGGATTTTAGTGGCTACCATTTATCATGATGATGGAGAGAAAGGATGAGTAGACTTAGAATCATCTTGATCTAAACTACTGTAAAAATAATATTTTATTATTTTTTTCATTTTCCACTATTTCAATAACTATTAAAATTATCATAATGATTTAAAAAAATTATTTGGTCAATACACCCCACCCTTGTCTTGAATATTCAGTTTTCTCACTATCTTGGACAAACAATTAGTTTCATACCATGACCTTAACATGATTTTTAGCTATGATAAATGTACCATTTTCTACTACCTCTATCCTGGATATAACATTCTTGGGAGAAGAAAATTTTAGATGGAATGTTTAAATTCTAATTATTGTAGGATTCTAAGACACCATTGTATTTGGATGTTACTGACTATGTCTATTGGAAATCTAGAATATAATATATCTATAAGTGGATTAGTATTTATAATTAGATTATTTGATAAAATAATTTGTTTTTCAGGAGAATAAACCTCATTCATTAACTATAAATGAAGAAAAAAATTATGTTTTAAATCTTAAATTCATAAATATTTAGTATTGTGTTATTGGCATAAATGTTTTTAGTTTTGTATTATCATGTAAAAATACACATGATATTTATAGGATATTACCAGCCAATTAATATGGAATAGATATTTAAAAATAACTAAACTTGGTATTCTTAATGCTAAAAATAAATACTTCAATATAGGTGAATAAGAAACATTAAATTAAATGTTTCATCAATTTACTTTTATATTAATTGTAATTTTTCATTTTGGAGAAACCATGGATAATGATTGTATTATATAAAGTGTACATAAATCATTACCAAAGAAATGGAATTCTAAATAAGTTGTTATTGATGATAGTAACAACATTAATGAATACACACTTTCTTAACACATTGGTTCAATATTACAATTTCTACTAGAACTTATAAATATACTTAGTGAAGAAATTAAAGAGAGAAAATGTGTTTCTTTCAAATAAAAAATGTGTTCATATTCTTATTCTTCTAATTCTGACATATAGGTAGGTGAAATAGATATGGTTTCTCATGTAGATAAAGAAATTTAAAAAAGAAATAAAAGATATTTCCAAAGGAATAAAAGGTATTATCTTAGAGATGATATCAAAGGATGCTGAAAATGTAATATCATTTATAATGATGTTATGTGTCAGAACCTCCTTATTTTAATTCTGAAAAATCATATTTATTATGTTTCTAATTATATTACTTTATTATGATATCATATTATCTTGTATAGAATATTAGAAGAAAAATTGGCCAAGTATAGAAAATATTTACCCTTAGTTTAGATATTCTACCATTAGTTCAAATATGCCACCGCCAACTCTATGTTATCATAATAGTTCTTCCACCATCAGAGTTATATTAATTCTAGACTTGAACCACTATTAGATCAACTATGTTTCTATTCGATGTTCCACATTAGGCTTATTCCACTATTATATTAATTCTTCCAATGGTAGATGTTCCATTATTAGGATTACTCTATAGTTATTTCATTTGTTCCACTACCAAATTCAGGATACTGCCAGCTAGGTGATACAACCAAATATGTTCTACAATTATATCAATATGACTAAACTATTTGTTCCATCTATATATTTATACTACCTTTAGAATCCTGCTACTTCCAGACATGCTACCACTAGACTGTGATACCATTAGTTAAAATGTTTTGCATAAAGGTGTGCTAACATTGGCTCTTTCTATCATTAGACTAGATCTACATTCACTGTGCTACCATTTTTGTTATGATTCATTTGAATTTAATGATTCAAATATATATTTTATGGGAGTTAATTCAAAAAACTCGCATAGTTTCTTTAATGATTATTCCTAAACAACTGCATAGATAAGTTGAAGATAATGATATGAATTTCCTGATTTTCTACTCACTATAAGGATTCTAAAAATCATTATTATTATTATTCAGTGGATATTTGAACCTAGAGTTTCATATATTTTTGAAGAACTACCTCGAGTGTGATGCATATTGTTGTTGTTCATATACTTGAGATATACTTCCAAATGAAAGTGTGAAAGATTTGAATATACATAAAATTTATAATTCTTTATAAAAAAAATTAATATATTTTTTAGAGCATCTACAGATAGAAAAAAGAATCTTACATCACTGTTTTTTCCAATACTTTTATATAAATTTGTTTGATCTCCTCACCAAGCCAAGTCTAGGGACCCTTAATCATCTAAAGAATCATAGACTGAGAAGAACTACATATTCCATTTTCTTATTTGTACTCTTTGTGTTTTTTATTACATTTGATAAGTTTATTGTATAACCTTATTTATTTTCACACGCATACTTCTCTAGATTAACTAAAGAATGCTATACACACTCTCATATAATTACATTTTTTTATACCCACGACAAATATAGAAGAGGTGTTGTGTGTCTTGTGTTGTATCTCTTCCCACATATAACTGTTGAATAGGCTTTGGGCCTGGATATCCTATGTTCTATTAATTTTATAAATAGTCCATATTGTAGATCATATTATTAATATAATAATCTTCTTGGAAACATGGGATTTATATTAAAGTTGATTAAGTCTCGTCTTGATACTAAACCCCTTTTTTACTCTTTTGTGTGATATCTCAATTTTATTTTTCATTATTTAAAATATAAATATGAATATGTTTTTAAATTTTTAAACAAGATTTTATATTTATAGTTAATTTTAACTAATGTTTATATAAGTATTTGACAGAGTAAATCGGTTTCAAAAGATAAATAAATTTAAAAAATTATTTCAATGGATCCTTGATCCCACTATGATAAATATTTTAAAATAATAAACATATATTATTCTACTATTTTAATTAACTGGTCTCTTTTCAATCAAATTGGCGGATTCTATTTCAAATTCCTAAAACAGAAAAAATTATTTCATACTCAATTAGCCTCCCTCTTGATTTTTTGACTCCAAAAAACATTTGGTATCAAATTATTATCAAATATCTTTTCAAATTTAATTATTAGACTTTTAAAGATATTAAATTTATTTTATTTAAAAATTATCCTCTTTCTGGATAACAGAGAAGATGGATCTGCAACCAAAATACCTATTTATTTTAATAGAACGGACTCTGATCAATGGAACATTAAAATGAAAATACATATTGAGAGAATGGGCTTTGATATTGGTACTACTATTGTAGACAAATAAGAAATACATAAAACAATTTCAGCTACTTGGGATGATCCTACTAAATCTATATTTAAAAAAAAATTTAATTCCATAAATTCTCAATATATTTTTTTTGGGTGATGATTAATTTAATAAAATTTCCTCATGTAAGTTTTATTTCGAAATTTGGGACAGATTAGCTATTTCTTACGAATGAACATCTAATATCAAAGAAATAAATATAAATACATATACCAATAAATATGATAATTTTAAAATGAAATATTATGATCCAATTTTTGACATGTATCTTAGGTTTAGTGAGATCATGAATACAAAGTACTCACTTAGTATTCTCATTTATAAAAAAGATCAAGTGATTCAAATGATGAGCTGTCTACTGTATAAATGGAGAGGAACCTCAATTTCAGTCAAAGAATACCTTGATTTTGGAAATTTAACTATTATAGAGTGGATAAGAAAATGTATTATGTACAAGTACTAATATAGAGTGAAAATAGAATAGGGTTGAACCAAAAAAAAGTAGAACATTCAAATATACTACATAAAAAATATCAAATCCAATATTATAGGTCATGTTTATTTAATTCACCTACTGACAATGATGCAAAAATGGACCACTTGGTCCGAAGGTTGAAAACAATTTACAATAAAAAATGTTATTTAGGAAACTCAGTTACAAAGGAAAATATGATAATAGAGGAAATTTGAGAGGATAGTGGAAGAAGGATTATGAATCAATTGAAATAATTTTCTATGATTTCAAGAGAAAAGTGAATGTCTTAAATTATTATATGAAGATGAAATTGTATGGTGGAAATGTCACTTTTGATGATAATACAAAAGTAAAACTATTTTCCTTGGTCAAATAGGTAATTATAATAATGTTTCAACTTTTTAAGATTTATTTTTAGATGGTTTAAATTATAATCTTATTACTATATTATGTGTTTATGGTTTTCATTTTAAGTTTGAAAATAATTATTGTGATATTTTTTATCCTAAAAATGATTTAATTTCTACTGCTTTATTAAATAAAAATGTTTAGGTTTTGAATTTAGATTCCTTAATTTCTCTAAATATTTATCATCTAATTTCATTTCACAATGAATTTTGGATTTGGAATATGATAATATTCCATTAAAAATTCATTCACTTAAGAATCCCACATAGAAAGGCTTAGTCAAACATATACCTAAACATGAATTCCCAAATAATAAAGTCTGTAAACCATGTCAAAAAAAACACACAAAATATCATTCAAATAAAAGAAATAGGATTCAACTTATCAACCACTAGATTTGTTTTTCCTATACTTGTATTCACCTTCTCTGGTTTCTAGTCTAAATGGGAATCCCTATGTTTATGTACTAGTATATGAATTTTCTAGGTATACTTAGGTATTCTTTCTAGATCAAAAAATTAAATAATGTTCTTATTTTAAAAATTATGATAAATATGGAGAAACTATTACTGGACTTGGAATTAAGTCCTTAAGAAGTTATCTGGGAAGTGAGTTTGAAAGTCAAGATGTTGAATCATTTTTCTCAAAAAAATTGCTATAGTCATAAATTTTCTCCTCCAAGGACCCCACAGCAGAATAGATTTGTAGAATGATGAAACAGGACCTTTCATGAAATTACCCAAACCATAATCAATGAGTAAGGCTTACCTATTTATTTTTGGGTATAGGCTTTAAATAAAAAAATTTATATAATTAGTATAGTTTTAATTAGACCTCACATAAAGAAAACATCTTATAAATTATGGAATGTTAGAAAGATAAAGGTAAATTACATTATATTTGTTGGTTTCAAATTATTTATTCTTAATAATAAGAAAAATAATGTCAAATATTCCTCTAAGAATTATGAAATAATTTTTCATGGTTATTCAATTACTAGAAAATCATATAGGGTGTTTAATAAAATAACCAATAATGTGAAAGACCCTTTTCCTATTAAATTTGATAAAAAAGATCCACATGATCCTAATACCTATTTATAAATCCTTAAGGATGAACTGTCTGATCTGAATTTCAATTCCAACCCATCTAATAATTCTATGAAATAGGAAAAATAATCATCCAATTCTGAGGAACAACCTGAACATGAACCTATAGAAGATGATGATATTTCTAGTCCTTCATTTCTTATAGATCTTAGAACTCATAGATACCATATTCTCTATTATGTAGTTTGAGATCAAGAAAGACATATAGAAACTAGAGATTCAATTAGAGATAATGTTTAACATCAACCATTCTTATCATAACTTGAACATGATAACTTTAATGATTTAATTAATTATTAATTTTGGGTGACAACATTGCAAGATTAACTTTACCAATTAAATTGAAATATTGTTTTTGAACTCTTATATATACCTAAAGATACTATGAATATTTTCATTAAGTGGTTGTTTAAATACAATTTTTATGAGTGAAGAACTATGTAAAAAATAATTCTAGATTAATTACACAAAGATATAGTCAGGAAAAAGTTATTTTCTATGAGGAATCCTTTATAGCAGTGGCTATATATGAAGCCATTATAATACTTCATTCCTATAAAGTACCTTTGGATTTTAAACTATATGAAATAGATATCAATAGTAAATAATTAAATGGTTATATAGTTGAGGATGTGTTTATTGTACAACCCCTGAATTTAAATAAAATTATTTTCCAAATCATGTTTTTAAATTTAATAAAGAAATATATGGTTTAAAAAGGTTCCTTGATCTGTTTATGATAGTCACAACTCTTTTCCCATTTCTATTGGTTTTTTAAAAGTCATAGTTGATCCTACACTTTTTATAAAAATAATTCTGAAGGATGTTTTAGTAGTTCATGTTTATACTGATGATATTATTTTTGGATCCTCTAATAATTATTTGTATATTTATTTTTCAAAAATGATAAAATGTGAATTCGAAAAGATTTAAAAGGGTCAACATAAATTCTATCTTGATATTAAAAATTTTCAAAATAAATATGAATTGTTGTAAACCAATGTAAGTACATTGAAGTCCTTATAAAACATTTTGGTTTGGATAACACTAAGAGCAATGATATTTCAATGATTACCACCTATATGTTGGATTTTAATGAAAATGGAAGGTCAATAGATCAAACCAGTTATATAGGTATGATTGGAATATTTATATACATAACTTCTAGTCTACTGGATGATATGTTTAGTGTGTATATGTGTGCATGTTTTCAATAAAATCCCAAATTTCCTCATTTACTTTTTGTTAAATGATGCTTCAAATATAAAACCAATTTAGGATTATTCTGACGTATAGAAAATGCAATTTATCAAGTGAGTTATACAGATGATTATTTTTTTGTTGTAGGTTAGATAAAAAATCACCTCCAGAGCATGTCATCTTTTGGGATAGTCTTTAGTATCTTTGTGTAATAAGAATCCAAATTTGGAAGAACTATCTACTGTTGAATCTGAATAATTGCCTATAATAAGTCATTGTGGACCAATTTTTTTGATGGAACATAGATTTCAAGATTATGCATATCAATTTATACATGTACCTATAAATTGTGACAATACAAGTGTGATAAATATTTCATAGAATCCTGTTTCTCATTCTTGGACAAATGATATTGATGTAAGAAATCACTTTTGAAGATATCATTTCCAAAAGAGTGATATAAATCTTGAATTCATAAATACTAAACATCATCTTGATGATATTATTACAAATACCTTTCATTATTCTTGATAATCCACTATTAGTGATCCACCATTGGACAAACCACCATTGGAATGATTCTCCATTGGAAGGATCCACTATTAGGAATCAACCAATCTATGTTTCTATGTTACTACCTATCTTAATTTTTTGGTGTTATGTTAATATTTGATTTATCATTTATATTTTATTATATTTTTTATTTTTGATCTTTAAATGATATAATTCAGACTTAAATCCCACTTTGATTTACTCTCTCACTCATGCCTACTCCTTCTAACCATTTCATCTTCCCTTCTCTCTCGACCTTAATCCTTCTCATGATCATCCTTAAGATTTTTAATTCACTTTAATAGTGAGATTTAAGCATCATTTAGTGTCATATTTAGAGTGATCATGGCCTATGATATAGTCTCATAGAGAATCAATTTATGTTGTTGTTGAGCTAAGAAACCCCTAGCTTGTGAAATATATGGTTATTATAGAAAAAAATAGATGTGGAATGGTTTTTGTCTATAAATTCACTGGTACTAAAGGTGATATAGGACCAAGGATGGGTAGATTTTTTCTCTAAAAATGATAGTCCTTTTTTATCTTATGTTGTTTCACCAGTTCTACTAATAGTGTAGTACAGTTTTGTCAAAAATAATGATTTAATTCAAAGTATAATAGTTGGAAAATATGTTAGCTTCTCTTTAAGAGAATGGGATAATTATACATCACCAAGGTGTTTTTTATGACTATCAAGGTTCAATACTAAGTGATAGTGAGTAGTTTATATATGAGTATTCTCTATTGGATCTGAATGGAGATGTTACTATGAGAAGGTATTCTTTTAATGAATTATATGGTTAGTGAAGACTCTTTTTCATGTTTATTCAGCATATGCTATGTCCCAAAAAAGGGAATTTTAGAAAAATGATATAACAGAAAGTTTATCATTTATTAGTTATAAAAAGTCGGGATAAAATCAATCTTTATAGATATCTTATGTTTCACATGACAAAGATGTGAAATTACTCTTCCAAATAGAATTATCTAACTCATCCTAGGTTGATATTTTCTATGTTATAAGATAATGTCTTAGTTGATGAAGAAGAGAAGGTTGAGGTATGTTATAGTGGTTTTTTGAAGAAAAAATACATTTAAAAGGATAATGGTGAATTGACATCCCTGGATGAAAAAAATTGGATGAAGATAATGAAATGTTCTATGAAGATTGTAATGATATAGAAAACCCTACCATAACAAATAATTTAAAGGATCTGGGTATGGATCCAAAAGATATAGTGATTTATTCTGATGAATAATATGAATATGAAGTGGCTGAAGTTTATGAAGAGAGAGAAAATACATATTTTGATAATGGAAGTTATTGAGATATTACTAATAGTACTTTTGAATATTATCGAGCTACATGTCCATGAGATTCTCTCCATACTAGAGAGAGACTCCTGAGTGAAATAGAAGATAACAAAACAAAATTCTGTGGATCAGAAAAAATTAAGAGTTCTTCTAAGACCTCAAAATATGTTGTGGAATTTTTAGGTGATGATAATGGATAAAATCATGATGATGGGAATGGTGATGTATCATATGACTTAGAAGTTCATGATAATGTCAATGGTGTTGAGAGGGATTAGGTGAATCCTTATCCTACTATTTCTGGTTTTTCTAGGTATGTGGAGAGACCAGGTTCATCTCAGTATGTTGGTGTTTATACCTCTATCTGAGATGAGCAAAGGAAATTTTTTAAAGAGGTGTAATCCACAATTTCAGTCATCCTGAAGTTAGATCCCAGAGATAAGCCTTTTTTTCTGAATATGGAGTTGTATCTAAGAAGGATACAATAATAGTTTCTTGGTTTATCTTACAATGAGTAAAATTAAGAGTATAGATGTGATGATATCAATAGTAGAGCACTAGGTCATGGTGGACCTACTGTATCAGGGGGTGTTGGGATAGATCCAACAAGATATATTATATAGAATATCGATGATGTTGGATATTTGAATGATTTTTCTTCTGATGTTCCACTTACTGGATCCGATAATGTTGAGGTTGTCATGAATTTTTCTAAGAGAGTTTCTTTACCTCAACCTGTTTATGCTTCCCCATTTTCTTTAGATAATGTTACCAGAGCTGATCATTACTTTTCACATTCATCTACTTATTTCTATAGTTTTTTATTTGGTTGATAAAATTCCATGATTTGTTTCATCAAAAAGGGGGATATTATTTTCACTTCCTTGTTTAAATGCTCAAAAATCATGTTCATTATATTTCTAATGATATTAATATTTTATGATAAAATACTTTCTCATAATGTATATTGGAATAAAAATTAGATAAGTGTTTAAAATAGATTCCATTTGTTCAAATGTGAAACTATTAATTCAAAACTAAAACCACCATGTCTATGCTTCCATAACAGTTCTTCCATCATCATAGTTGTTATACCACCGACCTTATGCCACTTTTAGATTGACTATGCTACTGAAAAATGTTCCATCGTTAATATTATGATACCATTAAATAAATTATTCCACCTCTATATGTTCCACCATCAGGGATATTCAATCGTTATCTCAACTATTCCATTTCCAGAGTCATATTACCACTAGATTTATGCTACTTCCAACTCTGTGCTACCTCCTACCATGTTCCACCATTAGTTCACATGACACCACCAATTGTGACACCTCTAGAGTCAGGATATTGTTATAGTCCTTCTATATCCAGGAATGCTACCTCCATACCATGATAATGTCAGTTCAACCTTTCTACAACCAATTGTTTTATCATTTGATAATTCTACCATTAGAGTTGGTCCACCGTCATCATTAACTCATTTATGTTTTACTCAATTTGAATTTAATGCTTCAAACTTCTTGTTTAGAGGATTTAATGTAGACAACATTATGTTGTTTCTTTAATGATTATTCCTAAACCACTCCATGTAAGAATTGAAGTAAATTTTAGGAGTTTCCTTAGTTTTAGCTCAGTATGTGGATTTAAGAAATATTTATTATTATTCTTCAATGGATATTTTAACCTATGGTGCTATATATTTCCAAAGTACTCCTTTATGAGATATGTTTCTTTCTATGTTTCATATACATGATATATACTACTACATGAAAGTTTGAAAGTGTGGAATATATAGAAGATCAAGAATCCTTTCTAACACTAAATCAAGAATAGTTTTTTAGAGATTATATAGATAGAAAATAGAACTTTATAAAACTCTCTTTTCCTACACTTTTCAAGAAATTTGTTTGATATCCTCAAAAAGAAATTATCTGGGGACCCTCAAGCATCTAATGCATCATAGACCAAGAAGTAATACAACTTCCATATTTTATTATTTCAAATCTACATATTTTCTCTTATGAATGAGCCATGTGATGAAATGCCTTATTTATTTTCACACACTTACTCCTACACATTAACTAGAGTTTCGTAGAAAACACTATCATATATTTCCTTTTTTATATACCAATTAGAACTACGTAAGACATATTATGTGTCTTATGTTGCATTTTTTCCCTAATAGAACTGTGGAAGAGTCTTTGGGCCGTGAAATCCGATGTGTTATTGTTTTAATACCCTATCAAGGTTGTGGATCATATTAATGATTTAATAATATTAATGGAAATGGATGATTTCTAAGTAAAGGGGATTAATTATTAGCTTTATTCTGATACCTTGTTTACTCAATAGTTTGAAATCTCAATTTTTTCTTTATTTTAAAGTTAAACCTTTATTTTTTTAATATACAAAAAAACATTCACTTTGATAGTTAATGTTGACCTGTGTTTATATTAGGATTTAATTTTGTAAATTGGTTTCAAATGTTAAAATAATATCAAATATTATTTATAATAAATCCCTAATCCCTCATTGAGAAATATTTTAAAATCTAAAACTTATATTATTCTACTATTTTTGTTAACTAATCAATATACAATTAACATGTGTTGAATTTGTTTTAAAGTGATTTTAATAGCAATTTTATTAGGCACTCAATTCACCCCCTCTCTTGGGATACTCACTCTAACCAACACTATGGATATAAACTATTATGAATAAATATGAAAGTCTATATCAAACCCCAATTCCTAATATTAAAGAATAAGATAATTAACAAAAGGATAAATAAGAAGGATAAGAGAGGATTAACATCTAACTAGAGTTGTGTTGGGGACACAGATTCTAGTGAATAATTTGTTTTATAAAATGAATCATATAACATACATATCATGAAATAATTAAATCAAGATAATGATTTTGATTATTGTTCCAATGAATCTAATACAAAATATTAAGTATTGATGAATTATATGATGATATTAAAATATTAAAATATATATTTTCAAAATTTCAATATTATAAATGGATCATAATGAAATGAATAAGAATGTTTTTTAGTAAAATAAGGATCATTATCAATAAAAATAGAAAATTAAAGAAGAAATTCAAAGAATAAAATATTATGTTCGAAGAATTTTGTTCTAAAAATATTGCAGAGGAAAAAATAAAGCTTGAATCCTTATGTGAATATTGTGACATTTCATAAAATTAAAATAAAAGACTCAAAGAGGAAATTAAAATTTTAAGGAAAATATATCTATATTTATATAACGTATATGAGGATATAATAAAGTTTTTACATGAAATAAATTAATAAAAATCAAAATAAAAACGAATATTATAATCAATTACCTAAAATATAAAAAAACATTATTTATTAATAGTTATAAAGTAAGTGATTCTAGTGTTATATATTTTAGACGTAGAGTGAAAATTTATTATGCAAGTGAATGTCATTTATGTTTTTCACAATCATTATAAAACACTAAATATTTCATTTATAAATATTTACCTTTAAGATTATATATTAATTCTTGTTTTAAATATATGTAGGTTTATAAGAAAATTTTAAGTAACCCTGTTGAGACCAAAGTACCATGGGATCTAAAATTTTTCTCCAACTAATTTTACTAAATATATTCCCTAGATGATTCAAAATGGAGACTTGGTATATGGATAGTTGATACTCAACCAATATTATAGGTGATATATAAAACTTTTTATCATATAGTAGATGTGATGGTGGTAATATGATTTTAGTAGGCAACTAAAAAGGAAAAGTTAACGGTTTTAGTGAAGTTAGTATTTCTATACATGTAAATATTTCCAAAGTTTTATTTGTTAAAGGGTTAGAACATAATATGATTAATATTTTACAGTTATGTGATGATTATAGATTTTTTTTAAATGAAAAATTCATTATATTAATATTGAATATATTTTTTTGAAAATAAAAAAAAAATATTTATTTTTTAATTTTTTCTGAAATAATTGAGAGAAATTTTAGATGTTTCAATCATGTATAGTTAGAGAAAATTGAATGATAGGGGATGCTCATTAATGATTATTTTATAATGATATAAAAAAATTTCAAATGTGGCCAAGATCTTATGCTTCATGAATAATTAATTGACAACAATCATGTATTTTATTCTTAAATGAAAGGAAAAAATTGAGAGAGGGTTTCAGAATTATCACGTAAGTTCATTCTATGAGACCTCATGATCTTATTTATCTGGACTTATTTAGACCTGTAAAAATATAAATTATTGATTATTATCAATGATTTAAGTATATTTACATTGTTTAATTTTCATGTAAATAAATTAGAAACATTACAAAAATTTATTACATATAGTAAATTAGTCTAAAATGATATATTATATATAATTATATATATTAAAAGTGATATTTGGGGAGAATTTATAAATCTATATATTGGATATTATGTTGAATAAAATGGTTCTTTTCACTACTTTTCATCCCCTAGAACACCCCAAAAAAATGATGCAGTTGAAAGGAAAAAAATGAACTTCATAAGAAATGGATAAAAGGATGTTAAATTAATTCAAAGAACCTAAATATTTTGGATAAAAAATAATGAATATATATTTATATGTTTATAATATAATTAAATTAATTTATATTCTAATGAAAACTTCTTAGGAATTATAGAAATTATGGAAATTTAAACTTGGACATTTTACAGTTTTGGTTGTAAAGTCATTATTCTTAAAACTAATGATTATTTAGATAAATATGATTCAAAATATGATGAAGGGATGTTTTTTGGATATTATAATGTTTTTAAATCTTTTATATTATATATTAAAATAACTAGTTTTTTTAATAATCAAGACATGTTTTGTTTGATAAAAATATTTAATGGATAAATTTTCTAATAAAATTCAAATTGAATAAGATATTAAAGATTTTAATTTTGGAGAAAATAAAATTATTGAATTTAGTGTACCAATGGATTGTGATCATCACCATCATGAAAGATCATGGTTAACTCATAAATATAGTACTATATATAGGGTTATAGGAGATTTTTCTTTTACATTTCAAACAATAAAATCCTTAAATAATTTCTTAGAAATAAAGCTCAATTAGTTGTTATAGGTTATCTTCATGAATAATTTATTGATTATAATGAAACTCTTTCACTAATTAATAGATAAAAATATACTATAATTTTTTTAGATTATACTACTCATCATGGATTTAAAATATATCAAATTGGTATTAAAAGTTTGTTATTGAATGGTTTAATTTTGGAGAAAGTTTATATAAAAATTACTTTGGTTTTGAACATCAAAAGAAACATGGAAATGATTTAAAACATTGTAAATCACTTTTTGGGCATAAAAAGATCCAATGTAATATAATAAAACACTTAATTGGTTTCTTATAAAGAATTGTTTTTTAAAAGGAAAATAAGATCATAGTTTATTTATTAATATGAACATTAAATAAAATTTAATTGTTTAGTTTTTTTTATGATGAAATATTTTGATCCTTAGGTAATATTTTTTGGAAATAATTTTCTGATTTAAGACTTTTAATTTCACATAACTCTTATAGGTTAATTTAACTATTTTATAAGTCTTTAAATATTTCAAATAAATAATGAATTTTATCATAATCAATCTAAATATATACTAGAAAATAGTTAAAATATTTGGACTTGATTTTAGTAAAATAAAATATACACTAATGAGTACTACTTGTATTTTGTATAATGATATTATTCCGAAATATGTTTATGTTAATCTTTTTAATGGGTTTATTGGTATTTTACATTATTTTTATTCTTATATGCCTTTTTTTTGTGTCCATATGTTTTCTAGATTTTAAGTTAACCATAAATGGTGTAATTTGAAATATTTTAACATTATTATTCAAAATGTTAATGTTTCTTAAATTATTGGTTTATTTTTCTTTCTATAACTTATTTTAAAATAAAAAATTATTCTAATTCTGATTTTCAAAAATGAAAATGTCATTTTAAAAATACTAGATGTATGTGTCAATTTTTGGGTAAAAGTATTGTTTCATAGAGTTGAAAGAAAATAATATTTCTTTATCTATATATGATGTAGAATATATTAATGTTTCTAACAACTGTGATCGGTCATTTTCGATTAATATAACATTATTTTATTTTGATTTTTATTTTGATATGTTTCATCCTTTTTTGATAACTCATCAACTATTGGTATTTATAATAACCATTTATATCATTTTAGAACTTAAAATGTTTGAGTATGTCATTATTTTATTATAGATCAGGTATAAAAATGTGAAATGTATTTGGAATATGTATCTTCTAATTATTAATTTCCAAACATATTTATTAAACCTTTGGGTATAGCAATGTTTGAGAAAAAATATTTTTAAACATGGTATAATGGAAGAATTAATTGAATATCATATATTCCATTGGTATAAATTTTATTATAATTTATTTATTGCTAGAGAGAATGAAATATGTGTATATTATATGGTTTACTATCATGTGTTTTTATAGTTTGTTACTATTTAACACCTTGTAATTTTTTGAAAATATAAACCAACTTTTATGGAACATTTTAGTATTAATATACTTATATATAATTATTTCACTACATTTTATGAAAATATAATTTCATATTTACACAAACATGGTTGGTGATTTAAAATAACTAGTAAATGGGGGGTTTTACTATTTTCTCTTATTTTTATTTATAAATATATTCATTTTTAGAATATATATATTTTTTGGGCAATTTCGTATTTAAAAAAAATTTAATTAAATCTTACAAAAATTTTATATTATAAATTCTTAAATCTAATTAGACATTTTGAAATGAAATTCCATTAATATGTTTTAAATATTTATCATAAGTCATAGTAACTTAATATTTATATTTCATTCTAAGTACTCTATTTTTAAAATAAGTTTATCATTTTTTAACCTAAGTGGAAAAATATTTTCTATTGCACATTTTATTTCTATTTCTCTATTATGAGCTTGTTTAGAGAGAGAAATCTAAAAATGGTGGAATTTTTTAATGATCAATTTTTTATTTAATGTTTTTGAATATTTTAGTTTTGGTTTTAGATAAAAAGGGGGATTATTTTAATATTTATGACTATTTTAAAAATAGTCTAGAATAATTATTTTATTTTAAAAAAAATTATTTTTATTTAATATAATATAGTTTTGTGATGTTTTTAAATTTATATTTTGAACTTTTTGGCTAATTACAAAACTGGGGAGAGTTTTTTAGTTATGTTTGGTTTTATAATTATTGAACTGTGTAAGATTATTAAGTAGATCCTTTATACATAATTTTTCAATTTTTTGATAATTATAAATCCCCATTTTAATTATTTATGTTTTTATAATTTTATTATTCCATATAATATAAGTTTAGAAGATGATAATTTATTTTATTGAAACTTTAAATTCTTCTAAAATAAAAAAAGGTTGTTGAATTTGTTAATCCATTATTTCTTAAATATTATTATCATTTTTAATTTGTTAATTTTTAAAAATTGTTTTATTTTTATAAGTTTTCAATATTTCTTTAATTTATGAAATGAAATATAATACAATGTAAATTAAACATACATAGTATAAATGACTCATATATATATCATATGACTAGTACAATGATCAAATGACAGGAACACATAACTAAAGTAACTTGTATATTGAACTAAATAACTAATATATAGTCCAAATAATCATTAAAAAGACCCATCTGTTGACACCTATAGTAGAATGATTCATATAAAATATGACTCATGTGATTAAATAACACACATTCTTAGAGAAATTACTCATATTCACAAATGAATTAAAAAAATGTATTCCTATGGATTTTCAATATTTTTTTATTTTATTTATTTATCTTTTATGGGTGTTGAAAATTTTCTATTAAAATTATTTGGAATATCATTTTTTTTACAAGGATTATTTGGGAATTATGATTTGATTAATGCCTGACTGTGTAGAGTATTTATTACTATATTTATTATTCCAAAAAATTTGTTATATAGCCTCTTGTATTTTTTTACAGAGTATCAATGAAAATTAAAGTGTAATGCCTTTTTAATATTACTTTTTCTCATTTATGAAAGAAAATTCATGTAGCACCATTTTGGAAATTACAGAGATATTACTATAAATAAATTTAAAAATTTGTAAAAGTATTTCATTTTTCAAAAATAATTCTACAAATGCTTCTTTGGAAAATAGTAGCTATTATATCCAATATATTTAAAGTTTCATTGAATGAATAATATATATAAATAGAGATTTAAATAACAGGTGAAAGGGGTGAGATATACCTAAACTATGTGCAGTAGAGTAATTAAGTGGTGTGTGCCGATTTTTTACCAACACGGGTCACCCCTGATCCGGGAACCTGAGCCTGCTTGTAGTAATGCTCGATGGGTGTTTATAATCTCCAAAAGTAGAAGATAATATCAAGAGAATTTTAGAACATACCTAGGGAATGGTTTCTCACAATGAAACAACTCGTGATTCTAAACCATGAACATGACACACCTTTGTAATAGTATGAAATGTTGTGCTCTAAGAATAACAAAGACATACATAAATAGATAATATTCCCATAGTTCCAAAACAAGTAAAAATAAATAAACGGATAAAATTTCAAACCATGAAATAAACAAACAGTTTTTCTCAAACTGTAATCAAAGAGAGGATATGCCAAAACTGTAAAAAAATAAAATGGAAAAGATATTTAGTATGAAATACAACATGTTGAATCCAAAATGAAATATTAAAAAAAACAACCATTATTGTATAACTTTAGGGTTAAGTTCCCAGCATATCACCACCATTAGTCTGAAGTCCACTAGAAATAGTGTCCACCACCTCCATGACAAACCATACCTTTAACAGAATCTATCCAAAAAAAATTCTTCAACCACCCATTATGTGTATGTAGAGTGTGAGTTACACATTCCCAATAGTATCCCACTATGTCATGAATGATATATGTATGGATAAACAATTTCAATCATGCTATTCGGAAAAAACATAATAAAGTAAAAAAAAAATCTTTTAGGATAGGAAATAAATAAACAGTATTTGTAAATTCGTTAAATGAAATTAATTTTAGAAAAATTAAAAATTTCATAATATAGGCCCCATGGGAAATATATTGACTTTTCTAAGGATATCGGCACCCTAGGTCCTCATATCAACTTCTGAAATATAGGTAAAATGATATGTACACACAAACCACTAAGGAGGTCAAGTCTTGACCTAAAATAATGGATTCATTTTAAACATGACACCACATCAATATTGTTGATAAGAAATAAATTTCATAGACTAGTGGTGTCATGAATCCAATCTATGATAGCACAACATTAATCAAAAACTAATAAGTTTAGATAGAGTGAGGTTTTCAAAAGGCATACTTAACACTAGTCTTCCACCTTTAAAAACCAGGGCTCACATGTCCCTAATCTTTTTAAATCATAGGTTATTATATTAAAAAATGGATTCAAATAAATTATTAAAAATTTATTTCCAATTCAATTTATAAAGTGATCCTTTCAAAACCAATTTAATTATAAAATCAAAATGGAATATTAAAAAACAATCCAAATATATATCATTGAGATTAGAAACTACCATAGTATAAATTTAATAATTAAAAAAATTAAAGAATATAAATTATAATTTTTTAATAAGGAAATATGTTTCCATGAATCCACCAAGATTGTAAAAAGATATACCAATAACTTATGGATGAACCCCATATATAATTCTAATAAATGTCCAAAATAAGTAATAATAAACTATAAACATCAAAACTTACAACACTAGTTTATTCCAACCCCAATCCATAAGTTATACTAACCTTATTGAAGTTATAAGTCAATATTAAATAAGAGTAATTACTAAAGGGAAAGATATGAAATACTAACTTGAGGGATTATTTAAGAACCCATCCAAAATCTCATCAAAACTCAAACCATGATGGTGATAGGAGGTTACCTTGATTATTATGGGGAGATAATATTTGATTTAGGAAAATTTGAGTTGTGAGGCTTTAATTTAGAGAAATTAATTAATGAAATTTAATAAATTTTATGTTCTTGTGAATTCCACATAGTTTTTCTACATAATTTCCAAAACCGTGCAACAACCATGTGGGTAATCATGAAGACCCAAAATTGGTCACACAAATTTTACAAAGGAGAAAACAAAAATTGAGTAATAATTCACAAAACAAGAAAAAATCATATGTTATGATAGTGGGGGTTCTATATAGTTTCCTTACAATTACTACTAATCTTGTAAAAAAAGTGCTACACCCACTAGTTTTTCAATGAATCCATTTTTAAAGAGAAAATTTTTGAGATGAAATTGAAACATAAATAAATATATAAAATATGAAAAATAACACCTAAATAACATCATGTGTGTGATAAAACACCACATCATAGTTTTTTATATACATAAAAGTCTGGAAATAATGAAAAGTGTTCATAAAAATTTGATTCCATTTCACCTTCATCAAGGATTACTAATACCATGTCTCCGGAGAGTCATTTACATTTTTTCATAATATCAAAACCAACTATATGGACTTCCCATGAAACATCATTTCCTAGGAATATATGTCCTGAATTGTATTATCTTTCATAGAATCCATGTGATCAAACTTTATATCTTCCTTATTTATAACAGGAGAGTTGTCTTGGTTATAACTGTTCAGTAGTAAGGTGTCGAACATATCATGGATGAAAATCGAAAAAAGAGGTAAATAGAATTATTATTCTACTTATCCAATCATATTAGTGATCAAAAAGGCTCTCACATGCCTCATGGAAAAGTTCATCTATTTTTAAATCCGTCAGTAAACCAGACAAGGTGAAACTTTTATAAAGAAACCAAGTTTATAAATTAAAAATCAAAGGTATGGTATCTATAATATACATAGGACTTGTAGTTGATATAATCTATCAGTAGTTACTTCCTGAAGGTCTGAATATTCATCATCATTATTATAATAATCTTGACACTAATAAACAATTCCCTCCCATATTAGTAAACTAGAGGGGATTTTAGCATTATTTTCCATATAATACTTTGATTGGGACCATTTTGATTTTTTAATGGTTACTATTATTATAAGAAAATTCATCTACTGCCAAATGGATGTCCTTTGAACCACTAAAAACAAGGGCACATACCTAAATCATTTCCTACCAAATTTGGTTGGCCCACTCTATCTAACCATCCATATAATGATGGTAATAAGTGTGAAGGAAAATCTTGGATATTGGTTTCTCCTAAAGGATTTTCCAAAAATCATACATGAATAAGGGGTCCCTCTCTATGATGATGGAATGTGAAACCTCATGTAGTCTAACAAACTCACAAACATATAGCCTTCCTTGTTTATCCATCTCCATTAAGTCTCTAATAGGAACAAATTGGTCTGATTTAGTCGCGTGACCAATTATGACTAATATAACAGTCATACCCAAAGTTTTATAAATAAATATAACAATAAAAACCCCAAATATCTCATCCCACTTATATGCTAGAATGGTAAGAGGTTGCACTAGGGAAGAAAGTCTCTAATACATGACTTTAACATTTTTGGATGTGGAACATCATGACACAACTCTATGATTCTCCATCATATATCTGGACACCTGAATTACTACATCATGTCATAATTACATTTAAGGGCACTATGGTGGAATTACCACTAGGTATAGTGTCCATCATTCAATTCCACTTTACTCATAGAAAAATTAACCACATCCCAATTTTGAAAACATATAATATAATCAAAAAATAAATAATATTCCTCTATGGTCTCCACTCTAAACGTTCACTCAAAATTCTGGAAAAATCATCCCATGGATACACTTGAAGAATGATCTCGTAATGTAAATTCATTAAATGAAAATTGACAACGAACCCAATGCCTTTCTCTTCCCTTTATGATAGATGGATACCTAAAAAGAGGCTCATCAAGTCTCATTCATCACTAGATTCATTTATGTCATATGATGGAAAATTTCTATAAAGGGTTTCATCAACCATGTTCTCATTTTTAATCTTGGATTCGAGGTCAAAATAAATCATACATTCAACCCACCGTCATCATCTTGGGTTAAAACAATCAAGGATAAAATGTAATCATACTTGGGTAGTAAAAATAATCTATAATGTTCTTCTCAAATAGGTAGTTACATCAATAAGGGTGTGTATAACAACATCCATATTAAGATCATGTGTTTGGTAATTCTTTTTAGAGGGTTAAAATTTATAGATCCTTAATACACCACATATATACCCAAAATGAGTATGAAACCTGATTTATTTTTGATTCATCATAGTATTCCACATATACCTAACTAGCCTCTAATATAATCTCAATAAGGTCTAGGGTTATACATCACTTCAACTCAATAAAATTATCTTGAAACACTGAACTCCATGAAAACCTCAACCCTTCTATGTGAGGGGAATCAAAGCTGATTCTAGCTTGGAATATTCCTTTATAAAGAATCAAAAATATCCCACCAGACCCCGAAACCTTCAGATCTCAAAAATAATTGATCTTCTAAGGAATTATGAACCTTGTGTTGTTTGGGTCGACTGATATTCCTTCATCAATGACTATATATCCTAAGGATTTTAGTTCCCATATCTAAAATATTCACATGGATAACTTGTAATAGTGATTATGATCATGTAGAGTTTCCCAATATAATCTATAAATGACACCCATGTTCTTATTACAACATATATTAGACTAAACTTTAATCAAAAAATATAATTATAGATGATTCAAGGTACTGATGAAATATTTGATTTATAAGATCTATAAAAACTATATTATCATTTTTCAGTCCTAATGGAGTCACAAGCTCTTGAAAGTGTCCATATTTTCTTGTAAAATTTGGTTGGAGATGTAAAACTCTCATAATCTGAGATTACGGTGTCCAGAATGAAGATCAATCTTGGAAAACCACTTTTCCCTTTTTCAATTAATTGAAAAGATTATCAATATAGGGAAAGGGTACTATGTTTTGTTTTTTCACCTTGTTCATCTTTACGTAATCAATATATCTACAGGGAGACCTTCCCAATTTCTTAGAAAAAATAATTAGTGATTACCTGGGGGATATGATTCAAAAAATGAGCACATTTAATTATAAATCTTCCAGATATATATTTACCTCTCTCATCTATACATTAATTTTATTTTAATAATGAAAGGGTATTGGTTATATCCCAATCACTCAATCAATAGAGAAATCAACCTATCTCTCTAGGTGTAAAATCAAGTAGTTGGTTGGAAACACCATCAATAATTCCTTTACCACTAGTGAAATATTATATCAGAAGTCACCTTTTTCATCCTTGGTCTGGATGGTGATGATGAATTTTTCATACAACCCACCTCTAAATGGAACTGTACTTCCCTACTTGAATATAGGTCCAAATATGCTTGTTTCACAAGAGAAAACCCATTGGGATTTGAGAATATCATCCAAAACTAATAGTAGTAAATTATTTATATATAGGTTAATATTTACTTTTTCATAATAATTATGTAAAATGTTTTTATCTCCAAAATGAGGAAATCACCTTCTATCTCTACTTCTTTTATGAAATTATACATAAGGGTCATTAGAGACCAAATTTCATTTTCTTCCCAAGGAGTGTTAATAAATTAATCATACATGATAAGATATCTAATGTAATATTCAATGATTCGATAAAAAATCACAGATTCATGAGTGGAAATCACCAGTTTCAAATAATGCATCAACCATAGAAGATGAAATAGGAATGCCACCTCTCACTACCATTGGCCCAATTTTGGAATCTTATGAAGATGGATCCATATTGTATAAATATATAATATATAACTAGGCCTATGTTTTAAATTTATCCTAGAATTATGGTATCATATGACTCCACCCATATGATTATTATTTTTCCAATCACTGCATTTCTGGGGTGAGTCCATTCCCCTTTGGATGAATTTTGCTGAATTGGGGATCACCGTGGTTTTTTGGATCCTTAAACACTCTAGTGGGAGAAACCAACCTTTAAAACCATTATATATGTATTATGTTACCATATATAAATTAGTATATATGTTCACATCGGCCTCAAATTCTCATCCCTAACACATTGATAACAAACAATTGACCCTCTACCTAAGGATGATGGTGTAAAAGAATGTAACATGTTCCTAGTGCCACAGAAACTACCTCTTTTTTATTACTAGTTATTACTCTTCTTCTCTAAATGATACCTATTACCCCCTAAAGAAATATTTGATGCAATGTTCAATCCTAAAATCTCTTCCTTATATATTTCAACCATCAGTGCCTAATCCATATCCTTAACATATGCCTGGAGCTTCAAGAGGAATACTTGAGAGTATATTTTGAGAAGAAGTCACATTTCAAATCATTTATCAATAAAGATATCATTTGATGTCATATTAGTTGAAAAGTGGAAAATATATTTTAAAATTCTCACATTATATATATTTGTCTTGTCACATTACTAGATAGAAAAAACTTCCTATGAAATTTCTAAAGCCATCCGGTCTAGATAAAACTACTGGGTAAAAATCACCCTAAAATAATTCAAATCTAGGTTCTCATGATGTTTTCCCTAAATGAAATACTCTCACCATTTCTATATAGTACCCTTTAGAATAAAGGCAATACATTTTACCTTGATAGAGTCATGAGTAACATGAAACTAAAATAATAGTCTATGTATTTTACAATTAGCCATTAAACTCTTGGGAATTATCACTTCTCTAAAATATGGAAGGGTTATTCTTTTAGGAACTCCTAAAATTAATCCCTCTTTAGGCTTGGATAATATTTCTCAGTTTGAGTGGGGATAGGACCTTCCCGTTGATCTAAATATCAATCTTTCTAAACAATAACCTCAGTAATATTTGGATTGACCTGGGGATTCTCTCATGGAAATTTGTTTGGAATGCCCTATTTAGGATTTATGGGTGACATTAAAAGGTATGTGATGCAACATAAAAATCAAATTAATAATTAAATCCATAAAAATCATTGATTATCCCTTAATATGTAACATAATATTTAATAAAATTTCCAAATATATCATAAAATAAGACAAGATGAACTCTCAAACCATAACACTTCACAACATGAATAATGCATTAAATATTTTTAGATTGTGCACCTCGACAGACTAATAATAGTAAAATAAAATTGAAAACCAAACAAACATATACTAAAACAAAAAATAGGTTTTGATACCATTTTTTCATGAACCGACCCTAGACACTCCTAAGTCAGGCACCCTAGTTATCCAATTTGATCGTTATTTTCTTGAGGTGTGGAAAATTGGAAGAATTTTTTTCCCTTATGATTTGAATAACTATGTATTTAGCGGAAGTTGCAGACAATCCTAGAGAAAGAACGGGGAAACAAGTGGGAGTCACTGAGTAAAAATATATTATCCAGACAGAATTGATGATGGGAATGAGATGAAAAAGTGAAACAATTTTCAAAAATTAAATTAAAACAAATGAAATTACATAATAAATATGACACAACATGTTGGGGATGCAATTCTGATCAGGGATTATTGAAATATTTTTTCATTTGCATTGTATTTATTAATGAAATGTATTTTCCATAGGGATATAGTCAAATTATTATTTTTGGTCTAAAAACAAATAATTACATGATTAAAAGAAAAATTCATTCGTATGATGATTAATTACTTAAATATGTTTAGGTTCTTTACCCCTAAAGCAAGAGACAATGGGATCACCCAATGGTCATGTATTTTCTCATTGAAACTCCTTCATTTTTCTCCATTAGTTTGATTCTTGGTATAATACATCACCATTAGTCAACAAGGCATTATATTCATTGAACAATTTATAAACAAGAATCATAATTAAAACAACACATTGGGATTTAAATTACAAATCACTCAAAATAATTATTACAACCCCAACAGAAGGGAACTAGACTCTTATGACCATAGTCATGATGTATAGATTGAGATAAAACTCAATAAATTCCATTTATAAAATAGTAATATGAGGTAATATGGAATTACACTAAACATAAATTGAAAATATAAAATAAAAATATAAAATCGATTCAGGGAAGATTCAAATCGTAGAGCGGAAACACCTCCCCCTAAATATCCAGCCAAAATCATGGAGGGATGCCCTCGTATTTATATAAAATTAGACTAATATAATGTAACTTAAAGTAAACGTCATGTAGCCAAGTAAAATTGAGTTGTATATGGTTTATATTCTAGTAGGTGAGTTGTGTGCTGCTCCTTGACATTGAATGTGTCAGTGTTCAGTTGGTGGGGGTACACTGCATGTAGCACCACCCCACATGGAATGTAGTATCCACTTTAGCCACCAACCGCTTCTATTAGAGAATACATGACATGTAGAAAGTTAATACATGGTGTGTATAATCTATCTATCTATATCAGTGTGTACTCAACTGGCTGAAACTTGTCTGGTTAGGGGTACACGACATGTGTTCATAAAGTACACATCAAGTATATGTGAAATCTTTTTCTAATCTCTCCTAATTTTTGAATTTGATTAGAATCTCATAAAATATCAACAAGAACAAAAATCATTTTATCTAAAAAACAATGTGTATTCGGTGAAAACATGTTTTAAAACTCAAAAATATGTATGAAAATGTATACAAAAACCAGTCACATCAAACTCCTCCACACATAGCCATTTTATTTTTCTCAAGAAAAACTCAACATCAAATTAATATAATCCATACTCTAAAAAGAAATCATTCAACTAATAATACTTATAAATACTACAGCCATTATAAATTAATTTAAAAGTAACAATACATATTTCAATTTCAAAGATATTAAAATCATGCCTCTTTTATAATTCAATTAAACATTTTCTTCCTCTTTTATTCATATTTTTCAACTTTTCATAAATACACATTCCACTTGATGATTTATCTCACTATAAAATAACACACTCCCCGCTCAAGATCTTTTAATCAGAGTTATGCTCAATCTCAGGCATATGCACTCTATCCATAAGATTGTAAGTATTATAATTATCCACTTACAAGTCAAATCACAAAAATCATGAGGTATTATTCAATAAGGCTCAAATGATTTTGAGGATAAGGGTAGGTAGGTAATGATGTAAAAAATAACCTCAGAGGCATAAAAATGAGGTTAAATTCTTAGATAATAAAGCATGATATTCAATAACAATGCTCAATAAATATATATCCCGAAAAAAACTCACAATGTTCACTATCACAACAATATTCAATTTCTAAAATACTGGTTTTCAAACCATGAATAAGTATTGTGAATGAATTCTCCCCTCTTTTTAATTTTTTATACATTTTCTAAACAAGGGAACACTAAGAATATAATGAATAATGGTTTTTGGAATAATTATACCCCAATTAACAAGTGGAACTCTCCCCCACACTTAATCTCATGGTCACTCACCAAAATATGACATGAATAGCTAGATTCACTCTTATAAGATCAAATTAATAATCATTAAAAATTATAAAAGAATTAGTGTAGGGAGGATTAAAAGGATTGTAATATGGCTTCCTATCTAGGGATTTCATGGTTTATAAGGGTTTCATAAAGGTTATATGTATGGTAGGTATCATTGTAAAAGGGGATGAAAATATCAATAAAATGCCTCAATCATTTAATTGTGATTCAAAAATATTCATGTTTTGAAGAGAAATACTAGAAAGTTTTGGAAGTAACGCATATCCCAAGAATATCTCATGAAAGAGGGTATAAGAAAGAGTATGCCAAGAGGATTATAATACCGTTCCAAAATGAAGAAAAAAAGGGTCAATCGGGTTCTGAAATTAATAAAATTGATTAGTCTAATAAATTCAAGTGGCTAAGAATTTAAATAATAAATTAAACTATATCACAAATATTTTTAAAATACATTAAAATTAAAATAATCTCATAACTTTTAAAGTTAAAATTTATGCCTTTAATATTTATAATTATAATTAATCAAAAAATGATAGTTTAAAATATTTTATCTATTAATGATGTCTCTTAGACATGTTTAATGGAAAATACTAGTGTATTCGAAGACTCCCCCCTGCTTAATATCACACAAGGTCCTCTAAGTGAAACAATAATGAAGATAATAGAATGGGAAAAAACAAGTGGTCTAAGGCAAGGAGAATTAGTTAATGAAGTGATATGAAATAAATGTAAGGAAAATAAATATAAAAATAATACTCCCCTTATGATGAGATTAAAAAGGTGGAAAGAAGTCGAAAATGAAAGGACTATAACTCCATAGGGTACTTTTGATTGTTGATGAAATAGAAAAAGAATTTTTCATGCACATACACTACCACATATCAAAAATTCCACCAAAGATATATATATATATATATATATATTTAATAAAAATGTGAAAAAAAATAATTGAATCACCTTATAAGAGGCACTATCCAAAACATGTGGATCTAGCATAATAGGATCAACTATAGTAGAATCTGTAGGCACTGGTTATGCGCTCTGTTTCATGGGATAGACTGGAAAGTCAAAGTTGGTAGAAGTAGTTTTTGTTGTTGTTTCATCTAATCTAGTAATGGAGAGGAGAACTAAATCCATATACAATGTATTAAACGAAGTTAGTGATGCTAAATCCAGAGGATCCTAATGAGGAAGAGGTGCTAGAATAAGTGGTAATCCCAAGTGCTGTAGGATGAGGATCAATATGCTCCCCATATGGGCATGTGTCGGATCTACGACAGTGTGGTGTTGCTAATGCAGTTTAGACGGTAGTCCAGTGTGTCCAAGAGGAGGCATATGTGAAGATCAGTAGAGGGTGGGGGTGGCGGTGGGGTTGTGGATGGGCCTGAAGAAGAAGGGATGGAAGAAGAAGATATAAGGGTGAAGAAGGACGGTTCGTTTGTGGAGAAGGGATGTCTACTGGTAGAGGGGGTGATACCTGATCTGCAACACCAATGGGGTCAAGTGGGTCATTGCTCACCCTATTAGTATGTGAGTTTTCTTGTACATGAACAAAGTCATCTCCCTGATTCTTGACAATCCTCTTGTGGATAATCATTACGAAGTAGATATGCTAGGGAGAGACCAAGTGTACGTGAGGGAGATATGGCTAAATCACCCCCCAAGTATTGTGCTAATATGGTGGGGCAGAAACCAATGTTTTGGTTTCCATGACGGACATGGATCATAGAGTGAAAGTAGGAGGTAGCAAAAAAGGTGAGTTTTGGGTTGTCATGCCAGACTATACAGGTATGAAGCTCCATATCACATTCTAACATGACACCCATATCCTTGAATGTGGTGAAAATAATAGCACTAAAGCACCGATGGGTGAAATGAATAAGAGGAGAAATGATGATTTTTCTCTTTTGTGAAGTGTGGGTGTACTTGTGGTTAAGCTCAAAAACTTCCCCCCACATGGAAATAAGGTTGGAGCGCTCAGGGTGGGTAAGGGTGTAAATAGCGTGTGGGGTGGCTGGATGAGGGTAGAACTTGTGCCCTCGACTGAACTCCTCCATAGTAAGATAAAAGTGACATCTTCCCAACCTGAATCGGATAGGGGTGGTTGTATATCTAGGGTTCTGGTTGTATGTGGGCCCATAAAACTCGATAGTCGCAATGAACTCCAAAAATAAATCACAGAATATAGGAGTGCTGACTTGGAGTGTGTCTAAAAGATATGTGTACCCGAGGATCTCCTCTATCTCCTATATGATGCTGAGGTTCTATGGAATGCTAATATTGAGGATGTGACCCATCATATATATCATGAATCATGAAAATCATTGCATCCTTTCTATCATAGGATGTCTCTCATCGAAAAATAGGTAGGGGTGTGGCTGAGGTCTCACAGATTCCCAGGATGGCTAGGGTGGAGCCTCATCTGTTGTCGTATAAGATCCAACTATAGAGGATACGGGTGGAGAAGAGGATAATATAGAATCCTCGGAGTTCGTTCCATATATGGATGGTGGTTTGATCATAGAAGGTGTCGTTGCGGTCATGCTTGATGGTTCAAATGGTTTCACGTTGGTAGCAGGATCTGTTGTCCTGGAACCCTCGATAGTGGTGGCGGATGCAGTCATGGTATAGGGAGGATCGGTATCCACTGTAGAGGGTGTCACAGCGGAATCTAGATTGGTGGATTCCAAAGGTGTGTGTTCCAGTATGATAAGAGGTCATTTCACCAAGGCTGGCAGCTGACACATTGGAAGATCTAGTCCTAGTGCTAGTGACCGCTGGAGTCAGATCAGATAGGGTCACTCTCCTTCAGTAGTAGGTGTGGGTTCCTTCCCACTCACTCAATATCCATATTCAATATATTAAATGAAAAAATATAAAAACAATAGAAAATATAATTATAATAAAAGAAGAATAAGTGAGAAACCCAAAAAAATAGAGTACACTATGTGTAGATAAATAATACAAGGTGTCTAGTATCATTGTGTTTCCAAATCCTGTACTATGTATATACACGATGAGTAGGAATGATTTTATAAAATGGATAGTCCATATAATTTAATATTTAATACATGTTATGTGTGAGAACATGGGGTGTTGTTCGTGTAAGTTCCCATACACGAACTCATCATGGGGGCATAAAACTGAGTACACTCCGTGTGGAGGTCCTATATAGTGTGTGGGAGTATATGGAATCCAATTTATGTATCCTTTTTGACACAAACATGCATATCAATGAACTTGTACATGAGGTGTACCAAACATGCACATCATGTGTGGGTACATGGGGTTCTTTTTGTGTGGTATCAGTACATGGGTTTCTCCTCAAGGTCAAAAAGAAGAACTATACACTAAATGTACCAAATGTACATGCCCTATTTTTGTAAAATGAGATAAAGGTGAATGTGTGGTTGTGTACATAGCGTACATGATGTTTTGTTATTCATTCAACCTGTGAACTAAGGGTTTGGATCCAAATGGTCACCTAATCCAAAAATCGCCTGAAATTCACGTAAATCACCAAAATAAGGGGCATTTATGGGAATACCTGGATCGAGTCTCATAATAGGGATGATAAATCATCATAAAATTCACTAAAAGGGGGGATGGATAGAGGGGAGGCTGAGCGGTGTATAGAGGAATATCTAGAAGAGAAAATAGAGGGGGGGTCATGACACAGGGTCTACCCAGTTAGGGCTCCCATATTTTACAGCCAGAAGAAATGATATTTATAGAAACACACACTATGTGGTTTTTTCAATTATTTTTAATATTATTATTAAAAGTATAGTTATTATAATAAAATCTATAATATTTATTATTTATAATTTAAAAATAAAAATAAATTTATTTTATTTACAAATGAAAAATAAACCTATACACATAATTTATCCGAGAAATACACATTGTATTTTCTAAAATTATAAAAAGAGAACTAAAAACATTGGTCTAGTTCTTGGGGCATGATTCGAACTGGTTATCAACTGATCTGAATGCAATACCTTAACCACTAGAGTTGAGGTTTACATTTTTCAAGGTTTTATTAATTGTATATATATTCAATGTATTGTTGAAGAACTACATGTGGAAAATATAATGCATGACATGTGGTTTTAATTATGAAATATTTGGATGAATCGAGGTTTGTCGAGTTCGAACCTATGTATTTTGAACCCTAGGATATGACCTTTCCAATCAACTGACATTATCCATGGGTGATTTTTTTATTTCTAAATTTTTTTAAGGTATTAATGAAAACATGAAACACACAAAATCAACCTAAATACACACTGTGTGGTTTTATTATTGTGAAAAATTATGGAACTAAACCATTTTACAAGACTCAAGACTGGGTCTTTTGGATCCGTGGGTTATGACACTTCCAACCAATTCATCCCCTCCATGGGTTTTCCCTTATTTTGAATTGGTTTTATTTTATTTTTAAAACATATCATATTCCATTTAATTAAAACATGGGTTCAAAAATAATGAACCATGTACCAAAGGCTAGCATGGAGCGATTTGAACTGGTGATCACTTAGATACACAATAGTGACCTTGACATCAACATGGTTCTAATCCCTATTTAGTAATTTAATTAATATTCATTTATCCAAAAAAATTTATAATAAAAAATATTAATCATAAAGTTGCATTCCATGTAACTAAGTATACATGGTGTGTATGATCATTTTATTCTTATTTATACTATGGATGAGTGAAATGGTGGTACATGATGTGTTGAATGGATGTTCACACCAAGTTTTTATTAGTAATAGAAAAGAAAGAAAAAGTGAAAAGAATATTGGATAGGTTTACACCCATAAAGTTCCTTTGTTTTAGGTCTTTGTCTCCGCCTGAGTTACGAGTACTTACCCATAATTTGATGTTGGATGTGGTTTTTTCAACACAAACCACCACATGTATCTGGCACCTTCATCTTGTATCCAATATTCGTGAACTTAAGGTATTCCTAGAGTCATCTTATAGTGCACTACTCAGGGGATAGTAGAGGCTGGAGGTGGATGTGTTTCTTGGTTTGATCAAGTACATCCTCCACCACCTGAGGTTCCTGTTTTGGGATGCTAAAGACCTTAAAACTATCCCATGAGTTCTCCAAAGAAGGTATGTAATAAAATAAGGGTACTAAAAGAATTTATTGGCTAAATTCATTATTTATATCTTGTGATGTGTCCACATATTAAAAGTTTTAGTTTTTAAATTTAGTCTCAGAAATTTATTGTGAATGACTGTTAGAGCCCACATAATAACATGTCACCTCAGTTGAAAAAGGCATAGAACACCGAGCCACATACTCAACCAGGGTATCCAAATTGAAAATTATCTCAGAGAGCTGCTCTACCATATTTCCAAGTTGACTCAACCTTGTGGTTTGGTTCAAATGGAATTTGGTAAAGGCCTCCATCATTGATAATAACCTTTTGTTATTACCCGAATATGGTTTTGGAGGAGAATAAGATAAGGGTGGTGTGAAAAATGTACATGGATTTTCCTCGTATTGGACCCCATCATCCAAGTATGGATAACAATATTACGGGTAGGAGTATAACATCACTGGATCATGCGGATAGAAATCCTCTCCTGATGGATTGTACCATTCCCCAGTTGAGTAATAATCTATGGGATATGGGTTTGAGGACCCCAAGAAAAAAAATATATACAAGAAAAATGAAAATAAAACTCAAGTTAAACCAAACTAAACTCAACATGAACTATTGAATTTTGTCACTTCCCTGGTAATTGTGCAATAATTTGACTGCTCCTATCATGAGGTGCAGAAAATTTGAAGAATTTTTTTATTCCCTTTTAATCTAACTATCTAGGTAGTTAGTAGCAGTTGGGGTCAATCCCATAAGGAGAACAGAGAAACAATGATTCAGTGTGATTTGGCGAGTCAACGTTAATTATCCAAAAAGAATGGACAAAGGGAATGAGATGAAAAAGTGAAACAATTTGTGAAAATTAAAATAAATTAAAAGAAAATAATTAATAAATAGGAAATATCATTTTGAGGTTACAATTAGGATCAGGTTTTATTGAAATATTCTTTCTTTAGCATTAGATTTATTAATAAAAATTATTTACCATATGGATTCAATCAAATTATTTTTTCTTAGTATGAAAGCATATGTTTAAATGATTTAAAGAAAAACCCCTTTTTTAGTGATTAATTACTTAAAACTTGTTGAGGTTCCTTAACCATAAGGAAAGTGGTAATGGTATCACCCAAGGGTCATGGATTCTATCATTGAAACTAGTTTAATATTCTACATTAGTGTAATTCTTGGTCAGATACGACACCATCAATGAATAAGGCATTAGATTCATTGAAGAAGTTGTAAACAAAAATCTTAACAAAACACTTCATGATTTAAATTAAAAATCACTCATAATCCTTATTACAACCCCAAAAAAATGTAAATTTCCTCTTATGGCCAAGTTCATGGTGTATAAATTTATCCAAAACTCAATCCCTATCGTGGATATGAGAGAAAGAAGAAGTAATAGATAATTATGAAAAATAGAAATTAAAAACATGAAATAAATACAAAAAAAAATGGATTTAGGGAAGATTCAAATGGAAAAGCAGTAGCACCTCCCCCTAAATGTCTAACCATGATCATGGAGGACTTCCCTCATGTTTATAGAAAATAATATTACATGACTTGTACCTTAAAGTACACAGTGTATAGTCAAGTCAACTTTACATGGATATGGTTCTCTACTAGTACATGAGTCATGCACTACTCATTGACTTTGAATGCATCGACGGTCTGTTGGTGGGTGTACATGGTGTGTAGTGCCGCCCCACATGGCATGTAGTATCAACTTCGAAAACCAACTACTTCTGTAAGGAAAAAAAATATGTGTACAGTGTTAATAAACATTGTGTGATGACTTTTTGGTGACATGGATGTGTACTCAGCTAGCCTAACCATGTCTGGGTAGGGGTACATTATGTGTGTTAATAAATTACATGATGTATATATGTTAACTTTTTCTATCATCTCTCATGATTTTTGAATTTCATTCGAATATTCTAAAAGATCAACAAGAACACCAAAATAAAGAATTTTATCTACAATACAATGTGTATCTACTGAAAACATGTTTTAATACTCAATAATAGTTATGAAAATGTATAAAAAAATAAGGAACATCACTATTCGATGGGTGGAAGGGTGTTCTCAATCTCTATGATCTCAAAACAAGAACCTAGGAATCATAGGACATACCATGTGAAAAGTTTTTCCAAATGAATAACCTCATGATTTTGAACCACAATTTTGACATACATTGAAATATATTATAAATTAAATACCTATGAATAAAATATACATACATCAATTTATATTCTTCCCATAGTTACACAACATCTCAAAATATATAAAGGGGGAAAACTTTAAACCATAAAATAAATAAAGTTTTGTTTCTCAGAAATTATTCAAAAAATAAAACAATCCAAAATGGTAAAATGGGGAAATTAAAAAATATTGAGTAGATTATTTAATACATCTAGGCCTAATAAAAAAATGGCCAACCATCACCACATAACATGAGTGTCGAGTTACCAACATTTCACAAAAATTGGTATGAGGTCCACTATAATGTTGTTCTACTACCACTAAGATAAAACCTTCCTTTATATGAATCTATCCAAAAAATACTAAATACATTTATTGGGTGTATGTAGGGTGTGATAAAACCTTTTATAATAAGATCTCACAATATTATCCATAAGAAAATTCATAATAACAAATTAAAAACATCCTAGTTTTAAATAAAGCATAAGAAAGTAAACATTAAATATTTTATAGAGAAAACAACTTACAAGCATAATTAATTAATTTAATGAATCAAATTATATATAAGTAACCATTTACTATATTAAGAACAATGGGAAGGACCATATGTTTTATAAGTATTTGGACACCCTACATCTTTCTATCAACTTTAAAACTAAATTTCAAAACAAATATGTGCAAAAAATGCTAAGGAGATTATTCCTTGTCCTAAAAGCATGGGGTCTTAATACACATGATATTATATCTATATAGTTACTAGAGAGTGAAATTTTTATACTAGTGGTGTGGTGAATCCCATATGAGGTACCATGTAATTAATCCAAAACTAATATTTTTAGTTAGTGTGATATTTTCCAAATGGATACTTAACACTATTCATCCCCTCATAGCATCTCAGTCTCCCATGTTCTTATTTTTTTTGAAACATAATTCATTCCATTTGAAATGGTATTCTCATCATTGATTAAAAAATAATATCCAATTCAATGTATAAAGTAATCTTTTCAAGACCAATATCATTATCAAATAAAAATAAAACATTTTAAACAATATTTAGAGACACCTTTGAGCATAAAACTCACCATATTATAGATTTAATATTTTAATACATTTTTTCAAATCATGGAAAGTACATTTGTTTCATAAATAATGAATTTTACCTGAAACTAGATAACATGAAATAATATAATCTGTTATCTTATTGATGAAATTATTTTGAAGGCCAATGGGGATATTAAAAGACTAATAATAAACTACAAACATCAAAACCTACACCACTAGGTTAGGCTAAACACAAACCTTAGGTAAACATAACAATGGATGGATAACTTAAGAGAAATAATAGGAAACACAAAAGGTAATGGAGAGTAGAGACTTACATGAGGAATTCTTGGACAACCAATACAAAATCCAACTAAAAGTAAAGTGAAGAGGGAGAGAGTTGGGAGTTTCAATTGTAGTGGAGAGCTATGAGTTCATTAGGGAAAATGATGGGTCTAAGGCTTTAATTCGAAGAAGTTGAGAAAATAAATTTTATAAATTTTATGTTCATATGAAGTATTCATGGCTTGGCCACATGATTTTCAAAACCTTCTGCCAACCATTTTTGTCACTCGGAAGACCCAAAATCATCCACATAATTTTCCTAGATATGTCCCATGGTTTATGTAACCCTGAAAAAAAACCATGAAAAATACTTTTATTATGATTATAGAGGGGTATCATGATTTCCACATGGATTTAGTTAACCATTTAAAACTATGTTTCATGAACTATTTTTCCACAAAAATTATTTATATGTGAAATTTCTTAGAACAAAAATAAAGCATAAATAAATAGAAAAAATAGAAAAAATAACACTTGGACAAAATCATGTGTGTGGCTATTTAACACTATGTGACACATCACACATTTGAGAAAATTATTGTTCTGGTCTTCTTTTGTGGATTCTACTAATCATAAATTTATTCAACCTTCTTAAACATTAAAAGATTTAATTGTTTCCCTTTAGTTTCATGGGGCTTTATTTTCACATTTATTTTCATTTATTCAAATTATGGTGTTTTATTTTTCATTAAAAAGTTACAATATTTTATTTATATTACCCATCAAAATGTACATCTTGATTATACCTCCAGGTTGAAAAGGGAATAAATCTAAAAGTTATTCCACCAAGGTTAAAAAAGAAGTTATTTTGTTTGTGACTCTAGGTTGAAAAATCCCATGTTGTAATGAGTTTTGACACACTTGTAATACTTTCATATTATGCTAGTTTTTTCTCCAATAAAAAAATTAATTTTAATTTGGTTTTGAATCCAATAAATATTTCAGGAATTTAGTGTGTTATATTTCTCTCTAGGTAAAGATAAGTGAAGGGTAGAATTTGGATAACATTGAACAAAACTTCTTTAAAAATATACTATTTTCACAATTTTAAATTTTTACACTACTCAAATAGTTTTAAACTCTACTATAATCATTAAACTTTTATTATCTAATTAGTTCACCCAACTCTTGATCATTTGGTCAACTAACTATCTGGGAAAAATAGATCAGGTGACTATGTTCCATAATTCAATATGAGGATGTTTTTTGGTCTTCTTAGAGATCCATTTTTTTTATTTTCAAATCTAGGATGAAATTTTTAAATACAGGGAAGATGTGGTGTCTTAGGTTTCTTCTTGTGAAAGGCTTCAATCATCCTTTGTTTTTGGATCCATTAAATTTTAATGTGGTCAAAAAGGTAGTTTCCCCCAGTAATCAAACAAGATATGTTTTTTAGTGTTTTATTATCCTTGGGATGAAAGGTCTACCCTTGTGCTAGAATATTTAAATATTATGATCATGTACTATTTCATAGGATATTTTATATTTATTGAATAAATATATTTATTCCCATGAGTATGAATGGAAATATATCCTTAATAATGTTTTGAATATAAATTGTGACCATGTGATTAATTATAAAATAGGTATTTTTTACCTAGGTGAGGTGGAAACTCTGAATGGATTCTAGGTATAGGTATGACCCATTATTTGGATTTTTATGTTTTTGTTTCTTCCTGTGGAATTTTAATCATTTTCATGATGAAGGGGGATATTTTCCTTATTTATGTTGGGAGATTGAGGGAGAGGGGTAGTTATAGGATTTCCCTAACGATGGATTTTTATTAGAGCTACATCTAGATTTATCAGATATAGAGCATGGATAGTTTGTGTAGAACATTGTAGTTTATATGGCTCAACATGATGTAGGAACTATTATTTCAGTTTATACCACATCATCATTTTTTCGCATTTTTCTAATTATATTTCTATTTTTTTTGGATAGATAATCATCGGTGGATGATCATTTTAAATTGGAGCATGTTGGTTTGGATGGTACACAAAATTTCATCATCTGGAATTCCAAGTCACATAACATGTATCTCTAGAACACACACTGTATTGATCATTAATGCTTCTATGGTAGAAAAACCAATACACACAACATGTAGGTTTTATGAAAAAAATTTGTAGGATCATTGGGTATCTTACATGGTATATGGTATAGTACACATTCATACGCCTCATGTGACATACGTGATATGTTATAGTACATTCCATATTAGTATACAAGACACAATTTAGTCAGAGTACATGAAAAGGGAAAACCAAGGATTACACAAACTATCTGTTTGAGAATTAATTTCATGTAGTTTAAGGATATTCAACTTAGTGTCGTATCTGTACATTTTTATTAAAACCTTGGGCTTTCACATCATTTATGTTGGGTTATCATGCAATGTTCTTCGATAATACACAATGAGAATATGTTGGTGCATGCCTAGAGGGAGGTGTTGGGTGTGTGTGTCATGTACACCAAGTTTTACACCTTATAATTTCCCCCCAATGAGGTTTTATTTATTTTCTTTCCATATATCTAGATTTGGACAAGTAGATAGTCTAGATTGAGTGTGCATTGGTCTGGAACTCTTGTCTAATAGAAAAGATTGACATTATTTTATGAGGTTGTTAGGGAACCATTTTATTTAGTTGAAGATGAATGGATATAAATGATGATCGAAATATTCTTTTGTGAGAGTACACATCCCTTTTATATTTTAGATATTTTTACATGATACCCCCACATATGTTCATATTTTAGTATCTCTAGGAGTCTTTTTCCAGTTTTTGGTTCTATATTGGGGGATGATAAAGAGATGGACATAGGGGTTCAAGCTAGACCTTAGTATTCCCCTCTACAAATCAGGTTAGTCCAAACTGACTTGTTAAAGGATGAAAATTTATAGAATATTCCTTCCTTCTCATGCACCCCAGTGTTTGAGTTGGAGTACGCTGGTGGGACAAGATGAAAGGTTATATTCACTTTCATTGTGTTAGGTTCTACATGGAAAATTTATGTTGTAGTTTATGATACACTCTCTTCCACGTAGTAACCAATGAATTTCTATAGGGGATTTAGTGAGATGATTATTGAGTAATCTTGGTAGATCCTTCACCAAACTCGTGGTTCTGATGACTATAAGGAAACGGTGGTCTAGATATGTAATTTGTGTACTCCCCTAGGATTAATGTCGGTGAAAAGGATTTGTACATTCCTTTCATTAATGGATCTTATTCTACAATAAATATTTGGGGTGTGGGTCATAAAATTAAGTAGTTTTATTGGATCCCCTTAATTTTGTAGGATATCCTTTACATGGATAATTATGTTATTATAATTGACCAAAAGATATTAGTCATGGGTTATTAATAAAATAAAAATGTTTTTTAGACATCCCTTTTTCATGAATAAGATATTCATTATCTGGATGGAGATCATACACCTACATATTTATTTTGACTTAGGGTGAGGCAAGTGGTCCAATGTAGGGGTTGGTTACTCCCTCAATCAATTTACACATTTTGATAAGGAGTGGGTCCCCTAATATTATTGTGTGTAGTGAAACCATTGTTATGGTATTTAAACAACATGGATGGTTATAATTCTAGGGAATGTGGACCCACTTTTATTGTTTACTAACTTTGGAGTGCTTTGATTCCCCCATTTCAATTTCATATTCAGGGTAGTATTGTTTTGGATTTCATGTTTTGAGAATAGTTTAGTTTCCTAGGGACCTTTTCTGAATAAGGTTCTCCATGTACCACTTTGATATATTTATCTTGATGAGATGAGTTGAGTGGATGGGGATAAAACTTAATGTTTTTTATCTCTATTTTAGTGTATATTTTTCTCTCAATTCTCAGTTTTGGTCCTAGAAAAGTTGTGGTGGCATGTTTTCAATCTTATTAGATAGGGTAGGGAACTCCCTTGGGGAAAAATTTGTTGGTCACCCATCTTTGAGGTTTGTAAATCCATCATCTAATATACAACACTTTTAGTGAGATTTGGGTCTCCTACTTTAATTAAACTATAATAATTGGACTCTGATAGAATTATGTTATAATGGTCCTTATATGGATTGAGGTTTTATTCTGGGAACAATTATTTATAAGTGAGTCTAAATCATCACAATACATATTGGATGAGTGGAGTTTTAGGTTTGTAAAATGTTTCCCATGGAATTATATTCACCTTATAGTGGTATTCTATTTTCCCTACTATATCCTTGAGGTGTTATATGGTGATTTGGGTAGTGAAACCTTTATAAAAACTTGGTATAATTGACCTTCCTTTTCATGGATGTCCATGGTGGTAGAGTTTTCACCTTAGGTGGAAATTTATTTCTTGGGTCATCATTCCATGGATCTAGTATATCATCAGGGTATTCTACTCTCCCACAATATGAATTGAATATATAGAATCGTCCCTATATTGATGAACACCATCTTGTTTTGAATTTGGTGGTAATAAGATTTAGTCCTTGTTTTTGAATTGACCTATAGCCTAAGGCCCTTTATGTTATTTGGGTTTGTTATCGGGTATGTTTATACTCACTCCATTATAATCTTTATACCCACACATGTTTTTTATATGCATATAGTGTGTAGGTTTGTCATGATTTGTGTAGTCATGGAGTTGGTAGAGATAGGGAATTAGTGAGACCAGTGGAGTTCATAAGAGGAAGTTATTAGGTTTTTGTTGGATTGGTGTTGTGATTTTACATCCAAATAAGTTGATATCTATTTATATTTTTTGGAATATAAATCATTCTAAATATCCCCCATGTTCAAATATTTAAATATTATTTTTAATGGGGTGTTTATAATATATGCATGAATTTTAGAATTCAACTATCTATTTATATCCTTCATGGTTCTTATTTTTGAGGTTATATGGTGATATTAATTTTATAAGTATTTTATTGGATAATGCCTTGAATATAAATAACTTCCTTTCTTGGGTTTATTCAACAAACCTAGGCATATTAGCTGTGGTATTTGGGTGGTATACTCTAGATAACATCGATATAGGTGGGGAATTGATGGTTTTGGTTGTATCATCCTCATATGGTGAGCACTCCCCTGCATACACCAATAAGCACCTTAACCTTCAAATCATCTGTTGAAAAAACATGGAAAACATTCCAATAAATAATAAAAACTACCAACCAAGAACAAATCATACATTTTATTTCATAATTAAACAATCATAGTATTATACCTTTAGATATCTCTAATTAACAACTCTCATGTTCCACACAGAAAACCAATTTTTAAACCCAAGTTAAATGAATTTAAAAGTGCGACTCATTTTCTATTTAGAGAAGATTAATTTGTTAATATTCAGTGATGTTTTTTTCTGGTTCAATTTTTGTTGAATTTTTTTTATTAAATGAATATTGTAATTAAAATTATTTTTAAAAATAGTGTTCTGAGATCATATATTTCCTCACATACATGTTTTGTCATTATACATTTAAATTAACACTCTTGTTTTAACTCTCTAATCAAATGAAATCTCAAATAATCACTTTCACTTTTTAATTTTTAATTTATTATAGAAATGAAACAATAAATATATTCCATACTATTTCAAATCCTAATGATAAAATACCCTTCATCACCTTCGAACACAACCTTACTATATGGGAAATAAATCAGGTTCAGGGAGCTTGTGCCTAGAAACCCAAAATATGAGGAGAAGAATTTGAATAACAAGATAAATAAAAACCTCCTATTATAATTTGTGAAACACTTTAAATTAAATCAATTAATATATTATAAATTAATAATCATTGAAATAATTAAAATTGTTGGGGAAAATATCCTCTGGTCGGCCACTCTGGTTCTAATGGTCCATCACTAGAGTTGAATTTTAGAAATGAAGGAAACAAAATTATTCTCCAAAAGAAGTATCTGAAGCTCTCTTTACTGACTTTACTCATTTTTATTATTGAATCTATTCCCCTTTTAAAAAAAGAGATGAAATATTAGATTCCTTTATTTTTTTAAGGTGCTTGATATTCCTTGCATGGATTGACTAGACTATTTTTCTTCTTTTATCATGATCAATCATCCCTTACTGTACTCAAAATCATCTTGTGATTCAGTTACCAACTCATATCCACTTTGAATACATCCCCATGTATAGTTTTAAGGGTGAATATTTCTTAGTAAATCATATTATTGAATCTTATAGCTTTATAATCCCTTCCAATTATATTAATCATCACTAACACTTAAGATGATTTCAGGAAGAAAACTTATGATCATTTTACTTGCTCTAGTCATACCATAGGAATGATAATGTTTGTGGATTCATGCCTTACATAATTTTGGAATTTCCTTTTTAATTACCTATATTTTGGAAGTGGTTGTTGGCTGACCCTATTTAAAAAATTAACAAAGGGAACCCCTATACGTTCTAATAACTTATACATCATGTCACTTGTATTTATATGAAACAACTCTTATATTCTAGAAAACCCTCTCTAGGGGAATGAATATTTTATCAATTTACATAACATTAATAACTCATACATTAATGATCCTTACATTTATCACCCTAACATCAATAACTCTTTTGTCTACCACTATTAATTCAACTAGTCCTTGATAATTTCTAACCTCTAATCTGAAACCCATAATAACACAAACTATGTGTATTCATTGTCCATTTTATTTCATAATTGAATATAAAATAATAAAAATAATAATCAAAATCTTATTAACAGTTTGAACCAAAAATTAAAAAATAAATGTATGTTTTTTCAATTAATTAATGAGATGAATAAAACAATTATAAATGAAGATTAAATAAAATTTCTATTTTAATTCAAAAATAGTTTTATTCCACGATTTTTCCTAACTAATAAAAATTTAAGTAAAATAAATTTAAAAATTCAACAAAATCCTAAAATAAACTTGAAAATTTGTGGATTGATCTATCTCCCTTGAACTCCAGAAACTGCATGTTATTATATTTTTTGTCTCTCACACACCCTCCTCACCCACACTAACAAGTTACATGTTATAAAAAATCATATAAATGGGGTAAATTTAATGGAAACACATACCTAGTACTGGAAGGTTTATTCTCAATGGATTCCATATCTTGATTCAATCTATAGAGAAACTAATTGTGAATCTAAAGAAAATATCCATAAAATAAAGGTTTTAATTAAAAATTTCTAAAATAGAAACTTTATCAATGATATAAAAAGGAGGAAATTTTACCTTCACTATGGTTATTCTCGATGAATATGGATGGATTAATGAGCCTCGGCATGATGAAATATTCACATGGAAGGAGAGTACATAGAGAAAAGAAGAAAGGGTCAAGATTCCCTTTTCTGTTGTGGTGAAACTATAGTGCCTCTCATTTAACACACATTTTAAAATATTTAAATTAATTATTAAAAATTCATAAAATCAATACAAATGATACTAAGAACCTCTTTATTCTAAATTTTGTAACCATGTTTGGGTCATCATCCACTTAGAGACATATATAGGGTTAAAAACCCACTATCTACTTCCACTAGGTACTTAATACCAACCCATCAGGTACTTGATCTCATCATTCATCATGAATGATTCCCTAATATGGGGGCTAATTGTTTTTTAAATAACCATTCCTTCATCAATACTCCAAACACTAAAACACACCTATGTACACATTTTGAGGATACTTTTAGACCCAAAATACCTTACTTAAAATACATAGGTCATTAAAAATTCTAACCATATAACAAAAATACATTTATATACATCAAAAAACATTGACCAACCCTGAAAGAAGCCCAAGAACCCCACTCATTCATATCATAGAGCATTGAGATGATATTGAACAGATATCATATTTCTCTAAATTCATAAATAATAAATATAGAATAAATAATTACAACAATGGTTACATCCCATGATAAAAATCACATACTCTATTACAAAAACACCGAAAACAGTGATAATATCATAATTAGTCAAAATCCCAAAACCCATATGTAACATCGTTAAAATGAACCATCTACACGCATAATAATTAATGGATGAACCTCAATTAGCATATAGTTTTCCCATTTGATATAACATAAAAAGACCACCATTAACTGTCATGTAAAACTTAAACCAATATATTATTTAAATCCCTATAACCATAAATATATCTCTAAAATACTCAAAATACATTAGATTTGAAATAATTAACTTCCTAAAACATCATCCTTTTGATGTTTTACCACCTCCTTGGGACACAATGTGTTTAACACTCTATCCACTACTGCAACATAAACGTGTTAAAAAATTCAAAACTATTATTCCCTAAACCACTCACAATCCTACATTATATTTCTGGGTTTGAAAAGAGTTTATACCAATGAATAACTATAAAAACATATAAATGGACTTCCTCATAAGAATCATTTATCTACAAGGTCTATACTCATAGTATGGTCAATCTATTGAGCTAAAATAGTCCTCCTCCACTCATGATAATAACATTTAGATGATAAAAAGCTATAAGGATGAAAAGATAATCATATCCCATAATTTCCCTAATAATTCTCCACGTAACCCTATTTCCTACTACCTTAAGATCCACTAACTTCCTCACCTAACACCATTGCCAGGCTGGGAACATAATCATCCTTCATAATTCATTCTAATATCTATTCGTGGTTCACCCTTGAAAATAATGAAGTAAACCTAAAGAAATTCACCATAATTTTAATGATATATGAATGAGAATAATCAAACCACTCCACCTTAGAAAATAAAATCCCCAAATGATATTAGTGAAAAACTTAAGATATTCTAAACTACTCACTATAATCCCTGACTGCAATTTCCTATATATCAAATGCATGCTCACATAGGCTCACACTTTTACCATCATCTCATGGAAGAAATGATAAAATAAAACCACCTTAAAATCCTTTTGATACATCTACTCATGTATCCCAACCTACATCTTCATGTCCCACTGTTATTTCATAGCTTATCTAAGAATAAATGTTTCCAATTTAAACATTCACGCTAGACATATCTTATTTTGATAAAATAAATATTTTAAAATAACTCTATTTAATAAAATGATCCAATAATCCATAATCTATAAGGAATAATGGGGGATTATAAGACTGAAACTATGTCATCATATATGATATAGATGGAACAAATTCTTTAATTTCCCAATCATTACTCTAAATAATTCCAACCATACAGGCCATAAGGAGATCATTAAAAAGTTCCTTAACTCAACTAGCTGCTCCAACTACCATAGAACCTCATCATGCAATGTATACTAATATCCAAATGTTAGGTGGAAATAGCTACACACCTTAGTGGTATCATATTGAAACCCAAATTCCATGATAAATACATATTTATCATAGCATAAAAATCATAAATAATAAATTTTCTAACATGAAGTATGTCCTATTTTCCCATACAATTCCTTTTCCATACAAAGAACTCAAAACATTCATCCTTATGGGCCCAAATACCCATTTTATATTAAAGTATTAAAAAATCACCACATACATGAAAAATTGATATATGATAAATGAACAGGGCCCAATAACCTGATTTAGTGAGTATATTTTCACTAAAAACCCATGTAAGGAAACACACATTCAAAACTGAACCATTTTATAGTACTAGATAAATGAAGACACACAATATTGTACATGTAAATTGATCCCTACATGTCTAAAAATATTCATGAATTCATACTCTCACAAAATTATCATCCAAGAGACATCTGTATAATAAATAATCAAAAAATAAATATTTTTTTCAAAACTCCACAGGTAAATACTGGAAATGAACAAATAAACATATAGAACACTATTAACATGGGGAATCCCTAAATAGGATTTAAATAATAACTTATATAAGATTAAATTATAGGTCAGGTACATCCTAAACATCCAATTACTATCACAAATAACATAACAAACACCAACTATGATATAACTTTTTAATATCCCTGACCTGGTTCACATTCCCTGTGACTAAATTGGAGTTCTATATACCTCTATCCTACCTTTTTTATTCTAGAGAAAACAAAATATAGTCAAGGATCTGGGGATTATTGTGGGTAGAATATACCTTATGTTTTAAATATTCATTAAAATTAGTATAAGAAATAATAATAAAAAATTCACTCAATTGAAAAGTCAAGATAACAACTAATAACATATCACATACGATACAAAATTAATATCATAATGTCTGAAAAATAAAATGATAACCTTGATCTTATATGGTTTGATCATATATATACATTTATCACAATGACAAAAATAGAAAATCACAAACATATCACTAAGAATCCACTATATCCAAACCATTTATATCCCACCTATACTACTATCATAGCTCATATAGCTTCACTCTCGATGAGGGGCCCTCACCCCTACCTAATTCTGGAGACATAAATTTTCCTTGAGCTCCAAGGTACTCGTACATGATGTGAGTATAAATTTTATAGGCCACTATCATTGGTTTTCATAGATAATATCCAAAACTATATTGGTGCATGAAAAATGAAATATATGTGTTTCTGACACTTTCATCAGGGTGTGCATCCATCTATTTTGGAGGATGCACTGCTTGTTGTCATGCATTCCCTCTTTCCAAAGTTGGGCGGAATCTGTTGCTTATTCAGGGAGGTTTTCTCCTTGATCGAAACGGGATGATGGGATATCGATACCTCCTTCCGTGGATTCCTCCTTGGAACTCGTTGCCTAGTCTAGGTCTCCTTTATATAATTAAGACGTTTTTCGTGAAACTCTTCCTAGTTCCATGTCTTCATGGATGCCGGTTAATTACAATGCTTCTGTCATGAAATTCCAAGGGGTCTGGTCAGGGTAGCAACCTTCGGTTGGGGGAGTAGTCATGTTGGACATCATTGTCGTCTCTGGACACTGAAACACTAGCGCATCTGGGTTTCTTCCCCTTATGATAGGGATTCTCAAGGGCGCAGAATCCTGAGGCATCCCACATCGAATGCGGGGAATTATATGCCATAGGCATATCTATGAGGTTTTCATCATCTTCCAATGTTTAACAAAGGGTATGCCACAAGTTTAACGTCTAGCAGAGATGGATCGGACTGATTAGAACATTGATGGAAGTGGATCATATCGATGCAACCCCTTGAGGGATCACTGATACAAGGAATAACGCATGGTTAGGTACCCGATTACTTCTAGGAAAAGTGAAGAGGTGGATGACATGATCTCAACGGGATGTGGCGGCCTAGGTAAGAATCAACATGGATGATGGAGAGTTGAATGAAGTGGTGGGGGAATGAGATGGAATTGTTATAAAGGTGACAGTAGTGTTGAGATTGATCCTTGAAGAAACGTCCTACATATCCCCGTGGTAGCGAATCAAAGTCTGTGTAGTTCGGTGGGGCGATGGGACACTTGAGGAGGCGACCTGTGAGAATAGACGCATGGATGGGACCTGGAGGAAGTGGAACCTCCAATTTGGAGAATGACATTCTGAAAACACATAGGCTCAAGGAAAAGAGGCCACAATAAGACATGGGCAATGGGATTGAACCTTAGGGAGGCTTCCTATATATCCCTAAGGTAGGGAATCAAACTCCACATAGCTCACAATGGGGGGCATAGAATCGGGGTGTGCACATAAGATAGTGACCCGATGATATATTGTGGCTTACGGGTGATTAGCTGCCCGGGTAGGTCTGACGCCACGAGGGAAGATCAGAGATGTGGGTCCCAAAAAAGGAGGACTAAAATGAATTACTATTGATTAAGGAACAACAGCTTACTGTTAATGGAGGAACACAATGGATTACCACTAGATGTGGTTATAACGGCTTACCGTCAGATTGGGTATACAATGGCTTACCAGTGGATGGGGTTGAGCCACATGGAGGCTTCTTATGTACCTTGTTTAGGAGATAAGGATCAAATCACATGTAGTTTAAATGGGTATAGTTTAGTGTCATGCGGGGAAAAAAGGGGGGCATACAGTTTAATGTTATAAAAGACAAGGATGGACCGACGTGAAGTGGTCATGATAGATGGGTGTCAGGCTTGAACCTTGGGGAGGCTTCTTACGAACCTTTCCTTGGCAGGGATCAAATTCCACATAGTTCAGGATGGTTTGGTGAACCGATGTGAAGTGTTCGGGACCAGTAGGTGTTGGACTTGAATCTTAGGGAGGTTTCCTACGCACCTTTCCTTATCCATGATCAAATTCCACGTAGTTTGGAAGTGCTTGGTGAACTGATGTGAAGGGGTTCGAGACCAACGGAGTTGTTAGGCTTGAACCTCAGGGAGGTTTCCTATATACCTTTCCTTGGCAAGGATAAAAGTACAAATAGTTAAGGAGGACGGATACAGTTTAATGTCATACGGGGTGAAAGTGAATCGGCGTAAAGGGGGTCAGGACCAATAAGTGTTGGGCTTGAACCTCAGAGAGGCTTCCTATGTACCTTGCCTTGGAAAGGATCAAAGTCCACGTAGTTCAAGAGAGTTTTGTGAACCGAATTGAAGGGTTTTGAGACCAGTAGGTGTTGGTCTTGAACCTTAGGGAGGCTTCCTATGTACCTTGCCTTTGTAAGGATCAAAGTCCACGTAGTTTGAGAGTGTTTGGTGAACCGACGTGAAGGGATCGGGACCATTAGGTTTTGGTCTTGAACTTTAGGGAGGATTCCTACATACCTTGCATTGGAAAGGATCAAATTACACATAGTTCCGGATGGTTTGGGGATTACACTCTAGGGAGGCCCAGAGAGGATGTAATTATCATTTGTTTCTCTAAGCCTACGTGAGTCATGCTCAGTGTGACAAACAAGAGGCAGCAAAGACCTAACGATCATGTCGCGAAAGGTGCATCTGTGGGAAGTGGAATGGGGCTTACACATGGTTAGTGGACCAAAGAAGAAACAGGAGCTTACATGTGGTTAAGAACCCATGGAGATAGATATTGGGACTTACTTCAAGATTGGGGCCCGGTGGCTACAAATCCCAGAGGGAGAGGGATAGGAGAATGAATATCCATGTGCCCATATCTCCTCAGGTCTTTGGTATGGAATAAGAAAGGAGGATTAGGGGTACTAACTCTTGCAAGAAAGGATGGGGGATTACACCAATATGATTTTCCTTCCCCGCAGACAGGCACTTCTCTGGTAGAGAGGATCTCATTCCATGTGAAGAATATTTCACTCCCATGGAGACTAGTGGGCATAGACAATGTCTGAGATGGGGCACCCCATGTATGATGCATGGGGCGAGGCCACAGTTTAATGTTATGTGATGAGGATGGTGGTGTTTGGCAGTTTAACATCCTACAGCTCAGACAAGGGGGGTTCACTTTGCACCCCTAGGACTTATATAAACAGCACACTTTAACCCTTAGTGAAGGGAAGGCACTGGAAATGTCATGGTGGGGGGTGTTGTGGAGTGATCCATTGAGGGATCCACGTTAGCGTGGCTATAAAAAGAATCAATAGCTGTTAGCATGCCTATGAGGAGAAGCATGAGGAAAATTAACGCAACATTAAACACCACCCAAGGGATTTTGAAATCACTTCGTACAAACCTGGAGGGTTGTACGGAAAAGGGGGTTACGGAGCAAAGGGGGTCATGGGAAGAGGCCCCATGAAGCTCTGGCACTCTATGTTGTAGAGGGGCTTCACAAAGGGTTATTCTTCACGAAGTGAGGTGGCCCAGCCTGGGCATAGGGAATATGTGCATATGGAGGGTTCTTCGTGAAGTGTAAAGGATTTCGTAAAGTAGGGATTTGCGAAGCAAGGGTGCCCTGCGAAGCAGTGTTCTTTGTGAAGCATGGTGACCAAACCTTAGCATAGGGTGCGCATGTTCATATAGCATACTTCGTGAAGCATAATTGCTCTATGAATACCCGAGTCCCCTTGGGTATCCCCTTCCTTCATAAAGACCCATGGGATCTACAAAGGGCATCCCTCTTGGAAGAGTGGTTGAATTTAAGCCAAGTGAAAGGCACTTCGTGATGCTCAAGTACCTTGAATATATCATTTTTCATAGAGCAGAAATTGCTTCACGATTTGAGAGATGAGAAGGTGAAAGGTCAAAGGATCTGTGCTTTGGGATCGAAGGGAGCATGATATTTATAGGAAAGAGGCACCATGAAGCAGGGATCTCTCAGGACAAATCTACGTGGCACTTTGTCATAATTGCGGAGCTTACTACCTCTTTTCTTTGCAGCGGCTTTGCAAAACTCTTTCGAATCGCAGGGCATCCCACATCTTGGCTTCACAAACATATTTTGGATCGAGGGCCATCTCTCCTCTTGGATTCTTGGTGGATCTTCAAATGCCTTTCAGATCACGGAACATCCTGCCTCTTGGCTTCGCAGCGGCTTCACAAAAGAGGCATCTTCACACCAGCCACGGTAATGGGGGGCTTCGTGAATAGTCTTTGTGAGGAATCCCCAAAAGAGGTGATTTCTTCATTGAATTTTCCCTTCCTATCCCCATATTTTGGTTCAAACAAATTCCCCCCTCAAAATTGGATCCAATGAGAAAATGAGGTTCTAAGAATTAGGTTCAATCGCCAAAACTTTTGGTCAAATGCAAAGAAGGAGCTCGAAGGAGGGTCGCGAGGTAGCGACGTGATGTGCAAGTTGAGAGCACCACAAAGCATGCCATGTCCAGACACCTTGCGAAGCCCAAGGGTTCATCGCCTAAAAATAGGGGAGGTTGACCTCTCTTTTTTTCTTTCTCCTCTTCACATTTTGGCATTAGTGCTCTCGATTTGAGAAGCTCCGCACACTCCATGATTACTCTCCACAAATTAGGATTCTTCCTTCATAGAACACAGCGAGTCCTTTGACTCTACGAGGGTGTGCTCCGCGGCTTGAGTTTTCTAGGTTGGGGATAGGGCATCGTGATTTCTGGTTGGGACTGAGCTCTGTGAACAATCTCCACAAATAGGCTCCATGAACGAGCTCCATGAACGTGCTTCGCGAACTAGAGAAAAAAGGTCCAAATTCTGAAAACTGAATGGCTCTCGCAGAAGCTACCATGGGGGGACTTATAGATTCCACATGGAGGGAAGAGATGGATAATATCTTGGTTATCAAGGAATTCATTAGAATCCATTCGGATCATGATTCTCTCGTAAAACTATTGTTAGAGAACCAGAAAAACTACCCTCTATAAAAAAGATTCCCTCTGTATGGATTTGGTCTGAGGGATGACGTCTTCATTCCAAAATCAAGTAGGGACGATCTAGCTTACTGGTTTAGGATCACGTTGTGCCAGCGCCAGTGGATCGGGGTGGCCAACAACCATGTTGGGGCAGACTTCACACCTGTTAAGAATGATTTAATATCCCACCATGTGAATGAAGTTGACGAGAAGGAAATGTATCCAGAGAAATCTCCCCCATTGTACCACACCATCCTAAAGGAGGGCCTAGGGAACCCAGAGAAAGGGTCGAACAATGAGTGGGATATGTGCCAGAGAAGAAATTTCATGGATGATTGGGCATGTGCCAACTAGGTATGTGCCTCATGTGAGGAGTTCAAGGCAGAGTTGAGGTGTGTGGGCCTGTATGTGGTGTCTTGGGATTTCCAATTACATATCTACCAGCCAAAATAGTTGATGGCAGAGCTACTGATTAGATGGTCATTGAGGACCAACACTTTTCATTTGCACCATGGGGAAGTCAGTATCAGCCTGTGGGACCTGCATTAGATCTCAGGGGTCCCGATAATGGGGGAAATGTATGATGAGTTACTTCTCATTGTGAACACATGGGAGGACCCAGAGAAAAAAAAACTCTGCCATTGGTAAGGGAATTTATGGACTCGGTGCTAGGGGAGGACAAACAATCGGTGAGGGACTTCCATTTCCAACAATGGTTCAAGGAATTACTAAATTACTCAGAATATGGGTAGTTCCCTTTGAGGCCTCATACCTATCCGAAAGGGGATCAACGGGGCAAGGAGAACTAATATTGGTGGCTCTTGGAGGAAAACCAATGGAAAACCTCAGGATTCAGTGTTAGTACCAAGAAGAAATCGATGGTCATGTTAGCTGCATTCATCGCGGAACTTATCTATAGTTGGATCATTCTAGTGAGGGACACAAACATGGGCATGCGGCTGAGCACGTTCATTATGAAGTCCATGTTGGTGAAATGGGGATGGTTCAACCTCAGAATCCTGGTGATCACCAAGTTATATAAGATTTTGTGGAAAATTAGTGAGGGGAAGAAGCCACAAAGGATATGCGGGTTGTTTCACCTTCTCTATGGGTGGATAGTAGCACATATTACGGGTATCTATAGATATCCAAACCCCATATCCCCTCTTGGATTGAATTTTCTTCTATCAATTCTAAATGTGGTGGGAAGCTTTCTGACTAAGATGACCTCGTTGCTGGTGCTGAACCAGGTCTGGAAGGCGGACGAGTGAAACATCCACCCATTCCCATTTCCAACAGGTGTATTCACTGATGACGGCCCAGGAATAGAAGAGCATTGATCCTACCTCTTTTCCTTTTGAGGCAGAGTCCTGGTGGGGTAGGTTGACCACAATTCTCTCTGCGAACCGTACACCCTACACCGTTTCATGAGATAGTTCTGGTGTATGCAGCAGCTGACCCCGTGGGTCTACTTGGGGTTCCCCATGAGGATCACCCATGTGTGATGAGGTAGTTGTGGCTCATATTCATGTAGGAGGATAGAAAATGTGGAACGAGTTGCCTCTATCCACAAAAGTCTTCGGGCTAGTGAAGGAGTATGCCAAGAACGGGGAGGCGGCTTACCTGGGGGAGTTGCTGAAGCAGAAAACCATCCAGGTCAGTGACGAGGTGTCTCCACAACCTCAAGCCTGGGGCTAGAAGGTGGTGATGACATCTCATGGTGGTGGGGATGCAGTGGAGATGAGGCCTGCACCGGTAGAAAGGGAGGAAACAGTGGTGGATCCAGTAATCCCAAAGGGATAGAATCATTCTGATGGGAGGCCACCTAGGGGGTTCTATAGGATATCCACCTGAGCTCTAAGGAATCAGATGTGCCATATAGACATACCGGAGAATGTTGTCCTTTCGGAGACTTGGGACATATGGGATGCCAACAGTAAATTCCTCAGCCTGTTCGAGATGTGGCAACACCTAAACCATTTCGGGATGGATTTTCTGGGGATCGTCCAAGTCAAGGCCGGCTCTGTAGTATCCTAGGTAGACGGGGAGCAATACATCGCTTAGATGGAGAACTTTGTGCACTCCTGCGGTGCTCCACGTCCAATAACGGATTGGTTAAAGGTGTTTCTAGATCAAATGGACCCTTCACAGTTTTAGGATGCTTAATTAAGAGAATTATTCCCTCTTTGAGAAGAATCAAATGTGTCCTCCTAGGGGGAGGAATCTAGTGGAGGGAGCCTTTTGGAGGAAGGTGAGGTCGGTTATTCAGAGCCGGAGATGGAAGAATTCACATGGGCCCTTGAGGTAAAATTCTAGCCACCTCCCCAGACTCTTCACCTGGGTTGTTTATGACTTCTCAAATAATACTTGATCTATGCAGGAGGGCCTCATATGAAAAACATGCTGCCTCCCAGTAGTAGAAGCAAATGTGGGAACTTCAGGATCTGTGGTCGTGGATATGATGATCATCATGCCGAGAGGTGTCGCGACACCCTGGGTGATCCTCTCAAAACCTTCAGACTTCCCGATAATATATAGAGGGCCATTCTTTGGGGTTTCGATGGAAAAAACCCAAGAAAGAGACCAAATGTTTGATCTCTATAAGTATCCTTCAAAGAAATCATAAATGGCATCCGTTGATTAGGTCAACTAATGCGTGTGTGCCAATTGTATGCATAGTTCTTCATATGGCATAGGCTACCTTGGAGAGGTTGGCTAGAGCTCCCGGTGGTGCCTATCCCAGAGGGATGATGGTGGTTGTGGAAGCGGACTCCTAGACTGACCAAGTTGTAGCGCTCCCAATCATAGGTTGGACCCTCAGTGATGCAACACCTAAAGTCATTGAGGTGGAATCTGAAGAAGGGGATAAATTGGATGACATAGATCCTGACCTACCTGATCAGACACCCAATGACGACCCTCATGATGAGTTTATGGGGGTGTTTTTCACATATAAACCCGCCGACCCCATCGATCGGGATGAGACGGCATCTGATGAGGAGGATTAAAAAATCGCCCATCGTCAGTCAGGGAATCTGATTAAGGGATTCATCAATGACACCCCTCAATCATAATGGATAGACCATATGGAAAGGCTTCAGTCTCAGCTGTGTGAACTATGCAATGGGGGAGTGGATTCCCAACGTCCTCATATGCTCTTCTAGGATCTCATGGCGAAGAAGATTCAGGAATATGATTGTGTCCTTGGTGTGTGTTGGAAATGGAGAAAATCTATGAACATCAAGAGGCTCCAGGAGGCTAAAAATGAGATTCAACAGTTATAGGTCCAAACTAATGATCATTCTTCTTTCCTCAATAATAAATTAGAGCTTATATCACTTTTGAAGGCCCAACTTCTAGAGGCTGAAGAACAGATGAAGCAATCCTCTGAGGAGATGGATATCGTCTGGAGTGACAAGGAGCGGGCCAGGATTGTGGCTGATGAACTATGACCCATTATCTCCAAAGATGAGTAGGAACTTAATAGGCAATAGTGAATATTGGACACCACAAGCTAGAGAGTTTCAGAGTTGAAAAGATCTTTTGAAGGGGTCAACCTGTCCATGGGAGGGGTCGATCCTTGGGAGATGTAATGCCTAGATCTGCCAATTTGCTGGCACGTGAAAGAGGGAGGTATGGTTAGAATGAATATTGTACTTGCCATACAATTTCTTCAACTTGGATGCCCGAAAGATGGTGTCGTTATCGATGAGGATGGTGTGAGGGACTCCGAACTGGTAGATGATATTGGATCTCACAAATTCAATGATAGAATGGGACTTGACCTCATTGAGAGAAATTTCTTCTTCCCACTTGGAAAAGAAATCCGTAATGGTTAGAATGAATCTTCATTAGTGAGCTGTCACCAATAGATATGGTCCCATGACATCAAGTCCCCAGAACGCAAAGGGACAAGAGTACTTGGTGGTGTAGAGAGGCTCTGTTGGCTGATGCAAAAAATTGGCATGAATTGGGAATGCATGGAACCTCTTAGAACACTCGATGCAGTCACAGATCATGGAAGGCCAAAAATAACCCAGTCTCTGGATCTAGTGAGATAACTTCAGCCCGATCTAATGAGCCATGTAGGAACCGGCATGAACCGCCTACATGACTTGACAAATCACTGGTCCTTGAATGCAATAGAGGATAACCCCATAAAATCTTCACTTGTAGAGGATTTTCTCAAGACCAGGACCACTTTGGGGGGTAAACTGTAACGCACAACGTCAGATTCACTCACGCTCAGTCTGATCTGCTGAAAAATTACCATGGTGAAGATACTCAAGAAAGTATTTCCTCCAATTGGGGGTTACTTCCAATACTAATACGGGGGGACCTAGGGGTCCTGACATGATGGCGTCGGTGTTAAAGTGGCTTACCTTCGGGCTATCATCATCGTCTGGAGTGACAGGGTCAATGACTCTTTGATGTGCCACGTGGATAATCAAATCATCATGTGCAGGTTCTGCAAGAGATGAAGCTAAGATGGACAAGGAATCTGCTCTACCATTCTATGATCAAGGGACATGGGTAACTTTCGGATGAGATGGGAACTGGTCCATCAAATAGTGGGTATGTCACAACAGTGGTAAGAGTTCTAGATTCCATGTGACATAGTCATCATTGATCTATTTGATGACTAGTTTAGAGTCCCCTTTCACATGAAAGTGGGGAAAGTCAATCTCGAGGGCAAGCTCAAGGCTAGTGATGAGAGCCAAGTACTCCTCCCCATTATTGGTATAGCCCTCTGACAGCAAGAATGAATGGGAAAAATTTAATGTTCTAGAGTGATGAAGATGATACCCAGACCTACTCTGTTGAGTTTGGGGTCATTGAGCCTTTTTCCGGTAGGGCTCTGGGAAGAACCATAAAAGTGAATTTTCCAACACAGGATAGATTGGACTATAGATAAGATTGCATCATCAGGAAAATCAAGGTCCAGAGAATGTTCCGCAAAAGCTAGATGGGTAGAAAGAAAATCTTTCAATTCTTTCCCCTTGATAGCCTTAAGAGGGACAAACATGATGTCAAACTGCTGTAGAATCACTTCCCACCGAGCAAGACGACCTGTCAACATGTGGCGGTTCAGGATGTACTTTAGCAGATCCACCTAGGAAACCAACTATACTTCATGGTGCTACAAGAAATTTCATAATTTATTTACTGCGAATACCACCTCAAGGCAGCTCTTCTCGATAGGGGAGTATCGGGTCTCCATGTTGAGGAGCATGCGGCTGAGGTACTCGAGACTGTTCTCTATTCCCTCATTGTTCTTCTGGGTGAGAAGGGTGCTGAGAGGTCACTCTAGGGTAGTTATTTAAAGGACCAGTTTTTTTTCAGATATAGGTGGCATTAATACCAGAGGTTGGATCAGATACTGCTTGATTTCCTCGAAAGCAGTCTGACATTCTTCTTCCCACAAATAGATAGTTCCTTTCTTCATGATCTGAGAAAAGGGATTATATTTTCCTTCAGATTCTCAAAGAATCATTTTATGTAGGCTAAGTGTCCTTAAAATCCTCAAAGCTCCAAAATGTTACTCGGGGGAGACATATGGCTAATCACCTTGATCTTCTCCAAGTCGATCTTAAGCCCCTTTATTTGACAATGAAGTTGATAAACTTTTCAAAGGTGACCATGAAGGAACACTTAAATGGGTTCATCATCAGGTAGAGAGAATGGAGGAATCCAAACACTTTCTCAGGGTCCTTGAGATGGTCTTGATGCTGGAAAAATTTGACCACCAGATCGTCTACGTAGTATTCCACCAGTGTCCCGAGGATCAGCTTAAATATGTGATGCATAGCCCGTGGATAGGTGGAACCTACAATATTTAAACTGAAGGGAATGACTTTATATAAAAAGTACCATGTGGTTCCCTAAAGGCTATAGAATCCTCGTCCTTAGGATCCATTCAAATCTGATCATAACCAGAATACCCATCCATGAAGGAGAGGTCCTGGAACCCAGCAGTGGCATCAATTAACGACTCCATCATGGGAAGTGCAAAATTATCCTTCGGACAGTGACACTTAAGATCCTAGAAGTCGATGCAGACCTTGATTTGCCTATTCTTTTTCCTAATGGGAACAATGTTGGACAACCATATGGGGTACTGGAACTCCTAGAAAAAATAGGCTATGATGAGTGTATCAACTTCGGCCTTGACCATGGCACCCTGAGAAAAGAGCATCTTTCTAGGAGGCTTCTTAAACTAGCGGTGGTTTGCTTGGAGACTGTGGTGGTGGACATCTACCTAGGGATCCGGTCCCATCATTTCATTATAGCTCCAAGAAAACACATCATAGTGTTTTTTGAGGAAGTCCATGTACTTTTATTTCTCTTCGATAGGCATAGAGGCACTGATCAATGTGGGTTTCCGATCCATATCGCAATGAAGGTTCACCTGTACCAGTTCATCAACCATGGTGGAGGTTCCCTCTTTAAATTCCAGAGGTGTGTGCTCCAAGTCATCTTCTTCACTATTGGGGGAGGCATCTTTGGAAAGAGGAGTTTCCTCTAATTCAAAAGATCCTGATGGGATACTGGTGCTAGCTGAAGTGGTGGTAGACACTGCATCGAAGGACTCCAGTACTGCCAAATCCAGGGAAATGAAATCTATCGATCTGATCCCATCTGGTATTTGGCCTAGGGGTCCATGCTTGATGATATCGAAGTAATAGTGGTGTGTATTCATGAGCCGTTTTATCCCATCCCGACGAAATAAAAAATTATGGCATACTGATGTTGCCATGGGGCAGGCATCCCAGTATCTTATGGGAGTATGGGGATCCGGAATCACTGGGGCCTGATTCATATAAGAATACATGGTTATCTTTTATCATTTCTTAGACTTGGGAATGTGATTCCCCCTCATTCTAGAAAAAATTAAGCATTGTCTCATATCTAGCGTTTTAGTATCTAATCAGTGGATTATAAAGATGTAGGCATCATCCAGATCTGTCTATGGGTTAGTTGTAGCCGTAGAATGCTCAACTTCATTAGCCTGGATCTGCTTGTCCTTTCTCTTGTAATAGTCGGCATCCAGGTAGTGGGACTCACATGAAGAAAAACGAGATGCATCACCTTGTAGTATGCTCACTCACCTATTAAGGGAGTACTTAAGGCACTGTTGATATGATGAAAGAACTGCTACTTGTAGATGAATCCATGACCTACCCATTAATGCATTGTAAGTAGTGTCTTGTGAAACAACCATGAACTTGGTACTAGATACCAAACCGCCGAACTAGGTTTTTACATGGATCTTTCCGACCGGTGTCTGTTTCTTCCTATCATTACCTTAGATTTCTATGTTATATGGAATAAGGTTATCCTCAGATAGCCCCATCTTATAGAGTGTTTGTGTCGAGATGAGGTTGATCCCCAAGCTGTGTCGACAAGACAGTGATGAACCTCCACTCCATTGAAATGTATAGTGATGTACAATGGTCAGATGTTCCCCTATTTAAAAGAGCCTTCATCTTCTCTAGATAATGAGATAATGGCCTGGAATTCACCATGCTTGACTGCCTCTACATGGAAGGAATCTGTAGCTGCTACCTCCGTTTCAAACTGAAGGGGGCTTCTTAAAGCCCCGGTAAGGGCTTCATTCATATCCTATGATAGGCGAAGAGCCTCAAGGATAGATATACTTGATGTAATTTTGGTAAGATACTTGAGGACATCAAACTTTCTTTCCATCCATTAGCTTCTACTTATATGAGGTCACTCGGTGACATGAGGTATGGTATCCCCTGGCGACTGGACCGGCGGTTGACTGGTGCTGGAAAGGTCCCACTGCTCACTAGCCTAAGCTTGTAGAGTGACAACTAGATGAGGGCTAGATGACTGAGACTGGTCTGTATGGATCGTGGTTGATCACAGTGTGGTTGAGGTGGATCTACCTAATACAGTAGCACAAACGGTGGAAAAGGAAGACCTGATGACATTAGATGAGAAGGTCACATATACTGAGCTCTTCACTGGTTCTGTTGGATAGTTTCTGTGGCATGCATAGCCTGACTAGAAGTGCTGACAGAAGCACTCTGATGACCCATATAGTCGTGGATCCACTGATTCTAGCATCGGCGGTGATGTTGGGAAGATCTATATGGTGCACCTCATCGTCAGGAATCATGTAGGGGTCTACTAGATCTATGGTGTTAACCGAGATGCACCCTTAACTGTCACTTGATGAATCATCCACCACTGGACGGATTTTTGGGGGAATCACCATCTCTGGGGGCATGAAGTCACTGAGAGTATGGGATAATGATGACATTGGTAGGGAACTTTGTTTTCCCTTTTTCCACTGATGCTTTCTCTTTAGAGAAGATCATAACTGAGACGACAATGCAGAAGTAATAGTTGTGGCTGATGCATCGGCTTTTAAAGGCTTGGGTCGATTCAGGCATGCACGGATAATACCATGGACATGGGAGACCACCTTATAATCCATCCAGTTGTCATAATTATGGGACCTGTGGTTGGAAAGTTGGTGCCACTCACCTTCACTATCATTTCCACTATTGTGCCTCACGAATTCACATGCCACTTCTGCCATATCTGGGCCCAACCTGACTATGTTGTTGTCAAACTGGTCTTGAATCTAGTCCTTAAACACATATCATTGTTTAAGGATGTTCCCTAAGATCCAATGATAGGGGTAGTAACTGGTGAGATCAGTGAGATCCACCTCTTTTTGCTTCCTGCATTCAGGAAAATGTACCATCCTTTATTCTAAGGCACTTCGGAAATAATTGGGAACCTGAGCCTCATTAAATGAGTAAGTATAGTTTCTTCTATCCAGGAAGGGGGATCTGGGAGCCTAACTCTAATGGGGGGTAGAGAAGCCTGTTGAGGGGGCAGAATGTGGTTATCTCACCTAGGTTTTGGCGGTTCATTACATAGGAGAGCCTTCGGATTCTGAGGTAGATGATGTGGGGTCGGAGGCTGCACCTGTGGTGGTGGGACTCTAGAAGGCTGTGGAGGTGGCTCCACTAGTAATAATTCTAGTTGCCTGGGGGCCTCTATTTGGGCCACCGTGGTGGGATAATCCTTAGCATTCCTTCTTGTGGGAACTATTGGAGGTAAGGCCCGTGCCTGTTTGGCCTGCTGTAAGGCTTCCTCTAGGTTCTGGACCTAATAAGAGAAATCTCGGAATCCCCCAGGGTAGTTTTGGGTAATGAGAGAGGGGACCAGTTCAGTCTTGAAATTTCTCACACACATCATCAGTAGTTGTTCATGAGTCAGTGAAATGTCCAAGGAGTATGTAATTCCTTTACATCAAGAGACAAAGTCTGTGACACACTCGTCATGCCTCTATCTTCATTTGAAGAGGTCTTCAATACATATCTTCCAAGTGGTGGAACTAAACTGGTAAAGAAATTTCCTACGAAGATCTTCCTATCTGGATACTGAACCAATGGGTAGCTAGATATACCAAACAAATGCAGGTACTTTCAATGTCTATATGAGGTATCAGAGTATGGTGGCATCCTGCTTCGTCAGAGTTCCCAGCATGGGTTTGCACCTTGAGATGAAGTGGTCCAAATGCTGCAGTGGGTCACCCATCCCATTAAAGGGGGAAAGGGTGTGATTTCAGAAACTTGGGGGTGCTGTCATATCATCCACCCATATCAAATATGGCTTACCATCAGGCGGGATTTCCACCTTCTGAGTCTCCAACATCTCAAGACAAGAAATGAGTGCCGCCATCAGATCATTTGTGCGGGGTTTCTTGTCTTGACATAGATCCTTGACCATCAGTGGGTTGGTGGGTTCTTCAATGTGATAGGTAGGCCCAGTGGATTTTGGAGCTGCTAGTGGGATGGCCTTCGGAACATATGGGGGAACCTGAGCTTGTTCCTAAGGATTATTACATCACTCGTGCAGGTTTGGCGATACATACTGTGCCCTATTTCCATAAGTTTCAGCCTCTAACTTCTCTATGTCAGCAGGATGGTCAGGTTCACCTAGAGGCAACTCACCGAGGGGAGTTGTTCCTACCCCTTCTTGGCTGGTCATGGATCACTATAATCTGGTCGCCAATCCACAACATGTTCAGCATGGAGGTCATCGACTATCTTCTCGTGCTCCGTGAGCTGTTGATACAACACAACCTTCTTGGGATCTTCTTCTTACTTCTAAACTAATCTAGACATGTTTGAGGGTTTGATGGAGCCAATTTTCTCTTTTCCCTTATTGGGATTCCGGCTGAGGACTAATGCCATGGTGGGCACAGGAAGGCCTAGTAGATTTCTCTACTTGTGATTAACCCTTCCCAATGGATCAAATAGTTGTGGTTCTCCCCCAGGGTGTACATCCCCATCAAGGATCTTCAACTCATTCTCCCCCTCTTATATGTCGTCCATGATAACCATAACTCAACCTGGGGGCATATTCTCGATATCACCTAGAAAGACGGGCTAGTACTGGATAGAACTAAAGTAGGGGGCATCATACTACCCCTAGCCACGGATCTGTACATGGGTGGAATCCTCCTTGATAATCATTTAGAGCAATTTAAAGTTCTAAGCGCATCGTTGTTGGATGGTCCTATGTCGGCCTAGTAACTTAGGGTATTGTGCCATAGGGAGTGTATCCAAATCAACCAGATAGTAATGTTGGCCAATATCTTCTAAATGTTCTTGGATTTTGGGATAATCCACTCACTGATAATGAAGATGGAAGTGTTTCACCCAGAGTGTTCGGTGGAAACAATTTCCTTCCTCCTAGGTGAGCGATTCCGATGCACTAAAATTTAGTGTTGTGACAAGGCAAAACATCTCCAGGAAATGGTCTACCACTAGACTGTCCCACAAGATCCTCGGTTCAATATCGGGGTCTGGCCCTTGGTTTCCCCACTTGTCAACTAGAGTCGGCTGGGGAACCGGTATCAGTACTGAAGCATACCACTGAGACGGTAGGCTGGCTGGTGGAGAATATGGAGAATGGGCTGACAAGCCGCCGCATATCAGCATAGCCTCCGAAGAGTGTTTTGAATTAGCCACCTCATTGTGATAATATGGGCTGGAAACCATGGTTTCTGATACAGGGACTACGGATGCTGGCAGTGGACCGTGTTTCTACTCATCCGTCATTAGTACCTAGAATAACTCTTTGTGATCTCTAGTTGAGGTAGAGAGTGATTCTGGTGATGATGGTGGCAACTTCATGATCGGACCCTGGGGGATGCCAAATATTTGTCCTCCTAGATGTATCTAAGGAGTGAGGTAGGAATCCAGTGGACCTCTCATTCTAGAAATATGAGGCTACTGCACCTTGTTCCTGCCCTGGCCCTTGAAACGAAGGATCAAGGTGAGGGTTCCACTGCTGATTCATATTCTACCTCAGAATCTGAGAAGTAGATAGGTTTAATATCAGTCTGAACCTTCCCAAAATTTTTCTTGTGGCAGTGATGAACTTCCCTCGAGCATTGGGGTAGCTCTTTGGGATAGGGTAGATTTCTGGCGCAAGGAGGATCCTTGTCCAAACTGGTGCTGGAACGGAGAGGGCTTCTGCCTGAGTGAGATGGTGTGCGAGGAACACATGGACATATTTCAAAGGGAACATGGGGAGGACCTCTGTTTCCACTAGCTGATGTGCAGAGGGAATCTTCACGGGGAGTGCTGGAGCAGGTAGGACATCCTCCAAAACTGGAAAGAGCATGGGTAGGGCCTCCATGCTTATTTCTCCAGGCAGTGTTAGTGCGAGGAGGGTCCTTGTACTGGTCAAGCAGAACACGGGTAGGAACATCATGCTGGGTGACGATGAATTGAGGCTGACCTTCACTCCTCTGATTACTGGGGTGAGGAGGACCTTCACCGACTGTTGTAAGGACATGGGGAGCCCCCCACCCCCCCCCCCCCCCACACACACACACACACTGGCGATTGACCAGATGTGTAACATCTCCACACCAGTGGCCTGTGGTAAGAGGAACAACTCCATACCTAATATCATGAGCGTGGAAGAGGCTTTTATACTGAGTGTCACTACAATAGGGAGGGCCCTCATTTGAATTGAAGGTGGCATGGGGGGAACCTACATGTTGAGCTTGGGATCTGGGAGGACCCTCTTTCTTAATGGTGGTGGTACGAGGAGGACCTCCATTCTGGGTGTCATTGTTGTGGGTTGGCCCGTGGTGGGCACTACCTACAAAGAAAACCCGGAGATTCAACCTAGCCTATCCATGGGGAAGTTGGGGCCTTGATCCGGGCCTGGTGTATGAGTGTCCCTACGTAGCATAAATTCAGGACTGATGGTATATGTTAGCGGTCGCATGATCCACGGTAGTCATTGATGTTGACACCACTCGATGAGCGTCCTCCTCATCCTGCACCCGACACTGGTGTCTGGTCAACAGGACTGGGGCTATCAGTGCAAGTGCATATCTTACTTGTTTCTCAGCCCATGGGGTTAGGTGGCGGCACTAGCGCGGCCTAGTGGGGGCCCTCCTTGGGATCCCCTGGAATGGGATCTCAACCGGGCTGGCCCAGACATCCCTCGCCTCATCGGCATAGGGGAGGGATTCATCAAAGTGTTCTAGGGAGAGGATACCGAAATGTTTGTGCATCGGAGTGGGGAGCAGTGGATCCCTATGTGGCCCTTGTTGGGGCGGTGGCAATGAGACGCAGAAGCCTCTATGTCCTGATGGGACATATCCTGAGTTGTGATAATCCCCTCCTCCTCGTATTGTCGTACGAGTTCGTTTATCACCCTTTTATGAATGAATTCAAATGTGGAGATTGGGCATGGGTGTCCAATAGCTGTGTACATAGAGACTACCATGGGGGAAGTGAGGCCACGCAGGATTGTCGTGATGATGTTGCCCCTACCCCTGTGTCTATAGGTGGGTGGTGGTCGATTTCCTAATACAGAAACTTGGGTCATAGAACGCAGGGAGATTAAACCATTAGTGCTAAAAAAAGGAAATTGATGTCTAGTTTCTTAGCGCCATTCTGTCTTCCATGTCTAGTAAGAAGGATCCACGCTGACAACATCACAGACTGGGATGTTTAATGTTTAACTACCCCAATTTCTGGTGATCTTCACGCTATTCCCACCATTTTCTTGGTGGGACCTGGTGTCGGATACATGGATCCAGTGACACGTCAATCCATTGATGTCTAAAGTGCTACTAATCTCCACATTGAGGAGAAGAACATCACATTGGGTTCACCATTTTTTTCCAAAACATTCGTCGGGGGGATCATCCATCTGTTTTAGAGGACGCGCTAAATATTTCCCCGCATTCTTGCTTTTCAAAGGTGGGTAGCATCCGTTGCTTATTCAGGGACATTTTCTCCTTGATTAAAACAAGATGATGGGATGCCAGTTCCTCCTTCCATGGATTCCTCCTCGAAACTCTTTTCCCAGTATGTGTAACACCCCGAGATTTAATGAGATGTATTATTTTTAATTTATTTGATATCTTGTGTTGTACGCTACACCAAGATTAGCTTGCGTCATACATAACACAGTATTATCTTGCAATATACACAACACTATTCTTGCCTCGAGTTACACACAATTGCAAGTTCTTTTTGTAGAAATTATTTTACACAACATTGAGTATATATTTTTTTCAATTTATAAATGAAATGGGTTTTGATTATGTTATATGCAACACTAAAGTAATCTTTCACTACACGCAACACTACCTTGTCTTTTTTATATGCAAGAGCGACCTTCCTCGATAGCTTGTGTGGTACGCAATACTGAGTTTCACTTAACAGTGATATATTATTATAATATTATTATGAACTAGCTGTTATGAATAGTATTAACCAAATTTTGAATTTTATAAAATTATAATTCATCTTACACATTTTATAGAACATGGTATGAGAACAAAATCAATTTTTCATATAAAGGAAGTATTTTTAAAAAATGTAGTTTTGCCTCCTTTTGATGACACACCCATTTTAAATCTAATTTTGACATGTTTTTAAGTTAAATTTGACAAAATAAACTAATTATTTTGAATCAGGGTGTAAAAATTTACTTTGTATAAATTTTTCATATTATTATTATAACTTTCATATTTTGATGAATAGTAAAAATACGCTAAATTTTACTTAAGAGAAACTTTTTTCATCAAGATAAATTATATGGTTAAATTGTAATATTAAATAGTTTTAAAGTATATATAGAATATATTTTTCCCATTTAATATAATTTATGTCATTATCATTAATTTGACTTTGAATTCCTAGGAAAAAAACATTTCAATCATTTGCAATGTTTTAAACAAAAAGCCATTTTCTTCCGACAACGGGATTAATTTTAAATTAATTACTGCATCTTCTGTGTTTTGAATTTTTAAAAGAGTATTCTATATTTGGAATCAGGTGGTTCAAATTGTGTAAATAGATAAATTTTATTTTTAGGCATTATGAATAGTAACTACGGTAAATTTTATTTACCACAGTTAAAGGTAAATCAGGTAATTAAGGGTAAAAATAATATTATAAAATTTCTCAAACACTTGTCTTGATATCATTTATAGATTATATTTCTTTTTAAAACATACATGGGTATAAATTTAATCTATTGGAACCAACTTGGATGTGATTAAAACCAATAATTTATATTATTTAAAGGAATGTGAAATATGTCTCACTCAAATATTAATAATTAAATTATTTTTAATATATGGTTATACAGAATATAAATCTGATTATAAATACTCATTTGAAAGATAAAATGTTTTTCTTTATCATGGTAATTTAATTTTAATTTTTAATAAATATATAATTACCTTAATATCTTATACATTAATGATGCAGAAATTATTTATTTAGTGAAAAATTAATAATATAGTTTTTATTAAAATAATTATACCCATAAAAAGGACCAAACATTTGACCGAACCTTATTGGTAAAGTATATATAAACCATAAGAATTCAAGGCTCAACTTTTGGATCATTTGGGGCCTTATAAAACAGATTATGATATTTATATTATTTTATTTTAAATGTTTTCAAAGTTGTCACCTTCATAATTTAATAAGGATAACATTTTAAAAGTTGGTTATTTTAGAAGCTAAATTCGACTAAAAGTGTTCTTATAAACTTTATTATATTTATCTTAATCTTAATTTTTATTCAAAAAATAAGTATAATAAATAATTATACAAAAATGTTGTTGTAATTATTTTATTAAGAAAAATATCAAATAAATTATTTTAAAAATATTAAAATAAATATTATATGAATGAATTAATGTACTCCATGAATTTTATATATTGATATGACATGTTAGGGATCTATTATTTTTTTTAATATATCTTCTCTGTGGAGTTTATTTAAATTCAAATAATTGAATAATTTCAAAATTGAAACTATTGATATTTTATAAAAATAACACATTATTATATTGTTCAAAAAACACAAATATATTTAAAATTTACAAATTTAAAATTATATGGTCTAAAATGTAATAATATATCTAATTAAGGAAAATTAACAACACATAAGTAAGTATTTATAACAATTTAAAATTAGAATATTATTACCACAAATAAAATTAAATAGATTAAATAAGAATAAATCAAAATGATATGGTTTAAAATAAACTCAAAACATAAATAAATTTTATTGTTTGATTATATTACAAACCCATCTCATCTAATATAATAATTTGAGTCATTTTTGGGGGTTTTAGGTGGGGTTTCAGTTTATTATAAATTAATATTTTTGTTGTTTCAAAAAGTGTCCCTCTCCTCTCTTATAAAAGGGAACCTCATCCCTCTTCTATTAACTCCATTTTGAGATTTCAAAATCATCAAAACCCTACCCATTTCCCTTATAAAATTCCCTACAAACATACTAGATGTCCTTGTTTTCTTCAAAGACCAACGTTAGTGCTCGAAGAGGAGTTTTAGAAGAGGCACGTCGAAGAAGAGGTAATATCCTTTGCCAATTATTTCAAACTTATTTATTCTTATACTTCCTCTATATGAGTTGTTTCATTATTAAGTATTAACTAAAGTATAAATTGTATAATTATATGTTATTATTAATATGAAACAACCATATTCCATCTTCTATTCACCCTATGAAAAATGAAATCACCATGTCTGCGTACGTACGGCCTACCGTCTCCACACCGTGGTGTAATATTTTTTCATCACCAACATACATGGATGGGTATAATAATGGAAGAAATAAATCTATATGATTATTGTAAAATTATATTTATTCTGAAATAATATACATCATACACATCAATACAATTCCACAATCATGGGAATGATATCGTCGCTCGTGCGTACGTACAGCTTACCGTCTCCACAACGCGATAATATTCATTCTCCATGTTAAACATTAAAGAATGATTTTAATGTATATATAATAAATAATAATTAAATGTATGAAATAATAATGATACTGGATTTATTTATATTTCATTTACTTACTTCCATTCAATTTAATAAGGAAACGAAAACAGCATTCATGCGTACGTATGGCCTACCATCTCCATGAACAGTGTATTTCATTCCATTTATCGATCAATTATATATATTTATATATTAAAAATATATGATATATAAATATTTTTTTACATTATGGAAGTAATTAATCATGATCTAAGTAATCATATGAAAAATTACAAGTCAAAACACGTATGATAAATGGAACAAGTGTTCCCAAAACGCTACATTAACAAGGAATTGACAAATGAACAGGTAATATAAAGTCGTAAGTGAATCATATATGATATCATAAATATTATTATGGTTCCATTAAAAGTTAATAATATGTTTAAACCCATTATACATGATTTTCAGACACAAATGGAAGAAATTGGACCTAAGGTAAGGGATAATTATTCCAATATCATTCTTATCGGAGATTGTTTATTCATAAGTATTTATTGGGGTTATACTTATCATCCATTTCCATGTGTTTATAAAACTGTTTTCATAAATTATTTACTATTATTCCATGTATGTTTAAATTCATGTTTACCCCTTTTTGACATTTACTATGTCGTATGGAAGGAATATTTCTTTTGTTTACTATACGAGGTACTTTTTGACTTTTCTAGGAAAAGTACAAGAAGATTGGTTTTTTTTAACTTATATCGCCTGAACAGATTTTTACAGTTTCATAACATCTTATTTCCATGAAGCTTCCTCTATAAGATTTCATTATTATTTTCAATGAAATTATTTTCAATGAAATTATTTTCATTTAAAATTTCACAGCATTTTGAGAAAAGAAAATGATTTTGAAGAAGAAAGGATATTTTCCTCAAGAATTCATTTCAAGAGTTTTATCAAAACTATTTTCCATATAAGATGAAATTCTTTAATATGGATATGTTTTATGTATAATATCACTATTATTTACATGGTTTAAATTTTTTTATGATGAAATTATATCCACTGTCTTATATGGATTATGTTATGATAGGATGATGTATATGAAACCCATTTTATTCATTGGGTTATGATGAATGATTTATGTTTATTTTGTGGCACACAAAATAATGATTTCATTATGAGATGGGTGGGACCTATATCTCCCTCCAATGCATTGGGTAAAGATTTATATCTCATGAGATAGACATGGATGGAATGGAAAGTAAATCTAGTTCAGTATTACAGGGCTGGAACAACAAGTAAACCCAGTTTAGTAATGGACTTTTTCCACTATGATGGTCTTAGTAGTAATGCCCTGACTACAATGGAAATCATATCATGTGGTTAATGGTTTTCCAAATTTATATGTTTTATTCCCATGATATTTTATCATGATTAATGTTCCTTTCTAATCAATGCCTTATTTACTGCCAATATTTATGTCATTACTCATTATTTTGATGTTTTCTTTTCATGTTTTTACGTTCAAATGTGTATGGGTTGTTTTATGTTCTCCATGTTTACCCTTACTGAGAATTTGAGCTCACCCTTTTTATGTTTTATTTTCCCCAGGATATAAATAAATGTTTTAGGTAAGAAAACAAAAGGGGGAGATCTTTATGGGAGATGTTGAAGATCTTTCACCATGATTAGAAGATTTTATGTTCTGAGTTTACAAAGTCACTAAAATAATATGGTCATTGGGTGTCTTCTTGTGTCATGTAATAAGTTTTACAAAAAGGTAATGTAATGTCCATTTACGTCAAGCTTGGGTCGTTATAGTATGGTTCTCCCTTATATACTTATTATGTTATTTGTGAAACTCCTCCCAGTGCCATGTATTTATGGATTCCAGTTAATTACATGGCTTCTATCAGGACATTCCAAGGGGTACGGTCAGGGCAGCAACCTTCGGTCGGGGGAGTAGTCACGTTGGACATCACTAGCGTGTTTGGATGCTGGAACACTGGCACATCTGGGATTCTTCTCCTTATGATTGGGCTTCTCGAGGATGTGGAAGACCGAGGAATCCCACATCAAATTTGAGGAATTATATTCCATATGCATTTCTCTAAGGTTTTCCTCAGCATCCTATGTTTAACACAGAGTATGTCATAGGTTTAACGTCTAGCGGAGATGGATTGGACTGATCAGAACACTGATGTAAGTGGATCAGATGGATACAACCCCTAGAGGGATCGCTGAAACTGGGGATAATGCTTGGTTAGGTACTCGATTAAATCTAGGAGCAGTGAAGAGGTGGATGACATGATCTCACCAGGATATAGTGGCTCGAGTAAGAATCAGGATGTATGAAGGAGTGTTGAATGAAGTGGTGAGGGAATTAGATGGAACCATCATGAAGGTGATGGTAGTGTTGGTCTTGATCCACGAAAAAACTTCATATGTATCCCTGTGGTATGGAATCAAATTCTGTGTAGTTTGACGGGGCGATGGGTCACCTGAGTTAGCGACCCGTGAGAATGGATGCATGGATGGGACCTAGAGGAAGTGAAACCTCTGGGTTGGGGCATGACCTTCCTAAAACACATAAGCTTGAGGGAAAGAGTCCAGGATATGACATGGGCGATGGGCGTGAACCTTAGGGAGTCTTCCTACGTATCACTAAGGTATGAAATCAAATTATACGTAGTTCAGAATGGGGGCATAGAATCGGGGTGTGCATAGAGGATAGCGACCTAATGATATATTGGGTCTTATGCATGATTAGCATCCTAATTTGGTCTAACAATAAGGGGGAATACCGAAGATATGGGTCCCAACAAAGGGGACTAAAATGACTTACCATTGATTCAAGAATAATGGTTTACCGGGGATTGGGGAACACAGCAGCTTACTGATAGATGGGGTCACAACGGCTTACCTTTGGATTGGGCACACAATGGATTTCTTCTGGATGGGGTTGAACCTCATGGAGGATTCCTACATACCCTGTCTATAAGACAAGGATCAAATCTAATGTAGTTTGAATGGGTACAGTTTAGCATCATGCGGGATGAAAATGGGGCATGCAGTTTAATGTCATGCAGGACAAGGATGGACTGTCATGAAGTGGTTGGGACCAATGGGTGTAAATCTTGAACCTCAGGAAGGCTCCCTTCATACCTTTCCTTGGTAGGGATCAAAGTCCACATAGTTCAGGATGGTTTGGTGAACCGACATGAAGTGGTTGGGACCAGTAGGTGTTGGTCTTAATCCTCAAGGAGGTTTCCTACATACCTTGCCTTAACAAGGATCAAAGTCCACATAGTTTAGGAGTGCTTGGTGAACCTACGTCAAGGGGTCTGGACCAATGAAGGTGTTGGTATTGAACCTCATGAAGGTTTCCTACATACCTTTCCTTGGAAAGGATCAAATTTCATGTAGTTTGGCAGGATGGATACAGTTTAATGTCATGCGGTATGAAGGTGAACTGATGTGAAGGGGGATCGAGACCAATAGGTGTTGGGATTGAACCATAGGTAGGATTCTATGTTCCTCTCCTTGGCAAGGATCAAAGTCCACGTAATTCAGGAGAGTTTGGTGAACCAATGTAAAGGGGTTCAGGACCAGTAGTTGTTGGGATTGAACCTCAGGGAGGCATCCTACGTACCTTGGCTTGGCAAGGATCAAATTCCATGTAGTTCGGGAGTGTTTAGTGAATCGACGTGAAGGGGTAGGGACTAGTAGGTGTTGGTCTTGAACCTCAGGGAGGATTCCTATGTACCTTTCCTTGGCAAAGATCAAGTCCACTTAGTTCAGGATGGTTTGGGGCTTACACTTTAGGGCGGCCTAGAGAGGATGTCATGGTCAATGATTACTCTAATACCATGTGAGTCATGATTGGTGTGATAAACAAGAGGCAGAAAATACTTGATGATCACGTTGCGAAAGGTGCATACGTGGGAAGTGTAATGGGGCTTACACGTAGTTAGCAGCCCAAAGAGGAAACAGGGGATTACGCATGGTTAGTATCCTAGGGAGATGGATATTGGGACTTACTTCAGGATGGAGGCCCAATGGTGACAAATCCCAAAGGGAGAAGGGTGGGAGAATGAAAGTCCCTATTCCCATCTCTCCTCTGGTCTTTGGAACGGAAGAATAAAGGAGGAGTAGGGGTACTACATTCTGCAATAAAGATCAAGGGTTTATACCAAGATGGTTTCCCTTCCCCACGGACAGGCACTACTCCAATAGAGAGGATCTCATTCCATGAGAGGAACATTTCACTCTTTTGGAGACCAATGGGTGTAGAGAATGTCTGGGATGGGGTACCCCACATATGATGCACAAGGAGAGGCCACAGTTTAACATCATGTGCTGAGGATGATGGTTCTTGGTAGTTTAACGTCTGGAATCTTGGACAAGGAAAGTTCACTCTACACCCCTAGGACTTACATAACTAGCACTCTTTAACCATTGGTGAAGGGAAGGCACTAGAAATTTCATGGTGAGGGGTGTTGTGGAGTGATACATTGAGGGGTCCAAATTAGCATGGCTATGTGAGGAAGCAATATTCGTTAGCATGCCAATGCAAAGAATCATGAGGCAAAGTAACGAAACATGAAACACCACCCAAGGTATTTTGAAATCACTTTATACGAACCTAGATATTTGTATGGAAAAGGGGGTTGCGAAGCAAAGGGGCTCATAGGAAGAGTCATCATGAAGCTCTAGTTCTCTATGTAGTGGAGGGGCTTTGCGGAGGGGTATGCTTCATGAAGTGAGGTTCCCTAGCCTAGGAATGGGGAATATGTGTATATGGACGGTTATTCATGAAGTGGAAAGGCATTCACAGAGCAGGGATTCATGAATCATGGGTTACCAATGAAGCATAGCACTGAAAAGCAATGTTCTTCACGAAGCACGGTGACCCTACCTTAGAATAGGGTGTGCATGTGTATATAGGGTACTTCACAAAGAATAGGTGCTCTGCCAAGACCTGAGTCCCCTTGTGGATCCCCTTCCTTTGAGAAGGCTCATGGGCTCTGTGAAGGGAATCCCACTTTGAAGAGGGGTTGAATTTAGGCCAAGGTAAAGGCACATTGTGATGCTCAAGTACCTTGAAGAACTCATTTTTCACAGAGCAGAAATTGCATCGTGATTTGAGAGCTGAGATGGTGAAAGTTCGGAGGATCCTCTATTTGGGCTAGAGGGGAACCTGGTATTTATAGGCAAGAGGATCCACGAAGTAGGGATCGCTCATCGTAATGATTTGTGGCATGTTTCCTTAATCGTGGAGCTTCCTGCCTCTTTTCTCTGCGGCAGCTTTGCAAACATCTTTCGGATCATGGATTGTCCCGCCTCTTGGCTTCGCGGCGGCTTCCCAAATGCCTTCTAGATCACAGAGCATCCTTCCTCTTCTCTTCATGGTGGATTTAAAAATGTCTTTCATATCACGGAGCATCCCACCTCTTGGATTCGCAATGGCTTCGCAAACAAGGCGGCTTCGCGCCATCCGTGATGTTTGGGGGCTCCACGAACAAGCTTCGCAAGGCAGCCGCAATGGTGGTGGTTTCCTCTCTCCATTTGACCTTCCTCTCCCCATATTTTGGTACCAACAATGTGATAAAAAAAATATAAACAAACCCCACTCCAATTTGTGATTGAAAATCCATGTGTGAGGACCCTACCTTCTCTGGATATTATATAATTGGGATGAGGCACTCATGGATCAAACACACCTAATATCAAACATGGTCCCCCAAAAAATTAATTATATTTGGAGAGCACACCATAAAATTTATAGTCATCCAAACCAACCATCACATGTCATAAAATCTATCTCAACTTCCCAAATATACTCCCACATAAAAAAAGAACATAACCCATGAAATATGATCACAACCACTCCTTGATACCCATGGAAAATTCTATAGTGTATCCGTCCATGTGTATTGTTATCAGTATCACAACCCTATGTTTCTATATCTACAGAAAATATCACTACAACATTGAGACTGAGTCACTCAATCATCATATTATATTCACAAAACCCTTGTGTCCATATTCCAAACAGCGAGAAGCATCTCCAACATCCTATAGAAACATATTAGAGATACTAATTCACCATATGACCTTGAGAACCACATGAAATAAATTTTTATGGAAATTAATAAATCACCAAAATCCACCAACCATCACTTAATAAAACTTGGTAAATATTCAAATAATTTCCTAAAACTATAAAACATATTTTACACATACTTTTTCATAGAAGAACTCAACACCCACATGATACTACCCTTGTACATATCCCTCAAACCATGAAACCCATAATTCATTTTATTCCCATTCACTCACACACCCTCATACACATCATCAATTCACATGATGTAAAAAACTCAACTAAAAAGAAAAAATAATAAGGCATGACATTCCTAGTACTGGTAGGATCTTGGTCATCCAATTACATGACTTGATTTGGACCAATGAGGTAGAAAATTTTAATATTGTAAAATTCCATAAAATAGATGTTTTAATTGAATTGAAATTGAATGATAAAAATTATAGACATAAGATAATTGTAAAAATAATACTTACATGTGGTGACACTCTTTGATAAAAGGCTCAATGAACAATCCACAACTGATTTAAAACTCCACTTGGATGTAATGAAGAATGTGACAAGGATATTTGGTCGAGACCACCATTTCTATTAATTTGAAAATACAGTGCATCTCATTAAAAGTATTATGAAATATAAATTAATAAAATTAAAATAAAAAACAATACAAGTGTTATTGGTTCCCAGTAAGCCTCCACTGGGGGTCTGGGGCCTAAATGAGAAATCACCCTAGAATCACTGGCCACCTAGTTACACACCTAGTGTTATAGCCTCACTACCTACTTCCTCCAATTACATGATACCAATGCATTGTGTACTTGATGTCGTATGTCATCAACAAAGGTGTCCCAAAACTAGTAAAAACATCCCAAAACTAACCCTAAACCCTTACCCAACCCCTCTAAAAACTAAAAAATTACTGAAAACACATGGTTAGGTTTGTGTTAGACCCATAATACCACACCTAAAATACTCAAACCATTACACATATCTGTTTTTCTTAGTGACCATTTATATTTGATTACTAATTATATTCCTACAATATTATAATTCTACTTTTCAATAAAATATTTTTTTCTTCTTTTTGGATTATCCTCCCTTTTGATATGGGGATGGTGGATTTCCTATTGGAACCTTCATCATCACTCTTACTATAATAATTTAATTATATATAAAATTAGAAAAAATTAAATGTATTCAAAATAAATCATACCTATAATTTTATTTTCATGTAAGGGATATTGCAATATAATTTCATAATTTGTTCAACTCGTTATTTTATATCAATACATCTATAGTGTATCTAATTATTCTATAAAAGAAATTCCTTCTTTACACTTTCTGTTAAATGTTGAACTCTCTTGATTTATCAAAAAAACTCATTTTATTAAATAATTCTAGTTTTTTATCTTCTTATAATACTCTTTTTTTAATCTATTTTGAGGTCTCAATAACTTTTTATTCTATTATAAGGATTCATACTCTTTCAATTTCACAGGATTTCAAATCCAAATCTATCAATTTGGTTTCCATCACTTCAATTAGTAACACGTTCCGTGTCCAAATTTAATTCTCCTATTCAGCCTACCCTTTATAAAGATTATGTTACCTGTGAATTTATTCCCATAGGAAATTTGATACCAATTTTATATACAAATTATCCACGGAAGTTTCATTAGGAAATCATATTTAAACTCATCCATTAAATATATCCTTATAAGAACATCCCTTCTTACATTACCTTTTTATTCTCCTAATTTAATTCTTGTATAAATACAAAATGCACCCATATAAAAATTTCTAAATTATTTACCTTTTCATTAATGTTTTTTATATACACTTGATCAGTAAAATAACATTATTCGAACTGAAAATTTATTATTGTTTCCTCTTATTAAATGGAATCACTAATTCATTATATCACTAGGAAAAATTTGAGATTTATTATTTTTTTAAAAATCAAATGAAATTTTAATTTAATACAAAATAGAAAAATAAAAATATATATCCTTTATTAGAGATTCTATCTTTTAGGGTCATATTTCTTATTATTCTTATTATTATTATATTTAGACATTATTATTTCTCTAAAGTTTTTTCATTGAAAAACTATTTTTCATAGGTATTTATTTCAACATGTGTTTAAGGAGTTAAAAAATACTCTTCCTCTATCATGGGTTACCCATATATATTCTCTTAAGTATTAATAATATCAAAATCTATAGAGAATAATTTTTTTCTTAATTACCTTATTAATCCTAGAACAAACCATAAATTTTTATGACATTTATCATGAATTCTTTCACTATGTATTACAAAATAGACATTAAAGGGTAAATAACACATGAAATAATTTCCCAAATCCTTTAGATATTAAATAATATCCTTCCTCCAAACTTCATCATTGGTCTTATATAGAATAATGGGATTTATAAAAAACATTTTCCATATTAAATTTTAAAGAGGATATCTTACAAATTGAAATCCAATTCAGAACCTTTAATCCCTAGTAAATATTTTGGGGATCACTAGCTTATGATGTAATACCTAATGAACCTAAGCCGTAGACAAGGTAACATTCAAATTAATTTTTTTATTTCAACCCTTAAAAATAAATGGATATTTTTTTAGTGTTGTTAGGAACACTTCAGAATATATAATTCTATAAAATTCATCCACACCAAATTGTAAACATAATAAAGAAACTAAATCACACAATGAAAAAAGGTTTTAATGGGTTCACTATCAATAGTCTACATATATATATTATATACATAGTGATATTCTAGTATAATAAATATTATTTATAATGAATTGCAGTTATTGATATAATGATCTAGGTTGTGTTACTTCGGACCATGGATCATTGTCTTTATAATATATTTTGATGAAAAACTACATCCCAAGGATCAATTAATCTCACTCTTTCTCTATGAATTACTTAAAACATGTATGGATCAATTTATAAATTTGTCATTCAATTTATGAACAATATATGAAAACTAAAAATATTGAATAAAAAATACTAGATATAATGATTCGATACAATACACTTTGTTTACTCTATATCCATCAGATGGATATGGATTCCTTAATGCATGGCATGTTATTAATTTGACTTTAATAAATATTCATAGTAGTATAATCATCCTCCAAACAAGATCCATATGGAATAAAATCCTCATTAAGGTAATAATATTCTATGTGTTTTTATTTCTTCTTATTAAATCAACCAGATTTGTTAATATTACTTAAAGGATAATGAGCCTCCTTTATCTTGAACTATGTATGTTAATAATTTATTTTTCAATGGATCTCTCAATTTATCTTATTTACTTTTTTCTATAGTAACAAAATATATAGAATCCATCAATATTCATGGAATTTATCCAGTGATTTGGATCTTTTTATGTGGTCACATTCCTTATAATTAATTTTTATCAATCCCATATTCAATTCATGTGTTATATTCATTTCAAATTAACAAATTTATGTATATACTCTTGATTAATATGAAATAATTTATATTACATTTCAACTTATCTAGGATAACATATCTCTCTAAAAATTATTTCCTTTAAAATATCTTGTCCCAAAATCCCTAGCCTAAAAAATATAAAAAATCATCCAGATAAATTCATTATGTTGTAATATAAATATAATGACATAATTCTTTATTATAAACCAAGATATTTCTTTTGATTATTGTGTAATCAAATATACCATGATGGAAATACGTAACACCTTATTTAGAAATCATTATTTCTTGTATTCACATATATATTTTATAATTTTATTTATAAAGCACTAAATTATCAATTATGTCATAGTCTTCATGGAATATCCAACCACCCCAACTCCATCATTTTGTGGTTTAATATTATGATGTAAATTCCCAAACTGAAATTTATAACATTACACCTTCTCTTTATTTTTTAATAATATAAAGTACAATAATAGTGTAATATAAGATCATTGTGATGTGATCCTAATTTTATTATCCATTAAAAATATTTTCATCGTCATAATAAAATTATTGTGTAAACAAAATAATCCTACCATGATTTTTTTTATCCTTATAAAATTTAATTCTTAATTTCTTCAATTATCCAACACTATAAAAAAATAATCCTCTATCTAAACACCATATAATAAAAAAATTGGAAAATTCATCTCAAAAATAAAATCCATGTCAAAAATATACGTCATTAAACCCATCCTTTATACTCAAGTTCATGTATACTTATTTCCTTTTTTCAAGAACACCATGTAATTGTAATGTCTCAAACTCATGTTTCAATAAACCTTCATGTCTCAATACCTATTCATCACCACACTAAAATTGAAATATCAATTCCATATATCTATATATACTCATCATGGTATATGACTTTTCAAGGTAATCATTAATCACCATGTATGATACCTATCTATATTCCTCCTCTAAATCCCTTTGGATTTGAAAAATGCCTTTCTACTTCACTATGTATTCTATATTCCATTTTATCAACAAAAGTGGTTAATAATAAATATAGAACATTAAATAACCCCTGGTTAAAACATCATAACATTCCAAAATAATTTCAATATAATATTAAAAGATGAAAACAAAGTAGGCATGAAAAGAATAGTGTGGAAAAAAAGTAATCTGATGGTAATTGGGTACAATAATAATAAATAACTAAACATTGATAAATAAAAAACCATTTGTCTTATAATTATTTGTCTAAAAAAAATATGAGCATGAATACATACTAATACAATCATATTTATAGGGATATGTGGCCATGATCATAATTCAATTAGGTGTAGTGAATGATAAACTATAATATATTAAGGGTTTTTGTGAGTGTTGAACATAAAGGAAATTAATGTTTTTTATAATTTTTAATATTTAATTTTTCTGTATGATTTTATAGTTAATATTTTAAATTTTAAGAAATATATATCAATACTCATGAGTCTTGATTCAATTTAGACAAGACTTAGGAATTCAGGTTAGTAATCAACCCAGTGAGGCAGACCCGGTGAATATCTAATAGAAATTCATTATAAAAAAATCAATTCCCCACAGTTCCATTAACATGGTATTAATATACTAACTTGTGAAGTCAAGAGTCCCTATAATGATTCTATAATCCCTCATGAATAGTTATTTCATAACAAATAAAATTAGGTTACTATTGTGCCCCTTAATTTCTCACTAATTATAAGGAAATGATAAAGACTTATTACATGGACTAGGCATCAAATATAATTACATCTCCCTATATCTAATATCACTTCACCATTCATTAATGGTTATATGAATTAATATTAAAAGAAATTTGATACTAAATCTAGGTTTCACAAGGCATATAACATGAGAAGGATCCTACACCATCCACCCCCCCACCTATAATACTAGACTAACATGATTAGAATTACTAAAAAATGATAAAACAGAAGATTTCCCTCATATATGTGATGATATCCCTCCTATGATCCTTGGTATATTATTTTATCCACTCTACTAGTGGTGGGTGATCTAGAATGGAAGGATGGGAAGGATTGGATTTGATGATTTATGGTAGTGGATCAAGTATATTGAATGGATATTAGAATAGTGGAATGGTAATAGATAGTTCTATATAGTGGAATGGAATGGAATATGGTGAATGAAAAAATGGTATGGATTTGAACTCTCATATTCATTCTAATGTTCCACACTATATAAGGTTTATTTATAGTTTCCCCCCAAAACCACCTCTGTAACATCTCGGATCCGAGTGTCGCCTGAAGGTGCCTCATACCCGGTGGTCACATGGCCTCAATCACATTTCCCCAAATGCCATAGGATTCCTACTACCAGCGAGGGCCTTGGGTTTGATAGTAGGGGAACTATGCCCTCATTAGTAGTGTAACACAGCGAAAACAAACAGAAAATAGTATAGGAAGCAGGAATACCATACAATAGAAGTAAACAATGGAAAACTGATAGTATAAACAACTGCAGCATATATATATATATATAAATAAATTATGAATGCCACATTTATCTATGAAATCATCCAAAAAAGTCACAATGTTGTAAATGAAAGAAAAAAAATAAATTACTAAAAAATAAGTATTCTCTAACAGCATTGCAAGCCTCAGCTTGGTCCCATGCTCTCTAGCTCCACAGCAATCAAGTACTTGATGATGAAGGTCACTTTCCTTTATCTATACCTGAAACCATATAATTTGTTTGGGTCCAATCATGACCCAAATAGAGTGTGAGACTAATCCCAATAGACAACCACCAAAATATCTATGCCTAACTTTTGTTGGATATATATAAAATAAAATAATGAAAAAGAATCAAGAAACTAGGATTACACAAAATTAAACAATCCTAAAATTTTCATTTACATTAATTAAGCATTTAATGTTTGTCATTTGATCAAGATAGTACAAAAAATGAGTGTCTCGGAAGACTACCTAAACTAGACCGAATCCAAACTTGTATTTTGTCTTGGAAGATGCATCACCAACATTCAAAATATCACATTGATCCTCTTGGTGGCTCACACAGTCTAAACCTTATGATCAAGTGTTCCAACAAAAACAAAGACTCTCTGAGGAAGCACTCACCATAAATTCCCCATGTGGTATTTTAATGATAAAATAAAAACTCTTTGAGGAATCACTCAATATCCATTCCCCCTATGGTCTCGTAATGGTATACTATAGACACTCTGAGGAACAACTCATCATCAATTTCCCCTATGGTCTCACAACATAAATATAAAAGACACTCTGGGGAAGACCTTGGCGTCAATTCCCTATATGTTCTAACTACACCAGGTTCTCACAGCCTTGTGTAATACAATCATGCACAAACGATATTCAATAGCCCAAAGTAATCTCAACTACTATAAGGCTAAGTAGCTACAATGGATAACATATGCATTTAATAATCAACAATTAGGCAATCAATTCCAACATAGCAATCAAGGCAGAGAAACAAGGTCTGACTCATAGGCAACCTAGACCAAATGGTCATAAACATTCAAACAAGGAAAACACACCCATGTGGTGTCCCATAAACATGAAATTTAGAAAAATATATCAACGAAAGCCCTTAATCTATCAAATAAATCTAAAGAAGGTGATATTAGTGTTCAACTCCTTAACACGAAATACCTGAATCATGGGTAATGGGAACTTATTCATATATAACTCAAATAAAAACTCTAAAAGGAGAAAAACCACCTACCTCAATGTTGTACGGTGAACACTATTGAACGCCAGCCCTTGAATTGGCCTAAAACGTCGTAGATCTATAAAAATGTAAAAATAGTTCAACCTTGAATAACTCAAGATAGAGGAGAAATAGGAAGAGAGGCTCTAGGGAATAAGAGAACTCACCGGTGGGAATCCAATGCACCTTGTGGCACCTCAATCGGAGCTTAGACGGAGGAATGAGGGGTGCTCAAAGATTCTCAAATGTACCTCACTCTCCTGTACAAGACACGGGAAGAAGAAAAAAGTTGTGTAGATGATACATGACCCTCGTCCTATTAATCAGATAAAAAAGAAAAGTACATGGCGTGTTCATTTAATGTATATGCCAAGTACTAGCCTCAATTGGCCCCCTCTTTAAGTAGTCCACACAGCTATGTACTCGGCCGTTACATGGCCAGTACATGGCGTGTACTTAGAAAATTTCTAAAAAACTATCTTTTTCCTTAGAACACACAAAATCAAGATCCATACCTAGAATGAAGATCTGGTTTCTTTAAAACATTCACCCTTAAAGTAAATCATCCCTGAATTTCCCTTCCAAGGGTGGCGAGGAATAAAATTCATACAACTCTGGCCACTATGATCATACGTCGGCCTCCCACTACCAAGTCTCGCCCTGTACTCACCTGTGATGTCATATCACCTGTACCAGAGGAACAGACTGGCCATGAAGAACCATCGTATTGTGATCTACAATCCAAATAGGGTGCTCTTCAAAGTATGCATCCACCTCCAACTCAACCTCCTGGGGTTGAAAAATGTGAGATGGGTGTGAAAAGTAACATCATAGATGAGAAACATGGAAGATGCCATGCATATCTCAGTACGTCTGAGGTAACTACAACCGATAGGCAATCGGACTGACTCTCCCTAAAACCTCAAATAGCCTGACATATCTTGGTGAAAGATTCCCATCTATCTTAATACTCCTGTGTACCAACCATGGTGTGACACGTAAGAAAACAATATCTCTGACCTCAAACTCTAGAGGTCATCTCCATCGATCAGCATAAGATTTCTGACGAGACTATGTAGTCGTCATCCTCTTCCGAATCAAGTCCACCTTCTCAATGGTCTCCTTGACTAGATGAGATCACAGCATAGTTTCCTCTTCTATCTCAAGACAACATTGGGGTTATCGGTATGGTCTATCATATAATGCCTCATAAGGTGTCATCTGAATCATTTCCTGGAAACTGTTATTGTAGGTAAATTCTACAAGGGGTATGTGTCTCTCCCAAGAGCCCATGAAATCTAGGACGTGTGCTCAAAGCATGTCCTCCAAGACCTGAATTGTGCACTCATACTAGCCATTTGTCTGGGGATGGTAAGTTGTACTCAGAAGTACCTATGTACCCAAATCCCTATGTAGTCCCTTCTAGACACTAGAAGTAAAACGGGAATCCCTGTCTGAAATTATATAGTGTGAAACCCCACGAAACCATACAATCTCTATGATGTGTAGCCTTACAATATCATCGACATAAAAGGTATCCTTGATCAGTAATAAGTGTGAAACCTTCACAAGTCAATCAATGACAACCCAAACTAAATCATTCCCTAAAGGAAACTTTGGTAAACTTTTCACGAAATCCACCACAACATCACTCTACTTCCACTAAAAAAAGGGTAACTATTTTAAATGTCCTTCCAGATGTTGATGTGCTTCCTTCACCTACTAACAGGTGGGACATCGCATCACAAAATAGGAAACATCTCTTTTTATACCTGACCACCAATACTGATGGTGTAGATCTCGATATATCATGGTGACATCAGGATGAACTTCCCAAAATGAGGAATAAAAATCCCACTTCAACTCCTCACATATGTCTGCTGACACTCATACATTCCCATGAAAACTCAAGACGTCATCCTTGCATATGGTCCACCCAAGAGTAGGGTCCTCTCCTGACACACTCTCCTGTAGGACTAGGCCTTCGGAATTTGATAGATTCCTTAATCACACTCGATCCATAAGGGTAGAGGTATAAATTTATTTCTTTATCAGTCAATAAACTCCAAATGCATCTTAGAATACAGAGCCATAAGCTTCCACTCACTACTATCCTCCTAAACTGCATGTATCTCAGTCCTCCTGCTCAGTGCATTAGCTATTGTGATGCCTTTTCCAGGAATGTAGGCAAGATGAATGTCAGAAGAATGAAGTTACTCAACCCCCCTTCACTATCTAAAATTAATATCACGTTGAGTAGAGATATACATGATACTTTTGTGGTTAGTGAAAATCACAAAATGCTCTCCCAATAAATAACGTCTCAAACAACATAAATCATGTGTAGTTGTAGCTAACTTGAGATAGTGTGTTGGGTAATTCCTCTCATGTGGCCTCAACTGCCAAGAATCATACACAATGACTCTTTCCCCCTACATAAGTACTACTCCTAGCCCGATACCCGATGCATTACAATAAATGGTGTAACTTTTTCCCGGTTCCAGAAAAACTAGTATTATCACTAAATTCAATCTCCCTTTCAACTACTAAAAGTTTGAATTGTAATAATATATCCACAAGTACTTTATACCCTTCTTAGTTAGGCTCTTTAGTGGCATTTATTGGCCTAAAAATTACTATATAAAACGCATGTTGTAACCATCCATCCTGAGAAAACTTTGTACCTCAAAGATGTTCGTCGGATGCTCACAGGAAACTAATGCTCTCACTTTCTCTAGGTCTACTGATACTATTGTATCTGAGATAACATGACCTAATAAGTGAATTTCATCCATCCAAAAGCTTCATCTTGATAGTTTAGCAAATAATTGGTCCTCTATCGATGTACTAAAAATGATCTCAAGATGGGTGGCATGGTCGTGTCGAGTGTGAGAGTACACCAATATGTCATCCAAAAATACTACCACAAAAGAATCCAAGTATTGATGGAACACTCGGTTCATCATTGTCATCAAAACTTCAGGTGTGTTCATGAGACCGAACGGCATAACTACATACTTTTGTAGACCATAATTTCTCTTAAAGTCTTTAAGAGTTATATATGATGGTCTAATATGAAACTGAAGATAAATGGATCATAGGTTAATATTTGAGAACGCTTGGGATCCTCTAAGTTGATCAAATAGATCATCAATCCTCGATAATAGATATCTGTTCTTGACCATCAACTAGTTCATCTTCTGATAATTTACACAAATTCTGAGGGTACTATATGCCTTCTTCGCAAAAAGGATAGGTAAACCCTAAGGAGAAGTATTGGGTCGGATGAAACCTTTCGCCTACAACTTCTCTACCTACTTCTTAAGCTCAGGTAACTCTAGTGTAGTCACCCCATAAAGAGGAATGGACATTGTTTCCACCCTTAGTGCAAGATCAATAGAGAAATATACCTCTCTCTCTGAAGGTAAACCAGGAATGTCATCTGAAAATACATCCCTAAAATGATCCACCACTGGACGAAAGTCCATCTATTAATTCCCCTAGTCATCCAGATATAAACTAGCAATCTAGGCTGTAATTACTCTCAAACCATGATACTCAGGTCCTTCTCTACTTTCCTGGATATCCCATTCTCCTATGTGTAGAAAATACCCTCCCTCTAGTGATGTGAAACTCACCCAACGGTGATAGAAGTCAAAAAAGTCCAGGAAGGAGACCAACCAATCCATTTTAAGAATGAAATCGATGCCTATAATATCTAATACATAGCGGTCCCATAAGAAGTGACACCCACCAACCTCAATAGGTAACTCCTTTCACTGACGTACACTAGCTGTTATAAGCCCCAACTAATTTTTTAGCGTCATAACATCCTCAAAAGTAAAGATACAAAGCCCAAGTATCTCTACAATAGTGATAGTTATAAAAATATGGGAATCCCATGTATCAAAAATAGAATAAGATAAAACTAAGAAAATAGAATCTAACCTCTAACTGTAGAGGGTCCAGGATCCTGCTCTTGTTGGATCTACTCTATCGCAAAGGTTTGACCTATGTTGTGGCTCTATGGAGCTATCTGAGATCTTTGATCTGGTCCACCCTGTGGTTGTTCAAAACCCTGTGTCTGGCCACTGAGGCTATAACTACTACCTCATACTGAACATCCTAAATAACTCTATCTCCCAGTCTGATGTGGAACTGGTAGTCCTACTCTGGTATGAGGAGTTGAAATATATCCTCTTTCACTAGCTATTGGAAGGAAGGCCCTATATAAATGTTGAAGATGTCACATCTTACCACAATATCGACACTCAACTGGGTCCTTGGGGCACTGGGGTTTCTTATGTTCGCTCTTCCCACACTGATAGCACACCACTTGGATAATAGAAGGAGTATCCCATATACTCATATCTTCATACGTAGACTCCATATGGTGCTTCCTACTATCATTCGGAAGATTACTATCTCTAGATGAAAAACTACCTTGGCTCACAGATCTAGACTCCCTCGTATTACACTTAGTGATCAGTTTTTGGTTGATTATAGAAGATATATAAGTCAACCTAAATATGTTCACCTGGGATCGGATGTCATGTTTGAGACCATCCTCAAACTTTCTGGCCATAAATAACTCACCAGCCCTGAAATGGGTGTGAAGTGCCACAGCTCTGTGAAGCGAGAAGAATACTCCATGAATGAAAGAGTACCCTATTCTAGACCCATGAACTCTCGAGATCGGTTGTCCCTCAAGGTATCAGGGTATAAATATTCATAGAAGGCCTTCTAGAACTCATACCAAGCCATAAATCATTGGTTTCCCACCTATGATATCACATCCCACCATCTCTTGGTGAAATATCAAAGAATATAGGTTGCGATCTTCACCCTCCTCTAAAAAGGTGTCTTGAGATGCTCAAAGATATACATCATGGCTTCTAACCATGACTCTGCAGCCTGAGGTCTTCCATCCCCTAAAAAAGTGGGAGGATGCTGCTACTAGAACACCCTCATCAACTCTTCCATAATCGGGGCAGAATGTGGTACTCCCAAGAAAGTTTGTAACATCCTCACAAATCCTTAACGGAACTGTGTATTAGCACCTATGTCTGGTATAACAATTTTTTCCAAGACGGGTGAAAAGGGAGGATCTTATAGTAGTCCCTGATCTATCCTTTCCAGTTTCTAATCATTCCCTGCACCTGGCACACGACCAGAGGACATCTTGGTGGCATGAATCTGCAAGGTCAAGCAAACACCTCAGTTTAAGATTATCAAGGAAAACAACTTAAAAGTAAAAGGAAGGAAAAGAGGAGGAAAACATTCAAATTTTTCAAAATTAGGTTACACGGTGTGTATAACCACTACACGGTGTGTTCCCTTAAGTTTTAACATGGGAAATTACCACTACCAAACCTGGTCGTGTAACACCCTTACACACAACATGTTCCTCCTAGGACACAATGTGTACCTGAATTTTCCTTCATTCACAAGTACTTCCACATGGATCAAACCACATGGTTCTCTCCTAGGTAACACTACACGGTGTGATCACTCTAGGCATGATGTGTACCACTTAAGATTTATCCACTCGTGCCATTAGTCACACAGCCGGATACATAGAGTCTTCATCATAGTGTGTACTCCTAGTACACGGTGTGTTCTACCAAACATTTATCAACCTATGTCTCTGCTCACATAGTCAGTCACACGGTTAAGCTCTATATGGTGTATATTCACAGTACACGGCGTGTACTTAATAAAATATGTTTCACTAGAATAGAAGAACACATGGCATATGTTCATAACACTACATGTCGTGTTGTTTGGGTTTCCAGATAGTAAGCCTCTAAAACTTTTCTAGAACCATTAAAAACTTATAATTTTGTCCATAAAATGGAAAATTCTGACCCATGAGAGCCCATACTCCCCTGAATCAAAGTTTGGCATCCTATTCCACATTACAAATTGACAAAATTCAACTAAAGTTCATAAATGATCCACTAAATTCCAATCCAAGAGAGCCCGTAACACCTTAGTACCAAAGATTAGCGTCTATCCAAATGAAACTTTACATATTAGAAATACCCTATCAAATAGCAGGTATTTTATCAATGCATCTATCACAACAGCATGCATATCTAGAACAACATCTATCATAATAATATGAAATCAGCAATTCATCCAAAATGACATGACAAGAATACATGACATGTGATCTCTAGAAAGTTCCTATATGATGCATGAGATGGCATACCCTCATCTCATCGGGTTGAAATAGAAATAGAACCTCAATAACATCATTGATAACAACACAATACAAGTGAATCACCCAATGGTGAAATCAAATCAACGGTAACAATTGAAAAATCTGAAAATTTTCAATATTCAAGGGAACTTGGCGGTTCTCTGTACATGGGTTAGCTACTCCTGGAAACAAATTATTACCAAATACCTATTACTTCTTATCCCTGTCTATAGGATCCAAAAAGTAAAAAAATTAGAAACGAACCTCCTCTGATACCACTTTGTAACATCCCAGATCTGGGTGTCGCCCAGAGGTTCCCCGTACCTGGTGGTCACATGGCCTCAAGTGCATTTCCCCCAATGCCAGAGACTTCCAACTAGAAGCGAGGGCCTTTAGTGTGATAGTAGGGAAACTATGCCCTCATTAGCAGTGTAGTAGAGCAGAAACAAAGAGTAAACAGTAGTGGAAGAATTAATACTATAAAACAGAAGTAAACGGAGAATGTCTAATAGTATAAACAATTGTAGCTTATATATATATATATATATATATATAAATAAATAAATGATGTATGCCACATGTATCTAGGAAAGCATCCAAACAAGTTGAAATACTGGAAATGAAATACAAAAACCAATGTACTGAAAATTAAGTAAACTCCAATAGCATCGCAAGCCTCATCTTGGTCCCATGCTCTCTAGCTCCACAGTAATCAAGTACCTGATGATGGAGGGTGTTTTCCCTCATCTATACCTGCAACCATATAATCTGTTTGGGTATAAGCATGAACCAAATAAAGTGTGATACTGATCCCAATAGGCAACCACTAAAAGATATATGTCTAACTTTCAGTGAATATATATATATATATATATATATATATTATACAATAATTAAAAATAAGTAAGAAACATGGAGTATACAAAAGAAAACAATCCTTAAATTTTTGTTTACATTATTTTAGCATTTAATGTTCATCATTTGATAAAGAGAGTAAAAAAATAGGTATCATAGAGTATTAACTGAACTATATCGAATCCAAGCTTGTGTTTTGGCTTGGAATATGCATCACCAACATTCAAAATATCACATTGACCCTCTGGGTGGCTCACATAGTCTAACACCTCTGATCAAGTGTTCCAACATAAACAAAAAATCACTAAGGAATCACTCACAGTGAATTCCCCATGTGGACTTTTAATGGTAAACTACAAACTGTCTGAGGAAGCACTCAATGTCCATTCCCCATGTGGTCTTGTAATGTTATATTATAGACACTTTGAGGTATCACTAACCATCAATTCCCCTATGGTATTGCAATGTAAATATGGAAGACACTCTGGGGAAGCCCTCAATTTCAATTCCCACTATGGTATAACTACATCAGGTTCTCATAGCCATGTGTAATAAAATCATACACAGACAATATTGAGTAGCCCAAAGTAATCTCAACTACTAAAAGTCTAAGTAGCTACAATGCATAACACATGCATTTAATAAGCAATAATTAAGAAATCAATTCCAACCTAATATAAAAGTCATGGAAACATGGTCTCCCTCATAGGAAACCTGGACCAAACAGTCATAAAAAATTCAAATAAATAAAATGCACCCATGGGGTGTCCCCTTAACATGAAATTTAGTATAATATATCAACGAAAACCCTTAATTTATCAATCAATCTAAGGCAGATAATATCAAGGTTCAACTCCTTAACATGAAATACCCAAATCATGGGTAATTTACACTTAGGCATATATAACCCAAAGAAAAACTCTAAAAGAAAAAAACCACCTACCTCAACATTTTACGGGGAACACTCTTGAACGTCGGTCCTTGAATCAGTCTAGAATGTCATAGATCTACAAAAAGGTCAAAATAGTTCAACCTTGAGTAACTTGATAGAGAAAAGAAAATAGTAAGAGATGCTCTAGGGAAAAAGATAACTAACTGGTGGGAATCCAACACACCCAGTGGAGCCTCAATCGGAGCTCAGATGGAGGAATGGAAGGCGCTCGAAGATTGTTGACCATACATCGCTCTCCTGTATGAGAAATGGGAAGAAGAAACAAGTTCTGGAGATGATATGTTACCCTGGTATGATTAATCAAATAAAAAATAAAAGTACATGGCATTTTCATTTAATGTATATGCCATCTACTAGCCCCTGCTTTAGCCCCTGCTTTAGCCGGTCCTCAGAGCCATGTACTCGACCGTTACATGACCAGTACATGGCTACACATGAAAACTGGGTACAAATCATGTACTCAAGAGTATACGACATGTACTCAAGAGTAAATGCACTGTAATCAATATTACATGACATGTACTTAGAAAATTTCTAAAAAAACTTTATTTTCCCTCAAAACACCCGAAATCAAGATCCATACCTAGAATTAAAATATGGGTTCTTACAACCTCATTCCCAAGGATATTTCCACATCTATTGACCTCCCTAATTTTTTTTTAAGTTTTATGCGGTTTTTTTAATGAATATATTTAGTGAAATCATATAAAATGAGAAACAAATTGTATCAATTTATTATTGAATTTTATCAAGCATTCTCTCAATTGTTTACCTAATTTTGAAAATCATAGGATGTAAGAATATTATTTCTGTTTTATGAAATTCATGTGTCCTTAATATCATAAAAATGTCTCAGATTCACAATGATGGTCCCTTATGAAATTAGATGCAAGTTTCCACTTTGAGGGTAAATGATTTAGTCAAAATATAATTAGGAAAATTTGGTAGGTTTTTTAGAGATTGGATTATAAGTGCTTACTTAATATTATATTAGTTTGTATTAAGGGGGAAGGGGTCTAGACAATTCTATTTGATAGGGTTGAGATTATGTTTGGGATTGAGGTATCATTGGATACCCTTGAGATTACTATGAAATTTTGAATATCAATATAAATACTTGAGATGGAATTGGTAAATGAGAGTGTCTTGAATATTAGCATGGTTCAAGTTCACAAAAAGTGGGATTGTAAAATAATTAACAATATTATATTTTTTCTTTGTATTATTTCTTGAAAAATCGACCATTTTAACTTATTAGAGTGAGTGATCTTACTACTGAACTCCCACAAACAGAGGATTGAAATAAAAAAGGACAATCGAGATCCAAGGATCACTACTCAAATTTAGTTGATGATCTATGTAATGATTCAAAATCACTTAAGACTAGAAAATAAAATAAAATCACCATTGTGTATATATAAAGATGAGTTTATCCATGAACTCATTTTTTTATGATATAACAGAGAAGTTTCTATGTATAAAAATAAGTGATTTCTTTGTGATCAAATTTGTTGATGATATTGTTTTATATTCACCAAGGTAGGGATTATAATTTTCCAATGACCGATTGTCATGTGAATATTATATAGTTCTCCCATGATTCATAATTAATGTAGAGAATGTATGTTGATTACACACATAAACATAGTGTGTAATATTTATCTTCTTTGACTACTTTCACTACTACAAGTAATCTTCTTCTAATTATCTCTTTCTATATGAAATTCACTATAAAAAATATATTTCCTTAATAATACTCTCTATTATTTTTGATCAATAAAATAATCCTCTCTATTATTCTTGATAAATAATCTCTCAATTGAATTTTAATGTAAGACCAGGTAAATATTTATCTTACAAAATAAGAGACTCATCTTAATGTTCATATTTAAATATAAATTTTTTATTCAAAAGTACCAACTATTCTTCAAAAATTCATCGATTTCATGTTTACTTTTCAAGATTATTCTTTAATAATTGAAAATTTATAGGTAATTATAGCGTGACTATATACCTTATAGTATGAATACCCCATTCCTCTAACTTCATCTTTCTTTTCAATGTGAAAAAATATCTACAAGGAATAAGTCATCCTTCCACTTTAACACACCATGTAACATAATGTTGATGGCCTCACATAATAGCATGTCACTATTTTGTAAACTAGATATAATTTTATACCACTTTATTTCCTTCTTAAAAATTTGTTAATATCACTCCTATCCTAGAGGCAACTTTATTCCTATCTTTATTCATGTCTTGCATCACTGCATGACTATCATATTCACTAAGAAATCAATATTCTCCAATAGAATATATCATGATTTCACTTCATGATATATAATACATGTAAGAATATCTAAAATATTGAAATATTTTTATTCTGAATTGACATTATCTTCTAGAAATAATTTTTTCAAATAATACCGAGTAAATTTTAGGAATTTCATATGTTAGTTAAATATGGAAACATTATGTATAACATTATAGAATAGAATAACCATTTCATATCCTTGTAAAGTCTATTAAATAATTAACAAATATCCTTTAAATACTTTTTAAATGACCCTTATGTATTATAGATATGGTTGAATTTATAATCATTCTGCTCAGAGTTACTCTTATATATACATGGAGGCTATTGTCCTGTACTAATTTAACCAAAATGTATATTCAGGGTGTCCTTTCCATATCAGGGTAATTTCATTTTTTAATAATATTCCAAATATGATCTTTCTATATTGGGAAATTTTTCCCTTTTTTATATAGGGATTTTTGGGCACCTTTCTGATTTTCTTTCATCTTACAAGGGTGACCTTATGTATTATGTAAAGTTAATCTTATGTATTTGGGGACTTTGGAATATTTATACACAAATATTTTTAACTTCAATACTCTCCAAACATCTTCCAAATAGCTTCAATCTTATTTTAATCACCCTCAATCACTGCAAAAACTTATAACAAACTTTATCTCAAATGAAACACTATATAACACTTTAGTTTGAACAAATTTTATATTTTAAAAACAAAATATAACACCAAGTATATATTTACTTATTTTATTAATTTAATAATCTAAATAAACATCAAAACATATTAAAACCCCATTTCGCTGACGATAACCACCCTAAGGTTACAACCATTCTTGATAACACCATCTTCTTTATTCATGGACTCAAAAATATCCCCCGTTAATGTTTTTTTGGAAATCGTAAAATTTAAATCACTCTTCAAACTCATTACAATTATCAATGAATAATCATCTAAAATTTTTAATCCTACATGAGTGAAATATATGATTTAAATGACAATATTGATGAATAATGTCATTTTACCATTAGAGTAACATACATCTATTTCATTAATATTTCAAGATATTCCTGAAAAAACTCTTCATCCACTTGTGAAATATTATTCATTGAACCTATGTATAATATTTTTTGTATACTTTATCAAAAAAAAGTTTGAATATGTCACACACAACCATGTTTAATTCATATCTTATCCCATTTCAAAACTCTCATTAAATATATTCTCTCTCTAAATAAGTTACCTCTACCACATTAGGTTAAAAACATATACTTGGAATATTCTCAGCTGATTTTTCCCATATTTTAAATATATTAAGGAATAAATATAAAGGTATTGTGTTGTTTTTTACCTATTAAACAAAAAATATCCTAATAAAAAGTTAGATATGGGATTAATTCATCATACATTATACATTGATGAGTGATGGTCCTGATTTATTCTTTAACAACCATTGTTTGGTATTCCACTCCTCCTATGATTGGAAACCACTTTTGTAGAAACCCCTATTTGAGGTATGTAACCATCTATGTGTGCCTTATATGTATATAAAGTGTTTTGGTAATGTTTGAGAGATTTTGTAAGGTTTTTTGGGAGGTTTGGGACTTTTTTAAGGGTTCACAGTTTGAGCATGGTTAGTGAAAACCGTGCAGCTTCTCAAGGAAATTGTGAAACTTGGTATAATGGGTTTTTCATATTTGGTGAACGTTTTGTCTAACTATGTGGCCTAACCATGCAGTTTCACCCTTTGGGTTAGTATCAGGTGCATGATTAGTACACGATTTTCCCAACCATTCAGCTAAACCATGCGTGGGATAAAAAGTGGATTATAAAAAATGATAGTTTTCTTAGAATTGACCCTAAACACCTCATGCTTCCTTACATGTATCCCAAGCCTTATAATTTCTTTTTCTACAAGGTTTGTTGGGTCTCTCCCACTAATTCTAGAAGTTATTTGAAGGTTTTTAGGGTGGTTTGAAGGAAATTCTCCCTTAGTAAATATCTCTCCTTGGTAGTTTCTAGATTTTCTCTAGATATACTTACTTCTCTCCCCTAATTTCATAGATCTAATTCAATTTTGGGTAGATATAGGGTTGTTTTTTCAATAATGGTGGTTTTTGGCCTTTTTGTTGTTAGGGAAAGGGATCAAAGGCATTTTTGTAGAATTTTCACTTAATTTTGGTGAGCGTTAGTTCCTTTCGTCATTTTCACCAAACCATAAAGGTAGGTTTCATCACTCTCAACTCCTATTAATATAACTAAAAGGATTAATTTCAAATTAATTGGTTTTTCTTGAAATTTATTATGATTGTGATGTTTGAAGCTTTTTTGGAACCCATTGTGTGATGATTTTTGGGTTTTTGTGGAAATGTGATATTATTTTGAAATATCATTCATTATGTATTTTAAAATAATGATTTTAAAATCAATGGAATTGGATTGATTTTTGGAAATGGTTTGTGGAAATGGTTTTCAATAAAAAAAATGTGGTTTTTCTAAAATAATATTTGTCATGGGTGTTGGCTTATGGGTGTTTTCAATAAATGGTTTATTTTATTGATATGGTTTTGTAATTTTTATTGGAAATGTTTTTTGGCTTATAGGGTTGGTTTGGATTTGGAAATGTTTGGGTAGAATCACTTTGGAATATGTGGTTGATATGATTTTGGTAATGTATTTTGGCATGATTTTTCTCTTTATTGTATGGAATGAGTTGGATGGGAATGTTAGTGGCATGAAGTACCACTATAAAAATGGTTGTAAGTGGCGTGAACTATCACTATAAAAAGGGGATGGATTGTGGATGTGAATTTCCACCATCAATGGAAACATCAAGCTCTTGTGTGGGTGTGGAAGTGATGTATATGGTTGGGTTTCATGTGTGTCCCTACAATAGGGAATGGGTTATGAAAATTTGAAAGTGGATATTGGTTAAGGACATATTTGGTTGTTTTTTGGTTGTTTTCCTTGTAATTATTTTTATTTAGATAAAATGTTTTGTCTAAGGGTGTGTTTGGTTGCTAGAAATTGTTGCATTGTTTAAATGTTTTTATATAAAGTGTTTTATATAAATGTGATTACTTATTTATCCGAGTGGCATGAGTAGGGAAGCCATTTAGGGAAATCCTGCTAAGAATTTTTACTCACCCCTTCCTTAGAACATGGTTTCTTTTGAAGATGTCATATTCTGAGACACAGGTAAAGGTAAATCATCTTTTCTTCTAAGTGATGCCTCAGGATTCTTGGGAAGTTGTGGAGTTGGTTCATAGAGGTTTCATGGGGGTGTTGAGTTATATTGTTTTGTCTTGAGTTTGTGGTTTTAGTCTTCTGATTTTAAATCTATCTTGTTGTTATGGTTTTCCATTATTTTTTTTGGCACATGGTTGAATTATAATACATTTTTGACATGAATCATGTAGTTATTTTTAGTAATGACATGATTGGTAGGTTGTTTTCATTTCAAAGGGAAAATAATCCCCCACTATTCATCAGGCCCTTAACATTTATTCCAGCTGTTGGCACCTTGGGGATATTGCTTAAGGTCAAGTAGCACTTCTTCCTTGACTCAAGCCAGTGATTAGGGGTGGGACATTAAAAGTGGTATTAGTTTGTTTAATACATCGGTATTCATTTTCGGTCTTGGTGTTGGAATTTATTCTTGGTTTATTCCTTGAGATGGTATGGTAGTAAAGAGTATGATTGTTGGAACTTGAAATGTATAGCATAAAAATATGTAGATAACCTTTTTATGATAAATTTCAAGTTACAGGGAGTTTGGTACATAAGTGTTTTGGAGACACTTAATGGAATTGAAACCTCATTGGATTTATCCAATGAGATGAGTATGGAATGATTTGTAGAAATTAATTCCAACTAAGAATACATACCTCATTTGGGGAAATAATTTATGTTGTGGTATGAATGCACTGATTTTTTAAAAAATTTGAATTTTTTTTCATATTTTTGCTTTTGAAAAGATAATGGGTACGGTATTTTGAAAATGTTTGTATTTTCAAAACATGGGTAATTTTTCAAAAATGATTTAACATGGGAAATGTTTAATTGTGGAAATCATGGTTGTGATAGTTTCAATGTGATAGAATTTGAAATTGTTATCCTTCTATTTCTATAGAGTGAGACTTAAGGTGGTAGTTGTATTAGTAGAAATGACATCGGTTAGGTGTCATAGAGGCCAACTGGAGGGAGCTGCTAAAACGTGGTTGCACCTGAGCCCCAAGTGAACCAGTAGCTACTTCAGAGAAACGTACAAGATTTTCAAGATGTGGATAGTGGTAATAGAAGGGATGATCTGAAGCATGTTGACCATTTGGTTCATTTTCAGAAGAATAACCCACCAATATTTCATGGTGATTTAAAACTAGAAAAGAAGGATGTGTGGATGAATAGGATGAATCAAATATTTAATTTCCTAGGCACACCAGTAGAGTTGAAAGTCAAGTCAACGACATACATGTTTGAAGACCTTGCACGTAAGTGTTTGGAGTTATTGGTCTAGGATATAATGTACTAATGTATGATATGGGAGGATTTTGAAGAATTGTTTAACAGAACATTATATCCTCACATGTTTATAATTCAATTAACTATATATTTCATCATCATGAAATAAGAAAACCATTTAGTGGAGGAATATAAGAGCTAAATTCAGGAATTTATTCTAGTTTTCACCTGAGGTTGCAGCAACTACATCATTGAGGGAACATATTTTTGAATTAGGGATTAGGTAGTAAATATATTTGAAGATTTTGCTGATTTTTATAATTGATTATATATAAATGGTCAATAGAGAAATATTAGGTGAAAGGGATATCCTAGGGGTGATAGGTGGTGGAGGTATTGTGAAACCTATGGGAAATGGTGGGAACTCTAACACAGGGTGAAAGCATAAGAGAAACACTTATTTACAAGGTGGGAGTATGGATAAGAATATAATTGAAGGATCGGTGAATCGTCATAAAGAACACCAGAGAAATGTAAGATGTTTCAAAGGTGGCTCTCTAATACACATGAAGTGACACTGTACGACCCCACCTAGAATATCCCATAATTGAAACCATATGGAAAATATTTAGTGATATTTTCACAGTTCCCTGAGGTCTGGTGTTCAAGAAACTCTCTATGGATAATATGCATCTTATGATTCAATAGGAAGAGGGTAGTATCATACCCTTAATCAGAAGAAGGGAGTTATACATGGTTATTCTATGAACACCATGAATCCTTAGCAAGGGAACTTTTAGTAGTGTAATAAAGAGCATAGTGTGACGAGTAAGTAGTTATTTGGAGCTAAGTATGTTGTGGTGGATGATTATTCAGGACCATCCATAGTGATTTGCATGATTATTTTAAATTATACCTTTATGATAGCATTGTTTGATAAAGGTGAGTCTCATTATTTTATTGATTCCCATGTTGTTTATTTTGTTGGGTTTAAATGTGGAAATGATGCCTTATATTTTGAAACTTCAAACTCCTCTAGGTCAAAGATAGTATTGAGACTTTATATGTAGAGAATGTTTTATACCTATGGATGGGGTTGAGTTGATGTTGGGATTATCTGTTCCTGAGATAGATGTTTATGATATAATCTTAGGTGTGGATTGGCTGATAATGTATAAATCCCACATCAATTATTATGTGAGAACGGTTAGTTTCAAGGATGAGGAGAGCATTGTGTATCTCTTTAGAGGAGAGAATAAGGAAAATTTGGGTGCACCAAGCTTCTTAGAACCAGCAGTTAGGATGATCTCATATTAATTAGAGGATTTTTCTTTGGCATCGATGGAAGATATTTGGAGCATAATTTTCCCTAAAGTTGTTTATTAGATTTTTGGATGGATTTCCCAAATTTTTATCAGGGTTTCTACTTGTAAGGGAAGTGGAGTTTATAATCGATCTTCTTCTAGAGACTAGTCCTATATCACTTACGTCTTACCGGATATGACTATCAGAATTAATGGAATTAAAAGTTCAGTTGGAAGAGCTAGAAAACAAGGGGTTCATCCAGACTAGAACATCTGTAAGGGTATAATTGGTCTTGTTTGTCAAAAAGGAAGATAACATTATTCAACTATGTGTTTATTATCATAATATTAACCAAGTTAAGATAAATAACCAATATCCACTCCAACACATTGATGGTCTATTCAGACAGTTGAGGGGATCACGGTGGTTCTCTAAAATTGAATTGTGATCAAGATATCATCAATTATTAGTATGAAATAAAGAAATACCAAAAAGAACTTTTAGAAGTATATATAGACATTATGTTTATATGGTTATGCCCCTTGGTTTTCCAAATTCACTAGAAGTCTTTAGGGCATTGATGAACTGTATATTCCATAGATATCTGGATTCATTCATGGTGGTGTTTGTTGATGATATATTGGTGTATTCATAGACATGGGGTGAACATGAGAAACACTTGGAAATGGTGTTGGGAATCTTGAGGGATCATCAGTTGTATGTCAAATTATCAAAGTCTGATTTCTGGATACAAGAGGTGCATTTCCTTGGCCATGTTATTTCTAAGATAGGTGTTCCATTGGATCAAGAGAAGATAGAGGTTTTTATATCTTGGAAACCTACAAGGAATGTATTGGAGATATTAAGATTACTTGGTATAATTGTGTATTACTGATGCTTTTTTCATGACTTCTCATGATTGGCTTCAAAAATGACAGCTTTGACAAGGAAAAATGTTCCATTTCAATGGAATGAGGAATGGTAGATGTCTTTTGAATAGCTCAAGGGTTTCCTTACATCATCCCAATCATGGTTTTTACAGAACCAGGGAAAGTGTACATAGTGTGTTGTGATGCATTGGGGTCAGGTTTGGAGTGTGTTCTCATACAAGGGGATCATGTAGTTGCATATTTTATATATAAGTTGAGGTATCATGAGAATAACTACCCAATACATGATTTGGTGTTAGTAGTGGTGGTTCATGATTTGAAAACATGTCCTCATTATCTCGTTGGTGAAAACTTAATGGTGTTTTCTAATCATAAGAGTCTAGATCATATTTTCTAACAAATATATTTGAATTTTCAACAAAGGATATAGATGTAATATCTCCATATGTTTTACTTTGAATTTATATACACATAGGTTAAGGGAAATTTGGTGGTAGATACATTAAATATAAAGGAATATGTTAAGGTGGGAAAAAAGCCTAGGATAAGTGATAGTTGATGTTGATCATAGACAAAATGAATTCGTAATGTGAACATTAAGGTGATGTAGTTGTTTTCTTTTTGGTTTTGTTGGTTACTAGTTTGGTTGGATTGGTTAAGGATGCATAGACATCTAATTCAAAGTGTGTGGCTATGAGGTTAGAACACAATGGTGGGGAGAACAATGTGGGATGGAAAGTGGATGTTAATTCCATTTTCTAGTGTCTGAATAGAATGATTTTACCGAAATCCTGTCAGGAAAAACTTCTTAGTATGTAACATCATTTTAGATGGGTGGTTTATCCTGGAATTCATAATATGTATAAGACTTTGAATACATAGTTATAGTGGGTGGGTATGAAATGAAAGGTGGTTGAATTCATTTTGAAATGATTTACTTTATAACTAGTCAAGGAAGAGCATCAGAGACCGATAAGTATCTTAGAGTCTTTACCTATCTCTGTGGTGAAATGGGAGTACATAACAATAGATATGGTTAGATGTCTCCCAATAATGGTTCGGAATCACAATTCCATATGGGTGATAATGGATCGGCTTATAAAGTCGTCCCATTTCATCCTGATTCGTGGATCTCATATGGTGGATGATCTTTCCAAAATCTATATCTACGAGATGTTAAAGAGTAATGGGGTACCAATTTCTATAGGATCATATAGAGACCTAGGATTTACATACTTTTTTAGAAATCCTTGCAACAATACCTTGGGACTCAGTTGACTATGAGTATAACATATCATCCCTGGGCAGATGGGTAATTCGGGGAGACGATACAAACGTTGGATGATATGTGGTGGGCTTGTGTGATGGATTTTAGTGTCTCATGGGCAGAGCACATATCGTTAGTGGACTTCTCATTTAATAATAGTTATCATTAATTGATACATATGGATCTGTTTGAATCATTGTATGGGAATTATTATCTTTCTCCACTATGTTGGGTGGAAACCAGTGACACTTCGATGGTGGGGTCGGACCTTGTCTAAGAGACAAAAGGGAAGATTAAGTTGATCATAAAGAGAATGAAGAAAAATTAGAGTAATCATAAATCATATTCAAATCATTTTCGATGGTTGTTTTCCTTTGAGGTGGGTAATTATATGTTCCTGTGAATCTATCCTAGGATTATACATCGTCATTTTGGAAATCCAAGAATGTTTTCTCTGAGATATATAGGCCCTTTTGAGATATTTTACTGGGTTGGAGATGTGGAATATTGTTTGTCCTTTCTACCATAGTTTAGTGTGATCTGTTATGTATTTCATGTAACTCAATTGAAGAATTATTATCCAGATATTGACCGTGTGATTTGATGGGATCATGTTGAGAATGATCTGAATGCTTCACTAGTGCATATTCCAGTGAGGATTTTAGAAAAGAAATAGAAATTCTAGTGTGGAAAAATCATCAGTCTAGTTAGGGTTTTTTTGGAAACATGATCAAATTCATGATGAGAATAGGGAATGAGGGAAAATAAATGACTGAACATAGTCCTGTTCTCTTTTACATAACTGGTGGTTTTCTACTTTCTGAGAATAGAAAGGCTAATGGTGGGGAGAATGTACCACCCCATGTTTGAGTTATGAAACCCATTATTTGTGCCTTTTATGTGTATAAAGTGTTTTTGTAGTTTTTGGTAGTGTTTCGAAGGTTTTGGTGAGGTTTTGGGGATTTTCTAAGGGTGCATGGTTTGAGCACAGTTAGTGAAAACTGTGAAGCTTCTCCAGCAAACTGTGCAACTTGAGAGAGTGTGATTTCACATGTTTGGTGCACATTTTGTCTAAAATTGTGGTATAACTTTGTGGGATACCCATTTGGTGTAGTAGTCATATTACTATTAGCACACGGTTTTTTACCTGTGTTGTTAAACCATGCACGGGTTAAAATTTTGGTTTAAAAATGAGGGTTTTCTCAGAATAATACCTAAACACATCATTCTTCTTTTTATGTGGATCTATCTCAATATTCCTTATTCTCAAATGTTATAAAGGATATCTCTATAATTTTAGAAGCAATTCAAAGGGTTTTATGGGGTTTTTAAGGTTATTCTCCCTTGGTAAGTCTCTCTCCTTGGTAGTTTCTTGGTTTTCTCTAGTTCTACTTTCTTATATCTGTTACCTTCTTATATATACTTCCATTATGGGTATATATAGGGGTTTTTTTCCAATAATGGTGATTTTTAGTCTTTTTTTTTGTTAGGGAATAGGATATAAGGAATTTTTGTGGAATGTTGACTCAATTTTGGTGAGTGTTTGTGTTGTTGGTCATTTTCACCAACCCTAAAGGTAGGTGGATTCCCTCTTGACTTCTCTTGATAGAACTAGAAGTATTTATTTCAAATAAATTGGGTTTTATAAAAATTTGTTATGATTTTGATGTGAAAATATTGGTTGGAACCCCTTGGGTGATGATCTGTGGGCTTTGGAAAAAATTGATATTGTTGTGAAATGTGATTCATTTTTGATTTTAAAATGATGATTTTAAAATCGATAGCATTAGCTTGATTTTTGGAAAGGGTTTGGGAAAATGGTTTTAAATGAAAAAAATTGTTTTTATTGAAATTATTTTTTACATGGATGTTGGATTTGGGGTGTTTTAAATAAATGGTTGATTTTATTGAAACGGTTTTGGGATTATTGTTGGAAGTATTGTTTGTCTTAAAGGGTTGGTTTGGATTTGGAAATTTTTAGGTGGAATGTCTTTGTAATATGAGATTGATATGATTTTAGTAATGTTGTTTGGTATTACTATTGGATTTATTGGTTTTAAGGAGTTTTCTAGGATGGTTAGTGGTGTGAAGTACCTCTATAAAAATGGTTGGAAGTGGTGTGAAGTACCACTATAAAAAGGGGATGGATTATGGATGTAAATTTCCACCATCAATGGTAAAAATAAGATCATGTGTGGGTGTGTATGTGATGTATATGGTTGGGTTTTGAATACATCCATGTAAGAGGGAATGGGTTATGCCAATGTGAAAGGAGTTCATGGTTAATGATGTGTTTGGTTTCTTTTCATGGTTGTTTTCCATGGAATTCTGTAGATTTGGAAAAAATGTTTTGGGTAAGGGAGTGTTTGGATGCCGAAAAGTATTTCATTATTTAAATGGTTTTATATAAATTGTTTTATATAAATTTTCTAAATTGTACTATCCTACTAGAATGAGTAGGTAAGTCATTTTGGGAAAGCCTACTGAGTATTATTACTCACCCCATTCTTTGGAATTTGGCTGCTTTTGAAGATGTTGTATTCTGATACAAAGGTAAAGGTAAAGAATATCATATCTTCAGTGGTATATCATGATGCTTGGGTAGTTGTGTAGTTGGATCATGGAACTTGGAATGGGGTGTATTGTTATGTCATTGTGTCATAAGTTTTGGTTTTAGTCTCCTATTTGTTAATCTAATTTTTTTTGTTTGGTTTTTCACTGTTATCATTGGCACATGGTTGAATTGTAATACATTTTTGGCATGCATCATGTAGTTATTTTTTTTAATGAAAATATTAGTTGGTTTTTTCATTTCAAAGGGAAAATCATCCCCCACCATTCATTAATCCCTCGACATTTATTTCCAGCCTTAGGTGCCTTTGAGATGATTCTTAATGCCTAGTATTGCTTCAACCTCGATTGAATCCAATGAGAGGGGGTGGTATGTTACAACTTTCATGAGATAATTTATTTTTCAAATAAAAATTTAGATTGGGATGAGTCATTTTCTTCTTTACTTCATCAACATAACATGAAAAAAAATATTTCATTTCTCTACTATTCACAAATTTATTATTATAATTTTGACATTATTATACTAAAATGGCAAAAACTTCTTCATACTTAGTTTTATGATTTATTATAGTTAAGATCACTCCTTTGGACTTATTTTTTGGTAAACATTTCTTCCCACTATTTTTGAAGTCAATAATATCCAATGGTTTCACAAAATCATCATTGTTCCTCTTATGAGTAATATTCCTCTCTATTTATTTCTTCCTCTTGTCTCTAAAATAAAATACATTAGGAAATTGTTGTTAAAAATTATAAATTGAATAGGGAATGAGGAACTGTTTAGTTATATAACCTTATTTAACACATCTATTACACACTTCATTAACGTCTTCAAAATGGTTCTTCAACCTCACAAACTATTTTTAAATAGCACTCTACTTGTGATTTTTTATAAGGGTTGTTTTTCCATGAACGTGTGCCTTCCATTACACTTTATATACTGAAATTAATTTACTCATAACAATAAATATTTCATAATATCTGTGTGTCTAGTTTTAAAAAAATGATGACCACAAAAGATCAAACTTCTTCCTAAACTTCTAGTATATCTACCAGCATTACTCTTTTGAAATGTACTATTTTGAAAGCCTTATTGACCTTTGATTTGAATAATAAAAACACTAATATTATCTAAACATGTTTTAATAAATTTTATAATTTTTACTTAAATTTTATCTTCATACATAATTGTATATTTTTTCAAATTTATTATATTTATAAGAAAATTTATTTGGAAAATTTTTCCCTTATGTGATTCCCTTCAATCTTTTCAATATATGTTGGGATTCAACAATTTTACTAGTAATTCCCTGAATTTATGAATAATTGTTTAAGATTATTATTGATTTGAAAAATATCCATGAATCACTCTATACACAACAAACTTCACTTTCTTTGATAAATCTATGACTTCATTCTTTGATTTAGAAAAATATTATCTAAAAATTATAAACTAATTGTCTTTCCTCAATAAGTCCAATTTGAAATATTAGAGTTCGTTATACTATTCAATATGTCTTTCCTTTAAAAATTATAATTTATTTTACTTATTATTGTGTACATCTCTAAATTCTTGAACACTTAGGAGAAAATAAAATTCCATTATTCGGAATTTATCTTTATCTGAATTAACCATATTGTTCATATTATTCACTCGCTAATTTTATCTCCCAAACATAAAAAACATGAACATGTTATTATTTAATTCCTTTTTCTACACAAACTCCATTTTACATTAATGTGACACTTCATTAATACATGATTATACATTTACTTTCTTCTTAGTGTCATCTTCATTACTTGACTCATTTACATGCATTATTGTAATGATTGTTTTCTCTCCTCTACCACTTGAGGAACAAAATATCTCACTTAAATACCTTTATATATAATAATTATATAACAAATAAATCCAAATTTTCTATAAATATATTTATTCACTAACATACATGATTAAAACTTCCTTCTTATAATTATATTTGAATCAACCCTTGAAGAATCATGAAAGGACTCCTCTTCATCTTCACTTTCATCTCCAACATTGGATAATTTTCTGCAAAAAATGTCTAATAACCCCATAAAAGATGCAATTTAAAAGTAAAATTCCATGAAATTTTACATTTCCCCTTTGGAAACCTCATGAGATGAGTGATATATTCTTTTCATATATTTCATCAATATCTTCATCTGAATCTAAACTTCTAACATTATCTATATATTTTCCTTATTTTTATTTGTGCTACTTTTATTCTTCACAACATTGAATAATATTTCATTATCTATACAACTATTCATATTTAGAGTGTATTACTTATCAATAACATATGAAACCAAGATGTTATAAAATTCATCCAAATAATGTGTGTCAAAATTAGGATTCTCTAAGAAAAAATATTTGGCATAAAATCTCTCTATTATAATACTATGTATATTATCAACCAATACTATATCATTAAGAGTATCACAAAATCCTCAAATGGTTATAACTACCTTATTAACCCTCAAATTAATTCATCAATAAATTATCCTTCAATCATATATATATTTTTCATATTTAAATGATAAATATTATATTGTTTTCCTTAAGGATTTGGAATTTACTTCATAGATATTTTATAACTTATCCAATAATATTTAAGTATCATTTATCCCCATAAACATAGAAAACTATTTTTTTTAAATTTTTTATAGAATGTAATTTCACACACCTCTATAAAACTCAAAAATATATTTAGGATCCTGATTCAAAGATTCTTTTTATTCAATGTGAATAAAATCGTTTTTTTCTATAATTTCCAAACCCAATAAAATAATGTAGGGTAGAATTATTTTCAGATAAACACTAAAAATTTAAATTGGATTTGGGAACATAATTTTTATTGAATTAATTATTAGTATCCATTAAAGATATATAAGTTCATATCACAATTATAAATTTATTAAACCCCATCAAAATTGAAACTCAGACACTTCTTAAATAATTAAAGAGAAAGAAAAATCATATACTAAATAAGTTATACAACCTTCATAATAGAAAAAATTAATCTTCTTGATATCTATAGGAATCCTTGACAACATTTATACCACTTTAAATAGACCTAGGTATTGTGTAGGTTTACTAAGAGTGGGGGTGAATCAATAAAAAATATTTAATTTTTCCCATTTACAATTTCTATAAAAACCAATCTTCACCACTTGTTATAGTGAGTGATATCACTTCTTAGTTCATATAAATTGAGGATAAAAAGTATAAATAGACACTCTATGTACAAGGTTATCAATTAATAATGAGTATATGATCTTTAGAATAACCTAAAATCACCTGATACCATGTGATCTACTAGAAACACAATAATTGATAAATTGAGTAGGGTTTTTTTATGAACATGTGTTACAATAATAAAATACAGTAGCATCACAATAAAAAAATGGATTCCACCTTGATCAAACTTATTGCCAACATTTTATTATATTCAATACGGTACGGATTATCTGTTTACTCTGAATGATTTTATCTAAAAAATTATAGTGCACTCACACTTGTTCTTCAATATAGACTACATGTTATGATTAAACACATAAACAATGTTTATACTATTTATCTTATTATTCTTCTATAAAAACTATTAAAAGTAATATTTTTCTTGTTCTATATTTATATTTGTACATCTTTATACACAATATATCTCCTAAATGATCCTATGGATTATTTTTAATCAACAATCTATCTCTATGTCTCTTTAATAATCATGTAATACCCTATTAAAATTTTTCCTACACAAAAATAGACTACTTAATAAGTTTAAATTTTAATTTCAAATTAAGATAATAACTAAAAAATTCTCTTCAACTTCTATTTGAATTATTCCAATTCATCTTTAATATTCATAACTATCCTTGTCATCATGATGTGACAGAATATTGTATGACATGACAAAATAGTTCTTTAATCTAATTTTTTCCATTATGGTATGAAAAATCTCTACACGGTGCATGTATTATTTCGACCTTAAGATAAAAAATAACTTAACATATACAACTTTATTTAATATTGTGACTCTATCTTAGAAACCCCAATTTATTTCATACCATGGCATGAGTGAGTCTAAAATCACTGAGGATACTATAAGTATCTCTTCATACATATCTTATATCATATTATTTTTAGCATCTTCATAGTGAGATCATTATTCTCCAAAAACTAATATCATGAATTATCTCTATGATATATAATCAAGGGAAGAACTACATCAACATAATATTATAAATCTTTCAAATTTACCTAAAATAATAATATTCATTATCCCAAAACTCCCTTGTAACTTCTAAAAATATCATATTTTTGTTATGTTAGGAATATTTTTTTGTAACTCTATAACTCAAAATGACCCTTAAATATCCTCAAAATGACTTTTATGTATTGGAGAAATGGGCCTTAGATATTCTATAAATTACACTTATATATTATATAATTAACTAACTTTACTATCTTTTCTCTAAAAATTACTATTGCATATATATATATAGCATTTTTGACTTTTTTAATTTTCAGGTTTTTCATCTTGTGGAAACATTTACATATGAAGGGAATTTTCCATTTATCAATAATTTATTTAGGGGAAAAAATTATTTATTAATGATTAAATTGTTTATATAGGGATCTTTGATAAATTATACTATTTTTTATTGTTTTCCCATAGTGACCCAAACATTTTGAGTAAAGTTACTCAAACATTTCATGATATTATTCCAAAAATAATATCCAAGTCTACATAAATAAAAAACTCTCCAAAATTCATCCAAATAGCTCCAATATTATTTAAAAAACTTTCAATCACTCCAATGTTATGGAATAAAATTCACCCCAAATAAAAAACAATGTGAAACTTGATTTGGAATTTGATTTATGTGTTGAAAAAAAAACCATATACATTTTTTCTCTTATCCAAATAAATTATAAACTCAAAAAACTCCCCATAGGTCTCATATATTATCCCATGTTTACAAAAAAAATTTATCATTCCTTATACTTCATTCATGGGATTAATATAGAGTACATTGGGTATTCTTAATAATGGTTTGGATCTAAATAATTATTTATGAGGAGACCTAAGCCTTTGCATACTTAAATATTACATCTTATTATAAGAATATTAATTACATATCATTATGATCCAAGCCAAAAACATAAGCATTTGGTGTCTTTAGAAACTTAGATGTATAAAAAACTGAAACAAAAAAGATCTAAATTATCTCTCACTGAGTTATTCACAACTATAACCCTTCAAAAATATATCATATATAAAAATATTTTTCCAATCCAATAGAAAATGAAACCTAATAAATGGTAATATTAAATGATGAGTAAGGGTTAAAAAGGAATATATAAATGATTATTTAAGAATTACATTATCATAAGGGTATGAAAATACAAGAATAAAATTTTAAAATCACATACAATAACTCATAGATCACAATCCTAAGACATATCATAAAGCATATAAGTTCGTAAGACATGAGTCATAAAGGAAAAAAATATCATAATACATGATAGAATAACATTTAAAAAAGATCATGTCATAATAGATTGGAATAAAGTGTGGAATAATATTAATTATAGTAATCCTATTTCAATAAAACTCGCCAATAAATTCTTCAGATGTTTGGATTGGGATAACGACCTGTGTACCTTCTTCAGTCTTGGGAAAACCTCTCATGAACCCTCTTTTTAGGATTGGGATAACCTCTTTTGTACCCTATAATCTCATAAAAAACTAATATTTACCCAAATAATTATTGGGATATAATAGAACCAGCTATCATATAATCATAACGAATTAATATGTATACCAGAAGAAAAAGAAAGCATTCATCATTTTTCCATAACATAACACATGGAAAAAAAGATGGGTTTCATAAATATTTCATAATCATAATAATAATTTATTCATAGAAAAATAAGTATGGATTCCTATAATCATATCCCTATTAAATAATAAGTAACATCAAATGAAGTTATCAAAGATGAAAAATGCATTTAAAAGCTAACAGTAATATTTCTTGAGGAAAATACCCCTTTAATTTTGAGATCACATATTTCAAAAAAAAATATAAAAATATTAAGGAATAATATTTTTTTAAAATGAACATATAATATTGTAAATTAATCTTTAAAAAAAATAGTATTCATTATTATGGGAAAAAATTTCTATGCGATATAAATTAAAACAATGATTTTGTTCCTAATTTAGAAAAATGTACCTTGTTCGGAAAATGAAAACAAGACACCGTTTATTGTTTTTATAGAAATTTAAAAATGGATAAAAATTACTTTATTAAATCATTTTATAATAGAAAAAATATCCATGAAAACACTATAAATAAAATATAGACATATAATAAAATATATTTGGTCAAATAAAAAATCAAATTCGGTTTTCCTTAAAAACATTATTTGAAACATTTGAGTATATAAAGGGAGGAAAATGAAATGAGAACATTTAAATATAAAGAAATAAACATTTTAGAAAAAAAATTTATTTTTGAGAGATATATCATATATTTTTATCATCAAAAAATTTAAGCATAAATAATCCTGGTAAAAAATGAGATTGTAATATAAAAAACATCTACCATTTTTGTAACTTTAGAATCACAACCCCATTAAAAGAAATAAATTAAAATTAAACATTAAATACAATTAATATAAATATATTAATGATATAACATGTTAATGGGTCAATCAGTACACCTCATAAAAGAATATCGGTTTATAATATAACATATGTCCCAAAGAAGACAAATTGATATGATAAACCCAAGCCACCTTGGAAACTTTTGAATAAAAATCCCTTAGATGAAATAATTTTAATGGTAACATAAAAGACCATGAATTAAGATGGATATATGATATAAAATGTAAATTTATTAGTATATACACCTCATAAACATAAATAGGTTCATAAAAAGAAACATGTATCAACAAAATAATATGGAGATAAAGAACCCTTAACTTATGCCCAAATTGATTTTTAAATGATATAACCTCTAGAATAATAAATTTATATTAGTTATAATTCAATTAAAAAACCATTTAAACACACATAATATCATATATGATCCACTTATAACATTTCAATACCCATTTATTATAAATTCTTTATTAAAATACCCTTTTCTTAGTGAAAATTGTTTTATTATTCTTATAGATTTCTGCTAAGCATTTATGGTCCTTGAAATTTGATCTCAGTTAATCATATCCAAAACATTAATCATTCATAAATATCATATTTAATCAATATATATTTATAACCATTTATATAATTTTTTTGTTAAAATTGAATTACATCACATCGTGGAGACAACAGTTCGTATATACGCAAGAGTGATGTTTCTGCTTTTCGATGGATGTGTTAAAAATAAGGTAAATAATATTTAACCATTATAAAATAATTATTATATCATAAATATAATATATATTTTTTAAATAAATATTTATTAAATACAATTAAAGAATAAATGAAAAATTAATCACATCACCTCATGAAGGTTGTTGTCCATAAGTACGCATAATAGACATTATCATTTTCCAAAAGATGGGATAATAATAAGGTAGATAAGATATTAAAATTAATGAATAGTTATTATTTTATAAATATAATATATAAATACTATATCCGTAAAATAAAAAACCATGAAATATTGTGATGAAAAATGAATCATACCACTACGTGGTGGTCATAGTCTATAAGTACACACGAGATAAAATTATATTTCCCATTTGATGAAAATAATGTGAAAATAGTTGTACCCTCACTATAAAATAAAATAATTTAATTTTTGATAATTGATTCATAATGTAATTATAGATACAATAGGTTTATATAAGGTTGAATATGAAATATAATTTAATGATCTTGATTAATATTTACATATCTTCTTTAATAGACCTCCTTTGACTTACACCTTAAGAATTGAAAACTGGTCTTAAGAGAACACAGGGGGTTCAATGAAAACGGTAAGTAATATAATAACTTTTTTGGGAAGGTATTTATTGATATTTAAGGCTCAAATTTTTTAATAACATAGGATTGGAGGTTCCATTTTATAAGATTCGTAGAGGACACACTTGAAATTTTTGAAAATATTTATATAATATAATGTAATTTTCTTATAAAATTGGTCAAAAAAAATATTCAAATGAAATATAATATAGTGTCTAAATATAATCCAATAATAATAAATATAAAATAATGTGTTGAAATATTAACCTTATCTTATATATTAACCCCCCCCCCCCACACACACACCCCCCACCCCACCCCCCCCCCCCCCCCCCCACTCCCCCAGTAAACTTTTTTTAACCATAATTATACTAATTTGTTTACTATTTTTTACTCATTAAAACAAAAAATGAAGGTGAACTCAATACAAATTTTTTTCATGATGATTAAAAACATAGAATAAATTTTATCAAATTTAATTTAAATATTTGGTGAAATTTAATTTTAAAATAATCATTAAAAACACTATAGAACTGTATTTTTAGATAAATGAAATTTTAAGTATAAAACTGGTTTTAATCTCACTCCTTTCCATGAAATTATAATTAGGTGAATGTAAAAATATATGATAGAATATATAATATACACATTTAATTATCATTATTATTTAATTATAATTATTTTAATTTATTATGATAAAAACACATAGTGCACACAAAAACTACTTTTAGAGAAATGTGTTTTTAAGACAAAGAATGAACATATAACAAAATCATGTATAATATTTCTTCCTATAGAGTTAATTTGATTATTTATAGTAAAAGAATAATTATTTTAATTTAATATCAAATTATAGAAATAATGGTAATTTTAAATTAAATTTTTCAATGAAAATAAATAATGATATTACAAAAAATCAATATTTTCACTATTCACTTAAAATTAAATCATTTTATAAAAATCCCAAAAGAAAATAACATTAATATAAAATTGAAATTATCATTTTTCAAAAATAATATTCATTTTCTCATAAAAAATACAATATTGAAGAAATTAATTTTAATTTATATGTAACAACTGTTAGAGAACCCATTTTTGAAGAAAACATATTTTTTTATGCATAAAATGACTTTACTGAAAATTGAGTTCTTATTTATTCTGAATTAATAAAAACAACTGAATTATAAAAATAATAATTATACATATCATCCATAATTTTCTATTCCTATACATGAAACTAATTTAACTACTATATTATATTAGTCACATTTAAAGAGTATTTTTATATTATATCATAGTTTACTTAAGTATCAGAGTTATATGTCAATTTAGATATTGAACAATTAAATTTTCTTTAAATATAATTATATTATAAAATAATAGTGTGTTTCATTATTCCCCCTCAAATAAATTTCATCCTAATTATTTTTATCCTAATAATCAATGGATCAAAATTTTAAAACACATTTGTTGAAAACCCGCATAATACAAAGGGATAATAAAATATCAATTGAATAGGGGAAATGGAAAACAAAAATTTTACCTAAAAAATAGATAATTAAGTTTCTATATGAGGAGAATATTAGTGTTATGTGAAAATATAGACATGGTAGAGAAAGATAATTTCTAAATAAAAATATATATTGAAAGAGAACATAGTAATGAAAAAGTTAATGAAAAAAATAATAATAAATCATTCAATGGTGAAAACAACCATCAATTATTCAAAAATAATTATAAAATGGGGAAAATCATTTTCAAGGTCCATTTTCATAGGTTTGAGGAATTATTTTACCATAGAATGTGAGAAAATTTACATACCTGATTTATTCAAACCCATAAATTTATTATTATCCTTTAGTTATGTGATTAAATTAGTTTAAATAAATTTTCACACCATATTCCAATGATTAATGAAAATTATGAATTATTCATGTTTGAATAACTAAAATAATATTCTAATATATCAAATGATTTATAAAAGAATGGAAAACCATTCATTTTGTCTCTATTCATCTACTAAAGCCAAAAATGGTTAGTTCATACTAAGATAACTAATATGATTAATCTATCATATGAAGTATTATTATAAAGATAATATTATAATAATATCTTATTAATTCATTCTATAAATTGATAAAACCCAAAACTCTTCAAATAATGCTTAACTAGTTTTCAAAACCAATTAAATTTATAAAAATTGTAAAATAAAATCAAAAATAAACTTAAACTTAATCCCTAAAAATATAATATAACTCTTATTATAACATACCAAACATTTAAATACCTTGACCATTTATTCACTTAAAACGTGGTAATAAATTAAGTCATTGTAAAACCTCAATGAAAACATATATTCTTATACAAATTAAATCTATCCTTATTCCTCAAATAAAATCACTCACACTTGAATATATTCCATAAATCCAAACATGTAATAAACATAATCAAAGATAACATAAACTATTTTTTCATCAAAATAACTTAAAACACTGAATAAAAATCAATAAAGATAACATAATCTATTTTGAGGTCACAAGTACTTTAAAATTTAATTTACCAATATCAATAAAAACACTATCCCAAATAAACATTATCATATTAACATCTGGTACATTTTATGGGTTATTTATCCCATGATCACATGTTTTCAAAAAGTATAACCTTACCACTAAATCAATTTTCTATTTATCAGTACCATTCGATATATTTTTAGAAATCCTTAAAAACTATTATATAAAAATCCTTAAAATTTTCATTATTTTTATAACAATAATATCATTGATAAAAAACATAAATATCATAATTCTCAAATCCTAGTACATAAACACTTCAATCATTACACAACAAAAAATTTCATAGCACATTCGCTTCCATGGTCTAGAAGTTAGCCCTTGGATTAAATAATTGACTTTGATAATTACCAAGTTCCACAAACATAATACATAAAAATATAAATAGTACCACATAATGTACTTTATTTCCCTCCATGTAACTCGTAATTTTCCCTTGATAATTATTATCATTATGGCCCTATTCTCCACACATAAAAAATATTATCATTCCTTTAGGACATTTCCTGAAGTTCTTCTTCCAACATTCTTGACATGAAGGAAGATGAATAATCTTTCCTCCATAGTGATCATCAAATTAAATCCCCTGAAAATCTATTTTCTTGTGATTATATGTATCTATAAACTCACTCAAGTTAATATTTTCCATTATATAAGGATATAGTTGGTTCTGAATTGTCTCAAGCATTCATATTCTATCTATCATTTCTTCTAGTTTCTCGTTAAGACACTCATTGCATAAATCATCACATTCATATTTAACATAATTCCTATAAGTTTAAACCACTAACTAAAACCTAATAGAATATTATGTGAATCAATAATCATACTATGTAATTATATTATCATGAAAAAAAATCATAATATGTCCAAATAATGGAACTTTATTTTCAATCAATTACACCTTATATTTAACCAAGGTCATCCATGGTCATTATCTATACAAATCCTTTATAATAGATCATAATAATAAAATTAATTATCTCAAGCATACCCCTCAGGAGTGTCTATCCAAGTGTGAAGTCTTAGGACTAATAATCATTCTTTGGTGGAGATTTATTTAATAACCAATCCAACACTTTTATATTTTATACCCCTAGGTGCATATGTACCACAGTCACATCCACATTCCAGTATCAAGGAAGGGGTTTATTTTCCTATAAAAATGAACTTATTTCTTCACAATAACTTAGGATGATCTCAAATACATAGTATTATCATATGGATTCTCATTAAATTTTCCTCCTTCATGTTCCCAAAAAACTAAACGTTCATCTGATACCAACTAAGGTGAACCAAAAATTACATACATAAATATTACATCTTATTAAATGAAAATTCCCTATATATCATTATTAACCATGGAGGAACCATGAAATCTTAGTGTATTTTCAAAATTAGATACATAAACAACTAAAAAATAAAATATCTACTTCATAACCCTCTAAGTTATTATAAACTATCACCCATTATAGAGATATCTTTCTCAAAACAATTCTTCATATCCTGTAGAAAAGGAAACATAATAAAGGGTGACATCGGATACTCAGTAAGGGGAAACAGTTAATATATCAATGATAATTTAAGAAAAACCTGAGCATAATGGTATGATAACATGATAATAACATTTGAAAATCATACCCAACAATTCATTGACCATAATCTTGAGTCATGGAATAAAGAATGGATATTTTTAAGGCATGATTAATAAAGGAATTAAAGATCAAGATCCATGAGATCATAACATTGGTATAATATAATTTCATAATTTAGTGGAATAAAGTGTGTAATAAACATATTAATAGTGATATTATGTCAAGGTTACCAATCAAGACATTCTTTACATGTCAGTCTGGGGCTAACCACCCGTGTATCTACTTAAGGCTTGGGATAACCTTAGGTGTACCATCTTTCTAGGATTATAAATACATAAAATGTATTATTTGATCTTATAAAATGATAATATTGATCTAGTTTATATTATGGATATAACAGAATAACCTGTCACATAATCATAATCTACTCATATGTATACCACAATATTATGAAAGCATTTATCATTGCATCATAGCTTAACATGTGGAAAAGAAAATTGGTTTTATCAATATTTAATAATCATAAACATAAAACGTAAAAATAATGATTGTAGATGGTATCATAGAATACTATCCCACGTGAATGATAATTAACATTAATGGATGTTATAATAGATGAAATATTCCTTGAAACTATTACTGGAAAATTTCTTGAGAAAAATACACTTTGTTTTTTTAGATCACTCATAAGAAATATAAAAATTTCAAAAATATTAGGGGAAATTATTAATTTGAAAATAAATATGAAAAAAATTATAGGAATCCTCCAAATAAATAGTATTCATGAAGTTTTTAACATGATCTTATACGTTATATGTTAAAACGAAGATTTTTTTTCATATGTTTGGGGAAAAGTACATCATCCAAAAATTGACAAGAAGAATCCTTTAAAACTTATATAAAAAAATATAGGTAAAAATTAATTTAATAAATATGTTATAAATATTAAAATCATTCTTAAAAACATATTAAATAAAATATGGAAATTGAAGAAAATATTCTTGTCCAAATAGAAAAAAATTCGGCCTTCCTTAAAAACATTCTTCTATATTTTTTAGTATATAGACAGAGGAAAATGATGGAATGTATTTCATTTTTATAAATAAAAATAGGATTATAATGGTGGTAATAATTATTATATATATATTATATAATTTCATAATCATAAAATTTAGGCATAAAAAATCCAGGTAAATAGAGAGATTATAACATTAAAACCATTTCCACTTTGGTAACTTTTGAATCATATCCCCCATGAAATAAATAACGGAAAATGAATATTTAAATAAAACTAAAATAAATATATTCACTAAATAATATATAAAATGGGTTGTAGATATATCTTATAAATTAAGATAGACGTATAACATAACAATTGTCCTAAAAAAGACAATTTGAGACGATATATCTTGACCACCTTGGTAACATTTGAATCAAAACATCATAGATGAAATAATTTGAATTGTAAATTTAAATATCTTGAATTAATAAGGAACAATGATATTTAAATTAATGGATAATTATATACACCTCATAAGCATAAATAGTTTCATGACATCAAATATATCTCAATGAAACAATATTGGGATGAAGAACCCTTTCCTTATGTCTGAATTGTTTTGTAAGTGATCTATCCTCATGTTTAATAAATTTATAATATCATAATTCAATAAAATAAAATTTTAAACTCTTATAATATCATATATGATCCACTTATTACATTATAACACTAGTTTTTTAATAATTCCTTATCAAAATCTTTGTTTCTTTGTATAAATTGTTTCATTTTTCATGTAAGTTTCAATTTTCTAATTGTAGTACATGAACATTGATTATTGTTCCATAATATAAATGATATTAAAAATGTAACAAGTATCATATTTAATCATTATATACATATTTATAACCATTCTTATAATGTGGTGATGAAAAATGAATTACATCACATCATGGTGTCTATAGTCCTTACATGCACACAAGTGATGTCCCCAATTTTTGATGGATTGAATAAATGTAAGGAAAATAATAATTCACATTTAAAACATAACTATTTTATCATTTATATTCATTAAATATATCCTTATCTCTAGTTATTTAAATCTGAAATGAAAAACAAATTAAATTATTTCATGGTGTTGGTAGCCTACAATTACGCATGAGTGACATTATCGTTTGCCAAATGATGGGATGATAAGAAGTTAAATAATAAATTATAATTAAAAAAATAATAGTTATTTATTAAATATCATATATATGTATGTGTGTGTGTGTGTGTTTTTAATACATAAAAATAACAAACAATGAATAATGTTGATGGAAAATTAATCATATTTCTATGTGGAGGTGGTAGTCCACACATACATAAGAGCGATGATAACATTTCCCGTTTGATGTAAATGAGTTTAAAAAAGGTTGTAATATCATCATAATGACGTCTAATTAAATTTATGAAAATCTATTCACTAATTTATTGTACAGACCCGGAATTTCCATGGAATTGTTTTTCTTAAATACATGGGAATTTTACGAGTCCGCAAAAAATGACAGTGTATGATTCTAAGGCCCAGTGTGCCTGGAATCATTTTTTGAAGTTTTTCTCAGGTACGTTCAGTAAATGTAGGAGTGGGATTTTATAACTTTTGAACTGGTGCTCGGAATTGAAATCTGAGGGCATCGTTGAACTCGCAGTACAAGTATTCTCTTAAGAAGACTATCACCTCGACGGCAGTGGGTCAAGATTAAAAGATAGTTTTTGGGTTTAGAGAGAATGAGTTAAATAAAAATTAAGTGTGTGGGTTAATTTTTATTATTGGTTAAAACTTCCTCGTGGAAGTTATAGGTGGGACCACCACACCTTAACCCCCCATGAGAGGTTATGGTGGTGGGGCTCACCTGAACTCAACCTCCCATGTGAGGCTTAATGTGGTGGGGACCACCTGAGGTTGAAACCTCTTGAACTCCCCATTAAGTGGGGATAAACCTCTTGAGCTCCCCACTTTTTGGTTCCAAAACCTTTCAATTAATTAATTGTGCACATCAATTAATGAATTTGAATATTTTTTAATATTATGCCAAAAATTTAATAGGATATCATAATCTATTATTTTTTGGCTTGGCATTCTTCAACTTGGTGGAATTTTGGAGAGGAGAAATCTTGGAGAGAAGAGCTCTTGCCAACGAATAACGAAGAACACTTCATCCGCCAACGATGGACATCTTCTTCTTTGATCTTCAACTGGAACAAGGGAGGAAGCGTCGTCCTAGAAGAACGACGGTGATGTCATCCTAGAAGAATGAAGATGACATCATCCTCAACTTCTTCATCTTCTTTTCCAATGACAATGAATCTGAGGTAGAGGTTTCATGCTTTGTTGTTGCACGTTCTTCGTTTTTCTTTAAGATTAAGAATTGAAGACACGTGCTATCACCCTAACGCAGAGGGTGCAGGCTGAACAAACATGACCTGACCCCTTTTCCTTCTTTGTGGAATTTGACACTAAATGCTGCATGAGACTGGAATGATCAAATCTCGTCAATGTTGATTGCAGATCAAAGGCGACGTCCTGAGGAGAGCGCGACTTCTTCCAGAATGAGAATCGGGCCACCAGAACTCGTCTGGTGACCCACAGTAAGATCACCAATGGATATAATCGACAAGCGTCACCGCGTGGAAGTGGCAGTGCAACCATGCCACTAGAGGAGTAGCCCACAGCCAGCGGCCCGTGGTGGTGTAGCGGCGGCCGGCGCAAGCACGGCTGTGAAGGGGACTGGCGGTTCAAGTCACCGAGTTGATGAGGAAGGCACGGTGAAACTGCGCCGCGCGGTGAAATGAAGGGGGGCTACGGCCCCTAACAACGGCGGTACAACGGTGGCTGGCACAAGGCCGGATGCGAGGAAGACAGGCGGCCCGAGTCGCTAGGTCACCGGAGGCGGCACGGTGCAACGGCGCCGCGCGGGAGAGGCTGGCCACTCGGCCAGCCGGGAGGAGCGGGACCCCCCACTGGGTCCCACGTGATGCATACTGACGCCACATGGTGCCAGTTATGGAAGACATCCAAACATCTAAGCCGTTCGGGATCCATGGGGTGCGGCCTTCCCCTGGACACAACTAGGGCGGACCCCACGGGCCACCATCCAGCCGCACGGGCCGCCAGCCGTGTGGGCCGCCAGCCGCGCAGGCTGCCCCCAGGGACCGCGTTGGTTCTGGGGACCGGTTCGGACTCACGGACTGGATCGGACCCGTGGACCAGGTCGGACCCCAGTCCGGACCTGTTCGACTTAATTCCACTCTTTTTCTGTAACGTGAGCTACAGGCATCTGATTAATGAATCGTCAGTAGTGATTGAAACCTTGGAAGGATACGGTTCATTTCGTATACCCCAATCGAGGTTTGGATAAAGATTGGGTATGTTCGGTTTGGATCGAACATAAATCCAACCGGGCCCTCGGAACAGAAATACCAATAACTCTCAGACTAGGCGTCTGATTGACGCACCGTCTATCGCTTTGAGTTTCATATGTCCATATGGATCTTTTGGATACATCAACTTTGGAATTCATGATAGTTGATGTATAAATACTTGTCTTGAGGAGAGGACCCTCCCGAAATCAATCATACTTTGTATGGAACCCTGTGCTTGATTGTGCACTAACTACTGTCCCAGAATCCTGTGTGGGATCGACATCACTAACGACTGCTCCTGGATCCTGTGTGGGTTCAACAACACTAACAATTCTTCTTGGATACCATATATATTTGAAACCTCTGACTATTGTTCCTGGATCCTGTGTGGGTTCGACAGTTCTGACTTCTATTCCTGGATCCCCTGTGGGTTCGACAGAATAACTGTTCTTGGATCCTGTGTGGGTTCGACAGTTCTGATTTCTGTTCCTAGATCCTGTGTGGGTTCGACAGAATCGATGATTCAGTGGCTGCATCTGATCATTTCTATCTCTCTACATAAGTTGTATACATATGTGAGCTGAGTCAGTAACTTTGTGTTTTCCTCATGATTGAGATGGATTACTTGATAACATAGGTATATGTATGGGCATATACCTAAGTGGGGTTATATATTGATTTCATACTTTTTGGTTTATCCTTTTTGGATTTTGTGAGACCTTGAGGTTCTCAGGGTCTCTACTTAGTATTGTTATACTCACCCCTACACAGGATATGCCCGTACCTCATTGTGTTGGATGCAGATGACGGACAGCGCTAACCGAGGCTGAGTGTACGAGGATTGGACAGTACCCGGAGGTGGACCTCATGACGGGTCAGTACCCAGAGGAGACTGACGTACATGGAGTGCTGAGGAGGCTATCTGTACCTACCCTTCAGGTAGGATCCGTGGGGGAAAATCATGGAGCTGATTTTTACCTTTCATATGTTTTTATCCATTCCAGTTGTACTTGTACTTTGAGTTGGGCTTGTATTTTTGGCCCCTTTACTTTTCATCACTCTCTTGTTATACAGTTTTACTTAGTGTTTTGTATCCATCTGTGTACTCTGTTGTGTGTGTTTTCAGTTATAAAGGCAATGTATTCCCAGTTTAAGGAACTATGCCTTTGGTGCTAGTCACCAGCCCCTGGCCTATGGAAGGCGGGCTTGGGGTAGTCACGACATGGGACCCGGGGGACGGGTCGTGAAAAATTAGTATCAGAGGTGTCAGTTTTACCATAGAACTTAGGAATCTGATCTTTTCTGAGAAGCGATGGTGTTAAGGGTACTGAGTGTGGTTTTCAGTTCATGGAGTCCAATGTTGGTGTGGCGGCCGACGTATCCATACACCAGGACCCTGACTTCTAATTTCTAACTCAGTACATGAAAACACTGATTGTGTGTGTGTGTATCAAGAGTTTTCTTAGTGATAACTTTGATTCATCTCACTAGGTATAACTTATTGACCGTGTCGCACCTGTTTCTTTTCAGGATACTCCCACGTAGAAAGTCAGCCAGGGTTCCAGGTTTTGTATGAGATGGCAGCCCACCGAGTGACTAGGACTCGGTGTAGGGCCCTATCACAGCGGAGGCACCAGCGGTACCACTACCCATTGGGACACTGATGCCACCATCCCCAGCATTAGGGAATGCATGCTGCCTTAGCGCATTGCACGAGTTCCAGCGCTAGGGGCCGCCTAGGTACAGGGGAGAGACGGACCCCGCAGGCAGTTGAGTATTGGCTGTAGGCTATGGTGAGAGTCTTCAGACTGGTAGGGACACCAGCAGACCTTATGGTGATCCTTTTCTCGAGTCACCTTTAGGTAGTAGCAGGCAGATGGTGGAGCCTGATGCTCCAGGTTCATGATGAGGCGACACTTCTATGGGTAGACTTCGAGAGGCTTTTTCGGGTGGAGTTTTTCCCAGCCACCCTAAGTGTGGTGCGGATTCAAGAGCTACTACATCTACAGCAGGGTAGCATGATGGTGGAACAGTACTCAGCGAGGTTCCCTAACCTCTCACGCTACTCCACAGATATGGTGCGGGATCCATTTTTCAGGGCCCGGACCTTCGAGCAGGGGCTCAGGCGAGAGATCAGGGCTCTAATGATCTCCCTCAGCATCCCGACATAAGCGAGGTTATTGGAGTGAGCCCTCTTATTGGAGAGTTTCCTTTCCGAGTAGTCACCAGCAGTGACACCTGCCACCGGGCGTCATGTAGCGGAGTCTTCTACAGTTGGTAGAAGACACATGTCGTAGAGGTCCAAGTGAACTAGACCATCTGGTGGACTACCTTAGGACACTGGTTCAATTGTGCGAGGCACATGAGACAGAGCCAATCATTCGAGGAACATGCAGTGTTTCACATGCGGCGGGCAGGGTCACATGGCTCGTGATTGTCTGACCTGCCATTCAGATGATCAGCAGATAGTTTAGGGACCTCCCTGGAAGAGGCAGAGATTTTATTGAGGTTATCTGTAGGGCGCAGGCAGATGTGGCAGAGGAGCTGGTCGTGCATCTGGAGGTGGACCGCGTTACGAGGTGTTACTACCACCACCACCAGGATTTCCACCCCGACCGTAGGTAGCAGGTGGATATGGGAGAGCTCAGCTCCAAGAAGTTGATGCTTACGATCACAGTTCTCTAGAGATGATTCGAGGTACGATCTATGTCTACTCCACCTCGGTTTTAGTTCTTATAGACAGAGGTTCCAGTCACTCTTTCATTGACACTGCCCTCATTCGGAGCACGGAGATTCCGATGGAGATGTTGGCTTGATCCTTACGGCTAGATACTCCTACAGGAGTAGACTCGATGATTACGCACTGGTGCCAGCAGTGTGAGCTTACTCTAGGAGGCGAGAGCTTCGGCTGGGATCTCCTCATAGTGGTGTTGAGGCCTTACAACTTCATCTTGGGTATGAACTACTTATCTACAGTCCATGCTCAGATCGACTGTATTAGGTGAAAAGTGCAGTGTGTCTGCACGTATAAGACGATATTTACCTTCACTAGCGAGAAGGGAGCCTTTGAAACACAAGACGGACTTACTCGGAGGAGGTTGCAGCTGATCACTCATCAGTTGGCCAGCCATACCCTCGGATCAGTTGATGTGGAGAGTCTGACTTATCCTATAGTGGTGGACTAGTACGTCGATGTTTTCCCTAATGATGTCCCAGGACTACCTCTCCTAATAGATGTGGACTTTTACATTGACCTGTACCCTGGGATGGCACCAATATCTAAACCAGCGTATCGGATGGCTCATGAGGAGTTTCTCAAGCTGCGGGTACAGCTGGAGAACTTGTAGGGGAAGGGATTCATCCAGCCCAGTGTTTCCCCCTAGGCATCCCCGATTATGTTTTCCAAGAAGGAGAATGGAAGATTGAGGCTTTTTGTCGACTATGGTCACCTGAACTAGGTGACCGTGAAGAAAAAGTACCCACTCCCAAGGATTGACAACCTCTTTGATCAGCTAAAGGGAGCACAGTGGTTCTTGAAGATAGACCTCAGATCAGGCTATCACCATCTCAGAGTTCGAGATGAGGATGTGCAGAAGACGGCCTTCAAATGTCGGCATGGTCACTATGAGTTCTTATTTATGCATTTTGGTGTAACCAATGCTCCAGCAGTGTTCATGGGACTCATGAACATAATTTTCCAGCCATACCTCGATCGCTTTGTCATAGTCTTCATCGATGACATTCTGATCTACTCGACTACTGCGGTGGAGAATGCCTACTATTTGCGTGTAGTACTGGACACACTCCAAGAGCACCAGCTTTATGGTAAACTCTTGAAGTTCCAGTTCTGGATTCGAGAGGTTCACTTTCTCAAGAATGTTATCTCGGAGGCTAGAGTTTCAGTAGATCCAGAAAAGATTGAGGCGGTACTTGCTTGGGAGCCACCCAAGAGTGTGACGGAGGTACATAGTTTCCTGGGTCTGGCTAGATATTACCAAAGGTATGTACCAGACTTCTCCAGAGTTGCAGCACCACTATCATCCTTGACAGAGAAAGGGCAACCCTTCGTGTGGTCGGAGAGATACCAGCAGATCTTTTAGGATTCGAGGCAGAGGCTAACTAGTTCCCCCATCTTGAGGCTTCCAGAGGAGGGCATAGGGTACGTAGTCTACTGCGATGTATTATGCACTGCACTCAGGTGTGTCCGGATGCAGGAGAGAGCAGTGATTTCTTATGGTTCACTTCAACTGAGACTGCATGAGCCAAACTACGCTACCCATGACCTAGAGTTAGCAGCAGTGGTATTCACCTTAAAGATGAGGTAGCACTATTTGATGGGTGAGTGTTTTACAGTCTACTCTGACCACCAGAGTCTCAGGTATATCTTCTCTCAGAAGGACCTGAACCTGAGATAGTGGAGATGGCTTGAGTTCCTTCAGGACTATGACTTCAAGATAGTATATACTCTTTGGAAGGGGAACATTGTAGGAGATGCACTCAGTAAGAGATCTGGTATACATCTGCTAGGCGAGGAGACAGAGCAGATGGCTGCTTTACAGATATCCTTTGTAGACCGAGATGGAGCATCTTTCCTTCAGTCTCTTACAGTCACTCCTCCACTTCTTCTATGAGTCAGGGAGGTGCAACGTGGAGACGCTGACTGCGAGACATGACGTGCTCAGATATCCACAGGGCAAGCACCTGATGGATTTTCTGAAGGTGGGGAGCAAGTAATCCTCTTCATAGGACGTACTATGGTGCCAGTTTCACTTCAGGAGGAAGTTTTGAGAGAATTCCACAAATATCTTCTAGTGTTACATCCAGGAGTGGTGAAGATGTACCAGGACCTTCGACAACAGCACTGGTGGCCAGGTATGAAGAAGGCAGTAGCGGAGTTTGTCTCTCGATGCCTCACTTTTCATCAAGTGAAGGCAGAGCATCAGGTACCAACAGGCTTGGTTCATCCTTTAGAGGTCCCAGAGTGGAAGTGGGATGGGATATCCATGTACTTCATGATGGGTCTTCCACATACGTCTAGGGTACATGACTCAATCTGGGTGATTGTTGACCGACTCACCAAGTCGGCCCACTTCCTACCAATCAGAGAGAAGGTTTTAGTAGAGAGATTGGGACGCCTATACGTGAAATATTTTGTGAGGCTACATGGATTACCTTCTTCTTTTGTCTCTGATAGTTACACATGATTTACTTCTTGGATATGGAAGGGGTTGTAGGAGGCTTTCGGGATGCAGCTTCGTCTGAGCATCGCCTTCCATCCTCAGACAAATGGTCAGTCCCAGCAGACCATTCAGACCCTCAAGGACATGATACATGCTTGTGTCCTAGACTTTGGTCACAGCTGGGAGGATCACATACCTTTTTTGGAGTTTTTATACAACAACAACTGTCACTACACCATCGAGATTGCACCTTTTGAGGCCTTGTATGGTCGACCTTGCAAATCGCCAATGTGCTGGATAGACCTAGGAGAGTCACCATTAGTGGGACTAGAGATGGTATGGGCTACTATAGAGAAGGTGAAGATCATCCAGGAGTGGATGAAGACTATACAGAGTAGGTAGAAGTCGTATGATAATAGGAGACGGAGACCTCTGGAGTTCAAGTATGGTGACCATGTCTTTCTACAGGTCTCACCTCGATGAGGTTTATGGAGATTTGGCCAAGGTGGAAAGTTATCTCTGAGATTCATCGGACCTTTCCAGTTCCTCAGCAGGGTAGACGAGGTGGCTTACCGCTTAGATCTTCCACCTTAGTTGCATCGGGTGCATGACGTCTTCCACGTATCCCAGCTGAGGAGATACGTGCATGACCCTTCTCACATCATTGACCATGGAGAGATGGACGTCGATGATGGGGTGACTTTTACGAAGGTTCTAGTGGAGATTGAGGATCGACAGGAGCAGGTCCTTTGTGTATGGTCGATACCTCTGGTGCATGTTCGTTGTTAGTACGAGAACCTCCAAGAGACCACATGGGAGTGGGAGGATCAGATGCTTGCTCAGTACCCCCATTTATTCCCTTAGTTCGAGTTGTAGCTTACGGGGATGTAAATCCCAGAGGTGGGGAGAATGTAAAGACCCGGAATTTCCAGGGAATCTTTTTTAAAAATACATGGGAATTTTACGAGTCTGTGAAAACTGACGGCGCATGATTTCGAGTCCCGGTGTGCCCCGAATCAATTTTAAAAGTTTTTTTCAGGTACATTCATTAAACGTATGAGTGGGATTTTATAACTTTTGAATCGGTTCTTGGAATTGAAATATAAGGGCACCGTTGAACTTATAGAGCCGGTATTCACTTAAGAAGACTATCACCTCGATGGCAGTGGTTCGATATTAAAAGATAGTTTTTTTAGAGAGAATGAGTTAAATAAAAATTAAGTGTGTGGCTTAATTTTTATTGTTGGTTAAAATCTCCTCATGGAAGTTGGAGGTGGGACCACCAAACCTTTACCTCCCATGAGAGGTTATAGTGGTGGGTCCCACCTGAACTCAACCTCCCATGTGAGGCTTAATGTGGTGGGGACCACCTGAGGTTGAAAACTCTTGAACTCCCCATTAAGTGGGGACAAACCTCTCATTCTCCCCACTTTATGGTGCCAAAACCTTTCAATTAATTAATTATGCACAGCAATTAATTAATTTGAATCTTTTAGAATATTATGCCAATAATTTAATAGGATATCTTAATCTATTATTTTTTGGCTTGGCATTCTTCAAATTAGTGCAATTTTGGAGAGGAGAAATATTATGGAGAAGAGCTCTTGACAATGAAGAAAGAAGAACACTTCATCTTCCAATGATGGACATCTTCTTATTTGATCTTCCACCGGAACATGGTAGGAAGCGTCATCCTAGAAGAACGTTGACGCCTTCGTCCTTGACTTCTTCATCTTCTTTTCCAATGACATAGAATATGAGGAAGGGGTTTCATGCTTTTTTGTTGCACATTCTCCATTTTTCTTCAAGATTAAGAATCAAAGCCGCATGTTATCACCGTAATGCGGAGGGTGTGGGTCAAACAAACACAGACCGACCCCTCCACCTTCTTTGTGGAATTTGATGCTAAATGTGGCATGATACCAGAATGAGAGACTCCTGTCAACGGTGATTGCGGATCGAAGGTGACATCCCAAGGAGAGCGCGTATTCTTCTGGAACGAGAATCGGGCCACCAGAACTCGTCTAGTGACCCATAGAAAGATTGTCGATGGATGGAACTGACGAGTGTCACCGCGTAGCAGTGGCGGTGTAACTACGTCGCCGGAGGAGTAGCCCGCGGCCGGCGGACTGCGGTGGTGTAGCGGCGGCTGGAGCAAGCTCGGCCGCGAAGGGGATCAGCAGCTCAAGCCACCGGGTTGCCGAGGAAGGTGTGGTGCAACTGCACCGCGTGGTGGAACCAAGGGGGGACACATCCCCTTGTCACGACATTGCAACGGCGGTCGACGCAAGGATGGCCGCAAGGAAGACCGGTGGCCCCGAGCTGCTGGGCCGCCAGAGGGGGCGCGATGCAATGGCTCCGTGTGGGAGAGGCTGGACCCTCCCCCAGCCAGGAAGAGAGGGACCCCCCGCTGGGTCCCGCATGACGCAGCAGACCCCACAGGCCACCAGCCTTCCATGTTGGCCGCCACCCGGGCGGGCTGCCAGCCGTACGGGCCGCCAGCCGCGCAGGCCGCCAGCCACACTTTCCGGACCCAGTGTGGGCTGGATCCAGCATGGTCCAGGCCTCCCTCGCAGGCCAGGCCGCACCCGTGCACCGGGTCGGTCCCACGGACCTGGTTGGACCCCAGTCCGGACCAGTTCGACCTAATTCCACTCTTTTTCCATAACTTGAGCTACGGGCATCTGATTGACGAACCGTCTATGGGGAAGGAAACCTTGTAAGTAGAAGGTTCTTTTGGTATAATCCACTCTAGTTTTGGACATAGTTTGGTTATGGTCGAGTTGGATCAAATGTAAATCCAACCGGGCCCTTAGAACGGAAATGTCAATAAATCTCAGACCGGGCGTCCGATTGACGCACCGTTTATCGCATTGAGTTTATTATGGAAATATGGATATTTTGGATATATAAAATTTAGACTTCATGATATTTTATGTATCAACACTTTTCTTGAGGAGTGGACCCTCCCGGATTCAAGCATACTTTGTATGGAACCCTGTGACTGGCTATGCACTGACGACTATTCCTGGATCCTGTGTGGGTTCGACAGCACTGACGACTGTTCCTGGATCTTGTGGGGGTTCGTTAGCACTGACGACTATTTCTGGATCCCGTACAGATTCGATAGATCTGACTACTATTCCGATATCCTATGTGGGTTCGACAATTCTGACTTCTATTCCTGGATCCTGTGTGGGTTTGAAAGAATAACTGTTCCTGGATCTTGTGTGGGTTCGACAGTTCTATTTTCTGTTCCTGGATCCTATGTGGGTTTGAAAGAATAGATAATTCAGTGGCTACATCTGATCATCTCTATCTCTCTACATAATTTTTATACCTTTGTGAGCTGAGTCAGTAACTTTGTGTTTTCCTCATGATTGATATGGATTACTTGACAACTTAGGTATATGTATGGGCGTATACCTAAGTGGGGTTATCTGTTGATTTCATACTTTTTGTTTTATCCTTATTGGATTTGTGAGACCTTGAGGGTCTCAAGGTACCTACTGAGTATTGTTATACTCACCCCTGCACAGGCTATGCCCGTACCTCGTTGTGTTGGATGCAGACGACGGACAGCGCTGACTGAGGCTGAGTGTACGAGGACTGGACAGTACCCGGAGGTGGAACTCACGACGATTCAGTACCTAGAGGATACTGACGGATGTGGAGTGATGAGGAGGACATTTGTACCTACCCTTTATGTAGGATCTGTGGTGCATGATCCTAGAGCTAATTTTCACCTTTCAGCTGTTTTTGTCCTTTCTAGTTGTACTTGTACTTTCAGTTGGTCTTGTATTTCTGGCCCCTTTACTTTTCAGCACTCTCTTGTTATACAGTTTTAATTAGTGTTTTGTATCCAACTGTGTACTCTGTTGTGTGTGTTTTCAGTTACAAAGGCAATGTCTTCCCAGTTTAGGGAATTACGCCTTCGGTGCTAGTCGCTAGCCCCTGGCCTATGGATGGTGGGCTTAGGGTAGTCACAGAACGGGCCCCAGGGGATGATTCAAGACATTTATTATGGATATAATAGTTTTATTGATCATTAAATACAGAATAAATTTGAAAGACCCCAGTTAATATTTTTACCTCTTTATTGACAAACCTTGTTTGGATTACACCATAAACCATAAATCATTGGTATTAGAAGAACAAAAGGGCCAATAGGATTAGGTGAATGAATATAGTATGGATTTGGGGGGTAAGTATTATATGAGATAAATGGATTAATATTTTTGAATAAGTGAGTAGATAAGGTTCCATTTTATAATTGAGGTATAAGACACGCATGGAATTATTTTAAAGGGTTAAATAATATAATGTAATTTTCTTATGAAGGTGGATCAAAAAAGGTAAAAGATTCAAATTTAATATAATATAGGATCCAAATATCTTCAAACAATAATAATTATACAATTATATGTTGCAATATTACCCTTATCTCTTGGAAAAACCCATTCATAAACTCATTTTAACCTTAACCATAGTGACAAATGTTTACTATTTTTACAATTATTTATAAAAAAAATAAGTGGAATAATTAAAAAATGTAAATGATGATTCCAAATACTAAACTAGTTTCATAAAACTCAGTTTATATATGTTTTAGAATATAATTTATGAAAAAATCAATGGAAATCCATTTTTATAAAAAAGCATTTTTAATCATAAAACTATGTTTACTCTCACTCCTTGCCTAGAAAATACAATTAGATGAATGTTAAAATATATTATAGAATATGTAATATAAAAATATAATTATAATTATTAATAAATTTATATTAATTTAATTTATTATGAAAAAAACTCATTTCACACATAAAATCATTTTTATGAAAAGTGTGTTTTTACGCCTAAAAATGAACCTATACCAATATCAAGTATACTGATGATTAATATGTCACTAATTTGTATAATTTAAAAATAATGGGGAATTATTTTACATTAAGATAAAATTAAAAACATAATGGTTCTTCTAAGTTAATTTATTTAATGAATACAATTATAGTTTTAAAAAAAATTGTACCTTTCAATTTTCAGATAAATATAATTATTTTCAAAAAAATCAAAAAATTAAGATTAGGAAAATATTAAAATGGTGATTTAAAAAATCTATTCATTTTATCTAATACAAAATCAAAAAATGTTAAAAATTAAAGATAATTATCAAGAAAAATACAATAATATTTTTTGAAGAAAATATATTTTTTAACTATACAATGTATTTACTGAAAAGTGAGTACTTATTTATTATATATTAATCAGTACATTTGAATTATCAATAAACTTTATACATATATTCAATAATTTGGTTATTCATATTCATACTGCCAATTTAATGTCTATGTTATAATGGTCACATTTAAATAATATATTTATATTTTATCATAGTCTTTTTGAATACCAGTGTTTCATGTTAAATAATCTTTCGAACACTTAAAATTTATTTAATAAAAATGGAGTCTAAAATAATGAGGTGTTACACTTTCAAAGACTGTGAGGTGTCATGGGAGCATGAGATACTGTTCAGGGAATTTTAAATTTCATTATTTAATGGGAGTGCATTGGAGGTTCATGGGAATATGTTGATATAAAAGAATGCATTTAATAAGATTAAGTTAGTTTTTACGATTCTGATGGAATTGGGTAAAATTGACATTAAATTTACTATCACCTCCCCTGATTAATCTCATGAAACTTTCTCTGGATCCAAAAAATCTTCTTTATTTCAATTCCTTTAAAACACTAAATCATATTCATTTCCTCATGTTACAATTTCAACAATATTATTTCTATGAATGAACAGATTTTGATTATTTTAATGTTTAAAATATGTGAAAATGAATTTTATTAAAAATAAACCAAAAATATAAAATCTTCTATATTTATTTGAATCATCATAGAATAAAATTTATATTAAAATTATTACTGAAAATAGACTATGAATAATCTAACCATGAGATTATGTGTTTCATAGAAATTATTGTTAATGAATGATCTATAGGAATATATTGATAATGAATATTTCTCAATATACCCAAGATGTACCATGATTTGTTATAATCATCATAGTTACTTTTTATGGGACAATATAAAGAATGAAATTGTGTAATATACCTAAAAATTCATTGTTTGAGATCAATTTAATGTGGGGTTTCAAAATTATAAGGGGATGATGCAATAATTACCTATATAAACATAGAAATAGGATAATATAGAGATGGATTGTTCTATTTTTTCTAGAAGTCTATAAATAAATGAGTGTTATATGATTTTTAGTTGATAAAATTATAAATTGTTTTCACATAATTATCATTTGAGAATATTACTTACTGAATAAAAATATAAATTTACGTATCAATTAAGTGGTAAGGATATATGGGGAACCACTTTTGATTAAATATAATCAATATTTTAGGAATACATAAATGTTTTGGAGGATTATTCATCTTTAATTGTACACATAGTGGAAATTTATTATGATATATAATCAATAAAAATATGATCAATCTAAAAAGATCATAAATAACAGTGAATAAATTTTTAAAGCCTAATATATTGACTTTAAATTAAGTTGGGTTAAATATTTCCAATTAGAAAATATCATATATAAAAATAGTTTCACTCAAGAATATAGATGGAAACATATGAATATTTATATATAAAAGGATATTGATTTTTGAATTGTTGGCATAAAGTTAGTGAAAAAAATATTTTCAGACCCATATTTACATAGAAAATGATAGATATCGTACAAACCATTTATTAAAATTTTAAAGATATAAAAAATAAATAGAATAGATGCATTGATAACCATTGAATATATATATAGTTTTTTTTTGGAGAAATTATTCCATTAAATTTCTATATAGTTGAAGAATATGATGTTTGGAAGAACATAATATTAATCCACTAGGAAATCATTCGTTTTGAGATTCTTGGTCATGTGAAGGTTTTATCCAAATTACTTACACTCACATCAAACCTATCAAAAGTGCATGATTTTATCTATTTTTATATCCAATGTATATATATTCCAATTCCAATAAATATAAAGAGTTTTGGGGTGGTACAAATAATTCAAGATCTCTCTTTTTAGGAGAAAAGTTTGAAGATATTGGAACATAGATAAAATGTTATTTAAAATAAGGTGAATCAACTTATCAAAGTACTATAGAAAACTAATAAGTATAAAGAAGAAAAATCAGATCCTTAATATTTGATAAAACAAAATTGAAACAATCTAACCTTAACTGTAAACTTATTCTAAAATCTTTATAGATAAATTTTTAAATGGTGAGATTGTAACATCCTAGATTTTTCAATATGAACATTTTCTACATAACTTATATATGTTTCATCATTAAATATATTTTATTTATTTATTAATCAATGGAATTGATTTCATGTTTATATTATAAATAAATCATATTAGTTTTATAAAAACAAAAACATTTTTTTATTTTATAATATAACATCAAACATCAAGGATAAATGGATTACATATAATTAATTCATGTAAAATAGTATAATAAATACAAGTAAATAACATGGATAAAAAGTTGTAAATATAAATTCTCAAGGTCTCCTAGAAATATCATTTATATTAGAATCATTATGCTATAAAAAAAGAAATAAGTTAGACATTTGGTAAAAGAAATATAGAGAACCTTCATATAAAACTAAATGAATCAAATATATAGGTCTTAAGAGGTATATATAAGGAATTATATTAGAATAAAAATATATTTAATCATTTTGGTTTGTGTTTATTGAAAAAATGGATAGGGTATTTTCTAAATAGTTTTAAGAAGTTATGAATAATAGATTCCATGAAGTCTAAAGAAGTTTTTAAGTTGTTGTAAAATTTATACCTATAGAAAAAAACTCATTTTGTGAAACTATGGATCAAATTTAAAATGGTTTCAATGAATATATATTGTATTATGGTTAAATGAATAATTGTAACATTATATAAGGGGTCATGTAATTAATATTATATATAAGAGTAACTTCTTCTATGACTAGGGCCTGAGGGAATTGGTTGTGCCACAACATAGACCTTGTGAAGGTTCAGTGTAGGGAATCCTGAATATAGATTTTATTTTGTTCCATATATCTAGGTTTCATCACTTGATAAGTATTATATAGGATTAAATCAAACCTATAATTTAATAAACCTCACTATAAAAAACATGAATTATAATATATTAAACCAATGTAAGGATAAACCTAGAGTATTTTATGGAATGTCTCACCATAAATTAAATATTTCAATATGGATGATTAATAAAATATTTTCATTATTGTATAATGTTTTCATGGAAGTTGGAGTCTAAGAAATCATTTAAAAATTAACATTCCTTTGTACTTTATGGAGGAGGACATACTATGTTGAGGCTTAATTTGGTAGTATCTCAATATTAGGTTTTTTGGGGAAGAATGGCATTATGATGTGATACTATTCATCATTACTTAATAGGTTTGAGTAAAGTAGACTATATTAAATTCAAAGTTTTTATTTTTTAAGTATTTTAGAAGAATCAAATTATGATAATTTTACTTGAAATTAAATATCCTTTTTGGATAAATTTCTATATCCTAATCAAGGTGAATTGAATTTCATTTTAAAGGTAAACTAGGTGATTGTCTTATTATTATAGATGATTTCAATCATTACAAATAAGGGATGTAGGATCATGGATAAAAAAGAGATTTGTAATTCTATATCTAGACTATAAAGTAAATGGAATATGAGAGGAAAATATCAGATTATATCTCATAGGATGAACAAGAAGTCTTATTATATAGATGATGGAGGAGAGGATTGGTACACCATCATTGGTGTAATATCAATATTTATTCATGAAGATTGGGAAAACAGTTCCTAGAGGGGTGGTGAGTATTATGAATGATAAATAGGATTGAGTTCATTATATTGTATGGGTTATAAACCATGAGAGTTGATATGGAAACTCGATACTGTAAAGAAACAATTATTACACTTAATGAAGTTAGTAATATAGTATAATGACATTTTATTCTCCCATTATGTATTCCAGTAAGTGTGAACCAATTAAAAACTTCTTATCCCTCTCTTTAATTTTTTTGGGAATAAATGTGTTCTAATTAATGGTAGAAAAATACCGTTAGTGAGGGTGGTTTGAATGGAATCAACATACTATGACTCACCCAATCTTAGGACATTGATCTTGTTTGGGGCTAACATGTGGTACCTTAGTAGAATGTTCTTGGTGAAAATAATCACATGTAATATATGAAAGTGGAATCCAATCATATCATAATTATATTATTCAATGATAACAATTTTCAATAATTGATGAATTGGTTCAAAGAAATCAAAAAAATTAATGGATGGATATATGGTAAAAATTCTAAGATATTTTAGTTGATATGGATAGTGTATGACTATAAAAGAATGATTGAAGAGAACTGGATGCAAACTCATGAAAATTAAATTCATTAGGGACGTCATTATCCAACAAAATCTATATAATTGTGATGTTGTGTAAATTTTCAATTAGTATATTAAATAAATTTCTCAAAATATATGAAATTAATTTCATGGTATGTGAAGATAAATTATAGGTTCAATGGTATAAGTATGAGTAATTTTAGATGCACTTAAATGAATCCATTTATTTATTTTATGATTTTTTAATTTTATTATTAATTGAAGGTGTAGACTTAGAGAAACATTAAATGATATACAAATCATAAATTTGTTCCATGGGTGATTTATACCATAAATCAAGGAAAAATACATGTTTCAAAAAGATATATATCCAATGGGAGTTACACTAGATAGTCTTCACAACACTCTTATTGTGTATGAGATGAGAAATAATGAAAACAAATCATTTTCAAATGAGAGTTCTCCGGAAGAAGTGTTCAAGGAAATGAAGATACTCACATTGGGAGATGTTTTTAATGATTGGGATGTTTTTGGGGTTCATTTATTTCATTTCAAAAAATATAAAAATGGTAAAAGGAAACTTCCATGGAAATATTCCACTAACTTGATTTTGGTGTGGGTAGGGTTGACACCACACTAAAAAGTGATTGAAGGGGGATAGCAAGATTAGTGAAAATTCACTAAAAGGGGAGGTATTGAATTAATGAATTCAATTTAATTGTATGTTTATCTTAGAAATAATATTCATCTCTTATTAAAGTGAATGATTGATTTACTAATACAAATCAAAGAACAATATAATAGGCACATATAGTTTCTATAGGTTTCACTTATCAAATCAAGTAGTTGATCATTCGCATGATCTAGTAATCTCCCAAGGCCATAGATTTCACTAATATAATCAATATGGATTATAAATGAGTAGATATTATCCTTGAACTCATATTACAGAATATTTCATTTAATTGTGTCATACACCCCCGCGATAAAAATACATAAAATCTATTTTTAACAATAAATGATTATTTAAAAATAAAAAACTTTTATCATGTTGTTGTAGTGATTCATATTCTTATTTCTATCCAACCACTTTTTCTTCTACTTCTTATACCTGAACCGTAGTATGTATTATCTTCTTCCTAAATTTTTCCCTTATATTATTCTACAAAAATAAATATAACATACATGTTTTATTTAATCTAGAAAATTTATTGTATTTTCCAACTCTGAATTTTACTTTCATATTTGAATCTTCAAAAAAGTAACTACCTACAATTGTTTTAAAATTACTCTCCAACCTCAAATTCCTAAAAAATTTCAAGATGAATAATGGAATATTACACTATGTGACAACACTCAAAATGGTTTGGAAAATTAGTTTCCCCTTAATTTCTTCCTTCACTTATTCAAATAACTACCTGATAACATGGATAATGAATTGATATATTAATACAACACAAATAAAAATAATCTTGTATTTCCAAAATGGTATGAATTTCCCATTAATTGAACAACCCTTCCCTACATTTTTCTTAAGGTCTACATTTCATACCATGTTAGCACACATAATGTCATAAAAAATCAAAAATAGTGAAAATCTTAAGAATCATGGCTTTTAAATATGGCATGAAAAAATAATGACATCTTTGACCTCTATTCCTATTATGGAATGACATTAATCCATGGTGTGAGATTATATAAAAATAAAAAACCATTAAAATATATTGATGTATCTTCTTAATGTGATATGCATATCATGTTGTGGCATAAAGGACCCCAGGACACCCAGAGAGGGGAGGGGTGAATCAGGGTGTCAACTTTTTCTTTTAAACTGAAGGATCTTGTTCCCACATTGGTAGAAACTAGTTTAACCTATATAATGGATATGAGAATAAATAAAAAATTCACATAAAAAGATATGACATAGTACTTTTTACTTGGTTCACCACTAAGGGCTACGTCCAAGGAGCATAGGCCGATAGGTTGTCCGTCGTACCAAATTCCATTATTCTTCACTCATTGTGGATTACAAAGTTTTGGGAACATTCAATATTTCCCAGGCTGAATGCCTTTACAATTATTCATGGATAGCCTACTGTGTCCCTCAGGTCACTCCCATTGACTCCCCCTAGATCACTGCCCTTGGTGAAGTCCCACTCAGTTTATAGACGTGAAGTTCTCTTCATCATTGCAAAAGAATGCATCCTCTGTTGTAAGTAAATGCTTGGTTGAAGTCTGAATTCCACCTGTAAACTAATCTCACCTTACACCAAAGGTATCGGAAAAACTACCATCTTTCGTGCAGCCCCAGAAATATTGGCGTACTTCAACCACACCAGGTGCACTTCTCCAAGCATGACATGCAAGTTTCAAGATGGTGCGCAAGTCAAGCTCTCCCACTTGCGTGACACTCACTTCTTCAACTTCAAACTTGCGCGACACACATTCTTTTCCACCCAAACCAGTTTTGGCGTTTAAAGGTAAACTGTCGCGCTTCTTCAAATCCTAGCGTACATGTTTCATCAAACTACTTGTGCGACACTTCCTTCCTCAACTCCAAACATGGGAGACCAACACCCTTTATCACCCAAACCACCTTGGACGCGCAGCAAACAACTACTGCGCAACTTCAACTTGCGCAACCCACCACCACTTGCGCGACCACTACACCTGTGCGATGGGAGCTCTAATTTTATCTAAGTCTGAACTCCATCCCGAATGAGGAGGGGTTGACCTCTATTTATAGGCGTTTGGATACCCTGCGTGACGGCGCGCAAGTATTACCTCGGTGCGCAAGTTTCGGTGCGCAAGTCACTTGCGCGACCAAACATAAAACTTGACCGCCATTCTCCCTTTCCCATATTTTCATATTCTTATCTTTAAAAAAAAGGCACACAAGTTTCCTCTCCTTCAAGTCAACGGCACGCAACTCTCTTTTCCAAAAACCACTTTTCTACATTTGTTGATTTTCAGGCCCAAAAATTTGGAAAACACTGGAAAACATTGCCACCTTCAATGTTGTTATATGCTCGTTCTATATGATCACATCACATTATGAACTTCCACTGAGGATTGACAACAAACACAAACCATAGTACAATTCATGCAAAGAACGACCATGGTTCCAACAATCTCCCCCTTTGGGTTGGTTGTCAATCAGTAAATAAATTCAATAGAGCACCATCCATAGGCAAACCACAAACACAAGAATCAACTCAGCCAACACTCTAAGTCTACGTGAGCAATGATCAGTGTAGAAAACAAGAGAGGAATCTGGAATTGGGTTCGCATATTTTTTAATTCTCAAAGACGCCCAAGAAATTCTCTTACAATGTCACAGAAGAATTACATTCCTAAATTACATGCCTAAATTTATCCCTTTCTCCCCCATTGACAATAAATCCAAAGACTAGTAATTTTTCATTGTTCATCTCAAACAACACTCTCCCTAGATAGTATCTCTCCCACAAACCTTCATCGCTTCCATAAATAGATTAAAAATAATTAACAAAACTGGGGAGAGGGGATTTGTGTAACCTTATTATGCACTAGGAGGTGGCTGAATAACAAGGTTCAACCGATGCTTCTCAAACACAGCCGCTGACAGTGACTTGGTCAGGATATCAGCCACTTGATCATCAGTTCCTACACGATCCATTCTAATCATGAATTTCTCAACTTTTTCTTTGATAAAGTAATACCTGATTTCAATATGTTTTGTATGATAATACTGAATAGGATTCTTCGTAAGATCAATTTCACTCTTGTTATCATAGTAAATTACCATTGGTTGCTTCACCTAATCACCAATATTTTTTAGTTGTTTCTTTATCCATAGAATTTGAGTGGATGCCTTTGTGATGGAGATATACTCAACTTCAGTAGTACTAAGAGAAATACTTTCTTTTTTCTTTCTCAACCAGCAAACACATTTATTTCCAATATAGAATGCTCCACCACTGGTGGAGTTTCTATCAACAACATCTCCAGCCCAATCAATATCAGAAAATGCTGATAATTCATTGTTTCTTCCTACAGAAAAGTATAAGACACAATTGTGAGTACCTTTAATATAACTCAGGATTATTTTTACTACTGTCATATGTTCCTTTTTAGATTACTATGAAATCGGGCCGTCAGACAGGTTGCAAACACAATATCTGGTTGTGTCACTCTCAGGTATAGTAGGCTCCCAATTATCCTCCTGTACATAGTGGGGTCTACAGAGGCCCCATCCTAATACTTTCCAAGTTTGGTTCCAACTGAAATCGAAGTTGATATTGTTTTGGAGTCTTGCATATTAAACTTCTTCAGTAGCTCTCTTGCATACTTTTCTTGGGAAATGAAAGTTTAATCCTTCCTTTGAATCACCTGTAGCCCCAGGAAATATGTGATCTCCCCAATCATAGACATTTCAAATTCTGATTTCATGTGATTGGAAAATTCATTCACTGAATTCTGCCTGCTGCCACTAAATATAATGTCATCGATGTAGACTAGAACCATGAACTGATCTTTTGGAGAATTATTCACGTATAGATTGTGGTCTACTCCTCCTCTTTTAAATTCCAGCATCCTGAGATACAATTCTAACTAGTAATACCATGCTCGTGGTTCCTACTTCAAACCATATAGAGCTTTCTTCAGTTTTCAGACATTTGTTTCATCAGTACCAAGAACAAAACCCACTGGTTTTTCAATGTAGACTTATTATTTGAGTACACCATTCAAGAATGATGTCTTGACATCCATTTGATATACTTTATATCCTCTTTGTAATTCCATGGAAAGGAAAATCCTAATTGACTCTAGTCTAGACACTGGTGAAAAGGTTTCTTCAACATCAATGACGCACGCCTGTCATAGGGCGTGGCAAAACAATTTTTTCCTAAGTTAAAATGTAGTAATGTGGTTGACCTAGGATGTCTCCCAAAGAGGAGTGCACACAAAATGGGTTGTCACTTTAAAACGGGGGTAAATATGTTGTGAACGGAAATTTGAAATTCAAATGATTGAAAAACAGTGAAATTAAAAAGGGTGATTAGGTCGGGGTCGGTTTCCTAATTATAATGCTATCCTTGTTCAATTTAATTCAAACCTCTTCTTCTTAGTTGATTAAAGTGAGTTTCCACAATCGTTTCCTCTCACTTCCTTGGTGAAATTATTATTGTGAGAGAAAACCTTACCAAGATCTTGGTTTGGTCAACTCTCCTTCCATGTGTAAAATAGTTGTATTGAATATCCTTAATTGAAATGGGAAATTCCCGATCGGGTTTTGTTTATCCCAAACAATCAAGAACATTCACTACACCTTTTACACGTACTGACGATCGTCGAGTACTTCACCACTAATTCCTGGTTTATTCCATCGTATATAAACCAGAAATTAGTGGAGGGAGATATTGATTATTTTACCAAGGCAAAAATAAATAACGGAATTAATATTCACGAACGATCGAACTTAATAATAAAATCCGCTATAAGAAATTGAAAACAACTTTGAAGAAGAAAGAAATTTATTCAATTGCGTCCAAGAACTCAAGCATTATAATGTAGAAAACCAACCCTTCCCCAATCACTCCAAAAGTATACCCCACCATGGTAAGGGTAATCGAGTTGAATGGGGAAGAAGAAGGCATTAACAAACTATGAAAAAGAAAATAAATAAAAGAGAAATCTGAAAAGTTCTCCTTCTTGGTGTCCCAGAAGGAATGGGATGGAGAATAGATGCTTTGAGAGGGTGGAGCTCTCCTCCTTTTATAGCCAGAATTCTTCCCCCGAATGTAGACGCGTTGTATCCCCATTAAATGACATATTCACGCGTTGAGCCCTTCTTGAATGTTGTTCATAATTCCTTTTTCCGTGTCCCCTAAAAATTTCAGCGGCTTTTGACATGTATTCCGAGAGTTACCGTTTTACTATGAGCATTTATTCTGTCCAGTCAGACTCTCCAAAACGAAATCCTCTGGATTAGGGTGCTTTAATGGCCCCATAAACGGCCAATTCACTCGGTTCTCCCTTCATAAAAGATTCTCCAAAACTCCTTGCGCGTCCACCCACCGAATTTCACAAGCTTTGGGTCCACAGTGGATGAGGTATGGATCCCACATCAAAAATAGGCAGAACTGAAAACAGTTTTCTTGAGCCAACTTGTGAGCTTCTTTTGAGCTTCCATATGGCCGATTCAGATTTTAGTCCAAATATATTAATTGAAGACCTGGATGTGTAGAATCTGTAAAAGAAAGAATTTTTCAATTTGGATCAGTTTAGATAATGTTATGGCCAAACTACCGAAATAAGTTAAAACTGTTAAAAATCCAAAATGGCCAATTTTTACTATTCAGCTCAAAATAACACCATTATCAAAAAAATGAAACAATTCATCTTAGAGGAACAATTTTTTGGGTTTAAAACAATGATATTTAATATAAATTAATTGAAAATATTTGCTCTATCAATTCCCCCACACTTAGCACTTGGACTCCTGGACAAGTAAAAAAATCAAATCAAATCAAATCCAAAACACATATCAATGAGATCAATCAAATCAATTTCAAGAAACAAAAAGATATCATGCCTCATAAAAAACTATTATTTCAAGTTCTCCATTTAAGATTTTAATATATTTCCACTTCATTTCTTATCCCATGCACACAAAACACCTACCTCACATGAATTTTCTCTCATCTCACAAATGTAAAGGCTGAACAAGGCTTTTCTCATCCAAACTCACACAAGAGTCACCATAGGTTTGATAAATTCCTACTTCTCCACCCGATGTGAGTCAAGGACATGTGTTTCTCATGAGGACTTTTCAGGGTTGTTCTGTGGCTTCCGGTTGGTAGGATTTAGATGTTAAAAGTTATGAGGCCAAAAAAGGAAGGCTTGGCTCTTATTGAAGCAAAATTGCAAGATTCTAGTTTTCACTCAAATATGGTCTCCTTCACTTCCCCTTTATTAAAAATAGGCTCCATCATCATTCAATCAGCTCAGCATCAAACATTTCAATCTTTTCAAACATAATTTTTTTTAAAGCTCCAGATAGGCACAGCATTCTTTTTACATTGAAAGCTCCAGAAAGGCACAGCTTCTCTTTTCATAAAAGCTCCAGAAAAGGCACAGCTTTCAACAGAATAATTTTTCAGCATCACACACAGCTCTTCCACAATTTATTTTCCACCCAAAGTATAACCAAATGAGGTAGTACACCACAAGACATCTTCCCCCACACTTATGTTCAACTAGATCATGCAATTTTACTTCAAGAGCAGGTATGATAGGGAAAATTGGCTTGTAATGTGGCTAACCTAACAAGAAATTCATGGCTACTAGGGGCTACAATGAAGGATAAATGTAAAGGTGGGCCATAACGAAAAGGATTATTTTGAAAAGGTGGCTTCAAACAAAATAAATGCCTCAATCATTTAAAACACACGTACCCCAACCCCCAAGTTTTGAAAGGAATAAATCAAATTCTGGTTAAAGCAAGCATAGTCTGGTTCTCTCAAGAAATGAGGTGAATGAAAAGAATATGACGAAAATGGTTCAGAAGCATCACAGGAAAGTTATTTCAAAGATATAGACAGTGAAATATGGCATGAGATTCGAAAATCAGTGTACTTTTCATGAATTTCCAAAAGATTTGAACTTGAAACAAAGTTATTTCAGCATTCATTTAAGATCAGTTTCATGAAATAGACTGGTTCACTCATTGACATGGGTTTCAAAAATGGTATTGATTATCATTTCAGCTCAAAAGTTACACCAAAAATTGAAAAATAAACACACATTTTTCTTTATTTTTTTATTTTTTTATTTTTGAAAATAAATATTTTTATTTTTGAAAACAAACATCAAATAAAAATTCTATACTACAAAGGTTCCCTCCCCCACACTTAAATGATGCAGTGTCCTCGATGCATTCAAGTGGATTTAACATGTAAGCCAATTTTCAAATTAATCACAACATCAAGAAAGTGTGAAAGAGAGGTACAACCTGATTTATTCGTAGTGCAACATTGAGTTAATCTTCCAAGTGTTGCACTCTGAAAACCTACAAATAAAAGAACAAAAGAAAACATAAGATATTTATTGAAAGAAATAAAAATAGAAATAGGATGAGAATATAAGGTTAAAACTTGGTTTAATCCCCCAAGTGGGCCCTGGGTTTTGACTGCCTTCAGTGGGGCAGTTCTAATCGGTTATCCCCAATCTGATGGTGGATGAGGTTTCTTTGATTTGAACCACCACATGTGGCTCTTCCCAACTTTCATTTCATTGTTCTTGTTTAGGAGGACTCCATAGATAGAGTACACCAGATCCACCCCCTTATCAATGTGGTACAATGTGCATGGTGGGGGTAAGATGAAGTACAGAGCCTCCTCCTTCTTGGGTTCCGCATGAACAACATCATCTTTATTTTCTAGTGGTTGATGAAGGTATGATACATCTGGGGAAAAATCAAAGGGAATGTCAGATTTTAATTCTATTTGAAAAAAATTAAAGCATGAAGAATCAATATCAAATTCTCCCCTTTCAAAGTAAGTATCTTGTGTCTCATTTTCCACCAGAAAATCCACTTTGATATTCTCTTGTACTCCCTCCATTAAATGTTCAACAGGTTTGGGGAGCTCTAGATGTTCCTCTTCAGATCCATATTCTCCCTCCAAGGAAATACAAGTGTTGGATGAATCTGACAAATTAAAACAAGGGGAAGTTGTACTCAATTTAGTTTCAACAAAATCAAAAGATAATGAGTTTATAAAAATATTAACTCCCTGAGCTTGTTTGGATTCAATTTCTTCTTCAAAAGGAGGTGGCTCTTGGAGTTGAATTTCCGTAGATAGAGGTAGGTAGTCAGACTCCTCTATCTTCTCTTCAAATTCCACTACTTGGTTGGTTTCTTCCTTCAATGTTTTTGAATCATCTACATTATCAGGAATAGTTGGATCAAGAAGTTCCTCACACTCATTCCAAAAGTTATCCAGATCTTTTTGATCTCCCATATGCATTTCAATAGCTAAATATTCTTCATAAATCTTCTCCAACATTGATTGAGATGGGCTCAATGGATCTTCTTTTAATTTCATCAAGGCCTCCATGGGTTCTTCAACTTGATGGATTTGTGAGGATACTTCTTCAATCAATTTTTCTGGTTCTGGTTCTTGTTCTGGATCAAGTTGTGGATCCTGGGATGCATGTACTTGTTCCGCTATCCACTGTATTGAGGTCTCGAGGTTTTGAACTGTTTGACTAATTCTTTCAAATTGGGATTCAATATCCTTGTGAACTTCTTCTTCTTGGTGTTGTACATTGATCATTTCTTGATAAAATTCTGGAAAATACTCATGAAGTTCAATTAATTCTCTTGCCAAACCCTCCAACACTGGGTATTCGAGGTTCTCTTTAAGGTTTTCAATGAGATCCTTGAATTCATCCTCTATGATGATTTTGATTCGAGCTCCTCGAATTTGTCTAGCCAAGAAAGAAACTTTATAATCTATAGACCAAGGTGATTCAATAATTGGTTCTCTCACTGGTGGGTAATTATTCCATGAATTAAAGAAATAATCATTTGAAAACAACATGGCAAAAGAATTTTTTTTTTAAATTGAAAAAGTCAAATATTAACAATTAGTTTGTGGCACTACCTCCCCGGCAACGGCGCCAAGTTTGACGCACGCCTGTCGTAGGGCGTGGCAAAACAATTTTTTCCTAAGTTAAAATGTAGTAACGTGGTTGACCTAGGATGTCTCCCGAAGAGGAGTGCACACAAAATGGGTTGTCACTTTAAAACGGGGGTAAAAATGTTGTGAACGGAAATTTGAAATTCAAATGATTGAAAAACAATGAAATTAAAAAGGGTGATTAGGTCGGGGTCGGTTTCCTAATTATAATGCTATCCTTGTTCAATTTAATTCAAACATCTTCTTCATAGTTGATTAAAGTGAGTTTCCACAATCGTTTCCTCTCACTTCCTTGGTGAAATTATTATTGTGAGAGAAAACCTTACCAAGATCTTGGTTTGGTCAACTCTCCTTCCATGTGTAAAATAGTTGTATTGAATATCCTTAATTGAAATGGGCAATTCCCAATTGGGTTTTTTTTATCCCAAAAAATCAAGAACATTCACTACACCTTTTACACGTACTGACGATCGTCGAGTACTTCACCACTAATTCCTGGTTTATTCCATCGTATATAAACCAGAAATTAGTGGAGGGAGATATTGATTATTTTACCAAGGAAAAAATAAATAACGGAATTAATATTCAAGAACGATCGAACTTGATAATAAAATCCGCTATAAGAAATTGAAAACAACTTTGAAGAAGAAAGAAATTTATTCAATTGCGTCCAAGAACTCAAGCATTACAATGTAGAAAACCAACCCTTCCCCAATCACTCCAAAAGTTTACCCCACCATGGTAAGGGTAATCGAGTTGAATGGGGAAGAAGAAGGCATTAACAAACTATGAAAAAGAAATTAAATAAAAGAGAAATCTGAAAAGTTCTCCTTCTTGGTGTCCCAGAAGGAATGGGATGGAGAATAGATGCTTTGAGAGGGTGGAGCTCTCCTCCTTTTATAGCCAGAATTCTTCCCCCAAATGTCGACGCGTTGTATCCCCATTAAATGACATTTTCACGCGTTTAGCCCTACTTGAATGTTGTTCATAATTCCTTTTTCCGTGTCCCCTCAAAATTTCAGCGGATTTTGACATGTATTCCGAGAGTTATGACCGTTTTACTATGAGCATTTATTCTGTCCAGTCAGACTCTCCAAAACGAAATCCTCCGGATTAGGGTGCTTTAATGGCCCCATAAACGGCCAATTCACTCGGTGATCCCTTCGGAAAAGATGCTCAAAAACTCCTTGTGCGTCCACCCACCGAATTTCACAAGCTTTGGGTCTACAGTGGATGAGTTATGGATCCCACATCAAAAATAGGCAGAACTGAAAACAGTTTTCTTGAGCCAACTTGTGAGCTTCTTTTGAGCTTCCATATGGCCGATTCAGATTTTAGTCCAAATATATTAATTAAATACCTGGATGTGTAGAATCTGGAAAAGAAAGAATTTTAAAATTTTGATCATTGTAGATAATTTTATGGCCAAACTACCGAAATAAGTTAAAAATGTTAAAAATCCAAAATGGCCAATTTTTACTATTCAGCTCAAAATAACACCATTATCAAAAAAATGAAACAATTCATCTTAGAGGAAAAATTTTGTGGGTTTAAAACAATGATATTTAATATAAATTAATTGAAAATATTTTCTCTATCAATCAACGCCTTCAATCTGGGAGTATCCTTTACATACCAGTCGTGCCTTGTTTCTAATAACACTTCCATGCTCATCAAACTTGTTCTTGAAAACCAATTTTGTGCCAATCACATTCTGAACTTTTGGTCTTTGTACAAGATCCCATGTTTGATTCTTGTCAATCTGATCTAACTCTTCATTCATGGTTTTCACCCATGATTCATCCTTTGTAACTTCTTCAAATGAGGATGGCTCCACAACTAACAGAAATGCAGATTGCGGGTTATTCCTCATCCTCCTTGTTTGTGTGGGTTCACTCTTATCCCCAATTATGTTATATGGATCAATCTCAGCTCTTCGATTTGTCCTGTGATGTTCAGTTGCATTCTTTCCAGCCATAGTTTCTTTTTTAGATTCTTCTTCTGAGTCAACATCATGATGTGATTGCTGAGTGTTTTGTACAGCTTCCTCTATTTCTGTATTTTTATTTTCTCTACATTCACTGTCTTCCTCACTTTCTATCACATCAACATATGACGTCCTTGAAGCATTTTTGGTTTTCTCTTCAATTATCTTAACATCACTTCTTTCCACAATCCTTCTTAATCGCTTGTTGAAACACTTATAGGCTTTTCTGTTCATTGAGTATCTGAGGAAAATTCCTTCATATGCATTATCACCATACTTCCCTTGATTTTCTTCTTTGTTTCTGATGAAGCATTTACTTCAAAAAACATGAAATTATTTCAAAGAGGGATTCCTTCCATGACACAATTCATATGGTGTCTTCGTCTCACCCATAAAAATCCTGTTCGATTTTGAATATACACTATAGCTTGAACAGCCTCTTTCCAGTAATGTCGTGGAATACGACTCCCAATCAGCATAGTTCGTGCCATGTTGTTCACCTGTCAATTCCTACGTTCAACAACTCCATTATTTTGTGAAGTTCTCACAGCATCTACCTCATGTTGTATACCATGATTCTCCAGGTAATTTTCAAATTCAATAGACGTTTATTCCCCTCCATTGTCAGATCGTAACACTTTGATTGTTCGTCCAGTATCATTCTCAGCAATTTGCTGATATGTTTTTATGCAGTCAAGAACTTGTCGTTTTCTGTGAATGATGATTACACATGCCATTATACTGTAATCATCTCTGAAAAGGACAAAGTACCTTTCTCTATGAGTTCCAGAAACATTTATCGGTTCGCATATATCTGTATGAATTAGATCAAGAAGATGAGATGCCCTTTTCTTCTTTGGCCGATATGAACTACAGACCAGTTTTCCACGAATGCAAGCATCACAAGATTTTTCACGCTCACGCTTCAGGTTGGGAATGTCTATGACAATCCTTAATTTTGATATTTTCTCCATGTCTTGTTGATTGATGTGTCCCAGTCTCCGATGCCACAAATTGTGTTCTTCTTCAACAGTCATGTAACAAACATTTTATTTACTATCAACCTGATACAAGTTGCCTTCTGTTATGCATCCCTTCATAAGTGAATTTCTTGTATTTTCCTTGATAGTGCAGCCTTTTTGATAAAAAGTAACTTTAAGTCCCGAGTCACAGAGTTGACTCACACTGAGTAGATTATGATGTTGGTCATCTACATAAAGGACTTCATTCTTTATTATCTCTCCATTAGCTAATTCAGTACTTCTACTACCTTTGATTTTCATAGCTCCATCATTACCAAATCGTATTATACCATAAAGCTTCCATTTGATATCCGTTAACAAGCTAGAATTACCTGTCATATGAGATGAACAACCGCTATCCAGAATTCAGGTACTGTTGCTTTTTGTAGCTTTGAGGGCCACCTCTGCAAGGTTGGATTTCTCATTTTTCTTCCTTTCTTTCCATGAGACATTGGATTGATTATAGAGCATTGATGGACTTTCAATTATCTATTCCATGTACTTAGGTTCTTCATAGTCGAAATCTTCTTTGAGAGGAGAAAACATGTTTGAAAGAGCAACACTATCTTGATGAGGAGACTTGACTTGTCTCGAACATCGGTATGAGGTGTCCATATCCCTTCTCTGCCTGTAATTAACAGCCTTATGAGCAAAGTTAGAACAATGAAAACAATATCCATACAAATTGTTTCTTCTAAAATAATTAGGATGTGAATTTGTTCTCCTCTATTGAACTCCTATATCTTATCCATTCAAATAGCTTCTTGCCTCTTCGCAATAAGACATGGTATAGCCCAAATATCCACAGAATTGACACTTCATGAGAGGAAATGTCTTCTCACTTCTATTTGTCCCCATTCCTTCTTCTGTGTGATAATAGTATGAGGTCTCCTTTTTCCACGAGGCTTCAGGATAATCTTCTTTTCTTCTTTCAGATTGAATTGGGGGTTTCTATTTCATCACTTTAGAAGACCTTCCCACATCACCCACTTTCATCTTGCCTTTATTTTGGTCACCTTTATTTGCAGCATTTGACAATTCTTCCTCACAACCAATTCCACTATTTATCATGTGGGAAGGTCCTTGATCATTTAAAATATTTTCAACTCCATTAGAGCTGTCTTTTTCTCTCTCCAACAGCTCAGCATCTGAGAACCTTCCAAACTGTATTTTCTTCCTTGATTCTTTGGAAATTGAATATTTTTTAAGATTACTCCTAATAGTAACAACTTCCTCCTCAAGATGCTCAGTAGTCTTGGACTTTTACTCTAGTCTGGAGGTGAGGTCATTGATGACCTTTTCCTGCTCTTCAATTCTCATCTTCAGATCCACTACATCATCATTGCTATCAATTATTTTAAACTGTACTTTCACTAATTCTTCGAGTCGTTCAATTTCAACTTCAATTTGATCAATATATTCAGTTGATTCTTCTACAATTTATTCCCACTTATTGCAACTCTTAAATTTAATCTTGAGCTTAATAATAGCATCCTTAAGTTGCAACTCAGGATCTGCACTAGTTTTCAACTAATTTTCTCCACCAGTATCTTCTGATTTTTCAACAGTGGCCATCATGGAAGCATGGTTCCCAGTTTTAAATTCTGGTTCTTCTTCATCACATAATTCATTATCATCTTCTTCCTCTTCACAGACAAAACTCTTCTTCGGAACATTCTTTCTAGATTTGAAGTCTCCTTTATTGAAAAAAATTTCTTAGGCTTCTCAATGTTTTCAGCATCGCTATCATCATCATCGGTATTTCTTAAGCACTGAGAAGCAATGTGCCCGACTTTTCCACAACGAAAGCAAGCTAGAGGTAACTTCCCTTTGAATTTCCATTTTCCCTTCTGAAACTTCTTGGCAATGAGAGAAAGAATTTATTTTTCCTCATCGTCTTCACCACTACTATCTTTTGAGATTTTCAATTTCTCTATGGATTTTAATTCCATTTCCTTGCTTACTCGAGTCGTAGCATCTTCTGGTTTGACCCTCATTTCATATGCCACCAGGCTGCTCAGTAGATCATCCAGAGAAAGTTTGGAAAGATCTCTTTCCTCAAGGGATGAAACCTTTGAATTTTGAAGGGGTGGAAGTCTTCTTAGTATTTTCTTCATAATTTCTACGTCTTTGATTTCTTCACCTAGACCCTGAATAGCTCCTACCACTTCAGTAATTCGATTGAAGAAGGAATCTGCATTATCATCATGATGCATCTTCAGATCATCAAACCTATTGTACAGTACTTGTAGTTTCACCTCTTTCACTTTGATATCTCCTTCATAAATATTTTCAAGTTTATCCCACATGGACTTTGTTCAGGTGAAACTCATCACTTTTAGATAGATCTGATCAGAAAGTGCTGCGATGAGATCATTATGTGCTTTAGTATCTTCATTAAGAATTTTTCCTATCTGCATCAGTCATAGCCAACCCTATTGGATCAATAACATGTATACCTTGCATAGTGGAAAATAGAACATCCATTCCAAGGGATCTTAGATGAGATCTCATTATGTTCTTCCAAATCTGAAAATTACTTCTATCAAAGAGGGGAACTCCCCTAACACTGGATGAATTTTCCATGGCGGTATAAAACATATCAAACACCAGTAACCTCCTTCTGATACCACTTGAAGGACCCCGGGACACCCTGAGAGGGGAGGGGTGAATCAGGGTGTCAAATGTTTCTTTTAAACTAACGGATCTTGTTCCCACGTTGGTAGAATCTAGTTTAACTTGTATAATGGAAATGAGAATAAATAAAACATTCACATGTAAAGAGATGACACATCACTTTTTACTTGGTTCACCGCTAAGGGCTATGTCCAAGGAGCGTACGCCGATAGGTTGTTGGTCATACCAAATTCCACTATTATTCACTCTTTGTTGATTACAATGGTTAGGGAACAGTCACTCTGTCCCAAGATCACTGCCTTTACAATTGTTCAGGGATATCCTAATGCATCCCTCAGGTCACTCCCGTTGACTCCCCTTGGCTCACTGCCCATGGTGAAGTCTCACTCAGTTTATAGACATGAAGGTCTCTTCATCATTGCAAAAGAATGCATCCTCTGTTGTATGTAAATGCTCTGTTGAAGTCCGACTTCCACCAGTAGACTAATCTCACCTTACACCAAAGGTGTCAGGAAAACTACCAGCTTTCGTACAGCCCCAGAAATACTGGCATAATTCAACCACACCTGGCGTTCTTCTCCAAGCCCGGCATGCAAGTTTCAATATGGCGCGCAATTCCAGCTCTCCCACTTGCGTGACACTCACTTCTTCAACTTCAATCTTGCGCGACACATATTCTTTTCCACCCAAATCGGTTTTGGCATGAAAATATCAACTGTTGTGCTTCTTCAAATCCTGGCACGCAAGTGTCAACAAACTACTTGCACGACACTTCCTTCCTCAACTCCAAACTTGGGAGACCAACACCCTTTCTCACCCAAACCACCTTGGATGCACAGCAAACAACTGTCGTTCAACTTCAACTTGCGTGACCCACCACCACTTGCGCGACCACTACACTTGTGCGACGGGAGTTCTAATTTTATCTAAGTCTGAACTTCATCCCGAATGAGGAGGGTTTGACCTATATTTATATGCGTTTGGATACCCTTCACGATGGTGTGAAAGTCTTCCCTCGGCACGCAAGTTTCGGCGCACAAGTTACTTGCGCGACCAAACATAAAACTTGAGCGCCCTTCTCCCTTTTCCATATTTTCATGTTCTGATCTTGAAAAATAAAAGGCATGCAAGTTTCCTCTCCTTCAAGTCAACGGAGTGCAAGTATCTTTTCCAAAAACCACTTTTCTCCATTTTTCGATTTTCAGGCCCAAAAATTTGACAAACACTAGAAAATGGTGCCACCTTCAATATTGTTATCTCCTTGTTCTATATGATCACTTCACATTCTGAACTTCCACTGAGGATTGACAACAAACACAAACCATACTCCAATTAATGCAAAGAATGACCATGGTTCCAACATGGAACATGCAATTAGAATTTATAAAAGTATAAAATCTCAAGAATAACCAATAAACAATATTTTCATTTCCATTATATATGATGAAGATTTTTTATTTCCTCAAACTTATACACCATTCACAGTGTGACCTTGATTCTTAATGGAACAACTAATAATGTTCTTAAATTAAAAATAAACTTAGCTTCCAAGTCCATCATATTGATTCCAACCAACTTCAAACCTTATATATAACACTTCTAACCATTCAAATAACCTTTACCTCACATAATATACGTGATTTTATTTTAGTTTTTAATAAAATTATTATATTGAAAATAAAATCCACCACAAGAAACATATGTAATTCCTCTTCTGTAATTTATATTCTGTATAAAAATACCACATTCTAGGTGATACTTCTACAATGCTATATTTTAGTAAATGGTCCCTGTATTTTAGCAGCCTTCCTAAGTACACATCTTCTTTGAATTTTAACCTCAAGTTTATTACCACAAACCAACCTGGTCCATCCATAATTAAGGCAGTGGACCACACACATGATGTACTTGAAACATGTATCTGGTAAACCTAATTTAGAGACAAGAGAAAAGGAATTATATTTAATTAGAGTGAATGATTTCACCACTAAAAACAGAGTTACAATAAGTGGAAAATAATTGAAACATCAACATGACCCAACTATAAATTATAACTCTACACCAAATTAGATATGAATAAAAAAATAAACAAATAGTATGATATAAATAAAATAAATTAAATTAAACAAAAAATACCTCTTCTCAACCTAGTAACCATCATAAATAGAAATAACCACCACCATATAACTATCCTCAACCACTAAAAAATGGTACACCTCTTACAATAGAAATAAATAAAAGGCATATAAGTAAGATTCAATAAAACAAACTAAAATTAAATTGAACAGCTTGTAAAATTATTAGAATTATCCCACGTTACCCATGGTAAAAATCTATCCAAAACTAAAACATCAATCACCCCATGAAAAAACATGACCCGAGAAAGATCTTATAACTAAAATGTAAAGATGTGTGATTATATCAATGCCTCACAATCCACCAACCACCTTTCCTCATGATTTTTCTTTATTTAAAGATCAATTATCATTCTAGTTTCAAAATATAATTGATAAAAAAATTACATTTCTATAAGAAATCCCATTATAGGATGAAATTTAAAAAATTCCATTTTTATTTTTTTTCTAAGTGAAAAAATTCACTTATAAAAACATTTTTATGACTATGTTATAACTATTAAAAAATAATTTGAAAAACAATTTTTTATTCCATTTTTTGAAAACATACCTTTATCAAAAATTATAAACTAGTAAAATGAAAGAAGTATAACAACATAATTTAATAAGTTACATAAAACAAGTTCAAATGAAACATTCTCTTAATAAATTATATAGAAAAATAATGATTGTAAAGTGAGTAGGTTGAAACTAATCATTATAGGAAACCCTAGGGAAACTAAGGTAATTTCATTTCATCCCAGGATATATTTACTCTGAATGGTTGGCCTATATAATACCATTGTTGGGTATGAAATTATAGGGGGTCAGTACCATGATCTAGTGGTAATAAAATAAATATCACATGATGTTCAGTTAGTAGTGTAGCATTGTTCATAGGCTAGGGTGGGTAGTTCATATCCCTTCTACCTCTGACTTGCGTGTCTATTCTATTCATACAACCTAAGTACCCAGTGTTCCAATGGGTCATTCCCATTTAAAACACATCAAATTTTAAATATAAATAGTGGCTTTTATCAACCTCTCATAATCTATTTCAATTATTAAAAGGAACACATTCCTATTTAACTTAAAAAAATTATCAAATCAAATGAAAACATTTAAACAACCCATGATGCATAAAAAAACCATCAGTTTCATCATAACATATCATTAATCATATAAAATGATCTTTATAAAATATTTGTAAGAATATAATATGTACCAATTAGTTGTTTTCAATTCATTCTATAAATCCACTCACACATTTTTTTTTAAACAATTTGGATGATTAGTTACAAATTCTTTAAGGTCGCCCTCATAGCATTCCCTTATAAAATTAAAAACATTTACATATTTCATTAATTATATAAAAATCAAATTTTTACATATGAATTTTCACACACACACATATATAGATATATTTATATACCCAAATATATGGGTATAAATATCTGATATATAAAAATCCCTTTGCAGAACCTCATATTCAAATTCAAATTCAATCATTGAAAATTTTATTAATAGTTTCATTTAAAGTAATATATGAAATTCCAATTATGTATTAAGTGAAATGTGATAATTTTCATTTGAAATTTAAATAATTTTTAAAAATCATAATTTATTTATAAGGGACAATCACACAATTTAACAAAAATATACTATACACAGTTAAAGTAACAAATATTTAATATGATGTCTAATATGGAAATAACCTCTTTTTTCAATGAAAACCAATATAAAACCCAATTTTATCATTATAAATCCAATAAATATTAAAAATAAAATTATTAAGGACTAAAAAATTAATTAAATTTTAAATAAATAAAGATTTATAAAATTAAGAAGTTAAGAATGAAGAAAACCTACCTCAAACCAATGGTGGGAGGCCCAAAAACAAGAAAAAATAACATCACACGCCATAGGTAATCAATAACACACAAATTCATACCCTAAAACCCATGAATGTTTTGTATTAGGGTGATCCATAGTAAAGGAGGAGGAGAAACAATGAGAAATTTGAGGAAATGGAAGGAGGGGAGTAGGGAAGGATAACTTTTATGAAACAACCCAAGTCAAACCTGAACCAGTCACCCATGAAGGCCTGTGACATAGCCTGGTAGGATATCCCAATCATCCCAGGCTATCAACTAGTTTTGGGCATTAGGTATACTCAATTGGGAATGTATTATCCCAAAAATTATAGAAAACAACATAAGTTTAAACTGAGCAATTAAAATAAACATTATTATTGGAAATAAAGAAAACCAAATATACCTCCATGTGACATTGAGGTTCACCACTAACTAATATGACAACATTTCTCCAAAGAAACTAAGACTATGCTAGAAGCATTTTCTAAACATAAAAACAAATATTGAGATATAGGCGTGAGTATTAAAACTTAGTAGGCATGCCTGAATAAACTATTCCATAAGACTCACCTTTAAAAAGAAAAACAATTTATTCTAGTTTGAAAAATAAAACATATAAAAAATAGTTTTCACTCTTTTTAATGGAAATAAGTAAGTATCTATGATTTTTAAGAAAACCACACTACATTAAATTTTTAAAATAGTACCCAAAGTTGGAAAATGATTATAAATAATTTTTTCTAAAAGATAATCAGTGCTAAAACAAAGTAGGGGATTCACTATATGTAGAGAAAATAATTTAGAGGAAACAAGAAAAAATAGCATTTACAAAAAGTTCAATAGGAAATAAGATTAAAATAAATAGAGCACTATGGGAAATCCATAATTATCTTGGGTTAGTGGGGACCTAGGATCCTCTTATTATATGTGATTGAACAAAGACACAATGTTCAATATCTTGATCAATCCAACGAGTCCTCATCAATAGTATTTTATTTATTTATGTAGCTTAATCCTTCTTGGTAAAAAGGGACATACCTAACGTACTTTCCCTAGTCCACCCACCTAGATACCCAATATCTATATTTTACTAGCTAATATGAAGGTTAGTTTTATCTATAAACCATATATATATAAATCATATTCATTACCCAAAAACCATCCAAATTATCACCTCTGATATCCATCTTTAGGTGCATCAAATTTACAAGTCACACATTAAAAATCACTACCCATCATCATTCACATTTTTCACACCACATATTTGACATAAAACTTCCACCTCTTTCTTTTAAGGGTCATGCCTTAATGGGTTTTTATATTCCCACAAAACAATTGAAAGTTCCACTCACGCCTTACCACTTACAAAGATGTTTCATTTTTTGAAACCATTTTAATTTAAAATATATATTATATTTTTCCAAATGATTTTGAAAGAATATTTATTATGAAAAACCAAAATTGAAAGCCTAGGTAAATTATGTAAAATAGATTAAAATAAATTTTCTAAGAGGAACAACCATTTTTTATATAATATAGATACAAATTAATATTAATGAATACTTTTAAAATATTCATGAAATTAAGGAATTCAAATTAAAGGCTTAGTCATAGGGAACCTACCTTAAAACATGATTACTTTTAATGTTGAAAATTTGAAACCACCCCAAAATGACCATAGAATAAAAGAGACCCTACTTTTAAGATTACATGCATATAGATGTATAAATATATATTTAAATACCTATATATGCAATTTACATATTTCAATTTATATGAGGTAAAATATACAATGATGGTATATTTATATATATTCCTTACACATGTATATTTTTTAATTCATGTTCATGAATGGTGTTCCAAAATGCACCATAAAAAATATCAAAAACTAAAAAATTAAAAAATTCATAATTAAAATTTATTAAAAATTGATGATTGGAGAAAACAATACTCTAAACCCATAGTGGTTCCACTTCCTTCAAAGGTTTTGGATAGATTAGGTCCTCATGGGAACCAATGACCCTAGATATCAAGGAGAAAAAAGATAAATATCAAAAATGGTGTTTATGGGTTAGAATAAATCACACACACCACCTGTGAGAAATGAAAACCAAGAAAAGGATAATAATAAGGAAGTATAAGGATATAATAATCTCACTAGAGTTGATCGAATCCAAATTTATAGAAGAAAACAGACACCATAGGAAGAGGGGTAGAGTCGGTGGCACGTGTGGGGAATCCCTTGTGGGTGTCAAGTGAGAGAGGGGAGAGTGTGAGAGAATACATAAGAATAAAAACCCACATTGGGAGGTTAAAGTATAATAATAATAATAAATAAATAAATAAATAAATAAAACATTAATTCCTAAAAGAATAAAAATTGCACACAGTATGGTTGTACGGTTGGGAAAACACTGTATGAACCATGTACCTCTACTGGAGGCCCTAAAAACCCTAAATGGGTAGGATACATAGTTCTGGAAACCATGTTCCGGTCATGCGGTCAGATTTTCTAAAAGATGTTGAAACCCCAGCATAGTCTATGCACGGTTTCTACTAACCATGTGATGATCATGCGCCTATGCAGAAAAATTCAAAAAATAATTTTTAAAATCCAGACAGGCCCAAAAATCAAAAGAATATTTAAAAATAATTAGATTTTACGGAGTTAAGGTGGTATAATGGGGAGACTATACCCTAATATCAAAATTAAATAGTTGAAATAACTGATAATTATACAATAGTAGAATAATAATAATATAAATAGGCAAAACAATGAATTGTGGAAGCCTAAAAAGATAACTAAATAAGTAAGTAGTTGAAGAAAAAGATAACTGAACATCTAATAATATTATAAAAGCCTTGATGGAGGAGTCTGTCACATGATGCATGGAATGCAGTAATACAAGAAGAAATAATCAATTACAAGAATTCTATATGGTAGTAAAAAGGGAGGAAAATAACCAAAACATCTCCATAAACATCCCAAGCTTATGCCCGATCCTCCTCTCTAGATCTCCAGGAAGGAAAGAAAATTAAAAAACTATAACATAGTCTTTTCCATTATCAATACCTGTAGGAATATAGTATTCTCATGTACCAAAGGCATCCTGAGTACGGTGTGAGATAAAAATATCAGTATTCCACCACCAATAGTGTCTATGTGTAATTCGAGTACTGCTCATAACTAAACAGTGCATAGGTAAAACAGAAATATAAGACACAGATGAAATAAATAACCAGCCCACTCATGATCCTATAGGAAACCTGGAGTGTCTTCCTACTTTAGCTCATGGCTAGAAATAATTTTTAATACTTACTATATATATAGTAGTAATATATTTATTTATACTATAGTTATATATTGCATCCTCCTATATGAATCAAGTGTGTGTGGATGCCTAATGGCCATATACCTGTAATAGTAGTGTTGGCTAGACTAGGGTGTAACTCGTACATCTATCACTAGTCTAAAAATCCTATATTCTCATGAAATAGCATACATTCCCTACATCCCAATAGAGTGAGAGATGGAATGCTATAACACTCAGGATGGAAAGGACGCCACCATGGAAACACTCTAATAATGGGTCGTGGTGACTAAGCCCAATGTTCATATAGTATCACTGGGGTGAGATTCCATACTCAAAACCCTATGTAAGGTAGTGTGATTTCCATACTAGCTCGTCACTCTATACCATCGTACCACAGCCTCTATAAAGGCGCATTGTAATTATTATTAGCATGGGGCTTTACCCCTCACCCATTTCTTTCATATAGCCTACATATATATAAGAGAGTGATATTCATTTATAAATCAATATATAATGAAATACTTCTTATTCATTTCAATTAATCATTATTAAAGTCATGTTCATGTATATGATTCAATGCATGAGTCAAGGACCTTTAATGCATGTCATTAGTCAGGCCAAAGGCCACTAAGGTATTCTAATTCATTAAAACATGGAAAATAAGTCATATGGATCAAGTGTCAATTGGAAGGGGTCATTTTCAAAAAACAAATATAGGATTCCACCATCATGTATAATCTATCCTATACAATCCATTTACCCTAACCAATTCATTCAATTCATTAATACATTGCAATTCAATACATATGGCTCAATGTGTGATTTAGAAGATGACATAACCAATAATGCAATTTCCAACTTGAGAAATTCCAAGTCTAAGAGGGCCAAACACCTAAGAGGTGACTGGTTCACATGTAAAAAACATATATCAAGGGAACATTCATTTAGCAACCAAGCAGAAATTAAAATTGAGTTTCGGAAAATTTTAACCAGTTGTCCAAAATGGAAAATTTCACTTGGCACAGCCATGGGGTGAACATATTAGGTATGTACAAGATCTAACCCACCAAATAAGACTCAATGGACATGTATCTAGGTGAAATGGTCAACTAGACATGAATTAATGAATATAATATGGTTTATCAACAATGGAAAATATATAAAACAATGATAAAATTATGAAACGACCAAAACACAAATAGAAAATGGTGTGGCCACCTACCTCAAGTCCTTATATGAATCCTCTCTCAATATCATCCTTAGATTCAAAATAGCTTTGAACAGAAATGAGAAACAATGCAATTCCCATGAAAATAGGTAGAAAGATCCTGCACCTAAATAGTGAAAATGATGGAAAGATTAACTTTTCTATGGTTTGAGAGACTATAGGAGCTTACCAAGACAGATCCAATTCTTCTGACTGATCAAGGATCAGAAATCAGAGGAGGAAGATACATGGATTTCTAGCCTTGGGGTCTTTTGATCACAAAAGAGGAATACAAGGGTTTCTACCCACAAGAGGGAGGATAGTAAAGAAATAAAGGGATAAAAACATAAAAGAGGGGGAAATGTAGGTTTACCCAAAAATACCAAAGAGAATGATTTTCTGTAGAGAAGGGGAACCTTGTACGTTTTTCCACAAGGTTTAACTAACTGTGTGCAGATTGAGAAATGCATTATGTCCCATTTATGCAACTGACCATGTGGTTGTGCACCCAGGGTTTCATGGTTCCATACAATCCATGTGTCTCGGTCTTTTTTTCTCATTTTGGAACTCCGAGCACTGAACAAGCCCCAAACACTCCCTAACATCCATGGATTGATTAAACATCTTAATTTGGGATATTTAAGGTATTCAAATTAAAAAACTAGTGATTCATACATTCAAATGAAATATGGGTTGTTACAACCTTCCCTATTTAAATCAACTCATCACTAAGTTTTCCTTCAGAGGTTAAAAAGGTATTGTTGGAAAAGAGTTTTATCCACTGATAATATATTTCATCTTCCCACTCCAAGGTCTCATTGTGTACTCGTCCATGCTTCTATAACACCCAAACCAAAGTAATGGACCTTCCTTAGAGTGTCTTCATGGTTTAATACACTATAAACACTAGATACTCCTCAATGGAAGCATCCATATCCAATTTATCCTTATCAAGAAAAAGACATATGTCGGATCTAGATAGTAATGGTGAAGTTGTGAAATAAGAAAGACATCATGCATAGACTAGTATCTATGAGCAAGTGTCAACTGGTAATCCAATGGTCCGATCTATTTCAAAAACTCTAAGGTTCCAACAAACATCGGAGAAATCTCAATGTACTTCCAAATATGTCTATGTCCTAACCTAGGAAAGACTCACAAGTAATCCAAATCTTTGACCTCAAACTCAAAGGGTCACCAATGTTTTTTGGCATATAGAGGCTATCTGTACTGGGCTGTCATCATGCACTTTCTGATCATTTGAACCATACCTATAGTCTCATATATAAGGGATTTGGTCCAATCATGGTTTCTTCCTCTACCTCTAGCTAGAACAGTGGTGAGTGACAAGGCCTAGCATATAAGGCTTCATAGGGATCCATCTTGATGGTAGCCTAAAATATGTTGTTATAATCAAACTCAATGAGGGTAATGTGTTTCGACCTAGAACTCTCAAATTTAAGTATTCATGAATATATAATTCCTTATAGAACATGATTAATATGATCCTTCTATCCATAAGTTTGTGGGTGATAGGCTATGCTTAGAAGTACCTATGTACCCAAGGCCTTCTGCAACCTCATCTGGAACTATGATGTGAAATATATATCTCTATAAAAAATGATATAGTGAGGATCTCTATTAAGTATTACAGACTCTCTAAAGTACAAAATTCCAAGATCATCTTCCATGAAAGTATCTCGCATAGGTAAGAAGTTTGAAACCTTCATTAGATGGTCAATGGAAACCAACACTGTATTGTTCCCATGAGGTGATTTGGGTAGACCAATCAAAAAATCAATCAAAACATCATCCCATTTCTACTGGGGAATGGAAAAAAGTTTTAAAAGTCTTGTTGGTAACATATGTTATGCCTTCACCTGCTAACATGTGGAACACCTAGTGAGGAAGTCGGCAATATCGTGTTTCATACCATGCCACAAATATCGGCGTCCTAGATAACGATACATTTTGGTGACATCGGGGTGAACCGCCCATTTTGAGGCATTGAATTTCCCACATCATATCCTCTCTAATTTCTTCCATGATGCATATACACCCATTTAAAGTAAGGTATCATCCCCGTACACTATCCAACCAAAATATTTATTATCATTTGATATTATTTCTCTCAGTACAAGGCCTTCAGGATCATATAACTACCTCATCCATACCCATACAAGAAGATTATAATCAACCACTAAGGATGAGAGGATAGTTTGACCACGGTACTCTTAAACCCCAACATAAATATTTGAGAATAATTAAATAAGATTACATTCACCACTAGATTCAATAACTGCATATGACTGATTTTGTTGGATCAGAGCATCAGCTACATAATTTCTCTTACCATACGTGTAGGAACTCTAAAAATCAAATGACTATAGGTAGTCTACCTACCTGCATTGTATGATATTTAGATCCCACTATATAAAGATATATTTGAGGATTTTTTGATCAATTAATACCATAAAATAATCCCCCAAAAGATAGTGTCTCCAACAACTTAAGGCATGATAAAAAATAGTGAGATCAAGGTCGTGTGTCGAGTAATTCCACTCATGAGGCCTCAACTAATGAGACCCTTACACGACAACTTCTCATCCTACATCAAAATAGCTCCAAGACCGATACCCAATGTATCATAGTATACAGTATAGATCCTATCTAGATATAGAAGAATCAGTATCGTTGTTGAAGTAAAATGAACCTTTAACTCCTAAAATGCTTCTTCATAAGATTTTAGCCAAATGAATTCCACACCCTTCTTTTTCAATCCCATAAGAAGTGTTGCAAGGGATGATAATTCCTAGATTAATAATATATAATAAAAAATCCATAAGAAACTCAAATAATCAAAAACATTCTTGTTCTGCTCCCAATAAGACATAGATCTCACTTTCTCTGGGTCTACTGAAACTTCTAAATCTTGAATAATGTGACCTAAAAAGTGGGATTTGTTTATCCAAAAGTCGAATTTAGTAATTTTAAAATAGAACTAATGATCTCTCTGTGTGTTCATCAAGATCTCAAGATGGGTTTCATGTTTGTTTATGGAGTGATAATACACCAATATATCATTAATAAATACTACCATGAATGAATCTAGATATGGGAGGAAAACCTGATTCATAAGATCCATTAAGACTTCAGGTAAATTAATAAGTTCAAATGGCATGATCAGGTACTCATATAGACCATACCTACTCCTAAAATTTGTTCAAGGTATGTCTTAAGTCCTAAAATTCACCTGATTATAACCTAACCTTATATATATATATATTTGGAAACACTTTATCTCCTTGGAGTTGATCAAATAGGTTGTCTATTCTAGGTAGTTGATACTGATTCCTTACGGTAAGATGATTAAAACCACAATAATCCAAACAAATCCTAGAGGTACCATATTTTTTTCTTTGAGAAAATGAATGGTGAACCCCAAGGAAATGCTTTGGGTCATATAAACCCTTTAGTATCTAGATCCTCAAATTTCTTCTTGAGCTCCAGAATCTCCTTAGGTTCTATCCTGTAAGGAGGAATGGTCACATGTGTTGCTCCTGGAAAAAGCTCAATAGTAAACTCTACCTCTCACACTGAAGGTAGACAATAGAATTATTTAGGGAATATGTCTATGAAATTCTCCACTACATGATGGAAAATAGTGGTTTATAAACCCTGGTCATCTAGGAAAATATTAGAAATTTGCGTTGTCAAATTACCCAACCTCTATTGCTCAGGTCCTAATCGTGAAGTTTACACATCCCATTCAACCTTATGCACATTCATAATGTCATCTGGTGATGTAAACATCACCCTCCAATGATAGTAGTCAATATGGGATCAATATGGAACTAACCAGTTTATCCCAACAATTACGTCAAAACCCGTCATGTCAAGGATGTAGAGATTCCATACAAAAAGGTAATCACTTATCTCAATGGGAAAATCCCAATAATAGAGAACACCCTCAGAACAGATACCTAATAGTGTATCTGGAATCACAATGCCATGAAAGTGCTCAAAATCAAGTCCCTGACATCCCATTATAGTGTCATATATAAACGAGTGATACATGCATGTGTCAAATAAAAAAACACTAATGTGGAGAAAACCACAATGAAACCTTGATATGTAGAATGTTTGGTGCTATTATCCTGTGGTGAAGGCTAGAATAAATGTAAATACCATGTACCGCATCCCTGAGTCAGTACCTAACTACCCTGATAAATCCTACTCTCTTGGTGCTAAGAATCATAAGTGTGACTGCCTCTTCCTCGACTGCCACCTTGGCTTGTTCGACCAGTGGTATTCTAGTTTCATACCTATTTTGATTCTGTTGACCCTACCCCTAACCAAGGATTAGGAAAAAATCCTTACTTTCTAGTCATTGGAGGTAATTTTCTATCGAAATGTTGGATATGACCCATACTAGCACAATATCTACACTCCACTGGATCACGCAAGCATAGAGTCTTCGTGTGTCCATACTTCCCGTACTGGTGGTAGATAAGAATACTCTTTGCACGAGGTTCCTAAATGCTTCTACCTCTATGAGTAGTCTCAAAATTCCTCTTCCTCCCAGAAGAATAACTACTGAAATCTTTAAGTTATGAACTACCTTGACTCATACCTCCAGAATCCCTCAATTTCCACTTTGTAATTATTACATGGTTGACGATTTCTAAAATGGTAGTCAACCTGAACCCATTGACCTGTGATCGAATGTCTATACCAACTCATCCTAGAATCACATAGTAGTCATAAGTTCATCAGAATCTAGAGTATGAGATAACTTCTATAGCTCTATGAAATGGGAAGAGTATTCCAAAACTGACATGCTCCCCTACTGTAAGTTCATGAAGTTTATAACTATGTCATCCCTCAGAGTATAGGGAAAGAAGTAGTCATATAAGATCATCTATAAATAATCCCATACCATTTCATGATACTGATCCACCTAAGTGATTACATCCCACCACTTATTAGCAAAATCATGAAGCATATAAGATGCTAGCTTGACCCTACACTCTAGAGGTGTCTCCAAATGCTCAATTATAGATAGGGTCACCTCGAACCAAGACATAGTAGTATGAGGCCTGCCATCCCCCGATAAGGTGGTAGAATTCTACTACTAAAAATCACTAGTCAAATGTTCCATACTCAAGGAAGGTTGAACTACACCTTTCATAGACAGAATAATATGCATAAAACCCTCAAACAATAGGCATAAATTCCCATATTAGGTAAGGCAAGTGGATCCATAGGTGGTTTTACTAGAGGAACCATTGGCGGCTCACAACCCGCCACCTCAGTTATGTGGTCATTACCAACTTCAGGGCATACGACATGAGGAAATTGTGGTTTCATAATGTTACAAAGCCAAACACATGCCTCCTAAGAGTTTTAATCAATTTATATGACTGAATTTAAGAAACTATGATAGGTACAAATCCTTCCTATAAAACGATCACGCCTCTCTTTCTATTTCAAAATTCTGGTCTAGATGGTGTAACATACCATACATGCAATAAAAATTAAAGAGATACCCACTAACCACTACTAAGGTCAGGTTCATCTCCAAGTCTCTATGTTCTATGCATATATAAGATGGCTATTCAAAATTAGGAATCATATTCCTTCTGAATTTTTTAGTTTTCAAATATTAAATCACTTTAGATGGTTGAATTAAATGGTTTTCAATTTCCAATATATAGGGGACCGTAATTCTTATTGACCAAATATGGCATCCACTTAACCCACACCCTAACACATTCCTTCTCATGTGACTAATGGTAAATAGCTCAACATTCCATAACTAAATGCTTAAGGTGTCTTCTTTATCCTATTTAGGATAACATTTTCAGGTTAAGGTAGGTACTTTAAGTATCATTTATGTTTTCTAATACATGTAATAAGTTTCATCATAATTCAATATATTCAAGGTATAAATAAATATTCAATAGAAAAATGAATTTTGAAAATAGATGTGACATTGAAAAATATATGGCCTATTAATCATATTGTTCCTATGATGATGCATGATCTAACGAAGAGTGATCATTTCATTAGACTACAGTAAAGAAATCATAATTTCAATAACACCAATATCAATAACCTCACAACACAACTACATCACCCGATGGTAAAATGATATCAACAGTAATAGGAAAAAATAGAACAAAAATTATAATTCAGGAAACTCAGTCTATACCATAATCATGGGTTTGTGACGCCCAATAATAGATTATGACCAAGTTCCAAGCATTACCAATATCCAATCTATTGTATCCAAATATTAATTCAAGAAAAGAACCTCTCTAATACCACTTTATAACCACCCGACCTAGGATCCACTTAACCTATTTTCTGAACTGGTGGCTCACATGGCCCCAAGCATGCCTCCCCATACACCAGAGGCTCCAAATAGAAGTGAGGATGTAAAGGTGGTATAGTGGAGAGACTATACCCTCATATAATAATGAAACGATGTAAATAACCAATAAAAATACAACAGTTGTGGAATCATAATATAAATAAATAGAATCATTGAACTATGAAAGTGTAAACAGATAACTAAAAAAGTAAGCGGTGGAAGAAAAGGATAACTAAACAACTGATAATAATACGAAAGCCTCTATGGAAGATTATTTCATGTGATTCATGACATGTTGTAATAAAAATATAAATATCAGATACAAGCATGATATATTTTAGTACAAAAGGATAAAGAATAAAACTTCCCCATAAGCATCTCGAGCCTATGCTTGGTCCTCTGCTCCTGAGCTCCAACTAGGTAAGAAAAAAACAATATATTTCAGGGTCTTTTCCCTTATCAATTCCAATAGGAAGCTAGTCTTTTGGGGTACCAAAGGCAACCTGATTAGGGTGTGAGATAAAAATATTAGTATTCAACCACCAATGGTGTCTACATATAATCTGAGTCGTTCTAGTAACTAAACAGTGTGTAGGTATAACAGAAAAGTAAGACAAAACTTAAGTAAATAAATATCCCTATTAGGTTTCTATAGGACACTCGGGGGGTTCAACCTTATTTATCTCATGGATGGAAAGAGGTTTGAACATTTACTATATATATAGTATAAATTTATACATATTATAGTTTTATATTGCATCCACCTATATGAACTAAGTGTGTGCAGATACCTAATGGCCATATACAAGGAATAATAGTGATAGAAGGACAAGGGAGTAACTCAAAAATCCATCACCAGTTTAATGATACTATAATATCATGCAATATGGTACATTCCCTACATCCCAAATAGAGTGATAGACTCTATTCTACAAAACTCATGATGGTGAACATACCGCCATGGAAACACTCTAATCATGGATCATGGCACCTCATCCCAATGTCTATATAGTATCACTGGTGTGAGATGCCATAATCAACACCTGATGGAAGGGTGTGGGATTTCCCTCTAGGATCATTACCCCTTACAATCGTATCACAACCTCTATAAAGGTGCATTATAATTATAATTTCCATTTGGCATTACCTTCCATCCATTTCTTTCATATAGCCCATATATATATATATAATAGAGGAATATTCATTTATAAATCAATAAATAAGTTAAATACATATTATGAATTTCAATTAATCATTGTGAAATGAATGGTAATATATATAATTCAATACATGGGTCAAGGATCTCTCATACATGTCATTAGTCAGGACAAAGACCAGAATGGGATTCCAATTCATTAAAACATGGAAACAAAGTCATATAGCTCAAGTTTCAATTAAAATGGTTCATGTTCAACACATTTAAAGGATTCCACCATATTGTTTAAGATATCTTATACAATCCATTTACCCTAAAAAATTCATTCAATTCATTAAGACATGGAAATTCAATATATAAGGCTCAATTGGTCATTTAGAGGATGACATGGCCAATAAGGAAATTACCTACTTTGTAAATTCCAAGTCTAAGATGGAAAAACACTTAAGAGGTTACTTGGGTCACATGTAATACTCATATCTCAATGTCACTTTCATTTAAAAACCAAGATGAAAGATAAATTGAGTTCCGGACATTTTGAACCCATTGTCTAAAATGGCCAATTCACTTAGCACAAGATTGGGGTGACCATATAAGATATGTACAAGCTCTAACCCTGTAAACAGAACTCAATAAAAATATATCAATGTCTGAGGGTTAATTATACATGATAGAATCAATATAATAGGGATTCTCGATAAATGATGACATAAGGAAGGACAATAAAATTATGAAACAACCAAAACTCAAATGGAAAATGATGTGACCACCTTCCTCAAGGTCATAGAAAACTCTTCACTCAATATTGGGCTCATATTCATAGCATGTTGGAAGATATCTAAGAAATATTCCAATTCCTATAAAATAGGGTGAATGCTTCTACACCTAAATAGCACAAAAGATGGAAAGATTAACTGTTATGGTATTTTAGAGTCTAGGAGAGATTACTGAGACTGATCCAATGCTTTTGATGGATGGAGGATCAGATGCCAGAGGATGAAGATACATGGATGCCTAACTTTATGATCTTTTGAGCTCAAAAGAAGAAGAAAATGGTTTTAACCATTGAAGGGAGGAGAAGAAAGAAATAAAGTTTTAAAAACATAACATACAAGGGAATGTAAATGCACCCAAAAATAAAAAAGCATGTGGTTTCCAAATCATGCAACAATCATGAATAGTTTCTTATAGAGAAGAGGTTTCCCACATGGTTTAGAACATGGTTTGAATAAATGTATATAGAATGTGAAAATGGTCTCTATCCCATGTCTGCAACTGACCAAATAGTCATGCACCCTGGGTCACACAGTTGTAAAAAACTGTGTTTACCTGACTATTTTTCCCATTTCAAAACTCCTTGCTTCGAATTATCTATGGGAACTCCCGTGACCTCCTTGGATTCATTAAACATCTTTATTAGGATTTTTTATGTTATTCAAAATTAAAAAATAATGACATGTACCATTGTTAAAATACATTTCATTACAACCATGAAACTTCATATCCCTAGAAATTCTCAATGATTCAATTGACCAAGATACAAAGCAAAGACAACATATCACTTCAAATGAAACCTCCACCACCTGAAGATCAAATACTTAATAGTCACCCTTCTCAAAAAAACTCAAAACCCAAAAAGAGACTAAATAATTTCTTCTCAAAGAAATGTACCCACACCAAAAGAGAGAAAAAACATGCACCAAAGAACTTCAATCATATGATAAATGATTCAAAGAAAGAGGATAAAATATCAAAAAACAACCTCAAGATATAGAACACCCCAACCCCTATAATATAAATCAAGAAAGGTTCTCATCGTGGTCTATTTGAGATATCCACAAGAGTTCATTACAAGACCCACTATAAAGGCTAACCAACTACCATGACTGAGGTCATACGGGGTGGAAAAAATGACACACTAGAGAAAAAATGAAAAATCCACAATAGGAAACAAAAGAACCATTTTATTATGTTCACCACAATATTTTTCTTAGAGTGGTATCCCATCCATTTAATTCTTTTAGACAAACACAAATTTTACAATTATAAACAACTCACAAATCCATATAAATATTCTAACATTGGTGTGACCTCTTAAATTTCCATGTCACACCCAACCACCTTAATAGAAGACATTAAAATGACCCATAGTGGGTCTCTCTACCATTTATGATTCCAAAAATCATGATATAATCGATCCTAGTATGTGGCGGGCCCAAAAAAATAAATTTAATCCAAACACTGAACCAAATCATGAGTCATAAGATCCATAACACAGAAGAATCTCCAAATGAGCACCACAAAAGAACTCAAACTAATCAAAAGGAGGAAAAACTATTTAATATTCATATCCACAATGCAGTAACATATATATTTTAGGAAATATGCCACTATGATAATTAAAATTAAAGGTTTGTAAGGAATGAAAACTATAGTATGGTAAAACTTTTATAGTCTCCACTCCTACATCGGAGACAACATGTTTGATGTACAAACCCCGCACCTGTAAACACATGCACTGCATCATAAGATTAACTCCAAGACCTATGGTTATAGATTTGATTTCTTGATGCATATGATACATAGAATACATTAGCTATTAATATCAAACCAAAACTCCTTCTTTTAGTGATACAACTTACCTAACTTCTTCATGTATCACCAGAAGCCACACCGATGATGAGCCTTCAATGGATATCAGAAATATGGATTAGTGTTCCCAAACTGAACACAATGGAATAAAAAAATCATGTTTTCTGATAATTTAATTTAAATAACTAACAAGGATACCTTTTTGGAATAGGTTCCTATAGTTCAAAATCCTCACCGGATGGGGAACCTCCATGAGAACCAAAAAAAACAAACTACCAACTACCATAGACTAACCTTTAAGACTTTCCTAGATGATATAATGTGATCCTTTATCTCTAGATAGAGACCCCACATGGAAAGATGATCCTCCAACTGGTCATTCGAAGCTATCTCTAGAGAAAAGGTAACTAGTTCATTGAAATGGTCAACATTTCCCTTCACCTTCATTTGACTTTATCGAGCATCCAAAAGCTCATACACTTTATTCTCAATCACTTTCACAAGACAAAACTATTGGATGAATGTTGTCATGAATATCTCCCAAGACATTCCAACTAGAAATGAGGATCGGATGATCACCTTCCAATGGTCTTGTCCCAGTCCTTTAAACATACCCAAGATAACTCGCACACTCATGACTTATTTAGTTCCAAAAAAACTGAAAACACTCTCAATTTCCTCAGGACACTCAATATCTTCTAACGTACCCAGATTACTACATACAATGGGTAGAGATTGAGAAGATCTCATCTTCAACAAGCTACTATGAGTTTGGATAGGGCTAACAATAGGAAGAGACTCCTAAGAAACGTTCTAGTTCATTCTAGGTAACATATTCTAAACAATGTAAAACACAAGACCAAATCAAAATCAAACCATAACATGACAAATTTTCATTTTAAACCAAAAAAAATATCATAAAACAACATGATATAAAACCAAATCAAAACCAATTAAAATTTTTACCAAAACAACATCGAAAAACAAGACAAGAACCCCCTTTTTCTTATAAAACCACCATTTCCATATTCACCCATTTTTAAATTCAATTCACCCATTAAAAATTAAAAAAATACACTTCTAAAACTACTATAAACTCCAAATCCCATTTTCTAGTCCATTTTACCATTTCAAGTCCTCTTGGTGAAACTCGCTTCAAACATATCCACTTCTAAAACCAAACACAACTTCCACTTCCCCTTTGAAATTGAAAAACCAATCAAAAAAGAAGCCTTATCCCTTTTTAATCCACATTTTTTTTCTTTGAAAACCATTTTCAAAAATCCATTTCCTTTCAAAATCTACTCACACAAACAAAAATAAAACCAAAGAATATTATAAACCAAAATAAATGAAATAGGGAATTGGTGGTCATATATAACCTGACTACATGGTTTATTAGACCATGCAATGAGCATGCACTAACCACTAAAAGGATATTTAACTATGCACTTAGGATCCACATGGTTTGATACACCATGTAAGATCATTATGTACCACTAGATCACTTCCACTATTATCAACCAATATACTTAGGATCATCAAACTAAATAAATGATAATCGTATAAACCCAAAACTAAAAATAAGGACTCAAAACCCAACTATCCCTAGTGAATCAACTCTCATCATGAGTGGTGGTGATCAGGCACCTAGCCCTGAACAACCTGTTGATCCCAAAAAAATCTATATATGATCTACCTGACATCCCAAATAAAAAGGGTTTTTCTGATACCATTTTATCAAGAACCAACCCAGGTCAACCCCAAACCAGTCACCCAATCCATCTCACATCATGGACTAAGAGCATTTCTGATCCTCTTAGTATGGAAACTAGCATCAGGTATCAATTAAACTCAATTGGGAATAGTTTTCCCCATAAATGATAGAAAAAAATATAAATATAAATTAAAAAAAATCTATAATAATAAATAAATAAAACTAAACATACCTCTATGTGACCCTATATGTCACCACAAACAATTGATCCAATATCACTCCAAGGCGATAGAAACTGAGCTAAAAGTTGTGCCTGAAGCTAAAAATAATGATGGGATATATCTGTGAGTATTAAAACTTAGTAGGTATACCAGAATAAAAAAATTCTATATGAATCGACATTAAAAAAACCAAGTCATGTTAGTTTGAAAATAAGACATAAAAATTTGGGTTTTCAACTATTTTTAAGGGAAAAATTAACTAGCTTCCATTTTAAATAAAAACCATTATCCATTAAATTATCAAAATATATCCTAAAGAAGGAAAACACATTTCAATAAATTACATTAAATGGTAATAAATTCTAGAAAAAATATGGGGTGTCACTATATGCAGATACGAAAAAAATGAAACTAGATAGAAGAGAATTTTAGAATAGTGCTACAAGGAATCAGAGTAAAAGAGAGTGGGTACTATTTTAAATCCCTAAGCAGCTAGGGTAAGTGAGGAATTAGGATCCTCGCACTCTCAGGGATCAACCAAGGATGCGAAGGTATATATTCAACATGATCTAACCAACCCCCATCGTTAGTAGTTTAGTTAGTTTTATAGTGTAATCCTGATAGGTAGGGAGAGTCATGCCTAGTATACTTATCCTAGTCTTCCCTCCTAGATACCCAAGATTCCCATGTACCATGGCCAAATGGAGGTGAGTTTAATATAACCATATATGTACATGTAATATTTGTTACCCAAAACTGATCCACCTTATCACCTATGATCCCCCTTCTTAAGTGCATACACATTATAAGTTACAAATAAACAAAGCACTATACCATCATCAGGCACATTTTCTATAACACATTGTTAACATGAAAATTTTACATTTTTCTTTCAAGGGGCATTCCTTAAGGGTGTTTTCCATTTCCACAAAAGAAATTAATGTTCTAATTGAGACTTAATTTTTTAATTATGTATCAATTTGGAAACCAATTGAATATTCAAAATACTTTAAATTTTCTAAATCAATGCTAAAAACATATTTTAACAGGAAAAAAACACATAGGAATCCAAGGTAAATTATTTAAAACATATGAAAATAAAATTTCTAAAAACCAAAACAATTTTTCATATCATATACATAATACTTAATATTAAATCATAATTTCAAAACATTTATCCAACTAATTAATTCAAATTGAAGTCTTGGACATAGGAAACCTACCTCAAAACATGCTTCCTTTTGACAATAACAGTCTTAAACCACCCCAAAAAGGCCACATAATCAAAGACACCCTCCTATTACACTTATGTTCATGTGAACATATATATATATACATATATATAGAGAGAGAGATCTAAATGAAATATATATATTCCCTATGTTGTAAGGGAATATGTACAAAAAATGTATATATATTCCTTACCCACGCATATCGTGTAAGTCCCCTTTATAAATCAAGGTCCTGAAACAATGAAAAAAATATAAGAAACTCAAAAACTATAAAATCCCTAATTAAAAATTGTAAAAATTGATGAACAAAAAAAACTACCCAAAACCCATGGAGAATCCAATACCTTCAATGTTCATGTCTATAATTGGTCCCCAGGGGGGCCAAGGACCCAAGACATCAATGAGTAACAATATAAATTCCCAAAAATTAGGGTTGGGTTCTAAATAAATTGTGAACACCACCCAAGATAAAATAAAATCTAGAAATGGTGAGGAATAATGAAGGATACGGATATAAGAAACTCTCCAAAATTCATCTCACCCAAAATCATAGAAGAAATAAGATACTGGAGAAAGAGGGGAGGAGGTGGTGTCATGTGCGGGGAAGCCCATGTGGTCTTCGAATGATATTGTGGAGGGGGTGAGGGAGTGTGTGAGAAGAATACCACCTTTAAGGGGTTAGAAGATAATAATAATTATGATGTGGATGATGATGAGGATGATTATGATGATTATTATTATGATGATGATGATCATCATCATATTAATAATAATTTTTTCAAAATCCAAGAAACTAATCATGATCTGGGCACATTGTTGGCCAAACCATGTTCCAACTGTACGCCTATACTGGAGTCCCTAGACACCCTACCTGGGAAGGATGTGTGGTTAGAGAAATTGTGTGTCGACCCTGAAGTCGTCTCTTCTAAAAACTATAGACACACTCATATGGTCGATGTATAGTTTCTACTAAAAGTGCACTAACTTTGTGCCTATAATGAAAATTCCCAAAATTAAAATTTAAAACTCCAAATAGACTGAAACTCATAAGAATAGTTAAAAATAATTAAATGATTAAAAATATATAACATGTTAGGGTTGGGGTGTGGAAAAAACATAGTGTGACTGCATGTGAAATTAGAAGAAGAACTGGTGATCTAAGGGATAGGGAGGAGGGAATAGCATCATGTGAGGGTGATCCCATCCGAGTTTTATGTTTCATGATTATAGAATAGGGGTAGATGTATGATTTTTTAGTTAAAATTGGTTATGAGGAATTATGTGAAACACTAATTTTTAATATTTTTGGACCATCTCATGGTTTTCACACATTTTTTGTCAAACTATACACTAATTGTGTGCCCCTTATAAGGTTTTTAGGGAACTCACATGGGTAAGCCACAATATTGGTAAAACTATGTAAAAATAATTTAAATTTATTTTTTAAAATTTCATACCCAAAATGAATAGTTATAACATGGTTTGAACTAACATTGTGATAACCCTGAAACTGGAGGTTTCTATTTAAAGTTTAAAATTTTCCAAAAAAAATGAAGACTCTAAAAATAAATATAAATAAATAAATAAATTATTAAAATATTGATAATTTATGGTTCATGAAGTGATTATTCTCCCCATTATGAATATGTATTCTCTTAGAATGCCCATAAAATCAATAAATACTCCAAACAAACCACAAACAATAATGGGGGGAAATGAGCAAAAGGATTTAGCAAAAAAGAGAGGTACAGTCCACAAAAAGACCTCCAAGTCCTACCAAGACTATTTAAAACCATTCCTCCCAAAAACACCTCTAATTAACCAATAAAACATGGTTTCCTAAAATATAATATCAATAAATGGATACCTAACGTGGGTATCTCAACCATTTAAGAAACTCCCTAACAATGAGGTTTGAAAGGACAAAGGCACTCAAAATATTCTATTGAACTAATTCTTGAACCCTGAACCAAAGTGAATCATATATAATCCATAGTAAAACACATGTTCATAATTTTATGAAAATAACCAATAACTATCAAAATGAAAAAAAGGTATAGATAATTACAAAATGGTAAATAAAAATGAAATCAGACAAGAATTTTTTTTGAGATAATAGAAATAAAACCACTAATGAACACCCTCAGAACATAGAATAAAAAATGAGGAGGAACAAATCAGGAGAAAACCTCAAAAAAATGCATGATATCTAGCCTTGGTTCATGAAAACATGTATCATAGTACTAAATACCTATGACACTAATCATGGTGACCCCCAAGTCAAAACAACCTTAGTGTACGAACTCAATTGGTCCAATGTCCATCCTAGTCAACCAAGGAACACAACCTCAATTGTCCCATTCTCTAAAAACATGAATGAAATATCGCTATAACCATATGCACATAGAAAATATCTAAAGACCCACCCAAAAGAAAAGTCACACAAAAACCTCAAAGTTCCATAACCCACAAAATAAATTGGAATAAGATATAAATAAGTTAACCCAAATACAACCACACCAATACCCACATGATGATAATCCTTCAAGATATGATCTCTTATACCCAAAGTCACTCAAGTCCTTTTCAAGATGTACCCTTAAATTAATGGAGGAAAACACTAGACTCGATCAATCACATTAAAAGAAAAATAAAATTCATCCAAAATACACCAAAACAATATTAAATCTTATGGGAATAAGAAAAAATTACCACTCATGAAAATCAAAACACCTAATAAGTAAAGAAAAAATATTCATTTAACAATTAATGTTACCCCAAAATATTTTAAAATCTTAAAACATCACTTGAAACCCCATTCAAAAATTTATATTTCCACTTTAAAAGAAATAATTACCCACCTTTTATCAATTAATACACATTTAATTTTCCTATTTTAATTTCAAAACCAAAAAATTTATTTCAACATAAAATTTCATAATTCTAATGGAAATTTTCAAATATCAAAGTCATATTATCCCTTTAAAACCCCAAATTATGATTATAAAATTCCATTTCTAAATTTTCATTACCAAAACATTTTTCTTTTGAAACCCACCTACACCTACCAAAACATAATTTTTGGAATCAAATGACACCAAAATCTGTATAATAGGGACTAGTGTTTTTGTATATCCTAGAAACATTCTTTTGTATTCCATGTCCCAATCATGAAACCACCACTATAAGTCATGTTGAACCATGCACTTAATCCCCACATGGTTTTATTAGTTGTGTAATCCTACTTCATAACACCATTAAAACATCTATTATCATTCCACAAATTGTATAAATCCTTTGAACAAAAAAATACAAAAAATAAATACAATAAAGTCAAATTTTCATGAATTGAACCCAAAATTCCATGATAACTTGGGTTACTAATGAGAAATAGTGATCTGTTTGCCACCCAATACCTCCCTCTGAATCCATAATGAACCTACACTAATATACCATTATATCCAAAATAGTAAAGAGATCTCAAAAAAAATGCCCACTTAAGAACCTAACCATCATTAAAAATTCTCATATACCAGGTTGATTCACCCATCCAATGAATGCAAGAAACAAACTGTGATATCCATTAAGTGTGTTCCTAGTAGCCCCAAGGTGGTAATAAGTAGCATAGTTTCTAATTTAATCAGAGGGAATGATATCACCATTAAAATAAAGTTGAAAAGGATTATAAAAATAATTAAAATTTATTCATGAACTATCCTAAAATTGGATTACCATACCGTATCAAATAAATAAATAAATAGGGTGGTATAAAAGAAATAAATTAAATTAAAAAAACAAATCCCCCTACTCACCCTAATCACCCTCTCTAACATAAAAATACCATTATATGTTTATCCTTGACCACCTCAATATTAGTAGACCTCCAACCATAGAAAGAAGAAAAATCCATATATAGTCAATGTGATAAAAGAAACTAAAATGAAAGTAAAAAACAAACATATTTGGTCAAACTATTACTTATGACCCATGGTCACACTCCATCCAAAACTAAAACATAAATTTATCTAGGAGTGATCTTGAAAAAATCCAGATCATGAATCTAAAATTAAATAGGCATGGATATATCAATACCTGATAAGATACTATAGGCTATAAAATAGGATTATTGTTTAATTAAAGATTAATTTCAATGCTAGTTTGAAAATATAGTTAATAAATAGTTTTCTAATATTTATATGCAAAGACACTATCCCATAATATTTATAAAATTCAATTTTTTTTCAAATTAAAAAATATCTTATAAATCATTTTATAGCCTACATCACCACTATCGGAAAAAAAATCATTTGAAAAAAATTGTTCCATTTAAAAAACCCCTTTATCAAATATTTTAAAACCATAAAAAAGAAAGAAGGATAATATCAAAAATTAACAATTAAATTAATACAAGTTCAAATAAAGAATTATTTTATGAATTTAAGTAGATAATGAAATATTACAAGTGATAAAGTAAAAACCAAGAACCATGGGTGACTCTTGGAAAAATAAGGTTTCATCTTCTCATTCCAAGATCCTAATATTCTCGATAATCAAACCATATAATACCATTCTCATTAATGATTCATTATGGATACTATACCAAAACCTAGGAGAAATAAAATACTTATTGCATTATGTTTAGTTAGTGTTATATCATTTTTCCTTGGATAGGGTGGGAATTCATGATCTCTACTACCTCGTATAACATCTGGATATTTTATTAAAAATGTTTCCTTTAATTAAATGTTTTTTATAGTATGTTAATGAAGTAAATAAATAAAAAAATTAAATTATTTACCATATATTAATTGATGATATTTAATAATCAACATCAACTGTAATGGTAATATATCATTTGTCAATAAAAATAATATATTGAATTGGGATGAATATATATATATAGGATAATGATAATTCTTTATGACTAAAATTAGTTTTAAATAAATACATTTATTGATAATTATAGAATTTAATAGTGAAATGTTATTTATTAGATCTTATGAATATATTTATAAATTACCGATATTTTTTAAGATATATATGAAATGAAATTTATTAATATGGTAAATAATTAATGAATTTAAATTGTTATAATATGTTATATAAATAGAAATATAATATATAATTAAGACTATATTGTCACATAAAGGTAAGGAATATTGGAAGCTGTATAAAGGTAGAAACCCAACATCATCCTCATGTAAAGGTAGATTTACATTCATGTAAGGCTCATCTTCAAATTTAAATTTTCATTTAGAGTCTAGTGATCATCTTAATTTTTCTCACACTAATTTTTTAAAAAACCATAAAAAATATGTATATATATCATAACAATAGGATATCTAAAAATATTATCATTCATAGCTCATGTTTGGAAGAAAAAACCTAAAACATACACAAACATCATCTTCTTCCTATTTTTACAATGTCAAAGGTAAATTATATATATACATGATTTTTTTGGATGGAATATAGTGATAAATAAATGAAGATATATTATTTTAGTGATAAATATAGTAGCAATCAATATTTTTCATGTTTATAAGTTATTAAACATAGTGTGTTAAATGATTTTTCAATAAAATTTTGTATCAAAATATGAGTGTCAGTTGGATATATATGGATTATTGATTATTAAATATAATAACATATCCATGCTCTTTCATACTAAACACTTTCAACTAAACAAGTTTATAGAGAGAGAAATAGAGAAGAAATGAAAATGAGGGGTGAGTTCTTAGGATATTATTCATGAGATGTAAGTCCTATGAGTATATTATGATTATGGAGGTAACTTCAGCAAGATTTGGTTATGGTAAGGGAAATATATTTTCAAAACATCCCATGTTAAATTTCCAAAACCCACTTTGTTCAGAGAAAACATTTTAAAATTCACTAATTTTCTAAAAACCACTCTTTTAATCAGATTACTTGTTCTAAATAATATTTCTATTATTTTTATCTATTTGTATAGTTTCCAAATAAAACTCCCAACATTGATATTTTTTTCGCTTCTAGTTTCAAAGATGGTTTAAATATGTATGTTATCATATTTACAGACACACTTTTATTGTTTTAAAATTTCAAGGTTTGTAAATTATGGAGTTTAAACTCCATTTTTAAAATTATCATTTTATGTATGAATTTTTTTTTATTAAATCATTTTTTCATGTGAAATTAAGTTATTTTTTTGAATTAATTTCTCTCTTGAATTTCATTTATGTTTAAAGTTTTATATGTCCATACACTACTTTCTCTTCTATGTTTTATACATGTTTTTACGATTTAAATTAAAGATATATGTTTTGAGGAAAATTTAGTTATTTATAAACTATATCAATAATTATTTTCTTTAATGTATTTATTGAATATATAAATAACTTTATTTTTCAAAAATAAATTTTTAGAGCACTATTAATAATGTTTTGAAAATATGGTTTGGGTGGAAAACTCCAGTGAAAAAAACGGGTAAAGATATAATTTTTTATTAAAATTTCACACATTGACTTTTTATACATGATGAGGGGTGTATAATGATGCCAAAACTCATAGGATTTGTTTCACGAACTAATGATTGATCCCTATATATCCTTAAATTTCCCAAGTAGCCTCGTGATTTTTCTTTTCTAGGCTTATGAAATTATTTTTTGAAAAATAATTTGATCTATTATAAAGAGAAATATCTTGAAATTATATTCAAAAGTAAAAAATATAATTATAAATATACTTATTGAATGTATATAATATCATTGGTTTTCAATTAATATTTATTTTATGATATTTTAAAAATATTTTAAATAAAACATTCATCTTACTCATGTGTGTAAAAAAATTTGAAAACCCATTTTTATTTTAAAGGAAAAGATGATTTTTATTCTAAATTAATGTTTAATTTAATTTAATGTATTCATTTTCTAATGGAAAATGTTTTCAATTAGTTTTTATTTATTTTAAAAGGGATTGGTTTTAAAACCCCTTTCTAAGAAATATTATTTTCACCCCAAGTATTTAATTTTGTTCAAATGTATTATAGATGAGTAGAAGAAAATATAAAGATGGTATTAACATGATTGATTTGTCAATATTAATTAAAGATTTGTGTTAATACTAATTTAACTGATTAGTATGAGTTTTGGTCTGTATTGAATGTTTCTAATTCTCTAAATCTCTAGACCTAAAATAATCTTAGTGGTGTAGTGACTCATCATTTTGGAATTAAGTTGTAAGTATTTAATTATTATTTTTAAGTCACTTCTATTAAATACCTTTTAAGTAAATATAATGATAAAAATGTATGTGTTTTTTATCACTAGATATAGGAGTTCTGGTCTGGGGAATCAAACCCCAGACTAATATTCTTTCCCAAGTCATCCCACCTAAGTAACTGGGGTCCCCATGTGTTATTCCCATTTCAAAAAAATCACATTTTATAAATAATGGGGTGGCCTACATCAACCTGTCACAATCTATTTCATTTATCAAAAGCAACATATGCCTTGTTAAATGATAAAATTTAGAAAAACAATGGTAAATATATAAACAACCCATGAGAAATAAAACCAACTATTTGTTTCATTAATAAATTTATTTAATAAATTAAAGAACTATTTATAAAATATTAACAAGTATTTAAATCATTCCAATATAAAAATTACAATTAATCATATAAATCCACTTTAAAATTTTATTTTAAATGCATGTTTGAGAATTTATTTCAAATTCTTTAAGGTCTCCCTCTCATTATTCCTAATATATAATTACACATATATATATTTCCCTCACTATACAGATTTACATTCTTCCATGAGAATTTTCACACATACACACACACTTATATATAAATATATTTATCTATATATATGTATGTCTTCCCATTTAAATGTGCATAACCATCGAATATATTAAAATCCCTTAAAAATATCTTATTAAAATTCAATGTCTACCTTGAAATATTTTATTAAGAAGTTGAATTTCATATCTTACTTGAAATTAAAATTAAGGATTATGATCTACCTAATAATTTTCATTAAAGATAATAAAAGAACTATTAAAAACTTATAATTATTTATAAGGTTCAATCAAGTAATTTAACAAATGTGTAGTGTTCATGACTAAAGGAAAACAAATTTTAACAAATATTTATTATGTAAATGCACTCTTTTGTTAACGAAAACAAATTTTAAGACAATTTTTATCTTTAAAATCCAATAAATATTTATAAAAATTATTATACACCAAAAAGTTGACTGTAAATGATAGACAATCAGGGGTCCAAAAATTAAAGTGTTAATCATGAATACTTACTACCTCAAACCAATAGTGGGAGGTTTAAAACTATGAATAATTTTTGAATGAAATGAAAAAATAACATTAAAAACCCAGTTAAATAAAAAAACACATAATCAAAACCCAAATCCAACCTAGGGTTCGGCCCAGGGTGACCCACAAAGAAGGAGGAGGGGAAAACAAGGACAAAAGTAAGTAAGATGAATGTGTTGAGGAGGATAACAAATCCTAGGGTAATTACGAACAAAAGTGGAGGGAGAACCAGCGATACAAGGGTGAGGGAGGTGGGGAGAGCATCACATTATTGATATCCCCTCTAGGGTTGGTGTCCTATGAATATGGTAGAGGGAGATAAGTGAGTTGTCTTAATTAAAAGGGGGTAGGGTATTTAGGTAAAACCCAATTTTTTATATTATGGGTGCATCAGATGGTTTGAAAACACAGTTTCCCAAGTCATGTGCCAACCATATTCCCCTTTAGTGATCCTTAGGGAACTCGTGTGGGTTGGCCACATGGTTGGTCAAACTATGTTCCATCCATGAAAAAATGTATTGTAAACTATAGGCCCAAAATTTATGTCTATAACATAGTTAACACTAACCATGAAATAACCGTGTGATAGAAATTTATCATGATTTTTTTATAATTTATTAAAAAAAGACCCAGATTTCAATGATAAATAAATAGAAATAATTATTTAATTAATTTCAGAATTCATAGTCTGGGGTTTGAAACTCATGGGATCAAAGATATCTATAAAAATTTTCACAGTTAGAACAATATTTCTTATTTAATTTATTTTTCAATCAATGAACATAAATAAATTAAAAACTCATCACACTTAGAAATTAATAATTATTAAACTATTATTATACTTCTAGAGTAAAATCAGGGTAATAAACATTAACATTGAATAATAATACCATATTTTCCATTAACATTATTTACATGCACTTCTCTTCGTAGACCATCATACATCATAATACTAACTGTGAAAATAACTTTTATCATTATTTTTCTATATTTTAAAACGACACAAAACTATTCCTTGAAAATGACTTTTACATTTCCCTATATAAATTATGATAAAACATGTTATAATAGTTTACATTTAGACTTCATATCATACTAATTTTTAAAAATCTCTCTAAAGACATGCTCTCCCTAAATAATATATATCTCCCCTGTTAGGTTAAACAGATACATTTTGATTCTTCCTCTATATAGTTTTGATCTTAATTAGTAATTATACTGAGTGACTGAACATAAATATATTTATATTATATATCTAAACCATTAAAAATAATAATGAAATAATCAAGCGGGTTAGGGGATATAATAACCATACATTATCCTTGAGAGGAATAGGGTTGAAATCCTATCATCGAATTCAATATATGAAATGTATACATTGTAAATTCTTTAATGAATACATATATTATTTTTTCCTTTATTAGAATGAATACTATCATTATTATTTCCTGATCAATATTCCCATTAATAATGTGATGTTTTATATCAATTCTCTTTGACTGAGAATACTAAACCAGATTTCTTGATAAATTGATGGAACATTGATTATTACAAACAATAAGAAGTGTAAAAATCACTTACACCTTGATATATTGCAATTATGTTATTATCCAAATCAATTGAGTTATAAATTTAGTTACAAAAATATATTCTTTATCACTAGTACTCAAGGTGAATGAGCATTGTCACTTTCTAATCCAATACACAAGCCTTTAACCAAAAAAAACTCCACTAGATATTAATATTTGATCATCTACATTTATATATATATATATAAATCCAAACATATCAATATTTTCAATAATATAATATTTAAGTCCATATTTCCTTATATAAATAAAATATCTAAGAATTATCTTTCCAGAGATGAATTTGGATTCCATCGATTAACTTGGATACATGTAACATAATGTAATAGCATATAATTGTTTTGATCATAAAGTTAATAAAAAATTAAACTACTAATAATATTCTATAATTATCTTAAATATACTTATCTTCCATTTTTATACTTTAAAATTGTGGTTCACACTAAATTTAGAGATGAAATTAGCTTGAAATAATCCATTCTAGTCTTCATTTAAAGCTCTCAAGCATACTTTTCTTGAGAAATAAACATATGACCTTCGTCTTGGGAAATTTATATTCCCAAAATTCACATTAACTCTCCAATAAATAAAATCTAAAATATATTATTCAATTCTAAAGAAAATTTTTCACAAAATCATTAAATATATCTATAAAAATTATATCATCTATATATATTATAATAATAAATTTTACCTATTTATATTTTATAATATAGAAACTTTTTCCACTCTACCTTTCATAAATTTCAACTTATTCATGAAGGTTTATAACTTAGAAAACAATTAACTTTGGAATTTTTTAACCCATAAATATCCTTCTTTAACCTACAAACATGTCCTCTATCTTCACAAAGAAATAATCCATCATTTTTTTAAATTTATAAAACATCTTCAAACTCTTCTTTTAAGAAGCATAACCTAAAATATATTTAGAGTATCTTGTATCACCATTGTTTTTTAATAGAAGAAATTTACTAATCATATAAAGACTAGAAACTAGATAAAACCCCACATAAAAATCATTTCTATCTACCTATTAATACCAATTTTATAATTGTATTTCTTTATTGATTACCACAACACCTATTTTATTAATCTTGTTACAAAACATCAAATTTATTCATAAACCATTTTTATTTGATGAATTGGGTACCAAATCCGAATTTCAATTAGTCTAGATCAAAGATAACTTTTAATTCATAGTATCATTCAACTCTTTATACTCAAATTAATCTTTCACATCACGTGGTTAAACTTGAGAAAAAAATTACATATTTATTGATGTTCTCAAAGTTCATCTTGTATGAACCTATTTTATTTATTCTCCAATAATATTCTAGCACTCTTCATACTTTCTTAGTATTAAAAAAGATGATGAATTTTTATATTCATCACTAAAAATGGTTCAATCATCATATTTAACCTACACTTCTTCTTAATTTTATTTATTTATTGAAGATTCACACTAATTCTCAAAATAAAATGCTTCATCGTCATCACTTATGGAAATTGGTTCTTCATGTGCGGTTTCATTCCTTGAGTTATCATTCACCTTTAAATATATAGTACATAAATTCTTCTATGTTTCCCTATTGTTACAATAATATCCTCTCTTATTTAGAGGATAACCAAGGAAGGTATCATTGATTCCAATCTTCTCAAACATCCCAAGATTTCCTCCTTTATATATGACAATATAAGGGCCTCAAAATACCCTAAAATATTTCAAACCTAAGTACTTATTATAATACATATCATATGGTGACATATATAAAGTTATTTTATACAAAAAAAAATTAATATGAACTTTTAAACCAATTTCTTACCTCCATAAATATTGAGAAGTATCTTGTTCAATAAACATGGTATGATCCATCTCCACCATAATATTTTTTTCTTTTATTTAAATACATTATCATTTTTTGGTTTCTATGGTTCACTAATTTTAGGGTGGATACCAAAATTATCTAGATATAATTAAAATATTCCACTAATATATTCAACACTATTATTTATTTTGATATTATTTAAAGGGAAAACACACTCCATATCTATACTTATTATAAATATCTTAAAATTTTTCAGAGCCTCTAATATATTTTTTAAGGATATAATTCATCTGATACAATAAATTCATCTATAAATGAAAAAAAATATAATTATCTACATTTTTATATTTCTTCTTCATAGTCCAACAATGTTTTGAATGAATGAGCTCTAATAGGTGTGATTTTTATATCTCATATTTCTTGTCTTTAGAATTAAAAAATTTCTAAATCTAACATTTATAGAATATCCAGTTTCTATTTCTCTTTTTCATAGACACATCATGAAAATTCTCTCCACATTTAATTTTTATCATATTATTTTGGTCAATATAACTAATCTATGATTCCCCCAACACATTTTCCTCCTTTAACATTAATTAGGAGAAGTTTTTAGTATCACCAAATAGAAATATATTTCCAATTGATCAATGTCATCCTACTATATACATCCATATTATATCATATTCACCAAGAAACTTATTTATAAAATAAAAAATCATTTCCATTATCATAGATTATATATACACTTAAAAAATTAGGTTTTATCCCATAAATGTATAACAAGTTTTAAAACATCATCTTATCCTCTCTAATCACTCAGAATCCAACTAATTTTATTTTTAAGTGACCAATAATTTAAAATTTTAAGTATTCCTTCCTCAAAATTTTCAACATCTTTTGAGATATTTTAATCAATAGTCATGTGTGAAGAACATTTACTATCAATAATCCATGAACATTTCCTTTTTATATATTAATTTAAAGTTCAATAATGAAATGTTTATATTTTCAATTATCATCCTTCATCTAATTAATTTTAGTAAATATTTATATAATAAATTGGGAATGTAAAATAGAGATACATTCATCAATATACTGACCTTTTTGGTCATATATTCTAAAAAAATTCAATTTGATGAAACTTAATTTCAATCATCTGCCTAGAATATCTAGGTTTCTTCTGAAATTTTCTTATTTAAATGGGTTAACTTCACTCTAAATTTTTTTTGAAATATTATAGGGTTATAAAAATATTAGTGACTCAACCAAAATATTCTAGAAAATTTCCCAAAACCTCCATAGTTCCAACTGTATTTATAAAAATCACACTTTCCTTCGAAAACATATTGTTGTCCAAACATTGAAACCCACTCTCATTATTTCCTTGGTCCATAAATTTTGGATCCTGTTTGTGAACCAACATTATTATATATTCATAATAAATTTATCTTTACTCTAGAAATAATTAAATCCTTTTTTAATCACCATTTTTAGCAGTTTTTACTTTTTACTTTCAAATCAGGGTTCCCAGAATTTCAAATTTTTTTAATAACATATAAGTTTTCAAAAAACATGGTCTTTATCACATAAAACCTTGAATCAAAATGTTCACTAACATTTTTGTGATCCATTTCATCACTAATAAAAAATTATATTTATCCAACACTAGTTATCTAATAGTTATATGTAAAAGTGATATTAAATACCCCCTTTATCAGCATAAGAAAAAGTGTTGTGAAAGGGGGCCTTTTTAACAGTGCTTTTTTAGTGTTATTAGAGGGGTCCCTTTATCGGTGCATGTGAAAAAGTGTAGATAAATCCCCCTCCCTACCATATAGTTATTAGAACTAGAAAAAAAATCACTAACAAAGTGGGACTTTATCAGTGCTAGAAAAATATCATTCATAAAGGCCACCCTTTATCAGTACTTTTTTTCTAGCACTGATAAAGTGTATGTTTCATAAAAAATATATTTAATTAAAAATAATATATTAATATATAAATATAATTATATTTATATAAATATAATATATATTTTTTAAATATGTTTTAGATAAGGCTAAATATCCATTTTAACTTAGTATATAAGATATTTACTGAAAATGGATAATAAAATAATTAAAAAAAGTATTAATAAATAATTTGAAAATTATTATCGAGCAATAGTCATTGAATAATAGTTGTATGAAATAAAAATTAAAATAATTAATTAACGGTTCAAGATAAGTTGAGAACATGACTTGAACTTCAAACAGACATAAATTTTGATTCAGGTGTCTATTTGAGCTCTAACAGAGATAAAATAAAATCCTGCAACAAGCTATATGAACTAGTGACTAAGGAAACCCTAGTCATGTTATTTGATGCCAAAAAATTCACACAAGGCCTCCAAAAATGAGTCTTTAGTCAGGATACCCCAATTTTATAACATTTTATGGAATTTTAGCATCATTTAAGGGGGTCTTTTTTTCCATTTTGAGTGGGGACTGAATTTATTCCTTGGGATTACATTTATATTTATATTAAGGTTTTGAAGTTTTATCTTTTTTCATATTTTACTACAATATATAATCAAATATATAGAAATATATACATATTTTGTAGATATTCACGCACAAAAATTTACTTTTATAAATAAATATGTAAACATATTTATATATAAAATACGTTTCTAAATATATAAACCTTATCTAAATAAAAAATAATATTTATTTTATTTTAAATAAAAATTGATGAATATAGAGACCTATACAATTAATGTATATATATATATATATGTTTTTGTGTTTTGACAAATAGATATATATTTTTCTATATATTCTAATATATGTATATAAATATTTATATATAATATATTTAAATAAATATAAATATGTATAATTATATTTATAGATTCATAGGAATATATAAATATATATGTATGTATGTATGTATGTATGCATGTATTTATAAACACACACATACACATACACGCACACACACAACATATTATATATATAAATATTTAAATATATATATATATATGGATAAAAAATGTAAAAAAATATATATATAAATATATAGATATATCATAAAATATAGAGCAAAACAATATAGGGTAGTGGAAAATAAGAGGACATATGAGTGAAAGGTCTCAGGTTTGAAACTCACTTGAGGAAGGGGCGCATATAAGAGGTTAGAATTATGTAAAGTTATAACAATGGGGTGGGGGAGTGCCCAAGTGAGTGGGTAAGAAGTGATGGTAAAGGGGGTGGGTAGTTATGGTAAAAGGTGGGGTAGTAAGAGGTTTGAACAAAAAAATTTATCCCCATTTATCATTTCTATAAAAAAAAGTCAGTGATAAAAACCACTGATAAAGAAGGACTTTATATGATATTTTTATGAGAACTATTAAATTCATCCCTTTAACATCCTTATCATTATCAGTGATTCTATATAAATTATAAATCACTTTTACTATCATTGTTGAAGGCCATATTTTTACTTGTGCATAATTTAAAATTGACCTTTGATTTTCTACTTGAATTTTATCATTCTATGTGACATCGTCTTCTTTTATAATCATCTCTTTTTATATTTCTCCATTTTATTTAATAGAATGTTGAAATATGGATGTTTACTTGTTCAATTTTATTTTATCATTGATCAGAATTATTTTGAAAATCTCAAGATTATTATCCTTCACTTTAACTATGTATTTCATTTTAACTTTTAGAATCTTCTCTTTCATCAGAAAAATAATCAAGTAAAAAATATATTATATCAATATTGACTCTTTGTTAGCATGAAAAAATATTTTTTTCTTGATTATTTATTATCTTTCATTAAATTTATGATATCCTTCATAAACGTTGATTTTTTAAAATACATTCCAATAGTTCTGACATTATGTAAAGCTCTATTTCTAATTCTTCCTCACTTCTCACATCACTAATTTAATCACTAATGAACACTTCCTCAATAACATTAGAAATTAGTATTTTTTAATCCACTTCACTAGAAGTATCAAATTACTCATCATTATCACAACTACCATCATCCTCAACTATTGATAAGAAAATTTTCATTTTGAGTTTAGAAATGTTCATATTTATTCCCTACGAAGAAATAGTCCACTTATTAAATTTTTTATCTTTATTATTTAAGAAACAATTTTATATTAATCATTATCTTCATATTCTTATTATTATTTAAATTTTGAATTTTTTTCTATAAAATTCTGTGTATCTTCTCAATATAATAATTTTAGTAGTATATTTCACATAAACATTCCTTTACATCTTCATAAAATTATATAAATGAGATAAATTATTCTTCCACAAAATTATCAGACATCCTCTTCTTTATCATAATCATTTTATTTTAAAAATTATTCATTCTTAATATTTTATTATTTAAAATATTAAAATGAAATTTCCTTTTCACCCTTGATCCTCTTTTTAAATACACATCACTTTCACATATTAATAACCATGAAAATACTTTAAGATCCACTCTATGGTAGTTTACATAAATCATGGTCTTCAAGTTCCAATACCATTAAAATAGACTTATCTAGTAGAATGTCTATTATCTTATCAATAGTCATAGTATCCTCTAGCTTCTTACAAAAGACATTTATAGTGATCAAAATTTAATTAACATGAATTTTTCTTTCTTATTTTTCATGTTTCCTTTATAAATATTTTACAACTTACCCTAGATTAATTTCATTGGAATTATTCCTTTAACGTTACAAAATTCTATATCTGAAATATTTGAAAAGATGGTATTAGGTGAATGGACATCATTATCTATGTTATTTATATCAACTAAAATCATCATAGAACCTTCAGCACGTAGAATAAGACAACCATTTTCAACCAAGGATATGATTAGATTAATTGATAAAAAATATGGAAACATATAATCCTTCTATATATAATAATTTTTCCCAAAAAAGTTTGAATCCATTTACTATTAATTGAATTAATGTTTTCTATCATCAAAGCATATATTTAGTGACCAAAACAAAAGCCACATGGGATATATATCACTTAAACAATAAAAAACATATATCATATTCAGGGGAATCTTACATTCTTTAATACCATTTTGAAAATACCCACATGATCAGTGTAAATTTACTTATATGGTGTGAATTAGAGAATTCAATTTCTTTAAGTTTCTCTTAGAAAAAACATCCATCACTTATTAAAGTAGATATTTTTCTTAATATTACGCATGTCAAATAATAATACAAAATGAATAATAAATTGTTTTACAAGGTGTGGTACTCAAAACTTGTAGTTAATCCTTAGAATTATTTTTTAACCACTGAAGACCATAAAATCCATTAGTATAATCATATTTCATTAAAAATAAGTAGGGTTTATCCTTGAAATCATGTTATATAATATCTATTTCGACTTTCTAAATTGATATTGAACTATAATGATATAGAATCTATTTTAACAAAAATAAATTCTTTGAAAATATCAAACATCCATCATGTTATTTTAGTGATTCTTATAATCCTTACTTTTTATCCTCTCCTTATACTTTTTATACTTTCATTTTAGCAATCATTTTCTTCTTCCTTTATTTTTTATCTTATATTCCTCTACATAAATCCATGAAAGATCCTTGTTTTATTTAATCTTGAACAACATTATTTTAATTTTAATTTCATGTTCAAATATTCTAAAAAGTAATTGACTTCAATATTTCAAAAATACTTCTCTGATGTCTTGACGAAAAGATCTATCAAGATAAAAAAAATTGAATAGTTTATATTGTGATATTATTTTTCATGATGTCATAAATTAGTTTCCCCTTAAATGATCCAAAACTCCTTCCAATTATAGTGTAACAAAATTAATAATTTTGTGATACATAGAAAATATCACAAGTCATATGAATTTGGAATTTATAATAATGGCGTGACAAATTCCTTTAGGAAAAATCCCTTCTACTCCATTTTATATAAGTTTTCATGCCATGGTGTGAAAGAATTCATAATATCATGCTATATCAAAAATAGTTTAAAACATGTGAATCATGAATTTATAATGTGGCATGAAAATATCCAACCAAGTTTGATATCTATTCCAATTCTGGTGTGGCACACTTTCATCATGTGAGAGTCTCAAAAAAATATAGAACCATTTAACCCTATTAATTTTTTTCTTGGAACGATGTACATATTGTAGTGTGGAATGTGTACTTTAGTTTTGGTAAAGAAATAAACTTCTTGTCTGACTCTTATATAAGATATTATTTACTATTAATTACAAAGTAAGATTTTCAAATTTCAAAAATTCTAATCTATTCATAGAATGAACCAAATTCATCATGACATGAAAATTAGAGTCCTTAAAATTAAAATTTTCATGGATCTAAAACCCCGTATACTACGTCTAATCAACTCCAAAACATCTTTAAAATATATTCCAAAATTTGAAAGTGCTCACCTAAAATAATATAATAATTTTAGTTTGAATATATTTATGTATTAACCATAAAATACAACATAAGAAACAAATAAAATTTATCTTCTCCAATTCATCTTAACTTAAAAAATACCACTTCTTAGGGGATATTTCAATAACTTTGTTAGCATCAAAATTCATGCCCATGATTGATCGAGGGAAACTGAAACCGGTTGGGACAACATTTGACCCTAAAAAATCCACAAAAATCACTAGAGGCTTGGATTCGTGATGCTTCATTCCCAATACCTTCACCACTATGAATGTTGTGAAGTGATAACATTCACCTCTACGAGTCTGATGAGCATCTCAACTACTGCAGAGTATGGATGGAAGGCTCTACGAGTTCAACAGATCTGCCTCCATTCATGAAGCATGATTTCCTTTATGGTTCACTTCCAAGCATCACAATCCCTAGTGCTTATAAATATGTGGCACACCCCCACCCCAAAATATTGCTACTCTAACCTTTCACCTTTCAATCTACATTTCATAAAGCTCCCTTTGCTCCAAAAACTAGTTAGAAAATGCATAAACCAAGGTATTTGAGCATCGCGAACCAACTTCCACTTTGTTCTAATTTCCCTCCACTTCAAGTGGGTATTCCCTTTGTGAATCCCTCTGACCATCATGAAAGTAGGATTCCCTATTGAGCACTCAGGACTTCATGTATAATTTAGAATTCATAAAGAACCCTCCAAATGCTTGTAGACTCCATGCATCTACTGCGTTACCATGCTTCACATAGTTTCTCCCTTTGTAGAGCCCATTTTTCCATGATTTGTGAATCATCTTCATTAATGAAGCTCATCCTCTTCGTGAAGCACCTAAGATTCATGAATCCCCTACTAGAGAGGCCTTCTGCTTCACAGACCCCTCTCCCCTATGGCCCTCCAGTATCGTACGAATGGATTTCATAGTCCCTCAAGTGGCGCTTCATGTTGTGTTGTCCTACCTTATACTGATTTCAATAGGTATGCTAACATCTATTTCATCTTTGCATAGACATTCTAATGTGGTCCTTTCAATTGACCACTCCTCCACCTCACTTCCATTGGTAATTTCTTATGCCTTCCCTTCCCCAAGTGTGGGTTGGTACAATTAATGTAATTCCAAGGGATGAGCATTAAGTTATCATTGTCTGAGTTGTAGGACGTTAAACTAACAAGAATACTTGTCCTCAACACATGATGTTAAACTATAATTTTTCACATGTTTGACAAATCTGGTAGGACCAGAAGGAGAATGAGCATCAACACCCTACTGTTCTCCCTCTCCCTCTGGGGTTTGTCACCAAGTGCACTTTGGGAAGTCTTCACGTAAGCCTTGAACCACCTTTTTAGGATTCCCTCCTACAATAAGTCCCAATCTCCATCTCTCTATGCCACTAGCCATGTGTAATCCCCAACACATCCTCTTTGGTCCACTAACCATGCAAAATCCCCATGCCCCCCTCTCTACCAAACTACGTGGAATTTGATCCCTATCTTCTAAACAGGGTACGTAGGAAGCCTCTCTGAGGTTCAAGCCCCACACTCCCCAACATTCATCAGTTCCAAGTGTTTTGAATAAGTTCACATTTGTCCCACATGATGTTAAACTATATGACCCATACCGAACTATAGGAAGCCTCTTTTAGGTTCAATCCCAACCAATGGTAAACCTTGGTTCTCCCTCCAAGGAATGTACCTTTATGATGTGATACATACCCTTTTTGAGATGCATCTCCCGTATCTACCTCCCTAAGGTGTTTTGATCCATCTTGGCAGCTAACCATTCATAATATCCACCCAAAATATATATTCCTCCAACAAAGAGTGTCCCTATTGCGATGGGACACTAACCATGTGTAATCCTCATCATGTCTTCAGGTCATTTTCCTTTGTGTACACCCCAATTATATAACCCATTACTAAACTACATCGACTTTAACCCCTTTCAAGTATGTAGGAAGCCTCTCTGAGGTTTAAGACCATCATTTATTTCTCATCCTGGTGTCTCCCTCAATCCTTTGTGTCTCGAGAAGATCATTCCACAATCTAGAGGTTCAACTTCCTTCAGGTCCTTATCCATGCACTCCATTCTCACAAGAAACCTCCTTATGTGACTAATCACCTCATTCCAGAACTATGTGGAATTTTATTCCCATCTATTGGGATACGTAGAAAACCGCTCTAAGGTTCAAGCCCAGTACCATCATCTTCATTTCAGTTTCACTCCATCTCATCCCCATTCCTTGAAAATTCCTCCATATCCATCTTTTTTTCACCCAGGCCACTACATCCCGATGAAATCACGCCACCCACACAGACAGCTAACCACACATAAGCCTCATCTATTCTCTCTACCACCTCACCCTTATCGTAGTGGGGTCACATCATTCAATGGGAAGCTAGCCATGTGTAATCCATGAACCACCATCTCAAACTATGTGGGATTTGATCCCTATCTTCTACATAGGGTACGTAGTAAGCCTCCACGAGGTTCAATCCCAGCCAATAGAAAACCTTGGTGTCCCCCTTTGTGGGGCCCATCCATTCTGATCCTCCCTTTGTGGTGTCTAGATCATCCTTCACATGTTTGAAATCCTCCATTTTTTGGAAACATCATCTCGGGTCCTCCATCATCTGGTGTTTTGATCTATCCATATGGTAAACCTTCCAGGTGATCCCCTCGTGGGATGTACACATCTGATCCACTTTCATAAGTGTTCTGATCAGCCTGATCCATCTTTGTTGGATTTAAAAATAATGGAATACCCCATGATAAACATGGGAATCTAAGTAAAGCCTTGGAGACATGACTCTTTCATATGATATCCCATGATCGATGTGGGAATCCTTGAGTTTTTGCGCCCTTGAGACACCCTCCTATGTGGAAGAATACAAGTGTTTCACTATTCTAGTGTCAAGACATGCCATAGATTCTGAAGCATGACTAATCTCCTAACTGAAGGTTTATGCCCTGACTTGGCCCCTTATAATGTCCTAAGAGAAGTAGTGTAATTAACTAGAGTTCACAAAGAGATGGAACCAGGGACTGGTTTCATGAATAATGTCTTAATCTTTATAGGTCACTCATACAAGGAGATGAATTCTGAGGAGGAATATGTGCAATGAGAGACCAACACCCAATTATATCATTTTGATCAGGGAGAAAACATCACCAAATAGGTGATGGATTCCAATCTCCTTTGGAAAGAAGGAATGTGGCGAAATAGCCAGTGAATTTCCACATTGATGATGCATGCCCTGACATAAAGCATCAAAAATAGAAATGGTGAAACCAATGTGAATCACATCTCCTCGATATGAGAATTAGTAGAATTCAATACATCAACATATGATTGTTTCACTACATTTAGACATCTGGTGTCAGGTCCCAGAAAGAAAATAGTGGCTCTGGCATGAAACTCACCAAAATTTAGGGCAATTAATCATTTGGAATTCCAGTCTTTGGCATTGTCATTGTGGATCTTTCTCTTCATACATGGAATACTGAACAATATTGGGTAATTGGGAATTTCTTTCCCGATATCTATACTGATTGATGAATCTTCCCACTTTGTAGGACTTAGGATACTATTATAGGAAACCAATCACCCCCCCCCCCCCTCCCATAGATGTAGGGGTAGGAGGAACAACACTATGACAATTCTGCTTGACTCATCCACTATCATGATAGTTTCCACGACCATGTATACTGGGCACCCACATCTTGTCTCACCCTCAGAAATTATCTATAGAAGGGTGATTCACACACTTATTTGATAGTATGAATAAGAGGGGGAATCCTAATGAGGCATATAGCCCATCAAGATTTGGATACATATATGTCACACCATCACTGCTAACCCCAAGGGCCATGCAAGGAGAAGCTGCTCCCCACTCCAACATCCAACCATTTTGGGAGCCTCTCCCCAGAATGCTATTATGACTCATTCCCCTATGCTAAAGATGTAAGGGATGTTTGAGTCAATCTGACAATGACCACTGCCCGGGAACCACCAATGAGGGCTCCCACCATGCCTCGTCAGCACTGCCTCTAAATACTGGTCCCTCAGGCCAAAGAGAGGGTTTATGCCCCTACTCCATCAGCCCCAGCTTTACTGACCCGATATCAATGTTGGGTACAGACTCAGGGAGACATCCTTATGGGGGTGACATCTTATATTTATTCATTGGACCATGCCACCATTGAGGCACATTATCATCTCCCTGTTCTTATAGATCAGGGACACCTTTATGTCCGGTCAGGATTGAGACCCCATCCACCCCATGAGCAGTTTAGGCTGAATTTTTCGGTCATCGATACAAGTAAAAGACATCGTGAGCTAACCCGTGATGATTAAATTAAGTATAATGGTCATCATCATACTATTTTCATCCATAGTGGATGTCCTCCCTACTCTCTTTCTCATCATGGAGGTCCTCCCTAATCCCATGTACCCAAATTCAGATATTTTCTCCATATTTTAGGTTATCAATATAAAGGTCCTCCTCACATTATTACTAGATCAAGTGGAGGCCCACCCTATGGGAGAATCTAGTAGAGAAAAGGTCCTTCTCATTTCATCATCCATCAGCATCGAGGACCTCCCCATGTTCTCATCAGCTCCAGTATAGGTCCTCCCCACTTCTGTGATCATCAAAGCAGAGGTCCTCCCCTTCTTTTTCAATCAACACAAAGGTTCTCCCCATGTCCAGTTTGATCAGTATGAAGGCACTTCTCATGATATCACTACCATCCAGTATGGAGGTCCTCCCCATGTTCTATAAAGCTTCATTGGAGGCCCTCCATGCTCTAGAAATCTCTATCATGGGGGAATTCTCCACGTTTTGGGTAATAAACACAGACATCCTCCCCATGTCCCATTCGACATATGCACAGGTTCTTCTTGCACCCCATCTCACCAAAGAGATGGTCCTCCCCACTTTAACACCAAATTTTTGGAGTTCCTACTCGTGTTTTAGATTTACCTTTCCCAGAATGATTTTCCTGGGGCATCGGGTGAACTGTCACCGCTAAAGGAAGAATCCTGAAAAGTGTCAGATCGTAGTCAATCCAGCATGCTTTTTAGATTATAATTTAGAGTTTGACTTGATGATAGAGCCTCCAACCTGATCCTCTGTATCCTGGTCTGGGATAGGAACCTAACATTTCTCTTCATTCTCCCATAAAGAGAGATGCACCAGATCCCTGAATCCCTCTATAGGTTCATGCAGGAGGAGGAAGATTTGTCTCCCTTTCGGTGTCTTGTCATGTAGTCTTATAAACTGTCACTAGATTCCCTCTCCACCTCAACATGAGATCACGGAGATTTGTTCTGGGGTTTGTTATATGATGAGCATCATCCTGATCCACCACCAACGACTATCTCCCTTGTATGATATGTAGTGTCCAATACCCTCTCTTATAGGTATGTGATGATGTAGTTAGTATAGTCCACGATGAATAACCAAGTGAGTGGAAGTCTGTCATCTCGCGCATCATTCTCATCATCGGCCAAACCACTACTGTAGTAGTATATATCATTGTCATTATCGGTTCATCATCCTCCCCTAGTTTAAGAATGGGGAAACTAAGCATCAAATCCCACTTATGAATGGAGAAGCTTGTGGGACATTCTCATAGTGGACCACTTCTCTGAGATGTTCTAGCTAATTACTACTCCAGACTTTTGCATCCCAGAGTCCCTTAACAAGGACGAAGTTATGTGTATCTACTGAACCCTACAAGTGATGAAAATCCATCTCCATCATCATTGATTGGCTTATCCAAAGAGCCAGGAGAATTATAACCATAATGGCCAGAAATGTTGCATGGTTGATTTGGCCTCACTTCATATGGCTTAGTTCCCTACATTGTCTATTTATCACTAGACCCTCCAATAATGATGCATTAAAAGAATAAATTTTCTCCATATAATTATTTAGGAGGAATCTCCACATGTTTAGATTTGTGGCTAGGGGAAGTATATTGATTTTCATTTCATCATGATCCTGCGCCAATATAATTTTCTGAGCGATATTGAGGAACGTCGTTGGGCGCAGTCATGGTAAACATGGATGACCTCATAGAAAAGGACGTTGAGAAATGACTCATTGAATACAACCTACCCCCTAGGGTAGTTTCACTTCTCTTAGATCCCCCAGTCATTGTCACTTAGCATCAAATACATTTACTTGGCCATGAAAAACATACAAAGTCATTACCCCTTGGTCAGGACCCCAACAATGGTAAAGGATAAATTAGGAATATTAATCCCCCTGACCCATCTGGATCAATGAAAATGAAAAAATTTGATCCTGATAAGGTCACCTTGATCCAAAAATTCGTGAAAACGAAAGGGATCGTTGATAAGATCCTTACCGACTACATTGTAGAATGACATCCAGATTACGGTGATCCCTGGTATGATCCCATATGTCTAACACTAGGGAAATAGGGGCATATACATGTTCCCCTCAGTGAGTTTCCTCATATTGAGCTTGAAAACCCTACTCATCTAGACTATTTGGATTCTATAGTTTATAGAAAACAACCATAGTATGCATCAATGAATCCGCCTGAACTGTGCGAGAACCATCCTTAGGTCGCTCTTCAGGTTATTCCTCCAACTGCTCTATAGGTCAATCCTCCAAATTCCCCCTGGGTCATTCAATTGACTTCTCCAAGATCCATTGATCCAGCATATAGATTTATAAATCCTTCCAACACACTGGTGGTCACGAATCCTCTCCAGGACAAGAATCCCCACCAAGATAATTCGATGGCTGGTTTTATTGCTCGCCTTGAGGCCCTTGAGGTTCCTTAGGTGGAACTTCCACCAGATGAAAATACGTATCTAGCATGGTTTAACGATATGCCAGGACCCCCAAATTTTGGGAATCCCACTTTCTCCTCTTCAATGGGATGGGAGAACCACTATAGTGCCTAGACCATTTTATCTCAAGTTGTGGACCCATTCTAGGTACTCCCATATAGTAAGAAGCTAGAAACATCTGGTGTTTCATACATACACTGGAATGTCATGTGTTTGTCTGGTACAACCAATTACCCATTAGGTTTATAGATGGTTGGGAATATATCTATAGGTAGTTTTTGTATTATTTCAACTCCACCACTCATAAGACTAGTATTTATGACCTCTTCAAGTGAAAACAACGAACAGATGAGCGCATCACATATTTTTTTACTAGGTGGAATGGCCTCGTGTATTCACTTGATAAGTCATTGACTCAGTAGTAGCTGTTGAAATTGTGTGTGGGGAATGTAAAAAATTGAACTGGTCCCATCCCACATCACTCAGAACTTCCCAGGTGGATTCTGTGATTTCTCTAACAAGTCTCAACTGTATGGGAAAACCTTGAAGTAATCTAAGTAAGAACACCAATTATCTCCCATAAATCCTAAAAGAAGAGAATCTAAGGATGATACTGCTATCATATTATAGGTTGAGGCCTTCAGGACACTGGAGTTATTACCAGAAGATCCACCTTCACAGCCTTGCCGAGGGCCACATCCTCAGGCCCAGCCTCAAGCTCAACATATTTTGCCTCATAATCGGCAGGCATTGCCGAGTAATGCACTAATTTTTCTGACGTGGGATAATATGATTTCACCTCCTCACTAGGATCTAGCCCCTTGTCAAGTCCAGGATCCCATAGTTACCTTCTCGTACATGAGAAAACATACCTATTCAATTGAATAGGCTTAGGTCCCCAACTATTTTTGGAGTGCCTTGGATCAAGAAATCCAGCAGTTTCCAAAATACAGGAGGCCTGAGGAGGCTGATCTCATTGATCACCCCCAACTACTTACCTTACTAATGGTTCCTTGGACATACTCTCAAATAGTGTTATGTGTTTAAGGACTGGATCCAGGTCTAGTTTGAAAACAGCATAGTAATAATCGGTCTGGCCCCGACCCAGGTGACATGTGTTTCCACAAATCCAGATAGTGACAGCAAGGGTGACCGGCAGTAGGTCTCTATCCATGGGTCTGAGAAGTATGATGACTAGGTGGCACGCAAGGCAGCTGCTTATGCTCATGGTGTCATATGTGCCCATTTGAACCTACCAGAGTCCTGTGAGGTTGCCATTCCACATCCCTTTTCCACTTCTGCATCCACATCTTATCCTTATACCTCCCGGAGGGGTAGACACTGATGGTGCAAGGGAATACAAATCCCCTTTCTGGTGCCAAAGTTGTCTCACACACTTGGAAACTTCAAGCCCCCAGAGTTAGGGATCACTTCCAGAATTCACATAGTAATGGAGGATTCCTCAAGTGAGAGTCAGGATTACACCTCAATAAACATAGTTGAGCTGGTGGACCCTTACACGGTTCTTGGAAACAAGCATCACCAAGAAGATCCTCCTAATGTCCTCAGTCGATGCCATCATCGACGAAGATATGGATACATGAATCATAAGAATTCATCGGACAAAAATTTTATCCAAGTCGTGCAATCCACTGAGACCAGACAGAAGGCTCAACATAGATCTCACCATGTGCAGTCCCCTCATCTAGTCTCATATGATTCACTTCCACTATTGTTTGTGTTACTTGACCAAACGGAGCCATAACGATCATTCTATGATTAGACGTGCATGGTTATGGCCAGACCCTAGTCATCCAGTAGTCATAGTAATTTTGTGTGGTTCAACAAGTGAGTTGTGGGATATTCCCAGCACTATCTAAAATCCTCTTATCCAACCATTAGTACCTACATACCTCCTTCCACAGAGCAAATTTTTTCCAGAAGAAATGTGCACCTGGCATGGAAGTGTGATGTGCTAAAGAAAATTTCTAGTATTCATGTAGAGATCTTGATCCTCAAGTCTCTCCTCCTGATAGAAGATATGCATGAATCCCTTTCAGAGGCTTTGAGGATCCCACTCTAGTTTGAAACAGAGGTAGTAGCTACATATTCCTTCCATGATGAGGAAGTTGAGCATGCAGAATGTCAGGCCATAATCTCGTTCTCAGGGAAAGATTAAGGCTCTCTTGTGAAGGGCCATATTCTCCCGTTGTATATCATTGAACAATTAAATGGAATGAAATTACATTGTTGTCTTGTTGACATAGGTTCTGGGATCAATCTCATCCCAACCTAGATGCTCCACATGCTAGGACTATCTGAAGCAGATCTAAGCCCCTATGACCTGAATATTCAAGGTTATGAAACAAAATAGAAGACACTGCTTGGAAAGATCCACTTAATGACCCAGTTCGATGGCCAAATCACCATCCCTGAATTAATGGTCATCTAATAGTACACTTACTACAATGCATCGATGGTTAGACCCTAGCTCCATATACATTCAATGTTTCCATCCTCCTATCATCAATGTCTCAAGTACTCCCTTAATGGTCAAGTTGGAATGATCTAAGGTGATGTATATCCCTTTGCCTCTTATGAAGATTGCTACCTACATGATGACTATTATAGGAGCAAGAAAAAATAGGTTCTAGCTAATGTTTTTTATCACGACACTAACATGGATGACCTGTGGATAGACTTGGATGATTCTTTTTTCCTCCCGACTCATTGGTTAGAGGCCATGAACCCAAACTTGGGATATTTTTTTGTTGTCTCAGGAAGGAGTGAGAAGTGTATTCCTAGGTACAAGGAATGTTATGATATCACCTCATAATCCTACAAAAATCATACTTGAGTGATACCAAATCCCCTTACCCTTATAGGGTATCGAGACATTCACCCCGTGAAAATAATAATATGCCATACTTGTTTATTTCTTCGAGCTGGGTTGAACCAACTCAACACGACTCGCCACTACTACTTCAATATTATCAATTTTTTCACCTTGGGTTGAAGATCTGATGGAATTTGGTTGAAATATTTTGTAACCATGATTTCATTAGTACAGGAGTCTCTCAATAATGATTTCATTGCCACTCAGTTCAGCATTGGAATTCCTTCAGGGTCATCCGACTCAGAATAATCACCCATGTCGATGATCCTTTAGATGTTGAAGATAAAGATGATTTAAATGAAACTCCTCCCACACTTTAATAAGGAGTATACACCACCTTAAATGAGTTGGTATAGGTGAATCTTAGTATCGAGGTAGATCAGAGGCTAACAATGATCAGTGATGCTATTACCATTGAAGAATAGCAGCAGTATGTGGATTTTATGAAGTAGTATCGGGATGTATTCTTCTAGTTCTATGAAAAGATACCAAGAAAATATATTCATGTCACCATCCACCATCTCAGTATTTTAGAAAGTCATCATGGGTTGAAAATCCTCCTAAAAATATGCACCTGTAGGTTCTGGGCACAGCGGAAGCACAATTGGGCCAGTGCCAAGCTTTAAATTTTACTGTGATCAATGATTATTCTGGGAACAATACAACGATGAATTCCAGTATCAAAGGAATAAAATCAATGATTTATATAAAGAAGAAAGAGGCCCAAAACCAATATATAGGATTGATATAATTTTTATAATAAATTTAATTAAATAAAAGAAATACCTTCAAGGTTTTCTTTCTTTGTTGATATGTCTGACCACAGATCTATAATGAGACATTTGTTTCATTTTATAGATCAAGAGTAGATATATTATAATGATAATCCATGCATACACCAAAAATATCTGGATGTCTCCAAAGGAGTCTCCAGGTGCTATCACAGAAGGTCCTTGAACTTGTGTCGTCTGCCCTCGATCGCCTTGAGAGCTGCTTACAAAGAGTTCTCTGATCCAGTGGAGAATGGTCACTCTCATTCTTGAGAGAATTCTTAGAGTGAAAAAAATCCTATTAAGGATTGAGATATCATTCTACAAAATTTTGTGCACAACCAAAATTTGGCTTATAGTTCTATGGGTTTCCCCCTTGGCTAATAAGAGAATAATATGTTTGCTAGAATTTAATTCACTAGGTATTAATAAATAATTATCACAAGTGATGTTACTTATTTTATTATTCCATGTAAAACCCCATATCAAATAATAATAGAAATAACATTATTTCCATGAAATTTTTTTTATCTTGTAAGTTACAATTAAATATTATTTTAATCAAATGATATTTAATATTATTTTTTCACTGGACCCTTTAAATCGGTCTACCCAGCCTCTGAAATATTTATCAGACCTTGAATAACAACTATTTATTTATGAAATAAATAAATAAATCTAACTGCATTATTCACTGATAAATAAATAAATTTTGATCATGCATACCTAAATAATTATTAAACCACAACCAGGAATAATATTAATTCAACTTGTTAAATAATAAATTATTTAACTGAGATTCTAGATACACTTAGTGTGTGACCCTCTAAGACTCTTTCTCAGTGGCATTAAGAGAGCCTTCCTAAAGTCTAAGGATAGCATATAACAACATACCAAGGCACCCATAGAGAAAGAAGTTAATTTTTCAAAGGACTTCGGGTCATCAAAGGCCTTCGGGCCATAGCGTCTTCGGGTCACATAGACCATGGAGTAGCCCAGTTCACACAAAACATGCACCAGAAGAGGATCAGAGCAACAGGAGTATAAGCCACTAGATGCAAAGCTAATCGGATTAGAAGAATGAGAGGGTATGGCAGCCGCCATCAGGACCAGGCACCGTGGATCTTTGTACGGGGAAATTCTAGCTGATTGGAAATGCAAGGTGGCGAGCTTGGTGATCAATGACGCAGAAAGATGGGGAGGGGAAGTTCAAGTGGGCTGGGCCTATGGGTCATGTATTGGGCTTGGTATGCCTCTAGGCCTTCGGGTCATGTATTACGGGTGTGTCAGGCCTTGTGCCTTGGGCCTAAGGGTCATGTACGGGTTCCCCTTCAACCCTTAAAAGGGGGATTATCCATAATAAAATAAAAAAGAAGGCATTTAGGCCATTCAGGCATTCTTTGACTTTCTAGAAATAAAACATGCCTAGAAAACACCATGTCCAGGGATTTATTTAGGATATATCATTTCCAACAAAGGGATTGGGATATTTACTTTAGTTAATGAACATAAGTGATACATCCTTTCTCACATTATTCATTAATACAATATTACTCATGACGCACCCAACATATCCTACCTCATTGTGAGCATATGTTGTCATGGCTTTTTCCAATAAATCAAAAAAACATGACTTATAATATCCACTAATAATAATCTTAAAGTCTATGGTCCATTATACATGTCTGTATATAGGAAAATCCAATGAAACTTATAGTGTGAATTTCCTAATGTAGGGTCTCATTCTCATAATATTCTAATGGATATTACTAGGGGCATACACCATGAGAAGGTGTCTCAAAGTCCTATGATTCTCCACCCTTTATAGGCTATATAATTTGTGTCCTTTAAAATGATATAATCTGTCCATATAACATTTATTCAAGAATAGTGTCATGGAACTTCCTGGTTCTCATCATAGTGGGGAACTGTTATGACCTTTTAGTGTGATAGCTACTCTTGGGACAGTATCACTTTCTATGTTACACAGAATAAAAATCATGATGTGATAAGGAATTTATTAATATTCAAAACCATTAATATAATTCTATCATAAAGTAAAAAAGAAGTTGGTTATAGGGAAACAACTCCAACAGACTCCCACTTGCACTAGAGCCAACTGCTAACAACCTTTATCCCTCTAGGTATCACATGATATTCATGATTCTGCTGAGATAGGCTTTTAGTCAAGGGGTCCACCACATTCTCCTCCATGGACACTCTTCTTACTACAACTTCACCCCTCTAATGAAAATACCTCAAGAGGTGATACTTCCAGAGTATGTTATTTTTCCATTTATGTGACCTTGGATCCTTTTCAAGATCTACTATTGCAGTATTATCACAATCCAATGTGATAGGGTCTCTACTACTAGGCATTACATAAAGCTCTAGGACAAAGTTATGAATCCATATGGATTCCTTGGTAGCATCAGAGGACACTATATATTCAGACTCTATTGTAGAATCAACACCAACTGGAAACTTTGAACTCTCCCATCTCACAACTCCTCCGTTGAGACAAAAAACATATCCTGATTACAACATTAGATCATTTTTTTCTGTTTGAAAAACTAGCATATGCATACCCTCTGATGACAAGCTCCTCATCTCCTCCATACACCAGGAACATATCCTTAGTTCTTCTCAGATACTTAAGGATATCCTTAACAACAATTCAATGTTGTTATCCTAGATCTCCTTGATATCTGCCTACCATGCTCAGTGCATAGGAAACATCAAGTCTAGTACATATCATGGCATACATGATTGATCCTATCACCAAATAATATGGGATATTACTCATTATATATTTCTCCTATTATGTCTGGGGACACAATTTCTTTGAAATATGTATTCCATCTGACACTAGAACCCATCCCCTTTGGATTGTTCCATACTAAATATCTTTAGTATCTGGTCAATGTATATACTCTGACTTAGACCAAGAAACCTCTTGGATCTATCATGAATGATCTTGATCCCTTAAATGTAGGCTGGTTAGCCTAAGTCTTTCATGGAGAAGCACTTGTTCAACCAATCCTTAATTGGTTGTAAGACTGGTATTTCATTTCCAATAAGTAATATGTCATCAATATATACTACTTGGATAATGACCACATTCCCATTAAATATTTTTTAAACATATGGCTCACATTTTTTATTAATAAAACAAAATTCCCTCATGGATTTATCGAATCAAATATTCTATGACATGGATTTTTTATTCAATCTATAAGTTGATCTCTACAACTTGGAAACCCTTTTGGAATCACCTGGTGTAACAAACCCTTCTGGTTGTGTCATATAGACATATTCCAAAAGGATTCCATTAAGGAATGTATTTTTTTCATACATCTTCCAAATATCATAGTCATGGTAAGATATAATGGAAAGTATGATTCTAATGGATTTAAACATGGAAACTGATGATAAAGGTTCATCACAGTCAATTCCTTGATTCTTTTTAAAATATTTATCCACTAGCATTGATTTATAGGTACTTACTTTACCTTCTATGTCCAAATTCCTAGTCAATACTCATTTATATCCAATAGGCTTTACATCAATGGGCACATTGACCAGAACCCAAACATGGTTCTAATAGATGGAATCCATCTCAGAATTCATAGCTTCTATCCATCTTACAGCTTCTGATCATTCTATTGCCTCCTTGTAAAAGATAGGTTCATCATTTTCCAACAAAAATGAGTCACCATCCTCAGTGATAAGAACACCATATATCTATGGTTACCTTACCTTTCTTACACTATTACATAGTATTTGTGTTTCAGGAACTAATTATTCCAAGGGAACCTATGGAACTTGTTCCTATACCAACTCATGTGTATCTTGAGCATCAACTTCATCAAAGTCAATCTTCCTCCCACTATCCTTTTTGAGGATGTTCTCCCTGTTAATAAAGATATAATGTCTATAAATATTCACTTTCTTGTCTGAGGGGTGGTATAGGTAGTATCCATTTGTTTCCTTTTGATACCATATAAAGATATACCTTGTTCCCTAGGGTGCCAGTTTTTTTTCTTATAAATCCTTAATGAATGCCTATCATCCCCATACACATGTAGGTGACAAAACACATTTCTTTCCACTCCATAACTCAAAAGGGATTCTATTTTCCTCCTAATTTGGTACCTGTTTTAATGTGTATTCCTTAGTTTTTAATTCATATCCCCAAAAGGATAATGAAATCTTTTCATGAATCATCATCGACCTTACCATGTCCAACAAGGTACGATTCCTCCTTTCACTAACACCATTCCACTGTGGTGTATAAGGTGGAGTTACTTGAGATAGAAACCCGGACTCTCGTAAAAGTTCGATGAACTCTTAGTTAATATATTATCCACCTTGATCCAATCGATGCTTTTCTATCTTCTTACTAAGCTGATTCTCTACTTCATTCTTTAACTCCTTGAATTTATAAAAGGACTCTGACTTATACATCATTAAGTAGACATAACCAAATCTAATCAATTCATTCATAAAAGTAAGGAAGTAAGAATATCCACCTCTATCGTCTACTAGAAATGGTCTAGACACATCAATGTGTACCAATCCTAAAATCATTGTGACTCCTTCACCCTACCCACCGAATGGTGGTTTGTTCATTTTCCCTTGTAAACAAGCGTGACATCTATCAAGTGGTTTTAGCTCATAAGTGTCTAAATAACCATATTAAAAAAGCTTTGTGAGGCACTTCTCATTTACATGACCAAGAAGGTGATGCCAAAAGTGGGTATTATATGAGTCATGTGAACTTGATTCTTTATCGATTTCTAACACCTTTTTTTATAATTTAATACATACAAACTGTTATTTAAATTTTCCATACCATAACATATGTTTTCCTTATAAAATAAAAAAAAATTATTTCTGAAATTGAAAATAAATCCATTTGTATCTAAACTCGATACAAAAATTATGTTATTGGTAACACTTGGTACATAGTAATAGTCTCGTAAAACTAAAATCATCCTGATTGGAAACAAAAGGTGGTAGTCACCAATGGAAAGAGCAGCCATCCTCAAACCATTTTCAACTTGAAAATCCACCTATCCTTGGGAAATTTTACGAAATCTACTTGGTTCCTGCATTTGAATACAGATGTGTGCACCACAAGATATATCTAATACTCAATGTGTAGAAATGGAATGATTTTACCCAATAATAAACACACCTTTGTCTTTCCCTTTCCTCTGGGTGCAATTCCTCTTCTAGTGGCCAGATTTTCCACATGCAAAGAAAACTGCCTACTTTTCCATGCCCTACCATTGGATATTCTTCTTCTTCTTCGGACAATGATTGGGATATTAATACCCTTTATAAATCATAGTCTCCTTTTCCTTTTTGTTCCTCTTCATATTCACTATAATGACTACGGGTTTGTCACACCCCATGTCCATATCGACTTGGAGAATTAGGGTCATAATTTCCAATAAGCTCTTCGCATTATTGATCATATTATAATTCATAATAAAATTAGATAAGGCCTTGGGTAGTGATGATAGTATGAGATATGTATGCAACTCATTAGTTAATTTAATCCCAAATATTTTCAGATGCTCAATGTAGCCAATAAGTTAGACTACATGTGGTCCAGCTGGCACAGACTCTCCAATCATATTAGTGGACAAAGTGTTTGAGATCTCATACCTCTCTTTTCTCGCCTTCTCCTAATAGATATCCCGAATGTGAGACATAATGATATAAGCATCCATTTCCTCATGTTTCTTTAAGATCTCATTAGTCATGGATGACAACATTGATGGTTTCGGGCCCAGCGGAAGCGCATGGGTGGATGTGCCCACTTGGCTTTTTTCTTTAATAATGATCAATCCGGGATCAATATTATGATAAACGCCAGTCTCCACAGATCGAATCATATAAATAGAAAAAGAAAAGAAAAGTCCTGGAACCACAAAGTGGGATCAACACAGGTTGATTATAATTAATTTAATCAATTGAAAAGAAATACCTTTTGGGTGTTATTTCTTCATTGATGTTCTTGATCACGTTCCGATGTGATTTTTCATTGCGTCACAGAAGCCAAGTGTATACTTTCTCTAGAGGTGATCCACACGTGTACCTCATATCTCGAGACGTCGCCATAGGAGTCTCTGGGTGCTAGCATGGAAAAAACTTTTCTTGCGTTGTCCGCCTTAGATCGTCTTGATCCGATGGAAGAGGATCTCTCTCGGTCTTGAGAGCATTCTTGGAGTAAGATGTTATTTCAGCCTTGAAATAATTCTCTAGAATTGTTGTGCACAATGATTATTTTGTGTAGGAAATGAGTTGGGGTTGTGAGGATATTTATAATCGACTTTGAGGTTGTAGAGTTATGACAATAAATAAACACATTATGCGTTTCATTTATTTCATTAACTCTTATTGAAAACCCCCATGTCGAATAATTAATTCCTTGACATGCACTCACGCTGATTATAGTAAATATCATTTAATAAAACAATATTATATCCTCAAAATCCTGACTGAAAAAACTACACGGCGTGTAATAATAAATACATGGCCTGTACTTGTTTTTCATTGAAAACTACACGATGTGTACATTAAATGTACACGGCGTGTATATCTTGTTTTCATTTATTCATTTCCTTTCCAAAATGAAAACTACACGGCGTGTACATTTAATAATACATGACGTGTACTTGTTTTCAAAATAAAAACTACATGGCATGTAATAATTAATACGCAGCATGTAGTTGTTTTCATTTTATTCTTCCTCCAACATTAAAACAATTTAGGCTTCCTTGAATAATTATTAAACCACATACAGGAATAATCTTTATTCTACTTGAGATACTTGAATGCACTTAGTGTGTGACCCTCTAGGCCTCTTTCTCATTGGAATTAGGCGGGCTTGACTAAATTCCAAGATTACAGTCTAGAAACGGGTCAAGGAACCCAAGAGAAAGAAGTTGACGTCGCATTGACGTATCACCTCATACGAACGCTTACTATGTAATTTAATACATTTGTCTTGATATCTCATCAATCAGGTTTCATGGCAGTGTCATAAACCTATATTCTTGATCCGGAATTCTTTGACTACCTGAAATAAACTCGTCGTTTACACCATGGCCATGGAATTTAATGCGACAGTTCTATTTAAATCACAGGGATGAGATCTCAACTTCCATAAATGGAAGGGACAGATCCTTCCTCGACTTATCCTTTAACAACATGTCACTCGTGACGCACCCAACGTACCCTACTTCCTGCCAACTATCTGCGTGACGGTTTTCGTCAGTAAATCTAAGTGCGCGAGTCATGACATGAGTTAATGATAATCTTCCAGTCTAAGGACCATTACACATGCTCGCAGATAGTAATATTTTATGACACCAAGACATGCAGAATTACTACTGGCGGGTCTGTTCTCATAATCTCTCATCTTGGAGATTACCAAGTGCGAACTCTATGAGAGAGAGTCTCGTCTTCTTATGAGTACTCACACTTGACGGTCTATATACTATGTTTCCTATCATAGTATGTCATCCAACCACAGAACTTTTTTTAAGAATATTATTATAGCATTTCAAGGTTCTCATCATAGCGGGGATCTTCCATGACCTTATTAATGCAACAAATATTCCAGTACATTACTATATTATAGCCATGCAGAACAATGAACAATATATAATAAGTGAACATTCATGTAATCAGAGTACAAAACAGTTGGTTCTCAGGACACCAACCCTTACAAACTCCCACTTTGACTAGATCCATATGCCTACGAATTTTATTCTTCTATACCTCACATGATGATCATGTTTCTGCTGAGTCAAGGCTTTAGTCAAGGGGTCCTCCATGTTGTCTTCTGTGGAAATACTACTCATTGCAACTTCACCTCTCTGAGAAAAATACCTCAAGAGATGATAATTCTGAAGTATGTACTTTGTCCGCTGATGTGACCTTGGCTCTTTTTCAAGTGCCACCACTACAGTATTATCACAATAGAGAGTGATAGGATCTTTACTAATCAGTACTACATCCATCTCTTGGATGAATCTTCGCATCCATACTGCTTCTTTTGCTACCTCAGAAGCTACGATATACTCAGACTCCGCTGTAGAATCTCCCACCACACTTTGCTTTGAGCTCTTCCATCTCACTACACCTCCATTCAAACGGAAGATGTATCCAGTCTGTGACTTCATGTCATGTTGATCAGTCTGGAAACTAGCATCTATATGTCCTCTGATGACTAGTTCCTCATCTCCCCCATAAACCAGTAACATATCCTTAGTACGCCTCAGATACTTAAGTATAGTCTTGACTGCCATCCAATGGCGGTCTCCTGGATTAGCTTGATATCTGCCTACTGAACTTAATGCGTAAGAAACATCTAGCCTCATACATAGCATAGCAAACATGACTAACCCAATCGCAGATGCATAAGGGATCCTTGACATTCTCTTTCTTTCCTCAAGTGTCTTAGGACACATTTTCTTGGAAAGATGAATGCCATGTGACACTGGCAACAATCCCCTCTTGGACTGTTCCATACTGAATCTCTTTAGTATCTTGTCAATGTATGTAATTTGACTCAGGCCCAGCATTCTCTTGGATCTATCACGATGGATCTTGATCCCAAGAATATATGCTACCTCGCCCAAGTCTTTCATGGAGAAGCATTTATTCAACCATGCCTTAACTGACTATAAGACAGGTACTTCGTTTCTAATTATTAATATGTCATCAACATATACTATTAGGAAAATTACTGCACTTCCACTAAACATCATGTAGAAACAAGGCTCATATTCATTCTTAACAAAGCCAAATTCCGTTACATCTTCATCAAAATGAATGTTCCATGACCTTGATGCTTGCTTTAATCCATAAATGGATTTCTAAAACTTGCATACCTTGTTGGCATCCTTTGGAGTCACAAACCCTTCAGGTTGTGTCATGTAGATATCCTCCTGGAGTTTTCCCTTAAGGAATCCATTTTCCAAATTTCAAATTCATGGTAAGAGGCAATGGACAATAGGATTTTGATGGATTTCAGCATCACAACCTGTGAAAAGGTTTCATCATAGTCAATTCTGTGACGCTGTCTAAAACCTTTTGCAACAAGTCATGCCTTATAGGTGCTAACTTGCCCCTATATGTCCAGTTTCTTCTTGAATACTCATTTATTACCAATAGTCTTTACATCAACTAGAGGATCTACCAAAATCCAGACTTGGTTTTGGTACACGGAATCCATTTTAGAATTCATGGCTTCTTGCCACTTGGCAACGGCTGTGCCTTCAACTGCTTCCTTGTAGGTAAGAGGATCATCATTTTCAACCAATAATGAGTCACCATCCTCAGTGACAAGAAAACCATATCGTTCTGGTTCTCTCACCTCTCTCGTGCTCCTACGCAGTTCTTGTATCTCTGGAACAGATTGTTCTTCCACGGGGCTTTGTGGAATATGTTCTTGTACCAACTCCTATATATCTTGAGCCTCGACTTCATTGAAGTCTATCTTTCTCCCACTATCTCTTTTGAGATGTGCTCCCTCTCAAGGAATATGGCTTGTCTTTCCACTTTATACTTTTTGTCTAATGGGTTGTATAGGTAATATCCCCTTGTTTCCTTGGGATATCCTATAAAGATACACTTTTTGCCTCGGGGTGCAATTTTGTTACCTGAAGAGGCCTTAACAAATTCTTCGCTACCCCACACATGTAAATTCGATAACATGGCTTTGCGTCCACTCCATAACTCATATGAAATACGATTTATCAATTTAGTTGGTACTTGGTTTAGTATGTTTGTTTCTGTTTGTAATGTATATCCCCAAAAGGATAATGGAGGACTCACACTCATCATTGATCTCACCATGTCCAACAGGGTGTGGTTCCTCCTTTCACTTACACCATTTCACTGACGTGTGTAAGGAGGAGTGAATTGAGATAGAATCCCAAACTCCAGTAAAAAATCAATGAAGTCCTGATTAAGATATTCTCCTCCCTTGTCTGAGCAGAGTTTCTTAATCTTCTTAACAAGATGGTTCTCAACTTCATTCTTTTATTATTTGAACCGATCAAAAGAATCTTACTTATACCTCATTAAGTATATATATTCATATCTACTAAAATCATCAGTAAAAGTTATGAAGTATGAGAACACACCCCTTGCTTCAATTGGAAATGGTCCACACACATCTGTGTGAACTAATTCTAGAAGCTCTTTAGCCCTTTCATATTTTCCACTAAATGTGGCTTTGGTCAATTTGCCTTGTAGACACGCATGACATATACCAAGTGGTTTTAGTTCGGAAGAATATAAATACCCATCTTGATGTAATTTTTTCAAATGTTTCTCATTGACATGACCTAGCCGGTGATGCCAAATTTGGGTGTGGTATGAGTCATGTGAATTAACTTTGTCATCGATTTCCATTACTTGGTTTGTGTAGTCTAACACATAAATACCGTTATATAAATGTGCCCTACCAAAACAAATGATGTCTTTATAAAAGTAGCAACATCCACTTCCAAACTTGAAGATGAATCCATAAGTATCTAATCTGGATAGTGAAATAATGTTTTTGGTTACAGAGGGTACATAATAACATCCTTTCAAAACCAACACCATCCCAGTAGGCAATGTGAGATGGTAGTCTCTGACAGCTATAGTAGTGAGTCTGGCTCTGTTGACTGCTCGTAGATCTACCTCACCTCGGTCAATCATTCTGAATCTACTTGGTTCCTGTATTTGGATATAGATGTGAGAACCACAAGTAGTATCTAATACCCAATTAGTAGAAACGGATAGATTTCATTCGATAACAAACGTACCTGAAGCTTCCCCTTGCTTCCTTGGCTGGGTGCAGTTTTTCTTCCAGTGGCCCTTCTTGCCACATGCAAAACAAACAGCATCCTGTTCCTTTTCCTCCCCTTTGATCTTCCTTTTCTTGGAAGGCCTTAAAGAAGATTTGGGCTTAAATCTCTTCACCTTCCCTTTCCTTTTATTTACCATAAGGACGGAAAATTTTTCACGCTTCATGTCATTATCCACTTAGCGAATAAGGATAAGAATATCAGACAGAGACTTATCAATGTTGTTCATGTTGAAGTTCACAACAAAGTTTGAGAAGCTATGGGGGAGTGATGCAAGAATGAGATCGGTGGCCAGTTCTTCAGGGAGTTTAAACCCTAGAACCTCCAAGCGCTCAATGTATCCAATGAGCTTGACTACATGAGGCCCGGCTGGGGCACCCTCTCCAAGCTTTCTCTGAAATAGAGCCTTGTAGATCTCAAACCTTTCATGTCTTGCTCTCTCTAGGTATAGACCACAGAGGTGCTCGAGCATGATATAGGAATCCATGTCTTCATGAGACTTTATGAGCTCACTAGACATAGATGACAACATAAAACATTGAACGTCGAGTGCATCTCTCAAATGTTGATCATAGACGAGGAAATATTCATCACTCGCCCCTTGGGCAGGGGGGTCAAGAAGTGAGGACTCCAGCATGTTAAACTTTCGTCCATGGCATAGGATAACCCGAAGGCACCTAAACCATTCCTGAAATTTACTTCCGGTGAGGATGTTGTCTTTATCCATAATTGATCGCAGAGAAAAGGTGGTTGACGAGTTTTTCATATCAATTCTACAAATTAAAATAGCAGATTTATCAGTACTTTCTTGATTACATTTTATGAAAAATAATAAATGAATTTATTAATTCTCCCACTATTTTATCAAGTCCCAATGGCCCTCACCATTGAACTCAGAATGTCTAGTTTCTTTGACATTCTAGTGGCAATGATCCATATTCCTCTTCGCATAACCCCAACAAGGGTTGGTCAAGCTATTTAAAGGTATTTAGGTAGGCAGGTATCTGCCAACTGTGAGCTTACAGTTCCTTGATCTGTTGAGTGAATGCCCCAATCCTAAAATACGGACTTGGATTTCCTCAACTCTTGCCTCCAATATTACATCAAGTCTAGCAAGGGCTACTCCTCTTGATGTAATATGGTTAAGTCAACCCAAAACCTTTCATAAGGGATTCTTTTATAAAATTAAGTGTCCCAACAAGGGTTGGTCAAACACATAGTTTTATTGAGTCTTGCCCTTAATCATGTAATGGAAGGCTTGGTATGACTTAATATGGTATTTTAGGGATTTTATTCTTTATGCATAGTTTTGAATTATCACATGCTTATTAATATTTAGTGATTCTTGATTAAGTGATTAACCATGTTCTGATAATGTTTATGCATAGTCCAGTTTTTATTTTATTCCATCTTTGCATGCTTTTTCATTTTATTAATTATGTGATCGCAACAACACATACATAATAAATAAACCATGAAATCAGACAAAAATAAAATAAGGTGACATGATCATGAGCTTATATTGGTTAGCTTATCTAGCGGTTTTGATAAACTAACCATGACCTAGGTAAAACACCTTGAACCTGATGGATCGTGTTTTACAACTCCCACCTATCAACCTTTGTATCTTCTTGGGTTGGTTTCACCTCACCTTTGGATTTCGAACCGTCTCCTCTGGCTTGGGAGATCCTACATTACATGGGGTTTACATTAAAGAAACCATGGGCATGCAGGCCCTACATTTTATTGGAAGAAGGCTCGTAGGAAAACGAATTTAAATTAAACAAATTTAAATGAAACCATACACACGTACAAAGGTTATTTGGTCTAGATAATGATCATCCATACCATGAAATGACATTTACGCATATTTAGAATTCAAATTCTTTTAATCGTTATATTATTCAAGATAAGTCATGCTTGAATTCAATTAATTATCATCTTATAATTAATCAATTTATTATCTAAAATTCATTTCTGAATTTACTTGAGATTTTTCTCATCCATATCCCTTGTACAGGTCTTTGTACTTTTGGAGGAAACCTGGTGAAATTTCTGGAAAGTACAAGGCATGTAGTTTATATTTACATGGCGTGTATTTCTTTGCACCCTTTATCCAAAGTACACACCGGGGGATTTGGTGTGTTTTCTATACTTTGGAAATTTTGGAGTACATGGTGTGTAGATAAATCATACATGGTGTGTACTTCCTTGTTACATGGTAACCGGCCTGGCGATCCCGTGTACATGGTACGCGGCTTCTCCTTTGTACACGGTTTCACTTGGGTCGGATCGGACTACACGGTGTGTTGCTCCAACATACACGCTGTGTATTCCTGTTTTCCACGCGCCGTTCATTTCTGGTCAAACTAGGGTAATAAATACAAAGGCATACTCAATTCACACGACGTGGTTTGGCAGACCAGTTCCAGTTCGTTTAACCTAAGTACACGGCATGTAGTTTTCATTACACGCAGTGTATTCCCATGTTGTACAGAAAGAAACAGCATCTCCTCCAGATGAGTTTCTCTTTTTTATTTTAATCAAAAAATTAAAATTAAAATGTTTTTTCTATTATATGAATCGAGAAATGAATGAGGAAGAACAAATCTCATTTATTCAGATTAGAGAACAATTTATTTTGAATTGAATCAAATATAAATGCATAAATTATCAACAAAAATTTAATAACTATAATCAACATTGTAACCCCCTCTAATACCATTTGAAGGTTCTGGGCGCAGCGGAAGCGCATGGGTGGATGTTCCCACTTGGCTTTTTTTCATTAACAATGATCAATCCAGGATCAATACGACGATAAAAACCAGTCTCCACAGATCGAATCATAGAAACAGACAAAGAAAAGGAAAGTCCTGGAACCACAAAGTTGGATCTTCACAGGTTGATTATAATTAATTTAATCAATTTAAAATAAACACCTTTTGGGTGTTCTTTCTTCTTTGATTTTCTTGATCATGTTCTGATGTGATTCGTCGTTGCGTCACAGAATTCAAGTGTAGACTTCCTCTATCAGTGATCCACATGTGTACCTCGTATCTCGGGACGTCACCAAAGGAGTCTCCAGGTTATAACATGGAGAAACCTTTTCTTGTGTTGTCCACCTTAGATCGTCTTGATCTGATGGAAGAGTATCTCTCTCGGTCTTGAGAGCGTTCTTGGAGGAAGAGGTTCTTTCGACCTTGAAATAATTCTCTAGAATTGTTGTGCACAACGATTCTATTGTGTAGGAAATGAGTTGGGGTTGTGAGGATATTTATAATCGAGTTTGAGGTTGTAGAGTTATGACAATAAATAAATGAATTACGCATTTAATTTATTTCATTAACTCTTATTGAAAACCCCCATGTCAAATATTTAATTCCTTGACATGCGCTCATGCTGATTATAATAAATATCATTTAATAAAACAATATTATATCCTCAAAATCCTGACTGGAAAAACTACACGATGTGTAATAATAAATACACGGCGTGTACTTGTTTTTCATTGAAAACTACATGGTGTGTACATTAAATTTACATGGTGTGTATATCTTGTTTTCATTTGTTCATTTCCTTTCCAAAATTAAAACTACACGGCGTGTACATTTAATAATACACGGCGTGTACTTGTTTTTAAAATAAAAACTACACAGCGTGTAATAATTAATACACGGCGTGTACTTGTTTTCATTTTATTCTTCCTCCAACATTAAAACGATTTAGTATTCCTTGAATAATTATTAAACCACATGCGGGAATAATCTTTATTCTACTTGAGATACTTGAATACACTTAGTGTGTGACCCTCTAGTCCTCTTTCTTGTTGGCATTAGGCGGGCTTTCCTAAAGTCCAAGATTACTGTCTAGCAACGGGTCAAGGCACCCAAGAGAAAGAAGTTGACACCGCATTGACGTATCACCTCATACGAATGCTTACTGTGTAATTTAATCCCTTTGTCCCGATATCTCATCAAGCAGGATTCATGGCAGTGTCATAAACCTATATGATTGATCTGCCGTTCTTTGACTACCTGAAATAAACTCGTCGTTTACACCATGGCCATGGAATTTAATGCGACAGTTCTATTTCAATCAAAGGGCTAAGATATAAACTTCAATAAATGGAAGGGAAAAATCCTTCCTTGACTTATCCATTAACAACATGTCACTCGTGACGCACCCAACGTACCCTACTTCCCACCAACTGTCTGCGTGATGGTTTTTGCCAGTAAATCTAAGTGCACAAGTCATGACAAGAGTTAATGATAATCTTCCAGTCTAAGGACCATTACACACACTCATAGATAGTAATATCAAATGACACCAAGACATGCAGAATTACTATTGGCGGGTCTATTCTCATAAAATCCCATCCTGGAGATTACCAAGTGCGAACTCCAAGAGACAGAGTCTTGTCTTCTTATGAGTACTCTCACATGACGGTCTGTATACTATGTGTCCTATCATAGTATGTCATCCAACCATATAACTTTATTTAAGAATATTGTTATAGAATTTCAAGGTTCTCATCATAGTGGGGATCTGCCATGACCTTATTAATGCAACAAATATTCTAGGAAATTATTATATTATAGTCATGTAGAACAATGAACAATATATAATAAGTGAACATTCATGTAATCAAAGTACAAAACAGTTGGTTCTCAGGACACCAACCCTTACAAACATGAGGCACTGAACATCCATAGCATCATTCAAAGGTTTCATATACACAGAGAGCTCATCATCACTCATCTTATTCCCAAGCACAACTAGAAAAGGTTCTTCCATCACATATAGTTTCCTTTCATGGAGAAGTATGACCCTAAGGCATCTTTTCCACTCCTAGAAATTAGTGATGATGAGAAGGGTTTTCTTCTCAAGTATGGGTCATAATGATATGTTTAATTTCATTTTTAATATCGTTTCTAAAAATAATATAAACATATTTTTAGTACTTTATCTTATAAAATTAATACAAAAAAATAAATAAATTTTCATTAGTCTCCCACTATTTTATCGCAACACAATATCCCTCACCATTGGATTCATAATATATTGTTGCTTGGGTATTCGAGTGGCAAGGATCCATATTCCATTCTCATCATCCAAAATTTGGCTGGTAACGAAACTTGAATGGTTTTAGGTAGGTATTATAAATTCAAACCACATTAACTTCTAAATCCTTGATCCGTTGAGTGGACTCCCCAATCCTAAAATCATTATTTTAAATTTCCTTAACCCTTGCCTCTCAGTTACACTAAGTCCTACTTTAGAAGTATACCATTGATGTAAACCAAGTTAATTCAAACCAAAACCTCAAATTAGAGTTCTCTGATAATTTAATGCACCCCAAATTTGGATGGTAAATCACTTTAAACTATTGGTTTAATTCTAACTACGGTAATGGAAGGCTATACCGACTTAATATTTTATTGAGGTATTTTATCCTTTATGCGTAAATTTACTCTTATTATCTTTTCATGTTCTTGTTAATATTAATTGGGATATACTTAAGTGATTAACTATGTCTTGATAATATTTATTCGTAATCCATTCTATTTTTAGTTCCATCTTGGATTCTTGTTAATTCATTAATTATGTGATCGTGATAATACATCAATAATGAATAACCATGAAACTGAAAGAAATAAAATAAAGGGTATGATCTTGAGATTTTCCAATAGTTAGTTTATCTAGTGTTTGATAAACTAACCATAAAATAGGGGAGAAACACCTCGAACCTTTTAAGGTTCATGTTTATATCTTTCACATGTCCACCTTTGTATCTCTTTGGATTCGTTCCGCCTCAACTCCTAACTTGAACTACCTCCACTAGCTTGGGAGATTAATCTATTACATATGCTTTTAACTCACATGTAGGTGAAAGGTAAAAGGGGTTTTACATAAAATAAACCATGGGAAAGAAGGCCCTACATATTAATGAGGAGAAGGCACATAGGCCAACAATTTTAATTTAATAAATTAATTAATAAGAAACCAATCACAAACAAAGGTCTGTTCTAGCTCATGATCATCCACAAACATGCAACAAATTATGAATTTAATAAAACTATAATTCAATTCTTTAATAGTTATTATAAAGATAAATAATGCTCGAATCGATTAATTATTATCTTTATTTAATCAATCCTTTTATCTTAATCCTTTTTTGGAATTTCCTTGATATTATCATCCATTATAATTTTAAACAAATTAAGAAATTAATTTAAAATTAAATGAGTAAATAACTTTTACCTTGTAGGAAACCTGGTGAATACTCATCCAAAACAACACAACATGTATTATACTTTTATACACTTTATTTTTTGTGACATGTAGCATGCACATATAATTATAATTGTAATACATCTCATACATGATGTGCAGATCTTTGAACATTACGTAGATGTTAATTAAACATTTATATATATATATATATCAAACACCTGTCACATGTTGTGTCCTATCATTACGCCTACACAAAGGTACATGTCTCAAGGGTTATATAACATAATAATAAAATTTTAAATCGGAATAATCTGTAAAAGGTATATAATGTGTAAATCTGACTACACAACATGTACCCTCCTCACCGTCCTTCTAAAGTACACTCCTTGGGAAATTGAATGTGAGGTTTAATTTGGTATTCTTTAGAGTAAATGGCATGTCTAGTGGGCCACACACTGTGTAGACTCCACATTACATGGTCATTAGCAGGGAAAGCAGTGTATGGGATACATAACTTGACCCAGACCTAAGGAGACTACATGTTGTGTCCAATGGGACACACGGTGTGTAGTCTAGTGGACTGTGTGCCAGTATGTCCTAGTTAGCACATGGTGTAAGAATTAACTACACCATGTGTCATTAATGAACATGGATTTAGTAATTTCCTAATTACTCCTGATACGTTGAACACAACTAAACAGTGGGTGATCCGGATTACACATCATGTGTGGTATATTAGATGGTGTGTAACTCCGAATACATAGCATGTAATATCGTGTTACCTCGACAGAATCTTCAGCACCTCTTGATGAGATCCTCAATTTAATTTTAATCCTAAAATTATTCGTTTCTGTTAGATTTGTGAGAAATGAAAGAGGAAGAACATATCTCAAAATTTAGATTACAATAACAATTAAACATGAATTGAAAAACTAAATTATTAAAGCGTAAATCATCAACAAATTATTTAAATAATTATAAATGAAAAATATGACCCCTTTGATACCACTTGTAGTTTCAAGGTTTAGTGGAAGCATGGTTGGGCCAACACGCAACTTTAAATTTTACTATGATCAATGATTATTTCAGGATCAATACAGTGATAGATGCCAGTATCCAAGAAATAAAAACAAAGATTTAGATAAAGAAAAAAAGGCTCGGAACCAAGACAGAGGATCAATATATTTTGTTTTTAATTAATTGAATTAAATTAAAGAAATACCTCTATGTTTTTTTTTCTTTGTCGATGTGTCTAACCACGGATCTATAGTGAGCCTTTTTTTCTTTGTAGAGATCAAGAGTAGATATCCTCTAGCGGTAATCCACACATGCTCTATGAATCTCTAGACATTTCTGAAGGAGTATCTGGGTACTAGCACGGAAGGTCTTTTCACTTGCATCGTCCTCCCTCGATCTCCTTGAGAGACACTTCCAAATAGTTCTCTAATCCAGTGGAGGATGGCCGCTATCATTCTTGAGAGTGTTCTTGGAGAAAAAAAGGCTCTCGAGGCTTGAGATATTTTTCTCCAAAATTTTGTGCACAACTAAAATTTCGCTGTCAAGCCTGTGGGTTTCCCCCTTGGGTAATAAGAGTATAATATGTATTCGAGAATTTAATTCACTATGTAATAATAAATAATTGGAACAAATTTCGTTACTTATTTTATTATTCCGTGTGAAACCCCATATCAAATAATAATGGAAATACCATTATTTCCATGACATGTTCTTAGCTTGCAAGTTATAATTAAATATTATTTTAATCAAAGAATATTTTATATTATTTTCTTCACTAGACCCTTTAACTTAGTCTTCCCATCCTCTGAAATATTTATCAGACCTTGAATAGTGACTATTTATTTATTAAATAAATAAATAAATATTACTGCATTACTTTCCGATAAATAAATAAAAGCTGATCAGGAATACCTGAATAATTATTAAACCACAACCTGGAATAATATTTATTCAACTTGTAAAATAATAAATTATTTAACTGAGATTCCAGATACACTTAGTGTGTGACCCTCTAGGCCTCTTTCTCAGTGGAATTAGGTGTGTCTGCCTAAAGTCCAAGGTTAGAATCTAGAAACATGCCAAGGAACCCATAGAGAAATAATTTAATACCATAAATACATGTAACCTCATATGAATGTTTACCATGTAATATAATCCCTTTATCACAATATCTCCAATCAAGCAGGTTGCATGCCAGTGCCATCAACCTATATTCTCAATATCTCATTCTTTAACATTCCAGAAAGATAACTTGCCTAGATAACACCATGGAAATGGATTTATTTAGGTTATATCATTTCTATCAAAGGGTCTGAGATATTTAATTCCATTAATGAACATAAGGGGTAAATCCTTTCTCATGTTATTCATTAATATAATATTACTCATGACGCACCCAACGTATCATACCTCACCGTGAGAATATTTTGTCATGTTTTTCAATAATACAACAAAGTGTGTGAATTATAATATCCATTAATAAAAATAATAATGTCTAAGGACCATTACACACTTCCGTAAAAAGGAAAATCCAATGACACTTATAATGTGGATTTCTTACTATCAGGTCTGATTCTCTTAATATCCTCCTAGATATTTCCAAGGGCATAAACCATGAGAAGGTTCCTCAAAGTCTTATGAGTCTCCACCCTTGATAGAATGTATCATTTGTGTCCCTTCAAATGATATCATTCAGACATAGAACATTTATTCAATAATAGTGTCATGGAACATCCTGGTTCTCATCATAGAAGGGAACTACTGTGACCTTTTAGTGTGGAAACTACTATTGGTACATTATCACATGCTATGTTACATAGAAGAACAATCATGATGTGATAAAAAATTATTAATATTAAAAACTGTGAATATAAGTTTATCATAAAGTACAAAGAATTTGGTTCTAGGTAACCAACTCCAACATCACCCCTCTCTTGATTCCATGGTTGTGGAAAAAGTTGATAAGATCATCAAAGACAACTTCTTCAAGGAGGAACATTACCATAGATGGTTAGCCAACATCATTCCTATCATGAATAATAATAGATAGATCAATGTCTTTATTGACTTCTAGGGTCTTAACCTCCACTATCTGAAGGATGATTTTCCCCTTCCTGTGATATAGTTGTTGATCGATGCCACTGCTAGATTCTAGGATCTATTCTTTATGGATGGGTATTCTATATAAAACCATATCTAGATGGCCCTTAAGGATAAGAAATTTACAATATTTAAAGTTCATCAAGGTACCTTATATTACTAAGTAATTCATTTTGGTATGAAGAACGCATGAGCCACCTATTAGTGTGTTATCCACCGCATATTCAACCCAGTCCTCAGGACATTGGTGGAATTATACATAGATGTTTTGGTGGTCAAATATCTCCAATTTTAGGAAAATATTAGATATCTTGAAAAATTGTTCATCTTCTTCTACTCCCTCTATATGAAGATAAACCCCCTGCAGTTCACCTTTGGGGTTACCTCTAGAAAGTTCTTCGGGTTTTTTGTCAGATACAAAGGCATCGAAATCGGTCCAGAGAAGATCAAGTCCATTAGTTAGATGCATCCTCCAAGAAACCATTGAGAGATTCGAGGATTTTAAGGACCCTTAGCCTATATATGTTGATTCATCAAAAATTTGGTTATAAAGTGTAAGATAATTTCCCAACTCATGATGAAAGGTTTCATCTATCAGTGGGATAAAGAGTGTCAAGCCGCTTTTGAGAAGATAAAGCAGTACCTTCTACAGCCTCCATTCTTGATGTCACCCATTTCTGAAAAGCTACTGGTCCTTTATGAGACTACCATGGAATGATTCTCTAGTGCCATTTTTTATCAAAATAATAATGAAGGGATAGGGAAAATTTTATACTATCTCAGTCACATGCTCCTTTACATAGAGACAAGATATTATTCTATCGATAATAGCTACCTCAAGTTGTTTTTTTTAGTGCAAAAGTTGCGACATTATCTGTAGCACCATGAGATGCAGCTGGTGTCCTTTGTGGATATACTAAAGTATATTCTAAATCACCCTATTATGATAGGTATTCTATCTTGGTGGGTAGTGATCCTTCAGAAGTTCTACATCTGTTTCATTCAGTAGAATGATATCCAGGGTTAGGTGATAGAAGATTTTCTAGTTTCCCATCCATCTCCCACAGTGTAATATCTAGATATTGACATCCCCAATGAGGCCATCATCTTAGTAGAACAGACCATGCCATATTGGAATATGCACTTCAATGGAACTTACCAATCCTAACTGATAGAAGGATCAATGATCCTAGACTTAATAGGTTAGGCTTGGTTATCATCTTTATCATGCCAACATAGGCTATCTTTCCCTACTCATTCTTTTTGTTAAAAGGCTACAACAAAAACAAGGAAGTGTATTAGGTTCTCATCATTGGTCTTGAGGTGGACCTAGAGATTAATGTTCCCCACCTACATGTGAATGGGGACTCTGAGATAGTCATCAAATAGATCAATGGTGACTTCATTGTTAGAAATCTGGAACGCATGCCCTTGTTAGATCACGCTTTCTAGCTGATGGCCTAGTTCCCTTCTTAGACTGAGGTCACTCATGTCCATCAGTCATAGAATAGTCGATCTGATGTCTTGGCCAGCCTTCTTGCATCTCTCGTAGAGCCTGGCCAAGATTATTTGATTATCCCTGTGGTGAATTAAAGGTTCATTGCTCCCATCACCTCAGACGATGATAATAACCAGTAGTTAAGACATCTTACCATCAATGCTTCCACATCGGGAGCTTCAGGTATCCCAGGCATAGTATAAGAAACTTCTAATTTGATGTCTCCTTTTTTTCAAGCACCTCCACCATAGAAATATATAGATAAAAATATTTGAATGCGAGTGGATCTATCATCGTGCAGTACAGTTCACCCTTTAGAATATTCCCATCCTTGAGAAGATCCTCTAAAATTGTGGGTTTGATGGAGTTTTCCTCTACTACATTCAAGGATAAGAGATTCCTTAGGTTATGTAAGAAGTACATGCTGGTTCCTATGGAGCTCATCAGGCAGGGTTGAAACTCTCCCACCATATTTTAAGTATGGGTTACTTAAATCCCACCATGGTTTATGATTGTACTGATTTCTCCAAGAGGTGTCTCATGTGTAAGATCCATGAAAACTTTGTGCATTGTTCATTGGAAACCATTCATACAACCAAGTACTATTTTCACTTCATGGTCTGGGGAATCAATGTCATGGGACCATATCCACCAACAGCACCTCTCCAGTATAGTTTCATCCTAACTACCACAGATTTATTTTCCAAGTGGGAGGAGGTGATTCTGTTTAAGGGATTCAAGGCATATTCTATCATTGATTTCCTGAGATCCAAAATCATTCATCTATTCAGATTCCCTCACGTCATCCTCACTTATAATGACATCAATTTCTAAGTAGCTGGGCTGAAGAAATTTTATTCTAAGTACAACAACCAATATCATAATACTTCTCTCTATCATGTGTAAGAAAATGCTAATATTGAGGCATTCAACAAGACCCTATAAAAAATTTCATAATATGGTTGGTCAGAAAAAGAAAAGTTGGATAGACAAGCTCCCCAATGCTATTTGGTCTTACTGGAAAATGAATCATAATTCCACAAATGTGACCCCATATTCCCTAGTGTATGGGACAGAGGCAGTCCTACCCATCATGATTCAGTTAACATCACTCTGCATAGCTGTTTATGATTAGAAAACATCATACAATATTGTTGAGGTCCATATAATTAAACTGGAATCCATTGATGAGTGTAGGCTCTGAACCTTGCATAATATAGAGATGAACCAGAACAAGATAGCCAGAGCATTTAATAAGACAGTTCATCTCTGCTCCTTCCATCAGGGTGACACGATGTTGGCCCTAAGGATGCCAATGATACTCGAAATGAAGCCACCAAAGTTGGTACCCAAATGGTAAGGACATTATATCAATCACAAGTATTACCAAAATGGTTCATTATCTTTGTTCACTATGCCTAATTAGCGGTTTAATCCTCCCACCAATACCAAATTCCTCAAGAAATACTTCTCGTGAGGATTATATTTTGTCAAGGAAACATGATGTAAAACATCCCAGCATCATCATCCTGCATAATGTTAAACTATACCTACATCCTTAATGCATGTCGTTAAACTACATGACATATAAGAACTATGTATGGTTGGATTCCTTCCCTTATAGGATATATATAAATGCACATGCATTTTGTCTTCGGGTTCTGCAATATGTTCCAAAACCTTTTCTTTCATTCAGCTCCCTAGCCTGAGTGTCTAGAGACTGTGGTGTAGTATGAGACCTCTTTGGTTCTCAGTCACATAGGGTCTATAACAATTGTACCATTTACTCTTCCCTATGGTACTCCCCTTCTTCTATGTCCTTACTGCATGATGTTAAATTATATGGCACTTAAGAACTATGTTTGGATTGATTCCCATCATTATGGGATACATAAGAATGCTTATACATTTCATATTTAGAACTAGCCCTGGTTCGACATGCCTTTCTTTTTGTGGATATGTGGTATGACAATGAGCCTCTTTAGTCCTCATTCACATCAAGTTTGTTACTGCATCATACTATGTGTACCCATTAGAAAGTCCCTATCCTATGGTCTGGTCTCTATGACCTTAAACTAAGATCTCTTTCATCCCACATGACATTAAACTGCCTCTCCTTGCATGATGTTAAACTACTTCTCCCATATAATCTTCAGGATGAATAATTTCCCACCACCTACATCCTACATGACGTTAAACTACAAGAATATTTTTCCCCATCCCACATGACATTAAACTTTTATTACATCCTCACTGCACGATGTTAAAATGTATGAAATTCATGAACTATATATGTCTTGATTACTTCCCTTATAGGATACATAGAAACACCTAGACATTTTTTCTTCAATTCCAACCCCAAGATCCACAAATCTTTTCATCCCTTCAGCCCCCCTTTGCCTCTATTCTCTATTAGGAGTGCATGGTGTGGTATTATACCTCTTTGTTCCTCATTCAAATTGGGTTTACAATGAATTCACCACCCCCCCCCTTAGGGAATTCTTCCTTATCTATTTCCTTGCCATATGATGTTAAACTGTACTACATTTAATAACTTTGTATGGCTTCATTACCTCCCTTGGATGATACGTAGGAACTTCTAGACATTTGTTCTTTGGGTCCATCCCCAATCCCCTAAACCTTTCCATCCCTTTTAGTCCTTACCATACATTCTAAGTTATATGACTTTAAACTAGGATCTTTCTCATCCTTAATGACATTAAAATGCTCTATCCTGCCTACAAGACCTTTAAATTCATAGTATTTATGGTTCTTTCTATGTGACCTTAAAATAAAAGTGCCCCTCTATCTTTCATGACTTTAAACTGCAGCTTCATTCTGACCGTACAACATTAAAATTCATAGCACTCATCCAAGATTCCTTTATTCTTGACCATTTATCTTAAGTCCTCTCTTGGGAGTGCATGGTATGGAATGAGACCTCCTTTGGTCCTCATTCACACTGGGCTTATTTTACTACACCATATGCATCCCCTTTAGGACATCATTCCCCCCAATGTTCTAGCTACATGACAATTAACTTCATTTCAATCCATTTTCTTACCTCATGATGTTAAAATGAACCACATTCATGAAATATGTATGGATTTATTCCCATCCTTATGGGATACATAGGAACACCCAGAAATTTTTTCTTTGGGTCCAGCCCCAGGTTCATCAACTTATTTTTCCTATTTCCTCCACTAGTCTTCCCGAGTCATATGCCTCTAATTATATCCCTCAACCTCTATCTTGACTCATTAGCATGCTCATATGCATTGTGGTATGAGACTTATAGTGTTGTATTCTACATGTAAATTCTCTCATTCCACCACCACATTTTTTGTGACCTTTTTCAGGTCTCCAATATCTTTCACATTCAAAAGGACCCCTTAACTATATGGATACTCTTCCTTTTGGTTCTCCAACAGTTCTGAGCCAATATCCCAGAGGATTTTGAATGATATTTTTAGGTAAGTCCATCTTTTTAAATATGTTCAGCAGTCAAACCTATTTTTTTGTTCCAATCATATGTCATATGATATGGATGGTGTGTTAAGAATATGGTTACCAGTTGTCCTACATCATTATGCCAACCCCATTGCATCCCAAAAATTGGTCTCATGATTCACATTCCTTCTCACATACTAATATCCAAATGGAACATCAATACCCTTAGTGTCATCCCTCCATGAACCTTTGTGTGTTGAGTGGGATGTCCAGTGGTGTGGGGTCATCCTTGATCCCACACCACCATTACCTTATTGTGTGCTTCTGTGAGTTTTAAATATCTTATTATCCCCTTGTTTCCCACAAAGAAATTGTATCATGTGGTATTAGGGGTTTTGATAAGGTTTATACCCAAATGGAAGAGTTTCACATCTATGGTTCGAACTTTATGACCTTACACTATGAGTTTAGGTCTCAAAGTCCAGGCTTCATGACTTCAAACTATGTGTGTGTTCTTTTAGGAATTTGTGATGTGGTGGGGACCCTTTTTTTCCTCATTCACAATGGGTTTCTTAATTACACAGAATTACATATTTCCAATTTGTAAATATCATTCCTATAATCTGAACTCTATTACCTTAAACTAGGAGTTTATGTCCTAGGAACGTGAAGTGTGGTGTGGATCTCTTTGGTTCTCATTCATGTCGGGGTACCTTATGGTCTCGCACTGCACCTCTATGCCTCTTAGAGTATGAACTCTATGAACTTAAACTAATATTTTTAGCATTCAAGTTCACATGATGTTAAACTACATAACAACCATAATTTTTCTTATTTGAAAAAATATCACCCCTTCTGGTGTGGTCCATCTACCATGCCTTCATAAAGAACTATGTATGGCTTGGTTCTCATCCTTATAAGATATGTAAGAATGCCCAGATCATTCTTTTTTGGTCCATCCACCACTCCTTTGACCTTTTCAGTCACTTGGTCTAGGTTCTTTCAGGAGTATGTGGCATGGTGATGAGCCTTTTTGGCCCTCATTCACATCGGGTTTTCAATATTCATGACATGCACCTCCCTTGAGAACACATTTCATCTCATTCATTCTTACTGTATGAAATTAAACTTTATGGTCTCATCCATGCTTTACACATCCCCTTTATTTGGTTTTCCATCATCTTTCACATTCGAAAGGAACCACTAACGGTACTAATGCTTGACCTTATGGATCTCCTACCATTCTAGGCCACATATAAGAGGATCTCAAATAGAAATTTGAGATTGGTCCCACATTGTGAATATGGTCAATGGTCGACCCTCATTTGTTCGTTCCCATCATAGGTCACATGATATGGATTCTTGTTTCAAATATGGTCAGTAACTATCCTCCCTCACTATTCCACCTCTATTGTGTCCCAAGTATCGGATGCAGTGATTCACATTTTCCTTGCCTTATCTTATTATGGGTCTCTAACACCCCTAATGTTAATCCTCCATACATCCTTATATTTTGAGTAGAAATTTTTGTATGGTTGTGATTTTTTACACCCAACATTTCCCCTTTCATTTTTGTGCACTCTCATGTGATGGGGAAATCCAAATATCACCCCTTATTTCCCACACCAAGCATGGATCACGTGGTCTTAGGAGTTTTTTAGGGTAATACCCACATATAGGACTATAAAACCCAATGGTATGAGCTCTATGGCCATAAAATAAGATCCCCTCCATCCAATCCATATGATGTTAAATTATGCTACATAGTATCACATGACATTAAAATTGTTGTGTCCTTACCAACTGACAATAAAAATTCATGTATTGGTCCTGTCATACAACCTTAAACTGTGGAATCATCATCTCGAACATATGATGAAAATAGAAAAATATTTCAGTGTTCTCACTTGAGAGGGCATCACCATTGGGAACTATTTATTCACCATGTCATTTTTGAAGGCCTACATATGTCTTGATTCCTATAGCGACCCCTGAACTTTTCATCCCTAGCTAGTCGCTAAAAAACACATCTATCAATAAAAGAACAAACAAGATATATCAAATGCCACTTTTCTTAGTACATGATCCTGGATCGCATAACATAATTTCTCTAAGAACTATGTGTGGCTAGATTCCCACCCTCATGGGATATGTAGTGATGCTTGAATCATTGATCTAGGGTCCATCCGCAACATTATTACCCCATTTCATATCGAATAATCTTCACCCTCACCACATTACGTTAAACTACCATTCATTTCCAGAACTATGTATGGATTGATTCCTACCCTTGTTGGATACATAGAGACGTTCATACATCTTATCCCCATGCCTAGCTACAAAATTATGAAATCCTAGTTTTGTCCCTTTTGACCTGGGTTCCCCTACGATAATGTCTGATGAGGTGTATACCTCCTTGGTCCTCATTCACGTCGGGTTATGTACCACACCACACATTTCTCCCTTGGGGTGTACATGTCCTAGTGGTATTATTATAAACTTCATTGTAACTTTCGTCATTATCGCATGACATTAAACTTCATGACCTTTAATAACTACACGTGGCTTGATTACCATCCTTATGGGATATATAGGAATGGCCGGACATTTATTTTTCGGTTCCAACACTAGGTTCATTGTCCTTCTTAGCCTTTTTTCCCCTAATTCCAGTCTATTCTGAGAATATTTATCATAGTCCGTGTGACATGACTTTAAAAATATTATCCAAGGTCCATGCAGTATGACCTTAAAATATGTGTAGCATCTTGGTCATATGACGATAAACTATTATGTGCATCGTTCTTATCATATGATGTTAAACTACGTATATATCTTCTTCATTGGCATGACATAAAACTATAAGGAATTCTATGTCCTCACTAGATAGATCCTATTTGGAAGTAGTTTTGATCTTGATTCAGACCAATATGCTCATCCAATGTGATTTTTCCACAGTGGTGAAATTTCAAGAGTGTTGGACTCTATTCAAACAGACCATCACTCCATCTCCACAGTTTTTGTACCCCTTATTTGGATCCTCATCCTCATTCATGTATGAGGGAACCCCCTAACGGCCTAGTCCCATGCCATTTTGTCTCACCTACTATCTCAGGCCAACATTTTGAAGGACATCGTATGAAATTTTGATTCGGGACCTAATTTTTTTGAATTCAGTAAGTGGTTGTCCCCTATTTGTTTGTCCCCATTTTATGATAACATGATATGGATATTATGTTTTGAATATGTTCAATAGTTATCATCCATCTTCATTCCACCATCGCAATGTTCTGAATATTGAGAATTATGATTTACACTTTCTATCCCCTTTGTTCGTATTGATTCCAAAGACTCTGGTGTTATCATGCTCATGCACTAACACACATTGGGAAAAGAAAGTTGGTTGTTCCAAGATCCTTGTTCTCTAGCCATGACCTTTCTCATACCAAATTCCCCAGGTGTTCAGTCTATAATTTCAGACCTTGGGCACTCGATGATTATCCATCACTCTCTTTCAAATTATGCAATTACATGATCATCCTTTATTTCTCACATCGGGCCTGACCCATACGATCTTAGGGATTGAACATCAGTTGTTTCCCAGATATGATGGAGGTGTGATAATTTAAAGACAAGAAATAAATTTATATGATGTAAACAAAAAAAATGTATTTTTAAGTTTGTAAAAACACACTCCCTATGTGTTTTCCTCTTCAATGGAGCATCTCAGCTATGCTGCTCTTTAGTGTGTGTCATCTAGGATTCATTTTTATTTACTGAGAACCCTTCCTTCCAAGTTATCCATTGAGTTAAGTTCATTATCCCTAATCGGTACTCAATCCTATTTATCTTGGATATCATCCACCTCACAAGATGCTCGCCTCAGCTACTCTTTAGCGTCTACAAACTGGACTTGTAGTCATAATATGAGTTACTATTGGGTTTTGGAAAAAGAAGAGCACTCATTAATTTGTGTTTCTAAGATATGGAGCTCCTGTTCATTCTCCTAGAGCTTCTGAATGCTGACATACTTCATCCGCTTCCAGAAAACACTGAATCTATGGTCTCTCTCAGATAATTTCTCGGTAAGTTAATCCCAAATGAAAAAATGTGGACCTCATGGACCTACCCCTATAATTCATAGGTAATATAGCTGAGGAAAAAAGGACCTCATCTGGATTATCCACATTGATTGCAGAATATTATCGATGAAGCGCTTGATCATCTTCCATGACCGGTGATAGACACCTCGACTTTCCTCCACATCAGAAGCAAATTCATCCAGCTCCTCCAGGTCAGTGGGTTCATATTCTGAGAATGTGTCTAGTAGTTTAGTAGTAGAATCCTCTTCTAGTATTCTATCAGATGGTATGGGTTCCATATCATGTGGTTGATATTTATCACTATATTACACCTTGATAAGTTCAATTTCTTCCCCTCCAGTGGTTTTACCCACTACCGTGGTTGTCATGGTCTAATCAGCTCGGGCATCTGATTCCATGCCAATCAAAATTCCTATCAAGATAGGATCTTTGGGACCCCCAGTCATCATCACTAATAGTATGCCCATTTCTTGAAGTACTTTTTAGATAAGTACAGTGTCAGTTGTCCTCATTTTGTGAACAACAGTTTTGAATCTGTGAGGAAGAATATTTACAAAGATGCAATAGTTCCTCGTGCCCTTGATTTGTTTTTATCAGGATCCCAACATGTGACCCATATATATGGTTGAGAGTTACAAAGATTCCTAAGGTACTGCCTTGGTTTCTAAATCCTATCTAGACCTCATGCACACCATCATTCTAGAAACAGTTTTTGAAGCTCGTCCATCTACATCTTTTGTCAAGCGGTAAGGGGTATTTTCTATATGGATATCCTATACAGAACATAGAAAAAATGTTAGTTGAGAAAACTAGGTAACATGGGAAAGACCATAGCATAAAGGAACATCTTAGATCTTACCTAAAGATTTTTGGTAAATTATTCTAACTCTAAGGCCACAACCTGGCCTTCCTTAATGGGGATCCCTCTGTCAATATCTTCTCCCCAGGACCCCTCTAATCCCTCAGGTAGAGGGAATATCACCACTAGTTAAATGTTAGATAGTTGTGATGGAGATGTTAGGTTAATAAATATCTTCACCTGATTCATTATTGGTTGTGGGGTGCCTCCAGAGTGCACTTTGGCATCTAACTCAGCAACATACCACTCCCCCTCTGCATGGGATAATAGGAAGCCATCCATGGCCTTACCAATTCCCAAAAGTTCCATTCCAAACTAATTAAGGTGATTCCACATTTCATAAGGACTCAAGAATTTCTTATTAATGCCCCAGTTTTCCTAAGCATCCGGGTAAATGGCATCTTCAAGTATGCCCGTGTAGTGCAACCGCTTCCTAGGAGATTGGGAGTGTATCCTGTGGAATCCACTTAATGGTATCCCTTTGTCTATGTTATTCCGAGTTTGATCCACTAGGCCTGTTATTGTTTCTTACCTTTCACTTCTGGCCAGTGTAGGTCTTGGAATTACTTTCCCCACTGCTGCTACTCAATCACTATGATATGCATCAGCACTACCACGGCGGCACACTCTTTCCAATGTCTAACCTTGAACTCAGGGTTGAGGGGCTACCCCATCGCTAGATTAGGTAGTTTGTTTATTTAGAATATATCCATGGTAGGATGCCTCCCAAATTTTTGTGTACTCCTCAACTAGCCTTTAAGTGAAGGTAGGAGGGAGTATCTCATTCTTCATCTTCCCCTTATCCCATGTGAACATGAGAAAAATCTTCCTCATGATACATGAGTGATCCTCATGGAATACCCCAAAGTAAACTTTTGGGTTTATCTTATGAAGACACTAGAATTTTATTGTGAAGCAATATGGGGTATATGGATCATAGATAGGCTCGAAATCTACTCATTACACTAGAACCCTTCTTTGAAAGGCTATCAGATATGACCAATGCTCCTCAATTCTCCCGACATCATCAGTGAACACCCTCTTCAGCAGTAGAAATAGATGGAAATTTCATTAATCAACCCTCCAGATTTTTTTAGCACTATCAAAAGGTTTAGATTGATTAGGAAACTTCTCATTGCATTCAAAGTGGTCGGCCAAAAGTCTGAATTAGGTGGAGAAGTCGGGTTTGGATACTCATATTCCCTCATGTGTTCTACCACCCAGCCACACAGAAAGTGGATCAGTCCACATACGTGTTGTGGCTTATTCCCCTTTTTGATGTTCCAAAGAACCTTATACAGCTTCACCAACACTAGAACCTCAAGGTTGACATGTTACCCTATCTCCAGCATGGCTTCCATAAAAAATTTGCTCAGTTGAGCATCCATATGTGCATCCTTGACTAGAAATAACCATCCAAAAATGAGTTCAAAGATAAACCCAACAATCCTAAACACTGATTGATGCTCATTATTGATGTTGTACACCTATAACTGTCATTGGATTTCCTATATGATTCTCTAGTAAGAACCTTCCTTGCTACGTTGAGACCCTTTTGGGTAGGTATAAGGCCTCACAAGCAGTTTCTTGGTTACCTACTCTCCCTCAACAGGATGTTATGGTGTGAAATTCAAGAAACATCCAAACCACTACTTAAAGTATACATCCTTCACCGATTGTTTATTTTCACTAGGAACATGGTTCATAAACCTATTTTCAAGTCATGGAATCTACTACAGATCCTCCAATGTATTCTCCATGAAGAAAAACTCATCGTACATTGTCCCTAAAATTGGAATCTATGAAATATGGTGGAGGTATCAGAGGATAATTTTGACCTCCCTATAATGAATATGCAGTGTTTTAGTCCTCGACGGCCACCTACTCAGAAGTTCTGGCATCATGCCTTTTGGTTGGTAGATGTGGAATGGAGAAGCCCATGCATCCTCATATAAACCTACCCACCAAAAATCTTCTTCATATTTTTCATAATATGAGCATACCTAGTAGGCTTAGGCCCATTTTTCTATGAAGTTACTACACTAGTGTAGGTCCCAGTTATTAGTACAACCTTTCTTCGAGTTCCTTAAACCCAACTTAATAATGGTGTGATACTATGGTGGAGATACCTCTGGTTGTAATGTTTTCCCATAAACATTATTTACATGGTTGTAAAAGAATTCAGAAGTGATAGGTGTATCATCCTTCCATGTATGTCCATCAACAGATATTAACCACTAATATTGGCACGTTATTCCCCTAAACCAATAATCTAGTTCATCCCTACTTTGTTTGGGGATGATAACATCATCCCTCAGGTCAAATCCATACAATGAAAATCTCTTGTAGAGGGGTTAATTATTTTCCCCTTCTAATATAATCTCCACTAAAGACTCGTGGTCGGAATAAGTCCACACACATTCCTTGAGCAGGTAATTATTCATTATGTCCTCCCTTCAAGCAACATCCACAAGGACTTCCCATGCAGCTTCTTGATGGGCCATTTGTTCCAATACCTTGTCAGTTTTTATTCTCTTTTCACAGAGCACATTTGGAAAGCATGATCATGGGTCACATAGTCATAGAGCCTCAAAAGACTGAGTGTGTTTCACAGATAAATAAAGTATAATGATGCACTGGTTCTCTACATAGCGCTTACAAAGCACCGATCTGAGGAACCTGGTTTGTATAGAGCATTAGTGGGGAATATTGGAGCATCGCAATTTAAGATCTCTAGCAAAGGTTTTTGATGATAGGATGCATAAAAATTGGTACCCTCATGCCAAATATATAGGTGGTATACTTACAAGATTCATGGCACCTTCTGCTACCCTGAGATTCATAGTGATCTCACCCCATGGTCTGCGATCCCTCATCGCAAGACAGCTCCATGATCTATAGGGTTTTTGGTGAACAACCCTTAGAAACTGACCCTCTTTTCCTTCAGCTCCCATTATAAGGGGGATTTTTTTTGCATCGAAATCGATGCCCAATATTGATCAAGGGAAACTGAAACTGGTTGGGACAACATTCAGCCCAAACAAATCCAAAAAAATCACTAGAGGCCCTGCTTTGTGAAGCTCCATCTCTAAGAACCTCACCTCCGCAAACACCATGAATCACTGATGGTAACCTTCATGAGTCTAATGAGCATAGTGACTATTGTAGAGTAGTAATGGAAGGCTCCATTATTTCAATGTATCCACCTCATTTCTTAAAGAACAATTTCTTTTTTAGAACACCTCCAAGAATCCTGATCCCCAGTTCCTATAAATATACATATCACCCCCACCCAAAAGGATCACTACCTTGACCTTTCACCTTTTGAGATATCGTTTTGTGAAGCTTACTTTGATCCATGAAATAGTCATAAAATGAATCAACCAAGCTATTTGAGCATCACAAACCAATTTCCCCTTTATTTCTAGAATTCCCTCAACATCAAATAGTGATTCCCTCCACAAATCCCTTTGACCATAGCAGAGGTAGGTGTCCCTTTAGGGCACTTAGGACTTTACAGAGAATTCATATTTCATGAAGCACTCTCTAAACACATGTAGAATCCATTCCTTGGCTGGGTCACCATGCTTTATAAAGATCCTACCTTTTTGGAGCCCCTTTACTCCATGATTCATGTCATTCCTTCCTTCATGAAGCTCTTCCTCTTCGTGAAGAACTAGAGCTTCATGAATCCCCTACTATAGAGGCCTTCTGCTTCAGGAACCACTCTCCTGTGTGGTCCTCCAGGCTCATACAAAGTGATTTCATGGTCCCTCGAGTAGTGCTTCATGTTTTTTTGTCCTACCTTAGTATTCTTTACATAGGTACACTAATAGAAATTACTTCTTCACATATTCAGGGTAACGTTGGCCCATGTCACAAACATAACTAGGTTGACCCTAAATGGGTCACCTGATCTGGTTCGCAGCATGGACCGAAGGGCATTCCCGATCCCCATGAGCTGGAAACTAGTGTCGGGCCTCACAACTATACAATTGGGAATTATTTAGCCAATAAATTAAAGAAAATAAAATAAATAAACACTGAAAATAAAAATGAAAACTGACAGCGGAAAAAAATTAAACTACACATACCTCTATGTGACCTCCTAGGTCACCACCCAACTTAGATCCAAGTTCTCTCTGAGAGCGATACAATACTAGTGGAAGCCGAAACTGAAAAGATAAAGTAGGGGTGAGCATCGAAATGATCAGTAGGAAATCATCATAGAATCCACGTGTTTCCTTTCCCAAAAATATTCCATTAATGCTATCCTAAAAATAAAATGATAGAAATAGGGTTTTCACATTTTAAGTAAGTATTTCCTTCCTGTTATGAAACCAAAACACACCACCATTCATTTTGGAAAATAGGTTGTTCTTTTTCTACCAAAAACTAAACCAAATACTAAGTCAAAATAATATGGGGTTGTTCTGAAAAAAAAAATAAGCTAATAGAGTACCAGGAAAAAGTAAGTGAATAAAAATACATAAGAAATAAGAAAAATAAAGTAACCATGGGTGATCCTAAACATCCCTAAAAGACCCCTAGACATACTCAATTCAGAACCACCTTTCGGCGTATGGTGAATCCCTTAAGTCTATAACCAACTGGATGCCCTCAACTAGCCAATCTAGTCGCAACAACCCACCTAGCCTATCTACGATCTAGGGGTACCAACCCATCTAATTAGGGTTGGTTAGTAACCTTCACTTGATCCCCTAAAATATTCCCAAGAACCCATGGTAAATATATATAAGCTATGTAAGTAGGAGGTCGTCACATGCATGACTCACCTTACCTTCTTCCACCACACTTGCCTACCCCAGACATGGAAATCCTATACGGTAACCCTTAAAGGGATATCCCTCCTATAGATGTGCCATATATATGTATATATGTATATAGATAAAATCATAAAATGTGACAACTGATCCATCACAATATTTAGACATTTAAATCTTTTATTTTAAAACATGAAAGTTTCCTGATAGGATTTTAGTTTTACAAATGAAATCCCTTTACCCAAAAATTATTTACAAACTACTTCAAAGACAACGTCAATGCCACTCTTAACCTTGTAAGGCCAAACAGGTCCTTAAGTTTACACACAAAAATACATTTTTTAAAATATTTACAAATCATTTCAAAAACCATGAGAAACATTCCACCATTTCATTTAATTCATGAAAATTGTCAAACATATCATTGAATTCACACTTTAAAAATGCATTTTTTAAGGACACTTGAATAGTTATTTCTAAAAGAAGTAAAATTCCACTTTCACTAAAAAATTTCCAAACGGACCCTTTCATCCTTAAAACCAGTTCCAAAACCAAGATATAAATTCACATGTTAGTCAAAGATGCCAAATTGGATTCCCTATCTTTTAAAAAAAACAATCACCTTCTACAAAATACCATACAACCATAACATTTTAAAACCATCATTTTGAAATCTCATAACAAAACAAATATTATTTAAAAGTCAAAGAACCATTTAAATAAATTCAACATTTACTTTTTACTAAACTAAATAACTCCACCTAATTACCAAATTGAAAACAAAAATTTATGAAATAAGAGAATCTTCCAATAAAAAGTTTCAAGCCACACTATAAAAATAAAGATGTTCACATGAAACGTCCAAATCACATTTTCACCATTTTAATAAAATTAAACTAATGGAAACATACCCAAAATCATGAGACTTTACTTTAAAATCCCACTTTACATATTTTTTCACACCAAGTGCATAAACACATAGGCATAATTGAAGAACCACACCAAGGACAAATTTTATCAAATTTGACCAATGTAAAAACATCACAATAGGATAGAAAATGCTACCATGTGGTTGAAAATCATGTTTATGAATTTACTAAATATGCTCAAGTACCATTAGGTTCATATATATAAAGTCATAAACAAAAATTTGCTTTGAATACTATTTTTAACAAATTAAACAACTATGAAAACACCACAAAAAGTTAACCAAGAGTGTTATAAAGGTGATAATCAAGTCTAAAGATTAAATCAAAACATTAAAGCATTATATGGATTTAAGGGGGAGAAAAAAAACATGGATTCATATACCTCAAACATGTGCTAATGCGATGAAACGTCAATAGAATGATGAATACACCTCAGGAAATAATCCTTACACCCTAAACATCAAGAAAAATGCACCAACATACCACAATGATTCGGGATTAGATAAGGTTAAGGAATCCCCCAAAACATTGAAATAAAACTCACTAGAGGAGGAGGGAACTGGTGAGGGATGGGTGACTAGAGAAAATAATGTTGGAGAGAAGGTTGGTGGTGAGGGGGGTTGTGACTGAAGAGAGGGTTGGAGGAGAGGAGGTTCATGGCTGAAGAGAAGACTGGCAATGAGAGGGGTCATGGATGGAAATCTAGAGGGATCTAGAGGTAGGGGTGATGTCGGGAGAAGGTTGCGTTGCGCCGGAGGGAGAGGGAGCGCTGGTGAGGTCTGTAGGGGAGGGGGAGTGCGCCAAGATGGAAGGTCGAAGTAAGGGGTGTATTGTGCAGGTTCGGATCATGCCACACCAAGTAAGGGGGAGGGTAGAATTAGGGTTAAAAAAACATAATAAAATAATAATAATAATAATAACATGATTATAATAATAATTATAATACCAATAATATAATCCTAATAATCTTAATGATAATAATAATAGTCTTAATAATAATAATCATCATCATCATCACCATCATCACATTAATAACATTCATTTCATTTCATTAATAATAATAATATTAATAACAATTTAATAATATTAATTTTAATAACAATTTAATAATATTATTATTAATAGAAATTTAAAAATAATAATTTAATATTATTATTATTATTATCTAAAACAATATTATTATTATTATTATTAAGGATTAATCATTTATTAATTTTATTAATTTTTTTTTAAAAAAAAAGGGCAGCCACATGATCGCCTCGGCTGACCACATGGTTACGACTAACTGTGCGGTACTCGTGTACCAGCCCGAAACCCACCAAAGTTAACAAAAATAAAAAAAATTAAATTGGGACTTGAACCCGAACATCAAAAAAAGATTCAACATTGAAAAATAATTAGAAATAAAAAAACTTGTGGTTGGGGTGTGACAATTCTCCCCACCACATACACTTTTTTCCCCTAGAAAGTCACCAGCCAAAGGATAACCAAAACTCGAGTCCATTCCCAAACACAACTAGAAGAAACATGGAACTCTGGGATGACTATTTATTTCCCAAGTCACACCTCACTGATCTAGATGAAACCACAACCCAAACCAAGGGAAGAACACAAGGGGTTTCTCCCCACCACAAGGATTCTACTAGCATGAAAAGTAAAAACCAAATATACCACCCTGAAGAGGGGTGCCAATATGGGAATTCTCATTCAATCCAAACCTAATTACATAGCAAGAGAAACACAACCAACTATTATAAATAGGATCGTTTCTCATAAAAACTGAACCCCCAGTATTTTAGGAAAACTCGTGAAAAGAAAATCTGGATAAAACCTAACAACAAATTGAATTCTCTTTCCACTCATTTCATAAAACCCAAACATCTCCAAGTGAGCACAACTGAAACCAAAACTGAAACCAACCCACGCGATGGGAAAACACATGTTATGAAAAATGAACTGTTAAAAAGGCCCAATGTTAAACAGGTACAACTAATTGAATTTCAATTGATCATGTCCATCACACTTTCACAATGAATGATGAATTCATGAAAGCAGGAAAACAAGAGAAATAAAACTTTAAACATTTCAATCCCAATACAGAAAAAAAACTAGTTCAAGGTTTCTCACACTCTCGTCAACTCCTAACTGAGCACAAGCTTCACTTCAAGACTTGAAACTGGATCTCTAATGGATAAAACATCCCTTTACTCATAGTAATCCACTAGATACCCTTGTTCATAACGTCTTCTTTAGGTGATGCTTTCTGTAAAATTTCTCCAGATGATTCAGACAGCTGCAACGATGGCATGTCTTCGGAGGGATGTGACATGATGGCTTCGAGTGCCAGAAACAGACACACTAGTGGCACACATGAGGATGATCCAATGAACTAGAATCTAGAATCGAAGAAGATTTTTCAGAAATAGGTCCCTCTAGGATACCCTTCTTGCCAGATGTGGAACCTTCATGCACAGCAAGAGATGCTGGATTTCCAAACACCTACGCTCTGGATACTAACTCTTCTAGAAACACTTCATATTCCATCTTATCAAAACAATGGTACTTAAAATAAAGGACCCACTCATTTATCTCTGGATGAATACCCCCAAGAAAAAGATAAGTGTTCATTAAACCATGCAAAACAACCTCTGGAGAAAAAGAAATCAGTTCCTTAAAGTGGTCGATGTAGGACTTCACCGACTGCTGGATTTGTTGAACACACATAAGATCTTCCCTTTTCTTCATCTTTACCTCTTCAGGTATGAACCATCAGATGAAGATAGACTTAAAAACTTCTCACATCATCCTGACTTGCAGTGATGGTGGGGTGAACATGTCCCATTCATCCATAGTTGGACCTTCTAACAAACCCAAAACGGAATGAACTATAATAGATTTGGTAGTTACTAACACCATGAAGACATGCTCGACCTCCTAAATCCACTCCACTACCTCTAACGTACCTCAATCACCATGAAGGATAGGTAACATTTGAGATGATTAAGAAACTAGGTGTGAATCCTTATACATCTTGGAAACTTTTTTGGGTGGAATTTTCTAAATAGCATAAGAAACATAACACCAAATCCAACATCAATCCAAAACATAATTGAGAAGAATATCTCAATCCAAAAAAAACAAGCTCATAATCCTAGAACATGAAATCATAACCAAATATTCCTTTTTTAAAATATCCTTTTCTTTTTAAACTTCAAAAACGCATTCTTTTATGGCCACTTTCCAAATACCGAAACCCACTTTTTAAACCAATTTTAATTTCCAAAATCATTTCCCCTTTCAAAATCACTTTAGAAAAACAAGGTGAATCCTTTAGTTCCAAATACATGCCTAAGTAATCCCATGAACAATTGCACATGCGTTCATCTACTTCCATTCATACGCGCTAATACTCGCTTTCCATACATACCCTCACATGTGAAAATATTCATAAGGAGTACCCAAGGCTGCACTCAAACCACTTCCGTACCAATTCCAAACAAAAACCAGATATTTAGAATAATCAATTTCAATTTTAAAAACCATATTATGAATTTAAAGTCACATATAAGAAAAAAAAATATTTCAAACCCATTTTTAATTCCAAAAACACACTTACATCCAATGAAACCAAGACAAATCATTCCAAACTACCAGAGAGTGGAACTAGTAGTTATTCTTAACCCAGTAACATGGTATTGATTCATGCCCCATGCAAGAATCAACAACTACGAGAAACTTAAACTGTGTACTCAGACTCCACATGGGTCACTACTCCATGTGAAATCATGGAATAACACCATCTTTCCTCCATTATCATCCCCCAATCCAAAACAAATATAAAAGACTCAATTCTCGAACTACCCCTAGTAACTTGAGGATCAGTACGAGTAAGGGTTTATGATTCCCTTCCCACACCTACCTACCAAGTCCCAATAGTCCTAATCTCTAACTACCGGACACCCCAAATAACAAGGTCCTCCTATGATACCATTTTTTCATGAACCAACCTGGTTCAACCTTGAACCGGTCACCCAAAACGGTATGTGTCATGGCCCGAACAGCATTCCCAATCCCCATGGGCTGGCAACTAGTGTCGGGTATCAAAACTAAACAAGTGGGAACGATTTGGACCACAAATGAAAGAAAATAAAATAAATAAAGACTGACAATAAAAATGAAAACTAGAAGCGGAAAGAAATTAATATACACCTACCTACATGTGACCTCATAGGTAACCACCCAACCCAGAATCAAGTTCTATCCAAGAGCAATCCAACACTAGTGAAACCTGAAACTGAAAATATAAAGTAGAGTTGAGCACCAAAATTCTTAGTGGGAAATCACCACAGAATCTATGTATTTCATTTACCAAAAAAATCCATAAATTCTAGTTTGAAAATACAATTATATAAATAGGTTTTTCACATTTTAGGTAAATATAATTTCCTTCACGTTATGAAACCAACACATTCCACTTATTATTTTCAAAAAAAGGTTGTTTTTTTGGTACTAAAAACTAAACTGAATACCAATTCAGAATAATATAGGGTTGTTCTGAAAAACAAATAAGCTAATAGAGTACCATTAAAAACTAAGTGCATAAAAATACACATAATAAAGTAGAAAAAAGAAAGTAACCATGGGTAATCCTAAAATCCCTAGAAGACCCCTGAATGTACTCGGTTCGGAAGCACCTATCGGTGTATGGTGAAGCTGCTAAGTCTATAACCAACTAGTTGTCCTCAACTAGCCAATCTAGTGGAAACATCCCACATGGCCTATATATGATTTAGGGGGTACCACCCCATCTAATCGGGGTTGGTTAGAAACTTTCACTCGATCCCCTAAAATATGAATTGGATCCCATGTCAAATATACATAATCTTTGTAAGTAGGAGGACATCATATGCATGACCCACCTTACCTACTGTCACCGCACTTGCATACCCCAAACACAGACACCATATATGGTAACCCATAAAGGTATATCTCCATATAGAGGTTCCCTATATATGCATATATGTATATAAATCAAACCATCAAAGGTTACAACTAGGTCATCAATTTATTTCAACATTTAAACCATTTCTTTGAAAACATGATTGTTTCTTGAAGAGATTTTAGTTTTACAAAAACAAATGCCTTTACCAAAAAACATTTAAAAACTACTTCCAAGACAACATCAATACCACTGTTACACTTACAATGCCAAACGAGTCCTTAAGTTTACACACACAAATACATTTTCCAAAATATTTTTGAATAATTTCTAAAACCATGAGAAAAAATTGACCATTTCATTGAAAACATGAAAATTGTCAAATAGATCTTTGAATTCACACTTTAAAATTCATTTTTTCAAGGACACATCAATAGTTATTTATAAACAAAGTAAAATCCCCCTTTTACTAAAAATTTTCTAAATGGTCCCTTGCAACCTTAAACCCAGTTCCATAACCAAAATAGAAATTCACAAGTTAGTCAATGATTCCAAACGGGCTTCCCTATCATTTAAAAAAACATTCATCTTCTATAAAATAACATCCGACCATAATTCTAATCATAAATTTTTAAAACCATCATTTTGAAATCACATATGGAAACAAATATTATTTAAAAGTAAAAGAAACATTTCATAAATTCACTATTTACTTTTTACTGAACCAAACAACTCCACCTAATTAAAAAAATTGAAAACAAACATTTATGAAATAAGAGAATCTTCCCAAAACAAGTTTTAATCCATACTATAAAAATCACTATGTTCACATGTAAATTCCAAATCACATTTTCACCATTTTAATAAAAAAAACTTAGGGAAACATCCCCAAAATCATGCAGCTTTACTTTAAAATCACACTTTACACATTTTTTCACACCAAGTGCAAGAACACATAGGCATAATTGAAGAACCACACCAAGGACCAATTTTAACAAATTCTAGCAATTTCAAAACATCGTAATATGCTGGAAAAGGGTGCCATATGAGTGAAAATAATAATTGTGAATTTATTAAAGATACTAAAGTATCATTTGGTGTGTATACTCAAGGGCATAAAAAATCACTTTGAATGCTATTTTTAGCAAATTAAAATATAATTAAAACACTATAAAAAGTTAACCAAGTGTGTTATAAAGGTGTGAATAAATTATAAAGATTAACTAAAAACACTCAAGCATTGTGTGGATTTAATCAGGACAAAAAAACACATATTTACCTACATCAAATAGGTGAAAACATGATGAAACTTCAACAGATTGATGAACACACCCCAAGAAATAATTTTCACACCTTAAACATCAAGAAAAATGCACCAACATACACCCAATGATTAGGGTTTAGATAAGGTGAAGTAAACACCCCACAAATTAGAAAGAAAACTCACCTGTGGAGGAGGGTGTCATCGAGGGAGGCATGACTAGAGTGAAGACCATCGAAGAGAAGGTCGATAGAGAGGTGGGGTTGCGGTTGAAGATAGGGTCGACAGTGATGTGGTTTATGGTCAGAGAGAAGACCGGCAATGATAGGGGTCATGGTAGGAAAGTTGGAGGGCACCATAGGTATGGGCGCTGCCAAAAAATGCACTACATCAAATGGAGAGGGTGAATCTGTGAGGTCCGCAGGGGAGGGGGAGTGTGCCATGATGGATGGTCGGAGTAGGGGGTGCACTACACATGTTCACATCACGCCACACTATGTAAAGGGGAGGGTATAATTAGGGTAAAAACATAATAAAATTATAATAATAATAAAAATAATAACATGATAATATTAATAATAATAAAACCAATAATATAGTCTTAATAATATTAATAATAATAATAGTCTTAATAATAATAATAATCATCATCATAATCATAATCAAATTAATACTCTTCATTTCATTTATTTAATAATAATAATATTAATAAAAATTTAATTATAATAATGTCAATAAAAATTTAATATTATTATTAATAATAACAATTTAATAATATTATTATTATTAAGGTTTAAACATTTAAAATTTTATTTAATTTTTTAAAATAAAAAAATGGGTATCCACACGGTCGCCTGAGCCGACAGCACGGTTACCACTAACCATGTGGTGCCTGTGTACTAGTCCGAAACCCCCCAAAGTTAAAAAACTTCAAAAAAATTAAACGTGGACCTGAACCCGTACATCAAACAAAGATTAAACATTGAAAAATAATTATAAATAAAAGAAACCCATTTTCGAGATATGAAATCCCCTCAATTAAGAAATCCTCCACCTCAATTTTGTTGGGTGTTGCTTGTGCCTTCCCTTCCCCAAGTGTGGGTTGGTACAAGTTATGTAAGTCCAAGGGATAAGGAGTGAGTCCTCTTCATTTGAGATGCAAGATGTTAAACTTCCAAGCATCCCCATCCTCAACACATGATGTTAAACAATAATTTTTCGCATGTGTGAAAAGTTTGGGAGGACAAGAAGGAGAATGAAAATCAGTACCCTACCACTCTCTCTCTCCCTTTGGGAATTATCTCCATGTGTTATTCGGGTAGTCTCCACATAAGCCCCGAACCACCTTCTCAGGATTCCCTCTTGAAATAAGTCCCAATATTCATCTCCCTAGGACACTAGCCATGGGTATTCCCTAGCATATCCTCTTTGGGATGCTAACCATGTGTAATCCCCATTCCCCCACTCTCTACAGAACTATATGGAATTTGATCCCTTTATTCTAAATAGTCTACATAGGAAACCTCTCTGATGCTTAATCCCCTAACTCCTCATAATTCATTTCTTCCATGTGTTTCACATCATTTCTCATTCATCCTACATGATGTTAAACTGTTTTCCCCATACTGAACTATATGGATTTTGATCCCTTTTTAGTATGTAGGAAGTCTCTTTGAGGTTCAATCCCAACCAACAGTAAACCTTGGAACTCTATCCTAGGGATTCACCCTTCTGATGCGATACTTTCCATTTTTTGGATGCATCTCTCAGGTCCTACTACCTGATGTGTTTTGATCCTTCTAGGCAGCTATCTATGTGTAATCCCCACAAACAATCCATACTAATCCATCCTAGAGTATCCTTATTGAGATGGGCTACTAACCATGTGTAAACCCTAGCGTATCTCTGGGTTGTTGTCCTTTATATACACCTCGATTCTATGCCTCATTCCTGAACTATGTGGACTTTGATCCCTTTCAGGTATATAGGATTCCTCTCTGAGGTTCAAGACCATCATCTATTTCCCATTCTATTCTCTCCCTTGAGCCTCTGTGTCCCAGGAAGATCATACCCCAACCTAGAGGTTCCACTTCCTTCAGGTCCTTATCCATGCACTCTATTCTCATGATAAGACTCCTTAGGTGACTCATTTACCCATTCTAAAACTATATAGACTTTTACTCTTAGCCATTGGGATATGTAGGAAACCTCTTTGAGGTCCAATCCCAACACCTTTATCTCCGCGGAAATTCCATTCCATATCATCCTCATTCCTCAACACTTCCTCCATATTCATCCTAGTTTTTCTTGGGCCACCACATATTAATAAAATTACACCACCCACATAGGGTGCTAACCATGCATAAGCCCCAACAATTTTCTCCATCACCTCACCCTTATCACGGTGGGGTCACATCATTCAACGGGAAGCTATCCATGTGTAAGCACTTAATCACCCTGTTGAACTACGTGGGATTTGATCCCTGTATTCTAAATAGGGTACATAGGAAGCCTTGTTGAGGTTCAATCCCAGCAAAGGGTAAATCTTTGTGTCACCCTTTGTGGGGCCCATCTTTTCTAATCCACCCTTTGTGTAGTCCAGGTCAGCCATCATAGGTGTAAAATACTCCCTTTTTGGGACATGTCGTACTGGGTCTGCCCTCATCGGGTGTTCTGATCCATCCATTTGGTAAACTTTCTAAGTTATACCTCTTGGGAACAAACCCATCTAATCCACTTTAATTATTGTTATGATCAGTCTAATCCATCTCCACTAGATGTTAAACTCATGGCATACCCCATGTTAAACATGGTAAGCTGAGTAAATCCCTAGAGACATGCTTATGGAATAAGATACCCTATGATCAACGTGGGAAGCCACATGTTTATGCACCCTTGAAAAGCCCTCTAATGAGAAATAATAGAGGTATTTTAATGTTCTACCATCAAGAAAAGTCACAGATGCCTCATCATGACTACTCTCCTAAATAAAGGTTTATGTCTTGACTTGACCCCTTGCAATGTCCTAACAAAAGGAGCATAATTAACTAACATCCACAAAGAGATGGAACTGAGAACGAGTTTCACAAATAATTTCTTAATCTTTATGGTAGACTCGGACTAGGAGACAAATTATAAGGAGGAATCCATGGAAGGAGAGACCAATATCCCATCATCCCATTTCTATCAAGGAGTAAACATCGCTGAAGAGGTGATAGATGCTGCTTGCCTTTGGAAATCAAGAATGCAGGGAAACAAAAAGAGTGTCTCCATGAATATGATTTGCACCCCGATATGAAGCATTAGAAAGAAACTGTATATTTTAGTAAACAATAAATTTATTTCTATAGCTTTCTCATGGAAAAAACAACTTCATATTTCAACTATGTCTTTATGGGATCAAAAATATTTTCAATACATTTATTTGTTTCAATAAAGTCTAAAAAAATTATGAGATGATTATAAAGAATAATCTATTAGGAAAACAATAGAAATAATATGAAGCTAAAGAGTAGTTCACTGTTGAAATTCCCCAAAATAGAAATATAGGTTTTCAAGAGAATTTTATCTCAAAAAAGATAAAGTTTGATGAAATTAAGATTTTTAAGATGTTAAAAAAGTTATACATATGTTTATCATAAATAGACCACAACTAGAATAAAATGACATTGAAGTTGTTGAAGTCTAGGGAATTGTGTACATCAAAGTAGTGTTAGATGATATTTATAAATAAATGGATGTTTAGTGGGATAAAAAAGGAGCCCAATGGTATTTTTTTTATTTAAAATTTATTATTCAGTAATAAGAAGAATAAAAATTTTATTTGAATGATTAAATTAAAAGGTTCAAATCTATAAATCTAGAAAACTCAAATAAATAAAGTTATGTAAAAACAAAAAATTGAAGAATATGATCGAATCATCAAGACCTTGACAAATAAAATAACTCTAGATTCAAAAATATCAAATAATTTAAAGCATAATTCAACATTTTATGGTGAAATATTTAATAGTGAGAATGAATTTTTACTTCTTACAAGACATCGATAAAATGTAATGTTTAGGACATGGATAAGGTGGGAGAGAAACATAGTGGTCCAACTAATAAGTTTTATGATTTCCCAAAAATGTACCATTTTAAAAATAGTGGTATTATTCCATGGGGTTTGATTGAAATTAAAAAACATAATGATGGTTATTGTTAATCTTTAAGAACCCACATCTAAGAGGAAGAATGACCAAGGTGACTTAAACAAGAGCCAAAATGATGTTTCACCATTAAAGAAAGTCCAAAAAATACTCCAGTAGTATATTGTTACTATTTTTGAAATATTGGGCATAATCAATATATATGTACCATAAAAAAGAGGCACTTCAGATCATAGGACAACTAAAAATAGATGAGAATAAATTCATAAACTCAGTGTTTTTTTCAAAAATGATTTTTGTTGCTTTTCATGAAAAAATATTATAATTAATTTTTAAAACATTTAGAAATTTTATTTGATAAAATTAAAATAATTTTCTAAAACATAATATGAAAATTTATTTTGGGTGAAATTTTCGGATTTTTTGGAAATTTTTGGTTCGCAGTGAATAGTGAAAAAATACATATTTTTGAAAAAATGTTATTTCTTTTCAATTAATTAAGTGATTTAAAAGTAAACTTATGTTTGAAAAATTATTTAAAGTAACATGATTATTATTTAGTTATATTTTATCAAATTAATTATATTTTAATCATCATTATATTGAATTTTATTATAAGTTTTTTTTTGTTTAAAAATTGGTTTTTTATGAAAAATGTTTTAAAGTGTGTAATGTTTCTCTATTTTAATTAATTAAATTAATACCTAATTATGAATGTTTTAAATGAATTTTATATATTATATATCAGTAAAAATTTTTAATTCCCAGACCCTAGTTACCCAGAGTTGGTGCATTATTACATAACATTGGCATGATCACAAAAGATCAAGTCTCGAAAGAACGGTTAGTTTAGTAGCCTTAGAATCACTAGATACATTCATAAAGGTTACATTACATCATAAAGTGAAAACTACAACAACATCTTGTCTCCACACTCAAATCCCCTTATACTATCCCTACAGGTCATTCATAAAATACTTCTTCACATCTTGGGAAAAATAAAACATAGAAAGGGGTGAGCTCAGATGCCCAGTAAGGATAACAATATAGCAGAAACTTTCATAAATAAGCATAAACATTTAAGGCAATGTATAACTAAAAAAAGCCTTTTAAACTTGAACTTCAGCATAATATGGAAGAAATAAAATGAAATAATTCCATTTACTTATTCACATGGATATTCTACTAGTCAAATAATCACATGCAATATCAATAACCACTTTCATAATGATGGAATGCATAATTCCAGACTATCATAACCACATAGTCAAGGCCTTATGCCAAGACTACAAATACGATTTTTTCAAGGCCTTGTTCTAAGACACTAGTTTGTCTCATGAGACCTAATGATTCATCGAGGAGCTATAGCGGGCTCCACCCATCACTTATTAAGTCCAATTCATTCCTCATATGAACAGGTTTAAACATAACATAAACATTCCTATTAAAGGTAGCATACGAAATGTCAATACTTTATCCATAAACCATAAATGGTATAAAAATAACACATCCAGAGTCAAACATATCACAAAACCTTCAATACAATATGGAAGTTTTGTATCATAATAAATCAACTTCAAATAAGCTTAAAATCCATCAAAGGATGTTGAAATAGATGAAATCAAGACTATTTGAGAGAAATATCTCTTTTTTTTAAATAATTTAAAAGTCACATAATTATAAAATAAAACATTTACTTTGAAAATATTCTTATAATCTTGTAAGGGAAGGTTCGATGATTTTATAACAGCGGAAAATAGTCGCACCCGTCGTATAAGTTAAAAAGGCATTCTTACCTTAATTCTGTCGAAAAGGTTAAAAAGGACCTTGTTTGGAAAATGATAGAAATATTCCTTTATAAACATCTTATAAAAAGTAAAAAAGGGTATAAATTACTTTAACCCATATTCTTTAAAATAGTATGTATGATTTGAAATGCATTTTTAAGAAACATGGGTGTGGATGACAAAGAGGTCACAGTAGATAATTACATATAAACAACCTCGGATAATGAAGAGATTGTGAAATAAACCCTTACCTTGTACTTTTCCTTGGTTGAGGGAAGGTTAACCTCCTGTATAATGGTGAAAAAATTGTTATTAAATTATACAAGAATCATATACATTAATATGATATCATATATGATCTTTTAACATTGATGTGTTAATAATATCTTAGTACTATCATCGTTTCGGGTGTTAACGGATTCGTTTTCCTTTATATTCTTTGTTATGTGAGCCATATTTGTTATGGATGGTATGTACATTATTCATATCCATAATTATATCATTTCTCTAAAAATTATTTTTAATCATCAAATGAAATTTATTCTTGAATGGATACGGTGGGGAATGAATCTCATCGCGTTCTTGGAGACAGTAGTCTGTACGTACGCACGAGCGACAATATCATTCTTTTGATATTAAAATAATATATAATTCGATGTTATATCATATATACAGAATCATTATCATGTTATATTTATTATTTACATTAATTACACATCATTATCATACCCATCCAAATAATAATGTTTTGAATAACAATTACACCACGACGTGGAGACGGTAGGCCGTACGTACGCAGGTATGGTGACATGTCATTCAAATGATGGGTATAATATTGAATATGGTTGTACCATATTTATAATAACATCAAAATATATAAAATATACTGGATTTATTATTTTATAATGGAAATAACAAATAAATAAGAAGTTTAAGAATAAAGGAACTTGAAAGATGGTGGTGAAAACATTACCTCTTCTTCGGGTTCTTCCTTTTGATTTGATCAAAAGAGATCCTTAGGTTCGCTTTCTGATCAAAATAAGGCCTCTAGGTTGAATTGAGGGAATTATAGAGAATATTTGGGCAGGTTTTGTCCAAGCCAAAAGTCTTTGAAGGTGTGAATTAGAGGGAAGGGGGAGTGCCCTTTTATAAGAGGGGTGAGGGGCACCTTAGGAAAAACATAAAATATTATTTTATAATAAATTCATATTCTGTTTATAATGGCTCCAAATTGGATTATTTAAAGTTAAATGTTTTTATGGGTCTAAATACTTTCAATCAATAGATTTTAGATAGGTTTGGGTCACTATATTAACCTTATCATGTATATTTAACTCTTAGTTAAATAGTTTGACATTTACCATGTCTCTTTGTATTTGTATATTATATGGTTAATAAACATACTATATACCTACAAGAGACCCCCAAGTGGTCCAATAATGATAAACCTATCATTATATAAGTCCTTTGGAAGATCCTTAGATTTTTAGGTATAGAATATCAATTAATAATATAATATTTGTTTTAAAAACTCTTTTATGTCAATTTTGACACTATTGGGTATTTTGTTTTTGATAATTTCATAACATCATTATTACTTCTAAAAATAATTATAACCAATAATAATATGTCATATTAATCTATAAAATTAGTGGAATTAATAAAAAATCTCAAATTACATTTATTTTGATATTTATAATATCAATTATTTTAATATTTCATTATTAGGTAATTACTGCATCACCATTGTGTCATACATAAATTAAATTTTTAATGTCTAAAAATTATAAATAAAAGACCATTATGTAGAAAATATTTTTATCTTTCTAATGAGTATTTATAATCGAATTTATCTTATGTATAACCCTATATTAAAAATGTTTTAGTTATTAAACTTTGATTTTAACTCTTTTAACTCTTCTTTGAATTAAATAATAATAAATGTCCTAATATAATCCAAGTGGACCAAAATGATAATATTTTATTCCTAAGGTTGTTTTTGGTTGAGATACACTTGTCCAATAGAATTAGGACATGTGTTAGAGTAATATTAATATCATTTTTACCCTTAATTACCCTATTTACTTTTAATCGTGGTAAATAAAAGTAAAAAGTTACTATTCACCAAAAAAATATTTTTATCTTATTAAACCACATTTTACTCCTTGATATTAACCTTGTCTCTCGGATTTTTAAAATTCCACTCACAGAAGCGGTAAAATTAATATTTATGTGAATTTCCAAATTCTTCTAAGAGGTGGGTAAAAGAAGGTGAAAAGTTCAATAAAATTTTTATATATCTAAAATTATTATAAACTAACTCCAATGAATTACATTGAACTTATATAGGTATTATGTATCTATTTTGACCTTAATTAAATTTAAATAAAATAAATAATTATTTAAATAAAAATTCGGTTTTAAACTATAACGCAGTGTTTTTTTCACTATTCATCAAAAATTGAATGTTTTCAGTAAAATACCAAAAATTCACCCTAAGATAATTTTGATATTCTGAATCCAAAAATGAAGTCCATTTTGAAAGATAAAATTTATAAAATTTCAAAAGGTGGGTATTACTATTCATAACAGCTAGTTTGATTGGTTGTGGTGTGTGTTAGAACTCGAAGTTGCGTACAACACACACTAGTGTATTATTCAAAGGGAAGCGTAACGTGGAAGCTTGGAGTGTTACATTCTCCCCTCCTTCAAATAATTTCATCCTCGAAATTTCTATAATATTACTGCATAAAAAGACTCGGGTGGTTCTTCATCATAAGTTCCTCGGGTTCCCACGTTGCCTCTTCCATCTTATGGTTTCTCTATAGAACTTTTACCAGACAAGTCGTCCAGTTTCTCAGCACTTGTTCTCTAGTATCAAGAATCCTAACCGGCTCTTCGAAATAAGATAGATCGGGTTCTAGTTCTACTTCCTCATAGGTGAGTACATGCGTTGGGTCAGACATGTATTTTCTCAACAGTGATACGTGGAACACATTGTGAACTTTGGAGAGACTTGGTGGCATTGCCAAACGGTAAGCTACATCCCCAATTTGTTTTAGAATTTCGAATTGTCCAATGTACCTAGGACTCAGTTTATCTTTCTTACCAAAATGTATAACTCCCTTCCATGGATATATCTTCAAGAAAACATGATCTCCTACCTAAAATTCCAAATCCTTCCTTCGGTTGTTAGCATAGCTCTTCTGCCTACTTTGAGCTGCTTTGATGTGGTTTTGGATTACCTTCACCTTCTTCATCATTTCCTCTACTAGTTTTGGGCCTAAAAGTTTTCTTTCACCAACGTCATCCCAGCAGGTTGGTGTGCGACATCTTTTTCCGTATAACGCTTCATATGGTGCCATTTGAATACTTGAATGGAAGCTATTATTATAGGAAAATTTCACCAGAGGTAAATATTGATCCCACATACCCTGAAAGTCAAGTGAGCATGATCTCAAGATGTCTTATAAGGTTTGAATAGTCTGTTCTGATTGTCCATCTATTTGAGGGTGGTAGGCAGTGCTCAAACAAAGTTTAGTATCCAGGGTTTTTTGAAGACTTTTCCAGAATCTTGATGTAAAATGGGGATCACAATCAAAAATAATCGATAAGGGTACTCCATGAAGTCTCACACCTTCATTAATATATAGTCTTGCTAGACATTGAAGTGGTAGATCTTCTCTTATAGAAAGAAAATGTGCTGACTTGGTAAGATGATCAACAATGAACCATATTGAATCGTTCCTTCTAGTAGTCTTTGGTAGTCTCATGACAAAGTCCATCATGATATTATCCCATTTCCACTTAGGTATGGGAAGAGGTTGCATGACTCCTTCAGGTTGTTGCCTTCCAGCTTTCACTTGTTGAAAAACCATACATCTTGACACAAAATCAGCAATCTCCCTCTTCATGTTGTCCCACCAAAAATGTTCCTTCAAATCTCTATACATCTTGGTGCTCCCATGGTGTATAGAGAAATTGGAACTATGAGCATCGTCCAACAATTCCCTTTTTATATCAGGTATATCGAGAACACAAAGTATCCTCCCAAATTTCAAAATTCCATCTTCATACACAAATTCACTCAATCTCCCATCATTCACAACTTTAATCTTCTTTTTAAACTCTTCATCATCGGTCTGAGAACTCTTTATCCTTTCTAGTAAAGATGGTTTGGAAACCATTTGAAAAAGTATTGATGTTTCACCTTCCATGGTGATTCCCATATCCATCTTTACTAGATCCATGAAAATAGGATCCCTTTCAACTCTCATCTTATTCAAAACTCCATGATCCTTTCTACTCAAATCATCTGCCACCTTATTTTCCTTCCCCGGGTGGTAGTGTATCGTGCAATCATAATCCTTGAGTAGTTCAAGCCATCTCCTTTGCCTCATGTTGAGTTCTTTCTATGAGAAAATATACTTCAAACTCTTGTGATCAGTATAAATCCCACATTTTTTCACCATATAGATAATGTCTCCATATCTTAAAAGAAAATATTACAATATCTAACTCAAGATCATGAGTAGGATAGTTTTTCTCATGAATTTTCAGCTTTCTTAATACATAGGAAAAAACTCTATCATTCTGCATAAGGACACAACCAAGTCCTTTCTTCGATGCATCACTATAAATAATAAACCCATCATTCTCCGATGGTAGATTCAATATAGGAGAATTGACTAATCTTCTCTTCAGTTCTTCAAAACATTATTCACACTCTTTTTTCCAAACAAATTTAACCCCTTTACGTGTGAGCTTCGATAATGGGTTAGCCAATCGGGAAAATTCTAGACGAAACGCCGATAATAACCTGCTAAACCAATAAAACTGTGTACCTCAGTTATACTCATCAGTTCAGGCCATTCTAGGATTTCCTTAGTCTTAGAAGGATCAACAGAGATTCCATATTTGGAGACAATATGGACAAGAAAAGAGATCTCCTGAATCCAGATTTCACACTTACTAAACTTACCAAATAATTCATGTCTTCTAAGAGTATTTAGGATAATGCACAAGTGATTTTCATGGTATTAGTATCTTTTGGAATATAACAAGATATCATCAATAAATACCAATACAAAATCATCGAGATATTCCTTGAAAACTCTGTTCATTAGATCCATGAAAATAGAGGGTGCATTAGTCAGCCCAAAAGGTATTATTGTAAACTCGTAATGCCCGTACCTGGTTTGAAATGATGTCTTTGGAATTTATTCCTTCTTCACACACAAATGATGGTATCCAGATTGAAGGTAAATCTTTGAAAAGTATTGAGCTCCATTCAGTTGGTCAAATAAATCATCAATTCGAGGTAGGGGATACTTTTTCTTTATTGTTATTGCATTGATTTCCATGTAGTCGATACATAACCTCCTAGATCCATCTTTCTTCTTAACAAAAAGGACAGGGGCTCCCCATGGAGAAACACTAGGGAGAATAAATCCCTTAATACTAAATTCCTATAGTTTTTTCTTTAGTTCAACTAATTCCACAGTGGTCATTCTATAAGGGGTCTTCGATATAGGCCTTGAACTAGGAATTAAATCAATGGAAATCTCAATTTCTCATTCTGGAGGATGTCCAGGTAAATATTTCAGAAACACATCTACATATTCTTTCACAATAGGTACATCATCTATTTGAACATTCATTTCCTCACCCATAGTTATTTCATTCTCTTCCTCCCCAATAATTAAATTTAGTTGAGCTACTAGGGGTGGATCTAGGTAAGAATCAGGTGGTGACAATTCTGCTCTAAAGATATGGTGTTCCTTATCATCATCATCAAAAATTGTAACCTTCATCTTCTTACAATAAATATTCACATCATGGTCCGAAATCCAATCCATAGCAAGGATTATGTCAAACTCAATCATAGGTATGACGATGAGATCAGCAGATAAAGACATTTATGTGCTCTAATGGGGACTGATTCACAAAACTTTGTTGCAATGATACTTCCCTAAGGAGTTTTAACTCACAACTCCCTTGTTAAATAAAATTAAAAAAATCTAATTTTCTTAGAAAACTGGGTAGATATGAAACAATGTGATGATCCAGAATCAAATAATGCATTTTCTAAACTTGAGAAAACCATTAAATTACCTGCCACCACATCTTTCGGAGCTTCTACCTCAGCAGTAGTGATAGTATAATATTGGCCTTTATCCCTTGGCATTTTCTAAGGTAAGTTACCCTGACGCTTAGGACATTCATTTTCATAATGTCCCATCTCACTACAGTTTTAGTATTGAACATCGGTAGCTTCTTTCTTCCCCTTGCAATCACGAGCTTGGTGGCCTTTTTCAACACACTTGTAACAGACTCCCATTCCTTTCAAGAAAGTACCGGGGAGTTTATTCCCACATTTACTACAGGATGGATAATCAAATTTTCCTTTATTCCCCTTATTTCCATTTCCAAATTGATCATAAGATCTCTTCTTCTCTTGCTTTTCTTTAAAGTCATAAGACTTAGAGAATTCTTTTTCTGTCTTGATAGCACATGAGACAATATATTCGTATGACGAGAAGGATTGTGACACTAATTCTCGATGAAGAAATGGTTTTAACACATCAAAGAAATGATTAATCTTACTTCTTGGGTTACGTATATAATCTCCAGCATACCTTTCTAACCTTGTAAAGTTATCCTCATACTTTGTGACATTATCATCCTCCTTTTGTCTCAGACTCAGAAATTGACTTTCCATATATGCTCGATGGTCACGAGGAAATTATTTTTCTAAGAAAAGCTCTTTGAACTCCCTCCATTCCATATTTGATACTTCATCATCTTCCTTTGTGTTTTGAATCAATTACCACCATTGATCAGCATTTCCAGTGAGGCGGTAAATTACCAGGATAATTTTTTCCCTTTCACTACTCCCCAAGGCATGGAATATTTTCTCTAAGGAATTTATCCATTGCTCAGCTACTAAGATATTTTTACTCCCATTGAATGTTGGTGGTTGTTTCCTCATGAAGCAGTCTAACATTGATCCTCCACACTGCGGATCAGGGTGCTCCATATGGGTAAGGTTATTATTCATAACCTGAGTGAGTTGTCCCAGTATGGTGATTAGATGATCAGCACCAGTTGCATCACCATCTCCACTATAATTATCTTGAGCAGGAGGGAAATCTCTACATGGAGTTCACACATTGATACGGTTTCTATTTCTTCCACTAGGTGCCATTTCTAAACAATGGCATACACTAGATTAGTTTATGAATCACAATACTTAAATCCAAACCTGTAAAACACTTAACATAAATTGAAAAGTTTATGGATATAATCCATAACCATAAAAAAAATTTATTTGAGGAAGTATATACTCATGAACCCTTCATAATGTGAAGTGCACTGTGTTGCATTTGTTGTCAATGAGGCATGATGTTGTCTTGGAATGGATGGATGTCAAGGAGTCAAGATGTGAATGTCAAAGGATGTGATGGTGATGGTGATGAATGGAGAATGGCCATGGAACATAAAGATGCATGTCACTTAGGAGATTCACTAAGTGGCATAGGAGATGATGGTTTGAAACATTCTCTAAGAATATCTGACGATTGTTGAGCTGTTCTTAGAGTTCCAAGAAATTGTATCAACTGGATACAATGTCACAACATTATTAGAAGACCATGCATTGTAGTGACAATGCATGAGGAGTTAGAAGATGATCCATCCACAAGTTCTAAGTGGATGAAGTGGATTAATGAAGTCCATGCACTATCACTTAGTGCATGTGAATTGGAAAAGTTCCAATTGATCTCTGATTAGTTCAAAGAAATTCATTGAAGAATTTAAGTGATTCAGGAGTTCGGTTGAAGATGAAGAACCTTCGGGAATTCCATTACAAAGTGATGAATAAATGTTGAAGAGAATTGGAGGAATTCTTAAGAAGAAGAAGAATAGAGATGGGAAGAAGAATGGCTTGGAGTGGCACTTGGCATGTTACACTTGGTCACTTATTTAACAAAGGACTTAGTGTTTTTGTTGCAAAAAATAGGCCACCAAGGAGGCCAGTCGAGGGTCATCACCCAAGGCACATGTGGGACTCAAGGTCACCACGCCCATGGGGAACCCTCAAGGCCAGGGCAGCAACCTTGAGGCAGGGGGCGCACCCAAGGACACCGCATGGGCGCCTGGGGCACGCCCGGAAAAGCGCAGAGGGGCCGTGTATAAGCCCCGAGGGCACGTGGTGGTGAAGCCCGCGCACCCGTGTGTGCATAGTGGGCGCTAGGAGCGCGCCCGCAGGAGCAAGAGTGGGCGCAGAGCGCGCCCGCAGAGAGAACCCGGTGCGGGGCGGCACCGGGAGGGAGGAAGTTCAATTGAGCGGTGGAAGGGAGCGCTTATTTGATAAACCGCGTGAAAAATGGTCGGCGTTTCGATGTGGGACGCGGGATTTTCCCGCGGAAGAGATCCTGACCGTCCGAGCCATCGCGCGCTTGATCTGCGCTGCACGATCCATCCGCGGCGCCGCGATCTAATCCAGGCCGTTGAAGATCTGATCCGACGGCCCCGGCCTCGTCCTCTTCCCCGAGCTCGGCAGAGGCCTCCCCGCGCATTCCTGCGAGCTCCGCTCGAACCAGAGGCAACCTGAAGATGGTTTTCGAGCTCCCGGCCACCTCTGAGTAAACCGAAGGCACCCTCGTGCTCGTCTGGACATACCGAATCCATCCATGCAATAAAGAGAGCATGCATGCAATGTTTGGAGGATTTCGGTTGAGGCCGAGGAAAGAGAAGCTGCCGAGGCCACGTGGTTGGTGTTTTTGCATGGGATGAGCCTAAACCGAAGGCTGTGCATGCGTTATGAGTCGCATGCACGTAGAGGAACAAAAAATAAAGGGAGCCCGCGTGAAACCGAGAATAAAAAAACAAGATTTGGAAATATTTTTGAAGATCCGAAGATCTCGGGAGTTTGAAGTTATTTCACGCGGATAGAACCGCCTCTCCTCTGCCTATATAAATGAGGCCGAGCCCTCGAGAATGCTTCCTGAAAAACTTGAAAGAAGTCCCGTGAGTGTGCCTCTGTGCCTCACGAAGTTTGGAGCTCCGCGCAACCCACTTGCGCGACGAAGCATCCCAAAGCCACCCTTGGCTTCGTGAAGTCCCTTTTGCGCATATTTGCGCAAAAGAAGTTGGAGGAGACCCTGCGCGCATCCCTTGCGCGACAGGAAGGACCCGAGGCCGCAAGTACCTTGCGCGCCCTCAAGGGTTGTTGAGACCTGCGCGCCTTGTCCTTTGTGCCTTGTGCTTGCGTGACAGAAGCTGTGAAGAGAGGAAGGCCGAACCCCTTTGCGCGCCTATTTTGAAGGTGGAGTGCATACCTAGTGTGTGTGTGTGCAAATGGAGTTCGGGTAGTGTGTGCACAAGAAGTAGAAGGCCGAGGCAGCGCCTCGTGTGTGAACTTTGAGAAGGCCGAACCTTTGTGCCTTTGTGTGCAAAAAGAACTAGAAGAAGGCCGTAGCCTTTGGCTTGGGTATGTGCAAAGAAGAATAAAAGAACAAGTCTTGTGTGCAAAGGAAGTGAAAGGCCGTAGCCTTGTGTGGGTGAAGTAAAGACCACACCTCATTTGAGTGTGTGTGTGTGCAAATTGTAGAGGCCGAAGCCTTTGGGGTGTGCAAAAAGAGGAGGAGGCCCTAGACATTGGTGTGTGCAAAAAGAAAACAAAGAGGCCGAACCTAGGTGTGTGCACTAAGAAGTGTGTATATACTTAGAAGAAGAAAAGGGAGGATATCCACACAAAGAAGAACACACATTTATGTGTGTAGACAGATTGCATAAAGTGTGTGAAGATTGAGAAGTAGGTGTGTGCTGAAAAGAATTACACCCTCTGAGGGTTTACTGCACCAAGAAGAGAAGAAAGGGAGTGCATGCATGCATGCATGCACGTGCACACGTGAACAGAGCCACATCAGTGGTGTGCATTTTAGTTGACCAAGACCAGGAGGTTCTTGAAGAATTTGAGAAGGCCATGCTATCAGTGCATGAGGATGAAGAGTTTCCATGCACTCAGTGCATGAAGTTTAAGTGACTGAGACTGGACCAGACTGAAGTTAAAGACATCATTTATCTGAGTATTCAGTAGTTGGAGAGAAGCCAGGTCATCCTTAGAAGAAGGTGATAAAGCCTGAGCAAGACGAGAAGACCTGATCATCACAAGTGATCAGAGGTACAGATCAAGGCCAGCAGCTTTTATCCCAGGCTGCTGAGGATACTTGAAGAAGCTTAAAGTGAAGAAGAGCTACTCGTGTGACTCGAGGAGCCAGGAGAAGACCCTGTGGGACTCAGGGAGAAGAAGTCTTCAGTGGGATTCTGGAGCAGGCCAGTGGGACTCTGGTAACACTGTGGGACGCAGTATAAAGACCCTCCTATGGGACTCAGGAGAGATACAGTGGGACTCTGTATCGACCATTGTAATTCTAACAAGTTATAATGGGAGAATCCATGCTGGGAGAGCATGGCAAGGATGTAGGCCTTTGGTGCCGAACCTTGTAAATCCTTGTGTCCTGTGCCTTTTCATTACTGCATTATCCGGGAAAGGTTGAGAGATACAAGAAGAGTGGATCGAGGCTTTAACCAGCCATAGAGGTTTAATTGATTAAGAATCAATTAGTAAAAAGTTTTAAGGGATCACTGATTCACCCCCTCCCCCTCTCATTGATTCACACTGATCTGGGCACTTCAATTGGTATCAGAGGAAGGTTGCCTCTAAAATATCCAAGGGAGTCTTTATGAAGTGCAGATTTGAGGAAATGAGAAACCAGCCTCAAATGGAGATATCTGTCAAGACTCAGAAAAATAGAAAGAAGAAACAGGCCAAGAAGATGAAGAAATCCTGTCCTAGCTGTGATGAAGTTGGAACAATGAAAGATCTTCAAAGTGCAATCGAATATCTTCAGAAGACAGTCCCCAAGGAAGTGGCAATGTGTATAGCTACAGGCATCCTTGATCTTCAAGAAGAAAAATCACAGTTAGAAGAAGAAGACAATGCAATGGAAGATCAATTGGCAAAAATGGTTGGCATAACCAACACTCTCAGAAAGCTGGTGAAGGCTAAAGATGAAACTATTTCCCTTTGCAATGAAAGATATGAAGACACTACTGAAGAATTGCAAAGAAGCCTTTCTGATAAATAATTCTTTAAGACTGTGGTCAAAGAAGTTTTCCATGCACTGGAAAAGAGGCACAAAGTGTCAATGAATGTCAGAGATGCTCAACTCGAAGAAAAAGTCAAAGTGGTGAAGGAGCTGGACAATTCATTGCAAGAACTGAAGAAGGTGCATGAAGACCAGATGAAACAACTGGTGGAGAATTGGGAAGGAAAGCTAAGAACTGTTGAGGATGAGAAGAACTCCCTCAACATGAAATACCTAGAACTAGAGGTGATATTGAAACATTTGCAATCACCTAAAGCTGAATCCTCCCAGTCAGCTGGAAGGAGAAATGTTGCTACTCAAGTATGCATTGAGCAGGATGATTCTAAGAGAAAGACATCCTCTAATAAAAGTGCAACATCTTCTAGAAAGAAGGTACCATCCATACCATCTTGTACTGATGCTTCTAATTGTGTTTCCACAAAAAGTGCAGGATGGAAGAATAATTCCAAACAAATATGGATGAAGACAGTAAAGAAGCAGAGCTCTCCTGAAACAGCACAACAGGTCAAGAAAAGTACCCTACAATCAGAAGGACTGAAGAGGTCAAGATTCGTGGGACAATGCTGGTGTTGTAAAAAGTATGGGCATTGTGCAAAGGATTGTTGGTACAATCCACTGAATGCCAAAGCACAGAGGAAGCCCATGCCAAGGGGGAGCAAGCCAGAAGAAAAGAAGCAGCATCCACAGGTCCAGAGACATCTGTTTACTGCTAACAGATTTGGATTGCTTGACAACATCTGGGATGTTTGCAAAAGTGGTCAAAATTATACATGTCAATCTCCAACTGTATCCAAAGATGAAAAGAAGAGAAGATCGCTGAACCTGGCTAAAAAGGAATCCTTGGGAAGCAAGAAGAAGAAATCTGAAAAAGCTCCCAAGAAGATGATGAAAGAGGAAGAGAAGTCCTTGGAGTCTAAATCCAAGAAGGGTGAGTCATCTAGAAGGACCACCAAGAAATGCTTCTACTGTGGGAAGAAAGGACACATCATGGACCTTTGTAAAGAAGCCATGAAACTAAATAGAAGCAGACTGAACTCTAAAAGACAATCAATCCAGAAGAAGAAGGGATTGATTGAAAATAAGTTTCCTAAGAGAGGTAGCTTAGCAGCATCCAAAGAACCATGTGGAACTTCCAAAACTGAGGCCACTCTTCCAAATGATTTACTTGTCATATGGCCACATCAGTTGCAACTTGCCAGAGAACTACAAGGAGCTGAAGACGAAGCTCTGGCAATTGCTAAAGAAAAAGGGAAGAAGAAGGTTTCACATGAAGATGTTTTGAGAACCACACCAGCACAATCATCAATGAAGATCAAATGTGCGAGTGTGAAGAATGGTGAAAATGGGACATCTCGGTTGAGAGAATCTTCTCAACCGTGTTGTTCACATTGATGAACCAAGGAGGTTCCATATTATTCCCTTATACTATTGGTATTTACATGTGCTGACATTGCAGGGAATTGAAGATGATGATCATTCTCAACTGGAGGATGGTTTGGACAGAATGGAGTGCACCCCTTGAGGGGGAGAAAATCTGAAGAAGATGATGTTCTGAGATTAATATCATCTTGAGAAAAGTGAAGGTATTCCAATCATACTTTCATCCCTTGATTCTTAATTGCATTCATCATGACAATTAAGGGGGAGTATTGATTGAAGACAAATGGTTGAAAGGGGGAGCTTTATCTTTGCACCTGAACATTCTAATGTGTTTTGTGGAGTATGTGCAGGATTTAGCAATTCATTGAATATCTGAACCCCTTAGCATGATCTCACATGTTTACAGTGAATGTGGACAGCATTGAGTTCCTTGGTTATATCACTCTTGTTTTCTACACCGGGTTAGCCCAAGTAGACTTAGAGTTGATCTACTAAAGGTTCTTTGCTAAAGAAGAACATGTGACATCATCCCTCTCTCAGTGTTTTTCAAGAAAATAATTTTCAAAGGGAGGAAGAGATTTTTGAAAGAGAACCACACCACACCTTTGCATTTGATTGCCAATAAGGGGGAGAAATATTGGCACACATATTGACCCATTCATATGTGCTGAAGGAGTGTATTGACAACAAATACAAAGGGGGAGATTGAAGTGCACTGTGTTGCATTTGTTGTCAATGAGGCATGATGTTGTCTTGGAATGGATGGATGTCAAGGAGTCAAGATGTGAATGTCAAAGGATGTGATGGTGATGGTGATGAATGGAGAATGGCCATGGAACATAAAGATGCATGTCACTTAGGAGATTCACTAAGTGGCATAGGAGATGATGGTTTGAAACATTCTCTAAGAATATCTGATGATTGTTGAGTTGTTCTTAGAGTTCCAAGAACTTGTATCAACTGGATACAATGTCACAACATTATTAGAAGACCATGCATTGTAGTGACAATGCATGAGGAGTTAGAAGATGATCCATCCACAAGTTCTAAGTGGATGAAGTGGATTAATGAAGTCCATGCACTATCACTTAGTGCATGTGAATTGGAAAAGTTCCAATTGATCTCTGATTAGTTCAACGAAGTTCATTGAAGAATTTAAGTGATTCAGGAGTTCGGTTGAAGATGAAGAACCTTCGGGAATTCCATTACAAAGTGATGAATAAATGTTGAAGAGAATTGGAGGAATTCTTAAGAAGAAGAAGAATAGAGATGGGAAGAAGAATGGCTTGGAGTGGCACTTGGCATGTTACACTTGGTCACTTATTTAACAAAGGACTTAGTGTTTTTGTTGCAAAAAATAGGCCACCAAGGAGGCCAGCCGAGGGTCATCACCCAAGGCACATGTGGGACTCAAGGTCACCACGCCCATGGGGAACCCTCAAGGCCAGGGCAGCAACCTTGAGGCAGGGGGCGCACCCAAGGACACCGCATGGGCGCCTGGGGCACGCCCGGAGGAGCGCAGAGGGGCCGTGTATAAGCCCCGAGGGTACGCGGTGGTGAAGCCCGCGCACCCGTGTGTGCATAGTGGGCGCTAGGAGCACGCCCGCAGGAGCAAGAGTGGGCGCAGAGCGCGCCCGCAGAGAGAACCCGGTACGGGGCGGCACCGGGAGGGAGGAAGTTCAATTGAGCGGTGGAAGGGAGCGCTTATTTGATAAACCGCGTGAAAAATGGCCGGCGTTTCGATGTGGGGCGCGGGATTTTCCCGCGGAAGAGATCCTGGCCGTCCGAGCCATCGCGCGCTTGATCTGCGCTGCACGATCCATCCGCGGCGCCGCGATCTAATCCAGGCCGTTGAAGATCTGATCCGACGGCCCCGGCCTCGTCCTCTTCCCCGAGCTCGGCAGAGGCCTCCCCGCGCATTCCCGCGAGCTCCGCTCGAACCAGAGGCAACCTGAAGATGGTTTTCGAGCTCCCGGCCACCTCTGAGTAAACCGAAGGCACCCTCGTGCTCGTCTGGACATACCGAATCCATCCATGCAATAAAGAGAGCATGCATGCAATGTTTGGAGGATTTCGGTTGAGGCCGAGGCAATAGAAGCTGCCGAGGCCACGTGGTTGGTGTTTTTGCATGGGATGAGCCTAAACCGAAGGCTGTGCATGCGTTATGAGTCGCATGCACGTAGAGGAACAAAAAATAAAGGGAGCCCGCGTGAAACCGAGAATAAAAAAACAAGATTTGGAAATATTTTTGAAGATCCGAAGATCTCGGGAGTTTGAAGTTATTTCACGCGGATAGAACCGCCTCTCCTCTGCCTATATAAATGAGGCCGAGCCCTCGAGAATGCTTGCTGAAAAACTTGAAAGAAGTCCCGTGAGTGTGCCTCTGTGCCTCACGAAGTTTGGAGCTCCGCGCAACCCACTTGCGCGACGAAGCAGCCCGAAGCCACCCTTGGCTTCGTGAAGTCCCTTTTGCGCATATTTGCGCAAAAGAAGTTGGAGGAGACCCTGAGCGCATCCCTTGCGCGACAGGAAGGACCCGAGGCCGCAAGTACCTTGCGCGCCCTCAAGGGTTGTTGAGACCTGCGCGCCTTGTCCTTTGTGCCTTGTGCTTGCGTGACAGAAGCTGTGAAGAGAGGAAGGCCGAACCCCTTTGCGCGCCTATTTTGAAGGTGGAGTGCATACCTAGTGTGTGTGTGTGAAAATGGAGTTCGGGCAGTGTGTGCACAAGAAGTAGAAGGCCGAGGCAGCGCCTCGTGTGTGAACTTTGAGAAGGCCGAACCTTTGTGCCTTTGTGTGCAAAAAGAACTAGAAGAAGGTCGTAGCCTTTGGCTTGGGTATGTGCAAAGAAGAATAAAAGAACAAGTCTTGTGTGCAAAGGAAGTGAAAGGCCGTAGCCTTGTGTGGGTGAAGTAAAGACCACACCTCATTTGAGTGTGTGTGTGTGTGAAAATTGTAGAGGCCGAAGCCTTTGGGGTGTGCAAAAAGAGGAGGAGGCCCTAGACATTGGTGTGTGCAAAAAGAAAACAAAGAGGCCGAACCTAGGTGTGTGCACTAAGAAGTGTGTATATACTTATAAGAAGAAAAGGGAGGATATCCACACAAAGAAGAACACACATTTATGTGTGTAGACAAATTGCATAAAGTGTGTGAAGATTGAGAAGTAGGTGTGTGCTGAAAAGAATTACACCCTCTGAGAGTTTACTGCACCAAGAAGAGAAGAAGGGGAGTGCATGCATGCATGCATGCACGTGCACACGTGAACAGAGCCACATCAGTGGTGTGCATTTTAGTTGACCAAGACCAGGAGGTTCTTGAAGAATTTGAGAAGGCCATGCTATTAGTGCATGAGGATGAAGAGTTTCCATGCACTCAGTGCATGAAGTTGAAGTGACTGAGACTGGACCAGACTGAAGTTAAAGACATCATTTGTCTGAGTATTCAGTAGTTGGAGAGAAGCCAGGTCATCCTTAGAAGAAGGTGATAAAGCCTGAGCAAGACGAGAAGACCTGATCATCACAAGTGATCAGAGGTACAGAGCAAGGCCAGCAGCTTTTATCCCAGGCTGCTGAGGATACTTGAAGAAGATTAAAGTGAAGAAGAGCTACTCGTGTGACTCGAGGAGCCAGGAGAAGACCCTGTGGGACTCAGGGAGAAGAAGTCTTCAGTGGGATTCTGGAGCAGGCCAGTGGGACTCTGGTAACACTGTGGGACGCAGTATAAAGACCCTCCTGTGGGACTCAGGAGAGATACAGTGGGACTCTGTATCGACCATTGTAATTCTAACAAGTTATAATGGGAGAATCCATGCTGGGAGAGCATGGAAAGGATGTAGGCCTTTGGTGCCGAACCTTGTAAATCCTTGTGTCCTGTGCCTTTTCATTACTGCATTATCCGGGAAAGGTTGAGAGATACAAGAAGAGTGGATCGAGGCTTTAACCAGCCATAGAGGTTTAATTGATTAAGAATCAATTAGTAAAAAGTTTTAAGGGATCAATGATTCACCCCCTCCCCCTCTCAGTTATTCACACTGATCTGGGCACTTCATAATGTTTTGTAAATAAAATGAGAATTATCCTAATCATATCCCTCGGGAGTGTCATAACCAAGAGTGCAGCAAGGCCCGTTGTCGTGCACTAGTTCTCGTTTGAGTCTAGCTCAAAGTGGTGTTTTTGGGTTTTACCCCTAGGTACATTTGTGCCAGATCTGCCTCTACCTGCTCATATCCAGATAGGGATGTATTGCTCGGAAAACTCACAAAATCTCTACAATACCAAAATTCTAGGAAGTTATTCTATACTAATCCTCAATGTCCGTCTTTGGTCTATGTGATCTAATCAGAGTTTATCTAAATCTAGCTTCCAAGGTTTGTACTAAACTTCCTTTGATACCAACTGTAACACCCCAACCCCAGTTACCCATAGTCGGTGCATTATTACATAACATTGTCATGATCACAAAAGATCAAGTCTCGAAAGAGCGATTAGTTTAGTAGCCTTGAAATCACTAGATACATTCATAAAGGTTACATTACATAATAAAGTGAAAACTACAACAACATCTTGTATCCACACTCATATCCCCTTATACTATCCCTGCAGGTCATTCATAAAATAATTATTCACATCCTGGGAAAAATAAAACATAGAAAGGGGTGAGCTCAGATGCCCACTAAGGATGACAATATAGCGGAAACTTTCATAAATAAGAATAAACATTTAAGGCAATGTATAACTAAAACAAAAGCCTTTTTAACTTGAACTTCAGCATAATATGGCATAAATAAAATGAAATAATGTTATTTACTTATTCACATGGATATTCTACTAGTCGAATAATCACATGCAATATCAATAGCCACTTTCATAATGATGGAATGCATAATGTCAGACTATCATAACCAAATAGTCAAGGTCTTGTTCCATGACTACAAATAAGATTTTTTCAATGCCTTGTTCCAAGACACTAGTTTGTCTCATGAGACCTACCGATTCATCGATGAGCTATAGCGGGCTCCACCTGTCACTTATTAATTCCAATGCATTCTTCATATGAACAGGTTTAAACATAACACAAACATTCATATTAAAACTAGCATACAAAATGTCAATACTTTATCCATAAACCAAGAAAGGTATAAAAATAACACATCCACAGTCAAACATATCACAAAACCTTCAATACAATATGGAAGTTTTGTATCATAATAAATCAACTTCAAATAAGCTTAAAATCCATTAAAGGATGTTGACATAGATGAAATCAAAACTATTTGAGAGAAATATATATTTTTTTTAAATAATTTAAAAGTAACATAATTATAAAATAAAACATTTTCTTTGAAAATATTCTTATAAGCTTGTAAGGGAAGCTTCTATGATTTTATAATGGCAGAAAATATCCACACCCTCCGTATAAGTTAAAAATACATTCTTACCTTAATTCTGTCAAAAATGTTAAAAAGGACCTTGTTTGGAAAACGACAGAAATATTCATTTATAAACTTCTTATAAAAAGTCAAAAAGGGTATAAATGAATTTAAAACATAGTCTGTAAAATATTAAGTATGATTTGAAATACATTTTTAAGAAACATGGATGTGGATGATAAAGAGGTCCTAGTAGATAATTACGTATAAACAACCTCAGATAATGAAGAGATTGTGAAATAAACCCTTACCTTGTAATTTTCCTTGATTGAGGGTAGGTTAACCTCCTGTATAATGGTGAAATAATTTTTATTAAATTATACAATAATCATATACATTAATATGATATCATATATGATCTTTTAACATTGATTTGTTAATAATATCTTAGTATTATCATCGTTTGGGGTGTTAACGGATTCGTTTTCCTTTATATTCTTTGTTATGTGAGCCATATTTTTTATGGATGGGATGTATATTGTTCATATACATAATTATATCATGTCTCTAAAAATTATTTTTAAACATCAAATGAAATTTATTCTTGAATGGATACGATGGGGAATGAATCTCATCGCGTTCGTGGAGACGGTAGTCCTTACGTACGCACGAGCGACAATATCATTATTTTGATATTAAAATAATATATAATTGGATGATATATCATATATAAAGAATTATTATCATGTTATATTTATTATTTAAATCAATTACACATCATTATCATACTCATCCATATAATAATGTTTTTAATAACAATTACACCACGACGTGGAGACGGTATGTCGTACGTACGCACGTATGGTGACATGTCATTAAAAGGATGGATTGAATACTGAATATGGTTGTACCATATTTATAATAACATCACAACATATAAAAGATACTGGAGTTATTATTTTATAATGGAAATAACAAAGAAAGAAGAAGTTGAAGAAGAAAGGAACTTGAAAGAGGGTGGTGAAAACATTACCTCTTCTTCGGGTTCTTCCTTTTGATTTGATCAAAAGGGATCCTTAGGTTGGCTTTCTGATCAAACTAAGGCCTATAGGTTTAATTGATGGAAGTTGAGATAATATTTTGGCAGGGTTTGGCCGATCCAAAAGGCTATGAAGGTGTGAATTAGAGGGAAGGGGGAGTGCCCTTTTATAAGAGGGGTGAGGGGAACCTTAGGAAAAACTTAAAATATTATTTTATAATAAATTTATATTGGGTTTATAATGGATCCAAAGTGTATTATTTAAATTTTAAGGTGGTTATGGGTCTAAATCCTTTCAACCAATAGATTTTAGATAGGTTTGTGTCACTATATTAACCTTATCATTTATATTTAACTCTTAGTTAAATAGTTTGACATTTACCACGTCTCTTTGTATTTTTATATTATATAGTTAATAAACATAATATGTACCTCCAATAGAACCCCAAGTGGTCCATTAATGATACACCTATCATTATATAAGTTCTTTTTCTGAACATTAGATTTTTAGGAGTAGAATATCAATTAATAATATAATATTTGTTTTAAAAACTCTTTTATGTCAATTTTGACACTATTGGGTATTTTGTTTTTGATAATTTCATAACAGCATTATTACTTAGAAAAAAAAATTTATAACCAATCCTAATATGTCATATTAACCTATAAAATTATTTTAATTCATAAAAAGTCTCAAATTACATTTATTTTGATATTTATAATATCAATTATTTTAATATTTCATTAATTAGGTAATTACTGCCTCACCATTGTGTCATAAATAAATTAAATTATTTAATGTCTAAAAATTATAAATAAAATTTAATTATGTAGGAAATATTTTTAGATTTATAATTAATATTTATAATCTAATTTATCTTATGTATAACCCTATATTAAAAAAATTAGTTATTAACCATTGATTTTAACTCTTTTAACTCTTCTTTGAATTAAATAACAATAAATGTCCTAATCTATTACAAGTAACCAAAATGATAATATTTTATTCCTAAGGTTTTTTTTGGTCAAGATACACTTGTCCAATAGAATTAGGACATGTGTTAGGGTAATATTAATATCATTTTTACCCTTAATTACCCTATTTACTTTTAACCGTGGTAAATAAAAGTAAAAAGTTACTATTCACCAAAAAAAAATATTTTTATCTTATTAAACCACATTTTACTCCTTGATATTAACCTTGTCTCTCAGATTTTTAAAATTCCACTCACAAAAGCGGTAAAATTAATTTTTATGTGAATTTCCAAATTCTTCTAAGAGGTGGGTAAAAGAAGGTGAAAAGTTCAATAAAATTTTTATATATCTAAAATTATTATAAACTAACTCCAATGAATTACATTGAGATTATATAGGTATTATGTATCTATTTTGACCTTAATTAAATTTAAATAAAATAAATAATTATTTAAATAAAAATTTGGTTTTAAACTATAACGCAGTGTTTTTTTCACTATTCATCAAAAATTGAATGTTTTAAGTAAAATACCAAAAATTCACCCTAAGATAATTTTGATATTCTGAATCCAAAAATGAAGTCCATTTTGAAAGACAAAATTTATAAAATTTCAAAACGTGGGTATTACTATTCATAACGGCTAGTTTGATTGGTTGTGGTGTGTGTTAGAACTCGAAGTTGCGTACAACACACACTAGTGTATTATTCAAAGGGAAGCGTAACGTGGAAGCTTGGAGTGTTACATTCTCCCCTCCTTCAAATAATTTCATCCTCGAAATTTCTATAATATTACTGCATAAAAAGACTCGGGTGGTTCTTCATCATAAGTTCCTCGGGTTCCCACGTTGCCTCTTCCATCTTATGGTTTCACTATAGAACTTTTACCAGACGAGTCGTCCGGTTTCTCAGCACTTGTTCTCTAGTATCAAGAATCCTAACCGGCTCTTCGAAATAAGATAGATCGGGTTCTAGTTCTACTTCCTCATAGGTGAGTACATGCGTTGGGTCAGACATGTATTTTCTCAACAGTGATACGTGGAACACATTGTGAACTTTGGAGAGACTTGGTGGCATTGCCAAACGGTAAGCTACATCCCCAATTTTTTTTAGAATTTCGAATTTTCCAATGTACCTAGGACTCAGTTTATCTTTCTTACCAAAACGTATAACTCCCTTCCATGGATATATCTTCAAGAAAACATGATCTCCTACCTAAAATTCCAAATCCTTCCTTCGGTTGTTAGCATAGCTCTTCTGCCGACTTTGAGCTGCTTTGATGTGGTTTTCGATTACCTTCACCTTCTCCATCATTTCCTCTACTAGTTTTGGGCCTAAAAGTTTTCTTTCACCAATGTCATCCCAGCAGGTTGGTGTACGACATCTTTTTCCGTATAACGCTTCATATGGTGCCATTTGAATACTTGAATGGAAGCTATTATTATAGGAAAATTTCACCAGAGTTAAATATTGATCCCACATACCCTGAAAGTCAAGTGAGCATGATCTCAACATGTCTTATAAGGTTTGAATAGTCTGTTCTGATTTTCCATCTATTTGAGGGTGGTAGGAAGTGCTCAAACAAAGTTTAGTATCCAGGGTTTTCTGAAGACTTTTCCAGAATCTTGATGTAAAATGGGGATCACGATCAAAAATAATCGATAAGGGTACTCCATGAAGTCTCACAACTTCATTAATATATAGTCTTTCTAGACATTGAAGTGGTAGATCTTCTCTTATAGAAAGAAAATGTGCTGACTTGGTAAGACGATCAACAATGAACCATATTGAATCGTTCCTTCTAGGAGTCTTTGGTAGTCTCATGACAAAGTCCATCATGATATTATCCCATTTCCACTTAGGTATGGGAAGAGGTTGCATGACTCCTTCAGGTTGTTGCCTTCCAGCTTTCACTTGTTGACAAACCATACATCTTGACACAAAATCAGCAATCTCCCTCTTCATGTTGTCCCACCAAAAATGTTCCTTCAAATCTCTATACATCTTGGTGCTCCCATGGTGTATAGAGAAATTGGAACTATGAGCATCGTCCAACAATTCCCTTTTTATATCAGGTATATAGAGAACACAAAGTATCCTCCCAAATTTCAAAATTCCATCTTCATACACAAATTCACTCAATCTCCCATCATTCACAACTTTAATCTTCTTTTTAAACTCTTCATCATCGGTCTGAGAACTCTTTATCCTTTCTAGTAAAGATGGTTTGGAAACCATTTGAAAAAGTATTGATGTTTCACCTTCCATGGTGATTCCCATATCCATCTTTACTAGATCCATGAAAATAGGATCCCTTTCAACTCTCATCTTATTCAAAACTCCATGATCCTTTCTACTCAAATCATCTGCCACCTTATTTTCCTTCCTCGGGTGGTAGTGTATCGTGCAATCATAATCCTTGAGTAGTTCAAGCCATCTCCTTTGCCTCATGTTGAGTTCTTTCTATGAGAAAATATACTTCAAACTCTTGTGATCAGTATAAATCCCACATTTTTTCACCATATAGATAATGTCTCCATATCTTAAAAGAAAATATTACAATATCTAACTCAAGATCATGAGTAGGATAGTTTTTCTCATGAATTTTCAGCTTTCTTAATACATAGGAAATAACTCTATCATTCTGCATAAGGACACAACCAAGTCCTTTCTTCGATGCATCACTATAAATAATAAACCCATCATTCCCCGATGGTAGATTCAATATAGGAGCATTGACTAATCTTCTCTTCAGTTCTTCAAAACATTATTCACACTCTTTTTTCCAAACAAATTTAACCCCTTTACGTGTGAGCTTCGATAATGGGTTAGCCAATCGGGAAAATTCTGGACGAAACGCCGATAATAACCTGCTAAACCAATAAAACTGTGTACCTCAGTTATACTCATCAGTTCGGGCCATTCTAGGATTTCCTTAGTCTTAGAAGGATAAACAGAGATTCCATCTTTGGAGACAATATGGACAAGAAAAGAGATCTCCTGAATCCAGAATTCACACTTACTAAACTTACCAAATAATTCATGTCTTCTAAGAGTCTTTAGGATAATGCACAAGTGATTTTCATGGTATTAGTATCTTTTGGAATATAACAAGATATCATCAATAAATACCAATACAAAATCATCGAGATATTCCTTGAAAACCCTGTTCATTAGATCCATGAAAACAGAGGGTGCATTAGTCAGCCCAAAAGGCATTATTGTAAACTCGTAATGCCCGTACCTGGTTTGAAATGATGACTTTGGAATGTATTTCTTCTTCACACACAAATGATGGTATCCAGATTGAAGGTAAATCTTTGAAAAGTATTGAGCTCCATTCAGTTGGTCAAATAAATCATCAATTCGAGGTAGGGGATACTTTTTCTTTATTGTTATTACATTGATTTCCCTGTAGTCGATACATAACCTCCTAGATCCATCTTTCTTCTTAACAAAAAGGACAGGGGCTCCCCATGGAGAAACACTAGGGAGAATAAATCCCTTAATACTAAATTCCTATAGTTTTTTCTTTAGTTCAACTAATTCCACAGTGGTCATTCTATAAGGGGTCTTCGATATAGGCCTTGAACTAGGAATTAAATAAATGGAAATCTCAATTTCTCATTCTGGAGGATGTCCAGGTAAATATTCCAGAAACACATCTACATATTCTTTCACAATAGGTACATCATCTATTTGAACATTCATTTCCTCACCCATAGTTATTTCATTCTCTTCCTCCCTAATAATTAAATTTAGTTGAGCTACTAGGGGTGGATCTAGGTAAGAATTAGGTGGTGACAATTCTGCTCTAAAGATAAGGTGTTCCTTATCATCATCATCAAAAATTGTAACCTTCATCTTCTTACAATAAATCTTCGCATCATGGTCTGAAATCCAATCCATAGCAAGGATTATGTCAAACTCAATCATAGGTATGACGATGAGATCAGCAGATAAAGACATTTATGTGCTCTAATGGGGACTGATTCACAAAACTTTGTTGCAATGATACTTCCCTAAGGAGTTTTAACTCACAACTCCCTTGTTAAATCAAATTAAAAATATCTAATTTTCTTAGAAAACTGGGTAGATATGAAACAATGTGATGATCCAGAATCAAATAATGCATTTTCTAAACTTGAGAAAACCATTAAATTACCTGCCACCACATCTTTCGGAGCTTCTACCTCAGCAGTAGTGATAGTATAATATTGGCCTTTATCCCTTGGCATTTTCTAAGGTAAGTTACCCTGACGCTTAGGAAATTCATTTTCATAATGTCCCATCTCACTACAGTTGTAGTATTGAACATCGGTAGCTTCTTTCTTCCCCTTGCAATCACGAGCTTGGTGGCCTTTTTCAACAAACTTGTAACAGACTCCCATTCCTTTCAAGAAAGTACCGGGGAGTTTATTCCCACATTTACTACAGGATGGATAATCAAATTTTCCTTTATTCCCCTTATTTCCATTTCCAAATTGATCATAAGATCTCTTCTTCTCTTGCATTTCTTTAAAGTCATAAGACTTAGAGAATTCTTTTTCTTTCTTGATAGCACATGAGACAATATATTCGTATGACGAGAAGGATTGTGACACTAATTCTCGATGAAGAAATGGTTTTAACACATCAAAGAAATGATTAATCTTACTTCTTGGGTTACGTATATAATCTCCAGCATACCTTTCTAACCTTGTAAAGTTATCCTCATACTTTGTGACATTATCATTCTCCTTTTGTCTCAGACTCAGAAATTGACTTTCCATATATGCTCGATGGTCACGAGGAAATTATTTTTCTAAGAAAAGCTCTTTGAACTCCCTCCATTCCATATTTGATACTTCATCATCTTCCTTTGTGTTTTGAATCAATTACCATCATTGATCAGCATTTCCAGTGAGGCGGTAAATTACCAGGATAATTTTTTCCCTTTCACTACTCCCCAAGGCATGGAATATTTTCTCTAAGGAATTTATCCATTGCTCAGCTACTAAGATATTTTTACTCCCATTGAATGTTGGTGGTTGTTTCCTCATGAAGAAGTCTAACATTGATCCTCCACACTGTGGATCAGGGTGCTCTATATGGGTAAGGTTATTATTCATAACCTGAGTGAGTTGTCCCAGTATGGTGATTAGATGATCAGCACCAGTTGCATCACCATCTCCACTATAATTATCTTGAGCAGGAGGGAAATCTCTACATGGAGTTCACACATTGATACGGTTTCTATTTCTTCCACTAGGTGCCATTTCTAAACAATGGCATACACTAGATTAGTTTATGAATCGCAATACTTAAATCCAAACCTGTAAAACACTTAACATAAATTGAAAAGTTTATGGATATAATCCATAACCATAAAAAAAATTTATTTGAGGAAGTATATACTCATGAACCCTTCATAATGTTTTGTAAATAAAATGATAATTATCCTAATCATATCCCCCGGGAGTGTCATAACCAAGAGTGCAGCAAGGCCCGTTGTCGTGCACTAGTTCTTGTTTGAGTCTAGCTCAACGTGGTGTTTTCGGGTTTTACCCCTAGGTACATTTGTGCAAGATCTGCCTCTACCTGCTCATATCCAGACAGGGATGTATTGCTCGGAAAACTCACAAAATCTCTACAATACCAAAATTCTAGGAAGTTATTCTATACTAATCCTCAATGTTCGTCTTTGGTCTATGTGATCTAATCAGAGTTTATCTAAATCTAGATTCCAAGGTTTGTACTAAACTTCCTTTGATACCAACTGTAACACCCCAACCCCAGTTACTCATAGTCGGTGCATTATTACATAACATTGTCATGATCACAAAAGATCAAGTCTCGAAAGAGCGATTAGTTTAGTAGCCTTGAAATCACTAGATACATTCATAAAGGTTACATTACATAATAAAGTGAAAACTACAACAACATCTTGTCTCCACACTCATATCCCCTTTTACTATCCCTGCAGGTCATTCATAAAATAATTCTTCACATCCTGGGAAAAATAAAACATAGAAAGGGGTGAGCTCAGATGCCCACTAAGGATGACAATATAGCGGAAACTTTCATAAATAAGCATAAACATTTAAGGCAATGTATAACTAAAACAAAAGCCTTTTTAACTTGAACTTCAGCATAATATGGCATAAATAAAATGAAATAATGTTATTTACTTATTCACATGGATATTCTACTAGTCGAATAATCACATGCAATATCAATAGCCACTTTCATAATGATGGAATGCATAATGTCAGACTATCATAACCAAATAGTCAAGGTCTTGTTCCATGACTACAAATAAGATTTTTTCAATGCCTTGTTCCAAGACACTAGTTTGTCTCATGAGACCTACCGATGCATCGAGGAGCTATAGCGGGCTCCACCTGTCACTTATTAATTCCAATGCATTCTTCATATGAACAGGTTTAAACATAACACAAACATTCATATTAAAACTAGCATACAAAATGTCAATACTATATCCATAAACCAAGAAAGGTATAAAAATAACACATCCACAGTCAAACATATCACAAAACCTTCAATACAATATGGAAGTTTTGTATCATAATAAATCAACTTCAAATAAGCTTAAAATCCATTAAAGGATGTTGACATAGATGAAATCAAAACTATTTGAGAGAAATATATATTTTTTTTAAATAATTTAAAAGTAACATAATTATAAAATAAAACATTTACTTTGAAAATATTCTTATAAGCTTGTAAGGGAAGCTTCTATGATTTTATAATGGCAGAAAATATCCACACCCTCCGTATAAGTTAAAAATACATTCTTACCTTAATTCTGTCAAAAATGTTAAAAAGGACCTTGTTTGGAAAACGACAGAAATATTCCTTTATAAACTTCTTATAAAAAGTCAAAAAGGGTATAAATGAATTTAAACCATAGTCTGTAAAATATTAAGTATGATTTGAAATACATTTTTAAGAAACATGGATGTGGATGATAAAGAGGTCCTAGTAGATAATTACGTATAAACAACCTCAGATAATGAAGAGATTGTGAAATAAACCCTTACCTTGTAATTTTCCTTGATTGAGGGTAGGTTAACCTCCTGTATAATGGTGAAATAATTTTTATTAAATTATACAATAATCATATACATTAATATGATATCATATATGATCTTTTAACATTGATTTGTTAATAATATCTTAGTATTATCATCGTTTGGGGTGTTAACGGATTCGTTTTCCTTTATATTCTTTGTTATGTGAGCCATATTTTTTATGGATGGGATGTATATTGTTCATATACATAATTATATCATGTCTCTAAAAATTATTTTTAAACATCAAATGAAATTTATTCTTGAATGGATACGATGGGGAATGAATCTCATCGCGTTCGTGGAGACGGTAGTCCTTACGTACGCACGAGCGACAATATCATTATTTTGATATTAAAATAATATATAATTGGATGATATATCATATATAAAGAATTATTATCATGTTATATTTATTATTTAAATCAATTACACATCATTATCATACTCATCCATATAATAATGTTTTTAATAACAATTACACCACGACGTGGAGACGGTATGTCGTACGTACGCACGTATGGTGACATGTCATTAAAAGGATGGATTGAATACTGAATATGGTTGTACCATATTTATAATAACATCACAACATATAAAATATACTGGAGTTATTATTTTATAATGGAAATAACAAAGAAAGAAGAAGTTGAAGAAGAAAGGAACTTGAAAGAGGGTGGTGAAAACATTACCTCTTCTTCGGGTTCTTCCTTTTGATTTGATCAAAAGGGCTCCTTAGGTTGGCTTTCTGATCAAACTAAGGCCTGTAGGTTTAATTGATGGAAGTTGAGATAATATTTTGGCAGGGTTTGGCCGAGACAAAAGGCTATGAAGGTGTGAATTAGAGGGAAGGGGGAGTGCCCTTTTATAAGAGGAGTGAGGGGAACCTTAGGAAAAACTTAAAATATTATTTTATAATAAATTTATATTGGGTTTATAATGGATCCAAAGTGTATTATTTAAAGTTTAAGGTGGTTATGTGTCTAAATCCTTTCAACCAATAGATTTTAGATAGGTTTGTGTCACTATATTAACCTTATCATTTATATTTAACTCTTAGTTAAATAGTTTGACATTTACCACGTCTCTTTGTATTTTTATATTATATAGTTAATAAACATAATATGTACCTCCAATAGAACCCCAAGTGGTCCATTAATGATACACCTATCATTATATAAGTTCTTTTTCTGAACATTAGATTTTTAGGAGTATAATATCAATTAATAATATAATATTTGTTTTAAAAACTCTTTTATGTCAATTTTGACACTATTGGGTATTTTGTTTTTGATAATTTCATAACAGCATTATTACTTAGAAAAAAAAATTTATAACCAATCCTAATATGTCATATTAACCTATAAAATTATTTTAATTCATAAAAAGTCTCAAATTACATTTATTTTGATATTTATAATATCAATTATTTTAATATTTCATTAATTAGGTAATTACTGCCTCACCATTGTGTCATAAATAAATTAAATTATTTAATGTCTAAAAATTATAAATAAAATTTAATTATGTAGGAAATATTTTTAGATTTATAATTAATATTTATAATCTAATTTATCTTATGTATAACCCTATATTAAAAAAATTAGTTATTAACCATTGATTTTAACTCTTTTAACTCTTCTTTGAATTAAATAAAAATAAATGTCCTAATCTAATACAAGTAACCAAAATGATAATATTTTATTCCTAAGGTTTTTTTTGGTCAAGATACACTTGTCCAATAGAATTAGGACATGTGTTAGGGTAATATTAATATCATTTTTACCCTTAATTACCCTATTTACTTTTAACCGTGGTAAATAAAAGTAAAAAGTTACTATTCACCAAAAAAAATATTTTTATCTTATTAAACCACATTTTACTCCTTGATATTAACCTTGTCTCTCGGATTTTTAAAATTCCACTCACAGAAGCGGTAAAATTAATTTTTATGTGAATTTCCAAATTCTTCTAAGAGGTGGGTAAAAGAAGGTGAAAAGTTCAATAAAATTTTTATATATCTAAAATTATTATAAACTAACTCCAATGAATTACATTGAACTTATATAGGTATTATGTATCTATTTTGACCTTAATTAAATTTAAATAAGATAAATAATTATTTAAATAAAAATTTGGTTTTAAACTATAACGCAGTGTTTTTTTCACTATTCATCAAAAATTGAATGTTTTCAGTAAAATACCAAAAATTCACCCTAAGATAATTTTGATATTCTGAATCCAAAAATGAAGTCCATTTTGAAAGATAAAATTTATAAAATTTTAAAAAGTGGGTATTACTATTCATAACCGCTAGTTTGATTGGTTGTGGTGTGTGTTAGAACTCGAAATTGCGTACAACACACACTAGTGTATTATTCAAAGGGAAGCATAACGTGGAAGCTTGGAGTGTTACATTCTCCCCTCCTTCAAATAATTTCATCCTCGAAATTTCTATAATATTACTGCATAAAAAGACTCGGGTGGTTATTCATCATAAGTTCCTCGGGTTCCCACGTTGCCTCTTCCATCTTATGGTTTCACTATAGAACTTTTACCAGACGAGTCGTCCGGTTTCTCAGCACTTGTTCTCTAGTATCAAGAATCCTAACCGGCTCTTCGAAATAAGATAGATCGGGTTCTAGTTCTACTTCCTCATAGGTGAGTACATGCGTTGGGTCAGACATGTATTTTCTCAACAGTGATACGTGGAACACATTGTGAACTTTGGAGAGACTTGGTGGCATTGCCAAACGGTAAGCTACATCCCCAATTTGTTTTAGAATTTCGAATTGTCCAATGTACCTAGGACTCAGTTTATCTTTCTTACTGAAACGTATAACTCCCTTCCATGGATATATCTTCAAGAAAACATGATCTCCTACCTAAAATTCCAAATCCTTCCTTCGGTTGTTAGCATAGCTCTTCTGCCGACTTTGAGCTGCTTTGATGTGGTTTTGGATTACCTTCACCTTCTCCATCATTTCCTCTACTAGTTTTGGGCCTAAAAGTTTTCTTTCACCAATGTCATCCCAGTAGGTTGGTGTGCGACATCTTTTTCCGTATAACGCTTCATACGGTGCCATTTGAATACTTGAATGGAAGCTATTATTATAGGAAAATTTCACCAGAGTTAAATACTGATCCCACATACCCTGAAAGTCAAGTGAGCATGATCTCAACATGTCTTATAAGGTTTGAATAGTCTGTTCTGATTGTCCATCTATTTGAGGGTGGTAGGCAGTGCTCAAACAAAGTTTAGTATCCAGGGTTTTCTGAAGACTTTTCCAGAATCTTGATGTAAAATGGGGATCACGATCAAAAATAATCGATAAGGGTACTCCATGAAGTCTCACAACTTCATTAATATATAGTCTTTCTAGACATTGAAGTGGTAGATCTTCTCTTATAGAAAGAAAATGTGCTGACTTGGTAAGACGATCAACAATGAACCATATTGAATCGTTCCTTCTAGGAGTCTTTGGTAGTCTCATGACAAAGTCCATCATGATATTATCCCATTTCCACTTAGGTATTGGAAGAGGTTGCATGACTCCTTCAGGTTGTTGCCTTCCAGCTTTCACTTGTTGACAAACCATACATCTTGACACAAAATCAGCAATCTCCCTCTTCATGTTGTCCCACCAAAAATGTTCCTTCAAATCTCTATACATCTTGGTGCTCCCATGGTGTATAGAGAAATTGGAACTATGAGCATCGTCCAACAATTCCCTTTTTATATCAGGTATATCGAGAACACAAAGTATCCTCCCAAATTTCAAAATTCCATCTTCATACACAAATTCACTCAATCTCCCATCATTCACAACTTTAATCTTCTTTTTAAACTCTTCATCATCGGTCTGAGAACTCTTTATCCTTTCTAGTAAATATGGTTTGGAAACCATTTGAAAAAGTATTGATTTTTCACCTTCCATGGTGATTCCCATATCCATCTTTACTAGATCCATGAAAATAGGATCCCTTTCAACTCTCATCTTATTCAAAACTCCATGATCCTTTCTACTCAAATCATCTTCCACCTTATTTTCCTTCCCTGGGTGGTAGTGTATCGTGCAATCATAATCCTTGAGTAGTTCAAGACATCTCCTTTGCCTCATGTTGAGTTCTTTCTATGAGAAAATATACTTCAAACTCTTGTGATCAGTATAAATCCCACATTTTTTTACCATATAGATAATGTCTCCATATCTTAAAAGAAAATATTACAATAGTTAACTCAAGATTATGAGTAGGATAGTTTTTCTCATGAATTTTCAGCTTTCTTAATACATAGGCAATAACTCTATCATTCTGCATAAGGACACAACCAAGTCCTTTCTTCGATGCATCACTATAAATAATAAACCCATAATTCCCTGATGGTATATTCAATATAGGAGAATTGACTAATCTTCTCTTCAGTTCTTCAAAACATTATTCACACTCTTTTTTCCAAACAAATTTAACCCCTTTACGTGTGAGCTTCGATAATGGGTTAGCCAATCGGGAAAATTCTGGACGAAACGCCGATAATAACCTGCTAAACCAATAAAACTGTGTACCTCAGTTATACTCATCAGTTCGGGCCATTCTAGGATTTCCTTAGTCTTAGAAGGATCAATAGAGATTCCATCTTTGGAGATAATATGGACAAGAAAATAGATCTCCTGAATTCAGAATTCACACTTACTAAACTTACCATATAATTCATGTCTTCTAAGAGTCTTTAGGATAATGCACAAGTGATTTTCATGGTATTAGTATCTTTTGGAATATAAAAAGATATCATCAATAAATACCAATACAAAATCATCGAGATATTCCTTGAAAACTCTGTTCATTAGATCCATGAAAACAGAGGGTGCATTAGTCAGCCCAAAAGGCATTATTGTAAACTCGTAATGCCCGTACCTGGTTTGAAATGATGTCTTTGGAATGTATTCCTTCTTCACACACAAATGATGGTATCCAGATCGAAGGTAAATCTTTGAAAAGTATTGAGCTCTATTCAGTTGTTCAAATAAATCATCAATTTGAGGTAGGGGATACTTTTTCTTTATTGTTATTGCATTGATTTCCCTGTAGTCGATACATAACCTCCTAGATCCATCTTTCTTCTTAACAAAAAGGACAGGGGCTCACCATAGAGAAACACTAGGGAGAATAAATCCCTTAATACTAAATTCCTATAGTTTTTTCTTTAGTTCAACTAATTCCACAGTGGTCATTCTATAAGGGGTCTTCGATATTGGCCTTGAACTAGGAATTAAATCAATGAAAATCTCAATTTCTCATTCTGGAGGATGTCCAGGTAAATATTCCAGAAACACATCTACATATTCTTTCACAATAGGTACATCATCTATTTGAACATTACTTTCCTCACCCATAGTTATTTCATTCTCTTCCTCCCCAATAATTAAATTTAGTTGAGCTACTAGGGGTGGATCTAGGTAAGAATCAGGTGGTGACAATTCTGCTCTAAAGATAAGGTGTTCCTTATCATCATCATCAAAAATTGTAACCTTCATCTTCTTACAATAAATCTTTGCATCATGGTCCGAAATCCAATCCATAGCAAGGATTATGTCAAACTCAATCATAGGTATGACGATGAGATCAGCAGATAAAGAACATTTATGTGCTCTAATGGGGACTGATTCACAAAACTTTGTTGCAATGATACTTCCCTAAGGAGTTTTAACTCACAACTCCCTTGTTAAATCAAATTAAAAATATCTAATTTTCTTAGAAAACTAGGTAGATATGAAACAATGTGATGATCCAGAATCAAATAATGCATTTTCTAAACTTGAGAAAACCATTAAATTACCTGCCACCACATTTTCCAGAGCTTCTACCTCAGCAGTAGTGATAGTATAATATTGGCCTTGATCCCTTGGCCTTTTCTAAGGTAAGTTACCCTGACGCTTAGGACATTCATTTTCATAATGTCCCATCTCACTACAGTTGTAGTATTGAACATCGGTAGCTTCTTTCATCCCCTTGCAATCACGAGCTTGGTGGCCTTTTTCAACACACTTGTAACAGACTCCCATTCCTTTCAAGAAAGTACCGGGGAGTTTCTTCCCACATTTACTACAGGATGGATAATCAAATTTTCCTTTATTCCCCTTATTTCCATTTCCAAATTGATCATAAGATCTATTCTTCTCTTGCTTTTCTTTAAAGTCATAAGACTTAGAGAATTATTTTTCTATCTTGATAGCACATGAGACAATATATTCGTATGACGAGAAGGATTGTAACACTAATTCTCGATGAAGAAATGTTTTTAACACATCAAAGAAATGATTAATCTTACTTCTTGGGTTACGTATATAATCTCCAGCATACCTTTCTAACCTTGTAAAGTTAGCCTCATACTTTGCAACATTATCATCCTCCATTTGTCTTAGACTCAGAAATTGACTTTCCATATATGCTCGATGGTCACGAGGAAATTATTTTTCTAAGAAAATCTATTTGAACTCCCTCCATTCCATATTTGATACTTCATCATCTTCCTTTGTGTTTTGAATCAATGACCACCATTGATCAGCATTTCCAGTGAGGCGGTAAATTACCAGGATAACTTTTTCCCTTTCACTACTCCCCAAGGCATGGAATATTTTCTCTAAGGAATTTATTCATTGCTCAGCTACTAAGAGATTTTTACTCCCATTGAATGTTGGTGGTTGTTTCCTCATGAAGCAGTCTAACATTGATCCTCCACACTACGGATCAGGATGCTCCATATGGGTAAGGTTATTATTCATAAACTGAGTGAGTTGTCCCAGTATGGTGATTAGATGATCAGCACCAGTTGCATCACCATCTCCACTATAATTATCTTGAGTAGGAGGGAAATCCCTACATGGAGTTCACACATTTATACGGTTTCTATTTCTTCCACTAGGTTCCATTTCTAAACAATGGCATACACTAGATTAGTTTATGAATCGCAATACTTAAATCCAAACCTGAAAAACACTTAACATAAATTGAACAGTTTATGGATATAATCCATAACCATAAAAAAATTATTTGAGGAAGTATATACTCATGAACCCTTCATAATGTTTTTTAAATAAAATGAGAAGTATCCTAATCATATCCCCCGGGAGTGTCATAACCAAGAGTGCTGCAAGGCCCATTGTCGTGCACTAGTTCTCGTTTGAGTCTAGCACAAAGTGGTGTTTTCGGGTTTTACCCCTAGGTACATTTGTGCCAGATCTGCCTCTACCTGATCATATCCAGACAGAGATGTATTGCTCAGAAAACTCACAAAATCTCTACAATACCAAAATTCTAGGAAGTTATTCTATACTAATCCTCAATGTCCGTCTTTGGTCTATGTGATCTAATCAGAGTTTATCTAAATATAGCTTCCAAGGTTTGTACTAAACTTCCTTTGATACCAACTGTAACACCCCAACCCCAGTTACCTATAGTCGGTTCATTATTACATAACATTTTCATGATCACAAAAGATCAAGTCTCGAAAGACCGATTAGTTTAGTAGCCTTGAAATCACTAGATACATTCATAAAGGTTACATTACATCATAAAGTGAAAACTACAACAACATCTTGTCTCCACACTCATATCCCCTTATACTATCCCTGCAGGTCATTCATAAAATACTTCTTCACATCCTGGGAAAAATAAAACATAGAAACGGGTGAGCTCAGATGCCCACTAAGGATGACAATATAGCGGAAACTTTCATAAATAAGCATAAACATTTAAAGAAATGTATAACTAAAACAAAAGCCTTTTTAACTTGAACTTCAGCATAATATGGCATAAATAAAATGAAATAATGTTATTTACTTATTCACATGGATATTCTACTAGTCGAATAATCACATGAAATATCAATAGCCACTTTCATAATAGTGGAATGCATAATGTTAGACTATCATAACCAAATAGTCAAGGTCTTGTTCCATGACTACAAATAAGATTTTTTCAATGCCTTGTTCTAAGACACTAGTTTGTCTCATGAGACCTACCGATGCATCGAGGAGCTATAGCGGGCTCCACCTGTCACTTATTAATTCCAATGCATTCTTCATATGAACAGGTTTAAACATAACACAAACATTCGTATTAAAACTAGCATACAAAATGTCAATACTTTATCCATAAACCAAGAAAGGTATAAAAATAACACATCCACAGTCAAACATATCACAAAACCTTCAATAAAATATGGAAGTTTTGTATCATAGTAAATCAACTTCAAATACGCTTAAAATCCATTAAAGGATGTTGACATAGATGAAATCAAAACTATTTGGGAGAAATATATCTTTTTTTTAAATAATTTAAAAGTAATATAATTATAAAATAAAAAATTTACTTTGAAAATATTCTTATAATATTGTAAGGGAAGATTATATGATTTTATAACGGCGTAAAATATCCACACCCTCCGTATAAGTTAGAAATACATTCTTACCTTAATTCTGTCAAAAATGTTAAAAAGGACCTTGTTTGGAAAACGACAGAAATATTCCTTTATAAACTTCTTATAAAAATTCAAAAAGGGTATAAATGACTTTAAACCATAGTCTGTAAAATATTAAGTATTATTTGAAATACATTTTTAAGAAACATGTATGTGGATGATAAAGAGGTCCTAGTAGATAATTACGTATAAACAACCTCGGATAATGAAGAGATTGTGAAATAAACCCTTACCTTGTAATTTTCCTTGATTGAGGGTAGGTTAACCTCCTGTATAATGGTGAAATAATTTTTATTAAATTATACAACAATCATATACATTAATATGATATCATATATGATCTTTTAACATTGATTTGTTAATAATATCTTAGTATTATCATCGTTTGGGGTGTTAACGGATTCGTTTTCCTTTATATTCTTTGTTATGTGAGCCATATTTGTTATGGATGGGATGTATATTATTCATATACATAATTATATCATGTCTCTAAGAATTATTTTTAAACATCAAATGAAATTTATTCTTGAATGGATATGATGGGGAATGAATCTCATCGCATTCGTGGAGACGGTAGTCCTTACGTACGCACGAGCGACAATATCATTATTTTGATATTAAAATAATATATAATTGGATGATATATCATATATAAAGAATTATTATCATGTTATATTTATTATTTAAATCAATTACACATCATTATCATACTCATCCAAATAATAATGTTTTTAATAACAATTACACCACGACGTGGAGACGGTATGTCGTACGTACACACGTATGGTGACATGTCATTAAAAGGATGGATTGAATACTGAATATGGTTGTACCATATTTATAATAACATCACAACATATAAAAGATACTGGAGTTATTATTTTATAATGGAAATAACAAAGAAAGAAGAAGTTGAAGAAGAAAGGAACTTGAAAGAGGGTGGTGAAAACATTACCTCTTCTTCGGGTTCTTCCTTTTGATTTGATCAAAAGGGCTCCTTAGGTTGGCTTTCTGATCAAACTAAGGCCTATAGGTTGAATTGATGGAAGTTGAGATAATATTTTGGCAGGGTTTGGCCGAGCCAAAAGGCTTTGAAGGTGTGAATTAGAGGGAAGGGGGAGTGCCCTTTTATAAGAGGGGTGAGGGGAACCTTAGGAAAAACTTAAAATATTATTTTATAATAAATTTATATTGGGTTTATAATGGATCCAAAGTATATTATTTAAAGTTTAAGGTGCTTATGGGTCTAAATCCTTTCAACCAATAGATTTTAGACAGGTTTGTGTCACTATATTAACCTTATCATTTATATTTAACTCTTAGTTAAATAGTTTGACATTTACCACGTCTCTTTGTATTTTTATATTATATAGTTAATAAACATAATATGTACCTCCAAGAGAACCCCAAGTGGTCCATTAATGATACACCTATAATTATATAAGTTCTTTTTCTGAACATTAGATTTTTAGGAATAGAATATCAATTAATAATATAATATTTGTTTTAAAAACTCTTTTATGTCAATTTTGATATTATTGGGTATTTTGTTTTTGATAATTTCATAACAGCATTATTACTTAGAAAAAAAATTTATAACCAATCCTAATATGTCATATTAACCTATAAAATTATTTTAATTCATAAAAAGTCTCAAATTACATTTATTTTGATATTTATAATATCAATTATTTTAATATTTCATTAATTAGGTAATTACTGCCTCACCATTGTGTCATAAATAAATTAAATTATTTAATGTCTAAAAATTATAAATAAAATTTAATTATGTAGGAAATATTTTTATATTTATAATTAATATTTATAATCTAATTTATTATATGTATAACCCTATATTAAAAAAATAGTTATTAACCATTGATTTTAACTCTTTTAACTCTTCTTTGAATTAAATAATAATAAATGTCCTAATCTAATACAAGTAACCAAAATGATAATATTTTATTCCTAAGGTTGTTTTTTGTCGAGATACACTTGTCCAATAGAATTAGGACATGTGTTAGGGTAATATTAATATCATTTTTACCCTTAATTACCCTATTTACTTTTAACCATGGTAAATAAAAGTAAAAAGTTATTATTCACCAAAAATTATTTTTGTCTTATTGAACCACATTTTAAACCTTGATATTAACTGTGTCTCTTTTATTTTTGAAATTCCACTCGCATAAGCGGTAAAATTAATTTTTATGTGAATTTCCAAATTCTTCTAGGAGGTGGGTAAAAGACAGTGAAAAGTTCAATAAAATTTTTATATATCTAAAATTATTCTAAACTAACTCCAATGAATTACATTGAACTTATATAGGTATTATGTATCTATTTTTACCTTAATTAAATTTAAATAAAATAAATAATTTTTTAAATAAAAATTCAGTTTTAAACTATAACTCAGTGTTTTTTTCACTATTCATCAAAAATTGAATGTTTTCATAAAAATACCAAAAATTCACCCTAATCTAATTTAGATATTCTGAATCCAAAAATGAAGTCCATTTTGAAAGATAAAATTTATAAAATTTCAAAAAGTGGGTATTACTATTCATAACGGCTAGTTTGATTGGGTGTGGTGTGTGTTAGAACTCGAAGTTGCGTACAACACACGCTACTGTATTATTCAAAGGGAAGCGTACCGTGGAATCTTGGGGTGTTACAATTTTAATTTATTGTCATTAAATTATTATTATTATTATACATATAATTAATATAAAATCATCTTGTGCTTCAAAAAATACACTTCCAAAAAACAACTTTTTCATAGCGTTTGTGGGTTTGTTTTAAATTTAAGCTTTTTGCAATTTTAGAAAATTAATTTGAAAAAATAAAAAAAATTATATAATAATTTAAAGATTATATTATGGTGAATTATTTATAATTTTCTAAAAATATTAATTTTTTGATGAATAGTACAAAATATTGAAATTTAATTGAAAAGTGCATTTTCATTTAAATGATTTATAAAGTTAAACTATATTTTAAATTTTTTTTAAAGTAATATTAGTTCAATTATATATATATATATATATTAATTCAATTTAGTTCATTTTAATCAATTTCATACTGAAATTGATATAAAAACTTTGTAAACATTTGAACATATTCTCTTTGAAAACCTGTTTTCTCATCACGTCTATGGGATTAATTTTAAATTAATTTTTCCACTTATAAGACTTGAATTTTAAAAAATTGATTCCATTTTTGAAATAATAATAATTTATATTATCTAATAAGTTCAAATTATTTTTTAACCAAAATTAATAGTGAAAACAATAAAAATCAATTACTGTGATTATGGTAAAAATGGGTTTATCGGGGGTTAAATAAAAAAGATATTGGTTAAAAAAATATGAAAACGTGTCCAAAATTTATTTTATGGTCATATTTATATCTTATAATTTATATTATAGATAATGGTTCATTATAGGATCTTTGGGACATGAAAATAACATAGGTGGAATTCATTATTTTCAAAAAATATAAGTTTACCATTCACCTCACTTATAACAGGCCACCCAATATCCTCCTCTATTCACACCTTAAAACCCCATTAGTTAAAAAATCCATGCCCAAATAACCTTTATAATTACCTACTATCATTCTATAAGTATTATTTTGGGCATAAAACCAACCAAAGAATGCCTTCAGTGCAAACCAAAAGAAGTTACCCGAAGAAGAGGTAACATTCTTCAACGAGTACTTTTATTTTATTACTTCCTACACCTCCTTAAATTATTAATAAAACATGATTATATAATAACCTCATTATCTTAAATATAATTTTATTTTATCATGTTAATTTAATAACCTAAATACTTATCCTCTTCTATCAAATGGGTTACGAAATCATCATTTGTGTGTACAGTGGACTACCGCCTCACGAACTGATATCATTCGTTTTTCCATTATCACCTCTCGCAGTTCGGTATAATGATGGATATAAATTATATATATGATATATATAAAATAATTATATCTATTTATTTATAATATAATATATAAATTCTTGATTTTTCTCCCTTAGGAGATACAATAATGTTGGTCATGTGTATGGAAGACTACCGCCTCACGAAGTGATATAATTCATTTTTTCACTAGCGCTTTACATGGAAGATAATAAGGATGAATTTAATGAATATATGTGATATAAATGACATAAATATGATATTAATTACATATTTATCATTATTAAAATATAATATATCATTTTCTTTCTTAATATCTTACTCGTTGAAAGATGATAACGTTGCTCGTGTACATGTAGACTACTGCCTTCACGAAGCGATGTGACTCCCTCTTTTATCACCACACCATATTGATGATATATAAAATTAAATTTAAAGAAATAATATGATATTATTATATTATGATAATTATGTTAATTATGTTAAGATAAAATATGACTTAACTCCTTTCTATAATGATCATTGAAAATGGAAACGTTATTCATGTGTATATGGCCTACTATCTTCATGATCGTAATGTACTTCATTTTTCAAAACCATATTTCATAATTGGTATTAAAATGAATAATTTTTTTATAAATATGATATTTATTCCATGATTATTATTCTATATATGATATAACTATCTTATATTCACATGAACTGGAACATTCATAACAAAGCATGAATGAGAAAAAAGGGAAATTAACAGCCAAAATAATGAAAATAATGAAAAATTATTAACAAACATGTGATAAGATGTTATAAAAAGATAATATATGATATTTTAAATATCAATATGGTTATTAAATAATTTAATAACCTATTTAAAACCACTATACATGAGTTTAAATCATGTTCAACCAAAAGGAAGCAAAAGGTAAGGGACTTCGTCTCAATTTCCCTTCATTGAGGCATATTTTATTATTATACACTTGATTTATTATATATGGTGTACATAATGACCCTTTTAAATGTAATATCATGATTAATTAATAATTCATGAAATTTTAAATTTTAATTTGAAATATTTCATCTCTGTGGGTTTTTTAAATAAGAGTTACCAAGTGGTAAAGAATTTCATAACTCAATTTTGTTTCATCGGGTTATACTAATATTTCATTATCTTTAATATTATAATATTATGTGTGTAATGACTTTTGACTATATATGTTTGTATTTAAACTTTTTTTTGTGGATTTATATTTGATACACATAATTTATTCATTGATCAGTTCTCACTTTAACATTATGATAATTGTAAGGGTTTATTTCACAATCTCATTTTAATTGAGATTGTTTATTCTAGACTTTCAGTTAAATGAAATAATTTTGTAATTTTATAATAAACCCATATACTTTTATCCTTTTATTTTTATATATGATATTTTTAAGTAATAGTACTATTTTCCACTTTTTTGTACTTAAAATAATTAAGAAATGTTTTTTAATAAAATATGAGTTCATTTCTCTCTTCAGTCAGAAATATATTTTCTTCAAAAAATATATTCTCTAAAAAATTGAAATATATTTTTAATATTTGAAAAATGATTTATTAAATAAATTTTTACCCATTTTTGATTTTTACAAAAAAAATTATAAGGAACCTTCATGTTGTTATCAAAATAAATCTCATTTGGTTTTTAACAAAAATATGAATAGAGTATTCATTTTAACATGTAATACATGAATAGAATTTCCCACCATCATGATAATTATTTTCTTTGAATATTCCTTTATAATTTTTCATGGTTATTTTTAAAGAAAATTATTTTCAAAATGTTTTATGTGTTTTTTTAAAGCAGAAAGGATATTTTCCTCAAGAAATGTTTTAAATAATTTTTAAAGATTATTTTATATATTTCCAAGGTTGTTTTCAAATAAAAGTATTTCACAATATTTTTTGAATTTTTATATTTTAAAAAGTGATTTTCAAAATAAAAAGTTTATATTACTCAAAAAAAATTAATGATAATTTAATGGTATTTTCATTATCAATTCCAACAACCCTTGTTATTACTTATGTTCTAATGGGTATATTTCATAATGATATCATTCTCATTATTTATCTAGATGGATTATGATTGTTTTAAAGATATTGTTATAGAATCTATTTCTTTTCCACAGGTAAATCATGTTTCAAAGAGATTGTTATGGAACCCATTTATTTTCCACAGGTTAACCATGTTTCATAGAGATTATTATGGAATATATTTCTTTTCCATGGTTTAATCATGTTTCAAAGAGATTAACATGAAACCAATTTCCTTTCCTTGGGTTAATCAAGTTATAAAAGGAATAATGATTTTTTATATGAGTTTTATGATGAAATTAAAGCTCTATATACTTTATTCATATTTTGGTTCTTAGACATTATATATGATGGGTGTTCCCAGATAGTATCGAGTGAGACCGTTATAGCTTATATGATGGGTGTGCCCAGATAGAGATCTAGTGCATTGGGTAATAATTTTATTTTATAAATAATTATATTGGAATTAAACTATATGGTTATTCCATTTATAAGGGTATGTCAGGGTTCTGTAAGTGTTCTATAAATATGATGTTCCAAGATACCAATGCATTTTTTCTATTCTTTATATGGATTTATAGTGTTTTCTTTGATCAAGATTAATATCACATGGTTCACAGTTATTTATTCTAATGACTCTTACTTTTGTTATAGTCTTATTCCATGTTTCATGATTGTTGATTCAGGAATTGATGGGTTTGTGTTATTTTATTATTTTCTCATGCACACTGATTATGTCATCATACCATTATACACTTCTTATATTCATTCATGAAATTCACTTGTTAATGATTATGTTTACCCTTACTAAGAATTTGAACTCACCCTTATTATGTTTCCTTTTCCCCAAGTTATCAAGATATTATGTTGAATGAATTATGTCTAGAAGGGATTTCATATGGATGATGATGAAGTCTTAATATGAAATAATAAAAGCTGGGTTAAGTGGGAGAAATTCTCATTTAATGATATGGGTATTTTTTATATAGGGGTTTTTTCTAATTCTCTTAAACTATAAACTAAAATGTTCCTTGATAATGTGAGTGATCCAATTTTTCCTTTTGATATTGTAATGGTTGGATAGAAAAAAAATTAGGTCACAATTATCAGTATCAAAGTCAGAAATGTAAATTTTATGATTTCAGCACCAGATCTAGGAGTATGAGTTCTAGGTTCTTATAGTTATTTAATAATGAAAAGGGTATTTTCCACATGAAAATTTTTAGTGATATTTTTAAATTATTTTTATCTATATAAACTTTATTTGGTGAATATTATACTTTAATAAGGATGTACATTTTTGATAACATTCACCATATTAATCTGGATAGATCGAGATTATGTTTATTGGTTGTGGAAAATATTAAAATTTCATATGATATCTTTTCAATATAAATGTTTACATTGATTATGTTATACCCCTTTCATATGATAAATGCATTGTACTTTGTAAGTGATGATAGGGTCCTGCTATATCCCCTCAATTAATTAGTATGTCTCATGATAAAAACTAGTTTGGGTATCTAACTTACTTATTACCTATTAATGTATGTTTTCTTGGAACAATGCCTTGATGGTAAGATTATGATGTCTGACACTATGTATTAAATCATTATGAAAATAGTTATTATTATCCATGTGATTATTTTTGTTATTATGTTATCCATGGATTTAGTCCCATTTTATGGTATTATTTATATTTAATATTTGATTATTATTTATCTCATCCATATTATTCATGTTTAATTTACTTTATAATATCTTCTACTGTATTCTTTTCCTTAATGAGAATCTAAAAAAACCCTTTATTATTTTTTTTCTTTTCCCTAGGATATTAAGAAGGGATCTATGAATGAAATAAGAGATTTACTAGAAGAAATAATAAATATCTCATAAGAATTATTATTTTATAATTCATGTTTTCATATATAATACGAGAATCATGTATGTATCTAGTCTCTTAAGACTATTAAACTATTTGATCTATTGGGATTATATCCCTTATACTTATTCTAATGTTGTAAAATAACCACAATCTACGGAATACTGGAGTTAGGGTGTTATAATGTGTACCACCATGCTAGCACCCATATTACCATAAATGATGCTTAAATATAATAGGATCATGTTTGGATCACTACTAGATGGATTCAATCCTTGTATCCTCATATTGATGTTATAGTATAACCTGAATGGTTCAATATATTCTTAGAAGAAAGTTCACAAGACAGAGGTAATTCTTATTTTTAAATTAATTATAAATTTAACATGAAAGATAATCACTCTTTATTATGGAAATATTTTTAAATTTTTGTTAGATAAATTCATTGGTCATGGTTTTTATTATTATATACATTATGGATTATTCATTGAATCTAACAATAGCTGATTTGGGATCGTCCCCAATAAGCAATTTCACTATGATTGGAACATTCAAGCGGTATCAAAGTGGTCATGTTTAAATTTTAATTAATTATTAATAGTTGACAGATTTATACATTTTTGTTAGTTTTTAATTTTTTTTCATTGTTTAATCATAAATTTGAGATATCGTTTTTGTTACCATTAAAATAACCAAGAACAAATGAAGAACACATATCATCCATAGGTAGCACATGGGTTGCAGGGTTACATGGCATGTAACTCACCTACATGTTTTGTAATACCACATGATGTGGTGTCTATGTTATCAAAAGAAATACTATGTAATTAATACACAATTAATGTCATTAATTAATACTCATGTGATTTTTAAATAATTAATACACATATGGTGTATAATTTATTAATACACAGGAGATGTGTAATTAAATAATGTATATAAAGTGTATTATTAATACACATGTTCTATATAATTAATTAATACACACATGGTGTATAATTAATACATATGTGGTTTGAAATTAATTAATATGCACACAATGTGTAATTAAAAAACATGTGATTTTATACACATTTACATGGAGTACACACCAAGTCTAGTAGTACACTATGTAAATTAATTTATCTGGAATGAAAATTAATTGAACCCTTAAACCTAATCAACACATGTACATGTTTCATTATACAATATACATTTTTTGATAGGTTTCATAAAATATTAATTTCTTAAAAAATCCATTTTAAAATAGAAGTTATACGTTGAGGATAGTCATCATTACACATTATTTACTCCATATCCATTAAAAGAAATACAAACTATGTAAATTAATATGTTTTTGTGTGTAATTATTTCAAAGTGCATGACATCTAATTATGTGACATTTCATATATGATACATGTTGTGTGAGTGTACAATACATGATGATTCTCATGTAAGTAGTTAATATGGGTACATGCTATGTTGTCTCTAATTACATTGAATATACTTAATTAGTTTTAAATATAATTAATTTTTTTTTAAAATGTAATGGATGGGAATCTTTGGGATTTTTAGAGGGTAATGAGATAAATTAATTGATTAATTAATAATATAATTAATCAATTTTGGTAATTAATCATTATAAAGAACAATTAAAATAGAAGGTAGTTTATTAAATGTGTATTTGTTGCCTGTGTATATGATTAAGAGCTTGAATGACCTGTGTATGTGTTAGATTTATATTTATTTATTTATTTCATGTGTTTTTAAATTATTATTATAAAATTAAAATGATGACCTATGTGTCATCTCCACTCTTATTATATAAGGACTTGCGTGTCCATGATTTCTTTTATGTAAACCATATAACCATTCCATTAGTTCCTCTCGCCTACATGTGAGTAAATAATATGTTAGGATGGAGCTCCCAACTGGGTAGAGGCAGTTCAAGATGGATTTGAAGTAAAATAAACTCAGGTAATACATAGGACAAAGGTGAAATGCTGCAACTCATGCCATGACCGACACAAGGAGGTTTTTTCCCTAATATAAATAGTTTGTTTATTCTCTACTCAATAAATAAATCATTAGTTAAAACTCATGATGATTCCATGTATTTATTCTATCTTATGCATGGTTATTTATTTTATTTTATGGATGCATTATCTCAATCACATAAATAAATGTATTAAATAATGAGTTTAGTCAGATGGAATAAATTAAAAGGATGATGCGTAAATATTTTATCAACACATGGTTAATAACTTAAGTAGAATCCACTTAATATTAACAAGTCGCATAAAATGATAAAATAAGGAAATTGACACATAATATAAAAAATCCCTAAATAAAATATTAAGTTATAATACACCATCCATAACTTGATTTTTATGAAACCATAGAACTAGGTGTTTATTTTACCCTTGTTAGATCACTTAATTTTACCAGGGAGTTCTTAAAATGGTTTTGGGTTTACTTATCCAATTTAACATCAATAAAAGTATCCCTTTCGAAACTTGATGTATCATGAGGGAAATTATTGAGGAAATATGATTCAGGATTTCATGATTGTGGAGTCCACTTGATGGATCTAGGAGTGTAAATCTCATAGTTGGAAATATTGTCTACCTAAATACCTTCAAGTAATTGAATAGGCCCTTTATAGGTTTATGAGAAGGAAAATATGGATTCTAGACATTAAAACATTTATACGATAATACATTTTGATTCCAAATTGGGGTTATTGGGACTTGATAAAATATTATGATAATTAACATGATAATTAAATATTATGGTGTCTTGCATATTATGGTAATCAAGAAAAAGTAATTATTTATTCTTCTATTTTATAAAAAATTAAAACATACAGTTCATAAACCATGATAACATTGTCATCATTCCTTGACTTGGGGAATGTTCTTACAAGAAAAAACTTCCTAGAGTAAGTATAGATTTTTATACACTACTTTACTATGGAAAATTTCTTCTATGTGTTGGAATCCCTTATTTATGATCTGATTGCTAAGGAGGTGAGTGAGGAAGAACTCATTGTCTACATAAAACACTTGTAGGATGTGAACAATTTCTAGTGTTTTATGCCTTCATCCATATCTCATTAACTCATTATGTGAAACCTATAAATTCAGGTACACTTATTTTCAATTTATATATAGCTTTTGATATCAGTTTTAAGCATTTAGATGTAGGCTAGAGGCATCCAAAAGGATGGATAAGCAAAGGGGGTGAGCCAGTGAGAATGTTATAGATTAAAAAATATCTATCAACTCCACTATCTAAATTATGGGATCTAATAGCCGTCTGATGGAGTCTATAGATCTTTATCATAGATACAGATCCCACTAGCCAGTTAGTGGGGATCCTTGGCAGAATTGGGTCTTTCCAGCAGCCATTGGCTGGCCGGTGGCATCCGACGGATCCCAGTGAGGATTCCAAGTTTATAAGTGTATAGACTTGGGTTTTTTCCCTATAATACATTTTAATATTCCTACAAATAATTCTAGAGCTAGGTGAAAAGGCAACGTGCAATTTCGAGGACCAGTGTGCCCAGAATTAATTTTACTAAAATATTAAGTATTTTTATACTATGCATGTGGAGGAGATCAGTTATCTCCTAAACAGTTGCTCAGATCAAAAATCTAAGGGCACGGTTGAGTCTAGAGTGTTATGTTTACCCTATGATGGGTATAACCTTTGTAGGTGTGGGATAGCTATAGAAAAAGGTGACCAATGGAGTTTTCGTAAATAAATAAATTTATTTATTTATGGACATCGACTTAAATAACTCCTGAACAAAGCCTCACATCAAAATTATGAGTGCACTATTGAGTTCAAAACTCCGAGTTTACCCTAGGGGTGACCTAATATTTTCTGCATCAGGAAGTTTGTTCGGGGGCGTAGATGATTATTTAATTAGTTAATTAATTAATTAAAAAGAAAATAAATCAATCATCCCCTTCTCCTCACGTTCATTGCACAGTAGGGGAGTAATCCTCCATTCATCGACGACGAACTATATAATCGGTCAAATGAAGCGCCGATGAGATCCAATTTAGATGGAAGACACTCCTGGATCGTGCAGTGGCAAGTTTAGAGCACAGATCTAGGCTCGAACATTGGCGTTTCTCCCGCGAGGTAGGTGGTTTGAGTTTTAGTTCTCTGATCCCATTTATACTTAAAATTTCTTTGTTTTTTTATCTTTTCAATGTATATTGTGTCCCGAGAGTCATGTAGGTGGTCACGGATCGCTATTTGGACCACCAGGGTGACTCTGGCGGTCCGCGGAAGTCCCGCCGGCACGACACCGGTGCCACAGGGAGACGGCCGACCATCCGGGATAGTGGTGCACTGGCTCGATCAAGCGGAGCGCGGAACCCCAGCGGTGGTGTGGGGAACAACACGGTATAGGGCTTCTAGCTAGGGGGTAGTCCAGGCTGGGGCGGACTGGCCGAGTCGGTCGGTCCAGCCCATTTCGAGCCGGGGGTTCTTTAAACCCCTGTAACTCATAAGTCGGAAGTACAATTTCCAAGCTGTTTGAGAAGACGCATTCCTTGCATCAAGACAGAACTTTTGAGCTTGATTTGGGAATTTTATGAGTTTAGTTCATGGCTCGGGTCTACTAAACATTGAAATAATAATAATAATATTTTTTTTATTATTCAGCTTCGACCCACCATAACTTCTGTATGGGATGTTCGATTGACATGCCTTTAGTGGAATTATGATCATGATGGTAAAGCAAAAATTTCAAGATATATTTTGGGTAATGGGACCAAGATCATGGTGTAGGCCCTATGAGTTTGGGTTTGGTCATTTACAAAGAAACCTTAATTTTTCATCTGGTGTCCGTTTTAGACAAATGAGTGGTCGATCTTGTGTGTGTTTTCAATGGGATCACAATGGTGTTATCCTCTTGATGAGTTTTGGAATCTAGGTGTGGGTCCTACTCATACTTTATATGTTTAATAGTACCTTTTTCACTGGTTTTTCATTTCGGGTGAGTAAATAGCCTATCCTATTAGTTTTCTAGGTAGAACGTGATGGTGTCCTCGGTCTAGGTCTAGGAGGTGCGCAGTGTGGCGATGTTGTGGGTCACTTGGGTTAGTGATGTTTGGACCAATAGTGGTTGAGTGAACTCCCTTGGTTTGTTCCTATGAGGGTTCTTGTGGCATTACAACCCTAGTACAGGTTTGTGATACCCTCGATAGAATGAATTTTAGATGGGTTTGTGGCATCCCTCAAGTGAGTCCGGGGTAGGATCCTCTAACTTCACTTCCCTAAATAGGGTTCTTGGTATCTCTATGATTTCTTATCCACAGGAAGCGATCCCCTATCTAGCAGGACAATCTTGTAGGGTTTGATTCATCATCGGGATCCCCTACATATTGGGCGGTATTAGTATGGTTTTTGAATCATTGGGTATATGATCCCCTAATCAGCGTGTGTTTTCTATGGGGTTTGTGGTATCATCGGTTCAATCCCCTACTTCTTGAGTTATACCAGATGGGATTCTTAGCATCATTGAGCCCACCTTTATATGGGTGACGATCCTTTATCTGAGTGTTGTTATCTATGGAACATCAGATTGGGTTGTAGTATCCCCTAGTGGATCCTGGGAGTGATCCCCTATCTAAGAGACCTTTGAGTTACTGACTTGGGTTCTTGTATCCCCTAGTATACCCTAGGAGCGATCCCCTATCCAAGTATTTTTGTCTTTCTATTGAGTTTAGGAGTGAAATACTTAACGAAAATATCCAATTGAGTGAATCTCATGAACGGATGTCATCTGGGATGATAGATCTTGATGAGCATGTTCTCTTGGTTATGTGTTTCCTTAGAACCTCGTGTAAAATCTGACTTTGTCAATGAGGTTAGAACCTCATGATGTTTGGTGCCTAATATGAGTATATCTATATTTTCTTAGTATATGTATGGGCGTATACCTATTTGAGTTTTATAGTGGAGTTTAGCTGAGGATGGTCTCAGGATGGAGTTTCTCTCTCGTTCGGGTTCCCTCTGGCTGGGATGAGCAGACTGATGCCTTTCAGTTGATCACTTTTTCTTTTGGGGATTTTGGGGAGCCTACTAAGTATCTTTATACTCACCCATGCACTAGCTTTTCCCACACATGTTTTGTGTCTTGTGTAGACCACAATCCTTTCAACGGAGTCTCAGGAGGACCCAGAGCAGGTGGAGATTAGTGAGCTAGACTGAATGGGGTGTTTACTGAAGCTGTGCTGAGGAGATTTTTAGTGGGTGATTTTGACAGTGATCTCCTCCTTCTGATAAGGTTGGAGTCTTTTTCAGTTTTCTTTTGGTGGGACATGTATTTTTCCTTTTGTACTTTTTTTGTACACTGGTTGTGGGTTAGATGTATGCATGCATTTATTTCTAGTATTTATATATATATCTGCATTGTTGCATGGAGGTGTATATGGGTGTGTGTGTATAGGTACCTTAGGCTAATTCCTCCCATGTGTGTGATAGCCTACTCGGAGCTAGTCTCTAACCCCTGGCCTATTGGAGGCAGGCTTGGGGAGTTGCGGCTTGAGCCCCGTTGGGTAGGTTCATGACAATAGGATTTTTTTTAAACACACCCTCCACTCACCATTACTTATTCTATTAGGAAACATTCGACTCCCAACACCCTAAGAACCCTATCCAGTGATTTTGTACTGCTCTATATCTCTTCCAACACCTCTATTGGATGCCCAAATAATGAATTGATCATATGTTTTTTATTTGGTGAGATTTTCTTCATTCTAAATCAATTTATTTATGTTATCATTGACCAAACCCGAATATATTCTTGAGAAATTGATCAAGTATAAGGTTTTTGGTATGATCTAGTAAGGTATTCATGAATCATTTCTAGAATCATCACCCGGATTGAGAGAATTTGAATCTACACAAACTTTGGACCAAGATCATTATCAACAGAAAATATTCGTCATTGTGTTAATTTAAAATTGACCTGCATTAAGGGTGTGGTTACTTCTCAACCCTAATTCCATCAATCTAAATCATGTTTTTTCTAGATTTTTTATAGTATTCAGTGGTATTTTTAGACTTGGTTGGTGAAATTTTCCTTCAATATTCATTGTACTTGAGGTATGGATCCCTTGACTATATTTCATGTTATATAGGTTCTTATCATTTTGTTTGGCATGCATGTATATCCCTATGAGACCTATATTTGATGATTATTCTCATGAGTTGTGTTTGTGTGGCCCATGGAACCTTTGTTTGATGTTTTCTTGCATATGGTTTATTAAGGTTGTGACTTTTTCTTAATGAAGTGATGTTTGATCATTCATTCTGTATACACATTTCCATGTGTTGTTGCCTCTATATTTTATAGTTTATATAGGTTATTATATATGAACTATCACCCCTAAGAGGGATTTGTGGATATTTATCAATGCATACATGGGTTATCCCTTCCATTGGGATGTGTCAAACATGTTTTTTAAACTATCTTATCGAGGTGGGGGATGTGTCAAACATGACTAGATAATTTTCCTTCTAATAAGAAACTAATGTAGGTAGACCTAGTCTCTAAGGACCCATTATTTGTATTTGTGTTATATACTTGCTATTTATACCTTTTTTTTACTTCATGGAATGCATATTTTTATCTTATGAACTTATGTTAAGGGTCATTGGTAGTGTCTTAATGATTCTTTTAGTCACAACCAACTTGAGAATTTCTTTGTGATTATATATTTCATGTTAAGGGATTTGGTGGAGGGAAAGGGTCATGTAGTGGATGATTAAGCAAGTTGACCAAGAGGATGAGGATGTTTTTGTATAGGCTTCAAAATAGATGTCTGCTGCTGCTTTTATTTACTATATTTACCTTTTACTTTGAATCCGTTTATTTATTTTGTTTTATGTATCTAGCATACCATATTGATACTCCATGGGATGGTATTTATTTCTTATGTTGATACACTGATGATTATTTATTTATTCATTATCTTTTGACTATTGGTTATATCTTTAATATTTGTACTTGGATTATTGTCTAATATCAAGGTAATGGTGTCCCCATGTTTTTTCATATGTCCTCACCACTAGTAGAAAACCTCTTTCATATGGGGTGGCATACATGAGGTCATGTGGAACCCTATATCATACCCGGTGGTTTGGGTCAGGGAATTACAAAATGGTATCTGATCCAGGTTCACTAACTTTTTCTTCACTTTTCCTTGATTTTGTATAAGGTAGAAATGAGATGGGAATTTTGGGACTCATTAAAGGGAACTATTGAAGTGTCTATCCAACATTTTATATTGGACCTTTCAATTACCATGAAAATGGGATTTTATAATCTTGTTTTTTGATATTACCTTTGATTAAATTTACCTTTGGTGATTCACATGATGTTTGTGTATTGATTTATGCGATTTGGTGTGCCTTCATGCATCATTATAGGAACATAGTATCACATTCCATAAAACTATTTCTTACGCTAGATAGAGCCCAAATAATTAATTCCTTTTGAAATTTTTATATGTTCTTTTGGTGTATTATTTCCTGTATTGTTTATTTTAGCTTTTCATATTTTATTATTGAGTGTATATATGTGTTTTTGACTAAAATAGAAGTATTGGAGGATTGGATTGGGTTTTGGGTGGTGCTTAGGGGGTTATTTCTTGTTTTTATGGGTAACCTCTTAGGTTGAACCTTTTTTTGAACCCTTGTGTGTGTACCTATGTTTTGTAATCTATATTCTTGTTTAAGATGTTGGATTTATCTGAGGTTTTCTCTGGAATTTATGGAAATAACACCCTGTATACATATCACATAGCCAGTTGTACCACCTATTGGGTAGGAGGATGAAACTAAGAATTCTCCATTGGTCTCACTAGCAAGTTAAGAAATATAACTGGTCTAGCTGGCAATGTTTCAACTAATTCATTTTCATTGTGAAGGAGCATACAAGGGTAGGACAACAATGGTTGATTATAATTGCGACTTCTAGATCCAACACATATATCCTTCCATAGTACCGGAGGCCCCCATTATGTGAATAACTGGATATAGGTCATTGAGAGAATTTTTAACTTGGTAGAGACCCTATAGGATCAAAAGGTTAATATTGAGACCTATATACTTCAATGTGTAGTTATACAATTGGGATGTCATGATATAGGTGATATATATGAAGGGATGACTTGGGATAACTTAAAGGATCTATTCTTTGAGGAGTTATTTCAATATAAACTAAATATAGACCGTATACAAGAGTTCATGGAGATTCATCATGATATTATGATAGTGTATGCCTACTCAGCATGCTTTTCTGAGATGATTCAATTTTCTTATCTATTGGTGAAGAATAAGGCCCATAAGGCAATAAATGTTAATATTATCCTTTTCCCATAGTCAAAATATCAGGTTATGACTTTAATATAATAACCAATTTTGTAGTTCTTTGTAAGACACTAAATATCGAGAAGGATTTTGAGGAAGACAGAGTTGTGGGACTTCTTCCAGCTTCTAGTGGGATGACAGCTACTTTCTTTAGCATAGTATCAATTGTTCATTCTTGGAACAAGAAGATTAACTCATAGTATGGGTTCCAGGGAAGTGTATGATGGTTAGAACATATAAGGGGTTATTGATCTCCCTCTATGGTAAATTACTCTTCAATGTGTTATAACTATGGTAGGAAGGGGTACTCTCTCAAATACTTCCAAGTTTCTCTCAATACTTTTCACTAGTGTGGAAGGACTAGTCATATGAAGTGATTCTATGATAATTCTTTGAGGTTGTTCTCAAAAATTTCAGGTATAGGACCTTAGTAGTAGGTGTAGACCCTACAAGGTTCGATGAACCAAGTAACTCATGAGCCTTTAGAGAGTTATATAGTGGTGGATGGTATGGATAATGTGGTTGATCAAGATTTAGAAAATAGTTTATAAGTTCCTTCCATGGCACAAGGTTCATTTTTCATTTCTTTCACACTATCTGTTTCTTTGTTTGATATAGGGGCATCCCATTTGTTTATATCATCTCAAGTATTTGATGGGTTAGATTTAATGCTTAAATTATCTTCTGATATATTTTTTATTAATGCACCCCTAGGAAGAAAATTAGATCATATTCATATATGTATAGATTTTATAATGGTGGTTTCTAACTTTGAGAATGTTTTGAGCTTCAGAATTATAGAGATGACGGGTTTTGGCATGATCTTTATCATGGACTGGTTGACCAGCTACCATGCACGCATTGGTTTTTTATCAGATACACGTGAATTTTATGTCAACAAAGGGGGATCATGTTGAATAGAGAATAAGATGTTAGGTCATAAAAAAGTGGTACCAAACCTACATCATAGAGAATAATTTTCATCATAGGTGGCTAGTATGACACTTGTTTTAGATAAGGTGGTGACTCCCTCCTCTTTCCCTCTGGTGGTAGATATGTACTAAGATTTAATGAAACTGGACCTAGTATCCCATAGTCAATGGTTAATTTATTAAATTGGCATAAGCAACAAGGAATCACATACTGAAGGACTGAATAGTTTAGTATTCTTAGTAAACTAGATACATACTTGAAATTCACATTACATTCTAAAAACTTAAAATACACAATGTTTTTTATTTTATAATTCCATTATTTCCCTTAGTATAACCCTACATATCAATCATAATACTCATCTTAGAATCCTAGGGAAAGAAACATAAGAAAGGGTTGATCTCAAATGATTAGTAAGGTTATGAGTATGGAAGAAGCAATGAATAAATAAAAATATATATATAAAAATTTAAATAATTGAAAAACATTCCATTTAATCAATAACTTGAGTATAATATGGTAAGAAAAAATAATGATCAAATAATTCCATACGCGTAATCAAATGACGTTGAGACTTATCTATGGAGATTATAACTAATCGAATAATCACATGAACATCAATGAATAATATCATATTGAGGGAATCCATAATTCTGGACATTATAACCATACCATCAAGGCCTTGTTCCAAGATATCTTATAAAAATGGGTAAAAGATTATCTAAAACCCGAATCTAGTTTGTCTCATGAGACCTACTGATGCATCAAGGGGCTATATCGGGCACCACCAATCACTTACTATGTCCAATGTATTTCACTTATGAAATGGGTGAAACATAATCAACATAAACATTCATATTGAAAAATTATAATATGAAATTCTAATACTTTCCCTAGTCAATAAACATATTCATAAAACATTCAAAGTAATATATAGAATAGTATTAAAATAGTACATCCTCATTCAAACTGATCATAAAAAATCTAGGGAAATAATGAGGATGGTATCAATATAGTATATCCCTATTGAATCATAATCAAAATAAATGGTTTGTGTATTTGATGAATATAAATTCCATAAAAATGTTATTGAAAACATTCTTGAGGACAACAACAATTTCCCTTTGAAAATATTTCAAAAACTAAACGTAAAAACAATAATTTTAAGATAATTTTATTTGAAAATAACCTTTTAAAATTATAAATTAATCTTTAAAACGTTGATTGGTCATTATGGTGGAAATTTTTTACATGTCGTACATGTTAAAACAAAGATTCCTTTTACATTTTTTAGTAAAATCCAAATAAGAATTGTTTGGAAAATTACAAGAATATTCCTTTAAAAAATAAAAAAAATAAAAAATGGGTAAAATTTTATTTAATAAATCATTTTGAGAATGTTAAAAACGTTTCTAAAAACATTTTTAGAAAACATGGTTTTGTAAGGGAAAAAGATTTTCGACCGAAGAGATAAATAAATTCAGATTTTCTTAAAAATATGTTCTCAATCATTTTAAGTACCAAAGAGAGGAAAATGGTAATATTAATTTAAAAAATTCATGAATAACCATAGTAGAATAAAATATATTTATTTTACTAAATATAAAATAATTATCCCGAATAATACTTAAACATAAACAATCCTGAATAATGATAAGATTGTGAAATACACCCTAACCATTTTGGTAACATTTGAATCATAAGCTCTATAAAAGTAATAACATAAAATTAAACATTAAAAAATATGAAGATAAAGTGATTAATGATATAACATATCAAAATGGGAATTATATACACCACACAAAGGAATAAGTGGTGAATATAGCATATGTCTCAATAAAGTAAAAGTGATATGAGAAACCTTTACATTTGACTTCCTTCATATGTGCCCAAACCTCTTGTATAACAAAATATAGGTTTATTATAAATATTTTATAGAACTTTACTCATATATATCATAACATATATTATTTACTTGTGTTCTTTTACCACCCATTCATTAACAATTCTTTATTAAAATCACTATTTCGGGTAATGACAGCTTTCTTTTTCATGTATATTTTAATTTGGTATTTTTTGTCCTTTAACATTGATAATGGTTACATAATCTCTATAATAATAGCATAATATAAATTTAATACATTTTCATCAAATATTAATTTATATTAATCTATAAAATTTATATATAGAAAATGGATTACATTGTTTATAGAGATGATAGGTCGTACATACACATGAACATTGTTTCCATTTTTTTCTCAACAGATGGAAAAAAAGAAAATAAATATTAATTATCCTTTAAATATTAATTATTATTTCATATATATAATTTATATTAATCAAATATATCCTTATTACCATCCATATAAAAATAAAATTAAAAACATTTCACATCGCTGCGTGGAGGTGGTAGTCCACACGTATGCACGGGCAATGTTATTGTTTCCCTAAAGATTGTAAGGTAAGAAGTAATATGTGATATTATATTTCTAAAAGTATTTTTAGGTAATAAATATCACACATATTCATTAATTTTTACCATAATACCTTCCATGTAAATTTTAAGAGAAAAATGAATCACATCGTTTCGTGAGGCAGTAGTCCACTATACACACGAGCGACATTATCGTATCCCCATGGAATGGAAAGTGATAAGTTATATGTGATATCATAATTATATAAGTGTAATAATTTCATAAATATAATATAAATATGTTAAATACATTATTATGTCTATTCTTAAAAGGTGGTGATGGAAAAAAATTACATCAGTTCGCGGGGTGGTAGTCCGTTGTAAACACAATCGACGGTTTCATTTACCATTTGATAGAATAAGAGATGTATATGGTTTATTCCATTAACATAATAAAATATTAGTATATATGGAATATTTTTTTATTATATTATCATATTTGAAGACTATTTTAAGTATATGAAATAAGAAATAAAATAAATACACATGTTTAAAAAATTTACCTCTTCTTCGGAGAACCTCTTTAGGTTTATACCTAAAGCCTTATTAGGAGGGATTAATAATTAAAATAATTCCTCTAGGATGTTTTGAGGCAATTAAGGAATATATTTTGGCATTTTTTTTCTGAAATAAAGTGTTTTTGAAGTTTGAATATTGGATGAGAGTGGGTGGTCTTTTATAAGTGGGGGAGAGGACTCGGAGAGAAGTTTTCAAAAAGATAAAGTGATACCCACATTTTTCTCATTCCAAAACATAAAAATTGGGTCATTATCAATAATTAGATATTATAATTTTAAAATATGGACATTTAATGTGTTTTGGACAATTATTAGGTCATTTTTAACCCTTATCCTTTTAGTTTAACCCCCGGTAGACCCATTTTTTCCTTAACTATGGTAATTAAATTTTATTGTTTTCACTATTCATTTTGGTAAAAAATTAATTTCACCATGTTAGATAATATAAATTATTTTGATTCCAAGTAAGGAATCCATTTTTATAAATTCATTTCACATAATTGGAAGAATTCAATTTAAAATTAATCTGCAGATGTGAAGAAAGAGCAGTTTTCCAAAGAAAACAATCTCATAAGTATTGAATATTTTAATATAAAAAAAATATTAAATTGATTAAAATTACCTAAATTAGTTAAATTTTAATATAACTGAACTGATTTTACTTTTAAAAAATTAAAATATAATTTAAATTTTCAAATCATTTAAATGAAATGGCAGTTTTTAATAAAAAGCAGTATTTTTCACTATTTATCAAAAAATTAATATTTTTAAAAAAATTATAAAATATTTACCCAAAGATAATTTTGAAATTTAGATTTAAAAATTATGTTTATTTTTTAAAATACATTTTCTAAAATTGGAAAATTTTAATTTTAAATTATATGTGCAAAGTATGACTAAACCGCCTTTTAGAAAAATACAGTTTTTCAGAAAACATATATTTTTATTTCAAGTGAATTTTATTTTATTTCAAATCAATATATAACTATTGAATTTATTTTATACCATTTATTTTTCGTAATTTATTTAGTCCTATTTATACCTTCCAACTTAACGACTATGTTATAATGATCATGTTTAAATAATTATATTTTAATAGTATCATGTTTTATTTAATCTTAGTGTTGCATTCATCGCAAACTATCAAAGAGATTTAATTTATTTAAAAAGAAATATATAATAAAGTATAAGGGTATTTCATTATATTTTAATCTTGGTTTGGTGTATCATATATTCTATCGAACATGATGCACCTCATTTAAAATTTTGAGGTGTTATATTCTACCCCCTTAAATAAATTGTGTCCTCACAATTTAATCTTGATCTCAAAAATTAAGGTTTTGACATTTGAAAATACCTTTTTTGGTAATACACATCATAGAAAGGGTTAATAAAAAAGCATATTTATAAGAGATAAATGTATGTAAAATGGTTATCTATAATAACACATAACTAGGTTTCCAAATAGGAGAAAATTTATGGGAAGTGAATATATGGACATGAAAGAAAAGCACAAATAATTATACAGAGTGATCTAGATAATTGATCACAATAGATTGAATGATCAATGAAAATTTAAGGACCTCAAAACAATAAATTTATGATTATTTAAAATACTATTTTATTCATTAGATATGAAGGTAATATGATGACATTTTTATTTCAATATACTTTCCCTAAAGTTAAGGAAATCTTTTACTGTCTAAAAATATAATGAAATATACTTACTTGATATCTTTCTATTTTATTAGAAAAATTTAATCATTTTGTTGTTATTTGATAAATTTCCACTTCATATATTACTCTAAGAAATGAATATCAAAAAATGAAATTTTTTATACCTAGAGTGCTAAAATTAACTTTTAACAGATCATATCATCAGGTGCCCTGCGCAGAGGCAGTCTGGTGTGGGACCAGTGGGGTTCGGTCTTTATGGCCTTTTCCTCTCGGTTAGGGTATGGCTCCTCCCTCCAGGCAGAATCCAAGGCTATGTTTACAGGTACTACCCTTTGCCACCAGAAGGATCTTGATGTAGATGAGGTTGAAACTGATTCAAAAATTCTTCATGATGCCCTCAATGATATTTTCCCTCATCCTTGGTCCATCTTCTATATTATCAACAAATGAAAAGGTATGCTTTATAATGGTACCATAATCAGTCATGTATGGCGCGAGGGTAACCAAGTGGCGGATCACCTTGCTTCTATGGATGTTCTGGGCCCTGACCTGGTCTGGCTGCATGATTTTTCCTCTTTAAGCCCGAAGGGGTCAATTTTATTAGAGGTGATGCCCTCGGTTTGCACTACTTCAGACCCCCATAGGTTGTTTGTTTCTGTGTTTTCTGTTTGTTTTTGTCTGGATTGTGTTATTTTTTCAATAAAAAGTAACTTTGATGATGATGATGATGAGTGACAATTCCTTCCATATGTCTCTAAATATTTACCAAAACCAAAATAGTTAGAATTATTCATCCAATATAATAAATTAATTTATAAACCTAAATATTAACACCCATCATTAAACTTAATCCATTTCACAAATAGTTACTCTTCCAAAATATGTCTGACCAAATTCAATGTCAAAAAAAATTGAAGGAATGCCACTAAAGTTATAAAATAAAAATAACATTAGATTTCCCCAAAAAATATAAAGTAGATATTAATTTCAAAAACCAAATATGTGAATACCTTTATCACTATAAAAAACTTAATGAAAAAATGCATGCTTCCAAAAATAAAATCTTAGGTTTTCGAATATATTCTATAAATCCAAACATCCGGTAAACTATAGAAAATATAACATAAAATATAAAATCACTAACCAATATTAAGGTCACAAATACTATACCATAAACATATATTCATCATTATTATCTCAACATTGATCACATATTAAGGTTTATCTTCCCCCAAACATGTTTTTTCCAAAAGATCAAATTTCCACTAAATCACTTTTCCTAGTCATCAATACTGCTCAAAATATGCTCTCAAATCCTTAAATAAAAAGTATTTATTACAATATTTATATATTTCATAATTATTATAACCATAATATCATTTATAAAATACTCTAATAACATAATTCTTGAATCCAAACACAACCACATTAATCATTCCACTTATAATCTAGTAATAGAATAATTTTGACCTTGATCCCTTAGATTTTTTAGGTATATTCCATTGACACTTGGAGTATTCATTTTTTTAGTACCCTATATACTTATAGTTAAAGCATTACACATTTTTATATTATTTTTCTCCATTAAAATCAAGATCATGGTGGCCTTTCTCTCCAAACATGTAGCAGACTCCCATTTCCTTCAAGAAAGTACCAGAGTGTTTATTTCCACAATTATCACAGGGTAATTACTTCTTTCCATTATTCCATTTATCCATATTTTTCTCTTCCATCCTTTTCTTATCTTTCTTCTCTTAAAATATTTAAGTATTTGATAATTATTATTTTTATTTATACCACATGATATTATATCCTCATATGATGAGAAATTTTGGGAGACTAGTGCCCTTAGAAGAATTGGATTAGGCCCATAAAATAAATGGTCAATGTTTATCTTTGGATTATGTATATAATATGTATCATGCCTTTATAACCTTGTAAATTTGGATTCATACATATAAACATTTTCATCTTCATTTTGTCTTAGACTCAGGAATTGTCTCACCATATCCGCTTGTTACTCGCGAGGAAAATGCTTTTTCAAGAAGAGTACCTTAAAATCATTCCATTTTATGTTTCCTATTTCTTTTTCATCAATAGTATTTTGAATCAATGACCCCCATTGATCTTTATCTCCTAATATTTTATAAAATACCATGACAAAGTTCTCCCTTTTATTGCTTTGCAGAGTAATAAATATCATCTCTAATGAACTTATCCATTACTCAACTAAAAATGGATTTGTAGCCCCCTTGATTTATGGGGGGTTTTGACACATAAAGTGGACTAACATTGTTAAATTTCATGGTGTATCATATATATTCTTCATATGGGAAATTTTATTTCCCATAACCTAAGTTAACTTCCCCATTATGGTTATAATTTGATTAGTTTTAACTATATCTCTAGATCCAGCTTCATGATAATTCCCAATAGGACAATCCCTAGATGGGGTATGTGAATTGATATGTTTTTCATTCCTTATTATAGGGTCAATTTCAAAATAAGGGAATACAATATATTAGATCATAACATTATAAATCATAATGTATAATCACAAAAATAGTGAAAAAATTATGCATAGTTAATCTCATAATCATAAAAATGGTTTCTTTGGGAAAGTTTTAAAAGAATAAAAATATTTTCATATCCTTTATAATGGTCTTCAAATAAAATATGAATTAACCCAAACATATCCTCTGGGAGTGTCAAACTAGATGCACAGTAAGGCCCTTTTTCATATATCAGGTATCGCATTAGTCAAGATTGATGTACCTTTTTCATAGTTCTTACCCTAGGTAAATCTATTCTAGAACCACGTCTATATATAGTATCTATATAGGGATATATTTATAGGAAAACCACATAATCTCTACCTTACAAAAACTTTAGGACGTTCTTCTATACATATCCTCAATATCAATCATATGGTTTTTTTCTCTAATCTATGTTTTAATTAATCTAGTTCCCAAGGTTTTTACTAAACTTCCTCTGATACAAACTATAAATACCCCAATCCTAGTATCCCATATTCGGTGGTTAATTTTTTACATTGGAATAATATACAAGGAATTTATTCCTAAAGAACTAAATACTTTATTAGTCTTGGTAAACTAGACACAAACTTGAAATTTAGATTACATTTTAAAAACATAAAATAAACATATTTTTTTCTTTGAGAATGTCATTATTCCCCATAACATAACCTTAAATATCAATAATAATACTTATATTAGCATCCTAGTGAATGAAACATAATAAAGGGGCGGCCTCAAATTCTCAGTAAGGGTATGAGTATTGGTGAAATATATGAATAAATAAATCATAATCAATATGGAAAGGTAAATAACTAAAACACATTCCATTTAATCATTAAATTGAGCATAATATGTAAGGAATAAATAATGATCAAATAATTCCATATACGTAATCACATGATCTTGAAACTTTTCAATGGATATTCTAAACAATCAAATAATCACACAGACATTAATGAATAGTATCATAATGAGTTACTACAAAATTCTGGACATCATAACCAGACCATCAAGGCCTCATTACAAGACATCTTGTATAAATGTAACACCCCTCAATTCTAAATTACAAATTTTTATTCGATAGCGTGTATAAAACGCATCACCAAGTGAATAAGGAAATATAATATATCAAGACTCTACTGTATATTTACTATTTTAAATAAATGTAATACATGATATATCTTGTAATGAATGAAAACCCAAGTTATTTTGAGTTACATGAAAGAGATAAATTCTTTGATAGCTTGTGTCACACTCAAGAGCGGCCTTCCTCGATAGCTTCTATTACATGCAAGAATGAGTTTCACCAAATAACAAATTTATTATGAAAATATTATTATTTAACATAATATGATATAACCTAGATGTTATGTTAGGGTTATGAATAGTATTAACTAACTTATTAAAATTTAGGGGTTATATAAATATAAAATTAATTCATTGGTTACCAATTAATGATAAATGAAAATAAGAACCAATTGGATATAAAAGAAAATATTATTATTATTATGCTTCAAAATGAGTTTTGTATCAACAAACATAATTAATTGAAATTATTTAATTATTTTAATGAAATATATATGTTATATATTCAAAAAAAATATTTTTTATATTCATCCATTAGGTTTGATATGAATAAGATAAGAACAAACTCTATTTCATGCATAAAACCCAATATTTGTATAAAGGCAATTTTACCGCCTTTTAATGGAAACCCCATTTTAAATTTGAATTTTGACACTTTAATTGATTTAATATATAAAAATAAACTTCATATTTTAAATAAAAACATAAAAATTAGGTTACGGTGAATTTTTGATATTTTTCAGAAACATATCATTTTTTTAATGAAAAGTTAAAAATATTGAATTTTAGATTAAAAATGTTTTTTCATATAATTTATTTATAAGGTGAAATTATATTTTTAATTGGTTTTAAATTTTAATTAGATAATATTTTTATAAATTAATACTATTTAAGTAATTTGAATAAATTTATCATTGAAATTGATTATAAAAACATAGAAAACTTTCATACATTTTTACTTTAAAAACATGCATTGTCGTCCCGCCTTTGGGATTAAATTTAAATTAATTTCTTCCACTTTTATGATTAGAATTTAGAAAATTGGACTATATATTTGGATTAATAATAATTTATAATGTTTAATAAGACCACCTTTTTTTGACCAAAAATATTAGTGAAAGTGATTAAAATTAATCACATTGTTTAAGATGAAATTATGCTTAACTAAGGACTAAATCTTGACCATAAGGCCTAAAACCACCTATAAAATTGTTCAAGATATATTTTCTATCCATATTTCAAACCTATACTCTATTTTATCTAACTATTTACATCATTTCATCCACTTTCAACATGAAAAACGTGCATGTAATTCCTTTGTAAAAATATTACAAGAGTACCACTCCTCCTCCGCTATAAAAGGACCCCCCCTCCTCCTCCCACTTCCTCACACCTATCAATACACTTTGACTCGGCCAAGATCTTCAAAAATAACTCATGAAAATCCTTCCCCTTATCCTATATGACTTCCCTTGGGTAGAAATCAATCCAAGGAAGCTTTTGGTTCAAACCAAAAGGAGTTACCCAATTAAGAGGAAACATCTTTCCTTGAGATTTTTAGTTTTATTTCCATTCTCCAACCCCTAAAATCTTATTATTCTATGTATCCCCTAAAATATTATTATTATATGCTTTTATATCAACACCAGTATACTAAATATACTGGTATTTTTTTATGCTATTTTTTTTACGTACACTAACACACACTTCCATCTAATGGGTAATGAACATATTATTTCTGTGAACGGAAAACTATCGCCTCATGAAATGATGATTGTACATTTTTCCTTTTCCAAATTTCAAGGTTTTCCATTATTATGGACACTCTATTTATATATGTTATATATAATATTTATTATGTCTTTATACTTCCTTAATATTTTTATAACACATACATTTAATACTTTCCATTTTACGTTAATACGATAACATCAATGAAAGAAGTGTAGACTACCGCCCCCTCAAAGCAATGTGATTCGTTCACACTAAACATGAAATGTATAAAGGATAATTTTAATAAAAATGTATGAAATATATATTACATAAATCAGGTACTGGAATTATAATATACATATATATACATATCATTTACTTTTCATCCTTTTTAAATAAGAGAATGAAATTAAGGTAGTGTTCATTCGTACGTACTGACTACCGTCTCCATGAATGGTCCATTTCATTTCCTATCTCTAAACATTATAGATTATTATAGATACATATATACTAGATATATATGATTTTAACATCATTTTTTACATTCTTTATATTATGAAACCATGATATATTTAATAATAACAACAAATAATAAGTTAGAACTTACTCAACAAACTTGGAAATTAACACCCTAAATAGTTAAAATAATGAAAGGTTATTAATAAAAGGGTGATATTATATTATAATAGGATCATATATGGTATCATAAATATTAATATAGTTCTTTTATAATTTATTAACATGTTTAAACTACTTATATATGAGGTTAAAAGATGTTTATGCAAAAGGAAACACAAGGTAAGGGATTTTCATCTCACTTTTTACATCCATGAGATAAATATCATATCCACCACTTACTTATTTGGTGTTGTGTAACTAATTACCCTTTTGATATATTATATCATGAATTCTTTCATCTTCATGGTATTTAGATGTTTCATTTAATCATTATTACTTTTTGGTCTTTTAATTCATATGTAATGGATTTTTGTCTCAATTTACATTCCATTGAGACTTAAATGTTGTTATGAACCTAGTTTATTTTATATGGTGTATATACTACCTTTGACATGTTATATCATGAATATCATTATTATTATAATAATATAAGTTTATTTTAATGTTATTCCTTTATTTAGATTATTATTTAGATGTTTCAAAGTGGTATGGGACACTTTGGATTGTTTAAACATTATTCTATTCAAGAATTTTCTTAATGATTATCTTTAAATATCACTTCCTTAATTATTGTTAACTTACTATTGAAACAATCACTTCATTGTAATATATTTTGTTTTTGTAAATTTACTTAAATATCCATATTCTGATACATGGATATGCTCACTTCCTAAACCGTATACCATTTTCATATGGTATTCACTTTGACAGTACTAGATTTGTGTAACCAAGACTTAATGGTATTAGATTATTAACATAAAGTATTAAAAGTATTATATTATAGTAATGAATCCTTGATATTACTAGATTCATGGAATTAATCCCTAATAGTATTAGATTCTTAGCATGAATCCTTCAAATTATTAGATTCTTGGCATAAATCCTTGAAAGTATTAGATCTTTGTCATGAAGCCTCAGTGGTATATTATGGATATAAATAATTAATCATTTACATCATTTAGTTTCAATTATTATTCATCCATGAGATATTGAATCAACATATCTATGGATACATTTCATTTTTATTTCATTTATTAAATGGTATGTGTTTCAATTTCTTACCTTTCCATATTTATTCTTCCTTATCTAGTTATTTGAATGGAATGTGTTTTCATTTACCTTTCCTTATTGCTTATTCACTTCCTTTTTAGTATATTGATTACTTGGCATATTTGTTGAGTTATTTACCATGCCATAATTGTTATTCTCATTGATTCATTATTGCTTCTGCTATATTTTTTCCTTACTGGTCATTTGAGCTCACCATTTTTATGTTTCATTCCCCAAGAATCCAAGAAGAATAATATGAAATATATTCATGGATTTAAAAGATGGATTAGAGTTATTCTCAAAGTTATTTATTTATAAAGAATAAAAAACTTATGTTTTAATTAGTGTATTCATTTGTAATACAAGACTCATATATGTATCTTGTTTACCAAGACTACTAAACTGATCAGTCCTTCAGGGATTTATTCCTTGTAATTTTTACAATGTAATTGATAGCATACAACGTCTTTGGGATAGGGTTGGGGTGTTATAGTTTGTATCAAAGGTAGTTTAATATCAACCTTGGTAACTAGATTTAGGAAAAAATAGGTTAAAGAATGTAACCCTAAGGTATAATTTGAGAATAAGTATAGAAAAACACCATAGAATTTTGTTACAGTATATATTATGTGGGTATTCCTAAAAATTCATCCATGTATGGATACTAAAATTGGACATGGTTTTGGCATAGATATACCTAATAGTAACAACTCTAACAAGGTGTTCTGGGCCAGAATTGGGCTAAGTGGGTATATGATTGCCATAAACTATCCCGGGTACCCTGGTAACCTAATAATCGAGCTGACCCTGACATAGCCCGAAGGGTGTTCCCGATCCCCATAGGTCGGCAGCTAGCACCTGGCATCATGAAATCTAGAAGTGGGAACAATTTTTATACTAACAATACGAAAGTAAAAGAAAAAAAGATAATATGAATAATAATAGAAACTCCAGTAGGAGTAATGTACCAGAAGTCAACAAGGCATAAATAATCCCAAATCACTATAACCCAAGTACCAAAAACAGAAAAAAAAACAACCCAAGTCCATAAGGACACAACTCACCAAAACCAAGGTTCAACAACTGGATCCTTCTCCAAGAGATCCTTTCCCCTTGCTCGAACTTGGAAGGAGATAATTTACAAACACCCAAAGGCACAAGTTGGGTGTGAGCCAAAGCCCAATATGATTTGAACAAAGATTCCATAATAAGATGTCAATATTAAATTAACCAAAAACGTGATTTCAACTTTAAGAAAAAAAGGTTTGGAATTTACAAAATCATATTTAAACAAATCATTCTTAACATTTAAAATGATGTAAAAACATCTCAAAATATGTAATTTACCTTTAATCGAAGGATAATTTACATAAATGGAACTTTTCACAAAATGTCTTAATTAAACACTTTTATATAAAATAGTTTATATAAATTCTCAAGGCATGTAAAATAGTTTATAACAATGGAATATAAATTTGAAATAAAAACAAATGAGCAACATGGTCATGTTCCAAATAGTTATGATAGTTCTATTATATAGGGATCCAACACTATGAAATGGAAAGTATATACATACACCCCTTTGGGCCTAAAGCAAAGGGGTCTCATCACCATCACCTAAAGAATGATGATGTGATGATATGATGTTTTAGAACATTATAAGTCATAAAGTGCCACCTAAAATAACTCACTAACTACCTAAGAATTGCATGTTCTCAAGTAAAAATCAATGATGGGAAATTTATTTTAAGACTACATAAAATAAAAATAAATCCAATACTCTATTTCAAATATGACAATTTTCTCTTTAAAATCATAATATGTTTTTAATCAAAAACATCCATTTTTACAAAGATGAAACCACTAGGTTTCCATAAAAACCATTTGTAATCCATTTTCATAAACAAGGATTTGAAACAAACTCAATAAATTTCACAATCTATTTCACAATTTAATGTAATAATTTAATTTTCAAGCAATTCCTTCAATTTCATCACAAACCCCCAATTCACTGGAATTGGGGTTTTTTAAAAATATTTCCATCAAAAAAATTTCTTCAATTAAATTCCACAATTCAATTGATTCAATTTCCATCAAAACTATAATTTAAATCTAACAATTTAAATTACCACAATTCCATAAATACACCCCCATTCAATGAGATTTGGGGTTTTCCAATTTCAAGACAAAACCCATTTTTATTTAAAACCCCAATTCACCATAATTGGGTTTTTCCAACAGTCAATTGAAATCCATATTATAAAAATCCAAAATAAAATATTTTAAATTAAAATAATTGAAATTTAAACAAATAAATTTGGGTTAATAAAATTTGGGCATCATAATGGAACCGCCTACCTTGGGATCAACAAACCTCGGATCACCAAACCCTTGCTGGTATTCATCAACAAAGAATGACTACAACCAAATCCGAGAATCAAGGATCAAACCTAGGTATATTGACCCAAAATAGAGGTTATTAGATCCAAAATTCAATAATAATATACATGGATCCCTAAGAAGAATAAAGGAGACCTTGGGAGAACGATATTGGTGTGAGGAAACTTATCACAAGAAGATCAAAGGGTGTTCCTCTAGTTTTAGATTGCTTCCAAGAGGGATATGAGGGGCTAAGAATCCTTCTTGGGAGCTCTAAGGAAGGGATAACTGAGTTGGGGTTGAAGGAGTTCTGCCTGAGACCTAAAAAGGGGGTTCGGTAATTTTTAATAAATTTTTGGATCTCATAAAATCTCATCTGTATGATTTCCTGGGAATAGGCACATTGTTTGGTTAAACCATGCTCATGACATGATCCCATTATAAATGGGTTTCATAGTCTCTCTGAAGAGACGCATGACTTAACTAAAAAATTTCAATTCATATGGATCTCTCTTTCCAAATCCTTCCATTTTCCTATAGCAGGGCACGCGGTTTAGAAATCCATGTTCCATCCATGCACAAACTGTGCACTAGCCTAGAATTTCAAGATTCTTAAAATATTTTACCCAAAACAATCCTAAACGAACCCCAACCAAAGATCAATTAAAATAAGGGTTTATAAATACCTGGAAATAGCAATGGTATGTTACATCCTCCCCACTATAGGAACATTTTGTCCCCATAAAGCCTACGAAGAAGCCTCCATATCAAAAAGATGAGGCCACTATTCTCTCATCAGTGCCTCCCTCTCCCATGTCTCATAAAAATTAGAACCATGATACCATAGCACATGAACCAAAGGTATTTTCCTCCCATTAAGTACCTTTTTCTCAGAATAAAAAGTCATGATGGGTCATTCAGTCATAGATAAATCAAGTTTAACTTCAAGATCACCCCAACTTAGAACATGAGATGGATTAGATAAATACTTTCAAAGCTGAGACACATGAAATAGATTATGTGTCGATGTTAGCTGTGGTGGTAGTACCAAATGATATGAAACTTTCCCCACCTATTCAACAACCTCAAAAAGTCTAAAAAAATGAGGATCAAACTTCCCTTACCTCCTAAGCCATATATGACCCAACCGAGGTGAAACCTTTAAGAACACCTAGTCACCAACAAAGAAATTCAAAGGTCTATGGTGGTGATCAGCATAAGACTTGTATCAGCTCTATGACATCAACATTCTATGATGAATCAACAAAATATTAGTTTTCATCTCTTGGACCAAGTTTAGTATAATCAAGGAACTCTCACTGATCTCTGACCAACAAAATGAAGATTTACAAGTATGGCCATATAACACCTCAAAAGGAGCCATCATAATCACAGACTGGTAACTATTATTATTAGAAAACTCAACCAGCCCTAAATGATCATCCCATGCTCCACCAAAGTCAAGAACAAAAGAATAGTGCATATCCTCAATAATATATATAGCTCTTTCTTTCTGGACATCTGACTATGGATGGTATTCCATACTCAAATGGGCATGAGATACTAGTGCCTTCTGAAGGCCCCTCCAAAATTAATAAGTGAACTGATGATACCTATTAGATACTATAGTATATTGAACTCCATGAAAATGAATAATCTCTTTCACATATATATTTCTCAACTCATAAACTTTGGTTGTGTCATGAATGAGTAAAAAGTGATCTGATTTCGTCATCCTATTGATCAAAACCCATATCACATTCTTCTTTCTCTGTGTATGTAAAAAAACAATCACAACGTCCATAGAGATCTCATCCCACTTCCAAGTAGAGACTGTAAGTGGATAAAGAAAAAATAATGGTTTATGGTGCTCATACTTAACCTACTAGCATGTATAACAATGAGAAAAAAACTTAATAATGCCCCATCTCATACCTGGCCACTAGAACTATCGCTGCATGTTATAGAACATGTTTGTGGTTCTTGGGTGCACTGCCCATTGGGAACTATGGAAATACCCCATCACATATTCCCTTACTAGATATGTTACCACAAAACAATTCTAATAACATAGAATTCCCTCACTTGAATCACAACCACTAGGCAAATGCCTCCCCACCATAAAGAGAATCCTTGATGCTATGAAACTCACCATCAAGATATTGTTCCTGAAGAATCAATTTGAGAAGAGAGGATATAAATTGAACAATGGAAAAAGAAACCTCATCCTCTTTCTCCTGAACTTCAATATGAAATTATGCAAAGAGATCCATCATCTTCCACTATTTCAAAGATTCTTTCACTGGTTGGGTCAGAAGCTTCCTACTCAAAGCATCTGTAACGATGTTCCCTTTCCCTGGGATATAGGTGATGTTGAAATCAAAAGACTACAGGTATTCCACCCAATTACTCTAGAGAATATTTAAATATTTTTTAGATAAGATATAACTCAATATTTTTTGTCTAAACACATGGTAAAAATTTATCTATAGAGGTAATGTCACTAACTCTTAAGTGTGTACATCACAGCGACAGGTTCAAGGTAGCAGGTCAGATAATTCTTGTAGGACCCCAGGACACCCTGAGAGGGGAGGGGTGAATCAGGGTGTCAACGTTTTCTTTTAAAACCAAGGATCTTGTTCCCACATTGGTATAAATTTATAAAACTTGTATGATGGAAATGATCATTAATGAAACATTCACATGCAAAGAGATGACACACCAATTTTTAATTGGTTCACCACTAAGGGATACATCCAAGGAGCATACGCCGACAAGTTGTCGGTTGTACCAAATTCCACTAAACTTCGCTAGCTATGGATTACAAAGGTTCGGGCATAGAAACTCTGTCCTATGCTCACTGCCTTTACAAAGATTCAGGGATAGCTCACTGCTACCCTCGGGTAACTCCCGTTGACTCCCCCTAGCTCACTACCTTTGGTGAAGTCCCACTCATTTTATAGACGTGAAGGTATCTTCAATAGATTTTCATGGAAGTCTTTGTCTCCTGTTCATCATGACATAATGCTTGCATCATAGTATTGATTTGATGATATTTTGTATTCAATCTTCTTATTTAGTGCAATAACTGAATGCACTAAATATTCTTCTTCTCTTCCTTTGATTCCCAATACTGACACATGAGTGTATTGATATATTCCCCTCTTTCTATGCAGATCTGAGTTTAGTTGCACGAATTGTTCTTCTTCTCTTCGCAAAGCACAATGAGGGTTTTAAACACCAGTCATGTGTCTGCAGTACCACTTCTCTTCATAAACCCAAATTTTTCACTGTTCTTCCGTCTTCGCAAATGAATACATCACCCGTTGCACTGAAGGTATCAAGCAATCTTCAAGTTTTCATGTAGCTCTAAAAGAACAGGCATACTCCAACAGCACCTAGCTCTCTTCTCCAAGCCCAGTGAACAAGTCATAATACGACGCCAAGTATTCGGTGTGCAAGTCCAAACTAGCATGCAAGTATCACCAAACCACCTGCGCAACTCCTACTCCTTCAACTTCAAATCTGCACGACTCACTTCCTTTCTCTCCCAAACGGCCTTGGGCACTCATCCAACAACCGGTGCGCAACTTCTACTTGCATGACCACACACCACTTGTGTGACTAGCACACCTATGCGACGAGAGCTCTGATTTTCTTCTAATTTTTGATCTCGTACTAAATGAGTAGGGGTCGACCTGTATTTATAGGCATTTTGACAGTCTGTGCAACGGTGCGCAAGACTCCCCTCGGCGTGCAAGTCTCGGCGCGTAGGTCCAACCGCCCAAGCCTCTGTCACGCAACTCACTTGAGCGATCACACCAATACTTGCACGACCTTCTTGAATTTTCAATATTTTTATGTTCTAATCTTGAAAAACATATGGTGCGCAAGTATCCAATCCTCCTAGGTACCGGCACGCAAGTCCCTTCTTGGCGCGCAGGTCACTTGCGCAACCCACTCAATACTTGCATGGACCTTATCCCTTTTCCATTTTTCCATGTTCTGATCATGAAAAACACTAGGTGTGCAAGTTCCCTCTCCTTTAAGTACACGGCGTGCAAGTCTTTTTTCAAAAATCACTTTTCTCAATTTGTCAATTTTCAGGCCCAAAAATTTGGCAAACACTGGAAAACAGTTCCACCTTTTATCTTCTCTTTTTGTTCCGCCTCTAGATCATCCATTCCATTTGTCAACGTTCTTGAATCAAGGATGAATCATTAACCATAGGTCTTGAACATTACATTCCATCATGAAAACCCCTTTGTTAACAAATTTGTATGTCATTGTTTTCTTTTTCAACAAGCACAATCACCTCAATCCTTCTTCAACGACTCTTCTTCTTTCATCACAAACACCATTACTTCTTTTCTGTTATTTTCCTTCTTCTGCAACTCTTCTTCTTTCATCACAAACTCCACTATCGTGATATATATATATATATATATCCTTTGATAAATCAGCTTTAGAATCATCATATCTTGATACAATGTGAAGTGCATGACCATCTCAGAATTCCAATCCTTTGCACATTGTCTTCTACTTCAACCATCATTCTCTACTTCATGTAGATCATATGATTCTATTCTTCAAGAAGTATCTTGCATGGTTCCCGTGCAATCATGAAGAATTTCATGGTATTATTCAAATCTTCATTCTTCTTTAATCATCCTCAGATGGATTATACCTCGCAATTCTACACTTTTGTAAACAATGTGTCACCTTTGATAGATTTTCTTTGAACTTATGAGCAATACACCAATCATTTGAATTTACATTCCTCCATTTCATTGGAGTACTTCTTGATCTTCTCTATTTTGATCTTCATTGAAAAATATTGACAACAAATACAACCTTATACACAAAGTGGTCCCAACAATATCCCCCTTTGTATTTTGTTGTCAATACCTTACATATCTTCTAAAATGAATTCATCAATGTCAAAATGAGAATCTTCTCTTTAATCAACTTTTCTTTTCAAACTTTCATTTCACTTTCTCTCCCCCTTATTGACAATAAATACAAAGCTCATGGTAGGAAGGGTATCAATCTATTCTTAAGCAATGTTTCACTAATCATTTCACTCTAAGTCTACTTGAGCAATGCTCGATGTAGAAAACAAGAGTATTTTATTTAGACAACAAGGTTGTCCATTATGCATAGATCATGATACCACATGAGATGAGGACTCATGTATTTTTTCTTCAAGGGTTTACCACTTTTATTTCAGGCTAAAGAAATCAAATGTGATAGGTAATAATCAACATGAAACTCCTGCACTCTCATCAGAAAACAGATCAAAAACATTCAAGTGTAATCGGCAGGATAAGTGGCCTTGGGGAACTTCCATTATTATTATGTCACTGATCAATTCAGTTACTCCCCCTTTTTAGAATGATCTTTGTTCTGAGTAACCAAGGTTGAGAGATTGATAAATGACATACCTTCTCCAATGACATGTTCTTCAAGAAATTAACAGAGTAATGGAATTTAATACCAGTCGGAGTTGATACTGATTGAAACAATGATTTTGGAAGCTTCTTCATTTTGTTTTCTCTCCCCCTCAAGGGAAACACTCCTCATAATCTTCATCAAGAGAGATCCTTCATCATATTAATCTTTGAAAATCAATTTAAGAATCTTTCGAGGACGGAAGCTTCTTCAGCTTAGCTATCAAGAGTTGACAGCATTCACTGCTTCTCAGGTTCTCCCCCTGAGAGCATGCTTCACCTTCTATTCCCTACATTATTTGCACAAATACAATACACAAATGATTAAGGGAATAAGGTGGTTCCTCCTTGCTTCATCAACATGATCTGCATGGTTGAGATTATTTTCTCAACCAAGTTCCTCTGTTCACCCCAGACTTCATGACTACACATTTGAACATATGTTCTGACATGTGTTGATGTGGAATGGTTGCCTTCACATTTTCTTCTACATGGTATGGAGAATTATTATGCTTAATAACCATTTTGAATGATGCATTCTCACTCCTTTTTAGGACTTATTCTTTCTCTAGTATAAAGGTTAGAAAACCTTTTGCAATGTAACCATATTTCTTGCATCTCTCACACAGAACATCTTTGACACGTGTGTTTCTCTTGGTTTGCAATCCCTCCTACACTCTGTCTTCATCTCGTGAAAGTTTTTATTTTACTTTTTCACCAGCGTTGGCCTTTTTATCTTCAAGTTTCCTCATTCTTTTCAAATCTTCTATCCAGATGACCAACAAGCCATTTGGAACTACTGTAGCTAGTTTGGATCTTCCACATGGGTTCATCTGAGTTTCATCCCACTTAGTTTTTCTTTTGGATGAATGACCCTTAAATTTCTTGGATCTAAAATCATGGGTCTTCTCAGCTTCCCTACTTGATATCTTCTTGGGGAAATGTGTGTTCGCACAATTCTTCTAATTTCTTCCCAGGGTACTTGCTTCATACTTAGACAGCATCAGAGGTCTTCTTTTCTTATCAACAGTGAAAGCATGTTGATATGGGCATGTACCTACCTTGTGACCACTACCGTTGCATACATCGCAGATGTTATCAAGCATTCCAAATCTATTTTCTATAAACAGATTCTTCTGGACCTGCAGATGTTGTTTCTTCTTCTCTGGATATCTTCCCTTTGATACAGGCTTTCCTTGTGCTTTTCCATTAAAGGGATTGTACCAAAAATCCAATCCACAATGCCCAAATCTGTTACAGCACCAACATTGACCCAAAAATCTTTTTTTCTTTGTATCTTCGGTATGAGGTTGTTGGGCCTTCTTATTAATTTTTTTTATCTATTTGAGGAACCAACTTCCTCCTTTTTTTCCCATCCACCCTATCCATGGTGGTATGTTTATTCTCCTCACCTTTCATCATCCATACTTTTTTAGAATTTTTCTTCCACCCTGCACTGATTGTGGGAACATATTTAGAAACATGAGTACCAGATGGTTTGGATGGTACCTTCACTTTCTCAATTTCTTGTGATAGATCAATGAGTGAAGTCATGATATTTTTATCACATGTAGGAGGTATTTTGGCTTTATCATCCTCCAGTGTGCATTGAATAGCAACAGACATTGTTTCTCGAGATGGATAATCAAGAGTTTTCATAATCTTCTTATCACATGTTGAAGGTATTTCAGCTTTAGAATCCTCTAATGAACATTGATTACAAGCATCACCTGTTTCATTCTTTTGTGAAGTCTCAATATGTGTCTTCTCAGGATTTGTCAATTGGGCTTCCAATTTTTGACTTTCAATATTGAGGATGATCTTATGATCTTCAATCATGATCATCTTCTCTTCAAAAGTCTTCTTTAATCTTTCAACCCCATCTTCATGCATCCTAACTTTGTTTTGTAACAAAGAGTCAAGTTCCTTGAATCTCTTAGAAGTTTTTTCCAAACAAAAACTCTTGACTTCAGTGATCTTCTTCATCTCAAATTCAAGTGCATGGATCTTTTCTTTTAGAGTCTTATTGACTCCCTCTTTTTCTTCAAAGACTTTAATCTGTTTGGTGAGCTTTAAGCATTCAATAATTTTTCCTTCCAAGCCCTTTTCCAAATTATCAGCTTCTCTTTCCAATCGATTGATCTCAGCCTGCATGCATTGAAATATTCTAAAAATATCAGCAACTCTTTCTTCAGGAATATCATGTAGATAACTTGTTAATTTCTTCTGATCACTTGAGATAGAAGTGTCTTCCTTTCCTATGGTAGGAACCTAAGCCACATACTTGATACTTTCCAAGATTGATATTCCTTCATTATTGGAAGGGCATAGAGAACTAGACATAGTATCTTCTTTGTACATGAGGTATTTCTTCAACTACTTCTTCTCTTTCTTTTTCTTGTTTGTCATGGTCTTACTGGATGAAGGCTTCTTCTCAGAAATGATTGAATCTTCATCAAGACTGGACTTCATTGTTGACTTTAGGAAAAAAAACTCAAATCCTCTTCTATATAGAATTACTATTGAGTATCCAACATACGTGAACTTTTCCCACTGATACCACTTTTAGGACCCTAGGACACCCTGAGAGGGGAGGGGTGAATCAGGGTGTCAACTTTTTCTTTTAAAACTAAGGATCTTGTTCCCACGTTGGTAGAAACTGATAAAACATGTATGATGGAAATGATCAGAAATGAAACATTCACATACAAAGAGATGACACAATAATTTTTACTTGGTTCACCACTAAGGTCTACATCCAAGGAGCATACGCTGACAAGTTTCCGGTCGTACCAAATTCCACTAAACTTCACTAGCTGTGGATTACAAAGGTTTGGGCACAGACACTCTGTCCCAGGATCACTGCCTTTACAAAGATTCAGGGATAGCTCACTGATTTCCTCGGGTCACTCCCATTGACTCCCCCTGTCTCACTGCCTTTGGTGAAGTCCCACTCAGTTTATAGACGTGAAGGTATCTTCAATAGATTTTCATTGAAGTCTTTGTCTCATGTTCAGCATGAGACAATGCTTGCATCAGAGTACGGAGTTGATGCTCTTTTGTATTAAATCTTCTTCTTTAGTGCAATAACCGAATGCACTAAATATTCTTCTTCTCTTCCTTTGATTCCCAATACTGACACTTGTGTGTATTGATATATTCCCCTCTTTCTGTGCAAATCTGAGTTTAGTTGCACGAATCGTTCTTCTTCTCTTTGCAAAGCACAATGAGGGTTTTAAACACCAGTCATGTGTCTGTGGTACAAATTCTCTTTATAAACCCAAATTTTTCATTGTTCTTCCATCTTTTCAAATGAATACATCACTTGTTGCACTGAAGGTATCAAGAAATATTCCAGTTTTCGTGTAGCTCCAAAAGAATGGGCGTACTCCAACAGCACCTGGCTCTCTTCTCCAAGCCTGGCGTGAAAGTCACAATACGGCACGCAAGTCTTCGGCGTGCAAGTCCAAACTAGCACGCAAGTATCACCAAACCACCTGCGCGACTCCTACTCCTTCAACTTTAAACCTGCACAACTCACTTCCTTTCTCTCCCAAACGGCCTTGGGTGCATAGCCAACAACCAGTGTGCAACTTCTACTTGCGCGACCACACACCACTTGTGCGACCATCACACCTGTGTGACGAGAGCACATATTTTCTTCTAAGTGTTGATCTCATACAAAATGAGGAGGGGTCGACCTGTATTTAAAGGCATTTTGATATTCTGCGCGATGGCGCACAAGTCTCCCCTCGGCGCGCAAGTCTCAGCGCGCAGGTCCAACCGCCCAAGCCTCTATCGCATAACTCACTTGCGCGATCACACCAATACTTGCGCGACCTTCTTGCCTTTTCCATATTTTGATGTTATGATCTGGAAAAACATATGGTGCACAAGTATCCAATCCTCCTAGGCACCGGCACGCAAGTCCCTTCTCGGCGCACAGGTCACTTGCGTGACCCACTCAATACTTGTGTGGCCCTTATCCCTTTGCCATTTTTCCATGTTCTGATCTTTAAAAACACTAGGTGTGAAAGTTCCCTCTCTTTTAAGTACACGGCATGCAAGTCTTTTAACCAAAATCACTTTTCTCTATTTGTCGATTTTCAGGCCCAAAAATTTCGCAAACACTGGAAAATGGTGCCACCTTGTATCTGCTCTTTTTGTTATGCCTCCAGATCATCCATTCCATTTTTCAACGTTCTTGAATAAAGGATGAATCATTAACCACAAATCTTGAAATTGACATGACATCATGAAAACCCCTTTGTCAAAAAATTTGTATGTCGTTGTTTTCTTTGTCAAAAAGCACAATCACCTCAATCCTTCTTCAACAACACTTCTTCTTTCCTCACAAACACCACTACTTCTTTTTTATTATTTGCCTTCTTCAGAAACTCTTCTTATTTCATAAAAAACTCCACTATCGTGATATATATATCCTTTGATAAATCAGTTTTAGCATAATAATATCTTGATACAATGTGAAGTTCATGGCCATCTCAGAATTCCAATACTTTTCACATTGTCTTCTACTTCAACCATTATTCTCTACTTCATGCAGACCATATGATTATATTATTCAAGAAGTATCTTGCATGGTTCCCGTGCAATCATGAAGAATTGAATGGTCTTCTTAAAATCCCCATTCTTATTTAATCATCCTCAGATTGATTATACCTCACAATTCTTCATTGTTGTAAACAATGTGTCACTATTGACACATGTTCATTGAACTTATGAGCAGTATACCAATCATATGAATTTACATTCCTCCATTTCATTGGATTACTTCTTGATCTTCTCTATTTTTATCTTCATTTACAACTATTGACAAAAAATACAACCTTATACATAAAATGGTCCCAAAAATTCTTCCCATATGGCCTAAGATAACGAGATCTATAGACAACGACATGGTTACCTTGCATAAGAACGCAACCCAAGCCTAAACCTAATGCATTATAGAAGACCATGTATCCCTTACTGACCTCTCTAAGAGTTAATACCAGTATAGTAGTCAAAAGATACTTCATCTCAAAAAATTATTCTGACATTTCTCATCCGAGTGAACTTTACTCCTTTCTGGGTTAGATCAATCATCGATGAAGACAACTTCGAAAAGTCCTTAACAAACTAGCGATAATATCTGGACAAGACTAAGAATCTCTAAATCTAAAAGACATTTCTTGGTTTCTCCCAAGTTATAATAGCCTTCACCTTCTTAGGATCAATTAATATTCCTTTTTCCAACACCATGTGTCCTGAGAATTTCACTTCCCAAATACAGAAATCACATTTTGAAAGATTGGCATAAATTTGATGATTTCTCAAAAAATCCCAGAACTATTATTAGATGGTTCACATGATCCTCCTCAGACTTATATTAAATAATAATTTCATCTACAAATACTTTTAAAAAGGTATCTAGATACTGATGAAAAAAAATTCATTAGCACCATGAAAATTGCAGGAGCATTGATTATACCAAAGGACATAATAAGGTACTCATAATAACTATACCTTCTCCAAAAATTGGTTTTCTAAATGTTAAATTCCTTTATTATAAATTGATGGTAACCAGAGTGAATATCAATCTTCAAGATCCAATTTTACCCTTTAAATTGATCAAATGGATCATCAATCGGTGGTAATGGATACTAGTTATTTATTGTAACTTGATTGAGTTTTCAGTAATAAACACATAGGTGAAGTTAACTATCAACCTTATTAGCAAATAGAATCGGAGTCTCCCAAGGAGACATGTTTGGGTGTATGAAGCCTTTTTCAAGAAGATCATCCAATTGATACTTCATCTCTTCCAATTCATCTGATTCCATACAGTAAGAGGGGATAGAAACTAGCTGGGTACTGGGAATTAAGTCAATGGAAAACTCAACCTACCTTACTAGTGGGAAAATAGAGAATTCCAAAGGAAACATGTTGGAAAACTCGATGATGACTAGAAGGAGATCATTGCTCAAATATTCCCTCCCTAAATCAAAGTAAAAAACCGATATTTCTTTCCCCAACTCTGGATTAGAAGGTCCGACCCCGATCGACCTTGGGTCTCATTATCCCTAAAAGACATGAGACACACCATTATGTGTGGTAAATGAGACCCATCATAGATAACAATCATTCCATCTTTATTAGTGATGATCCAATCCATTTTGAATATTACGTCGAGTACTTTTATGTTGAGAACCAGAAAATTCAAAGCTAACTCAACATCTGATAGGGATAAAACACAATTGGGGTTATGGAGACCCTACTCTCTCTTTGTAATAAGGGGTGTAATAATATCCATTACAAATGATAAAATCTTCATAGAAAGATTAAGAATATTAACAACACAATTAGAAATAAATGAATAGGATGCACCAGTATCAAAAAGAGCAGTCACTAATGATGAAGTTATAGTAACGGTACCTCTCATGGTCGTTGGAACCGTCTCCACTTCCTCTAGAGACTCATACACTACATGAATAATCGTTTTTACAGATTCTTGTAGATGGAACCCTTTTTCATGTGAAGCATATGATTATCCCATAGTTTTAGGAGGAGATGATGATCACATTCTACTATATGAAGCGGAATAAATATGGAATAATCGCTGCAAGTTTCCTAAAGGTTTATAGGAGCCATAGTTCTTGGGTGCCTCAGTGAAAACCCTTTTTTAATGTCCTTTTACACACTATTAGAAAACCAAGGGACCTATTCCAATAATTATAGGAGGTATGGACTGACCTTTCTGTAGAGAACTTCCACGAGATTCATCATGCTTCCTCTTTCCTTTGAAGGAACTCATGCTACCACTAGGAGAGAAAGAAACTCTTGATAAGCCTAACTTTTAAGCTAGGTCCAGTTCAACCATAAGTTACCTATCCATTACATTAGTATAAGAAGGAAACTTTAGTAAAAAAACTTGATAATGAATATCCTAAAGAATTACCAACTGGAATCTTTGAGCTTTCATCCTCTCATTCAATACAATCTCAGGTGTGAAGTGTGCAAGCTCAGTAAAACGGTTTGTATACTTGGTCATGGTTTTTTCAGCTTACTAAAATTTAAAGAACTCATTGTAGTTGGCTAATAGCATCAACTCTAGATAGAACTGTTCGGTGAAAAGAACATTGAAGTCCTTCTGCTCCAATCCCTCATGCTTCTTCTCTATCACTATAGTGTTCCACCATCTTCTACTCGGTCCTTCCAACACAAAGGTGACACACTTCACTTTGATTTATTCAGGTGTGTCCAAGAACCTAAAAAATGATCAATACTACTCAAGAATTACTCATCCTTTTGAGGATCATTTAAGTCTTTAAAAGGTGTTGGTTTCTGGTGAATTAACTCTTTATAACTAGCTTTGAGAATGTCCTTCTACGGATCCACAACTGGAGCCTGAACAGGAACTGGAGGTGATGCCTATCCTAGAGCTTGGATAGTGCACATGATCACCTCAATCAAATTTGATCAACAATAGGATTTTATCAATGTGGTTCAGTAGAAGCTTATTCTTGGATCTAATTCACACATATTCTTAGAGGCATGATGCTACATAACATCAACAAGAAACAAAGAAAACATCATATTAACTCTCAAACAGAGCAACAGGGGAAATTAATCCGAGTAGATAAAACCACCAAATTTGGATTTCAACTTATCCAAATTAAAACAAACAAAATACTAGAAATAATCCACAAGAAACCATTCCCTAACCACCCTTGGAGACTTAAGGTTCATTGCGTTGAGAGCTGTCCAAGCACTCAATCACAACTACCTCCTAAGTCCCAACAAGATTTCAAAAATGCATACTGACTTTAAGAAAAAAGATATACCTGGAGATATGATACCACTTTTTTAGGAACCATCCCAGGTACCCTAGTAACCCGATAACTGGTCTAGATTTTACATAGCCCAAAGGGTGTTCTCAATCCCCATAGGTTGGAAACTAGTACTTGGAATCATACAATCTAAAAGTGGGAATGATTTTTCCACTAATAATGTGGAAGCAAAAGAAACAATATAATATGCATAAAAATAGAAACTTCACTAGGAGTAATGTACCAGAAGTCAACAAGGCATAAAAAATACCAAATCACTACAACCCAAGTACCAAAAATTGGAAAAAAAAAACCAAACTCCATAAGGACACAACTCACCAAAACCAAGGTTCAATAGCTGGATCCTTCTCCAAGATATCATTTCCCCTTGCTCAAACTTGGAAAGAGATAATCTACAAACACTCAAAGGCACGAGTAGGGTCTAATCCAAATCCTAGTAAGATTTCACCAAAGATTCCATAACAAGATTCCAATATCAAATTAACTAAAAATGTGCTTTCAACTTTAAGACAAACAGGTTTGGAATTTACAAAATCATATTTAATAAAATCATGCTTCACATTTCAAATGATGGAAAAACATTTCAAAAGATGGAATTTTCCTTTAATAAAAGGATACTTTACATAAATGTCACTTTTCAAAAAATTTATTAAATAAACACTTTTATATAAAATAGTTTACATAAATTCTCAAGTCATGTAAAATAGTTTATAATAATGGAATATACATTTAAAATACAAACAAGAGATCAACATGGTCATGTTCCAAATAAGTACGATAGTTCTAGGATATAGGGATCCAATACTATGAAATTAAAAGTATGTACATACACCCCTTTGAGCCTAAGGAAAATGGGACTCTTCACCATCACCTAAGGAATGATGATGTGCTGATATGATGTTTTAGAACATTGTAAGTCGTAAAGTGTCACAAAAAATAACTCACTAACTACCTAAATCTTACATGTGCTCAAGTAAAAATCAACAAAGGGTAATTTATTTTAGGTCAACTTCAAATACAATTAAATCCCATACTTTGTTTTAAATATTTCAATTTTCTCTTTAAAAACTATAATAGGCTTTTAATAAAAAAAATACCTTTTCACAAAGATGAAACCATTGGGTTTCTATAAAAACCATTTTAATCCATTTTTCATAAATAAGGGTTTGAAACTAACTCAAGAAATTTCAAAATCAATTTCATAATTAAATTTAATAATTAAATTTTTAAAAATTTCCATCAATTTCATCACAAACCCCAATTCACTAGAATTGGGGTTTTTAACAAATCTTTCCATCAAAAAATTTTCTTAAATTAAATTCCTCGATTAAATTGATTAAATTTACATCAAACCTGAATTTAAATATAAAAATTTAATTTACCACAATTCTATAAATACACCATAATTTAATGGAATTTGGATTTTTCTAATTTCATGCCAAAAACCCATTTTTCTTCAAAACCCAAATTCATCAAAATCTTGTTTTTCCAAAAATAAATTTAAATATATATTATCCCAAACCAAATATTACATATTAAATTAAAAAAATTGAAATTTAAACAAATAAATTAGGGATAATAAAATTTGGGCATCGTAACGGAACCACCTACCTCAGGATCAATGGATCACGGATCACCAAACCGTTGTCAGGATTAATCAACAAATAATGAAAACAACAAAATCTAGGAAGCAAGGATAAAACCTAGGTTTATTGAACAAAAACATGGGTTATTAGATCCAAAATTAAAAATGGGTATCCATGGAACCCTAAGGATAATAAAGGATAACATGGGATAATGAGATCAGGGTGAGGAAACTTACCAAAAGAAGATCGAAGGGTGTTCCTATAGCTTTGGATTTCTTCCATGAGGGATGTGAGGTGTGAAGAATCCTTCTTGGGAGATCCAAAAAAGGTAGAACCGATTTTGGGTTGATGTGGGTCTGTCCAGAACCTAAAAATGGGGTTTGGGAATTTTTAACAAATTTTCAAATCTCATGAAATCTCATCTGCACGGTTTCTTAGGAATAGGCACACGGTTTGGTTAAACTGTGCTCAGGTTGTGCACTTGTTATAAATGGTCCACATAGTTTCTCATAAGAGATTCATATCTTGACTAACCTTGTGCAATATGTGTGGAACTCTATATCCAAAACCTACCATTTTCCTATAGTAGGTCATACGGTTGGAAAATCTTATGCCAGCCATGTGCAAACTGTACACTAGCCCAGAATTTGAATATTCTTAAAATTTTCTACCAGAAAAAACCCTAAACAAAACCCAATCAAAGATAAATTAAAAAGGAGGGTTTTTAATACCTTAAAATAGTAACGGGATGTTATAACGATAATGGACCTTACTGCGCTCCTAGTTTGACACTCCCGGGGGATATGCTTAGGATAATTCACATTTTCTTTACAAACAATTATGAAGGATTTTAATATATAATGACAATGAATATCATGGGTTAAACATAAGGTGTTTTATATTGAATTTAATGTGTCATAATTTAAAAATAAAACATATGATATTATGGATAAACTCTATACAAAGGAAGGGCGTATGTGAAAATAAATGGATGAAGTATTTTTTTGTTAGGGTTGTATTGAAAACCATAGTTTTGAGTCTATTTAATAATTAAATTTCAAGGATGTATATTATATTTATTTTGTAAATTATATTAATATGGTTTTAGAAAAGGAAAACCTATAATTTGGGTGACAACCAATCAAATCTGGCAAGGCTACGGGTCTTAAACCCATGACCGAATGATGATAAGGGTTTAACGCCAACCACTGACCTATTCAATTTTCTGGTTAATTTTTTATTCTTTTTAGTTAAAAAATTTTATGAATCAATATTATTACTTTTGAGAATTAGATATTAATATATTAACCATATTTATTTTTTAAGATAGTTAAAGATGGATATTTATACTTGTCACTCTTTTATAGGCCTTAGGATCCTTTAAAAGTTTCTTTAAGTGCTTCAGGCATTAAAAATTTTCATTATTGGTAATTAATTTCTAAGATTAAAGGGATGAATTATAATTTGATCAAAGAAAAACCAAAAGATAGGATTGTTCACATGAAATTGAAACCTATCATGTGAGAATATTTCCATATAATCTTGGTTAGTAAAATAATTAGTCAACATTAGGAAAATGACTTCGAAATAAAATTTTGTCCTAGTACCTTTTTTTTTGAACTGATGGTCTTCTAAATCATCTTAGTTTTATGTCTTTGAGGCCCTAAACTTTATTTGATCATTCACTTGTTCGTGATTTATGACCTCATTCACTCCCTATAAATTTTTATGCTTTTCCTCCATGTACGTATTTTCACTTTAATTAATGTTCTCTTACATATAGACCTAGCTATATGGTAGTCCATGTGACCTTTGTACATCTCATTCTATCTTTTCTAGAGGATGTTTTATAAACCCTTTATATGATGTGGGATTTCAATTTAGGAAATATCAAATAATCTATTACCAAGATCGATTTTAGATTGTCAGGATGCAATTTAATTAAGGTGGGGTGAATGTAACACATCAAAATTCTAAATTAAAAAAATTGTATTCGACGGTGTGTATGACATGCATCACCAATTGCCTAAGGGAATATAATATCCCGATACTATACTATATATTTACTATTTTAATTAAAGTAAATACATGATATATCTTTTAATAAACACAACACCAAGTTATCTTTCATTACACACAATAGAGACCTTCCTTAATAGTTTTTGTTACATGCAAGAGCGACATTCCTCGATAGCTTGTGTTACACGCAAGAATGAGTTTCACCAAATAACAGTGTATTATTAAAATATTATTATTAAATATAATAGGATATAACTTGGAAGTTATGTTAGAAATTATGAATATTATTAACTAACTTATGAAAATTTATGGTTTTATATGAATATAAAATGAATTAATTGGTTACCAATTAATGAGAGATAAAAATAAGAACCAATTGGATATAAAAAGAAATATTATTATTTTTATGATTCCAAAGGAGTTTTGTCTTAATAAAGATAATTAATTACAATTATTAAATTATTTTAATGGAATATATATCTTATATATTCAATAAAATATTTTTTATATTCTTCCATTAGGTTTGATATGTATAAGATAATAACAAACTCTATTTCACACATAAAAACCAATATTTTTATAAAGATACCGCCCTTTAATGGAAAACCCACTTTCAATATGAATTTTGAAAATTTAATTGATTTAATATTTCAAAATAAACTTCATATTTTAAATATAAACAAAAAAATAGTTTAGGGTTAATTATTTGATATTTTTTGGAAACATATCATTTTTTAATGAAAAGTTAAAAATACTGAATTTTAGTTTAAAACTGCTTTTTCATCTAATTTATTTATAAGATTAAATTACAGTTTAAATTGGTTTTAAAATTTAATTAGATAATATTTTTATCAATTAATACTATTTATGTTATTATAATTAATTTCACATTGAAATTGATTATAAAAACAGAACAAACTTTCAGACGTTTTTACTTTAAAACCTCATATTGTTATCCCGCCTACAGGATTAAATTTAAATTAATTTCTTCCACTTATGTGATTGGAATTTTGAAAAATGGATGAATTATTTTGAATAATAATAATTTATAATTCATAATAATACCAACTTTGTTTTTGACCCAAATTATTAGTAAAAGTGAATAAAATTAATTACATCGATTAAGGTAAAATTAAGCTTAATTAAGACTAAACCTTAACCATAAGGACCAAAACAACCTATAAAATTGTCCAAGATTTATTTTATGGAAATATTTATACCCTATTCACCCTTTTATATAATTTTATCTATTATTTTTTCCACTTTAAACATGAAAACTGTGCATGGAATTCCTTTTTAAAAATATTACAAGAGTGCCACTCCTCCTCCACTATAAAAGGACCACCCATCATCACACTTCCTCACACCTATAAAGCCATTTTTTCTCAACCAATCACTGAAACAATTTCTCCTTGACATCCATACACTCATCCTAGAATCATTCCCTTTGGAAGAAATCAATCCAAAGAAGCTTTTGGTATAAACCAAAAGGAGTTACCCGATTAAGAGGTAACATCTTTCCTTAAGATTTTTAGTTTTATTTATATTATAAAACTCATAAAATATTATTATTATATGATTTTATAAAAACACAAGTATCATAAATATACTATAATTTTTTTATGTTAAGTTTTTGACCTACACTAACACACACTTCCATTTAATCGATAACGAATTTACTGTTTTTGTGTACGGTGAATTATCGCCTCACAAAACGATGATTGTTCATTTTTTCTTTACCATATGTCATGGATGGACAATATTATGGAAACACTATTTATATATTTTATATATGATATTTATTATTTCTTTATACTTTATAAATCCTTTTATAACACATACATTTAATACTTTCCATTTCACCTTAATACGATAATATCGTTTGAAGAAGTGTGGACTAATTCCCCCTCAAAGTGATGTGATTCGTTTACACTAAACATGGAACATATTAAGGATAATTTAAATAAACATATATGAAATATATAATACATAAAAATTTTACTGGAATTATAATATAAATATATATACATATCATTTACTATTCATCCTTTTTAAATAAGAAAATGAAATGAAGGTAGCGTTCATGCGTACATACGGACTATCATCTCCATGAATGGTGCAATTCATTTATTATCTCCAAACATTATAGATTATTCTAGATACATATATACTTTAAAATAATTTTTTACATTCTGTATATGATGAAACCATGATATATTTAATAATAACAACAAATAACAAGTTAAACCTTACTCGAAAAACTAGGAAATTAACACTCGAAATAGTTAAAATAATGAAAGGTTATTGAAAAATGGGTAATAAGATATTATAATAGGATCATATATGATATAATAAATACTAATATGGTTTTTTATAAGTTATTAACATGTTTTAACCTCTTATACAAGAGTTTAAAGGATGTTCGCACGAAAGAAAACACAAGGTAAGGGATTTCCATCTCACTTTTTCCATCCGTGAGATAAATGACATATCCACCACTTACTTCTTTTGTGTGGTGTACCTAATGAACCTTTTGATATATTATATCATGAATTATTTTATCTTCATGGTATTTATATGTTTCATATAATGATTATTACTTTTGGTTCATTTGATTTATATGTAAGTGATTTTCATCTCAATTTAAATTTTATTGAGACTTAATTGTTGTTATGCACGTAGTTTATTTTATATGGTTTATATACTACCTTTGACATTTTATATCATGAATATAATTATTATCATGATATTATAAGTATATTTTAATTTTTTTCCTTCATGGGGATTATGATTTAAATGTTTCAAAGTGGTATGGGACACTTTGGAATGTTTAAAGATTATTCTCCTCACGAATGTTCTTATCTTTAAATCTCACTTAGTGATTTTTATCTTACTATTGAAACAATAACTTCATTTTAAACTTGTTTTTTTTTTGAAAATTTACTTGAATATTCATATTTTGAAGCATGTATATGTTCATTTCCTAAACCATATACTATTTTCATATGGTGTTCACTGTGATAGTATTAGATTCATGGAATTAAGCCTTGATAGTATTAGATTCTTGGAATAAAGACTTTAAAGTATTGGAATCTTGGAATGAATCTTTTACAGTATTAGATTCATGTAATGAAGCACTGATAGTATTAGATTCTTTGAATGATTCCTTGGAAGTATTATATTCTTGGCATGAAGCCTTGAAAGTATTATATCCTTATCATGAAGCCTCGGTGGTATATTATAGATATAGGTAATTAATAATTTCCATAATTTTTTCAATTATTATTCATCCATGAGATCTTTTGTCAATATATCTATGGATACATTTCATTTTTAGTTCATTTATTAAATGTTATGTGTTTCAGTTTCTTACATTTTCATATTTAATTGGCCTTATCTAGTTCTTTGAATGGAATGTATTTTCATTTACCTTTCTTTATTGCTTATTCACTTCCTTTTTATCCTATTTATTAATTTTCATGTGTGTTTAGTTATTTACCATTATATAATTATCATTCTCATTGATTCATTATTGCTTCCACTATATCTTTCCTTTGCTGAGAATTTGAGCTCACCCATATTATGTTTCTTTACCCTAGAATCCAAGAAATGTAGTATGGAATATATGTAGGGATTTACTATATAGATTAGAGTTATTATTGAAGTTATTTATTTAGAAAGTAGAAAAAAAATTATGTTCTAATTAGTATAGTCATTTGTAATAAAAGACTAATGTATGTATCTAGTTTACTAAAAACTACTAAACTGATCAGTACATCGGGGCTTGATTCCTTGGAATCATGTTAATTTAATTGATATAAAAAACCAGCTTCTAGCTATCTAGGGTCGGGTCACTACAATAAATGGGTAAGGCCTCATCCAAAAATCCAATCTAGTTTACCTCATGAGACCTATCAATGCATCAAGGGTATATAGTGGGCCCCACCCATCGCTTAATAATTACAATGCATTCTTTATATGAAAGGGGTAAAACAAAATCGACATAAACATTTATATTTAAAAATTGCCACATAAAATTTTAATAATTTCCCTAATCATTAAACATATTTATAAACCATTCCGAGTAATATGGTGAATATTGTCAAAATAATACATCCCCAACCAAACTAATAATAAAATATCTAGATAAATAATAATTATGGTATAAATACAATATATCCCTAGTGGATATTAAGCATAATAAAGTACTTATGTTGTTGATGAATATAAATACCATAAAAATGTCATAACAAACTTTCTTGAGGATAATAAAATTTTTACATTGAATTTTTTTAAAAACTAAAAGTTCACAAAGTATTTTGCAGATAATTTTATTTGAAAATAAAATTTGAAACTCATAAATTAATTATTAAAACATTTAGTGTTCATGAATGTGGAAATTTTTTGTATGTCATACATGTTAAAAGAAATATTCCTTTCACATTTTTGGTAAAATAAAAATAGGCCTTGTTTGGAAAATGACATGAAGATTCCTTTAAAAAAATTGTAAAATTTAAATCATGGGTAAGAATTTATTTAATAAATTATTTGGATAATTTAAAAAAAATTGAATACATTTTTATAAAACATGATTTTGGAATAAAAAAGGATTTTCGACCAAAGAGAGAAAAGAAGTCATATTTTCTTAAAAACACTTTCTCAATAATTTTAAGTATAAAAGAGATGAAAATTGGTAATATTGCATGAAAAGTTAATTAATAACTAGTGAAGAATAAAATATATTTATTTTAAGAAATATCAAATAATTCCCCCATGGGATACTTAAACATAAAAAATCCTAGATAATAATGTGATTATGAAATACACCCTTACCATTTTGGTAACGTTTGAATCATAAGACGCGTGAAAGGAATAAATTCAAATTAAACTTTAAATGCCATTATTATAAATTTATTCATGATAAAAAAATATCAAAATTGGTAGTATATACACCATACAAATGAATAAGTGGTGAATATGGTATATGTCTCATGATAGTAAAAGTGAGACAAAAAAACCTTAATTTAGGTTTAAATTCCTTCGTATGTGTCCAAACCTCATGTATAATAAATATAGGTTTATTATAAGTATATTATAGAACCATAATAATATATATAATACCATATATGACTTACTTATTCTCTTTTATTGACCGTTCATTGACAATTCTTTGTTAAAATTGTTATTTTGGGAAATAACAGCTTTGTTTTTCATGTATAGTTTGATTTTGTATTTGTGATATTTTTACTTTGATCATGGTTCCATCATCTCCAAAATTCTAACTATGATATAAATTTCATATATATTAATTATATATTTATGTATTTTGATCTATAAAATTTAGATATATAGAATGGATTACACTGTTCATGGAGATGGTAGGTCGTATGTATGCATGTACATAGTTTCCATTTTTTATCGAAGGATGTAATGAAAGAAAAATAAATACTAATTAAAATTTATAAAGTCATTAATATTACAAATATATAATTTATATTAATCAAATACATCATTATTACCATCTATGTAAAAATTAAATGAAAATCATTTCACATCTCTATGTGGAGGCGGTAGTCCACACATACGCACAAGCAACATAATTATTTTCCAAAAGATTAGAATGTAAGAAATTAGATATGATATAATATTTAAATAAGTATTTTTAGTTCATAAATATCACATATATTCATTAATTTTATCATTAATACCTTACATGTAAAGCGTAAGTGAAAAATGAATCACATAGCTTCGTGAGGTAGTAGTTCGTCATACACACGAGTGGTGTTATCGTATACCCCACAGAATATAAAGTGATAAGGTATAAGTGATATCATAATTATAGAACTATAATAATGTAATAAATATAAAATAAATATATTAAATCCAACATTATATCCATCCTTTAAAGGTGGTGATGGAAAATGAATTACATCAGTTCACGAGGCGGTAGTCTGTCGTACACATGATCGATGTTTTATTTCCCATTTGATGGAAGTGGAGATGGATATGGGTTATTAAATTAACATAATAAAATATAATTATATATTTTATAATGTTTTTATTATATTATTATAGTTTAAGTTTATTTGAAGTAGGTGGAAGAAGAAATAAAAGAAATACACACGTTTAAGAATTTTACCTCTTCTTTGGAGAGCCTCTTTAGGTTTATACCTAAAGCCTTATTAGGAGAGATTACTAATAAAACATATTCCTGAAGGATGTGTGGAGGGAATTTATTTATTTATTTGATCAATTATTTTATTAAAAAATTGTTTTGAAATTGTGAATATGGGAGGATAGGGGCATCCATTTATAAGTGGGGGAGAGGACACAAATGGAATTTTTTAAAAGATAAAGTGATACACATATTTTTTATAATTAAAAATGACTAAAAAATGGGTCATTATCAACCCTTATATGTTATAAGGTCTAAATATTTACATAAAATGGGTTTTGGGAAAGTTTTATTTCAATTTAAACCCATATATTCTTAGTTTAACCCCCTGTAAACCAATTTTTACTTTAATTCCAATAATTGATTTTTTATTTTCTTCACTATTATTTTTTCTAAAAAAATTCAGTTGACCTTGTTAGATAATATAAATTATTATTATTCCAAATATGGAATCCATTTTTCTAAATTCAATTCACATAATCTGCAAAATTCAATTTAAATTTAATCTGTAGAAGCGACGAAAGAGCGGTTTTCAAAAGAGAAAAATTCTCATAAGTATATAATGTTTCAATGTCACAATAAAATATTAAATTCATTCCAATTTCCTAAATTAGTTAAATTTTAATATAATTAAAATAATTTTAATTTAAAACAAATTTAAAATATAATTTAACTTTTTAAATAATTTAAATGAAAAAGCAGCTTTCAATAAAAATCACTACTTTTCACTATTCGTCAAAAAAATTAATATTTTCAGAAAATTCTCAAAAATTTACCCAAATATAATTTTTACATGTAGATTTAAAAAATTATATTTATTTTTTAAAATAAATTTTTTAAAATTTTTTAAAATTTATTATAAATTTTATGCCCAAATTGGGGTTAAATTGCCTTTTAAAAAAAATTATTTTTTCATAAAACGTTTATTTTTCTTTCAAATGATATTTATATTATTTAAAATAAATATATAACCATTTAATTTATTTTATAATTTATAATTTTTATATATTAGTTACTCTTATTCATACCCTCCAACTTATCACCTAGGTTATAATTGTCATGTTTAAATAATAATATTTTAATATAGTGTCATGTTTTGTTTAAACCCAGAATTGTGTGCATCACAAGCTATCAAAGGGATTGAATTTATTTACAAATAAATATATATTAAAGTCTTGGGATGTTTAATTGTCTTCTAAGATTAATTTATCATGTCATATATGCTATCAAACATGATGTTTCTCTTTTAAAATCTCAAGGCGTTACATGAGATGTATTTTTAGAGGATTTATCAAGCTTTCCTCCATACAAGGGATTTGAGTCTAATCAATCTTATACCTAATGCATGACCCATATTAATTCCACCATATCACATGGTACCAGATAAGTTAAAATATCTCAAGGTATATCTGGTTGATCTTGAATTTAAAATCTTCATCATATTGAGTACTTCTCTTTGGGGTGATTTGGTGTTGCTAGCCAAGAAACTGGGTGGTATTCTTCGGCTTTATATAGACTAAAAAAAGTTTATTTAGGTAACTATGAAGAATAGGTATGTATTTTCAATAATTTATGATTTTTTTATCCATTAAGGGGAGCCTAGTGGATTTCAAAAATTGATCTATGTTTTGGATACCATCAACTTTAGGTTGGAGAGGAAGACATACTAAAATGGTTCTTAGGAGAAGGTATGGGTTGTATGAGTATCTAATTATTCCATTTTGATTGATGAATTATACAATGGTGTTTATGACCCTCATGAACAAGGTATTTCTCCCATACATATATTCCTTTGTTGTTGTGTTCATCGATGAAATCCTAATATGTTACAACACTTAAGAATCAAAAATATAAAACACCTTGATATCATATTGAGCATGCTTCAAGCACATAAACTATATACCAAGTACTAAAAGTGTAACTTTTTGATATTGGATGTGTGATTTCTTAGGAACTTGGTTTATTAATAATGAATATCTATTGATCTGAAGATAGTTGAGGTAGTCATGTCTTGGGCATAGCCAAGGAATGTGTTCAATATTTATAGTTTTATTGGGATGGTGGGGTACTACAGGAGTTTAATACAAGACTTTTCTCACCTATCAATTCCTATGACCATACTAACTAAGAATGGGGTCATGTTCGAATATATAGAAAAAAATTTAGAAGTTTTTATATATTTGAATAAGAGGTTGACATTGGCTCTGATCTTGTTCCTTCCTAATCTTAGAGTTAGGTATGTGGTATATGGAGACACTTCTAGCACTAACCTGGGAGTTATGTTGATATAGAGTGATAAGGTAGTTTCTTATGGGTATTTTAATCTATGACCCCATGAGCATAACTATCCCACTCATGGATTGTAGTTTTTAGTTTTGGTTCATGCATTGAAATGTTGGTGACACTACCTCTTTAGTGATTGATTAATCATGTATACAAACCACGAGATTTTGTGGTATATATTCTTCTAGTGTGACATGAATCCTCATCAAAATAATTGTGTATATACTTGTAGACATTCTAATTTGAGATATAGTATGCTCCTTGTAAAGGAAATGTACTTATTGATGCAATGAGAAAGAAGATGATGGAAGTTGGAGAGAGAATGTCATGTTTTCAGAGTAAGATAATGGAATCGTTAGGAGACTTGTAGGTGGGAATAGCTATGGATAAAGGGGTATTTGTTTGAAAATCCTTAGTGATAACATCCTTATTGGTGTAATTATTGAAGGCCATTCAAGAGATTTATATATAGACTTTCATGATGTGTGATAGGTTGGTAGAAAATGGTCTTGTTCCAGATTGGGCATTGGATAGATGTGGAGTGTTTCTAATTCCTAGAAGGGTGATGGTTCCTTATTCAATGATATAGGATCTGATGAGATCCTATCATGATTCATAGTGGGTAATTTACCTTGGGTCAACCAAGATGTTTCAAGATATAAGTTTGATTTTTTGGTGGATTGGTATGAAAAGAGACATTACAGGCTTTGTTTATCATTGTAAAACTTGTCAGAGGATCAAGGCTGAGTATCAGAGAACTTAAGGGTTACTCTAACTACTTTAAATGCATGTGTGGAACTAGGATGAGGTGAAGATATAATTTATGAAATGGTTTCTCAAGACCATGATAGGTTGATACATTATTTGGGTGGTAGTGGATCAATTGACTAAGGTGGCTCACTTTATACTGATCTGAGTGACAAACCCAGTGGATGCTCTGTGTTTGAGAGATTGTATGGATTCATAGAGTGACATTGAGTATGGTATCTGGTATATATTCCTAGTTTACCTCACTATTTTGGAAAGTTTTATAAAATTTAATGGGTGCTTAGTTGAAGATGAGTATAGTGTTTCATCCTCAGGCTGATAGGAATCCATATAGAAAAATACATACTCTATAAGATATGATTTAATAATTTGTTCTATATTGTAGAATATATTTGGATGATCACCTGTATCTAGTGAAGTTTTCCTATAATAAAATCTTCCAATCCTCAATTCATATGGCTCCATTTGAGGCTCTATACGGGTGGCCATGTCATTCACCACTATGTTGGAAGAAGTTATTTGAGTATTCAGTTATTGGGATGAGCATGGTATATGAGAGCTCAGATTGGGTGTAGTTGATTTTAAATTCGCTGATTATGGTTCTAAATAGGCATAAGTCTTATACTAACTAAAGGAGATAACCCTTGGAACTCATTATAGGGACAAGGCCTTCTTGAGAGTATCCCCTCGTTTAGGGCATGGGAATTTTAGGAGGTAGGTAAAGTTGGTGTTATGGTATGTTAGGTCATTTGAGATCATCGAATGGATTAAAATGGTGGCTTATCAGTTGTACCTTACTCCATGGTACCAAGGTATGCACAATGTGTTTCATGTGTCTTAGCTTCGGAAGTGCTAACCCGGTCATGCGCATGTGCTCAACTATGAGGATATCATACTGGATCTAGATGAATTTTTGAGGAGTGGCCTATTTGGATAGTGGAATGAAGAGAGAAGGTGTTGTGAGGAATGATCATTCCTTTTATTTGGGTTCAATGGCAATATAGTCATTTTCAAGAAGAAACATGTGAGCAAGATATTGAAATCCAGGTATAGTGCCTAAATTGTTTAAGCAGGCCTTGGGAGATACTTCTTAAGGATGAGAATACATAAGCAGGGGAAATTGTGACACTTATACTTTTAGGTATGCCTATTTTCAATTTTTATAAAGCATTTTATCTTATTTTTAATAATTTGGAAGTAGTCTAGAGGTTTTTTGGAGGATGTATAATCAAAGGGGATGAACCAGTGAGTGTGTTGTAGAATAATGAAGCTATAAAAGCTTAAATGGACCATTAGTGGAGTTTGTAAATCTAAAGAATATATAAAGATCCCACTATCCAACCAATGGGGATTTTGGGTAGAACTGGATCTTCCCAGCGACCACTGACCTGCTAGTGGAGTCCATCGGCTAGCCAATGGCATCAAACAGAGCCCATTGAGGATGTCAAGTTTATATGTGTTTTTTTAAAACATTATCTTTACTCTCCATTACTTATTATTTTTGGATCCATTCGACCCCCAATACCCTAGGATCCCTCTCTGAAAGTTTTGGAGCGATCTCCCACCCTTATAACACCTTCATTCGATGCCCAAACATCGAATCAATCTTTTATTATTTATTTGGTGAGTTATTATTCATTCTAGATCTTTCCAATTATATTATCCTTGATCAATCCTAAATGGATTCTTGATGTATTGATCAAATATAATGGTTTTAGTGTGATATAAAAAGGGATTTGTGACACATTTCTACAATTGTCACCTAAATTGAGATAATTGGAATATGTGTAACCTTTAGAACAAGATCATTTTAATCGGTAGATCTTATTTAGTATGTTTGACCTTGACGTACATTTATAGTGTTTTTTCTTATCAAACTTGATGCTAATAATATAAATTATGTTGATTTAGGATCATTTATAGGATTAAATGGTGTTTTTGGACTTGGATTTTTACCTTTACCTTCAATCATCCTTGTACTTGAGTTAGGAAGGCCTTGAATTTAGCATATTTTATACCGGTTCTTAGCTTTTTTATTTGGTGTGTGTGTGTGTGTAGCCCTGTAAGGCTTATGCTTGATGATTTTTTACATGATATGTGTGTGTATGGACCAATGAAACCTTTGTTTTATGTTTTATCACATATGGTTTGTTAAGGTTTTGACTCTTACTTAGTGACGTGATATTTGATCTATCATTCTGTATACTTGTTTGCATGTTTTTTTCAATATTTATTCTATAATTGATGCAGGTTATTCCATATAGACTATCCCTCGTGATAAGGGTATGTGAGATATTGATCATCATGTACATAGGATATCCCTTTTAGTGGGATGGTTCAAACGTGTTTTGTGAACTATCTCATTAAGGTGGGGGTGTGACAGATGTGACCAGTTGGCATTCCTTCTAGAATTATATTGAAGGAGGAAGATCCAAACTTTGAGGATCTAGCATTTTTATTTGTGTTATTTACTTTCTATTTATACATGTTTTGTTTACTTCATGGAATTATCATGTTTATCTTATGCACTTATGTTAAGGGTCATTTTTTGTTTCCTTCTGAGTCTTGTACTCACACCCTACTCAGAAATTTAAATGTGATTATAGATTTCATTACTAGTGATTCAGTTAAGGGAAAGGGCCATGTAATGGATGGATGAGCAATTTTACCCATAATATGTGGATATTTATAGAAAGGATTTGGTATGGATGCCTTCTGTTAATTTTATTTACTAAATTTACCTTGTACTCTTGATCCTTTTTTATTTTGGTTTATATATTTGATATGCCATATTGACACTACATGGATTGGTATTTATTACTTACACTAATACTATGATGATTATTTATTTATTAATTATTTGATGATTATTGGTTATCAATTTCTTATTTTTACTTTGATGATTACATAGTACAATGGTCATAGTCTCTCCATCTTTTTTCATAAGCCCTTTCCACTAGACAACAACCTACTCCATACGAGAAGGCATGCATGTGGTTGTGTGGCACCCCATCTTAGACCTGGTGTTTTAGTTCAGGTTGTTATACATGAAATCTAATGAGAACATTGATACATATAGCATAATCAATAATCTAAATGATATTTATTGGGAGAGATCTAGACATGAGAGGATTCAGATCTCTAATGAATTATTTATATGAAAGCTTAGAGAGGAAGCGCCTGTTGGACTGTGCATTGTTAAGATGATTGTCTTCATTGTGATTCTAAAAATTTTAGGATTTAAATTGTCTAATAAATTATGCACCAATATACTTCTTTAATCATTCCCTTATAGCTTCTCTAAATTTCCTGGAAATTTTAATATGAACAATATTGAGATGTCTCTCTTGGATCTCTTTACTCTACTTCTCTAGGTTGATAAGAACATAAATCATGAAAATTCCTCTATTCTTATGGTTAACAAGAGGAAAGTTAAAGTTTAAATCCTCAATACTTCTACTAAGTCAATAGTCTCTTCAAAACGCCCTTCCAATAAGAGGAATATCATGGGGAAAGAAAATGAACATGTTATTTTCTTCACATGTGGTAAGAAAGATCATTAGAAGAGAAAGTGAAATGAAATAAAGTAGAAGTTTCCTAATTTACGAATATTCATAAATTTAATTCTTATATCATACTTGTTGGGTATTAAATACAATATTTTTCATATATGTATTCAAACATAATAATCATTCAAGAACATAGAGATTACTAGAATTTTGGCGTATTCTTAAAACAAGATGATGAAAGGTGATTCCTATATCAGTATAAAGAAGTAAAAAACTTCTTTATTGACCAATAGAGTCAAGTTAAACTATTTTTTGTGTATATTATTACCAAAAAATTTATCTCAGTGTCCAATTAGACACAATGAGATGTTGTTTCATATATAGAATAGATTTTTTTATGGTATTTCATACTCAACTTATAGTTTGATAATTATTGAATCATAGATATTCTAAATCAGAAATCAAAGATGAATATAAATATAAGACTTAGAATAATTCATTGTGGAAAGATGATTCTTTTTCAAATAAAATTGATAGTAGTTGAAATGTTTATATCCAAAATGGTTTTCAATCCTCTTTTGGGCTAATACAATAAGTACACTGAATAATTCATTATCTAATTTTTTGTAATGAAATATTTATAAGTAAAGGTATACTAAAAAGCTACTAGATTTAGTACAAAAAATTCATAAACCATTATAAAGGCATAGTTGAGAGGTATGTTCAAATACTTCACAGGATTCCTTTAAGTGATTTTAGTAATGCTCAATGAAGAAATGGATACACTTGTTAAAGGATATAGGATCCTCCCTGATAGCTTGTAAAAGTGTATTATAACAAAGTATTAGTCAATTATTAATATATGGAGTGAAGATAATCCCAAATTCACATTAACTTATACATAAATTTTTTGATAGTAGTAAAATGGGATTGATGAAATGTTCTATATGTATTATAAATATTCCAATAATTTATTCCAATACATATTTTTACAACTAGAAAAATAATCATAAACCATGTGCTAATTATTTTAACTAATGGATATTATATTAATTAAAATATAACAGTAAATCAATTAGGTATAAATTCTAGAATTTAATAATAAATGTTTGTTAAAATGCAGATTTAACTTCAAATAAACATAAAATAAAATACTAAGTGCATGTTAGTTAATTATCCTATAGCCACTAAGGATAATAGCATCCCTTACTATTCCAGAATGACTATATTTTAGAGTTAAGAACATATCATTTTGAGATAATGTGGAAAATTTATAATTCTATGAATTTTAGGCTCTCAATGAATTTAAGCTAGCATAATAGTATTCGCTTGACTAATCATAACGGGAGGAATTATTCCAAGAGACACGTACTATGTGGGAAAATAAAACCAACATGATTTTTTATATTCACTAAGATCAATGAAAAATTATTTAATATGAATAATGAATCCTATAAATAATTAATCAATTTAAATCTTATAATATTGACAATTAATGAAATTTGTGTGCTAAAATTTAAGGTTGTTGTATTTTAGAGGTTTCTAGACTTGATATTGTTGGTGAGTATTCAAGAAAAACTATTTATAGATGGTAAAAATCAGTAAAAATAAATCATGATTGATTATTAAAAGGATGTATAAGACATAGTCTATGAAAAAAACTGTCACATCAGTCATCATTCTAAAATATTTTTGAATTATACTTGTTATATCAACATTAAATGATCATTTTATTCAGTGGTTGGATTCCAAGACCAGTTTACTTAAGGGTGAACTGATAGAACATGTTTAATGACATAACCAAAAGGGTTGGTGACATTGATTAATGTATATAATATATGAAAAATTAAAATATATATTTATGGATAAAAGGAATAATATTGATCATAAAATAGTCATTTGGAACAAGGGAGTTCCATGTGTCTATAAAGGGTTAGTGGGAGCATTATTTTTTTCCAAGATAGATATTTTGATAACATATGAAAATAGATAGTTAGTATTACCAGTTTATTGATACTAAAGAAAGAAATTTCTCTAAGAATGAATTAAAATAGAAACTTGGTTCTAGGGAACAAGTTCTATAGATTTAAATCTATTGGGTTACTTAATTTATTCATAGTACTTGTGTAGACCATGTATTTAAAATAAAGAATAGAATAATTCAAAACTAAATTATTTCCTAAGTTGCATGGTATAAAATATTTCCACGATAGTGTGCATAGGAATATGAAGATATTATAAATAATATTTCACCAGGTTAATTTCTAGGAATCTATCTCATATGTCATGATATGTATGTGTGTTTGATTTTGATTAATCATAAATCATAACAAAAAAATATAAAAAATAACCATATTTACCACATAAACTTATAGCTAGAATTATAAAAATGTACTTGATAACTAAAAATAGATGAGTTAATGGTTAATGGATAAATAGGGATACTAGTGTTTAAGTGGGTGAAATTCTAGTATTCCTTAATATTAATTTTGATCATAATAAGGCTAAGGAAATATATAGGATAGATTTTGTTACATCTTATGGTTTCCATATTTACAATAACTAAGTATGTTATAGATTTTGATGCATCTTAAGAAGTGTTTTGGAAATGACATGTTCCAAATTTTGAGTCATACCAATAGTAAGAGTATTATTATTATTATAAGCATTGAAAATGGTATTATCCAAGATTTTAGGATTCTGATAAGTAAATAATAAGTTGGATACTCGGGGAAGATACCAGTTGAGTTATTTTCCAAATTCAGTAAGGTCGTAGTAAGAATAGTTGCACTAAAGACATGTTACAAGACCAAACCTAACCACTAAAACATAGTAGGCCCATAATATATATCCATAATCAGTAAGATCATGTTTAATATGTGAGAACTAACTAGTTAGTTTATAGTTAAATCTATTGAAATAAAGGTCCATTTGGTGTTGGTTCCATATAATGAATTTCTTTTTTACTTTAGATTAATCATATATTCATAGAATTTAATTTTAATAAATGTATTTTTGCATATTAATTGGTCTTATATGTAACTTTAATTTGATGGTGTCTAAGTTCATTTTTCACATTGAAAAGGTTATAGCAGTTCACCACTATGGTAAGAACCTTACAGTGTTGTGATGATATTATTAAAAAAATCTATAGTCTTATAAAATATCTGATGGGACACAAATGATGCAGATACCCAATTGAAAGTACTCATAAGTGGATGAGGATTTATCTCATTAATCTCAAACTTAGTAATCTTTGGGATGGAATATTATTAGGATATGCCTTCCAATAGTAACCCCATATGTTATCCATGTCATTGGATATTTCTATCTATAAAGACATGTAATGATTCTTAGACTTTAATATTATTATTAATAAATATCATGAGTCATATAGTTATATGAATTTACATAAACTATGATGACATATGTTCATGGTGCAGTTGGGTATGTTGGTCATGTCATAAATGATATATTATTAATGAATAATTCAAGGAAAGATTTTTCTCTTCCATATTTATATAAGTTGATATCTCATTCCTTTTATTGGAATGGAAATGTCAAACTAAAATCCATGTCTATGGTGTATTAATGGGTTCATTTAAAGAATATAAATAAATATGTATCAAGTATATATCTTGATGACACAAGTATAAAACCTTCTTATGAGATATCATGACAAAGGGATTATATTACATAGTAATTTTTTGTATGTGGGTGTCATCATTGCACCATTAATGTATTCCTCTATGGGTGTATTTATGTGATTCTAAATATTGATATTGGACTTTAGATAAACCCACCTAATGCCACTAAGGAATAATCCTATAAGGTCACACACTTAGAGTTCCCATTGATCTCAATTAAATTATATTTGAATTTAATTATTGGAATAAATATTATTCACCGGATTGAGGAATAATATTTATTCTCAATTTATTGGTCACATATATTCAGTCACTATTTTATATGAGAAGAATATTAAAATAAATATTTATTTTTAAGATCATGAATATTATATTTATTTATTTTTTTAAATTAATATTATTTATTATTCAAGGTTTGGTAAATTCGGAGGAGGAAATGTGAAATGTGTTAACAGGTCTGATGGAAATGATATATTAAATATCATTTAAATAAATATTAATTTATTTAATGAAGTTATATTTATTTTATCCATGATTTATGATAATGTCAAGAAATTAATTATAATAATAATATTATTATTATTATTATTAGATGTGTGGTTCACTGAGGATTAGTATAATTTTAAGGGATTGTGTGAAATTATGTATTCTCTAACCTACATTTATAAACACTTAGCTATATCATTTCCTTAGTTTATATGAAATTTATGATCAAAATTTTCTCTATGGAGAATTATATCCATGAATAAATTCTTTAGGAAATTCTCTTAAGGTCAATAGAATCTCTTACACCTCCATCATGCCTTTCAAGAATGATATAACAAGAATAAATCCTTTAAACCCAAAGGATTGTGTTGCATTCAAATTTGAGTGATGTGAGATGATTGGTACCACCATTCTAGAATCTAGTGTTCCATTGGTAACACTTTGATATCATAGGTTCATGTATAGATCCCTGCTATATGGATTCTATCATTGGATCCCCATAGCATAAAGATAGTAGAAACCAAATGACATTCAGATGATCAACATATTCTTCAATGAAAGTTCAAAATATTAGGGTAATTATTGTTTTTAAATTAGTTATAAATTGTATATTAATGATCCTCTTTCTTTATTCCAACTATCTTTATAAATTTTCATTGGATGAATTTATTGTCCATGACATTTATCATCATGTACGTTGTAGATAACTCATTGAATCTGACAATATCCAAGTTGGTCCTAACCCAAATAGGTTCTTTCATTGTGCCCAAAACCTTTAAGAATGAACATGAAGAATGTTTTAAAGTAAGTAAATAATTATTATAATTTCATTATCCAAGAAGTTAGAAGAAATACAAAGTGAGTCAGGACTCAACGTAAGGGTTTTCTTTCTAAGTCTCCATTATCCTAAGTATTATTCTTCTACTTCATACCTTCTCTTTTATATCTCAAATAAAAAATCATGAAATGAATAAATTACTATTTTTTATACATTTTTGATGAATTTATGGTCTCTTTACCTCCCTTATTGATTTATAATTCGCATAGTATGTTGCTCATAAGGATTTTTCTTGACTCAATATCTTTTTCTTGAGTCATAATATTTCTTCTTTGACCATGTTCTTATATGATTGATATAATATTCCATTCTATTTTGAAAATGATATTTTATCTTTTTGTTTGGGTAAATTAAATTTTTGTGTCATTCTCTTCTACCTTAATGAATTTATTGTTACATAAAACATGACATTGTTAAGAATAATTCCCCTCATATTTATTGCCTGTTTTTCTCCTCCATGTATGTTTTATAATATTACCATAAATGTTTTATTTTATTATTTTAAATGATAAGTATTTATTTCCTTTTAAATAATTTTTATTTCAAATTATATCTATTCAAAAGGGGGTTTTATATTTCTTTTATCGATGTGTGTTTTCATAAAACTGTTTAAAAAACCTAAAAAGGCATTTCATGGAACTTCTGTATTTTTTATCTTATAATCCAAATTTATTCTCTTTAAATACAGATTTTTGTTACATAAATTACCTTCTAAATGTTCTTATGATATATTATTTTTGGTTGATTGATATTTTTTATATCAACTGGTCCAATTCTATATTTTATCTTATGTGATACTATTTTAAATTGTTATGTAAACCATGTTATTTCTATATATTTTCATGCTAAGATATGTAATTGACTTCATTTGTAACATATATATATAGTTTATCATTATGTCATGGGTGGGTCTAATATCTCCCTCTAATGAATTGGTCAATGTTTAGCATCTCATTAGAACACTATACATGGGCCAGGTGAAGTAAGCCTCATCCATAATATTATGAGTAATCATGATGCTATATTTTTTACAATTTATACGATAATTATTTGTACACATATTTTATGTGTGAGAATGAAACTAAATTTTTTCACAATTGATGAGTGGGATTTGACCATAATGTTATAATGAATTGGTAGTGATCCTTGACCTATGTTTATAATGTCATGCCTTATGTTTATGCCACATTTCTATGTTTTCCATGATTATTATGCTCTTATGACAACTTTTCTCTTATTCCATGTTTCTATGATTGATTCCATGTTATTATTATTAACACTCATTATATCTCACCCCATTTTTATGCCATGGTTTATGATTATGATATCAGACGTCATTTTTACTTCTTTTGATTTCGTGATCTTATACCTTTAATTATTCTACTTCTATCATGATCAAGTGTCTCTATGGTTTATTATCTTTGTATTATTATTAATGTTTTACCCATTATTGATCATTTTTTCTCACTCATTGATTATGTTTACCCATTTCCCCAAAAATTTATATGAATATATTTGTATAGGATAGTTGTATGTGTAGATAATTCTTGGTTGAAAAAATGTACATTGTATTGAGAGTTAAGATGGATATGTATATAGTTCTCAAAGACACTAAAATATAAACTTTGTTGGTTGGTTGTAATTTGTGTGATGTATGAAAAGTATGTATGTTAAGAACCAGATTTAGATGTGTTGGTCTGGAGATTCTCATGTATCCCTTGTACATGATATAATAAAATAATGTTTTAGCTATAAAGTTTCATATGTGAAGGCTTGGAAGGTGAAAAAAATGAATTAATGAAATTTTATGGTGATTGTGATGATTCTTATAGATTTTTATCATAATTATTGTTTATATTGAGAAATAACAACCAAGTTGTGTATTACCTTGATATAAGAAAACATGTATCCAAAGATAACCATTTTGATAGGTCTCGTGTTATATTTCATCAACTATTCTAGGTATTTGGGTCATGAATTAATACATTTCAATTCTATAAATAATTTATATATATTTATGGAACATTTATATATGGAAATAGGACTAGGATACTTCTTATTATAGAAATAAAAGATATTAATCAAGCTCAGATAAGATTTTCATTTGAAATTTTTTATAAGGAAAACTATAATTCATAAAGTTGGTTCTCAGTGTAGAGCCCAGTGGATCGTGTAGGGTCACTGAGAGGGGGTGAATCAGTAAAAAACCAATTATACCAAGTTTTAGTTTCTCTTCAAATTATTCACTATTTAATTTTAACTACTTTACTGATTAATATATATGGATATTTGATGTACTCTCAACCCTTACCTCAATATGAAATATCATAATAGACAAGAAAAATAACACAAAAGGTTTTTACATGATTCAAATCCATCTCAAAAACCCTATTCCTTATCATGATAAGATATTTTCAAGTCATGTATTTTATTATCACTTAAATTTAAAGCGATTACAGGTTCCTGGTAAGTGACACACAATGGTTAGATTGGTATCATCCAAATTTCAAATGGTATGAATAATCAACTTCCTGAATGTATGGAGTCGTTTATATTGGTACAACTAGTTATTCAATGGTGATATTTAGACAGGAACCACCTATTCCTCAAGATACCTTCATGAACTAATTAATAGGTCTTCAAACACCAAATAGTGATCAATACAAATTCGTGCAGTTTGGATATGTTCTACACTGAAACTCACTATTATTTGTAATCATAGTGGTTCTCAATCTTAGAGTATCGATGTAATTAGATAAAAATAGGTGGTGGTGATAGTCTCATCTCCTTATTCTTTTTCTATCTATGATATTATTTTAGATTAGGCTTCTTATTTTTTCTCTTATAAAACATAAAAATGTCTCCTAAATGTGTTTGACACTCATAAATAAATAGAAAAATATTCTCTTGAAAGTAGTATAAAATTATAGAATTTCAAGTATCATAATAAACCCATAATTATGTGTTTAATAACAAGGGTTTCACTTTATTACATTCCCATTATCTTTTAGGTTTAGAGTTTTAGATAATTAGGAAAACAATTACATTAAATAGGGAATTCTAATACAAAGTTTCCATTTTTCCACAAAAAAAGGATTCATTAGTTCATAGTATAGTTTTTACTCATATCAAACTCACTTCGTTCAAGGAAAATTTTCTTTATTTATAACTATACTTCATAATAGTTCTTAATCATACATAGGATCAATGAAAAATATTTAAACACATGGGATGAGAGCAAAATCTCAATAAGGGATATAAAAGAAATAAATCCATTAGTCTAGTGAAAAATAATAAAACCCATTAAATGTTTACCATTTTTTATTAAAACTTTGAGCACATAAATAAAACATATCCACATTATAAAATCATTCTTTTCTCAAAGAAAACATTTAAAACCTCATAATAACAAAATAGACCCTTATAAGCATCTTAGAGTGTTATTTTTATAAACCATGTTCAATTGTGTTATAAATAATTGGATCCTAGTTAAATCCATTTTACAAACCTCCCTGATTAACTACCACATTCCCACCTTTGAATAAAAGTAACAATACCCAATGCATTGGGGAGATATGTTGGGGTCACCCCCCCCCCCCTATAATATATATCAGGTACCCCTGACTTATAAGATGTTTTGGGATCACATGTTATCATCTATAATGATCAAATATCATATCATGAATAAAAAAAATTAAAAATTCACCTTTTAATCATAAATCTCTTGAAAAACTCATTTGAAACCATATTACAAATAATTTTCATTTTTTGTATAAAAGGAAAAATATCCCTCTGTTTTAAAAAATCATTAAAATGAAAAATTATAAAAATATTGGGGAAATGGTTTTATTTGAAAATAACTATGGAAAAATTTAAAGTAAGATTCAAATCAATGAAAAATTATTATTATGGTAAATTTTATTCATCCAATAAAAGTTAAAAGAATGGTTCCTTTCACACCTTTTTGTAAAAGTACCTCATTCAGAAAATAACAAAAATATTCCTTTTTAAACCATATATAAAAATAAAAGGTATTATAAAAATTATTTTATATACCATTTATGAGTAAATAATATATTCTATAGAATAAATTTTATAGAAACATGTAAATGGAAACAAATATTCAGAAATGAAACTTAAAAATGTTTTAAATGGGTTTTAAAGAAGATCCCTTGTGACTTGATAAATTTTAAACCAATGAAGAATTAAAGGAAAGAAATTTTAATGTAATGTTAAACACTTTAATTTTTATTTAATAATGATAAAATACATCAATAATGTAGTTTATACACTATATAAAAGAAAACATATTGTGAAAATAGCTTAAATCTCAAAGAAAGGAAATTGTTAAAAGAAATCCATTACCTCAATTCTGACTCATCATGTACGCTCTTTTAATTCAAGAATAATTAACATATATTAATTATTAACTTTATTAATAACCTTTTTAAATTTAATTTATCCTTTTATTTCACCTTTAACCATGTCATAGTCAATTACTTAATAGATTAAGTTCACATCGGGCGTTTTGAGGATATTCAGCTCATATGTTTAAAATGAATTCAGTAGGTTGACTATGGTCAAATGAATCATGATAATATAATTTAAATAATCTTATTAATATTATAATTATTTTTATTATTATACATTAATTATAATTTTATAACCAACCTTGTAATTTTTTTATGAAAAATTAATTACATTACATCATGTAAATGATAGTTCGTACGTACACATGAGTAATGTTTCCATTTTTCAACGAATGTGAGGGAAAGAAGGTGAGTATATTTTAATATTTAAAAAATTATTATTATATCATAAATATATTATGTTTTCTTTAAATTAATTTATATATTACATCCATTTCATAAGGTTATGAAAATAAAATACATCAATTTGTGAGGTGGTAATTTGGATGTATGCATGATCAATGTTTTTATTTTTCATTGGATAGTAAAGGAAGAAGTGGAATATTTATTTACCATTATAGTATAAAATTTATATCATATATATCTTATTATTTTATTTTTATCCATCATTATTTCCATCCATAAGAGGTGGTGATGGAAAATGAAATACATTATTTCGTGAGGCGGTAGTCTGCACGTATACGCAAGCAATGTTTTTATTTTCCATTAGATGGATAAGTGGATGAAAAGGGGTAATAACATATTCATGATAACATTTAATTATATGGGATATATTTATCTTATTATATGATAATAGTTAATAGAGGTTTGAAAGAGTTAAAATAAGAAATAAAAAATAAAACAATCGGTTAAGAACTGTAACTCTTGTTTGGAAAAACTCCTTTGGTTTATACCTAAAGCCTTATTAGTATGGTATTATAGTCCAAAAAAGAAATATAATACATGGTTAAAGATTTTATGAAGTTATTAATGAAGGTATTAGATGATAAAATAGCCTATTTATTTGTGTAGGAAAGAGAAGAGGAGTGTCCTTTTATAAGTGAGGGGGATGAGACACTTGGAATGTTTCAAATGATTAAAATATATTAATTTCTTACTCAGGACAAAAGGATCTAAAATGGACCATTTTATAATAAGTGTGGGTATAGGGTAAAAATATAACCATAAATAGGATTTATACAAGTTTTCAATTCATTTTAATCCTTATTGTTTTAGTTTTAACCCTTTTGATCTACTTTAACTCTTATCAAGGAAACTAGATTTTTACCAAAGTTACTATTCATAATGACAAAAAATGAATTTAACCTATTTATCAAATTTTAACATCGTGAATCTAGATATTAAATCCATTTTTCAATATTAAATCTTCATAAATGGGATAAATTTATTTAATATAAAAATGAAAAACACAACGAAAAATGGTTTTTAGAAAAATGTGTTTTTAAGCCCAAAAATGAACTTATACCAAAATCAAGTATAATGTTAATTAATATATAATTAATTAGATTATTTATATCTAAATTAGTCTTATGTTACTTTAATATAAAATTTAAAAAAATAATGGGAATTTCCAATAACTTTATTTAATGAAAAGAAATGGAAGTTTTACAAAAAATGGTATTTTTAATTATTTATTGAAAAATCAATATTTTTAGAAAATTACCAAAATTTAACCCTAATATAATTTTGATATTTTGATTTAAAAAATGATATTACTTTTATCAGATAAAGTTTCTAAAATTTTTATAAATTAATTATAATATTCACTCACAAAAAACAATAATAAACATTTTTGAAAAAAGCGTATTTTTGAAGCATAAAATGATTATACTAAAAATTGAGTACTTATTTATTATTAATTAATCAATACATGTAATATCCTGGTTTTTTCTCATGAGTTATAGATCCTTTAATTTCCAATTTTAACCTTTATTTGGGTTTGGTTGGGTTAGACTAGACCTTGCTAGAGGATCCTATATGGTCCATTAGGGTGCTTCTAGGAAGAAACAACACCTACAGAGAAACTATTGGAGGAGTTTGGTTGTAGAAAACTTATGTAATAAATAATTAGTTTATACCATAATATATTAATTTATATCTTAAATCCTTCTTACACTATAAATAACATGGTTATACCCTATAAAGAGGGGGTATTTATAGTGAAAATCCCATGTTCACACTGTAAATATGTTAAGTAGCTTAAAAAAGAGAAATTACCTTTTCACCCCTAATACCTTATAACCTAATAATCCTTTCTAATATTCTTTTCATGCACAATATCAGTCACCAATGGAGATATTATCCTCTCCCTAACCTAGGCTTTGGGATTGTTTCTTCATCCGGTATTTGTTTCTCTCATCGTTGGTCATGTTGGATCCATGTTGATAAGTTATTCAATCTTATTACTTATTTTATTTTATGACATTGTAGTATAGAATTATAAATCTATGTGATTTAATATCCTATATTTCTATTTCATTCATATTTTTTCCTCGATTTCTTCCATTCTAGATCAAATTAGAAGATGATATTATATGGGTAGTCTACTACCAAGTTATGGTGGGTGGTCTCATTCTTTTCAATTAAAGTCTAATGATATATATATTTTGTTATTTTTTCAGGCACTGGTATTTCCATGTGTCACTTACGAAAGTGATTTTTTATTAAATTAAATGTATGAGCCTATATTATAAGACCTATGTGGCCTGTAATTACCAATGAGTGTTGAGGATCCTAACTATAAACACCCCTTTGGGTGTATTGTTAAACTAGATGAAACAACCATGAGTTGCTTATGAATTGATTCACCATAAAAGGTGTGTTCTTTACCCCTTGTAATAGAGAGGTTATAATCAACTAAATTGAATGAAATGGATTTATTCCATGATAGGTATTCTAAGCCTAGGCTATAAAATTGAACTACCTTATGAGGTGAGTTAGTCTGGTACTTTATAATTTCTAAGGATCACTTATAATTAATTTTGATGTTAAAAGGTATAGTTAGACCAAGATACCATGACCATTCATTGTGATATGGTGTGATTGAAACATGGGTTCCAACTCAGAAAGCCATGGATAGACTCATCAGGCTTATTAAATTAAAATGAATTATCAATGGACATGTATCATGCCTTGAGTAATACATGGGTTGTAACGCCCCGACCCTAGATACCCAGAGTTGGTGCATTATTAAATAAAATTGGTATGATCACAAAGGATAAAGTCTCGAAAGACTGATTAGTTTAGTAGTCTTGGAAACACTAGATATATTCATAAGTCTTACATTACATCATAAGGTAAAAAACTACAACAACATCTTGTCTTCATATCCCCTCATACTATCCCTGCAGGTCATTCATAAATTACTTCTTCACATCCTGGGAAAAATAAAACATTGAAAGGGGTGAGCTCAGATGCTCAGTAAGGATAACAATATAGCAGAAGCTTTCATAGATAATCATAAACACTTAAAGCAATTTATAACTAAAACAAAATCCTTTTAAACTTGAACTTAGGCATAATATGGCAAAGATAAAATGAAATAATGCCATTTACTTATTCACATGGATATTCTACTAGTCGAACAATCACATGAAATATCAATAACCACTTTCATAATGATGGAATGCATAATTCCATACTATCATAACCACATAGCCAAGGCTTCGTTCCAAGACTACAAATAAGATTTTTCCATGGCCTTGTGCCAAGACACTAGTTTGTCTTATGAGACCTACTGATGCATCGAGGAGCTATAGTGGGCTCCACCTGTCACTTACTAAGTCCAAAGCATTCCTCATATGAACAGGTTTAAACATAACATAAACATTCGTATTAAAACTAGCATACGAAATGTCAATACTTTAACCACAAACCATGAATGGTATAAAAATAGCACATCCACAGTCAAACATAACTCATTTGATACAATATGGAAGATTGTATTGTATCAGATTACCCTCAATTGAGAATAATGAAGGATATTTACATAGATGGAAATAATCATCAAAACTATTAGAGAGAAATATCCCCTTTTTTCTTGAAATCATTTAAAATCCACACTATTTTTCAAGAAGCCATTTAAAAATAGATTTTTGAATCAAAGTTTCCCATACCACTTTGAAACTTTTAAAAGGAATTTTGATTTGAAAACTTTAATGTCCATATAAAAAAATCCTTAAAACCATTTTTAAAACATGGACATTAATGAGAAAGATTTTGAATAATAAATATTTAAAACACTTAAAAATGTATTTTAGTTAGAGTTTCTAACCAAAAGAGAGACACTTGAATACAAATAATTGAGGTAATAAAAAATTTGTAATATCATGAGAATAAAGGGATTCATGATATACTATGTCAAAGTACATTATATACACCATATAAAAGTGATTTGGTGTATAACAACAAAGAAGTCTCAATGGAATGTAAATTGAGATGAAATCTCTCATAAAGGCAGTATCCTTAGACTAAGGATAAATCAATGACATAATTATGTGTGAAAAATATAAATACACTCAATATTATTAGATATTCAGTGTAAAAAAATCAAAGTACATTCACACATATTCTTGTAAAAACAACACCAATGAATTGGATGTTTATCTCAACAAATCGAGATTGAGTAAAAATTACTTTTATCAAGTTCATACTGATGACTTGAGAATTTATCAATGGAGTGATTATGTGTATAAAAATTATATCCACAGAAAGCGTAGTGGAAATTATGACATAATCAAATGAATAGTTATTCCACACATAATCTTGGAGTAAAATAATCAATGAAGTATGCGTAAAGCCGAATGAGTGGAAATTGAAATTTCAAATTCCCTTACCGATTTGGTAACTTATGAAACATGCACCCATGAAAGAAGAATAATACAATATTGATGCAAATATCCATAAATTAAAGTATATTACACAATGAATACAATCATGGGCAGTACACACACAACGTGCAATAAATAAGTGGTGAACAATGGAAATCTCACGGAATTAAAAGTGAGATAAGAAACCCCTTACTTTGTACTTTTTCCTTGGTCGACGGTAGGTTAACCTCCTGTATAATGGTGATATAATTGTTATTGAATTATAAAAGAATCATTTACATTAATATGATATCATATATGATCTTTTAACATTGATTTGTTAATAATATCTTAGTATTATCGTCATTTCGGGTGTTAACTTGCTCGTTTTCCTTTATATTCTTTGTTACGTAAGTCGTGTTTGTTATGGATAGGTTGTATATTATTCATATCCAGAATTATATAAATTCCTTAAACATTATTTTTAAATCATCAAATGATAATTATACTTGAATGGATACGATGGAGAATGAATCTCATCGCTTTCGTGGAGACGGTAGTCCGTACGTACGCACGAACGACAATATCATTATTTTGATTTTAAAATAATATATAATTGGATGGTATATCATATAGAGAGAATAATAATCATGTTATATTTATTATTTACATGAATTAAACACCATTATTATACCCATCCAAATAATAATTTATTGAATGACAATTACACCACGACGTGGAGACGGTAAGCCGTACGTACGCACGTATGGTGACATGTTATTCAAAGGATGGATAGAATACTAAATACGGTTGTACCATATTTATAATAATATTATAGTATATAGTAGATATTGGATTCATTATTTTAGAATGGTAATAACAAAGAAAGAATAAGTTTAAGAAGAAAAGAATTTGAAAAAGGGTGGTGAAAACATTACCTCTTCTTCGGGTTCTTCCTTTTGATTTGATCAAAAGGGCTCCTTAGGTTGGTTTTGTAGCGACCAGGGTTTTTGGCCCTGTAATACTTTTGAATATTTCTACGAATAATTCTAGAGCTAGGCACGAAGACGGTGTGCGATTCCGAGGCCCGGTGTGCCCGGAATTAATTTTATAAAAATATTAAGTTTTTTTATACTATGCACATGGAGAGGGTGTGATATCTCCTAAACGGTAGCTCAGAACGGAAATCGAATGGCACGGTTGCGTCCGGAACGTGCCTTTTACCCTAGGCGGGTTGTAAACTTTGTGGGCGCGGGCCTGCGGTGAGAAACGCCACCAGAGGCGTTTTCGTAAATAAGTAGCGAAGTTAGTGTGCGAGCGTCGTCTCACATAACTTCTGAACGGAGCCTCGAATAGAAAATATGAGTCTGTCGTTACGTTTAGAATGGCGTGTTTACCCTAGGGGTGACCTTAATTTTGTTCGCATCAGGCGTCGGGTCCGAGGCGGGTTTGGCGCCGGCGGGCGGCTGATATAAATATCACCCCCCCCCCTTTTATCGTTCCTCTCGACGTTCTTTGTCGTTCTTCGCCGCCGCTCCGCCGAATCAAGCAAACGAAGTGCCCACAAGCTTGGAATTCGATGGCGGACGTTCCAGGAGCGCGCAGCGGAAGCTCTGGAGCGCGGATCTAAGGCAGAACGTCGGCGTTTCGCCCGCGAGGTAGGCGGATTTGAGTTTTAACCCCTGATCCCGTTTTTGCTGCGTTTTTCTGCAAATTGAAGCCGTAGCAGTGTAGATCGGGTCCCGAGGGTCGTGTAGACGCCTCTGGATCATAAAACGGACCACCGGGGCGCCCCCAGCGGTCCGCAGAAGATCCGCCGGCGCGGCGGCGAGCGGTGGAGGGCCGCCGGCCAGGGCGGGCCGGCGGCGGCGGCCGGTCCGGCCTCTTTTATCATACGGGGGTCTTTAAACCCCCGTATCTTGCAATCCGGGAGCCGGATTCGCACTCCGTTTGCGGTGACGTGACCCTGACGACGATTCAAACCCTCTGGGGTGGGTTCGAGGGTTTAAAGGTTTGGGATCGTGGCCCGGGATCTAGAAACGTCGTATAAAATAATATTATTTTATTATTTTACGACTTCGGGCCGATGTAACTTCTACCCTGAGCGTCCGATTGACGTGTCGTCAGTGGCGTTGAGACTCTGATGGTACGACGGACTTTTTGAGATGGTTTTCGGGTGTTGGGACTGAGAACGGGGTGTGGGCCCCACGAGGCCCGGTTTGGCGTTTGCGGTAAAACGCAGCTTTTGCACCAGGAGTCCGATTTTGGCGGATGATTAGTCGATCCTGTGTGTTTTTTCGAGAGGATCGCAATGGTGTGATCCGTTCGATGTGTTTCGGGATCCAGGCATGGGCCCCACCCGAGCTGGCTTCGGTGAATAGTACTTTTTCACCGAGTGTCCGTTTCGGACGAGCGAGTAGTCGATTCCGCTTGTTTTTTCGAGGGGATCGTCGTGGTATGGTCCACTCAATGGGTTTCGGGATCGTTGTGTGGGCCCCGCACGAGCTAGCTATGGTGAATAGTGTCTTTTTCACCGGTGCTCCATTTCAGGTGAGTAAACAGCCTATCCTGCATGTTTTTCCACGTGGAACGCGATGGTGGCCTCGTTTTTGGCCTAGGAGGTGTGCAGTGTGGCATTGTGGCGGGTCGCTCAGGTTAGCGACGTTTGGACCAGCAGTGGTTGAGGGTTCTCCCTTGGTTCGTTCCTACGAGGGTTCGTGTGGCATCACAACCTTTGTATGGGTTTGTGATCCTCTCGATGGGATGTTTAAACTGTTAGAGTTGTGGCATCCCTCCGGTGGGCCCAGAGCGGATCCTCTAGCACCTTTACCCTAGATCGGGTTCTTGGTATCGTTGTGACCACTTATTCATGGGCGGCGATCCCCTATCTAGCAGGTTAACCCCGTAGGGTTTGTGGCATCATCAGAAATATGGTCCCCTACGCGGGGGGGTCTTGCCCAGTTGGGTTGTGGCATCGTCGGGTATACGATCCCCTACTCAGCATGATGTTTATAGTAGGGTTTCGGTATCGTTGGTTATACGATCCCCTACTCAGCGCTTGGTGTCGGTAGGGTTGCGGTATCATTGGTTATGTGATCCCCTACTCAGCGCGTGGTTTCGGTAGGGTTGTGGCATCGTTAGTTCGATCCCCTACATCGCGAGTTATACAAGATAGGGTTCCGGTATCATCGTGACCATATTTATATGGACGATGATCCTCTATCTGAGTGTGAAGCTTCTGTCGAGCGCCAGATCGGGTTGTGGTATCCCCCAGCGAATCCTGGGTGTGATCCCCTATCTGTGAGAACTACGTATGCCAGATCGGGTCGTGGTATCCCCCAGCGGACCCTGGGAGTGATCCCCTATCTGTGAGCTACGTATACTGGAGTGGGTCTTGGTATCCCCTGGCGGACCCTAGCGGCGATCCCCTATCCGAGGAGTTTGGTGGTTATGTTGTTTCAGCGATGTTTCCTCAGTGATGTTATCTGACGAGCGTGGTCTCTCGGGTGAGCGTCTGAGATGTTTGTTTGGGACCCGATGGAGTGTATCTCTCGGATGAGTGTCATCTGGTATGACAGTGTTCATGTGGTGTACTCTCCTGGTTGGGGGCAGTTGCTGGTGATGAGGTCGGTACCTCTTGTGGCTTTGTGGCGTGAGCTGTGTATATCTAGATTGTTCAAGGTGTATGTATGGGCATACACCTGAGCTGAGCTGACTAGTTGTGTTTAGCCGAGGATGGTCACGAAATAGAGTTTCTCTCTCGTCTGGTTTCCCTCTGGCTGGGATGATCGGATTGATGCCTTTTAGTTTCTCTCTTTGGTTTTGGGTTTTGGGGTGCATACTGAGTATGTTTATACTCACCCCTGCACGGGCTTTGCCCGCACATGTTTGTGTCTTGTGCAGACCACAAACCTTTTGACGGAGTCCTAGGAGGACCCGGAGCAGGCGGAGCTTAGTGAGCGAGTTGACCAGGGCGTTTACCGAAGCTGTGCCGAGGGAGCTTCCCGGTGGGTGTTTCTGGCAGCGTTCCCCTTCTTCAGAGAAGGTTGGACGTGCTTGTAGTTTTATTTTGGTGGGCCCTATTTTGCCCTTTGTACTTTTGTTGTTGCACTCTGGTTTGGGATAGATTGTATGCATGCATTTACTTTTCAGTTTCTATATCTCTGCACTGTTTCATGGAGGAGTTTGTGGGTGCGTGTGTACAGGTACCTTAGGCTAATGCCTCCCATGTGTGTGATAGCCTATTCGGCGTTGGTCGCCAGCCCCTAGCCTATTGGAGGCGGGCTTGGGGAGTCGCGGCTCGAGCCCCGTTGGGTCGGGTCGTGATAGGTTTTATGATCAAACTAAGGCCTCTAGGTTATAGTGAGGGAAGTTGAGAGAGTATTTGGGCATGGGTTGGCCGAACCAAAAGGCTTTGAAGGTGTGAATTAATGAGAAGGAGTGCCCTTTTATAAGAGGGGTGAGGGGCACCTTTGGAAAAGCTAGACATATTATTTTATAATAAATTCATATTCAATTTCTAATGGCTACAAAGTGTATTATTTAAAGGTTAAGGTGGTTATAGGTCTAAAACCACTCAACCAATAGAATTTAGACAGGTTTGGGTCATTATATTAACCTTATCTTTAAGTATTAACTCTTAGTTAATTAGTTTCACTTTTACAATGTCTCTTTGTATTTTTATATTATATGGTTAATAAACTTACTATATACATCAAAGCTACCCCCAAGTGGTCTATTAATGATACACCTATAATTATATAAGTCTCTTGGCCGAACCTTAGATTTTTAGGAATTTAATATCAATTAATAATATAATATTTTTTTTAAAAACTCTTTTATGTCAATTTTGACACTATTCAATAATTGATTTTTTTGAAACTCATAACAGAATTATTACTTATAAAAAAGTCAATTAAATCAATAATAATATGTCATATTAACCTATAAAATTATTTTAATTCAATAAAAGTCTCCAATTATATTTATTTGGGCATTTATAATGTCAATTATTTTAATTTGTCACTATTATGGTAATTACTGCATCATCATTGTGTCATAAATAAATTAAATTATTTAATGTCTAAAAATTATAAATAAAATATCATTATGTAGTAAATATTTTTATCTTTATAATGAATATTTATAATCAAATTTATCTTATGTGTAACCCTATATTAAAAATGTTTTAGTAAATAAACTTTGATTTTAACTCTTTTAACTCTTATTTGAATTAAATAATAATAAATGTCCTAATCTAATCCAAGTGGACCTAAATGATAATATTTTATTCCTAAGGTTGTTTTTGGTCGAGATAAACTTGTCCAATAGAATTAGTACATGTGTTAGGGTAATATTAATATCATTTTTACCCTTAATTACCCTATTTACTTTTAACCGTGGTAAATAAAAGTAAAAAGTTACTATTCACCAAAAAATATTTTCATCTTAATGAACCACATTTTACTCCTTTATATTAACCGTGTCTCTCGTATTTTCGAAATTCCACTCACAGAAGCGGTAAAATTAAGTTTTATGAAAAATTCAGTTTTTTAACTACCACTTAGTGGTTTCACTATTCATCAAAAAATGAAAGTTTCCAGAAAAATACCAAAAATTAGGCCTAAGATATATTTGATATTATTAATTCAAAAATGATGTCTATTTTACCAAATTAAAAACATATCAGTTGCATTAATTAATTTAAAAATTAATTCCCATCGTCAAAACAAATAGCGTGTTTTTAAGAGATAATAACTATCAAAAGATTGACACTTGTTTAAGTCTGGTTTAAATGTGAAATCTCGTCCAATGACCAAAATTGTATTAAATGGTAAAAATATATTCTAAATATACTTTAAAATCACTCAAATTAATAATTTATCACTATTAATTATTTTGATTAAAAAAGTTGTTTTTAATTAAAATTTAGTAATTTTCACTATTCATCAAAATATGAAAGTTATCCGAAAAATACCAAAATTTCACCCTAAGATAATTTCTATATTATGAATCCAAAACTGAAGTCCATTTCTAAAGATAAAATTTACAAAATTTCAAAAAGTAGGTATTACTATTTATAATGGCTAGTTTGATTGGTTGTGGTTTGTTAGAATCTCGAAGTTGCGTACAATGCACGTCATTGCATTATTCAAAGGGAAACGTACCGTGGAAGCTTGGGGTGTTACATGGGTTATTATATGAATGCCATGGATGGAAACACTTGGAGTATTTATTATTATTATTCCATGAGTAACCCTTGGGTTTATTGTATGAAATTTTAATGATGGACTCCAAGGGAAGTGGTTATTATTATACCATGAGTGACACTTGGGTTCCTTATATGGAATTCTAACGACAAAATACAAGGGAGGTTCTTATTATTATGCCATGAATGACACATGGACTTCTTATGTGGAATTATAATGATGAAATTATAGTGAGATGAATTTATACCATGCCTATAGCGATACCTAGAGTCCTTTGAGGGATGTCATGGATGGGCTTGTAGGGTGATGGTTTCATACTGCACTAGGAGCGATACTTGAGAACTTCATATAAAATACCTTGGATTGGCTCAGGTTTCCCATCAATTAATTCATTAATTAATTTAAATGGTGTGTCTTCCAAGTCAAAGAACATACTTGGATTCAGTTAGAGTGATACCTATAGGAATATCTTTTTTTATTCTTTGTAAATTTGTAAATTCTATGGTATGTGTTCATCCCTTATACCAATATGATCAACAGGGGACTCCTTGGATACAATTCAGGTCTCAAGACTTATTTTTAAATAAAATCATAAATGGGAAATATTTTAAAGATGTTTTGACATGGGCTGAAGTAGGTGGTATCGGTTGCTTTTCTCATTGGTAACTCGAACCAATATGGGTATTACATATTTTATTTACATTTTATATTATTACTTGCACACTAATTCTATATATATTCACGAACTAGATGGCATTAGAAACTATTAGTGGTGGCCTAATTATTATATCTCACACCCTATTCAAGCCACCAATTGGTACTCAAACAGACTTCTTGGATGCAGGTATGGATAAGGGAAAGTGGTCTTCTATGGATGATTGATTTCTTTATACAAGGATAGAGTATTGGAGTAGAGGACTGAGCTTATGCTCGTGATGTTATTAGAGATATATTTTTATATTTTATTCATTTTGGTATAAAATGTTGAATATGTATGTTTCTCTGTTTCCCATTTATTTATTTTTGTATAGCATGACATGATCATCATTTTTTATATAACATCGAAAATAGTTCCTATAAGTTTATTTATGATAACTTGATTTACTTATTCTTCTTCTGGTTATTTATTTATTTTTATTTTTTTGTTTATTATTATTATGATTCTTTTTTACCACACTATTATTATGAGGATATAGTCTACCCACCATCCTCTTACAAACCCTCATGATAATTTGGTAGCCTCTGGCATACGGGGAGGTTTTCTTGAGGCCATATGGCCAACCAGGTTTGGTTAACTATGAGTGAACTGGGTTTGAGACATCACAAAGTGGTATCATAGCTTTTTTATTCATTTTTTCTTATTATTTGGGTTGTTAGATAGGAGACTAGGAATTTTTTGGGATTCGGTAATGAGCTTGTTCTTGGGATTAGCTTACACACGTACAGGGAAAATCCAAATTACTTGGGAAGAGAATTGTTGTTCTAGATTATGCCTATTATAGTTTTATTGATTTCACCATTGGGTGATTCACATAATATGTGTTATTTATTATTGTTTATATGGATTAAATTTTACCCTTATACCGATATAGAAATGAGGTATTGGACATGTGCATCATTTTAGGAACATAGAGATTTATATTTCATGAATTTCCATAGCATTTAAGTTCCATTTCTTGATTTCCAATTTATGTTTCATGTTTATCTATATAACATGTTTAGGTATAGATTCAACATGATTACTTATATACCTTGTGTCCATGATTATTTCGATGTTTACTAGTATTATTTCTTCATGATATGTTTTTTGTTGTACTTATGATATAAGATTGGTTACTAAAGTGTCCACATCAACCTAAATGGTGTTTTCTCATATATCTTGATGTTGGAACCTTAATTAACCAATTATGAGATATTTTATCCATGTAACATTGGTCACATGGGCTAAAACATTTATTTTTGTGATTAAATGGGATCCAATAACAATTTATAAAGTGTATGGGTCTTTATAAATTGTTAAGGGTAACACATATAATCAAACCATCATATATGAAATTTTTTCATTCTTATGACTAATATAAAAATCTGGTCATAATTACATGAAATGATAATTTTAACTTATAAATCATAGTACTTTATAACTTGGGAATGTTTACTCATATAACTAGATTATTTTATGTACTTAAATGAGTATAAATTGTTGATCCTTAATGATTAAATGAAATGTTTATTGTTAAATAGTGATGCCAATTGTATCTTTATGGGTGTTTTCCTATATAAATTTCAATTGAAACATAGTATAATAAAACCCCTGATAGTAAATAGAGAAATTGGACCAAACATAACCTTAGTAGTGGGAAGTAGTTAGTATCTATTATGATTCCTTATTGTCTTATATGTCACCCAGAGCTTTAGGAGAAGGTATAGGTGTGTGACTCTTATATAGGAAGGATTTTACATGTCCTATTGTTATATATGTGATTAATATCATTATAAAATATTTTATGAGGTGTGTTCTAGAAAATTATATATCTATTTTACCATGACATCCTCAAGTTGTGCACCAGGAGGGTAGCGATGACCATACTCTGGAGGTGGTGGGCCCTGAACCACCAATATTACCTCTATTAGTTCCACTTACGGCACCTCCTGTTATACCGGAACTAGGTTTTGATGGCCAGTTTTTATAGGGTTTTCTATGGCTCATGAAGACCATGCATGTATCCCCTTGACCTACCCTAACTATGGAATATTTGGCGTGTGAGTTTCAGTAGCAGCATCTGCTCATGTTTTTGGGGGATGATGGTCCACAATCTGCAGATTCATGGTTGGAGGTCAAGTTATCTCTCTTCAAGAATCTATATACACCTCATGATAGGAGAGTGAAGATATCCATGTATATTCTTTGATATTCAAGCATAGTGGGATGTTATTACTTAGTCAGATCATTATTAGGACATGGTTTAGAGAAATTTTCAGATGTCCTTATATGGTTATTTTTATCCTGAGAAATTGAGGGATAATAGATCCAAAGAGTTTATACACTTGGATCAAGGTGGTTTATCATTTATAGAATACTCCACATGTTTCATATAGATCCATCACTTTACATCAATTCTTCTAGGTAATGAGTTATCTGGGGCTAGGTGATACAATGATGGTCTCAGTCATGACATCTGATCACAGGTGAACATATTTCAATTAAGTATCATGTTTGGGATAGTGAATTGGGAACTCAATTAATGAGTGTAACCTTGGAGAGACTAAGGGTGTGATCTAGGGTGCTTTGGATCTTATACCCAAAACTAATTTGACTGGCAGTAGGAAGCACTGTTTTTTATCCTTTTTATATGAGAAGCAGTTGTCAGAGTGTGTGTTCAGGTAGCCAGGTGGTTTTCCATCAGTGTGGTAGGATAGGATATATGAAGACCCAGTCTATTAAGAACCCATTTGGTTTCTTAGATTGTAAAAATATGGTTCATATCTAGTTCTTTTAAATAATTGGATGGGTATATATTATCTGTAATGACTCTATGTTCATGATCAAGGTTAGAAACCCCTATTAGGTAGGGAGATGGAGTATGATTGGATGATTGGGCTGAGGAGGTGTTCGTGGACAAGGAATCCAGACACCTGGATTATAGTGACAATAGATAATGACTACCTAGAGTGGTCAGGTTGTATCTTAGGGCCTTGGTTAGGTCTAGGTATATAAAGTATAGTTGATTCCTAAGGATCAGAGTGCCAGTCCATCTACAGTTAGAGGTATGATCTTATTAGCCACTACTCTCATTTTTGTATAATTTGATATAGGTTTTTCCCACTCTTTTTTTATATATGGAGAATATGGAGATTATTTTCCTTCAGATAGATTATTTTTATGGTATGATGAAACTCGATACTCTATTGGGAATTTTATTGGAGAGTGTATGTCAGTGTAAGAAATTCCCCTTGTGATAGGCGGGTATCATTTCTTATGGTACCTCTTCATCCTTGAGATTATAAGATTTGTATCATTAACATGATATAATAGTTAGTTCCTTATCACACTTATGTTGGATTCTATCATTGGAGGGTGTATTTCACATCACCATAAGGTGATAGTTATATTCATGAGGGTGAATGGGATGTCCATACAGTTCGAGTTGGACCCAAGAATCAGGGATGGGGTAGGGTGACAGCCCAGATTACTAGCCTTTATATGGATGATCAGGGATGCATCGATATTATTTCCCTCCTGTAGTAGATCATTTCATGTATGTATTCCTTGAATACTTTTCTAGACTACCTTCTAAGAGACAGGTATATTTTACTATTAAAATAGTTCCAAGAGAAACATCGTTATCTATTGTTCCTTACTGGATGGCCACTACTGAGTTACAAGAGCTCAAGAGGAAGCTTGAGTACTTATAAGAAAAGGGTTTTATATTAAATATTACTTCTATATGGGGGTGAACTTTCCTTTTTTCAAGAAGGTGGATGGTACCCTCAAGCTTTGTGTGGATTACCATCGATCAAACCAGCTTATGGTTAAGAACCGGTATCAACTGCCACATATAGATGACTTCTAAAACCATATCTAAGGATTGAGGGTTATCTCTAAGATCAATTTGAGGTTAGGATATCATTAAGTTCATGTTAGACCATCATATATACCATGTACATCATTCCCTAGAAGATATGGATTGTATGGGTATTTGGTCATGTCATTCAGTCTTATGAATGCACTAGTAGTATTCATGGATTTTATGAATAAAATTTTACAACCATATCTAGGTTTATTTGTGTTAGTCTTCATGGGTGATATCTTGGTGTACTCACATACTTTACATGAATATTCCCAGAATATTGATATCATTTTGAGCACATTAGCACTAGTTTTATACTAATCCCACTAAAATTCCACTTTTGGATCGATAAAGTTCATTTCCTATGTCAAATTATCTCATAAATAGGAGTATCAGTTGACCTAGTGAAGGTGAGAGCCATAGTTTCCTGAGAGCATCCCAAGAACGTCTTTGATATGTGGAGTTTCTTGAGGATGGATGGATATTACAAGTGCTTTATATAGGATTTATCATGCCTTGAAGCACCAATCATAGGCTTGACCAAGAATGGTTTCAATTTTACATGGTCTAAATCATTCAATAAAGATTTTCAGGAGTTGAAAGGGAGATTGACTTCAACACTGATCCTAATTTTACTTGAGCCTAAAAGAGGAAACATAATTTATTTTGATGCATCAGGAATTAGGTTGGGAGATATTCTAATGTATGGAGATCGATTCATTCCATATAGGTCTCATTAGTTGAATCCTTATTAGCATAATTACCCAACTCATTATCTCAACCTATAATTTTTGGTTCATGATTTGAATTTTTTGAAGGATTGCTTATGAGGAGAGTGGATTTTGGTGTATAAAGACCACAAAATCCTCAAATACATCTTTAAACAGCATGAATTTAATCTCAAACAATTAATATGTGTTTAATACCAACATTTTTTTACTTTTATCTTACTTATACTCTTAATAAAGTCAATTTAATTACTAATGCTCTGAGTTGGAAAACTCATACATGGGTAGTTCTGGATGTCAACAGTGAATGGAAGTTGATGGTCTTGTTTTCTAAGATGTGTCTAGAGGTGTAGGACTATCATGGATAGTCTGTATAAGAATCTTTGGTACTTTTCAATTCACTTTTAGATAGAGTGAATATGAGTAAGCTTTCAAATCCTAAGGGCTTGGTCTTACTTGAGAGTATTTCAGGTGAGGAACCACCACCTAGTTGTGTTGTTAATAGGTATGAGATCTTTCATATTCATAGGTTTGTATTGGTTACTACATACATCCAATAGGATTTGATTCAATTATATCATGCCTCTTCTTGGGTGGTACATCTTGGACTTATGAAGATGTACTGTGATTTAAATTGCTAGTATTTGTGGCCTGGTTTGAAAAGGGAGATAACTAGTTTCGTTACTCAGTGTTCCACTTGTCTTTAGGTGAAGGTAGAACACCAGTAACTAGTAGATATATTACATTCATTTTCCATTATTAAGTAAAAATGGGATGGAATCACTATGGTTTTTGTGATGGGATTGCCTAGGTCACCTTGAGGTTGTGAATAAATATAAGTGATTGTTGACATATTGATAAAGTTCACTCACTTCCTACCTACCGAATAGACCTTTTTAGTAGATGGGCTAGGAAGGCTATATATCAGAGAGATCATACGCCTTCACGGAGTTCCATGTACTATCATATTAGACATAGATGATCATTTTTCATTGTGGTTCTGGAAGGGGTTACAGAGGGAACTGGGTTTGTAGGTAATGTTGATTGAAACCTATCACCCACATACTGATGGTAAGTCTAATCATACAATATAGATATTGGAGGAAATTATTTGAGCATGTTTCATTGAAATTTTAGGTCCTTGGGAGAAACACTTACCTCTTATTGATTTCTCTTATAATAATAGCTTCCAAGCAACTATACAGATGGATCATTATGAGGCTCTATATAGTAATTTGTGTCATTCACCCGTGTTCTAGTTAGAGGTAGGAGAGGAAGTGCTACTGGGACCTCATATCATTCAAGATACTTCATAGAAGTTATAACTTATCTATAACCATATGGTTACAACTCAATATAGACATAAGTATTATACTAATCATTGTCACCAACCATTAGAGTTTGAGGTGGGAGATTAGGTATTCTTGTTTGTTTCTCCTAGACTGGGGAAAATATGGATTCTGAGATAGGGTAAAATTTCACCTTGTTATGTTGGGACTTTCAATATTCTAAAGAGATTCATTTTGGTATCCTATTAGTTAAAATTACCTAAGAGGTACCAATACATGAACTATGCCTTCCATGTATCTCAGATGCATCATTATCATTCTGTCCATCTCATATTCTTTAACTTGATGAGGTTGATTTGGAGGTAGATAAATCCATTGAGGATCATCCATTATGTATTGTTGATCATAGAATTAAGGCTATATGAGGGATTTCAATTCCTCTACTATGGGTGTTATGGAGTCAAGGTCATGTACAAGACGAGACTTGGGAGCAAGAGTTTGATGTATGTGCCCAGTGGTCGAAGTTATTCATAGATGAGGCTTTATAAACTTTATAAGGGAAACTCAGGGAAGAGTTAATTTAAGGAGGGGATATTGTAAGATCTTGGTTTTTTCTCATGAGGTTTGGATACTTTAATTTTCAGTTTAAACCTCTATTTGGGTTCAGTTGGGTTGGTATAGACCATGATAGAAGATCCTTTATGGGCCATTAGGGTGATTTTGGGAGGAAACAGTACCTACGGAGAAACTTCTAGAGAATTTTTGTTATATACAACTTATGTTCTAAAAAATTTGTTTACATCATAATATATTAATTTATGGATTAAACCCTTATTAATTCATAAATAACTTCAGAAGAAACCATAATTATGAGGTATTTAGAGCATAAATTCCCTATTTACATCATAAATGTGTTGAGAAGCTTAAAAATAGGGGAAATTACCTTTTCACCTCTAATACCTTATAACCAAAAAATCCATCCTCCTCTTCCTTTCACACATAATAACAGACACCCATGGAGAGATTCTCCTCTCCCTAACATAGGATTTGGGATTTATTGTTCGTCTGATGTCTATTTCTCTTTCCATTGGTCATGTTGGATTTGTTTCAATAATATCTTCAATCATCTTTCTTCTTTTCTTCAATTACCTTTCCATATGGAATGATAAATCTGTGTGAACTAATATGACCTATTTTCATGTTGTTCATCTTTTTTCCTTGATTTCTCTTGTTCTGGACTGAATTAGAAGCTAATATTAGATAGGGAGTCTAATACCAACCTACGGTAGGTGGTATCATTATTTTCCCTTAAATTATAGTGATATATATATATATACATAATTTTTGTGTCGTGCACTAGGATTTTAGTGCATCACTTCCTAATTTTATTTTTTCTTAAATTAAATGTATAAGCCTATGTAATATGACCCATGTGGCCCGTAATTACCTATAAGAGTTGAGAACCCCTACTAGAACCACTCATTTAGGTTTGTTGTTAAACTAGATGAAACAACCATGAGTTTCTTATGAATTGATTCACATTTCAAGGTGTGTTCTTTACCCCTTGTAATAGAGATCTTATAATCAATTAAATTGAATGAAAGAGATTTATTCCATTATAGGACTTATAAGCCTAGGTTGTGAGATTGAATTACCATTTTATGTGATTTAGGATTGTTATTTTATAATTTATAAGGATCACTTAGATTTAATTTTCAGGTTAAAAGGTATGTTTATATGGAGATATTGTTACCATTCATTATTCCATGTAATGGGTGAAACATGGGTTCCAACTTGGAATTCCATTGATAGGCTCATTGGTCTTAGTGAATTAAAATGAATTATCAATGGAAATATATCACATTGTGATCGATACATGGGATCTAATATGAATTTCAAGGATGGAAACACATGTCAGATTGATTATTATTATGCCATGAGTGTCCCTTAGGTTCTCGGTATAGAATTACAAGGATGGACTCCAAGGGAAGTGGTTATTAGTATACCATGAGTGACACTCAGGTTACTTACATGGAATATCAAGGAAAAATACCAAGGGCAGTTCCTACCATGAGTGACACTTGGGCTTCTTACATGGAACACCGAGGATGGAGTTAGAGGGTGATGAATTTATAATAGTCCTAGAGTGATACCTATATTTCTATGAGGGGTGTCATGGAATGACATATAGGGTGATCAGTTCATAGTGAAACTGGAGAGATACCTAGGTTCTTCATAAGAAACACCTTGGAAGGACTCATATTTTCATTCAATTAATTGATGAATTAATTTAAATGATGGATATTCTAAGTCAAATAACATACTTGGATTCAGTTAGAGCTATACCTATATGATGGACTTATTTTATTCTTTTTAAATTTATAAATTCCATGGGATGTGTTCATCCCTTATATCAATATGATTCACAAGGGACATATCGGCTATGAGCCTGGTCCCAAGACTCATTTGTAAATAAAACCATAAATGGAAAATCTTTCAGAGACATTCTAACATGGGCCAAAGTGGGTGGTATCGTTCGAGTGTCCCATTGGGAACTCATACCAACATGGGTACTGTATATTTAATTTATAGTTTATATTATTATCTAAACACTACTTCTTTAATTATTTACATATTATATGGAATTAAGAACCATTGGTAGTGGCCTACTGAGTATATATCACACCCTATTCGGGTTGTCGATTAGTACCCAGATGTACTTCATGGATACACGTAGGGACAAGGTAAAGTGACCTACAATGTATGCTTGATTTCATTATACTAAGATGGGTTATGGGAGTAGAGGACTGATCTTATGCTATTGGAGATAGATTTTGATATTTTTTTCATTTTTGTATAGCATGTTGTATATGCATGATGCTTTGTTTCCCATGTATTTCTTATTTTATAGCATAACATGGTCATAATTTTGTATATTACATCGAATATGGTTCATACCAGTTTATTTATGATATCTAGATGATTTACTTATTCTACTACTAGATATTTATTTATTTTTCTTCCATTATTTATTGATATTATGATTTTTATGTGCCACGCTATGATCATGAGGGTATAGTCTCCCTATTATCCTCTTACAAACCCTTTTTTATAATTTTCATCCTTTAACATACATGGAAGCATTCTTAAGGCCATGTGGCCAACTGGGTTTGGTTACTTATGAGTGAACCAGGCCTGGGACATCACAATACATTTACATTATATAAAAACTATGTGCATATTTTTCATAATGTGGTTATTCCTATTAATAATGCAAATTTAATGTCTAGGTTATGAAGATCATATTTAAATAATAATATTTTTATAGTATATCCTAATTCACTTAAATATTGGTGTTTCATTATAAGAAAGATTTTGAGAATAATATTTATTTAAAATAAATTTTTTAGGTGTTACATTCTAACCCCTTAAAGAAAGTGAATCCTCTCAATTTTATCTCGTTCCAAATAAAAGGGGTTTAAAACATTTTTTTAAATCAATTATAGGGAAAGGAAGAAAAAACATATGATCATGAAAGGAAAAACCTTTTTAATATTTAAAAATAGATTTTTTTCCCGCATTTTGAAAAAAGGAATGATAAAACATCCTTTTGAAAAGAGGAAGGGGAACATGAATCTCTCTTAGAATAACACGTAATCAGGTACCTGGATAATGAGAAAATTGGTAGGAAGTGAAAATATGGAAATATAGGGAAAAAAATAACATCCAAGGAATAATAGATTGATAAATAACATGGTCATGATAAAGTTAATGACCAAAAAACATAAATCGGTATGTGATAAAGAAGACCATCAATTCACTAGAAATGAAGGTAAGAGGATAAATGTTTTACTTGAAGAAACTTTTCCTAGAGTTGATGGATTCTTATACTATCAAGATAAATAACATAAGAAAATATACCTACTTTATTTATTTTCATTCCAAAATCATAATTTCATCCTTTAGTTTTACTTCAAGAAGTTTTTTCAATTTTATATCATCTCTTACTCCAAGAAATGAATATTTAAGATAATTGTTTTTTTTTCTAAAGCACTAAAATTAACTTTTAATATATTATAAGATCTAAAATAGTATAATAATTCATTCCTCTTATTTTTAGACATTAATTAAAACCAAAATGGTGAATACAATATAAGATAATGTCCAATGTGTATAAAACTTTATATGAATAAGTATTAAATTAATATCCAATGCCTCAACAATAACACCCAAAGTTCAAATTAAATCATTAAATAAATATGTAACCTTAAAACTCTTCAAAATATGTCTAACCAAGATTGAAACTCAAAGATTATAATGATTTTATCTCATATTCTTCAGTGATCAACTTAAAAATTATCTCCAAATAATATCATTCACTCATAAATCCATATACCAAAAATGTGTATTCCCGGATCATATAATCTCCAAAATATGTTAATATTTTCCATTAATAACCCAAATCACCATAAATATATAATAAAATCATATATTCTTCCAAAATATAATTAAAACATTATTCCTTAAATAAACTCTCATATTATCCAAAAATATTTTTTTTACCTTAATCATATAATATTCCCAATATAGTGATCTTATTTAAGAATAAATTTAATCACTTATTCATCAAATCTCATTTTAATATCATGGTTATCTATATGATAAATCATATGTTCACAAAATGTAATAACCCTTTTATCTTAACTAAACATCAAAGATCATCCTAATTCTAAAGTTAATCAATACATTTCAACTTATGTCTACAAAATATAAAATCATTCTTACTCAAAAAGGTATTATTGTCTCAAACATTTATTAAAAAATAAATAAATGCCTTTTAAAGTAATCCTATCACATAAAACCTAAAATGGTACTAATTCCTTTAAACTTATGACCATCCTTAAATTTATAAACCCTTAAATAACATACCACTACATCATAACCATAAAAACCCTATATATAGACATCTTCAATCATTTAAAGTTATTTATAATCCATTATCCATGATTTTATATCGTATTTATTTATAATTACTTACTAAAATTAAAAATATGAATCATGTACTAATATTCATCAATCTAAATCTATTCATTTTTTCTAATTTAAACATAAATAACTCATAACTTTGAATATAGATCTCCATTCATTCTAATCCCAATTATAAAGACACATACCCCATGATATACCAGATCAAGTACATACATTATTAGAATGCCTAAAAACCTTTTCAAGTTTCTCTTCTTCCTTTATCCAGGTAAAATCATTACATCTTGATTAAAATAGATGTTGACTGAGATTGAGATTTTTAAACAATATAGTTTTTTGAATATATAGCTTTGATAGATCATCACAAACTTATTTCCATAATAAATTAAGATATAATTTGACATGAATTTTTCAAATAAGGGTTAGTGTTTATGAAAATCAAAAAATTCAGATAAGAAGATAAATATATAAGTTGTTTGAAGGTCACCCACCTTCGTAGTCGAGTATAGGGTTATAAATCCTTTTTCTCAATCATCCATTATAAAAACATGATAATGTTCCTTATGGTATTTTCCAAATTGGGTATGATAAGAAATTTTTCTTTTCAAAACATAGTCAAATATATCCCAAGTTCCTTCATGATATCGAATTATAGAAGATGATTGGATACATTATAATTTTTTTACAGGTAAGTTGAATACTAGAGAAGGTTTATAAATCACACGAGAAAGATTTTTCAATTATTATTGAAAGGAAATCCTATGGAAGGAAAATTAGTTTTTTGTTTAATTTCGGCCCATAAATCGTGAATAAGATATTTTACCCAGATGGAATAAATTTTTGAGTCAATAACCAATAATTTCATTAAGTAAATCAAATTTAAGAACTAAATAAATTTTATTAGCCTATATTATAAATGTATTAGTCTATGAAACCCTTCCTTTATTCTAGGATACTTTTGATTCACCTTAGGTTTAACCTAGGTTTCCTTAAGTTATGTTATTTTATACTTCTTAACCTAATCCCAAAATAACCATAATTCATCTTAGAATACTAACTTTTACAGTTAGATAAGACTTCTAACTTATGATCCCAAAAAAATATTATCCCTTAAAGTTTTCAAAATATTTTAGCGACATCATATACTATAAATTTTTCTAAACTCTTACTTTTATACCAATTATAAATCCCCAGATCTTAGTTAGCCCTTAATTATGATTTTAATAATAATGTTTCAATTTCTTACATTCCAAAAATCTTTTAGGTTTATATTTTTAGAGAATTTGGAAATCTATTATGCTACATATGGAACACTAACACACAATCTCTATTTTTTATACCAAAATAGGATTCATAAGTTCAAAGTCTAGTTTTCACTCATGAATCACTTGCTTTATTCAAGAACTATTTCATTTATTTGAAGATAGACTTCAAAATAGTTCTTACTCGTCATTAGGACCTATGAAAAACATTTGAAAACTATGGATGAGCACAAAATCTCAGTATGGGATATACAATAAATAAATCCATTAGTCCAGTGAAAAATAATAAAAGCCATAAATTTTTTATCTTTTTTCACAATAAAACATTAGGCACAAAAATAAAACATATCCACAATAAAAAATCATCCTTCACTCAAAGAAAACATTTAAAACCCCATATAAAGAAAAGTGAGATCCTTGTAGGAATATTAGAGCATTATATTCATAACGTGTGTTCAATTGTATTAGAAATAATTGGATCCTAATTAAATTCATAGGAGAAACCTCCCCAGTTAACTCCCTAATTATTTCCTTTGAAGACAAAAAACATTACCAAATGCATTGGAGGGATATATCAAGATCACCCTCTGTATAAGCTATATCGGGCTCACCCATTGTATAATTCATATTTAGTACACCCATAATCATGTTCAAATACAATATTATGAATAAAAAAAATTAATATTTCACCTTTTCATCATAAATCCCTTTAAAAATTTATTTAAACCCATATGAAAAAAACATTTTCAACTTTCATATAAAAGGATAATATCCCTTTATTTTGAAAAATATTTAAAATGAAAAATTCAAAAAATATTGGGTAAATGGTATTATTTTAAAATAACCATGGAAAACTATAAATTAAGATTCAAGTAAATGAAAATTCATGATAATGGTAAATTTCCTTCATGTAGTAATAGTAAAAATAATGATTCTTTTCACACCTTCAGTAAAAATACTTCATTCAAAAAATGATAAGAATATTAATTTTTAAAACTTTTAAGAAATTCAAAGGTAGTAAAAAGATTATTTTATAAACTATTTATGATTAAATAAGATACTCCATAAAAAAAATTAAAAGAAAACATGTATATGGAGTAAAAAGAGTTAGAAAGGATACTTAAAAATATTTAAAACATTTTTTAAATAAGATCCCTTATAACTTGATAAATATTAATCCAATGAAAATTTGAATGGGTTTTTAAAAAATTTAATATTTAGATAATAATGATAAAATTTATCTATAAGGTAGTTTATACCCTATATAAAAAAACATTTTGTGAAAATATCTTAAGTTTCAAAGAAAAGAAATTGAGACTAGAAATCCATTATCTCGATTCCAACTCATCGCGTACACTCTTTAAATTATATAATAATAAACTTATCTTAATTTTTTTTATTAAAAAAACTTTTCAATTTTATTATTTATTTTATTTCACTTTTACCCATGTCATATTTTATTACTTAATCGATTAATTTCATATCAGATGTTTTGAGGATATTCAAATATTTTTCCAAAATGACTTTAGTAAGTTGACTATGGTCAAATGAATCATGATTATATGATTTATATAATCTTAATCATATTATAATTAAAAATATTATACATTAATTATACTTTTAGAACCAACATTTTAATGTGGTTATGAAAAATGAATTACATTACATCATGGAGATAGTAGTTCATATGTACGCATAACTAACATTTCCATTTTTCAACGAACATGAGAGAAAAAAGGTAAGTATAGTTTATATTTCCATAATTTTGATTATATCATAAATATATTATTATTTATTTAAATAAAATTATATTTACCATCCATGTGAGGTAGTTATAAATAATAAAATACATCGGTTCATGAGGTGGCAGTTTGGGTATACAAATGGGTGATGTATTTAATTTTTTTTAATGGTAAAGAAAGAAGTATAATATTAATTTAACATTATAGAATTAAATTTATATCATATAAATAATACTATTTTATTTGGATCCATAATTATTACTATTAATAAGAGGTGGTGATGGAAAATTAAATACATTGTCTCACAAGGTATTAGTCCACACGTACGTACGAGCGATGTTTTTATTTACCATTATATGGATAAGTAGATGAAAAAGGGTAATACCATAAACATAATAAAATTTTAATATATATTAAATATTTTTTTTATTATATGAAAATGGTTAATAGAGTTTTTAAGGAGTAAAATATGAAATAAAAAAGAAAACACTTGGTTAAGAACTATACCTCTTCTTCAGACAAACTCCTTAGGTTTACACCTAAATCCTTCATAGTATGGTATTATGATCCAAAAAATACCTATAAGACATTTGTAGGGATGTTATAAAGGGATTTTGGAATGTATTGGATAATTTTAGAGGCTATTTAATTATGTAGGAAAGATGATAGGGGGTATCCTTTTATAATTTATGGATAGTACACACTTGGAATGTTTCAAAAGATTAAAATATATTAATGCCTTGATCAATACAAGTTACTAAAAAATGGTAAATTTTCAAATAAGGAATTTACTATGGTATAAATATGACCATATAGTGTATTTATACAAGTTTTTAAGTTATTTTAACACTTGTAATTTTATTTTTAACCTTTGAAAACATCTTTAACTCTTATTATGGTAACTAGCTTTTTTACCAAAGTTACTATTCATAATGACCAAAAATGAAGTTTACTTATTTGTAAAATTTGAACCTCTTTAATTCAAATAAAAAATTCATTTATCAAGATTTAATCTCTATAAATTTTATAATTTAATATAAAAAAACAAAATGCAACAAAATACAATTTTTTAAAAAATGCATTTTTAAGCCCAAAAATGAGCTTATACCAAAATCAAGTATAATGATGATTCATATGTAATTAGTTAGATTTTTTATAAATAATGGAGAATTATTTTACTTTAATATAAAATTAAAAACATAATGGGACTTTAAATTACTAGATTTAATGAAAATAAATGACAGTTTTATAAAAAATTAGATTTTTCACTATTTACTGAAAACATTAATCTTTTTAGAAAAATACAAAACAAAATCAACCTAATATGATTTTTATATGTTGATTGAAAAATTATATAATTTTTATCAAATAAAATTTCTAAAAAAATTATAAATTAATTATAATATTCACTCATAAAAAGCAATAGAAACCATTTTTTGAAGAAAATGTATTTTTGAAGCACAAAATGACTTTACTGAAAATTGAGTACTAATTTATTATGTATTAATAAATAAATTTTAATTATATAAAACCTTTATAAATATTTTTAATAATTTTTTTATTCCTATGTTATAATGGTCATATTTAAATATAATATTTTACAGTATATCACAACGTGCTTAAATTTTGGTGTTGCGCGTTAAGAAAGCTATCAAGAATAGTATTCTTTAAAACTAAATTTTTAGTTTGTTATATATTCCATATCTCATTTACATAATATATATAGTGTTTCAATATCAAAAGATATTATTTTAATTTTTTTCTTCTATACACTAATAAATATTCATGGTACAACTGTAATATTTTCTCCATAATTTGTGGTCTTTAAATTCTCTTGCATATATGGTCATTTAAAAAAATTAAATTGATATTATATTTGATATAATTTCACCTAAATAAATATTGTAACGCCCTGACCCTAGTTACCCAGAGTCAGTGCATTATTATATAACATTGGCATGATCACAAGGAAATCATGTCTCAAAAGACCAATCAGTTTAGTATTATTGGAAACAAGATTCATACATAAATTCAACTTTATAAGTTGAAAAGAAATACAACATAAATTTATTCTATTAGAAACATCCAAGACTCCTAGATTATGCCTGAAAGTTACTCATAACTAACTTCTTCATATCCTGGGAAAATGAAACGTAATAAAGGGGTGAGCTCAAACGCTCAGTAAGGGTAAGCAATACAATGGAAGATAACATAAATATTAAGCATGGTTAATAATCGAAACCACATGCCTTTACCAATAATAAACATGAATAGTTTTATGGAAGGAATATGAGCTAAGTTAATAATGCCATAATAAAACATAATCATGGGTATTCTACTAGTCGAATGACCACATGAACCATCAATATTATTTTCATAATGAGGGAATGTAAAATGCCTGACATTCTGAAACATTTTATCAAGGCCTCATCCAAGATGTCTAAAAATGATTAAGACCTCGGCCAAAACCATATATCAAATTGGGAAAGGTCTCTGCCAATTCCATGTCTAGTTGTATCATGAGACCTACCAATGAATCGAGGAGCTATAGTGGGCTCCACCCATCACTTACTAAGTCCAATACATTCCTCATATGAAAAGGTTGAAATATAACATAAACATTCGTATTAAAACTAGCATACGAAATGACAATACTTTAACCATGAACCATTAATGGTATAAAAATAGCACATCCACAGTCAAAAATTTCACAAAACCTTCAATACAATATGGAAGTTTTGTATCATAATAAATCAACTTCTAATAAACTTAAAATCCATAAAAGGATGTTGATATAGATGAAATCAAAACCTTTTTTAGAGAAATATCTCTTTCTATTTTGAAATAATTTGACAGTCACATAATTATAAAGAAAAAAATTATTTTAACAATATTCTTATGATCTTGTAAGGGAAGCTTCAATGATGCTATAACGGTGGAAAATAGTTGCACCCGCCGTATAAGTTAAAAAACATTCTTTCCTTAAATTTTTCAAAAATGTCAAGAAGTACCTTGTTTGGAAAACGATAGAAAGATTCCTTTATAAACATCTTATAAAAGTAAAACAAGGGTATAAATGACTTTAACCCATAGTCTATATCATAGTCAGAATGTTTTGAAATACATTTTTAAGAAACATGGATGTGGATGATAATGAGGTCCCAGTAGATAATTACATATAAACAACCTCGGATAATGAAGAGATTGTGAAATTAACCCTTACCTTGTACTTTTCCTTGGTCGAGGGTAGGTTAACCTCCTATATAATGGTGACATAATTGTTATTAAATTATACAATAATCATATATATTAATATGATATCATATATGATCTTTTAATATTGCTTTGTTAATAATATCTTAGTATTATCGCCATTTCGGGTGTTAACCAATTCGTTTTCCTTTATATGATTTGTTACGTAAGTAATGTTTGTTATGGATAGGATTTATCTTATTCATATTCATAATGATACTAATTATTTAAAAAATTATTTTTAATCATCTAATGAAAATTAGTCTTGAATGGATACGATGGGGAATGAATCTCATCACATTTGTGGAGACGGTAATCCGTACGTACGCACGGGCAACAATATAAATATTTTGATATTAAAATAATATATAATTGGATGGTATATCATATATACAGAATCATTATCATGTTATATTTATTATTTACATCAATTATACATCGTTATTATACCCATCCAAATAATAATGTATCGAATAACAATTACACCACGACGTGGAGACGATAAGTCGTACTTACGCATGTATGGTGACATGTCATTCAAAGGATGGATAGAATAATGAATATGGTTGTACTGTATTTATAATAACATCAAAGTATATATAATATACTGGAGTTATTATTTTAGAATAGAAACAACAAATAAAGAGGAAGTGGAAGAAGAAGGGAACTTGAAAGAGGTGATGAAATATTTACCTGATCTTCGAGTTCTTCCTTTTGATTTGATCAAAATATCTCCTTAAGTTGGATTTTGGAATAAATTAAGGCCTATATATGAAGTTAGGATAGTTGAGAGGGTATTTGGGTAGGTTTTGGCTGATCCAAATGGCTTTTAAGGTGTGAATTAGAGAGAAGGGGGAGTGCCCTTTTATAAGAGGGGTGAGGGGCACCTTAGTAAAAGCTAGAAATATTATTTTATAATAAAATAATTTTCAGTTTCTAATGGATCCAAAATAAATTATTTAAATACTAAGGTGAATATGGGTATAAAACCACTCAACCAATAGGTTTTATACAGGTTTGGATCACTATATTAACCTTATCTTTTAGATTTAACTCTTAGTTAAATAGTTTGACATTTACCATGTCTCTTTATCTTTTTATATTATATGGTTAATAAACTTACTATATACTTCCAAGAAAACCCTAGGCATTTCATTAATGATACACCTATAATTATATAAGTCTTTTTGCCAAACATTATATTTCTAGGAATAAAATATCAATTAATAATATAATATTTGTTTAAAAAACTCTTTTATGTTAATTTTGACACTATTTGGTATTTTGTTTTTTCTAAATTTATAACAGAATTATTAATTCAAAATAAATTCATCTAACCAACCCTAATATGTCATATTAACCTAGAAAATTAGTGTAATTCATAAAATGTCTCAAATTACATTTATTTGGATATTTATAATGTCAATTATTTTAATCTTTCATTAATTAGGTAATTACTGCATCATCATTGTGTCATAAATAAATTAAATCATTTAATGTCTAAAAAATATAAATAAAATACAATTATGTAGGAAATATTTTTATCTTTCTAATTAATATTTATAGTCTAATTTATCTTATGTTTAACCATATATTAAAAATGTTTTAGTTGTTAAACTTTGATTTTAACTCTTTTAACTCTTCTTTGAATTAAATAATAATAAATGTCCTAATCTAATCCTAGTGGACCTAAAGGATCATATTTTATTCCTAAGGTTTTTTTGGTCGAATTATACTTATCCAATAGAATTAGGACATGTGTTAGGGTAATAATAATATCATTTTTACCCTTAATTACCCTATTTACTTTTAACAGTGGTAAATAAAAGTAAAAAGTTACTATTCACAAAAAATTATTTTCATCTTATTGAACCAAATTTTACTTAATGATATCAACCATGTCTCTTGGATTTTTGAAATTCAACTCACAGAAGTGGTAAAATTAAGTTTTACGTAAATTTGCAAATGCTCCTAGGAGGTGGGTAAAAGACGGTAAAAAGTTCAATAAAATTTTTATATATCTAAAATTATTATAAACTGACTCCAATGAATTACATTGAACTTATATAGGTATTATGTATATATTTTTACCTAAAATAAATTTAAATAAAATAAATTATTATTTAAATAAAAATTTGGTTTTAAACTATAACTCAGTGTTTTTCACTATTCATCAATAATTGAAAGTTTTTAGAAAAATACAAAAAATTCACCCTAAGCTAATTTCGATATTCCAAACCCAAAAATGAAGTCCATTTTGAAAGATAAAATTGATAAAATTTCAAAAAGTTGGTATTACTATTCATAACGGCTAGTTTGATTGGTTGTGGTGTGTTAGAACTATAAGTTGCGTACAACATGCGCTATTGTATTTTTCAAAGAGAAGTGTACCATAGAAGCTTGGGGTGTTAGATTCTCCCATCCTTCAAATAATTCCATCCTCGAAATTTCTAGAGTCTTACTGGATAAAAAGACTCGGGTGGTTCTTCATCATAAGTTCCTCGGGTTCCCACGTTGCCTCTTCCATCTTATGGTTTCCCCATAAAACTTTTACCAGACAAGTCGTTCAGTTTCTCAGCACTTGTTCTCTTGTATCAAGAACCTTGACAGGCTCTTCACAATAAGATAGATCGGGTTCTAGATCTAATTTCTCATAGGTGAGTACATGCGTTGGGTCAGGCATGTATTTTCTCAACAGTGATATGTGGAATACATCGTGAACTTTGGAGAGACTTGGCGGCATTGCCAACCGGTAAGATATAACCCCAATTAGTTCTAGAATTTTGAAAGGTCTGATGTACCTGGGACTTAATTTTTTCCTTTTTACCGAAACGTATAACACCCTTCCATGGAGATACCTTCAAGAAAACATGGTCTCCTACCTGATATTCCAAATCCTTCCTTCGGTTATCGGCATAGCTCTTATGTCTACTTTGAGATTCTTTGATGTGGGTTTGGATTACCTTCACCTTTTCCATCGTTTCCTCCACAATTTCAGGGCCTACATGTTTTCTTTCACCAACATCATCCCAACAGGTTGGTGTGTGACATCTCTTTCCGTATAATTCTTCATATGGTGTCATCTGAATACTTGAATGGAAGCTATTGTTATAAGAAAATTCTACCAGAGGTAAATATTGATCCCACATACCTTGAAAGTCAAGTGAGCATGATCTCAAAATGTCTTCTAACATTTTAATAGTCCATTCTGATTGGCCATCAGTTAGGGGTGGTAGGCACTGTACAAACAAATTTTAGTATCCAGGGATTTATGAAGACTTTTCCAGAATCTTGATGTAAAATGGGGATCACGATCAGAAACAATCGATAGTGGTACTCTATGAAGTCTTACAACTTCATTAATATATAGTCTTGCTAAACGTTCAAGTGGTAAATCTTCTCTTATAGCAAGAAAATGTGTTAACTTGGTAAGACGATCAACAATGACCCATATTGCATTATTCCTTCTAGGAGTCTTTGGTAGTCCCATGACAAAGTCTATCATAATATTATCCCATTTCCAATCAGGTATAGGAAGAGGTTTCATAACTCCTCCAGGTTGTTGCCTTCCAGCTTTCACTTGTTGACAAACCATACATCTTGACACAAAATCAGCAATCTCCTTCTTCATGTTGCCCCACCAAAAATGTTCCTTCAAATCCCTATACATCTTGGTGTTACCATGATGTATAGAGAAATTGGAACTATGATCATCATCCAAAAATTATCTTTTTATATCAGGTATATCGGGAACACAATGTCTCTTCCCAAATTTCAAAATTCCATCTTCATACAAAAATTCACTCAATCTCCCATCATTCACAGCTTTAATCTTCTTTTGAAACTCTTCATCATTGGTCTGAGAACTCTTTATCCTTTCTAGTAAAGATGGTTTGGAAACCATTTGAAAAAGTATTGATGTTTCACCTTCCATGGTGATTCCCATATCCATCTTTACTAGATCCATGTATATAGGATCCTTTTCAACTCGTATCTTGTTCAAAACTCCATGATCCTTTCTGTTCAAAGCATATTCCACCTTATTTTCCTTCCCCGTGTGGTAGTGTATCATGCAATCATAATCCTTGAGTAGTTTAAGCCATCTCCTTTGCCTCATGTTGAGTTTTTTCTATGAGAAAATATACTTCAAACTCTTGTGATCAGTATAAATCTCACATTTTTCACCATAGAGATAGTGTCTCCAAATCTTCAATGAAAATATTACAGCTACTAACTCAATATCATGAGTAGGATAGTTTTTTTCATGAATTTTCAGCTGTCATGATGCATAGGTAATAACTCTATCATTCTCCATAAGGACACAACCAAGTCCTTTCTTTGATGCATCACTATAAATAACAAACCCATCATTACCCGATGGTAGAGTCAAGATAAGAGCATTGAATAATGTTCTCTTTAATTCTTTAAAACATTATTCACACTCTTTTTTCCAAACATATTTAACCCCTTTTCGTGTTATCTTTATTAATGGGTTATCCAACTGGGAAAAATTCTAGACGAAATGTCGATAATAACCTGCTAAACCAATAAAATTGCGTACCTCAGTTATACTCATCAGTGTTGGCCACTCTTGGATTGCCTTGGTCTTAGAAGGATAAACATAGATTCCATCCTTGGAGACAATATGGCTAAGAAAAGAAATCTCCTGAAGCCAGAATTTACACTTTCCCCATATAATTCATGTCTTCTAAGAATCTTCAGGATAATGCGCAAGTGATTTTAATGATCTTCATAGATTTGGAGTATACCAAGATGTCATCAATAAATACCACTAAAAATTCATCAAGATATTCCTTGAAAACTCTATTCATTAGATCCATGAAGACAAAGGGTGCATTAGTCAATCTAAAAGGCATTGCTGTAAACTCGTAATGCCCGTACCTGGTTCAAAATGATGTTTTCGGAATGTCTTCCTTCTTCACACACAACTGATGATATCTAGATTGAAGGTCAATATTTTTAAAGTATTGAGCTCTATGAATTTGGTCGAATAAATCATCAATGCGAGGTAGGGGATTCTTGTTCTTTATTGTTATAGCATTGATCTCCCTATAGTCAATGCACAACCTCATAGATCCATCTTTCTTCTTAACAAAAAGGATAGGGGCTCCCCATAGAGAAACACTAGGGAGAATAAATCCCTTATTACTCAATTCCTCTAGTTCTTTCTTTAGTTCCACTAATTCCATAGTGGCCATTCTATAAGGGTTCTTCGATATGGGCCTTGAACCAGGAATTAAATCAATAGAAAACTCAATTTCTTATTCTGGAGGATGTCCAGGTAAATCCCCTGTAAATACATCAACATAATATTGAACAATAGGTACATCCTCTATTTGAACATTCTTTTCCTCGCCCATAGTTATTTTATTCTCTTCCTCCCCAATAATTGAATTTAGTTGAGCTATTGGGGGTGGATCTAAATAATAATTAGTTGGTGACAATTCTGCTCTAAAGATAAGGTGTTCTTTATCATCATCATCAAAAATAGTAACCTCCTTCTTCTTACAATAAATCTTTGCATCGTGGTCTGAAAGACAATCCATACTGAGGATTATATCAAATTCAATCATGGGTATGATGATGAGATCAGCTGATAAAGAACATTTATATTCCCTAATGGGAACTAATTCACCAAACTTTGTATCAATGATACTTCCCTTAAGAGTTTTGACTAAAAACTCCCTTGTTAAATCAAATTGAAAATATCTAATTTTCTTAGAAAACTGGGAATATATGAAACAATTCGATGATCCATAATCAAATAAATCATTGGCTAAACATGAGGAAACTATTAAATTACCTACCACCATGTCTTCTGGGGCTTCAACCTCAGCAGTAGTGGTTGCATAAGCTTGGCCTTGATCCCTTGGCCTTTTTTGATGTAAGTTTCCCTAACGCTTAGGAAATTCATTTTCATAATGTCTCATCTCCCTGTAATTGTAGCATTAAACATTGGTAGAATCTTTCTTTCCCTTATAATCACCAGCAAGATGGCCTTTCTGTCCGCATTTGTAGCATACTCCTTTTCTTTTTAGATAGGCACTGGGGTGCTTCATTCCACAATCATCACAGGGTGGAAATTCAATTCTTCCATTCTTCCTTACTTCCTTATTTCATTTCCCATAGTGTTCAGCATATCTCTTGTTCTCTTTCTTTGCTTTAAAGTCATAAGACTTAGAGAATTCCTTTTCTGTCTTGATAGCACACGAGACAATATCTTTGTATGATGAGAAGGATTGTGATAGTAATGCTCGATGGAGAAATGGTTTTAACTCATCAAAGAAATGGTCAATATTACTTCTTGGGTTACATATATAATCTGCAGCATTCCTCGCTAACCTTGTAAAGTTAGCTTCATACTTTGCGACATTATCATCTTCCTTTTTCCTAAGACTCAGAAATTTTCTTTCCATATCCGCTCGATGGTCATGAGGAAATTATTTTTCTAAGAAAATTTCTTTAAACTCCCTCCATTAAATATTTGATACTTAATCATCTTCCTTTGTATTTTGAATCAATGACCACCATTGATCAGCATCTCCAGTGAGGCGGTAAACTGCCATAACAACTTTTTCTCTTTCGCTACTCCCCAAGGCGTGGAATATTTTCTATAAGGAATTTATCCATTTCTCAACTACTAATGTATTTGTACCCCAATTGAATTTTGGTGGTTGTTTCCTTATGAAGCAGTCTAACATTGATACTCCGTTTTGTGGATCAAGCTGCTCCATGCGGGTAAGGTTATTATTTATAACCTGTGTGAGTTGTCCTAGTATGGTGATAAGACGATCAGCACCAGTTGTATCACCAGCTCCACTATAATTATCTTGATAAATAGGGAAATCCCTACATGGATTGCATGCATTGATACGGTTTCCATTCCTTCCACTATGCACCATTTCTAAACAATGGCATGCACTATATTAATTTATGAATCGCAATACATAAATCCAATCTTATAAAACACTTAACATAAATTGAACAGTTTATAGATATAATCCATAATCATAAAAATGTTTTCTTTGAGGAAGTATATATTCATAAACCCTTCATAATGGTTTGTAAAGAAAATGAGAATTATCCTAAGAATATCCCTCGGGAGTATCGTAACCAAGAGTGCAGCAAGGCTCATTGTCATGCACCAGTTCATGTTTGAGTTTAGCTCAAAGTGGTGTTTTTGGGTTTTACCCCTTGGTACATCTACGCCAAAGCCGCCTCTACCTACTCGTATCCAGACAGGGATGTATTGCTTGGAAAACTCACAAAATCTCTACATTACCAAAATTCTATAATGTTCTTCTATACTAATCTTCAAAGTCTATCTTAGGGTAATGTTCTCTAATCAGAGTTTATCTAAATCTAGTTTCCAAGGTTTGTAATAAAATTCCTATGATACCAACTTTAACACCCTGACCCTAGTTACCTAGAGTTGGTGTATTATTACATAACATTGGCATGATCACAAGGAAATCATGTCTCGAAATACCGATCAGTTTAGTATTATTGGAAAAAATATTCAAACATAAGTTCAACTTTACAACTTGAAAAGAAATACAACATGAATTTATTCCATTAGAAACATCCAAGCCTCCTAGATTATGCCTACAATTCACTCATAACTACCTTATTCATATCTTGGGAAAATGAAACATAAGAAAGGGGTTAGCTCAAACGCTTAGTAAGGGTAAGAAATACAGCGGAAGATAACATAAATATTAAGCATGGTGAATAATTGAAACCACGTGCCTTTACCAATAATGAACATGAATACTTTTATGGTAGGAATATGAGCTGAGTAAATAATTCCTTGTAAGGGTTCCACCTCACCCCTTGAAAGGTGGATTATCAAAAATCAATAAAAAATTAAGGCCTTCGGTCCATTGGAGGAGGAGGGAATGTATAATGTCGGACATTCTGAAACATTTTGTCAAGGCCTCGGCCAAGACGTCTAAAAATGATTAAGGCCTCGCCCAAAACTATATATCAAATTGGTAAAGGCCTCGGCCAATTACATGTCTAGTTGTATCATGAGACATACTAATGCATCTAGGAGCTATATTGGGCTCCACCCATCACTTACTAAGTCCAATACATTCCTCATATGAAAAGGTTGAAATATAATATAAACATTCGTATTAAAACTAGCATACAAAATGTTAATACTTTAAACATGAACCATGAATGGTATAAAAATATCACATGCATAGTCAAACATATCACAAAACCTTCAATACAATATGGAAGTTTTTTATCATAATAAATCAACTCCAAATAAACTTAAAATCCATCAAAGGATGTTGACATAGATGAAATCAAAACCTTTTTTAGAGAAATATCTATTTCTATTTTGAAATAATTTAAGAGTCACGTAATTATAAATAAAAAAATTATTTTGAACATATTATTATAAGATTGTAAGGGAATCTTTGAAGATGTTATAATGGTGGAAAATAGCTGCACCCACCATATAAGTTAAAAAAACATTCTTACCATAAATTTGTCGAAAAGGTCAAAAAGTACCTTGTTTTGAAAACGACAGAAAGATTCCTTTATAAACATCTTATAAATATAAAACAAGGGAATAAATGACCCTAACCCATAGTCTATAAAATAGTAATAATGTTTTGAAATACCTTTTTAAGAAACATGGATGTGGATGATAAATAGGTCCCGGTAAATAATTACATATAAACAACCTCGGATAATGAAGAGATTGTGAAATTAACCCTTACCTTGTACTTTTCCTTGGTTGAGGGTAGATTAACTTCATGTATAATGGTGAAATAATTGTTATTAAATTATAAAAGAATCGTATACATTAATATTATATCATATATGATCTTTTAACATTTCTTTGTTAATAATATCTTAGTATTATCGTCGTTTCGGGTGTTAACCGATTCGTTTTCCTTTATATGATTTGTTATGTAAGTAATTTTTGTTATGGATAGGATGTATATTATTCATATTCAGAATTATATTAAGTATTTAAACATTATTTTTAATCATCTAATGAAAATTAGTCTTGAATGAATACGATGGGGAATGAATCTCATCGTGTTCGTGGAGACGGTAATCCGTACGTACGCACGAGCGATAATATCATTCTTTTGATATTAAAATAATATATAATTGGATGGTATATCATATATACAGAATCATTATCATGTTATATTTATTATTTACATCAATTATACATCATTATTATACTCATCCAAATAATAATGTATTGAATAACAATTACACCACGACGTGGAGACGGTAAGCTGTACGTACGCATGTATGGTGACATGTCATTCAAAGGATGGATAGAATAATGAATATGGTTGTACCATATTTATAATAATATATAATTATATAGAAGATACTGGAGTTATTATTTTATAATGGAAACAATAAAAGAGGAAGTGGAAGAAGAAGGGAACTTGAAAGAGGTGATGAAATATTTACCTCTTCTTCGGGGATTTTCTTTTGATTTGATCAAAAGGGATCCTAAATTTAGCTTTCTGACTAAAGTAAAGCCTCTAGGATGAAGTTAGGATATTTTATACGGTATTTGGGTAGGTTTTGGCTGATCCAAATGGCTTTGAAGGTGTGAATTAGAGATAAGGGGAGTTCCCTTTTATAAGAGGGGTGTGGGGCACCTTAGGAAAAGCTAGAAATATTATTTTATAATAAAATAATTTTCGGTTTCTAATGGCTCTAAAATGAATTATTTGAAGGATAAGGTGGTTATGGGTCGAAAAACACTCAACCAATAGGTTTTAGACAGGTTTAGATCACTATATTAACCTTATCTTTTAGATTTAACTCTTAGTTAAATAGTTTGACATTTACCATGTCTCTTTGTATTTTTATATTATATGGTTAATAAACTTACTATATAATTCCAAGTGAACCCCAAGTGGTTCATTAATGATACACCTATCATTATATAAGTCTTTTGGACAAATCATAGATTTTTATGAATAGAATATCAATTAATAATATAATATTTGTTTTAAAAACTCTTTTATGTCAATTTTGACACTATTTTGTATTTTGTTTTTTCTAAATTCATAACAGCATTATTACTTCAAAAAAATTCATCTAACCAACCCTAATATTTCATATTAATCTATAAAATTAGTGTAATTCATAAAAAGTCTCAAATTACATTTATTTTAATATTTATAATGTCAATTATTTTAATCATTCATTAATTATGTAATTACTACATCATCATTGTGTCATAAATAAATTAAATTATTTAATGTCTAAAAAATATAAATAAAATACCATTAGTTAGGAAATATTTTTAGTATTCTAATGAATATTTATAGTTGAATTTATCTTATGTTTAACCCTATATTAAAAAAAATTAGTTATTAAACTTTGATTTTAACTCTTTTAACTCTTCTTTGAATTGAATAATAATTAATGTTCTAATCTAAGAGAAGTGTACCTAAAGGATCATATTTTACTCCTATGGTTGTTTTTGGTCGAATTATGCTTATACAATTGAATTAGGACATGTTTTAGGGTAATAATAATATCATTTTTACCCTTAATTACCCTATTTACTTTTAACAATGGTTAATAAAAGTAAAAAATTACTATTCACCAAAAATTATTTTCATCCTATTGAACCACAATTTACTTACTGATATCAACCGTGTCTCTCAGATTTTTAAAATTCAACTCATAGAAGCGGTAAAATTAAGTTTTATGTAAATTTTCAAATGCTCCTAGGAGGTGGGTAAAAGACGGTAAAAAGTTCAATAAAATTTTTATATATCTAAAATTATTATAAACTGACTCCATTGAATCACATTGAACTTATATAGGTATTATGTATCTATTTTTACCTAAAATAAATTTAAATAAAATAAATAATTATATAAATAAAAATTTGGTTTTAAACTATAACTCAGTGCTTTTCACTATTCATCAAGAATTGAAAGTTTTCAGGAAAATACCAAATATTCACCCTAATATAATTTCGATATTCTGAACCCAAAAATGAAGTCCATTTTGAAAGATAAAATTGATAAAATTTCAAAACGTGGGTATTACTATTCATAACGACTATATTGATTGGTTGTGGTGTGTTATAACTCAAAGTTGCGTATAACACAAGCTATTGTATTATTCAAAGAGAAGCATACCATGGAAGCTTGGGGTGTTACAAATATATTCACTACTTCATGTAATATTTGAATTATCATGTCCTCATCATCTCCATTAATCATGTTGCAATAATCTTCATTTAAATCTCCTATAAATCAGTTTTAAATTCCTCATGTGGTATATTAATACCCTTGGCCTTATCATATCCAAAAAACATGCAGATTATATTTATTTTTAATATATACATGTGTGTGTGAGATGCATACACTAGTATTGGAACTTCCTTCTATGATGTGAAACTCACCTCATGATTTTCATATGTCTTAGAAAACCTAGAATGATGACATATGCTCATGAAGACTTAATCTTGGACAATGGATCATGTTCAGTTCTCAAAATATTATGCCCAACACTCAAATTCATACAATCAGAAGAAGGATTAAGCTCATTCCTTTTTCATTATCGATGAAAAATGGACAATGTTAATGGACCATGGTGTAGCCACCATTCCTTTGGCACGGTGCTCTACTCAACTTCATCCTTACACAACAACATCATAAACTTCATGTTTTAAAGGCTCCTCATTTGATATCATCTTAAATCAAAATATTTATATTTTAATGTGATATAAATTCATTGAATATTGGTACCCTAGAATCATCTAAATTCTTTTCTCTTATTTTGATCCATATATTGAGTTTTGAATATTTTATTTGAAACTCGCAAATCTATTGGAAAATGATCATATCATCTTCTTTCTCCTTTGATGTTGTATTTTTTTCATGATTCATTAGAATGATCATGATATTTAAACACTAAATCTTGGAATTAAAACATTATTTTATTTATTTCTTCAAAATATAGTTATTTTGGAAACTCATATTTTCACTCAGTGGACTCACCCAAAAATTCACTAAGTACCTTATTGACTTTGGGTCAAATCGACCATGATAAGTAAGAAAGTGGCCATATAGATCATACACATGAACTAAATTTAGATATAATACATAAAAACCAATCAATTATTTCTAATCGATTGTATGAATAAATGGTTTATGGGTCAACTATGTCGATGGGTCGACCACATGATGTGAATCGACCACATGAACAACCTTCAAATCAATCGTGAGAGATGGATTGACTATGAGACATGAAATAAATGGATCAATTGTATCTCTTACTTCATTCATATAGCCTCTATATTTACCCTTAAATACCCTTCTTAAATTTCTCATTATCCATAAATGGGTCCTAGTTCATCATAGTTACCTTAACGCAGAGCCTATATTATTTTTACATAGGTAATACAACCGCTAAGTAACCTTGATGTAACATAAGTTACCTTTACATGAGTACACTACTTCAGGTAATTACCTTTATATAGGTTTTGAGTTACCTTGATGTAGATCTATAAAATTTGAGTTACCCACACACATCCTATGAAACTTACATACTACCTTTACGTAGGTAGTGAAATAATTAGAGTTCCTTCACACAACTCATCTAATATTGGTTTGTCCTTTATATAGATATCAACCTACCTTTACATAGATGTTGAAACGTAGTCTCACCATTATGTAGTCTTCAGTTTCTATGAGATACCTTTATGTAAGTATATAATACCTTAACATAACTTGTGAATTTCTAGACTTGTTTTATGCATCCAGTGCTTTTACCCTTATGTGGTTGTTGTAACTCCAGACTCCAGAAACTTATCTTTAAAAAATTATTCAACTCATTTCAAGACCATATCCAATACTATAAATATTCTAAAAACTTCACACAAGAATATTTCCTTACTAATTTTAGTGTCTTAGAACCTCAGGAAGCTTTGGATGGCTTCATCAACTTTCAATCTATACTCCACCATTTAATCTCTATTATTTCAATATTATTTTTCATCCAAATATTTAATCGCCATTAAAACATGTATATAAACTATTTTATAAATTATAATTTTTCTTTTAAATTAAATATTGACTCACCAACAATCCCCACATATAAGGGATTCTCTTTAAACTTGTCCAGCCAATTGTTCCAAGTAACATCCAAGACTTTCATTCTATTTACCATGTAGTATGAGAACAACTCAAAAAAATTCATCATCCACCAACAACACATATTTCCACTTTCTCATTATCAATTAAATCATCCTTGTTAAAAAAAATATATAATTCCAAATGGTAACTTAACTCAGCCTACATCATCTAAAATTTCATGAATATATAATGTGTATGTTTGATATTAGGTCGGTATAATTAAATCAAGGATGTAATTAATATTAATCATGTCATGTGGAAACCCTCAAATACACATCATAGATACTATATTAGACACATCACCATAAATGTGAGGAAAACATTTCATAATGAATATATAAAGATAATTATCGTCATGTTGGGTAGGTAATCATAATGTAAATATTTATAATGAAAATTAGTTCATTGAAATAATAATTTTTTATTTTTTTCATTTTATTGTGTCATATGATACTAATTAAATAATTTTTTAGGATTGTTTAGAAAGGATAAATAGGGATAATCATACTATTTATAATAGAATGATATAGATTCCCAAAGATAAGTGGCCTTTATGTTATTATGGGGAGAGGTATGGTCACAAGACCACAAATATTTTGGAGTGAATCAGTGGAAAATTTAAGGGGATAAATAAGTTACCTATAACTAGCATGGTTTAAGAGACATCTTTTCATTGTGTTAAGTACTTAGTTGAAATAGGAATGAAGAATGAAGATGAGATTAACCAAGGTATGTGGTGTGTATTACACTTTCAATGAGTTATTTAATAAAATATAGAAGAATATTTATCTTATCGAGTGTGAATATTCATTTGAGAATCAATTTGATTTGAAGTGATAGAGTTTCATGAATCCAGTACTAGTAACAATGAGTGATTTTTAGTGGTACTAATAAATCAAAGGTATTGTGGATTTATAAGCTTACAAGGTTTGAGGTTTCCATGTGCACACTTCATCATAGATTTTGTATTTTTTTAATACATATTAGGAATCATGTGTCGATCCACTATCTCAACTAGACACCATTTTAGTCTATTATAGAACACATTGGATGCCTATAGAGGGTTCCATAATTTCCTGTTATCTTTTTACCTACCTACTTTGATACCTAAAATCACTATGTTTCATCCATTCGGCATATAAAAGTCAAACCACATTTAAAACTAAATGTATTAGCCTTGAGTATAAGGAAAAAACTAAGATACATCATATTTCAGGGACAATACCATAACAAGAAGCGATGTATTAACATTATAGGTCCCAATTCCAACTCTAAATGATAATGATGTATTGTTTTATATTTATGTTGATGTATCCATTTATAATATTAGATGTATCATTTGTTTATTACATAATGGATTCTTGTGTCTTATATTATACAATTGGTGATGTAAACACCCATCAACACATAAACTAAGTAACACATAATCCCCTGAAAAATAATGTTATATATCTCAAACAATAAACCCTCATTTCATTTACCTTTATTTCATTAACTCTTAATGCTACAATAATTAAACTCGTTAGACATAAAATCATTTAACAATACCTCGATAAATATATATTTATATAGTGGATGGTTATATCATTTATATATGTAGAGATGGAGGATTTTTCATTACTCACCAAGTAGTAGACATGTTTTTCACATGATATACTTAAGGGGAATCTAGTTATATAAATCAGGGTACATAAGTTTTACCATTATCATCACATTCTACCACCCCTTCTATTATCCCATATCTATGAAAAGACAGTTTTTATAGCATTCATATTTCTAATTTCACATTTATTGATCATTTTCTACTAGATTTCCTTATTAAGAGATAGAGACCCGAGAATCACATATTCCACCTACCTGAGGTAAAGATTCCCATCACCCTAAAGGATGTAAAATATATATCAAGTCTCTATATTTAGGTTATTTTTATGGGACCCAACTATAGAGTTTACCAAATATTTTAAACTAATTATTTGGACTAGACATCAAGGGAGATGGAAGAGGGACATATGATAACCAGATATATATGGGGTTGCTTAACATGAACTTCATAACGTTACTTAATGATACTAATAATAAAATAGTCATGTGTTTTTCATGTAGATATATCTTATGTCTCATTAAATGTAATGCCCCGACCCCAGTTACCCAGATTCGGTGCATTATTACATAACATTGGCATGATCACAAAATATAAAGTCTCGAAAGACAGATTAGTTTAGTAGCCTTGGAAACACTAGATATATTCATAAGTCTTACATTACATCATAAAGTAAAAAAAATACAACAACATATTGTCTTCATATCCACTCATACTATCCCTACAGGCCATTCATAAATTACTTCTTCACATCCTAGGAAAAGTAAAACATTGAAAGGGGTGAGATCAGATGCTCAGTAAGGATAACAATATAGCAGAAACTTTCATAAATAAGTATAAACATTTAAGGAAATGTATAACTAAAACAAAAGCTTTTTAAACGTGAACTTCAGCATAATATGGGAAAGATAAAATGAAATAATTCCATTTACTTATTCACATGGATATTCTAATAGTCGAATAACCACATGCAATATCAATAACCACTTTTATAATGATGGAATTCATAATTCCAGACTATCATAACCACATAGTCAAGGCCTTGTGCCAAGACTACAAATAAGATTTTGTCAAGGCCTTGTGCCAAGAATATAGTTTGTCTCATGAGACCTACCGATGAATCGAGAAGCTATAGTGGGCTCCACCCATCAATTACTAAGTTCAATGAATTCCTCATATGAAAATTTTGAAACATAACATAAACATTCATATTAAAACTAGCATACTAAATGTCAATACTTTAACCACAAACTATGAATGGTATAAAAATAGAACATCCACATTCAAACATAATTCATTTGATACAATATGGAAGATTGTATTGTATCAGATTAACCTCAATCGAGAATAATGAAGGATATTGATATAGATTAAAATAATCATCAAACTATTGAGAGAAATATCCCCCTTTTTCTTGAAAACATTTAAAATTCACACTATTTGTCAAGAAGCCATTTAAAATAGATTTTTGAATCAAAGTGCTCATACCACTTTGAAACTTTTAAAAGTAATTTTGATTTGAAAACTTTAATTTCCATATATATAAATCCTTAAAACCATTTTTAAAACATGGACATTAATGAGAAAGATTTAGAATAACAAATCTTTAAAACATTTAAAAATGATATTTTAGTTAGAGTTTCTAACCAAAAGAGAGACACTTGAATATAATTAATTGTGGTAATAAAAACTTTGTAATATCATGAGAATAAAGGGGATCATGATATACTATGTCAAAGTACATTATATACACCATATAAAAGTTATTTGGTGTATAACAACAAAGGAGTCTCAATAGGATGTAAATTGAGATGAAATCTCTTATAAAGACCGTATCCTTAGGTTAAGGATAAATCAATGACATAATTATGTGTGAAAAATATAAATACACTCAATATGATTTTATATTTATTGTAAATCAATAAGAGGACATTCACACATATTCTTGTAAAAACAACACCAATTAATTGGATATTTAACTCAACAAATGGAGATTGAGTTAAAATTACTCTTATCAAGTTCATATCGATGACTTGAGAATTTATCAATGGAGTGATTATGTGTATCAAAATTATATCCACATAAAGGGGAGTGTAAATTATTTTTTACCCTTATTTACCTGATTTACCCTTTAACCATGGTAAATAAAATATTTACCGAAGTAATTATTCAAAATGTCTAAAAATAAAAGTTAACTATTTACACAATATGGACCTCCTGATTATAAATATTGAATCCATTTTTCTAAATTCAAAACATAGAAGTGGCAGAAATTAATTTAAAATTAATTCCCGCTGTCAAAACAAAAAGCGTGTTTTTAAGAAATAATAACTATCAAAAGATTGACACTTGTTTATGTCTGGTTCAAATGTAAAATTATGTCCAATGGCCAAAATTTTATTAAATGGTAAAACTATATTCTAAATACACTTTAAAACCACTAAAATTCATAATTTATCACTATTAATTATTTTGATTAAAAAAGTTTTTTTTAATTAAAATTTAGTGATTTTAACTATTCATCAAAAATTGAAAGTTTTCAGAAAAATACTAAAAATTCACCCTAATATAATTTTGATATTCCGAATCCAAAAATGAAGTCCATTTTGAAAGATATAGTTTATAAAATTTCAAAAAGTGGGTATTACTATTCATAATGGCTAGTTTGATTGGTTGTGGTGTGTGTTAGAACTCGAAGTTGCGTACAACACATGCCACTGTATTATTCAAAGAGAAACGTACCATCGAAGCTTGGGTTGTTACATTCTCCCCTCATTCAAATAATTTCATCCTTTAAATTTTTAAAATTGGGCTTGGGAATATAATGGAAAGTCCCACATCGGAAAAAGAGTCAATAAAAATATCACCTTAAAAGAAAGAAAGAGAAGTACAAAAGTCACCCAAGATAACTCATTCTAGGATTCCATTTAGGAAAACATGGATATAGAAGATAAACTAAGTGTCAAGTTCTGATGGAGAGGTATATAAAATATTATCAGGAGAAAGTTAATAACAAGAAATCCACAAACGTTTTATGGGACAAATGGTCATTAGTTTCCCAGTAGGAAAAGTATACGGACAACATTTTTTTAAGTTACATTACATAAAGATGAGGAATTAATTTATGAGATTGACTAATAAAATAAATATATATACTTACTTTTTAAGTATAGTTTCATTCTTTAATAAATATCCACCACTAACTCGTTTTTTTTAAACGATGAGTATTCAAGAAAACTTGGTCACACTGAAAGAGCTAGAATAAACTTCTATAGAATCACATGATCCACAAAGTATAAACTATATATTTACCTTATCTTTAGAGATTAATCAAAACCAAAATAGTTAGTACAAGATCTGATGATCCCCCAAAAGGATATTCCTTTAGATAAAGAAATACTAATCTTAATTTCTAAAATTAAACCAACAATAACCCAAAGTTAAATAAATACCATTCAATAAGAAATTGTCCTTAAAATCCTTAAATATAATCCAAACTAATATTGAAACCCAAAACATAGAATAATTTGGTTATGTAGTCTTCCACGTTAAATTGTATCTTCAAATGACATCAACTACTCTTAAATTCACATACTTAAAAGTAATTAACCTAATCACATATTCTCTATTATAGGTTAATCATTTCCATAAATAACCCAAATAACTATAAATCCACAATAAAAACGTAGATAAAAAATCTACCATTACTCCTCAAATGAAACCCCATAGTATTCTATTTTCCTTGGGCATATAGTGTTCCCAACAAAGCGAACATCTTCCAAAATAACATTTATCACTTAATAACAAAATCATTTTCCTATACTAAGGGTATTCATTTGATAAGACTTAATAACCCAAATCAACTTATTATTGATCAATAAAATAATTTAACTAAAAATAATTAGCCACGCTAACTAGGGACTTCACGTAGTCCAGTGGTAGGTGATAAATCCCAATCGCACTTTGGTTGTGGGTTTGATTCTCACAGCTTTGTCCGACGCGATGGGTTGTCACATAGTCTGCGTGTTGTCCTTTTTCAAAAACCATATTTTATAACATTACCAAAATGAGATAAATTCTTCAAAATAACCATAATATAATTTTAACCAGAAATGTTATCTCATACCTTGCATTTTCATACCAAAATATAATAACTTGTAATTGCCTCAAACCCAATGATCATATAAAACCAAATGGTTATTTATAACTATATCCACAAGGGAAAAGATAAGACTTCCTCAAATATCATTCTCACATGGAAAACTACGGGGTTAAAAATACAAGAGAAAGTTATTCCAAATTAATCCCATCAACAAGGAGCACTAATACTTTTAAAGATTTCTCAAACCATTTATTTCCACATAGCTTCTTCTTCAACCAATAAAATATCCTATAGAATAGGGAATTCACTCGGGTAATGGCTAGGTCCCCTACATTTATGGCAAATGACTGTAAATGGATTCTTGGGACCATTTTTATTTTCTTCCATAGTACTCTTCATTTTTCCTCAGCAATTCTTCACTTTATGTCCTTCTTTCCTGAACGTAAAGCATTTCTTTGTTCTGTTGAGACACTTTCTTGGGTGTCTCCTTCCACATTTCCTATATGATGGAAATTTAGGATTCTTTTCTCCATGGTCTCCACTGCTGGAGCTCTTATCATTCATCTCCTTTCTCTTCTTTGTTGAGTCTGGGAGTTGGTTAATATATATGTTGTTGATCATATTTTTGGAAAACTGATTTGGCATGAACACGATATCTTTTACGCCTATCAACATTCCATTTTGTTGCTAATTTACCCCACCATTACCACCTTGTACATCATTATCAAAGTTACTATGACTTCCTTGGACTCTAGCCATTGACTAAAACCAGAAATCATTGTGGGAGTAACAATAGTCATAAAATCATTTAGAGAATATCATGACACCATATTCTCAATTTGAAACACCTTAGGATTAACCATGGTCATTTATTCTCATCTTATATTAAAATACTTAAAATTGGTTTGTAAAGAAAATTTAAATTATCCTAAGCATATTCCTCGGGAGTGTCGTAACCAACAGTGCAACAATGCCCGTTGTCGTGCACCAGTTTCCGTTCGAGTCTATCTCAAAGTGGTGTTTTTGGGTTTTACCCCTAGGTACATCTGTTCCAAAGCCGCCTCTACCTTCTCGTATCTAGATAGGGATGTATTGCTCGAAAAACTCACAAAATATTTAAAATACCAAAATTCTAGGAATTTCTTCTATACTAATCCTCAAAATATATCTTAGGGCTATGTGCTCTAATCAGTGTTTATCTAAATCTAGTTTCCAAGGTTTATACTAAACTTCCTCTGATACCAACTGTAATGCCCTGACCCCAGTTACCCAGAGTCGTTGCATTATTACATAACATTGGAATGATCACAAAAGATCAAGTCTCGAAGGACCGATTAGTTTAGTAGCCTTGTAAACACTAGATATATTCATAAGTCTTGCATTACATCATAAAGTAAAAAAAACTACAAAAACATCTTGTCTTCATATCCCCTCATACTATCCCTACAGGTCATTCATAAATTACTTCTTCACATCCTAGGAAAAGTAAAACATTGAAATGGGTGAGCTCAGATGCTCAGTAAGGATAACAATATAGTAGAAACTTTCATAAAAAAGGATAAACATTTAAGGCAATGTATAACTAAAACAAAAGCCTTTTAAACTTGAACTTTAGCATAATATAGAAAAGATAAAATGAAATAATGTCATTTACTTATTCACATGGATATTATACTAGTTGAATAACCACATGAAATATCAATAACCACTTTCATAATGATGGAATTCATAATTCCATACTATCATAACCACATAGTCAAGGCCTTGTGCCAAGATTACAAATAAGATTTTGTCAAGGCCTTGTGCCAAGATTACAAATAAGATTTTGTCAAGGCCTTGTGCCAAGACACTATTTTGTCTCATGAGACCAACTGATGCATCGAGGAGCTATAGCGGGCTCCACCCGTCACTTACTAAGTCCAATACATTCCTCATATGAAAAGTTTGAAACATAACATAAACATTCGTATTAAAACTAGCATATAAAATTTCAATACTTTAACCACAAACTATGAATGGTATAAAAATAGCACATCCACAGTCAAACATAACTCATTTGATACAATATTAAAGATTGTATTATATCAGATTAACCTCAATCGAGAATAATGAAGGATATTGACATAGATAAAAATAATCATCAAACTATTGAGAGAAATATCCCCCTTTTTCTTGAAAACATTTAAAAGTCACACTATTTGTCAAGAATCCATTTAAAATAGATTTTTGAATCAAAGTGTCCTATACCAATTTGAAACTTTTAAAAGTAATTTTTATTTGAAAACTTTAATGTCCATATATATAAATCCTTAAAACCATTTTTAAAACATGGACATTAATGAGAAAGATTTAGAATAATAAATCTTTAAAACATTTAAAAATGATATTTTAGTTAGAGTTTATAACCAAAAGAGAGACACTTGAATACAAATAATTGAGGTAATCAAAAATTTATAATATCATGAGAATAAATGGATTCATGATATACTATGTAAATGTACATTATATACACCATATAAAAGTGATTTAGTGTATAACAACAAAGGAGTCTCAATAGGATGTAAATTGAGATGAAATATCTTATAAGGACCGTATCCTTAGGTTAAGGATAAATCAACGACATAATTATGTGTGACAAATATAAATACACTCAATATGATTGTATATTCAATGTAAATCAATCATATTACATTCACACATATTCTTGTAAAAACAACACCAATGAATTGGATATTTAACTCAACGAATGGATATTGAGTTAAAATTACTCTTATCAAGTTCATATCGATGACTTGAGAATTTATCAATGGAGTGATTATGTGTATCAAAAGTATATCCAAAGAAAAAGGACTATAAATTATGACATAATCAAATAAATAGTGATTCTACACATAATCTTGGAGTAAAATAATCAATGAAGTATGCGTAAAGTCGAATGAGTAGAAATTAAAATTTCAAATTCCCTTATTGATTTGGTAACTTATGAAACATACACCCATGAAATAAGTATAATAAAATTATGATTTAAATATCCATCAATTAAATTATATTACACAATTAATACAATCATGGGTAGTACACACACCACATGCAATAAATAAGTGGTGAACAATGGAAATCTCACGAAATTAAAAGTGAGATAAGAAACCCCTTACTTTGTACTTTTTCCTTGGTCGAGGGTAGGTTATCCTCCTGTATAATGGTGAAATAATTTTTATTTAATTACACAAGGATCATATACATTAATATTATATCATATATGATCTTTTAACATTGCTTTGTTAATAATATCTTAGTATTATCGTCGTTTCGGGTGTTAACTTACTCGTTTTCTTTTATATGTTTTGTTACATAAGTCATGTTTGTTATGGATAGGTTTTATATTATTCATATACAGAATTATATCAAGTCCTTAAAAATTATTTTTAATCATCAAATGATAATTAGACTTGAATGGATACGATGGGGAATGAATCTCATCGCGTTCGTGGAGACGGTAGTTCGTACGTACGCACGAGCGACAATATCATTCTTTTGATATTAAAATAATATATATTAGATGTTATATCATATATTAAGAATAATTATCATGTTATATTTATTATTTACATGAATTACACATCATTATTATACCCATCCAAATAATAATGTATTGAATAACAATTACACCACAACGTGGTGACAGTAAGTTGTACGTACGCACGTATGGTGACATGTCACTCAAAGGATGGATAGAATACTGAATGTGGTTGTACCATATTTATAATAACATCACATTATATAGAATATAATGGATTTATTGTTTTATAATGGAAAAAACAAAGAAATAAGAAGTTGAAGAAGAAAGGAACTTGAAAAAAGGTGGTGAAAACATTACCTCTTCTTCGGGTTCTTCATTTTGATTTGATCAAAAGGGATCAATAGGTTGGATTTCAGACTAAAGTAAGGCCTCTAGGATTAAGGTAGGATAGTTGAGAGGGTATTTGGGTAGATTTTGTCCAAACAAAAAGTCTTTTAAGGTATGAATAATTGGTTAGAAGTGGTGTCCTTTTATAAGGTGGAGGAGGGGCTCTTTAGGAAAAACTTAAAGTATTAATTTATAATAAATTCATATTCGGTTTCTGATAGCTCCAAAGTGGATTATTAAAATTATAAGGTGGGTATGGGTCTAAATAATTTCATAAAATAGATTTTATACTGGTTTGGGTCACTATATTAATCTTATCATTTATATTTACCTCTTAGTTAAATAGTTTGACATTTACCATGTCACTTTGTATTTTTATATTATATGGTTAATAAAATTACTATATACTTACAAGAGACCCCCAAGTGGTATATTAATGATACAAATATCATTATATAAGTCCTTTTTCAGAACCTTAGTTTTTTAGAAATAGAATATCAATTAATAATATAATATTTGTTTTATAAACTCATTTATGTCAATTTTGACAATATTTAATAATTGATTTTTGTTAAAGTCTTAACAAATTTATTAATTCAAATAAAATTCAATTAAGCAATATTAACATGTCATATTAACTAATAAAATTCTTTTATGGAATCAAAACTTTCCAATTATATTTATTTTAACATTTATAATACTAATTATTTGATTCTTTCATTAATAAGGAAAATATTGCATCAACATTTTGTCATAAATAAATTTAATTATTCAATGTCTAAAAATTATAAATAAAATAAAATTATTTAGGAAATATTTTTATATTTCTAATTAATATTTATAGTCAAAAATATAACATATATAACCCTATGTAAAAACTGTTTTTCTAAAAGATATATGCTTATGTCATTTTTGTATTTACTTTAACTTAATTAATATAAAGTGTTATTATCACTTACAAGTGGATCCATGGGGTCCCAAAATCAACACAAATATGCCCACAGTCGGACATGTATCAACCAATAGGGTTAGGACACGTTTTAGGGTAATTTAGTATTATTATAATATTATTTTTTACCCTTATTTACCGAATTTACCTTTTAACCATGGTAAATAAAATATTTACCGAAGTAATTATTCAAAATGTATAAAAATAAAAGTTACCTATTTAAAAAAATTGGAACTCTTAATTCTAAATATGGAATATTTTTTTCTAAATTCAAAACACAGAAGTGGCAGAAATTAATTTAAAATTAATTCCCGCTGTCAAAACAAAAAGCATGTTTTTAAAAAATAATAACTATCAAAAGATTGACACTTGTTTATGTCCGGTTCAAATGTAAAATTACGTCCAATGACCAACATTGTATTAAATGGTAAAAATATATTCTAAATATACTTTAAAACCACTCAAATTCATAATTTATCACTATTAATTATTTTTATTAAAAAGTTGTTTTTAATTAAAATTTAGTGATTTTCACTATTCATCAAAAATTGAAAGTTTTCAGAAAAATACCAAAAATGCACCCTAAGATAATTTCGATATTCTGAATCCAAAAATGAATTCCATTTTGAAAGATAAAATGTATAAAATTTTAAAAAGTGGGTATTACTATTTATAACAGCTAGTTTGATTGGTTGTGATGTGTGTTAGAACTCGAAGTTGCGTACAACACATGCTACTGTATTATTCAAAGAGAAGCGTACCGTGGAAGCTTGGGGTGTTACATTAAATTCATAGTGTGTGTTTATCACTCGTGTATATTTTTTTACATGATGTATTTGGGGAAACTCAAGGACTTAAATCTGGTTGGGAGATACAATTGGGCTTCTATGTTCATAGAGTATATAGAGAGAGAGTTATGCATGGTATATAGATCAAACAAAAAGTGATATTGGATAATGCATCATCTTATTAAAATGTGGTTATGGGAGCACATCTCTCACCTATATTCTATTTTTGTGGGTGTAGGGCTCCCCATGGAGGTGTTTTGTGACACCCCATGTAGACCATGGTATTTATATAATTTAAATGTTATATGTGTTTCCATGATTTATATTATGAGTAGTTAATTATCATTTATCTTTTTCATATCATATATTGCATCTGGAGTTGGGTACCCCATAATTTCATGATGTTGGGACATAATATGGAAACATAAAAAATCATGTTAGATGGTCTAGTACCCAATGAAGTATGCATATAGTTTTTTTATTAAAATTATAATTTCAAAATTTTATTGTTTTTAAAATTTTATTATGAATATTATTTAACTATTATCTGTTATCATTTCATATTTTATAGATTTTTTATTGAGATCTCTTTAACCAGATGCCTCGATACTACATTGGTGGGATTAAGGATTCCATGGTTTTTGTGTCTCTCGTTAACTTTCATATTGTTGAGTGGCATCATTCTGATAGAGTTTTGTATTGGTTTCTATATGTACAAGGTGTAACACTCTTATATTTTAGAATATATTTTTCTTTAAATAAATTGTAAGTGTCTAATGGCTTGCTTAACATCCAACACCGAGCTTAAAAAGAACCACAATATATTATAACCTAGTTATTCAATTGGTTGTATGAATAGTAATAAACACATTATAAAAAAATATTAAGGTTTTCTATAATTAAAATTTATTTATTAATTCATAATATATAAGTACTCAATTTTCAATAAATTTATTTTATTCTTCAAAAATATGTTTTCTTCAAAAATGGTTTTTATTGTATTTTATGTGTGAACATTATAATTAATTTCTACCATTTTTAGAAATTATATTATATAAATTTAATATAATTTTCTAAATCATCATTTCAATATTAGCATATTGTGAATTTTTAGGGTTTTTCTAAGAAGATTTATTTTTCAATGAATGGTGAAAAATATTGATTTTTACAAAAACTATAATTTCATTTCAAGTAAAAGTACCATAATGATTTGAATTTTATCATAAAGTAAAATTAATCTAATTTAAATATAAATAATTAAACTAATTACATAGTACTCATAACTATACTTTATTTTGGTATAAGTTAATTTTTAGGCTTAAAATACATTTTTTTTTAAATTACTTTTATACGCACAATGTGTTTTTATCTTAATAAATTAAATTTATATCTATTGAATAATGGTTTTAATAAAATTTATAGATTATATATTAAATAATATATTTTAACATTCATGTAATGGTTTTTACAATTAAATCAATTGAAGTAAATTATGTTTTATGTATAAAAAATCATTTTTCTAAAACGGATTTTTGTTGTAGTTTGCACTCATATTTAAAATTAAATTATAAAACTTAAAGAAATTGAATATTTTAAAATGGAATAAATATTTAGAATCATAAAAATTAACATAATTTAATAGTTTAAAATTAATTTTTTGTCATAGTGAATAGTAAAAATAGTAAAAAAAATTGCAACCACGATTAAGGTTAAAATAGGTATATGGGCGGGTTAAAACAAGAGATAAGGGTATTATTTCCACCCACACCAATAAAATTTTTATTTTTTAAATATATTTCAACCTTATATTATCCTAAATTTTAATCCTTTTCCATTCTGAGCCACTTTCCCAAGAAAGTGACCTTATATAATTGAAATATTTAAAGAAATTCCATTTGCATCCCTCCTCTCACTTATAAAAGGATGCCTCATTTAATCCCTTATTCACACCATTTTAACCTTATATATCAGAAAAAAACATGATCCATAACCTTACTATATTCATTCCCTTCATTATAAAGCTTTTGGTATTCTCTTAATACCAGTCCTTCAATGGCTTAAGGTGTAATCCAAAGGAGGTCTCTCAAAGAAGAGGTATAAATCCTAACCAAGTTTTTTCAATTTTATTACTTCATAAAAAATATATAAACTTATTTAATCAATAAAAAAATTATGAATCCAGTATCATAAATTTACTTATATGTTATTATGATGATTTTACCTCTTCTCCATCAAATGAGAGATGAATGTATCACTCGTGCGTACGTGTGGACTACCACCTCCACATAGCGATATGAGTCATTTTCCATCACCATATTTCATGAATGTTTATTATGATGAGTTTAATGTTGATACATTATATTTATTATATAATGATTAATTTTTAATTATAACATCATATCTACCTTTTACGTTCTGATCCATCAGAAAACAATAACATCGCTCGTGTGTACGTGCAGACTATCACCTCCATGAAGCGATGTGATTCGTTTTTCATTTCCAATTTACTTGGATAGTAATAAGAATATATTTAATGTATATTTATTATATTTATTATATTTATTATATAATAATTATTATTTAAATTTTAATTATAATTTACCATTATTTCGTTCCATCCATCAAAAAGTGGAAACATCACTTCTGTGTACGTATGAATTATCATCTCCACAATGTTATATAATTCATTTTTCATCACCACTTAATATGAATGATTATATATATGTATATAATGAATATAAATTATATTTATTTCATTATTAACATTATGGAGATAAGTATTAAAAATCACAAAATTTCAAGGACCATAACTTCTAAAACAAAACATACATGAAAAACAAAGCAGTTAACACCAAAAATGATGACCTTGATAAAGAATTGTTAATAAATGGGTGTTAAAATATTATAATTCAATAATATATGATACTATAATTATGAATATGGTTATTTTATAGAATTATAATATATCTATATTTATTATACATTAGGTTAGATCACTTACTAATTGATTCATACATAAGTTAAGGGTTTCATCTCAATTTCTCTTCATTGAGACAAGTTTTATTTTTATACACCAATTTATGATTTCTATAGAGTATATACTACCCAAGAATCCATTTTAAAATAATACATAATTTAATTCAAATTATTTATATAAAAATATTATTTTAAAGAGTCTAATGACTTCCAATTCAAAGATTACTAAATTTTCATGGGTTCTTCATATCAATTTTGTTTATTTGAGACATATTTGATGTTATACACCAATATTATTTTATGAGGTTTATATACTTACCATTTGATATTGTGTATCAATAATATCCTTATTTTCATGGTATTTAAATTTTATTTTGATTTTATTTCTTTCATGGGGGTTATAAATCAAAAGTTCCCAAAGTAGTAATGGTTTTATGTTGAAATATTTTTTTACTAGGATTGTTTATGATTAAATTTCCAATGATGAAATTATATAATATATCTCTCCAAAATATTATTTATTTTATTTTCCTATAGATTTTTCTATATATTTAATTATTTCCTTTCATTTTCCTCTCTTTATGTTCTCAAGAGACCAGAATAATTTTTTTAAGGAAAATCGACAATGTTTTTCTCTTCAGTCGGGAATATTTTCTTCCATGTTCATATTTTTTAAAATTTATTTCAAGAATATTTTTACTATTATCTAAATATTTATTAAATTCATTTTTACCCATTATTTAATTTTTATAAAAAAATTAATGTAATCTTCTTTTCCTTTTCCAAATAATGTAATTTTTACTTTTTACTGAAAATGTAAAATGAATTTTTTGTTTTAAAATACACTATATGAACTAATCTCCCCACCATCATGAATAATATTTTCCTTGAATATTATTTTATAATATTCCTTGGTTATTTTCATAGAAATTTTTTTCCTTAATAGTTTTTCAATTTTTAAATTTTAAATAGTTTATTTCAAAATTAAAAGGGTATTTCCCTCAAGGAATATTCTAATGATCTTTTAAATGTATCTTTCATCTATAAGAACATCCTTTGATGTTTCTTATGAATTATTGGGGATATGATACAATTTTTCTATCTGTATTATCTCTCTATATGGTTTATGATTATGATAATGAAATATTTATTAAACTCATTTTCTTTCCATAGGTTAATCTTTGATGTAATGATATATGTTTTCATGATCTTGTGGCATACATGTGAAGGGATTGTGATTATGTAATGGGTGGTTCCATTATAACCCAAGGATAGGTGATCATGTTATAAAACAATGATGGTTGGGTCTTTTATAGTCCTCCAATGCATTGGGTAATGATGAAAGAGTTAAGAAACTCCTAAAATATGATAGAGTTAATAAATTCTTAAGATATGATAGAGTTAATTATATAGATGTTTCTCTTAAGAGAATGTTATAAATGACCAGGTCCATTATGGAAATTTTTCAACAATGATAGTCTTAGGAGTGAACCTTGACTAAGGAAGTGATTTCCTATTCTTATTTTAATTACACAAACTTATTTTTTATGCTTATGATGTGTTCCCCTGGCTCATGGTTGATTATTGATGATTCCATACTCATGTTTCTTATGTATTTTTATTGAAAAATCCTTGCTATGATTCATGTTTAAATATCATTGATTGGTTGGGTATAATTATTATATGTTTTTATCATGTTATCATACTCTTGTGATTATATTATACTCACTTATTATCATTAATTAATATCTCTCATGTTTACCCTTACTGAGCATATAATCTCACTATTGCTTATGTTTCTTTTCCCCAGGTTATGATAAGAGGTTTTAAGTTTGATATGTTTAATAAGGTTACTTTTTTTGAGGAAATTAATGTGAAATAATGTAGATCTTTTATATACCAATTTTTTATGCATATAAGTTTCCAAAGGAACTAAACCTTTATGGTTCTAGCATGGATTGTATTGATATGTAATGAATATTCCACTAATAAGATACAGTATTTATATATGAAAATTTGGGTTTCCATAGTTGGTCTTAGAGATAAGTTTAGTAACTTTTGGAAACTAGGAGGAGAAAAATTTAGGGAGAACCCTTACGATAATCCCAAGTATAGGAGAACGTACTAAGTAATAGTAAAGAAATTCTTGTGATTTTCCTAAAAAATACATCCTTCTCTACATAATAGTAAGTGGGTGTAACTATGGAATAAATGAACCTAGGTGTAATAACTCTAAATAGGGTATATTGCATATTAACTCGATCATCACTAGTGCATGATGAGTGGTCTTATGACTACACACCAAGCTAGACACTCTAGGGGTATTCTTGGAATAATTCATATTTTTTTTGTGAACAACTGTGAAGGAATTGAATATATAATGACTATGGATAAACTAGGTTAAACCTAAGGTGTCATAGGTTAAAAATAAGGTGTCATGGTTTAAACATCCTATAAATGATTTTTTATGATTAGATGATTACCTATTATTGTTTCCCGTATTGTGGTTTTGGTTTTTGTTAATGTATGAAACCAATAGAAATCATATTGACTATAAATATTAAAGACAATGAAATGGTTTTACTCACGAGAAACCAAATTAAATGAGATATGGAATGTGAAATAATGTGATTATGCCTAACTATCTATCTCAATATATGATTAACAACCTGAACATAGGTGAGTTTCTGAAAAAACCAAATAAAAAATGGAGTTTTATAAAGATCATGGAGGAAAGAAGATTCAACTTCCTACATGTCGAGAATGTGAGAATAAGAACCAAGAGAAAAGAATTAAAGGAATGATAATATGTTTTATGTGTGGAATAGAGGTGTTGAGGTTAGGTAAGGATGTTTTAGGTAAGATATGGAAGGAACTGGACAGTCACATTAGAGCTGGGTGACCAGGGGTGATATTTCAAGGACCCTTAATTCAATTAAGCTGAGAAACAGCTTTGAAGTTCTTGCAGAGGTTGGTTTGTGTTCTAAGCTCAGTATTCCGATCGATGAAGATGGGGAACACACATTAGAAACCAATGGAACTGACCCTACTCTCTTGGTTGGTGAATATGAAAGTCCGAGAAGTAACAGGAGTAATAGGAGGAGGAAAAGTAGGAAATATTACTCCTCATTACCTCCTCCTTTGGAGACCCAATCTGCCAAAAATCTAAATTCCACAAAAACAGAATTATAGGTTGTGGGTAATCAGACTCTGGAATTATTGATAAGATCTGAAGAAGAGGTGGTTGACCAGGTTTTTTTATGAATGTGTCCGAAGAGGAGGTAGCTAATATTATGTAGAGGTCTTTAAAGGTGTTACTTAATGAGGAACAATACTCCTGGGTTGATAAACATGACCTAATTCTTATGGGGGGATTCAATAAAGGGAATATCATCCTTGAGGAGTACATACAAACATGGGACTAGCTGGCTTCTGAACTAGAAAATATAATGTCAATTGTCCCAAGCATCTAGGTAACCTCTATCTCTTGGAATTTGTTTAGGGAATTTGTTTCCACTAATCTAAAATTATCATTCAATTATTCTGATTAAATGGGTGGAATATATTGAGTGATTGGGAAGCATGTTGGATCGGGTTGTGTGGGATTTTGGAGAAGAGTTTGTTTGATTTTGAAGGTATCTTGGTGGTGTTCAACCAGTATTCTAGTGGGGACTGCTCCAGATGGGGACTAGAGCTTAAACATTCACCATTTCATGCCATTTAGAATTGTTTGTTTGAGTGGATATGGCTATGACATCAGTTCCAGGCCCATACATTCGTGCACAGGAAAGCTTGTTGAGTGGTCATGCGATGGTGAGGGTTTTCATCTCTTTGTATTGGCTGGGGATGGGTGGTACCTTTAGTTTGGTTCTGGGTTTTATGGTTTCAAGAGTTTGTAATTTGGATCCAAGGTTTCTCACTTTTCCTTAAAAGTGTTTTTATTATAATAAAAAAATAATTTTCAGTCAGTATAAGAATATAAGATCAAGGTATTCACATGATTGGTATGTGAAATTAATAGATAATTTATGTTGTTTGGGGGGAAATGTTAAAGTTGATCTTGGAAAGAATATGTGATCAAACATTTATATTTTTTTGGGATTTGATATGACAAACCATATCTATAATACACCTTAATTCATGATTTATTACATAAAGGTACACATAATACCGTCCCAAAAGATAATGAATCCTAGTTTATTTAGTAAATTATGTTCATAGTATAGAAACTTGAAACAAAAATAAAAAAAATTATTGATAACTTCCTTAAAATGATCCTAAAATTCCACCATTCTTCTAAAATTGCACGGGATAACCTGGGAAAATACATAAGAAAGGGGTGGCCTATAAATCCTAGTAAGTTAATAATAAAATCATGGAATAAGATCAAGTAGTACATGTGATCCAATAGTTATATCAAGGTAACATAATATGGGATAGAATCATAATCATGAACAATGAGGCATGATATAACCTGATAACATAAAGACAACATAAAAATGTGGAAACAACATAAAACATGAGATCATAAACATAATTCAAGGATAACCACCAACAAAACATAACATAGTGTTCTTAGGATAACCACCCATGAACTATAAATAGAATATCATGTGATAAAAACATTACCCAATACATTGGGGGGATATATAATTATGGTCTCGTCCATCACTTTCATGTCACGTTCATGCATAAGTGTGCCACATAGATCATACAACATAAGGATGTATTTAGTCTATTTTAACCACATGATTAAGGATTTAAGGTTATATACATGTAAATCCCAAATCAATGAAGGATAGTTACAACTAGGTGAATACCCTTGATTTAAAATGGATATGGGTACTCACTACACAAATGTTTGGCATGAAAAAATCGAGGATAATTCCGGCAGCATAAAGGGTGTATATAAAGGTTCATCAAAGGGTTGAATGAGACAAAAGGGGTTTATAATTACTTTTAAATCATAATTATAGTAATATGGATGTATAAAAACATATCCTGATTTGAAAAATTGGGGGAAAAGGCATAATTTAAAGAAGGTTCTTGAATGAAGAGGAGAAGGAGAGGATCCCATAAAAGCATAGGAGAAGCTTTTTAAGAGATTTTGGTCACCTTGGGAGAAATATAAAGAGGAAAAGGGGAAGTAATTTTTTGATCCAAGAGTTTTAGTGAAGATTAATGAGAGTTTGGGTGGGTTTATATAGAAAAATAGAGGATAATTCTTTATTAATTTCCAAACATAGGTTTTGGACTCTATATGATAAAGTAACCAAAACCAAAAACCTTCTCATGGTTTTTGCCCATGGTATCTACCAAATATGAGGGGATTCATTATTTTATAAGTATAAGAACTAAAAAAACAAAATAATTTCATTGGTGATGTGGAAGTGAGCTGTGTTTATAAAGAATTGATTTTAAAACCTTAAAATATAATATAGGTTTTTGAGGATTCGTTAAGCCTTTATAAAATTAATAAAATAAATTTAAAAACATATTATTTAAAAATTAAAATATATATTTGGTATTGGATACCTTTTATGGCATATATTACATCACTTTTGGGTCATTATGATGACATAATATATATTGTATATTTATACCATATTTAATTTTTACTCAAAAATTCGACTGTTGCGGAAGAATATGAAAAATTCGAAATTGAAAAATTTTGATATGATGATTTCAAAAATAATATTTATTTTATTAAAATAATTCTCTAAATATGAGAATTTATTCTTTTAAATCAAAATCACCATTTATTGAAAATTACTAGTTTTTTGTTAACAACAGTTTTATAGCTCTTATAAAAATTAAATTTAACTTCATAAAATTATATTATAATGTTTATTTAATAATATTATTTTATTAAAATATAATTTATTTCAAAAAAAATTATTTTATCAAAATGTGTTTCTTTATTGAAACTATATATTTTTAAAAAATACAATTTATGTTTCATTATAACAAAATCTAATTTTTATCAAACTTATTATTTAATCATTTAAAAATTAATATTAAAAAGGTATAAATATATCCATTTTTTATTAAAAATAAAAAATTCATATTTATATTATTAAGGTCTAGATACATATCTCTTTATTACACCAGTAAATTCCCTAATGGTAAGGTGTGTGATGGTGAGATTTTCATGGGGTAGTTCAAAAAACATGGTTTAGGTTGTGATCTCAATGAGCATGAACTTCTCTTGTAAATGGTTTCACTCATGATTTAGTTTTTGAATCTCATCTTGTTGGGTTTGGTTAAGGTGAAAGCCCAGTGATGCTATCTCACTCAGAAACTATGATAAATGAGCTTCATAGGGCGTAATCCTACTGGTCAAGGTCGTTCCTTCTTCCATCTATATAAATTAGACTTTATCATAACCCTTAATATACTAATATTAATTGTCACTATACAATAGCTATATTATCAACATTTATGATGTTTAACAATATTTTAAATTCAATATGATATACCTTATAAGGGTCCAAAATAACCAAATTAGTGCATGTGTTTTTATAGCTATATTAATTAATAATGCATATATTCATTCAAAAATGGAATTTCATTTATAAATTTTTGAGACGTTACATTCTCCCTCTCTTCATAAATTTTACCCTTGAAATTTTAATTTCATACACTAAAATAGTTTAGGGTACTTTTATTTCATTATATTTTCTATTTCCCATGTCTCTTCCTCAAACTTTTGGTTCTTCCGTAACAATTTTAGAAGGTGAATTTTCTTGTTTCATAGAACCATGTCTCTATGATATAATATCTTAATTGGCTACTCCTCATATGAAAGATCATTCTCTAATGGTACCACCTATTGATTCAGTACATGTGAGTGGTATGGTATGTACTTCATCAATAGGGATACATAGAATACATCATGTAGTTTAGATAGGTTAGGAGGGAGTTTTAGTTGATAGGACACCAATATGAGGTGATCAAGGATCTCAAAAGGGTCGATGTATCTAGGACTAAGATTTCCCTTCCTCCAAAACCTCCTGACTTTCTTCAACATTGATATACAAAGGAACACTTTATCCCTGACCTCAAACTCTAGGTACCATTGATGATTGTCTTCATATATTTTTTTTCAACTTTTTTTAGATTTTATATGATGTTTAATGGTTTGAAACTTATCTATCATTTCTTAGATAAGATCAGGTCCCATCAGTTTCCACTCTCTAACTTCATCCCAACATGTCAGATTCTGATACATCTTCCCATACAGAGCCTCAAAAGGTTCCATTTGAATACTATAATGGATACTGTTATTATATTAGAACCCTTCTTGGGGATGTTTTTGATCCCAACATCCTTGGAGATCCATTGAATATGATCTCAGTATATTATATAGATTCTAAATGGTTAATTCAGACTAAATTTACATCTGAGGGTTATAATAAGTTTTGAATCTTATAACCATATCAAAAACTTGCCAAAGTATTCTCTATAGCCTTAAGGTAAACCTTAGATCTTGATCAGATATGATAGAGAGTGGAAATCTATTCAGTATTACCACTTACCTTATGTATATATTTATGAGTTGGTCAAGATAAAAATATTCCTTGATAGTAATTAAATGTGTTAACTTGGTAAGGTGATAAACTACCACCCATATGGTGTTATTACCTTTAAGGGTCCCAGGGAGTCCTATGATAAAATCCATGGTTATGTTTTCCTATTTCTATATAGGTATGGTCAATGCTTGTATCATACACTTAAACTTGTATCATTCTGTATTGACTTGTTGGCATAATAAGCATCGATATAAAAACTCTTCAATGTCGCTCTTCATGTTATCCCACTAGAAGTTTTGCTTTAAATATTTATACATATTAGTGATTCCTATATGAATAGAGAAATTTGAGTTATGTTAATCTTCTAGAAGTTCCTTTTTTAGTTCTAGTTCTGATGGGAAAAATATCTAGGTTCCAAACCATATAACTTCATCTACATAAAATTTAAACTTAGGAATATTTTCTACCTTCTTCTATAGAAACTCATCATTTTTATAGGCCTCATTTATCCTCTCAAGAATGCATGGTTGAGTAGTTATTTAAGCAAGGAAATATGAAGATCCTTTTATTATTCTCATGTCAAAGAATATTAGATCACATGAAATCCTCATCATAGATATAGTTGTGGGGTCATTTCTACTCATAAAATCTACCACTTTGTTTTATTTCCTGGTATGGTAAAGTATTGAAAAATAATAATCCCTAATCATCCCTAATTACCTTTTTGGTTCATATTGAGCTCATTTTGTGTGAATATATGCTTAAGTCTTTTATGGTTCATATATATGTTACCCTTCTCCCCATAGAGATAATTTCATCAAATAATCAATGTGAAGATCACTACTTAAAATTCTAGATCATGTGTTGGATAGTTCTGATCATGGATATTTAATTGAAAAGAGTCATAGGCTATCACTTTTTCATATTTCATGAGTACACAACTCAATCCCTTTTTGGATGCATCATTATAGATCGCAAATTTTTCCTTATTGGTGGGTAATGTGAGCACTAGTGTAGGTATTATCCTCATATTTAACTATTTAAAACTCCCATTACATTCATCATCCCATACAAACTTTACACCTTTTTGAGTTATCTTGGTTAGTGGGCTTGAAAATTATGATAATTTTTTCACAAATTGATGAAAGTACCTATCTAATCCAAGTAAACTATGGATTTCCATCACAAATGTTGCTCTATGTCATCCTTTAATTGCCTATATTTTTTATGTATCCATAGATATCTCTTTATTGGCGATAACACAACCTAAGAAAGTTACTTTATCCAACCAAAAATCACATTTACTGTACTTTGCATATAAATTTTCCTTCTATAAGGTCTTTAGTATACTATTTAAATGATCCTCATGATCCTCCTTTCTTTTGGAGTAGATAATAATATCATTAATAAAGACTACCAAAAAAATCATGGTGATCCATAAAGAGTCTATTTATTAAGTCCATGATGATTCTTGGAGAATTAGTGAGTCCAAATGGAATCACTATGAACTCATAGTGCTCGTACCTTGTATAAAATGTAGTCTTGGGGATATCCTCCTTCTTCATCTTTACTTGATAATATCCCAACTAAAGATCCAACTTACAGAAGTATTGGGTTCCACATAGCTGATTGAACAATTCATAAATCTTTGGAAGAGTATACTTGGTATTTATCATAATCTTATTAAACTCATGATAATTAATGCAGAGGCACATTTACCCATACTTATTCTTGATAAAAAGGACCGATGCACCCCACAGTGAAGCACTTGGGCATATAAACCCTTTATCTAGATTCTCTTGTAATTGTTTCTTCAACTCCTAAAGTTCAAAAATGGAAATTATATATGGAGTATTGGATATTGGAAAAGATCAAGGTATAATTTTGATCGAGAATTCAACCTATCATCTTGGAGGAAGGCTAGGAAATTCTTCAGGAAATACATTAGTGAATTCCAACACAATGGTCATGTCATCAAGGATAGTATTTTCTTTAGTCTCAATAATTCTATCTAGATATGCTTACGCATAAATAAATAATATCCATGCTTTACATGATGATACCAAAGAAGATCCATCTTATTTATTGCACTTTTATATAATTATAGGTTGATTTACAATACAGAGGATTATTTCCTTCACTTATTAATTTATTTTGTCTCTATACAAGGAAATCCAATCCATGTCCAAAATAGAATCAAATTCTATTAAGGGGGTGTATCACAAGGTTTTTTAGGAAATTTAATACACAAATTTAGATAGGGAATGAGTTATATTCGTGGGATGAAATAATTAACATGTTTACTGTCTTCATCGATAACTCAACTTCCATGTTTTTAAGTGGTGTTTGAATAGTTCTACTAAACTTTCATGATATTATAGAATGTTTATAAACATAATCAAAAATTGTGTTCACTATTATTGAATGAATAATAATCATACCTATCGTCACTTTATTTTCGGGATCTACCTTGGGGTTTTGATTGCATAAGATCTCCCTTTCTCTCTAGGCCTAGTAGGCTATTATTGTTATTTTTCATCAATAACCCTTGGATTAGGGCATTTATTTTTATAGTTTCCTTGTTCCTTATAGTTGAGACATTGGATAATAGGTATAGGGTTGACCCGATAATTCTTTTATTCCATCACATTAGTGGGTTTCTCCCATTAGAAATCACTAGATAGGTTCTCTTCCTTCCCTCACCTAAAGCATTTCCATATAACCTTTAGAAAATTTATGGGATACTTCTTCCCACACTTTTGATAAGTGTGGTGTTAGTATTTATTTACCCCATGATATTTCTCCATCACACCACCAGAATTTAATTCCATTCTCCACTTCTTGTCACCTGACCCATGAGACCCTTATGATTCGTTGATCACCATATTGAAATTGATGGCACATTGGATAATTTCCTCATAACTATCAATGTCCCAAATGGATAATGATTTTCATATAATTATCTTTATTCCATCAAATAAATAGTCATATTTACTTTTATGGGTAATGAAAAAGTTATAGTTATATCTTAAAATTATTTTAAAGTTTGTATTGTATGACATGATGGATTTTCCATCCTTTTTATTGAGGCTAAATAAGTCCCACACCATTTTCAGTTGGATAGTGTGAGGAAAATATTTTTTAAAAACATTTTCCATAATTCCTTTTACTCTATCACTTCCATATTCTCCTTAGGCTTTATATATTTGACTAATATCCTCCATTGATCAGATTATTCTTCCATACGACAAAAATTCAGCATGACCTTATATTAATAAAATCATTGAAGTATGTATAAGATCTTTTCAATGTGGGTGATTTATTTTTTTTCAATTAAAGGATCAAAAGATCCACTAAAAGTTTGAGGGCTTTGTCAGATAAAGGTCTCAATTACAACTTTATCTTTCTTTGGGGGATTCAGGCATTCCCCCTTATTAAATTTTCTATTAAAAACTTAAATAAATTGATAAAATATTTTCACAATTTTCTTGATTCCTACTCTCTTTAGTTTGGACATCTCATTTGGGCAACCATCACATTGCCCCTCACATTGGTTATTGTATCAGTTCCTCTTATTTCCAGCCATTGACTAGAATAAAGGAAAAATTAGGCTTGATTGTTTCTAATATATTAAAAACATAAATGGTAAACCATGAATGTTAAATGGATCACTCATAAATGATATATATTCTTTAAGCTATGAATTTTTAGGTTTCAATATATATTTTTCCATGATTTATTTCCTAATAAAAAATCATATATCCATTTTGTTCCTTATATAATGGTTTGTAAAGGGATTTTTAATTTACCAAAGAATATACCCTAGAAGTTTCACACTACGTGTGCAGTAAGGCTCATTCTCAAGCACCAGGAGATGATCGATTCTAACTCAATGCACCCTTTTCAGGGTTATTACCCCTAGGTACGTCTATTTCAGAGCCACATCCACTTGTAATATCCATAAAGGGATGTATATGATTGGAAACCACTTAATATATAATTGAAAAAAATTTATGTATGTTTTTATATGTTTATACTTATCCCTATGGATTTTACTAGAGTTTTTTAATCTTAATCCCAAAAAAATAATTAGACTTTACTCTAATACTAACTATGAAAACCCGTGTATTTAATACACCTTAATTAATGATTTATTACATTAAGGTACACATAATACAATTCCAGAAGATCATGAAGCCTAGTTTATTTGTTAAATTAGGTACATATAATAGCAACTTGTAACATAATTACCACAACATTATTGAAAACTTCCTTAACATGATCTTAAAATTCCATCATTCTTCTAAAACTAAACGGGATAACCTGAGGACATGCATAAGAAAGGGGTGAGTTATAAAGACAATTAGGGGAATAATCAAATAATATCATGAGGTAAAGAAGTAAATGTGATCCAAGAGTCATATAAAGGTAGCATAAGAGGGTTGAAAATCATAATCTTGAACCATGACTCTTGGTATAACATGATAACATAAAGGAAACATAAGAATGTGGAAAAAACATAAAACATGACATCATAGACATAATTCAATGATATATTCCAAGACAACATAACATAGTGTGATTAGGATAACCTCACATGCACCATAAATGGAATATCCGGAGATAAAAACATTTCCCAATGAATTGGAGGGCTATATAATTTTGATCCAACCCGTCACTTTCATATCATGTACATGCATATGTGCGCCACATAGAACATACAAAATGAGGATGTATTTCATAAATTTTAACCCCATGATTAAGGAGTTCAAGTTATATATATGTAAATCCAAAATCAATGAAGGATAGTTACTTCTATTTGAATAACCTTGAGTGTAAATGGGATGGGTGTTCACTATACAAATGTTTAGCATGTAAAATTGTAGGATAATTTTTACAGCATAACGGGTGTGCATAAAGGTTTATATAAGGGGTTAATGAGTGAAAAATGAGTCTCTCGTTACTTTGGAATCATAAGGATTGTAATATGGATGTATAGAAACATACACTAACTTGAACAATTTGAAAAGAAAGACATAATTTACAGAATTTACTTGAATAAATAGAAGAAGGAGAGGATCCATTATCTTGAAAAGATGATTATAAAAGCTTTAGAGGGTATTATTAAAAGATTAGGGAACCTTGGGTGGACTCTAGAGAAGGATATTTAGAGTAATTTTATGCTTAAAGAGTTTTAAGTGATGAGTAATGGGAGGTTTGTGAGTTTATATAGAAAAAGAGAGAAGAATTCATTATTAATTTCCAAGCATAGGTTTTGGACTCTATATGATAAATTAATCAAAGAAAAAACCTTCTCATGGTTTTTTCCCATGGTTTCTAACAAAGAGGATTTTTTTCATTATTTTATAAGTCTAAGTAACTAATATATTAAAATAATTATTTTTGTGATGTGTGAGTGAGTCATGTTTATAAAGAATTGATTTTAAAACCTTAAAATGTAATATAGGTTTTGGAGGATTCTTTAAGGCTTTATAAAATTAATCAAATGACTTTAAAAATGTATTTATTTAAAGGGGAAATATATATTTGATCACTTATACCTTTTATGGCATATATTACATCATTTTTGGTCATTATGATGTCATAATACATATCATATATTTATATCGTACTTAATTTATACCCAAATATTTGATTGTCTCTAAAAAATATAAAAAAGTCACTATTGGATAATTTTGACATAATCAAAATAATTCTCTAAATATGAGAATTTACACTTTTAAATCAAACTCACCATTTATTGAAAAATATTGGGTTTTTTTACAATAATAGTTTTATAACCTTTATAAAATTTAAATTTGACTTTATAATATTATATTATCATTCATATTTAATAAATATTATTTAATAATAATATTTTATTAAAATATCATTTATTTCATAAATTCTTGAATTCATAAAAAATATCATCTTGATTGGAACTATATATTTCCCAAAAATATAATTTCTCTTTCATCGTATCAAAATCTAATTTTTATCAAACTAATTATTAAATCATTTAAAAATTAATATTAAAAAGAGATCAATATAATCATTATTTTATTAAGAATAAAATACAAAAATTCATACTATTAGGGTTTAGACTCATATCCCTTTTTTACACCATTGAATTCCCTAAGGGTAAGGTGTGTGATGGTGAGATTTTCATGGGGTGGTTTGGCGACCATGGTTTGAGTGATGATCTTGATGAGCTTGAACTTCTCTCATAAATAGTTTCACTCATGATTTAATTATTTAATCTAAACTTGGGATTGGTTAAGGTAAAATCATAGTGATGTTATCTCCCTTGGAGGCTCTAATAAATGGGCTTCATATGGCACAATCCTACTGGTCGAGGTTATCACTTCTTTCGTCTATATCAATTGGCTTTTATCATAACCCTTAATATAATAATATTAATGTTTAGTGTATAGAAGATATATTATCAATGGTTATGATGCTTAATAGTATTTTAAATATAACAAGATATAACTTATAAGAGTCAAAATAACAAAATAGTGCATGTTTTTTCTATAGCTTCCTTACTTAATAATTAATTTATTTATTCAAAAAGGAAATTTAATTTATAAATGTTTGGTACATTGTATTTTATTTTGTTTAGACATATTTTAGAGGATTTTTAAGATTATTTATTTATGGAATGATTTAAATTGAACTTTTTGATATTATTGTTGAGGTTTTATAAATTAATATATTATTTCATCATGTGAAGATTTATCCATATTGGATAACTTGAGCTAACAATTTTGTTTTTGGTAAATATATATAGATTGAAGTAATGACTAGTCATTCATTTATGGATCTTTTTATCCATTAGACTTTAATTTTAGTGCATTAGGAATGAAAAAATCATCTTGAATATTCATTTCATAGAGTAAGAGATGATATAGAAGTAGAAATTGGTAAAAGATAACCAAAGGATGAAATTATGCTTATGAAATGGAATAAAATCAAGTATGTATATTTTATTTTATTCTATAGTAAAATAATTCCTCAACTCTAGAAAAAAGGATCTTGAAAATAATTTTTTTCCTTTTTACAGCTATTTCCAAGGAGTCGGTGGTTGTTTTCACCCCTTGCTAATTTATGGTTTTGTGGGAATTAAATTTCTCATAGACATGTTCTCTATAATTATATGTTAATATTTGGAAATTATATTTATCCTACATTAATATATTATCACTTCCCACTAATGTTTTCCTTATTTGGGAACCCAGTTGTGTGTTATTCTAGGTAACCATTATGTATCCCACTTTCCCTTTTCAAATGAGGTTTTATTGTGCCTTTGTAAAATATGAGTTTTCAAAAAATGTATTTTCAAATATTGAACCATTAATTTATAAGATAAAAATTCTGAGTGCATGATTTGTTTAGGGGGAATGTAACACACTGAGATTTTAGAATATATTTTTCTTTAAATAAATTTTATGTGTTTGATAGCTTGCTCGACACGCAACACTGAGCATAAAACAAACCATGGTATATTATAACCAAGTCATTAAATTGGTAGTATAAATAGTAATAAACACATGATGAAAAAATATTTGTAAAGTTTTTATATAATTAAAATGTACCTATTAATTCATAATATGTAAGTATTGAATTTTCAGTAAAGTCATTTTATGCTTTAAAAACATGTCTTCTTCAAAAATGTTTTTTTTAATTTATGTACAGATATAATAATTGATTTATAAAATTTTTATAAATAATGTTTTAGGAAATTAATATCATTTTTGAAATCATTATTTCAATATTATCATAGGGTGAATTTTTAGGAATTTCCTAAAAAATTGTTTTCCACTGAATAGTAAAAAATACCATTTTTGTAAAAACTATCATTTATTTTCATGTAAAATTTCCATTATATTTTTAATTTTATATTTAAGATAAATAATACTTATTTAATTATAATTAATCTAATTAATTACATAGAAATCATCATTATAATTGATTTTTCTATAAGTTATTTTTTAGGCTTAAAACGCATTTTTATAAAAATTTGTTTTTATGTGTACAATATGTTTTTATCTTAATAAATTAAATTAATCTATATTTAATAATGGTTTTATTTAAATTTATAGATTTTATATTAAATAATATATTTTAACATTCATTTTATGGTTTTTATAAAAAATGGAATGGAGGTAAATATGTTTTATGCTTAAAAAATTCATTTTTCTGAAACGTGTTTTTGTTGCGATTTTCACACTTAATTAAAATTAAATTCCTAAAATTATAGAGATTGAATATATTAAAATGGATTCAATATTTAAAATAATAATTTTTAATATAATTTTATATATTCAACTTAAATTTTGGTTATAGTGAATATTAAAAATAGTAAATTTTATTATCTTAGTTAAGGCTAAAATGGGTTTACTTAGTGGTTAAACCAATATATAAGGTTAGGATTTCCACCCACATATGAATAATTTTTATTTTTTGAATATATATAAACCTTATATTATCCTAAATTATAATATTTTTCTATTTAGAACCAATTTCATAAGAAAATTAACTTATATAATTGTAATCTTTTAAGAAATTCCATGTGTGTCCCCCCACCCCTCACTTATAAAATGCCACATATCCTCCTTTCTTATTCACACTATTTTATCCATGTATCTCATCCAATACCCACTCAAAACCTTCATATATTCCTTCCCATCATCCTATATCTTTTTTTATTCACTTAAGACTAATCCTTCAAGTCTTAAGGTGTAATCCAAAGGATGTATCTCAAAGAAGAGGTATAAATATTAACCAAGATCTTTCAATTTTATTTATTCTTACACCTTCTATAAAAAAAATTTGTCTATAAAAATATGATTAATATATTATAATCAATATAATGAGATTTTATTATGGTTATGGACAACCTTCTTCCCCCTCTTCTCTATCAAATGGGGGATGGAAGTATAACTCGTGCGTACATGTGGACTACCGCCTCCACATAGAGATACGATTAATTTTCCATCACCATATTTCATGGATGGTTTTCATAATAATTTTAATGTTTATATGTGATATTTATGATATAATTATTATTTTTTAATTATAACTTCATATCTACCTTCTTACCTTTTGATCCTTTAGAAAATGATAATGTTTCTCATGCATATATGTGGACTACCGCCTCCACGAAGCGATGTGATTAATTTTTAATTTTTAGTTTACTTGGTTGGTAATAAGGATAGATTTAATGTATATATATGATATTTATGATATAATAATGATTTTGGTAAGGTTAATTTTCATTTAAATTTATTTCAATCCATCCATGGAAAAGTGGAAACATCACTCGTGTGTATGTACAAATTACCATCTCTATGAAGTGATCTAATTAATTTTTCATCACCACCTAATATGAATTATTATAAATATGTATATAATTAATATATATATATGATATTTATTTCATGATTAACTGATAATATGAAATTTTATATAAATTTTGGAGTCATTTAATTAATGATTATTCATGTTTTACTTGATAATGCACCAGTTATGTGTTGATTATTACAGAGAATATGTTTATAAGATTCTAAAGGAAAAGTTGTAAAAACTGGCCAAAAGAGAACATTACACATCATGAATCACTTACAGGATGTGTATTAATCATTCACATCATGTCATAAGTAATGAATAAAGTCATAAAAAATTACAAGTCATGAAAAGATTAAACGAAGTGAATCTCTGATACACATCATGTAAGATTCAAAAGTCGCTTCCCACTTAAAGTTCAAGTTGTGAGAAGAAGCATGTCATGAGTTCCAAATACACGTCGTGAGATGAGTCAAGTATCTAAATCCAAAATATATAGGGCAATATTTACACCAAATCTAATATATATGGAGAAAACCATGGATTGAGATTACATGATGTGAGAATTTTACACGTCGTGTAATATCCCGACTATTTACTTTCTAGCACGCATACAATAGTGCTAAACTTTTCTTTTTTCTCAATTTTATCTCATTATATCTTGTTTTATCCCTTATTTTCTCTCCAAAATCAACTCCAAATAATTCTTTCTATCACTATAAGTAAATCCAAGTGTATTTGATTATTCTACAAGAGTTCTACATTTCTTTCATTATCATTTACCATTTCAACGTCCTTATACCACTATCATTTCCATTTGATAGCAGTTTCATGTCATGTTCTTTCTTTTTTGTTGTTTCAAGTAAGTTTTTGATTGATTTATTACTTAATATTATTATTAACCACTTAATTATTTAATCTTAGATTTAAAACTATCATATTTCAACAGTTTTATCAATCTTCTAAGCATGTCTCAATTGTTTCTTTAATCTTGAATAATACCATTATGAGAGGTTAAATCGCTTAGGGTAAGGGTCGAGAGTAGGGGTGTTCTGAACTTAATGAATCTCTAAATCATAACTTGGTAACCCTAAGACTAGTAATCAGGTTATATAATAATTGTTTACCCAATTATTTTAGGCAACCATGACCACAGGAAGTTTAAATTAATAAACCTGACTTGATTGGAGTATAGTGGGATATGACCATTAGCCTATGACACTTTCTTCTATATAAGATAGGATTAATTAATATAGATTTTTAGTTATATCCATACCAAGGAATAGTTTCCTCATAGATAGATCTAGTTGGTTTGACCATAATCAACTAGTGCTCTATGCACCGCTTCACTGCCAGAGCCCTAGGACTATTCCAAGTTAGGACTGAGATTATCCTTTTTAACTAAACCCTAAAATTGACCTTGATCCCTACCTTATTCCTGAGTCTTAAACCAAACTCAATTGTGTTAATCAAGTCATAAAACCAAACCAATTAATGAGGACTCCTACATAAAGGGTTCAAAGTCCTATTTTCTTTTATGTCAAAGCTTTCCCCATGGGATTGACCCCACACTATCACTATACTACATCTTATAGCAAGTGAATTTTGGGATAAAAATAAATTCTAATTTGACTGCATCCCATGTGAATTAAACAGCACATGTAGGCACATCAAATTTTTTCACAGTTGTTAGGGACTCTTTTACTGTGCTTAGGTACAGGAACCTTCTCCATAAACCTGGGATTACCTCACCTACCCACCCACCGACCCCCCTCTCTTTTTCTTCTTTCCTTTTTTCTTTTGAATGACACTATCCTTTTTATTTATGACCTAGTGCATACATCAGGTACCCCTAACTCATTAAATGAACCTTGAAAACCAATAATTGATTACCTTCGTTCTTGAAATTGAAAGGTAAATTTTTTCATGTCACCATTCAAATATGGAAGACCGCAGCAACCCTACAGGTTCCAACCTACCCAACACGCAATATGTGCCACCATCACTTCATGGAGATCAACCCAACATGAAACTGGATCACACCATTATGAATTATGTGTTTCCATCAATCAAGGGCGTCACACCTAGTATTATGTTCCCTTCTGTCTAGGAAAATATGTTTGAAATCAAACTTGGACTCATTAGTATGATCCAGAACATGGGTCAGTTCAGTGGACTTTAGAAAGGGGATCCTCATGAGCACATCTCCAACTTCCCAAAAATATGTTATAACTTTTACAACCATGTATTATCATCTGATACAATATTATTGTGACTATTCCTATTCTCCTTACATGATAGATCCAAGTATTAGATAAAAAGTTAAGCTCTCAAGTCGATCATGACTTAGGATGAATTAGCCAAGAAATTCCAGGATAAATTTTTTCCACCTATACGGACTTGTAAACTTCATAATGACATCAAAAAAATTTCTCCAATATATGAATAATCATCCTTGTAGGACTCAGGTTGATTTAAGGAACATACTAGGAAATTCCCACATCATGGAATTAATGTGTGGCTATAGCTGCAAACCTTCTATCAATGTCTCCAACTTGTTTCTCGTACAATAGTATATGTTGTCACTGATGTTGAACTAATGATGAAAAGACTTGAAGTAGGTCAAGCAATTCTAGATAAAGTCTTTCACAATTTCAATCTATGGAAGATTAATTGTGGACCGCCTTGGTGTTGAATCCACTAAGTTGAAGAAAACAATCATCTAGCTGTACAGATAGAGGCACTGACTAAGAAGCTAGAATCTTTTCAGTTAACTATTGCACCACCTCCCACCCCTTCTCCTCTAATGAAGATTAAATCCTATGAAATGTGTAGTATCCCACACTTATATCAACATTACAAGGAAGGAGTCAATTAAAATCAAAGACAATATTGTACTTATGTTAATTATAATCAGCAAAAACAATAATAGTAGCAACCACAATAATATTATCAATAGAGGTCGGATCAACAGCCAAAAAAACAATCAAGGGTACTACCAGTAGAGAAGTGGTAAAGCACCACTCAGGAACCAAGGACCACCTGACTATTCACCTATGAATCTTGTTCCTATGACACCTCAATAAGCACCCCAACGGTCTTTCCCTCCTAGAGGCCAACAATAATTTCAACCTTCTCTATAAAGGCCACCACAACTAGCTTCACCTCTTCAATAAAATTTAGAGAATCTTCTCACATCATTTGTTTAAAATGTATATCATAGGATGACCATCCATGAAACAAAGATGAAAAATAAAATGGATGCCCTCTAAAATCTCAAACATCAAATGGGTAAAATCTATAAGACCTTGTCTGATAGATTTCTAGGAATGCTTCTTGGTAATACTGAGACATATTCAAAGAAAAGGTGAAGGTAGTGGTATTAAGAAGCTAAAAAGTTATGAATTTTCAGAAACCGTGTATAGGAGAATAAAAAAAAGTATAATAAACCTAAGCATCCTTCTACAAACATTTAAGAGGATGACGATGAAAGAGAGAATAAAACTAATCAAGAAAACCCTCTAGAATTACTACCTCCTATAAATGCTCTTATACAAGAGAAACCCAAATAGGATATCTACATTGCACCACTATCTTATAAACCACCTCTCTCATTTCTAGAAAGAATAATACAAGGAAGTATTGAAGGGAAATATAAGAAATTTTTTGAGATGTTCAAGCAATTGCACATCAACATCCCATTTGCTAAATTTATTTCCAAAATGTCTACTTGTGAAAAATTTCTCAAGGAAATTCTTTACAATAATAGAAAAATGTAAGAATTGGGATTTATTTCCCTGAATTAAGAATCATCTACTATTGTTTAATAGAAAATTCCACCAAATATAAGAGAGCATGGGAGTTTCTCAATTCCAGGCACCATAGGAGAATACAACTTTGGAAGAGGCTTGTTCAAATTAGGATCCAGCATTAACCTCATTCCAATGAGTGTATTTTAAAAACTGGTACTTGAGGAAATAAATCCAAATAGATTTGAACTCTAATTATATAATTGATCTGTTAAGTATCCTCAAGTACTTCTCAAGGATGTCCTAGTCAAAATCGGTAAATTCATTTTCTCAGAATAATTTCTTATTTTGGACATGGAAGAAGGATGATTCATATAGATTATCTTAGGCCAACCATTTATATCCACTAGGAAGGCACTTATTGATGTTAATTATGGGAGAATTATATTCATAGTAGGTAAAGAATAAGTAGTATTTGACCTAGTTAAAGCTGTAAAACAAACAGATGATTATTTTGACTGCCAAGATATCCTTTTCTTTGAAGAAAAGAATTACTACATGGCCATTGAGGATGATAGTGATGAGATATATCCTACTGAAATGGAGGAGTATGATCTTGAGGAAAAAAACTACACAGAACCTCTTACAAGATTCACAATCTCTCCTTTCATACCATTGGTCACTCAACCACCAATATTGTAGCTGAAACCTCTCCCAAGCACACTCAAGTATTCTTTTCTAGAGATAATAGTTTCACTTATAGTCATCATTAACTCAGTATTGACAGATCCACAAGAGGAAAATTTGATCAATTTTTTACAAAGGTGTAAAAATTCAGTTTCCTAGGGGGTGAATGAAATCAAAGGGATCATCCACACATTATACACTCATAAAATTTTATTAGAGGAAAGTGTGAAACCCAAATTCCAGTCCTAGAGGTGACTCACCCTGCTAATGAAGGACGTAGTTAAAAAAGAGGTAATGAAACTTTTGGATGATGGAATAATTTTTTTCATTCTATGATAGTGAGTGGGTGAGTCCACTATAAGTAGTTCCAAATAAATGTGGCCTCATAGTTTTCAAGAATAATGATAATGAATTTATTTTGAATTGAACCATCACTGGATGGTGAGTATGCATAGACTATAGGAACTTAAATATAGAAACTCGGAAAGATCATTTCCCCTTGACCTTTATGGATAAAATGCTAGAAAGACTCACAAGACCTGAATTCTACTAGTTCCTAAGTGAATAATCAGGATAAAATCAGATTTTAGTTGACCAAGATGATTACTCCAAAGTAACATTCACATGTCCATTTAGTACATTCACCTACAGATGCATGTCATTCAGTATGTGTAACGCCCCAGTGACCTTTGAAAGGTTCATGACACATATGTTCCATGATATGGAGGAGGAGTTCTTGGATTTTTTTTATGAATGGTTTTTTAGTATATGGAATATTCTTTGATATACGCCTCATAAATATTAAACTAGTCCTGTAATGCTGTAAAGGGAAGTGTTTAGTTTTAAAATAGAAAGAATTCCACTTTATGTTTCAAGGAGGCATATTCCTCAGACAAAAAATATCCAAGGATGGCATGGAAGTTTATCCCATAAAAATAAAAGTGATAAAAGATTTACCTAAGACCTCAACTATTAAATTCATAAGTATATTTCTAGACCACGCAGGATTCTACTGTTGCTTCATGAAAGATTTTGTGGAAGTTTCCCACCCTCTAACACACTTGTTAGTAAAGGATACCCCTTTTGAATTCACTAAAGAGTTTCGGAAAGCATTCAAAATTTTAAATAAAATCTTTATAGTTGCTCCTAGTATCATTCCACAATATTAAGACAAAGAATTTGAGTTGATGTGTGATGCAAGAGACTTTTTTGTAGGCATTGTCTTGGGAAAATGGGTTGGCCACACTTTCTGTCACATCTACTATGTCAGTCACACCTTGAATGATGCTCAGTTGAAATAAAAAACCACTGAAAAAGAACTCCTGATAGTTATCTTTTCTTTTGAAATTTTTTTATCCTACTTAGTTTTGTCAAAGGTGATTGTTTACACGGATCATGCTTCCCTTAAATTTTTAATTAGTAAAAATGATTTTATACTAAGATTGACATAGTGGATCCTATTGTTACAATTATTTGGCATAATAATAAAAGACACAAAAAGAACGGAGAATGGTTTCACTGATCATATATCTAGACTCCCATTGCCCCTTATTAAGGAAGACGACAATTTGGACATTGAGGTCAAATTCCCTAATGAAAATCTATTCAGCCTAAACATGAAGACACACCCATAGTTTTCCGACATTGCAAACTATCTCACTATGGGATCCCTTTACCTAGACCTCTCCTACTAAAAAAGGAGAATATTTTTAGTCAAGACTCCACACTAATAATGGTATTATCCGCTACTTTTTAAGTGTTTTGTTGATGGATTAATGTGATTTTTCATCCTAGAAGACAAGATTCAAAGTGTCTTAAACATGTGTTACACACCACCAACTAGAGGTCATCACAAAACAGAATGTACAGTAGTAAAAATCCTACAAAGTGGACTCTTTTGGATCACACTTCACCATGATACAATAAATTATTTTCCAATCCATGATTAGTTCCAATGAACTGGAACCATTGGGAAAAGAATTGAAATTACCCAAAATCTAATCATGGAATTCAAACTCATCAATGTGTGGGGAATAGATTTCATGGGGTCATTACATAATTAACATGGAAGATTATATATCCTTATTGGTGTTGAATATGTCTTGAAATGGGTAGAAGTTGAATCTACCACTCATGATATGGAAAAAGTGATCAGGAATTTCTTAAAGAATAATATATTTTAAAGATTTAGATTTCCTAGACTACTCATTAGTGATTTGGGAACATAATTTAACAATCATGTTGTTAAAGGAATACTAGGGAAGTGTATAATTCAATATAATATAGAAAATCCATATCATCTGTAAAATGAGTGGGAAAGTTGAATTATCAAATAGGGAAATCAAACAAATCCTTGCAAAGACCGTAAAAAATTGAAAGGATTGGATCCTAAAGTTAGATGATGCACTCTAGGCATACTGTACTGCATAAAAAACACCCATCAGCACCAAACCCTTCCGATTAGTGTATGTCAATCCTTGATATTTTCCTGTAGAACTAGACCATAACTCATAGTGAATAATTAAGAAGTTAAATCTTGATTCCCAAAAATTTGGGGAAGTTAGGATGCTCCAGTTAGATGAAATAGAGAAGATAAGAAAGGATGCCTATGGAAATGCTAATATTTATAAAGAGAAAACCAAAAAATGGAACAATTAGCACATCATGCGAAGAAATTTTATACTAGGGAATAAGGACTTATTATTCAACTCCTGATTAAAACTATTATCTGGGAAGCAGAAATTAGTATGATAAGGACCCTTCGTGGTTGTAAGAGTATTACCCTATGGGACCATCGAAATTCAAAAAGGAGGATAACCCTCATTCAAAGTAAATGGTAAAATATAAAAGATATATCAGAAACCATTCTGTGATGGGTGCGTTATAAATTTGAAATTCATATAATAACTACCGAGTCAAGCTATCGATGTTAAAAGAAGAACTGACTGGGAGGCAACCCATGATAGGTCACCATAATATATAATAGGGTAGAGTAGAGTTCAGGGTAGTTGGGTCATGCTAAGAGTAAAGGACCATAATTTGGTTCACAATGTGAAAAAATACCCAATTACATGTCGTGTAATAAAATACATGATGTGTATAATTCATGGCCCAAAAAATTTTAATTCATGAATTACACAACATGTATTTGAATACACATCATGTAATTTCATGGATTATTTATGTCGTGAACCCTAGGTTCACGATACTCACCCCCTCTCCTGTCACTCTCACCCGACGCACCCCCACCTATCGGTTGTACCTCTTCCTCGCATATCCCCTTGCCACAACCTCCTCATTCTTTCCTCTTACACCCATCTTTCTCTTTCTCTTCATCTTCTCTAATCTACCATGCCTTAAATGGCACACATGAAGATGGTGTGTATTCCTACTGATCCCATTCCTAAGCATGAGGATCCACCTTCGGTCAAGCATTGAAGGGTTGACACACCTCCATCATCCTCTGCATCATAATCCTCACTGCTTATGCTTATGTGACATTGTTGGCCACTGAGGACTCCCACTCTATATATAGTGGGTCGTAGGACGCTGCTCACCCACACCTACACCCCATCCTTCATTTTTTCAACCTAAAACACCATGTCTCGTTGATCTGTTTGTAGGTTAATCCCATGCAGACCAAAAAATATTGGATTTGGTAGTTCTTTCTCTCTTTCATGTCATCTAGGTGGTCAACCATCTTCTTGACCGACTGCGCATCACTTCCATTTTCGATGTTCACAAAGATACCTACTGAGAGTTGTTCCTTAAGTTCTTGGCCACTTTTGAGGTGTTTGTCAATAACCTCTGCTTTCATCTAGGAGGAAGACCACCTGATCTCTCCTTTTTAGAGTTTAGTATTGGTATCAATATTTATTTTGCTAACTTCGCCACTTATGACATATTCTTTACTTTGAAACTTGATCCATGAAAGTCAAATGCAAAAAGAATCTATAGGATGATTACTTGGTACAATCAGAGTGAGAACAATCTTAGAATTAGAAAATTCACATATCTCAGAGGTGCAATGCTCCAGATCCTTCATCAGTCATTAACTCGTGCATAGTTTGCTCATGTAGAGTCTTAAGGTAGTGTCAGCTAGTTGGACATCCTCATCCTTATCGCTTCCATGGGTAGCCCTGCCATCAACATGGAATCTCATTTTTCATTTTACATCAAGGCGCATGCTCAATAGACCCGAGGTACACTGATGGGTGGGTCCTTCATCTCTCATTTGGCTCGACATATCGATGTATTCGACGCCACCCTTTCCCTTACCTCTCTCAGTCCCATGGAGTCAATCGACTTCCTCCTGGTGCAAAATATTCAGTTGCCAACAAAGGATGGAAACATTTATCATTGGGTGCCAATATTCTTTGAGGTTGATGACGAGTCACCCAGAGATCATGTTGTCAAACCAGCACCTACTCCAGCTACATATGATCCTGCCCCTACTACTACGTCCATTTCAATCAATCCCTCCACTACCACCATTCCATCTCCCACACCTTCCCTTACTTCCACCCACTTCACTTCTCCATCCACCACTACCATACCCACCACACCTAGACCATATACCCTTGGCTATCTAACCAGTATATTATATTTAATATTAAATAGATATGTTGTCACCTAGGCATTCCATTCATATCCCCTACATCATTTACCAACCCTTCATCCCCATAATCCCCTGCCGCTGCTCAGCCTACACCTCCAGCAGGACCTTAATCCCCCACCGTTCCTGCACCCACCACCACCTCTACTGACCTACTACCCAAGTTGACCAGTCTTGTTACCCAGTAGGATTTTCTGGTAGACCGGTCCTGAAGAGGCAAGATCACATCTCCACCAACATCTTCTGAGGTACCTTTCATCGATCAAACTTCCAGATCTAAAACCACACTCAAGATCGGTACCTCACCACCATCAACCACTAAGACAATTGTCAGTGCCACAACACCCCCTCTAACATCCAATCCACTAGCCCCTTCCTCTATTGCTACTATTGATTAGGTGGGCTAGCTGAAGGAACCCTCTGTTTGAGAGAGGACTTTAGATGACCAGCTTGATGGTTTTTATTACTCTTAGTATATCCCAGTCCCCTCCCCCTTTTTTTGTACTCTATTTGAGTGATCATATTTTTTTATTATTTGTATTCCATATCATTGATGTATCATGGAACTTATTATATACATGGTATACTAATTTTTCTTCACTATTTTTTTCCTTATTTTTCATTTCATTGCTGTGTTATATTATCCCTTTCTAGCTCTTATGCCTCTTCTATGGTCATTGATGTGCGTGTTATATCACCATCTTCACTCGTACAATTAGTGACTCAACATCTGGCTGATGTCGAGCATCAGCTTGAGGAGATTTCACTAGATATCAATGCTCAGTAGCGGTCACCGTCATAATGAGCACTTATGTTATTCCTTTCGCACCAGATTCATGATCAGTACACTCCTGAGGTAGTTAATCCTTCCAAGTGTCCACATGATCTTGATGAAACATCCAATAGTTATTGCATTCCCCAGAGGACTTCTGAGTAGATGGACTGAAATTTTTGAAACTCATGTCCACCTGTATGGATGAGGACATATGTGTTAGTGCTTTATGGGAGGCAACCCATATTTTATTTTATTTATTCTTTTTTAGTCTTGTACTTGGGATTTTTTATGTCTTTCTTTTTGTATCATATTATATCATAGGTCTCTTTGAACTTCATTATACCCATATATCTACATGTATCTAAGATGACTATAATTGTTATTCATTATGTGTACCTGCCCATATTAGTGCTTCTAAAAAATATAAACCATATAGACTAATTTTTTATCTAGTGTGGGATTTTTCTTTATAACCCATTATCTAGGTTTCCCAAATTGGCATCAAGATTCAGCAATTTTTTCCATGGCATGACACTAATTATAGGGAGCTCTAAATTCACTATCATTCATTTCCAAATTTTCCATTTCATTTTTTCTATGATATATTTGTGATATATCTCCCACGGTACTTTCCAGAAAAGTGTGGGCACTATATCATTTTAATTGGGGGTCTTTCTATATTATCACCATCGATACAGATGGATTTTTGCTTATTTTTATTTATCTAGGATAAATTTTTAATTAAAATCATGATTTAAACTTTTAAACTCATTGAAACCATTTAAATAAAAGATAAAGTTAAGTTTCCAATTGTTGAAATCCATGTTTTATTCCTGTTTATATTTTTAGAATGATTTATGAGTTTAGTAATTTAATTCAAATTCAAAAATTTTGAAATTGCTTTTGATTGACTTATTACTATATTTTATAGCCTGAGTGATTTCCAGTTTTTATTGTATACTTCCATCCCCAATATGATTCTAAGCCTGCAATTTCATTTTCTTTTCTATTCATATTTCTTGAGTGACACCTGAGATATGTAAACCTATCAGAACTTGCATTAAGATCTTATTGAGGCTATGAATGAACAAATACAATTTTAATATGTTTGAGGCAATATTTTTTGAGCCACTTTTTCCTAAGACCCACCTTACATTTTTCCTTTTTTATCTTATAGTTTCCATGAATGACCTATTTATGATACAACTATTCCAAACTAATTATATCTTCCTACATTTCTCTTGGTTTTATGAATGATTATACTTTGAATGAGTGTGGGGGAATTTTTAGTCAATGTACAAGGGATGTTTTTATTGAGAAGATGTATTGTGGTAATTTACCTGACTGATTTTTTAGGATCCATGTGTTATTTATGGAATTTTACGCTTACCATGTTCCTTTAAAAAATATAAAAGGGAAAAAATATTTTGGGTTGTGTATTAGGAAGGTCAAAAAATTAGCATTTTCAAATTGATGAATCCCCTAAAGGATCATATGTGGTTAGGGGATGGATTTTATATTTGGACTAAACATGACTTTCAAAAAAAAAATAAAAAATAAAGTATCATGATACATTTTTTATACATACTTGATACACTTATGGATCCATTTTGATCTATTTGAATCATAGACACCATTTGATCTTGGAGGAACTGCACCACTATGTTATTCCTATTTGTCATGCATTAAAATTTAAGATCTTACCTTCCTTTTGAGATTGTTTTTCACTTTCTACCAACCTGCCCTCAACCTCAGAGACGTTTGAACCATTTTGTTGAATCCCTCGTGATTAATTTTATATTTGTCTTTACAAAGTGGAGATAATAGAACCAATGCAATCCTATGGTTAGGAACATGTATTTAGGGTATATAACTCCAGTTACATTTTACCATGAGTGATGAGAGAAAATTCATTGTGATGAAAATTTGAAAATTGGTATAGAATTTAGGAAATTGTTTTGAGATTGTAATCAAAAGATTAAGAAATCTAAATAATGAATTGAACTATGAGGCATGACTGATTTTCTCTGTAGGATTGATTCTGGAGTGCTAACTTTTTCTGCTTACACTAAGTTTTATTTTCCTAGTTATAATGTATGTTTCTTGTTTTAAAAATTATTTCTTTTGGGAATCTCTATCGAGGTTCTTTTTTTTTTTTTGCTTGAGGACAAGTAATTGTTCAAGTGTAGAGGAATATGATAAGATAAAATTTTATATACATTTTAGAGTCATTTAAATAATGATTATTCATGTTTTCCTTGATAATTCCCTAGGTATGTGTTTCTTATTATAGAGAATAGGTTTCTAAGATTCCAAAGGAAAAGTTGTAAAAAACTGGCCAAAAGCGAACATTACACGTTGTGAATCACTTATATGATGTGTAGTAATCATTCATTGCATGTCACAAATCATGAAGAAAGTCATGAAGAAATTACAAGACATGAAAAGATTACATTACATGAATCTCTAATACATGTTGTGTAATATTCAAAGGCCACATCTCACTTATAGTTCAAGTCATAAGAAGAAGCATGTCATGAGTTCCAGTTACACGTTGTGAGATGAGTCAAATCTCTGAATATTGAAGATATAGGCCAAGATTCATGCCATATCCAAGATATGTAGAGAAAATCTTGGATCGAGATTACATGACATAAGAATTTTACACGTCATATAATATCCCGACTATTTACTTTCCAACACATATACAGTAGCACATAACTTTTCTTTATTACCAATTTTCTCTCATTCTCTCTCATTTTCTCCCTTATTTTCTATCTCAACTCAACTATAAATAATTATTTTTACCATTATTATTAAATCCAAGTTTCATTGATTTTTTTACATGTTTTCTACATTTATTTTATTATTGTTTACCATTTTGACGTCCATCTACCATTATCATTTTTGTTCGACAGTGGTTCTGTACCATATTCTTGCTTATTTACTATTTCAAGTAAGTGATTGATTGATTTGTTACTTAATATGATTTAAAAACTATTAATTATTTAATACTCAATTTAAAAATATCATATTTCAACTATTTTATCAATCTTCTAAGCATGTTTGCAATTGTTTATTTAATCTTGATTAATACCATCATGAGCGGCTAAACCGCTTAGGGTAAGGGTAGAGAGTAGGAGTGTTCCAAACTTAATGAATCTCTAAGTCATAAATTTTTAACCCTAAGGCTATTAATAATGTTACATAAATTTTTTTACCCAATTATTTTAGGCAACCCTGACCACATGAAGTTTAAATGAACGAACCTGACTTGATTGGAGTAGAGTAGGCTATGACCATTAGCCTACGACACTTTCTGCCATAGAAGTTGGGCTTAATGCATATAGGTTGTTAGCAATATTCAGACAAAGGAATTTTTTCATCTTATATAGATCTAGTTGGTTTGACCATAATCAACTAGTGCACTATGCACCGCTTTGCAACCTAGCCCTAGGACTATTCCAAGTTAGGACCAAGATTATCCTTTTTACTTAAACCCTGAAATTGAAACTAATCCCTAACTTCTTTCTGAATCTTAAACCAAACTAAATTAAATTAATAAAATCTCAAACCCAAACTAATTCATGAGTAATCCTACACAAATGGTTTGAATTCTTGGTTCCTTGTGTGCCAAAACTTTCCCTGTGGGATCGACCATGCACTATCACTATATTACGTCATTGTAGCAAGTGTAGTTTGGGATAAAAAGAAATTATAATCTGACTAAAACCCATGTGAATTAAATGACACATGTGGATACATCATCAACATTCTATATATATAGTAACCATGATCAAAGTGAAAGGACTATAATTATTGAACCAAAACATACATAAAATGAAGCAGTTAACACCCGAAATGACAACTTTGATAGAGAATTGTTAATAAAAGGGTATTGAAATGTTATAAGTGGATAATATATGATATTATAAGAATGAATATTTTTATTTTATAAAATTATAATAAATATAAATTTATTATACAAGAGGTTAGAGTTCTTATGAATCCATCCATATATAAGGTTAGGGTTTCGTCTCAATTTCTCTTCACTGAGACGTGTTTTAATGTTATGCACCAATTTCTTATTTCTATGGTGTATATAATACCCAAGAATTTATTTTTAGCATACTAAATGATTTAATACAATGTATTTACATAACCATATGAATTTTAATCTTCTAATTACTTTTTATTCAAAAATTACTAAAGTCGTAAGGGTTCTTCGTGTCAATTTTGTTTTGTTGAGACATATTTGATGTTATAAACCAATATTATTTTATGAGTTTTCTATAATACCCATTTTATATTTTTTATCATGAATATCCTCATGATCAAGGTATTTAAAGTTTTTTTGAAATTATTTCTTTCATGGGGGTTATGAATAAAAAGTTACCAAAACGGTAAGGGTTTTATGTTATATTCTTTTTTTGTCCGGATTGTTTATGCTTAAATTTTCAATGATGAAATTATATGATATATATCTCCCAAATATTGTTTCTTTTCTTATCCTCTAGTTTTTTTTGAAGATTTAATTTTTTTATTTTCATTTTTCTCTTTTTATGTACTCAAGAGACCTAAATAATGTTTTTAAGGAAAATTGACTATGTTTTTCTCTTCTATCGAGAACCTTTTCTCCCATGTCCATATTTTCTTTAAAAAAATTTCAAGAATGTTTCTAATATTATAAAAAGATTTATGAAATTCATTTTTACCTATGTTTGACTTTTTATAAAAAAAATATTCTTTTCATTTTCTAAATGATGTACTTTTGACTTTTTATCAAAAAAGTGAAATGAATTTTTTGTTTCAACGTACACTGCATGGAAAAATTTCCCCGCCATTATGAATACTCTTTTATTTGAAGATTACCTTATATTTCTTATTGTTTATTTTAAAATAAAGTTTTTTCCTTAATATTTTTAAAAAAATTAGATTTCAAATAAAGGATTTCAAAATAAAAAGGTAATTTTCCTTAAGAAATTTCACTGTGATCTTTTAAAGGAGTTTTTTATCTATAACAATTCCCTTTGATGTTTTTATTCTTTAATAGGGATATGATCCAATGTTACCATATTTATTCTTTATCTGTATGGTTTGTGTTTGTGATGATGAAATGTTTATGAAACTTGTTTTATTTCATGGGTTAAGCTTCAATGTAATGATAAATGTTGTTATGATATTGTGGAATACATATGAATGTTTTATTATTATGTGATGGTTGGTTCCATTATAAACTAAGGATGGGTGGTTACATTATAAATCAAGGACAGTTGGGCCTGTTATATCCCTTTAATTCATTGGGTAATAATTATAGATTTGATAAACTTATAAGAGACGATGAAGTTAGTATACTTCAAAGAGATGATGGAGTTAATAGTGTGGAAGTTACTCTTGAGAGAATGTCATAAATGACTAGGTAGGCATTTCCATTATGGGACCTTTTCCACAATGATAGTCTTAGGATTTAACTTTTACTAAGGAAGTAATTTCCTATTCTTATGTGAATTCTACAAACTTATGTATTATGATTATGATATATCCTTATGGATCATCATTTATTATTGATGATTTTTCACTCTTATGTTTTATGTCTTTTGATTGAAAGAACTTTATTTCATGATTCATGTTTGAATATATTTGATTGATTGGGTATGATTATTTTAAGTTGTGATCTTGTTCTTATACCATTATGTTTATCATATTATCACTTATGATCATTGATTGATATCTCTTATGTTTACCCTTACTAAGAATTTGAGATCACCCTTTATTATATTTCTTTTTCCCAGGTTATGAATAAAATTTTTAAGTATGATATGTATAAGAAGGGTGATCATTGTGAAGAACTGAATGAGAAATAAAGTAGATCTTTAATGTACTAACTTTTTATGTATCCAAGTTTCCAAAGGCACTAAACCTGTATAGTAACAGCATGGATCATATTGATATGTAATGAATATTTCACTAATAAGATGTAGTATTTATATATGAAATGTTTGGGTCTCCATACAAGGTGTTCCCTTGACACTGAGACATCAACCATTGCTTCATGCTACAAAGCTGACAGAGAGGTAGGATGCCAACTAGAGGCAGTTACATTCATAGTATATTGACATGTAGGATCGATATGTGACATTTTGTATAAATGGAACCCCCATGAAATGTCACTATTTATCTCAACTGGAATAGTATGAGACATGGTATAGATTGAAATCTAAACTATATATTACATACCATGGGAAAGGGATCCATGAGTTGGAAGTAAAACAACTTAACATTATCATATTTATTTTATACTTTGTTTTAATTTTATCCTTTATTTTTTTAGGCTAGTCATGTGCATCATATTATTCACATGTGTGATCTTGAGGATCATGTGGTATTCTATTATTCGGTGTACCATTTTATAGCACGTGACCTCTTACCGACTCTACATGACATACATAACAACATATTGGAGAGTCATCCATGGGAAAGAGACATCACATTTTCCCTAACACCTCCTCTGATAGATGATGAAGTTGAAAAATAACAAGGAGGACACAGATGATGTAGTGTTTCTAATGTAGCCTCACATGTTCCGATGAAAAATGTAAAACCTATTGTATATGATTCTTAGTTGGATGTTTATGTGTTTAAATAACCATAATATTTATGTTTCCTCGCTAGTTATTCACAATATATGCCTGATCCACTAGATCCTAGCTGTTGTCAGCTATCATTTTTCCTTTTATAATCATATGCAATAAATCTCTTTCATAATGAGTGGATTCTTTTTGGGATGTCATGTCATTCCATTTTCATATTGGGAAAAGGATATGGTCAGCCATCAACATTTCTCAATACCTCATAGGCACCTACTTTTGATATATTTTAGGCTGAGGCACTGTGGGCAGATGAGGTTCTTACATGGGAGGATGATACCCCTACTATCAGACTTCCCCATTTTAGGTCGGAATAATACAAGGATACACAAGAGGGGGTGAATTGTGTCTTTTTGATAATATTGATAGATACTGGTGTTTAACTCTCTTTGTGATTTATGTAGATATGTAGTGTTCTCTTATTTATAAAATATGAGCAGCGGATGAACAAAAATAATGAGCACAATAATTTTATAGTGGTTCGGGGAACAAAGGTCTCATAGTTTACTCCACCAATACTCTCTCTGCAAGCTTGGTGATTTTCACTAGAAATGTACTCTTATCACAAGACCTTAAAATCCACAACTAAGTGAAGAAAGTTGATACCTTTACAAAAAGTCTAAATAGAGACTTATGGTTCTTTTATAGGGAATCGTTAAAACCACAGCTTAGTCTGAGAATCTAACACTCCAATAAATCAAAAGAGTTTGATTTGTTGAATAAAAGTTGGAACACACAGTTTACAGCAACAACAAATGACAGGAGATGGATCTTATTTGTTTATAAGAATCTTCAAGTAAGAATAGCATTGAAGAAGTCCTTGTTACAAATGATCTTCATAAAAGAATAGCAACAAACAAGTAGCAGTAGTTATAGTAGTACGAGATTGAAAAATGTAGAGCTTCAAGGTATATCATCTCTTAGAAAATAATAGAGATGATCATTCTTTGCATTAGTTTTGTAGATATTCACAAAAGAAAGAATGTAGTTTTATATCGAATGTATTGTATGTATCGTATATTGCTAGAATACTCTGTTTAAATAAATAGATAGAATTTATTTCGGTAGAGTAGATCCAAGAAAGTCGTCTGATAGATCACGAAAATTCAAATTTGAATCAACCAGGGGAGTCGTAACTTACCTTAATAATAGGATCGATTTTCTCTAGTGAATATGGTTCTTTGAATCGATCATAACGAGCCTTTGGATTAGTCATAAAATAGTATTGAATATTCTAGTAAGGTCGTTGAAAAATATGTGTAAAAATCACTGATTTAAATCTCCATCATTGAATAGTCAAACATAGGGTTCACGAATGTAATGAAAAAAAGTCAAACGTAGGATTGAACTGCATAGCGTGGGGTTCCTTTTCATAAGGTAGGGTTCCTTTATGTAGCATAGGGTTCCTTTGTGTAGCGTAGGGTTCCTTTGAATAGTTTCATCTGAGCAGAACTTAGGGATCAAAAGTAACATTAGGATGAGAATCCATACATTTGTCCTTTCAGCGTAAGGTTGATTAAACATACGTTCATTCTCCAAACGTAGGGTATGAACAATGATTCCAAATTTCAATGTTAGATGTATATTCCATACGTTTATTCAACATATCATTTTCAATCCATATGTTTATTGTTCAACGTAGGGATGATGTTCCATACTTTCCATCGACATAGGGTATGAAATCCATATGCACTGTTTTGAATGCAAGGTTCATTCCTTACATTACGCTTATCAATGTAGGGTATAAATAGTGTTTCTAGAAAATACTAAAATTCTTTCTGAATGATTTGAAGAGTATTCCTTGCAGATTAATAACTTGAATATAATTCCAAAATAAATATTGAAAATAATTTTAATTTTTTGAAACTCACTTAAATTAATATCATTAATAAAACAAAAAAGGGTATTTTTGAATATCAAAATCAATAAAATTTATAGAGTATTGTTGAGACAATACATGCCCAACACCACATGATGACGCCGACATACTCAAAACAGGTATGAAACTCACACATGACCGCAGGTCAACCCCCCATAGGAGAAGTAGATAAATTTTATTATATTCATTAATGTTTTTCATTTTCTTATGGATTGTAATATTTTACTTATTGAGATTTTTATGATTTCTCTATATTATCAACACTATTCAATTTATTTTATTTATATTATTCTATACTTTATATCTTGAACAATGCATATATCATTCTTATTAATTAATAATAATACAAGCATAATTAATAATAATTACTCGTAATAATAATAATAATATATTATAATTAATAACCTTATAGTTAACATCAAATAACAACAGATGTAATAAAAATAATAACATTATTAATTTAGAAATTATTTAATATAACAATTTCAAGTATATAATTTCATAGTGCATATAAATAAAATTAACATAAAATTATGTTAATAATTCACCATAATTACAATATCAATATTAATAATTTAATTAATATTAGTAGTGATTTAATAAATAATTAAAATTGAAAAGAATATTATTATTATCAATTTCTATTTTTTTACATCATGTGAAAAGTGATGAGGACTCTAATGCGTTTAGTTTCCTTTTTTTGAGAGGTTGTTATGCCCATCCAGGAGGATGGTTCTCGAGGGAGGTGACTTTGGTGTCCTCCATGGTGACTCTCAATCGAATCCCAGACGATCTCCTTCAAAGCAAGAGCTTGATGCCACTTTTAATATCAGGAGCTCTTCATGGTGTGTAATTGCAAGCAGAAACCTTACGAGGATACAATCACTGGAAAGTGCAATGAGAAAAAGGAACCAACATGTGCCTTCACTTCTATTGTTGATGATGTTAACAAGTGTATTATAAGAAAAGGAAGCACGGCACATTTCTCTGCCAACATGGATGTAGTGACCAAGATGCTTGAGATTTATAAGTTCACTATTGTTACTCAGATCACTTTACCAAAAGGGGAAATCCCTGGAAATTGGATGAGTTTTTCAAACAAATTTCATTTATTTGGGGTTTTCTTATTGGAAGTTAACTTCGATTGGCCATGAATTTTTTCATATGATTTTTCCATCTGATCGGCTTAAGAAAAGAACATGGGGCTTTGATTCTCTGTCTTTAAAGCCTGGTCTTCTCTGCATATAGGAATGATATCCATTCTTTAACCCATTTGATTTTAAGAATACCTTTTCCTAGGTATGGGTGGAAGTCTGTGGCTTAAACTGGATTTATCGACACCTTAAGATTTTTAAGGGCATTGCCTCTACAATTGGAAATCTAATTCGTTTGGATAAAGAAACTGAGGTAGTAAGATTTGGGTATTTTTCTAAAAGTTTAGAGGATGTTGATCTCTCAAATACTTTAATTGAAAAAGTTGTGTTATCAACAAATGATGATAATATTAACATAGTGGTTGAGGGTGAAAAGGCCCCACAATTTTGTTCTAATTGCAAAATGATTGGACATGACCCTACGAATTGTAGGAGGTATAATGCGAGCTTCCCTTTTTCTGAAGTGGTTGGTCATGAACTAATAGATTGCAGAAAGAAAAAGGATTTTGATAATAAAAAGAAGAATAAAGCATATAGTGTGTCTGCACCTGTGTTGGATGGTGGGTAGACTACCGAGGAGACCTCAAATGGAAGCAAGGTTGATGTTGTTTGCAACCATGGACATGCTGGTGGTCCTTCAGATAAGAAGAATTTTTCTCTAATCAATGGGGAACATAACGATATTGTCACAACCACAGATGAGGGAGTGAGAGGTGATGAAATCTTAAAGGATCAAATGGAGTCACTCTATAGTGAACAAAAGCACGAAACAGTGAAGACATGAACCTATAAAGAAGCTCTAACTAAGGAGAAGCATCCTACCTACAGTGGGGGTGATCTGCTTGAGCAGTCTCAGTATAGTAGAGTCTAATATCTCAGATGATGAGTCATTGGAAGGAAGTAAAGATGCCTGCGTGGAAAAGGAGAAACTTCTGTTAAAAAGCGTTTAGGATGTTTGTGGATCATACCCTTTGAATATAAAGAGACCTAGAAAAGACCAGTTGCACTTGCATAAAACAATGGTGACACGATTCTCTAAAAAAGGATCTAGACCTTTTCCAAATATTTTTGTTGACAAACAAGCTAAAAAGTTGAAAGGACCCGTAAAAACATTATGGTGAGCTTAGTGATGAATTCCATAAATGGATCAATGAGAAAGATAAAAAGACACTCATGAAGTATGGTGATGGCTTGATTAGTTTGGATAATTATCTTGAGACTTGGAATCGAATGGTATCAAAAATTGAGAATGATGTTAAAATTAATCCAAATTTGAATTGCAAGACCCTCACTTGGGCTTGACATTCTTTTTGGATTTTGATGTGGTATCTTCTTGCATTTTTTGTTGGCTAAATTGGCCTGTTTGGGAGCAATATTTTTGTTGGTGCAAGCAGGTGTCAAGTCTGTTGGGGTGAATGTGAGGCGGTACATCTGCCAACACGTGAATATGTGGCTTGTGTTTCTTGTTTTCACACGAGGTTGTTGATGTGAAGTGTATCTGAGGCTTGAAATGGGTTTGGCCCTGCTAATGTGGTGTTGGACTTTTAATTGTTCAAACCAGAACAACCTCTTGGCTATTGAGGATGGTTTGAAGAAAACAAGTCTGACACGATATGAAGGTATGACTTGAAATGTTGAATTCCTTTTGATTTTATTCTTCTTGTAGTTTGTTGTTGTAGGCAACCATGATAGCCTTTGATTTGTCTAAAGATGTTGCATCCTAGTAGCTTGGGAAGTACTTCTCAGGAATAGGATAAAACCTTGGTATGATAGATTATCTTCTGTTGACACTACTAGAATTAAGGTCTTTAGCAGCAGCCAAACGACCGCTTTTGGCGGTTGCAGTTGCTCGGTCGGTAATGACCAACTGCGACCGCTTTTAGCGGTCTCTAATGGTCTCCACACAAAAAAACCCAATTTGGGGTGTGAGATACAGATGGTGATAAGTAAGGATGCGGGAGGTGAAGTAGTATGATGTAGGGACCTTCGTTCACCGACCATGGCAGATGTACGGTGGCTGGAGGGAGTCGGGGTACGTTGGGGGCACTTGAGGCGTGGTGGGCAGATGTCGGGGTGTAACCGAAGGGCCCCCCGAAGTGTATTAGGGTAGGTCGAGGGTCCTCGAACCTTGTTAGGGGTCACTTGGGGTAACCTGAGCGACGACAAATTTGACGGTGCGCTACGACGGTGCGTTGCAGTGAAAACCCATAAAACGTGATTGGAGGTGAGAAAAATCCCACTGGAATATTTTTCAGTATTAACGGCCGCCAAAAGGTGTCGTTAATACTACATTCAACAACTGCTTTTGACGGTTGGTAATGGCTCTAGCGCAGTGTGATAGTAACCCTAGTTGTATCTGCTACCACTTGTGTGGATTTGTTTCACGTGATTTGTAGGTTGGTATTCCTACTTTTATGGGTATTTTTCCTTTTTTTAATAAAACTTTCCCGGTACACACTCTTCCTAGATTTTAATAAAAGGAGATACGTTAACAACATTAACTCATTTTGTAACTCATAAATAAGAAAACTTATTCAGAATAGTTAATTAAAAAAAAAAAAAAACTCAATCAGGGCGTTAAATCATGTATCAAGGGCAAGCAACAAAAGGCGAGAGCATGGCGGCTGCCCTTGTCATTTCCACAGTACCAAGCTTCCATGATGTGAGAACGTAAACGATACGCCATGGGGGTCCGCTGAAAAAAGGCCCTATCGCGTATTCAAATTGAATTCCTCTGCAAATCAGGTCGAGAATAACCAGGAGGAGGAGAAGAATATGTCGAATAATATGGGCTGCTGAGGCATGGCGACTTCAAATATGGGCTGCTTGACCTGTTTGGGACTGGAGGTTTGGGGGATTTTCCATCGTTTGATTTTCTGTGTGTTTTTATCCCTATAAATAGATCCGAGAGAAGGAATAAAATTGTTCCCTGTTTTAGCTGCGTCCGTGTTTGTTGCCGCAAAATCCACCTTCACAATAATGGGAGATGAGGAGGATGTTGTGATAGTGGGAGCTGGGATTGCCGGCCTGGCTACAGCCCTGGGCCTTCACAGGTCTCTTCCTCTTCCTCTCCCCCACCTCCCCCTGCTGATTTACAGCATGTCAATTGGACGATTGCAGGCTGGGACACAAGTGCTTGGTGCTGGAAGCATCAGACAGTCTAAGAGTCTCGGGCTTTGCATTGATCCTTTGGACGAATGCTTGGAAGGCTTTGGATGCTCTGGCCATCGCTCAATCCATTCGCCAACACTATCAACCCCTCCATGGGTAACTTCAGCTTCATCACACCAAACTCCATTCACCATCCTGCACATACACTGGTACTTCAGTTCACCTATTTTAAAACTTCACCTACAGGGTTCTTGTTACATCGGCAGTATCAGGACTTCCAGCTGCAGAAATATCTATTAAAGACGCCAAAGGAAAAAGGTAACACAAACATTTTAGGCATCCTAGCTAGAAATTGCTACCCCCATATGTAAAAGGTGGCAATCTGTCATGCCATGATGTCCAGGGTAAACAGCCATGAAGTTCGCTGTGTTCATAGGAAGACATTAATAGAAACAATGGCTAGTGAATTACCAGAAGGAACCATCAAGTACTCCTCCAAGGTGGTCTCCATTGATGACTCTGGCCCCTTGAAACTCGTGCATCTTGCTGACGGGTCCAACCTCCAAACCAAGGTGAGATTCATGCATCTACTCTCAGTATTCAAATTGCGGTGAATAACAGTATTCTTTGCCTGGAAATGATAAAGGTGTTAATTGGCTGTGATGGCGTGAACTCGGTAGTTGCAAAATGGCTGGGATTCGGCCAGCCAGCTTTCACCGGGAGATATGCAATCCGGGGCTGCACATTCTTCCAGGAAGGTCATGACTTGGGCAGAAAATACCTACTCATCACTGGAGAAGGTGTTCGATGTGGCATCATCCCTTGCCATGACAATTCTGTTTATTGGTTCTTCACCTATCAATCCACCCAAGGTAAAGATGCGGGAAGAAGAAATAAGATGATATATCTTACCAGTTTGCTGATAATCGTATTCTGTTAATCGAAGCCTTTCACTTATTGTATTGTGTGCAGACAATAACACAGAAACTGACCCAGCAAAACTGAAACAATTCGTATCAAGTAAAATGGTAAAGGTGCCTGATCAAATAAAGAAGGTTATTGAGAACACCCAGCTAGATAGTATTATATCTTCTCCATTAAAATTCAGATATCCATGGGAGCTAATATGGGGAAACATATCAAAAGGCAATGTCTGTGTAGCAGGCGACGCAATGCACCCCATGACTCCTGATATAGGGCAGGGCGGCTGCTCTTCTTTGGAAGACGGTGTGGTTCTATCCAGGTACCTTGCTGAGGCCTTGTCCAAATATTCAACTGCTAATGAAGAACATTGCAACAGAGTTGAGATGGCCTTACAGACATATATGAAGGAAAGGAGATGGAGAGGCTTTGACCTTATCACCACTGCTTATATTGTGGGATACATACAGCAGGACAGTGGAATGATGATGAGCTTCCTGAGGGAGAAGATTCTGTCACCCTTCTTGGTTGGGATACTGCTAAAGAAGAGTGATTTTGATTGCGGTGAGCTCTTCCATTAATCATCTCATTTTGTTTTCCATTTGGTTCCAATGTACGGAATGAACAGCATTGGTTTTCTTATGTAGTGCAATGAAAAGTCAAATTAAAGTATTTTTGGGTGTTAGGACTGGTTAATTTGTGCTCATCATGTTGGGTTTCACAGCTTGTATTGGGTGTTCCCATTGTCCAATAACAAAAAAAAAAAAAAACTATGAATAATGCTGTAATCACAAGTCAAAGGGCAGCTTAAAGAGTGCCCAAAGCCCATATCTGATAAGCAATTGATGGCTGCCATTAAGGCCCCATTTGGCTGGGGGAAGAAAAGGAAAAAGACCAGGTTTCCTTTTTGACATGTTTGGTTTCCATGGAATGTTTTTCAAGAAACCTTGGGTCGCTTCAAATAAAGGAAACTGGTTTCTTCTCATCTATGGTGGGGGAATGGATGGAAAATCAGAGAAATCTAAAATAAAAATTAAATAAGTACTTTTTTTTAATTCTTTTAAATTTATTTATATTATAATATTGTCGTAGTAAGTATTATATTAAAGTACTCTACTTTTCATCACTGTCCAAAAACCATCTTTTAATTTTTCTTTACTTTCCCATAAATCTATTTTCCTTTATTTTCCTTCAATTTACATGCCATCAAACAAACAGGTCCTAAGGGGATGCTTGATGAAATTAAGTCAATTTTGAGAACAAATTTGTCAAATCAACCCAACAAAGCAAAACTGGGCTCCTGTTATGTTGTTTGACGGTAAAATTAGCCCATTGAGTTTTATTTTTTATTTAGTTAAAGAGGTGTAGGTCAATTTTATTTCAGAAAATGTGTTTCTTGAATGCCAAATCATTTGGCGCTTTGATTGAATTTCTTCAACGCCAAATCATTTGGCGCTTAAGGTTTTTTTTTTCAAAATACCCACACCGCTCCTCCCCAACCCCCTTCTATGTATTTATATAATTATAATTATAATTATAATAATTATAATTAATAAAATAAATATAATAAATTTATAATTATATTTATAACAATTATATAATTATAATAAATATATAATAATAATAATAAATATAGTTATTATAATTATAATAATTATATAATTACAATAATTATATAATTATAATATTTATATAATTACAATAATTATATAATTATATAATTATATAATTATATAATTACAATAAATATATAATTATAAATATAATAATTATATAATTATTATAATTATAATAATTATATCTAATAAATATCACAATTCTTTAGATTTATTTCTATATATATATATTTATAATAATATGAATGTAAATATATTTGTAAATATATAATTATTATAATATGGTTACATATATATTTAAAATTTATTTATAATTAAGTAAATATATATTTATAATAAATATATAATTATAAATATTTATAAATAAATTTGAAATATTTTTATACATAATAAATACATTTCTTATATTTAATTATTTACTATATATTTAAAAATTAATATATGTTTCTAAATATTTTAAATTTATTTATAAATAAATAAATATTTACCATTTAATATATTTAATATAATTATAATTATATTCATAAATATATAATTAAAAATCATTATATGTTTATAAATAATTAAAATTTATTTATAAATAAATAAATATTTATAAATATAGATTTAAAATTATATATTTATAAACATATTTATATTTATAGAATTATGAATATTTATTAATAATTATATGATTTTAAATAAATATATATATATATATATCTAATTATAAATATTTATTTATATAAAAACATGTATAATTATATAATAATAAATATATTCATTAAATCTATAATTATAAATCTATATTTATTAGTCAGTGTCACAAATTTCACTCAGATTGTTTTTGTACTTTATAATTTATACGCTTATAAAGTCACATACATGAAACATAATAATGTTACAATTATGAGACTTTGAATTTCTTTGTATTTGTCTAAAACGACAATTAATTATCACAGTAAATATGTTTTTTAATATATATAACATGAGACCTTATTCTTGTTTGGGGCTTCAACGGAGGGAAGATTAACATTGAGGAGTACATACAGTCTTGGGACTAGCTAGCTTCGAAATTTGAAAATCTAATGATGGTGACACCGAACATTCAAGTAACCTCTATCTCAGGGAAGTTGTTTAGGGAACCGGTTTCTGGTAGTGTTAAATTACTTTTTGATGTCTCTAGTTAAATTGGTGATTTGTTTCACGGGTTGGAAGGTTTCCTGGTTCAGATGGAATATGCTTGTGGGCCAGTTTTTGTGTGTTTTAGGTGAAGTTTGGGTGTCACTCTCCCAGTACTATACCTCGTTCTGCTTCAGATGGGGTTCAGAGCATGAGGCTGTCACTTATGCATGCCAGTTGGAATTTAAAGTCTGAGAGGGTATGACTGGGTCATTGGTTCTGTGCCCGTGCATCTTTGCATGAGACTGCTTGCCGAGTGGTCATGCATTGGTGAGGGTTTTCGACACGATGCACTTGCTGGGGAGAGGCAGAACCTGTATTTTGCTTGGGGTTATTCTGTTCTGGTTTTTTGGGTGTTTTCTTGGATTTGGTGGTTTCTCACTTTTTCCTTAAAAGTGTTTTGATGATAAAATAAAAAAGAATTTTCAGTCAGTAATATATACAACATGACATCTAAATAAATCAACGTCGATGCCCCCCGATACAACAATGTGACGTCTGAACCTTACACCCACTCCGCGTCCGACGTCTGTGTCGCTCCGGCGTCCTAACTGGGGGTTCCTCCTCTTCTGGTACTTCTGGTGCCTCCTCATGGTGTTGTGTAGAGGACTGACCAACATCACGTGTGGAGGACGGTGCAAAATCATATGCGGAGCCATATGGCCCCGAAGCTCCTAAAAATGGCTGAAATGAGACATTGAAGAAGTCATCGTCGGTAAGAGGGGGCCACCACAAACTATGTTACCACACCCAGCTCGTAGTCCAAAGCAGTCATCGAAGACGACATATGTGGCATATAAGCATCTCCCTGCCGTGCAAGATCATCAGTCGATTGTGCAGGATCATCTCTCTACGGTGCGACAACATCTGCAGGAGCTGCTCTCAGGCGTCCATGTTGTCGCCTCTATCCCTCCTGATGTACTCGTCTCTGTCTTCCAGCTGGCGGTGGCGGTGGTGATGCATCGTCCTCATCAGGCATAGCAGGGACATCATCATCCACAGGAGCTTCAGCCGGAGGATATGAATCCAGATATACCTGTGACACCTCATCATAGAAACTGTCACGTATGAACTGAAGATGATCATTGAGAGCCAAAACATCTCGGTGAACTACATCCCACCTAATATATGTCTCCTCTTGAGGATGTGTGATATGTGCAAGATGAACAATGTCGTCTGACTACAAATCAAATAAGATTCAAATTAATATCAAAAGTGAGTTGAACAAATATAATAAATTTTAGTAAACATACCAGCTACTGAATGCTAATCCCCTGACATGTAAGGTGCATGATGGTGTGTCATCGGTACCAGTCTGCATAATCCCCCTGACCAGATAACTGATAGCGTGCTGTGGGATATCCGTATGGAAAGATACCATATTGGGCATGTGTGTCCCAAAGCTCAATATAAGTTGCATGAAACTACGACCAGTCTGTTGTCTGTCTCCCTATAAGCATAATTGAATGTAAGTAATCATCTTGTCGTGGTGCCATGGGGATATGTTGTATATAACCAAACTAGCGCATGACCCAGTCTGGCTGGTGTCACTCAATGATGTGGAAGTGGATGAGTGGAACTACTGCAACACGATCTCCAATCATAGCTGTGTAGTACGGTGGAAGTGATGCGTAGACAAAACTTGTATACGGAGTCCATGAAACCTGAAATGTAAACTCAAAAAATTAGTCATATAATAGCATGATAATGTTACTAAGATTACATTGAAATAACTTAATAAGGAAATAACACAACAAATTTGTTTACAAAAAAATGTTTAACTTACATTAGCTGGAACTATGACGTCAAATATCTGTCGAAAACTGCGCACACTATGTCTCGGAGTATGTGCATACTTTTGAGATTGACTCCACTTGGTTAAAAAAGAGTAATATACGGTAAGTTTATAAAAAACAATAACAACAATACTAAATAACTGAAAGTAATAACGTAAACATACCAGCGTCCCCGGGGACAGTCCTTTGTTCAGACCCTTCTCAGTCTGCTTTCCTCGTTTCAGAAAATAGTTTACACTACGATAGAATGTCTCTTGTACTGAACCTGTAATTTAGATTTAAAACATTATACTAATATTATATTATAATTGTAGTTCTTTTGAGTAACATATAATCAAATATTCTTATTTACCTGTGATAGGTAATTTCCAAACTCCCTTGAAAACTCCATTTATGCATTCTACGATGTTGGTCATCATATGTCCATATCTCCTCCCATCATCATATGCCAACGACCATTTCTTCTTTGGCATTTGCATCATGTAATCATAAACTTCTAGATTAACTTGGTGAATATCTTCAAGACGCTCCTCCATCCTTTGTTGCTGAGGCTCCTATGTTATCAAACAAAAATTACTGTGAACACATATGGAAGTAACTATGACAATTATTTGTAAAAAGAAAAAGGATATTCATACCAATTTTTAAGATCGCTTTCTTCATCGACTCGTTCTTGAACTTTTTTCGCAAATTGCTAGCAATGTGGCGAATACAGTATCGATGATGGGCTTAGGGTGGTCTCCAAGAAAGACCCTTAGACTGTACTTCCTCCTTGATTGCACGATGGTGATATGAAATAAGATAAATCTCTTCTGCGTCCGTAACAAACTCTCGAAGACATTCCAGAAACCAGCTCCATGATGAGAAGTTCTCCTTCTCCACAATTGAAAATGCCGAAGGTAAAGGGGCTCGATTTCCATCTTGTGTGGCAGCAATCAATAAATTTCCTATATACTTTCCATACAGAAATGTGCCATCAATCTGTATAAACTGTTTGCAATGTCTAAAAGCTTTTACACATGATAAAAATGTCCAAAACAATCTATCAAATACAACCATCGACTGATCAACTTGGTTGTGTTGGTTAACATATTCAGTAGTATGTAACCGATAAATCAGCTGATTATTGTGGCGTAAAAGCTCCAGAAGTTGTGGTAAAACTCGATAAGAGTCATCCTAATCACCGTATACTTTCACAATAGCCTTTTGTCATGCCGCCCATGCCTTCCAGTAAGAGATTTGATATCCAAAAAGTTGTTTGATTCGCTCCACCACCAAAACGACAGGAATGTCTTGACATGCTCTAATCATTTCAACAATAATAGTTGAAAAAAACTCAACATCTAATAAAGAGTATTCACGCGACAAGCTCAGGTTCACACATGTGTGTGGAGTAAATCTATTGATGCGCCAACTGTGAAAAGTGTTATCAATTATATAGTTTGTAGATTCATTTGACTGTTCGAATCATATTTGTCACAATAGATCAAATAATAAGTCCTCTTTGACTCTTCTACAACATAAGAGTAATGTCTTTCAATGTGATATTGTTTTATCACATTTTTCATTGCATCTTTGCTCTCAAACTCTCTTCCAATATACAAAACACCTTCATCAGACACTCGATTTGTGGCATTAATGATTCTTGGAAATTCTGTACTAGGAGTAATAATTGACCAATCAAATTCTGTCAAGCGACTCATGCCTTCAGTCGACCATGATGCCAATAGTGGAGGATGGTCCAACGGTCGGTTGAACCTCACATGAGTGGGCACAGACTGTTCTTTCGTATGCTCTTCTTCTTCTTCAACTTCCTCTTCATCTTCTTGTTCTAAATTGTCATCATCCTCAAAATTATCGACCAACGCATCTAAAGTACGTGGAGGACTGTCCATTGAAACTGTGACCGGAGGAAATGACAGAACAACTACCATTGACGATGGAATTTCTTGATGTGTTATAGTAGGAGCATATGACATTGTCTCATGAAGTTGTGATGGCCCAACTTCCAATGTCGATGGAACCTCCATTGTAGCTATAGCGACATACAACTCCATCATTTGATTCTCAGGTTGATACTTAACCAATGAAAGTATGTATTCCTATTATTCATCATTAGTAACTGGATATGTCACATGCCAAAAACTATCTACAAATTGTAGATGTCTGTATATGATTGATGTTATCACTTAATTGCTCATCAATTTTAACTTTTGATGAATTTTCCTTTGAATAGATTCCAAAGTTGTATAGCTTCCAAGCATCACAACACCTTCTGGTCGTATACTATAACTACATCCTTTTTTTGTCTCAATTATTTGAACGTTGCAATAAATATAGGCATCCATCTTTTTTTATCTAAAATAAACCATCGTTATTATTAGAACGCCGAAAGATTTTAAAAATTCCAAAGTTAAGTACATACCTTTTAAAGATGTTATTAATCTTTATGATCCTAAAATTTTACAACATCTTATTATACCCTAAACTAATATTCTAATGTTTTTAATACAATTTTTAACCTCTTAAATGTATTTTAGTAGTTTGTAAAGAAAATATGAATCATCTAAAGCATATCCACCAGGAGTGTCAAACCAGGATGCAGCAAGGCCCGTTGTCGTGTACCAGGTTACCCCAAGTCAGGCCCGAAACACCTTGTCGGAGTTGTTACTCCTAGGTACATCTGTGCCAAAGCCACATCCACTTGTTTGTATCCATACAAAGATTTGATTTCTTAGATAACCACATAATCTTTATGCTACCATAATTTTAGAACGTTTCTTAAATCATAAAAGATGACACAAATCATTACTTAACCATTAGTTAATCAGTACCTAAATGTATTTTAGTAGTTTATAAAGAAAATATGAATCATCTAAAGCATATCTCCCAGGAGTGTCAAACTAGGATGCAGTAAGGCCCGTTGTCATGTACCAGGTTACCCCGAGTCAAGCTCGGAACGCCTTGTCAGAGTTGTTACTCCTAGGTATATCTGTGCCAGACCCACATCCACTTGTTTGTATCCAGACAGAGATTTGATTGCTTAGATAACCACATATTCTTTATGCAACCAAAATTTTAGAACATTTTCTTATATCCTAAAAGATGACATGAATCATTACTTAACCATTAGTTAATCATTACTTAACCATTAGTTAATCATTACTTAACCATTAGTTAATCATTACTTAACCATTAATTAATCATTACTTAACCATTAATTAATCATTACTTAACCATTAGTTACTCATTACTTAACCATTAGTTAATCATTACTTAACCACTAGCTACTCATTAATTAACCATTAGCTACTCATTACTTAACCATTAGTTACTCATTACTTAACCATTAGTTACTCACTACTTGAGCATTAGTTACTCACTACTTAAGCATTAGTTACTCACTACTTAACCATTAGTTGCTCACTACTTAACCATTAGTTCCTCACTACTTATCCATTAGTTAATCATTTCTTCAATAATTAATATAAATGCTTCGCTAATTAATATAACTTCTTCGCTAATTAATATAATTGCTTCGCTAATTAATATAACTACTTTGCTAATTTATATAACTACTTTGCTAATTAATATAATTTCTTCGCTAATTAATATAACTGTTTCACTAATTTATATAACTGCTTTGCTAATTTATATAACTGCTTCACTAATTTATATAACTGCTTCGCTAATTAACTAACTAACTAGTTACAGTTAATTAATTGCCTAAATAACATTAATTAATTGCCTAATTAACATTAATTAATTGCCTAATTAACATTAATTAATCACCTAATTACAATTAATTAATCACCTAATTACCATTAATTAATCACCTAATTACCATTAATTAATCACCTAAATACAATTAATTAATCACTTAAATAAAATTAATTAATCACCTAATTATAATTAATTAATCACCTAATTATAATTAATTAATCATCTAATTAGAATTAATAAATCACCTAATTACCTTTAATTAATTACTAAATTAGAATTAATTAATTACCTAATTAGAATTAATTAATTACCTAATTACCATTACTTAATCACATAATTAGAATTAATAAATCACCAAATTAGAATTAATTAATCACATAATTACCATTAATTAGTCACCTAATTATAATTAATTAATCACCTAAATACAATTAATTAAGCACCTAATTATAATTAATTACTCACCTACTTATAATTAATTAATCTCATAATTATAATTAATTAATCACCTAATTATAATTAATTAATCACCTAATTATAATTTATTACTTACCTTCTTATAATTAATTACTCACCTAATTATAATTAATTAATCACCTAATTACCATTAATTAATCACATAATTACTATTAATTAATCACCTAAATACAATTAATTAATCACCCAAATACAATTAATTAATCACCTAATTATAATTAATTAATCACCTAATTAGAATTAATTAATCACCTAATTAGAATAAATAAATCACCTAATTACCTTTAATTAATTACCAAATTAGAATTAATTAATTACCTAATTAGAATTAATTAATTACCTAATTACCATTACTTAATCACCTAATTAGAATTTATTAATCACCTAATTAGAATTAATTAATCACCTACTTATACTTAATTAATCACCTAATTATTATTAACTAATCACCTAATTATAATTAATTAATCACCTAATTATAAATAATTAATCATCTAATTATAATTAATTAATCACCTAATTATAATTTATTACTCACCTACTTATAATTAATTACTCACCTAATTACAATTAATTAATCACATAATTACAATTAATTAATCACCTAATTATATTTAATTACTCACCTAAATACAATTAATTAATCAACTAATTATAATTAATTAACTACCTAATTACCATTCATTAACTACCTAATTACACTAATCACCTAATTACCATTCATTAATTACCTAATTAGAATTAATTAATTACCTAATTATCATTAATTAATTACTGAATTCATTAATTTCCTAATTAGAATTAATTAATTACCTAATTACGATTAGTTAATTAACTAATTACAATTCAATTACCTAATTACTATTAGTTATTTAACTATTTAGAATTTAATTAACTAAATAGTATTACTTAATAACCTAATTACTATTAATTAATTACAATTACTACAAATAAACAATTACTATTTCAAAATATATGACATTAATTATGAATTATTTCTATGAACTAAACAAACAAACAAACAAATAACCATATTAAACAAATTAAAAATTAGAATTAACTCAAATCTGCGGAAGGGTTTTGATCCTTCGAATAGCTACGCGGACAAAGAGAGGCAGGGTTTTAAGATAGAGAGATAAGATAGAGAGATCTTGAAGAGAGAGTGGGGATGCTGGAATGAGGAGATGAGAGAGAGTGGGGATGCTGGAATGAGGAGATGAGAGAGAGTGAGGATGTGGGAATGAGGAGGGGGGGGGGGGTGAGCCCCCTAATATAGGGGAGTAGAGATTTGGTCGCCACTTCAAGTGGCGCCGATCGCTATAGTGGGATACTATCAGCGCCACTTGAAGTGGCACTGATAGACTAAACGTATAAAGTGAAGTTCCACTTCAAGTGGCGCTGCACCTGTTTTTGACCGAAAATGCACAGCGCCACTTGAAGTGGTGCTGATCAGCCCCAATTTCCAAATAAAAAAAAACATAAACCCATAAAAAAATCAAATTCTCCCTACAACAAATTTTGCCATTATTTGACAACCCAAATAAGAACCAATGCCAATAAAACCCAAAATAAAAATAGTATTGGAGCCAACAAAACAAACTGTACCATACCTGCATTAGTATGAAAGTACTAGAAGGTTTGTATTTGGAAGAATGTGAAGTAATTTCCAGAAATTATGCTCTCTAATTTCTCTGTGTTCAAGCTGCTATTTTGCCAACTTTTGTAACTATTAAGCATCAAAATTCATGTCCTTCAATCGAGGTTTTGTTTTTTATTTATACATAGCAAGATACGAGTGAAAAGTGCCAGTGGCTAAATCAAATTTAAATACCCAGGATAAGATATAATTGATCGTACCACGATTCACTGTTTTATTCCACCCTTACACCGTTGTTTTAAACTAGTTTCATAATGAATATTTCAAATATAATAATAAATTAAACTTTATGTTTGAATCATTTAATTAATTTTAATCAACATTATAATGGGAAATGTTACGTGTTTTTATTATTTCATTATAGGTGGAGGTGATTTGGAGGGCCCTTGATGAAGTGGAAGAAAAATGGGCCAAAATTGCATGGATCCATGGACATCTGTCCACTGTTTTGCATAGTACACGAAATCCGTGAATCCAAATAGGCTGAAATTTTGTGGTCCTGTCCAAAATTTAATAGGATACATTTCATATTTAGGAACCCAATCCTGATTCGGCTTCTATGGGCCCCATCCGAACTGATCTGTCCAAGCCACCGAATTTGGACCAAGTCAAATGCGGTGTTCTGTATTTTATCAATATTTTGTGCTATAGTTGTCAAAATGGTGCCAAACTTTTGGTGGAGATATTCAAGAGGCAGGGATACAACTTTTCTATTTTCTCCAAAGCGAGATAAGACTGTATGAAGGATGAAACGCATGGTACAAGTGGATTGAAGAAATCTGTGTGCCTAAAACCACCTTCCAATTTTCCTATAAAATGGCACCTTGAGCTCCCCATTTGTGAGTTCGGCCATGAGGCAAGGTGCTGCCATTTTGGAGTCCCCAAGGAGTCTTATCAACATCCCTAGCAGTTCTGGAGGCCATGAGAAGTTCCACCCCAACATCTTTCTCTTTTTCTTCCCTCATGGGTTTCTAAACCCCTTGTGATCACCCGGGGAGGAACGTGATGTAAATCCCAAGCTTCATGTTTTTAATATTTGAATGATCTTTTGAATTACAGGTTTTTGTGTTGTTTTTCATCATACTCTATTCTTATTTTATTGAGTTATGTACTGGTATGTCATGCTCAACTCATATGATCATGTTTGGGGGTACCCATTCATGTGATGTTTCACACATCGTTCATCACTTTCTTTTCTCCCTTTCAATTGTGGTGTTTGTGTGGTTTATATTGATCAATTGAACTCACACAAGCACTTTCAAGGCCATGTACATTTATGTAATGGTATCACAAAGAAATAACATACAAACCTGGGCAGCGCATTGAGTTTTCCGTGTGTTGCCTTGGTGAGTTTTGGTTATGAAGTCAAACACAATTCACCCAATCATTGGCGGTGTCCGGTGAATCATTGTGTGTTTTCGACTGAACCCTAGGAGGTATCCTAGTATAAACTCAGTGAAATTCTATTTCTAGGTGTTACAAACCAGGGGTTAAAAGATCATAACCCTATATCATGAAGCGATGAAGGATAAACATCATGTGAGTACCCCGGGTTGATCACGCTTAATTAATTCTGTTAATCTCTACTTTGTTTTATAGCTTCTATTTCCTATTATCATCTTTAATCATCAAACCCGAGTATTATAAAACCCCATTTCCATTTTTACCTTCATAATCAAAACCAAATTTTAGAATTAATGATCTAAGACTCCGTCGAGAGACGACCTAGGGTTGCTGCTATACTGCAGAAATTCTAGTTAAAAATAAACATCTAATTTGACGTGCTCGACAACACGATCAAATTTTGGCACCGTTTACGGGGAGACAAGATCATTTTTTTTCTTTATTTCATTTTATTTAGTTATTTTACTTCTTAATTAGTACTCCTTTAAATACCCCTCCCCCATTTGATTGTTTTTGTTTTGGATTTTGTCTTTATTTTTGGTTGTTTTTGGTGTGTTCTTTATCTCTCTCTATCTCTCTCTGTCTCTTCTTCTCCATCTCCCTCTCTAATTCTATAGTATAACATTATATTATTCTTTCACCCTTAAGTTTTTTTTTATTTTATCCATCTCAAATAAAAAAAAAACACAACAAAAAAATCAATCAATCAAACTGGACATCATTGTTGCATGACAAGATCTGGTAAAGAAACACTACTTGAATTTGATCCTGAAATTGAAAAGTCACTTCACACACAAATCAAGGCATATAGAGAAGGTCAATCAAGTAACATTGAGGAACCCCTTGTGAAACCTCAAGTGTTCCAAAACCAATAAAAAATTAAACCAAATCAAACCCCAGAGATCATGGCTGCAAATAACCGAACATTAAAAGAACTGACCACCCCGGATGTGGAGTACCAACCTACGTACATCCAATATCCTCAGGAAGTGGCCAATTATGAGCTAAGATCAGGCCTCATCCACCTCCTTCCAAAATTCCATGGTCTTCCCGGTGAGGACCCTCACAAACATCTAAAGGAGTTTCACATAGTGTGCTCCACCATGAAACCCCAAAATGTGTCTGAGGACCTCATTAAGTTTAGGGCCTTCCCTTTCTCCCTTGATGGTGTAGCCAAAGATTGGCTATACTATCTGCCTAGCACAATTGGGGGCTAGAATGACCTTAAACGACTCTTTCTAGAGAAGTTTTTCCCATCCTCCCAAACTGCATCAATTAGGAAAGAAATTTGTGGCATTAGGCAGTTACAAGGAGAGACCCTTCATGAATACTGGGAGAGATTCAAAAGACTTTGTTCAAGTTGCCCCCACCACCAGATTAGTGAACAACTTTTAATTCAATACTTCTATGAGGGACTTATCCCCATGGATCGTGGAATAATTGATGCTGTAGCTGTTGGTGCCCTAGTTGACAAAACCCCTTCTGCCACTCGTGACTTAATAGCCAACATGGATCAAAATGCACAACAATTTAGTACATGAGCAATTGCACCAACCCGAGGAGTTCATGAGGTAAGTCATTCAGCCCTAGAACAAAAGGTAGATACTAAACTTGATGATATGCATACCCTCTAAGGCAATTAGCTCAAGAACAAGGTAACCCACACTCTACTTCTATTCCATTACATTGTGGTATTTGTTCTAATAACACTCATTTTTCTGACCAGTGCCCACAAATTCAAGATTCATCTGAATCTTGTGCAGCCATGTTCCCAGGGCGTCCATTCCAACAAGCACCTCCCTTCAAGCAAGAACAATTCAGGCCAAATCCAAACCCTGGATGGCAAGCACAACCCCAGTACTAACAAGGAGGAAACTCAAGCTACCCCAAGCAGAATTGGTATCAACAAGGCCAAGGTATGCAGCCTTCGTATCCATCAACATCTCAAAACAATCCTCCTCCTCCCAAATCTGAACCAAGCCTCGAGGATATGGTGAAGAAAATGGCAACCCAGAACCTCTAGTTCCAATAGACCACACAATCAACAATTCAAGATTTGCGAACTCAAGTGGGACAATTGGCGAACACCATCGGTGAGCTTAATATGAAAGGGTTTGGACAACTACCATCCCAACCCATTTCCAATCTGAAGGACAAAGGTAATGTATGTGCAATTACACTTCGTAGTGGTAAAGAAGCTTCTCCTCCTACTAATTCTACTCAACAGGTATGTCCCCCTCTTGAAAACACTCCTTCCCAACCCTCAAAAATTCCAAGTAATGAAAAATGAAATAAAAAGGGAAATCAAATTATCATTGATGATTAAAATGAACAATCAATTCCTCTTCCTTTCCCTCAAAGACTCTCTAAATCTATGAAAAACTTTGATAATGAGATTGACAATTAAATAATGGATACATTTAAAAAAGTTCAAGTTAATATTCCATTGTTGGATGCAGTCAAGAAAATTCCCCGTTATGCCAAATTTCTTAAAGAGCTTTGCACCCATAGAAGGAGGTTGAAGGGGAATGAGAGAGTCAACCTGGGGAGGAATGTATCGGCCTTGATTCAACCAGCAATGCCAACCAAATTCAAGGATCCGGGCACATTCACGATACCGTGTACCATAGGGGAGACCTTATTTTCTGATGCTATGCTAGATTTAGGTGCTTCCATTAATGTGATGCCTCACTCCATGTATACTTCTCTACAGGTTGGATAGATTCAACCAACAGGCATTGTCGTGCAACTTGCCAACCGGAGTACAACGCATCCAAAAGGAGTGATTGAGGATGTCCTTGTACGAGTGAAGAATCTCATATTCCCTGCTGATTTCTACATTCTTGAGATGGAAGATAATCAAAACCAAGGACATGCTCCTCTTATACTTGGGAGACATTCCTCAAAATAGAAAAGACGATCATCAATGTTCACAATGGTACACTGTCCATGGAATTCGGAGGAGAAAAGGTAAGTTTTAACATCCTTGAGGATATGAAACACCTCGTTGAAGAGCACTCCACTCTTCCTTTCTATTCGATGGAAGTGCTCTCTAACGACAAACACACACAAAATTCTATCCTCGACCCATCCTATGATTTATTTTCCTCTTATTCACCCATGGATGATTTGAGTTTTGGTTCTTCTTTTGAATGTTGTGTGGGTTCAGAAAAATGTAAATTTTGTGCTTTAATTGATGAGTGTGTTTATTCTGAGGTACCCATGACTATTGATGATTCTGCAAATCTCATTTCAATAGATTCTCTTTCCTTTGAGAATAAACATGAGCAGATAGATAGTTTCATGGACCTCACTCCCTCTAAATCCACTCCCTCAATCCAAAAACAACCGGTGTTGGAACTTAAACAACTTCCTTCTAATTTAAAATATGCATATCTTGAGGGTATTGACCAATTGCCCGTCATTATTTCCAATAACCTCTCCCCACAACAGGAATCGAAACTGCTCAAACTTTTGAGAGAGTGTAAAAAGGAAATAGGATGGACATTGGCTGATATTCCCGGTATTATCCCATCTATTTGTATGCACCATATACTTTTGGATGATGAGGCTAAAACTATAAGACAATCTCAATGTCGGTTGAATCCCACTCTCCTTGAAGTGGTAAAATTGGAAGTCAGTAAATTGCTTGCTGTAGGGATCATTTATCCTATATCTGATAGTAAATGGGTTAGCCCAGTGAAAATTGTGCCTAAAAAAATAGGAATAACAGTTGTGTCAAATGAAAGGAATGAATTGGTTCCAACACGTGTGAAAAACAGTTGGCGAGTCTGTATTGACTACCGTCGACTGAATCAAGCTACGCGGAAGGACCACTTTCCATTACCTTTCATTGACCAAATGTTAGAATGATTCGCTGGTAAGTCCCATTATTGTTTCCTTTATGGCTATTCGGGTTATTTCCAAATCCATATAGCCCTTGAGGACCAAGAAAAGACAACATTTACCTGTCCATTCGGCACATTTGCGTACAGAAGAATGCCTTTTGGCATATGTAATGCTCCTGGTACTTTTCAGAGATGTATGTTGAGTATTTTTTCTGAGTACCTTGAGAGTTGTATGGAAGTCTTTATGGATGATTTCACGGTTTACGGTTCTTCTTTTGATGATTGTTTGGAAAACCTAGGTTATGTCCTCCGCCGCTGCATTGAAAAAAATCTTGTTTTAAATTATGAAAAATGTCATTTCATGGTTGAGCGGGGGATAGTTCTTGGGAATATCATTTCAAATAAGGGAATTCAGGTTGATAAATCTAAAATTGAATTAATTTTATCCCTTCCATTTCCAAAATGTGTTCGTGAGGTGTGATCTTTCTTGGGTCATGCTGGTTTTTACTGCCGATTCATTAAAGACTTTAGTAAGATCACACTTCCCTTATATTGGTTATTACAAAAATATTCTGAGTTTGTGTTTGATAAAAATTGTGAGGATTCTTTCAATTCATTAAAAATGATTCTCACATCACCTCCTATTATCCAACCACCAAGGTGGGATCTGCCCTTTGAACTTATGTGTGATGCCTCTAACTTTGCAGTTGGGGCAGTTTTATCACAAAGGGTTGAGAAGTCCCCTCATGTCATTGCGTATGCCTCACGTACCCTTGACCCTGCCCAGGTAAACTACACAACCACTGAAAAACAACTCCTTTCTATTGTGTTTTCCTTGGAAAAATTCTGTTCATATCTTCTCGGGTCAAAAATCATCATCTTCTCTGATCATGATGCCCTTCGTTTCCTCCTAAAGAAACCTAAAGCCAAGCCCCGCCTCATTCGGTGGATGCTCCTCCTCTAAGAGTTTGACCTTGAGATTAGAGATAAGAGGGGAGTGGAGAATGTGGTAGCTGACCACATTAGTAGGATTTACCCACCATTGGACCATCATGTTGACTCACCCCTACCCATTGGAGAATTCTTCCCTCATGAAAACCTTTGTGATGTTGTGGACCTTACCCCTTGGTATGCAGACATTATGAATTTTCTAGCAACATCTAGGGTCCCCACTGATTTTAGCACTTCACAATCCCAGAGACTTAAGAATGATTCTCATTGGTACATTTGGGATGACCCATACTTGTGGAGAATTTGTACTGACCAAGTAGTTTGTCGGTGTGTCCCTGACCATGAGTTCACCTCTGTTTTGACCTTCTGCCACACTTTGGCCTATGGGGGCCACTTTGGATCTCAACGTACAACTCAAAAGGTCCTTGACTCAGGACTTTATTGGCCAAAATATTATAGGGATGCCCATAGATTTTTCAAGTCATGTAGTCATTGTCAATTCATAGGGAATATCTCCAATAGGAATGAAATGCCCCAACAACCCATGCTATTTTGTGAGATCTTCGATGCATGGGGCATTGACTTCATGGGGTCTTTTCCAAATTCATTTGGCTTTGTATACATCTTATTGGATGTTGAATATGTATCTAAATGGGTGGAAGCAATGGCCACCAGGACTGATGACTCTCGAGTGGTTGTTGATTTTGTGAGGTCCCAAATTTTCAGTAGGTTTGGTTTTCCAAGATTCATCATTAGTGATCAGGGTTCACATTTTTGCAATCGCAACATGAAAAATTTGCTTCATAATTATGGGGTTGATCATAAAGTCTCAACTTCATATCACCCCCAAACGAACGGACACACAGAAATATCAAATCGGGAAGTTAAACAAATCTTGGAAAAAACGATACAACCCAATAGGAAAGATTGGAGTTTGTGCTTGGATAACGCACTTTGGATGTACCGTACTGCTTTTAAAACCCCAATAAGAATTTAACCATATAGAATTGTGTTTGGAAAGGCTTGTCACCTCCCAGTGGAGGTAGAACACCGTGCATATTGGGCTGTTAAACAATGTAATATGAACCTTTCAGATGTAGGTGAGAAAAGAAAGATGCAGATTCAAGAGTTGGAAGAAATTCGACGTGATGAATATGAGAACTCCTGGATATATAAAGAGAAGACAAAGGATATTCATGATAGCATGATTCACCAACGAAAGTTCTATATTGGTGAGAAGGTCCTCATGTACAATTCCAGGCTTAAGATCCACCCAGGTAAGCTTCGTTCCCGGTGGCTCGGTCCTTATACTGTTACTAATGTTTACCCTTTTGGTGCAATACAGGTTTTGCATGAGCAGAATGGACGAAGTCTTACCGTCAATGGACAGCGACTTAAACACTTCTATAAGGATTTTCCGAAGAATCTGGTGGAGGAAATCCACCTTCTCGACGCATCATACCAATAAAACACACCAGGTTTTATCCTTCCTTCTCACATTCTCAATTATTTCAGTGAGGACACTGCACATTCTAGGTGTGGGGGGGGGGGGGGGGTGGATACATTCCTGGGTTAGTTAGGAATTTTCATCGTTTTCTCCGTTTGTTTTCTCTTTTTGGCATTCTTTATGGTATTTTCATTTTTCCCCATCAACAATTTCGAAGTTCGATGATTTGGCGACCATAAAGGAGGGAAAGTAAAAATACCATAATGAAGGCCAAAAATAATATTTGTATGAATTTAACATCAAGGAGTGATTTTTTTAGTGAAATGGTTTTATTTCAATGATATAAATTATCGTATCTATGTGAATCCTTTGAGATGATTGATGCTCCTTGTGTGAGTAGTTTTTGGGAAAAATGTGTCACTAATATCTCCACAATTTTTTGCACCAAACCACAAAGTGTGAATATTTATTACTTAATATAAGGTAAATATATGTTGGGTTAATATTTTTCAGCTTTAAATGATATTTCCATATGTTCGTTCCTTATCCGATCTGTTTCATTACTGTACCAGATTGACCTATGCGTGTGTACCTAATGTACGAATGTTGTACGCCCTCAAAAAAAAAAAAAACAAAAAAAAACAAAAAAATTGATTGTGTCTTAGTCAGGTCAAAAACCACTCCTCCTCAACCTTTTATCTTGTTATAACTATTGAAATTAGTGTTGTGAGGAGATCAAACAAGGGTTGAGAGATGAGTGTGAGATTTGTTCCAAATGCAACTTCAAAAAAATATAATAAATGAGGGGAGTGATGAAATGTGAAACATATGGGGATATCTAGGTCGGGAGATTATGTTTTGAATTCTGGGAATGCTTAAATGAGTGGGTCTTGAAATATGATTGCAAAGGATGCAGGACAGGTTTGGTGAAAAATCATTTAAAGCTGAATAATGTTAAAATAACCTATATTTATTTGATAGAAAGTGGAAAGAATAGCATGGAATGGTTTTCACACACACACATGAAGAGTTAGTGTAATGGTTGACTTTTGAATTCCTTGCTCATGTTGGTGTCATAAATCTCTTTGAATTTTATTATGATATGATTTATGAGACATCTTTTTCCATTTTCACTGGGAAGAACTCCTTGGTGCGGTTCGTGCATTGATCACATTACTTTGGTGAATTAAAATTTCCTCAAATGCTAAATATTCATGATTTTGGAAATATTTATATATGAAATATTTTATTGGGATATGTGACTTTTCCCAGGAGTGCTAATGTTTAGGTGTGGGGGTGTGATCGTACTACGATTCACTATTTTATTCCACCCTTACACTGTTGTTTGAAACTAGTTTTGTAATGAATATTCCAAATATAATAATAATTTTCAATTTATATTTGAATAATTTAATTAATGTTAATCAACATTATAATGTTCAATGTTACGTGTTTTTATTATTTCATTGTAGGTGGAGGTGATTTGGAGGGCCCTTGATGAAGTGGAAGAAAAATGGGCCAAAATTGCATGGATCCATGGACATTTGTCCACTATTTTGCATAGTACACGAAATACGTGAACTCAAATGAGATGAAATTTTTTGAGCCTGTCCAAAATTTAATATGATACATTTCATATTAAGGAACCCAATCCTGATTCGGCTTCTATAAGGTCCATCAGAACTGATCTGTCCAAGCCACCGAATTTGGACCAAGTCAAATGCGGTGTTCTGTATTTTATCAATATCTTAAGCTGTATTTGTCAAAATGGTTCCAAACTTTCTATGGAGATAGTAAAGAGGTAGGGTTAAAACTTTTATATTTTCTGAAAAGCGAGATAAGACTGTCTGAAGGCCGAAATGCGTGGTAAAAGTGGATTGAAGAAATCTATGTGCCTAAAACCACCTTCCAATTTTCCTATAAAATGGCACCTTGGGCTCCCCATTTTTGAGTTCTTCCAGGAGGTAAGGTGCTGCCATTTTGGAGTCCTCAAGGAGTCTTCTCAACATCCCTAGCAGTTCTTGAGGCTATGGGAAGTTCCACCCCAACATCTTTCTCTTCTTCCTCCCTCATGGGTTTCTAAACCCCTTGTGATCACCCAGGGAGGAACGTGATGTAAATCCCAAGCTTCATGTTTGTAATATTTGAATGATATTTTGAATTACAGGTTTTTGTGTTGTTTTTCATCATCCTCTATTCTTATTTTATTGAGTTATGTATTGGTATGTCATTCTCAACTCATATGATCATGTTTGGGGGTACCCATTCATGTGATGTTTCACACACCGTTCATCACTTTCTTTTCCCCCTTTCAATTGTGGTGTTTGTGTGGTTTATATTGGTCAATTGAACTCACACAAGCACTGTCAAGGCCATGTATATTTATGTCATGGTATCAAAAAGAAATAACATACAAACCTGGACAGCTCATTGAGTTTTCCGTGTGTTTCCTTGGTGAGTTTTGGTTATGAAGTCAAACACAATTCACCCAATCATCGGCAGTGTCCGATGAATCATTGTGTGTTTTCGACTGAACCCTAGGAGGTATCCTAGTATAAACTTAGTAACATTATATTTATAGGTGTTACAAATCAGGGATTAAAAGATCATAACCCTATATCATGAAGCGATGAAGGATAAACATCATGTGAGTACCCCAGGTTGATCACACTTAATTAATTCTGTTAATCTCTACTTTGTTTTATAGATTCTATTTCCTATTGTCATATTTAATCATAAAACCCAAGTATTATAAAACCCCATTTACCTTTTTTACCTTCATAATCAAAACCAAATTTTAGAATTAATTACCTAAGGCTCCGTCGAGAGACGACCTAGGGTTGTTGCTATACTGCAGAAATTCTAGTTAAAAATAAACATCAAATTTGACGCGCTCGACAATGCGATCAATAATACTGATTTTATTCACATGGAATAGGTTAAAATTAATCCCATACATGATATATCAGACACTTCTACTTATGTTGGGACATATATATTTGAAATTCCCAACTTGATATATAAGAATTGAACACCAGCTCCAAGAATCCATTTTCTAAAAATATTTTCAAGTTTTTTTGCATTAAAAACATGTTTGAGAGTAACATTCTTCTCATAATGTTCCTGAATGAAGTGAAACTCAACTTCAATGTGTTTTGTCTGCTCATGAAAGACTGAATTTGTAACAATTTTACCTGATGCTTGATTATCACACCATATGTGTGTGGACTTTATGCTAGGACAACCAATTTTCTATAAAATATTTTGAGTCCAAATGACCTCTTCAATTGCATGAGAGACAACTTGATACTTGGAATTTACACTAGATCGAGAGACAACTGTCTATTTTTTTTCTTCATTTATAGATAAAATTACCATTGATAAATACTACAATATCTCCAATATGAAAAACACCTTGCATAATCAATATCACAAAAATCCTTTAAATTTGTTTGTTCATGATCTGAACATAATAATCCAAGATTAGGTTATTTTTTCACATATATAACAATGGAAAGAATAATCTCCCATTGTAGTTTAGTTAATGATTCCATTAATTTACTCACTTTTATCACTACAATTTAATGTTAGGTTGAGTAATCATTAAATTGTTTAACTTTCCAACAAGTTATCAATATCTTTAATGAGAGGAGAAAGTCTCACTGGTAGTGTGAATGAATTATTCTTCAGGCTTCAGTGGTGAACCAATAGAGGCTGTCCATATCAGGATTGTTTACTATAGTAGATCAAAGATGTATTTTCCTTGAAAATGGAATATACCTCAATTACATCTACAAACCTCAATCCTTAATAAATATTGTATGAATCCCAAGCCTTTTGTATGAAAATTTTGAAGAAGGATTTGAGTCGACTAATCCCAACAAAATAACTGCTAATAATGAAAATATTATCAACCTAAATTAGTAGTAGAATGCTCTATGTAATAGAAAGATGGTTAAATACATAAGAATACTTCTTTGGAACATCCCAGTGTTGGTTATAATCGTACAAAAGCACCCAAACCAAGCACGCGACATCTACTTAAGTCCATACAAAAAAGGATGCAGATGACATACCATGGAGGACTCCCTAAGAGAAACAAAACCCAGTGATTATTCCATGCACACCGCATCATCTAAAAAACCATGAAGTAATGCATTATTCACATTAAACTAACGGAGTAGCCAATGATGAGTGGCTACCAGAGAGATAGTCATACAAAGGCCATTTTTTCCATAAGGGAAAAGGTATCCAAGTAGTCAATACCATTTATATAACGACCCGTTTTCTTTTATTATTTTAGAAATAATATAATTATACATAAATCTATATTTGATAAGGTTTTTCTAAAAATTAATTGTAATGACACAAATTTTCCATGTATTATTTTTGAATATTATATGGACTATTTTCAAGACTGGGCATAGAGACGATGTGCGATTCTAAGGACTGGTGTGTCCAAAATAAATATTTTAAATATATTAAATAGCACGAACACACAATTTTCCTAAAAAAGTGAAATAAATCCCAAACGGGGGCCCAAATCATAAATCTGAGGGCACCATTAAGTTCAGAACGCGGGTTTTACCCTAAGCGTGACATAACCTTTGTCTGTGCAGGCCGTTTGTGAAAAAGTCACCGGGAACATAAATATATGAAATAAATTAAATAATTAATTTATTTTGTTTGTTTTGATGTAGTGACCTGTTTCTCCTTTTAAGTACATGATTATAGAAATTCATCAGGGTTGACCATTCAAACCCTGAAGATTTCAGACAACCGTTGTGGAGCTCTCTCAGCGACCGACAACGGATCAAGACCAGATCGTGGATTGTCACGCCAACAGAGTCTGTGGATCTTGTCAACGATGGAAACACAACCGTTCTTCATCAACGGTCAATCCAAACTCCAAACAAGATGTTTTTCTTTGTGATTTTAATCCTATTTCTTAATCCCATATGAACGTGGATCAATTCCCCGAACAAAATTGATACGCGCACTGTTAGTAGAATTAAATTGATGATTTTTTTGTTCATTTTGATTTAATTTCTATTCGTTTGGATCATTATATGACAATAGATCAAGGTCAAATGAACAATGGCCAAGATTCCTTCCCCATATTTTATGGCTTATGGATTTCTCTATTTATTTGTTCGGTCATCGTTGGTATTTTGTTTGGAAAACGGTTCGAAAAATACCCAGTTTCTGAACGTTGCGTGATTGTTCTTTAGCGCAACGGATCGGAACTATGGGTACGACACATGATGATAGTTGTAGTTTGAGGATAAATGATGACAATGGGTATATTGGGGAATAATATAACCGATTCAGGGGTTCTTTGTTTTTCCCGAGCGATGCGTGGCGACGCAGACGACGACAAATGATTTCTTGATCCGTTTGGTGGATGAAATCTAGTAAATGACCGATGGAAAGGCTGATCAACCCTAGAAATGTATTATTGGTTGAGATTGATGATGAAGGAAGAAAATCTAAGTGATGCATGAACCCGGATCGGGATTCTGGAAAATCCCAAGCAACAGAATGTGTAAATTAGGATTACACGCTGTGTGGGGCTCGTCTAATGGTGGCTAAACTTTCGGGATGAAGATAAGGATCACACGGCGTGTGACCACTGTCACACAGTGTTTGAACCCCTTCCGCGAGTCTCATCATATACTTCGAGAAGTACACAGACATAGGAAAAAGTATATGGCCAGGTGGCACACCATGTACTTAGACATAAACAAGACTTGGTGTACACAGGAAAAAGTATATGGTCAGGTGGCACACAATGTACTTGGACACAAACAAGACTTAGTGTACATGGGTTGGTACACATACACGACCACCATACACAGACACAACTAGGAAACATAGGCATGATACCGTGTGTCTCTACACGCCGTGTACTTCTTTTACACACCGTGTATATGGAGACTTACATGCCTTGTGAGGATTTTCCACACAGGAAGACATAGGGATAATTGTACATGCCATGTACCCCCTAGTACATGCTATGTACCCCCTTCAAGAGTGTTTATAGCTCTTTGTTTCCTTAGTTTGGATCGATATAGGTTGAACATGTTCCCTTGGTCCATTCCCTTGAGGGTGCAGTGTGGCATTACATCCACATCACAAGATTGTGATCCCCTATAGAGGTCAAGTCTCAGATAGAGTTGTGGTGTTTTTCAGTGAGACTGGAGTGAGATCCTCTATCATCCCTTGTTCCTAAGGTGAAATTTGTGGAATTGGTGTGACCTCCTTGAGAAGGGTATTGATCCTCTATCTAACAGACCACATTAGTAGGGTTTTTGGTATCATTGACATACGATCCCCTATGTAGCGGGTTGATCTATATTGGGTTCTTGGTGTCCCCCAATGGTTCTGGGCATGACCACCTATCTATGTATCAGGGTATTTTTAGACCAATGAGATTTCTTAGAGAGGCCCAATGACCTATACCTCTTCATCGAGTGTCTCCGATGACAGCATGACTCATGGAGTGGATTCTCCCAGAATGAGCATTGCTACGAGCAAAATCCCATGGTTGGTAGTTGGTTATGGCCACCTGGTGGCATGATGTCTTTCCTGAGTATATCTGGTTGTTTTTGTTATACATTGATTTTTTTATATTTTATTGACCTTACTATACTTGGTGATTTGTATTTAGTGTTTTCGAGGTTCCATACTGAGTATTATTATACTCACCCCTACATGAGCTTTTCCCACACATGTCATGTCTTATGTAGATGATGACCCTTTTGACGGTGTCCTGGGAGCACAGGGAGTGGGTGGAGCATACCGAGAGCTTTTTAGATCGAGGTGTTTTGTCAGGATCTTGCATTTGAATTTAGTCCTCACCCTTGGAGCATGTTGGTCTCTTTACAGTTTTTGGTTGGACTTGTATTTGGCCCCTTTTCTAATTTCAATAATTTTCTACCATACTTTGTTGTGAGATATTAGATGTATGCATGAATTTTTACATTTGTTTTACATTTTAGAATTGTGTGGGTTTGGAGATGTGAGCGTGTGTACATATACTTTAGGATAATGCCTCCTATTTGTGGGATATGGCTACTCGATGCTGGTTTCCAACCCCTGGTCTATTAGAGGTGGGTTTGGGGTAGTCACGGGTCAGATCTCGGTGGGTCGGGTTATGAAAGAGTGCTATCAAAGCAGTCAGTTCTACCTTAGAAATGGGGTTGGTGAATTTGGTTTGGGGAAAAAATGTTTATTGTTTCGAGTTCGGCTTTCAGGACAGGGACTCCAGTGTTAGTGTGGTGGCCGACGTATCCATACAGAAAGACCTTGCTCACCTGCCTTTCGACTCGGTACATGTAAACATCAGTTGTATGGAATTTTTTTGGTACATGCATCATATAAGAATGGCCGTGATTTCCATGTACTTCTTGAGTCAGCTCCCCAGATATGCTCTTTTGACCGTGGTGCATCTTGTTTTATTTTAGGATGCCTCCACATAGATATCCAATTAGGATTCCACTGTGTGATCATAAGGATGATCCACCTAGTGACGAGACATCAGTACATGGGCCTGTATCAGAGATAACACATTTGGGTGGTTTACCAGCTATACCACCACCCATTGAGCTGCAGCTAGCGCTGACAGTACGATCTGAGGATGCACGCAGGCTAATTGCATTTCATGAGTTTCAGAGGCAGCAGTCTCCCAGGTTTTGGAGTGACCCAGAACCCCAGGTGGATGAGGACTGGCTAGAGGAAGTCACTTTCAGTTTCCATCTTATGGGGACGCATGAGGATCAGATGGTGGTTTTCACGGTGAGTCTTATTTAGGGATCTACTGGGTGGTGGTGGAGCTTAGTAACTCGGTCACATGAAGAGATAAATATCTCTTGGTTAGACTTTGAGGACCTCTTTAGAGTGGAGTTATATCCAACCACGTTTCGATCAGTATGCATATAGGAGATCCTACATCTACAACAAGACAATATGACTGTGAAAGAGTATTCAGAGAGGTTTACTGATCTCTCACATTACTCCTTCGATATGTTGCGATATCAGTTATTTAGAGCTCAGAACTTTGATAAGGGATTACATTGATAAATCAGGGCTTCATTGGTATCCCTTTTCAATCCCACCTATACTGGGGTACTTGAGTGAGCCTTGGTGGTGGAGAGATTTATGGCAGAGTAGGCACCGACAGTGGGAGCTAGTAGTGAGCACCCTGTAGCTGTAACCTTGAAAGAAGACAATCGATGAGAGTCATAGGGATCCAAGCATGTCAGACACTTCAATATGTGATCCCTAGACTCAAGGACAGTAGTTCAGGGCTCCCAGGTGGCTCAAATCAGCCAAGGGAGAGGTGGTGTTTCTCTTACGATGGTCGGGGACATCTAGATCAAGATTTTCTGTCCTGTCGTACAACTGATCGTGGGATGGTCAAGGGGCCACCGAGGCAGAGATATAGGTAGGATCAGGGTGGTCCACAGGGCAAAAAAATGGTAGAGGGATTGGTAGAGCAGCAAGCGGTGGTCAGATGTTTGACCTATTACCATCACCACCCCCAGGTGGTCTGTGCCAGGCTTAGGGAGCCGGTGGACATGGACATGGCCATCTGTAGGCTATAAAGTCCTATGAACCCAAGGTTTCAGGGATGATACGAGGTAAAATATGTGTATTTTCTACTTTAGTTGTAGTATTGATAGACACATGTGTGAGTCATTCCTTCCTTTACACTTCTCTAGTTTGAGACTTGAGATTTTGGTTGAGCCATTGGCTCGACCTTTGCGGTTGGAGTCCCCGACAACCGATAACTCATCGATTTCACACATGTGCCGACAATGCGATCTGATGCTTAGAGGTGAAATTTTTTTATGAGATCTCTTCATTGCAGAAATGAGGCCTTACAAACTCATCTTAGGTATGGACTGAATATCCACAGTTCATGCCTAGTTTAACTATTTTAGGCGGAGGATGCAATGTGTCCGAAATGACATAAGGAGGTTTTCCTTTGTGGGTGAGAAGGAAACCTTGGAGGAGTAGGATGAGATTAGGCATAGGAGAGTGAAACCGATTACTCACTAGTTGGATTGCATGACTCTTGGAGTAGTGAATGCTTGAGGATTTCAGTTTCTTGCAGTGTTGGTGGAGTATGATGACATATTTCTTAAGGACGTACTGAGTTTACCTCCCCACCGAGAGCTAGAATTCTGGATCAACTTGCATCCTGATACAACACCGATATCTGTACTAGAATATCAGATGACACCATAGAGCTTCAAGAGATGAAGGTGCATTTGAAGGACTTACAAAATAAGGGATTTGTAAGACCCACCGTTTCCCCCTGGGAAGCCACAGTGTTGTTCACCAAGAAGGTGGACAAGATATTGAGGTTATGTGTGGATTAACTGCACTTGAATCAGGTGACCATGAAGAATATGTATCTTCTACTGAGGATCAACGAACTCTTTGATTAGTTGAGAGGGGCACAATGGTTCTCAAATATTGACCTTAGATCAGGCTATCACCAACTATGAGTACGAGACAAAGATATACCTAAGATGACATTAATATTTCTCTATGGTCACTATGAGTACTTGGTGATGATGTTCGGCATGAAGAAAAACCCAATAGTGTTCATGGGACTCATGAACCAGATCTTCCATCCCCTTTAGACCAATTCATTGTAGTGTTCATCAACGACATCCTAGCGTATTCGACATCTGAGGAGGAGCATGTGAGACACTTGGGGATGGTCATGGAAACACTCTAAGAGAACTCTCTTTACAAGAGGCTTTCAGAGTGTCAATTTTGAATTTGAGAGGTCCACTTTCTGGGACACATCATCTTAGAGGCAGGAGTAGCACTAAACCCAAAAAAGGTTGAGGTTGAGCTTTCTTGGGAGCCATACAAGAGTGTTATTGAGGTGTAGAGTTTCCTTGGGATATAAGGGTACTATTAGAGGTTTGTATTTGACTTCTCTATGGTGGTAACACCCTTTATAGCTTTGAATCAGAAGGGGAAGCCTTTCATATGGATAGAAAGGTGCCAATAGTGCTTTCAAGAGCTGAGACAGAGGTTTACGAGTGCTCTCATATTGATATTTCCAGAGGAGAGTGTCCAGTACATAGTGTTCTACGATGCATTAGGGACTGTAATTGGTTTTTTTTTGATGTAGAGGCAAGAAATTATTTCTTATGGTTCACACCAGTTGAGACCAGATGAGCAGAACTACATGAACCACGATCTTGAGTTAGAAGCGGTAGTATTTGAATTAAAGATGTGGTGACACTACCTGATGGGCGAGCGATCTATCATTTACTCTAACAACAATAGTATCAAGTATATATTCTCTTAGAAGGGTCTTAACTTGATATAGAGGTAATGGATAAAGCTCCTCCAGGACTATGAATTTGAGACTGTCTATAATCTTGGTAAGGGGAACGTGGTGACAAACGCTCTCAGTAGGAGATCTTATTCTCAGTTATTGGACAAGGCATTAGATTAGTTAGCCTCGATGCAGTTTTCCTTCATGGAAAATGATAATGATTAATATGTTCAGTCGATGGTTGTTACCCCACTGCTTTTACAATTTGTCTAATATGATCATCAGGGAGATACTAATTGTGATACCTTACATACTCAGATATCCATTGGAAATTACCCTGATGGATATTATGCAGGCGGGGAACACACTATCCTTTTCAGAGGAAGAACGATGGTAACTTTGACGTTGCAGGAGGAGGTGTTGTGGGAATTTCATAAATCCACTTTGGCGGTACATCCAGGTGTGATAAAGATGTATCAGGACCTCCAACATCATTTTTGGTGGTCAAACATGAAGAATATAGTTACAAAGATTGTCTCTCGATGCCTCAATTTTTAGCAGGTGAAGGTAGAGAACTAGGTTCCAGCGGGTTTAGCTCAACCCCTTGAGGTGATAGAGTGGAGGTGAGATGAGATTTACATGGAATTCGTGATGAGATTACCATGTATATCCAGAGAACACAATTTGATTTGAGTGATCATAGACTGACTCACCAAGTCGGTCCACTTTCTAGCTATTTGAGAGCAGAGTTCAGTAGAGAGATTAGATCGACTCTATGTGTATGTGATAGTCCGAATCCATGGGGTTCCCTCAATGAGATTCTATGACCATGATGCTTGCTTTACATCTTAGTTATGGAGGGCATTGTAGGAGTATTTTGGGACTCATTTTCTCTTGATCACAACGTTTCATGCCCAGACTGATGGACAAACAGAGCAAACCATCCATATCTTAGAGGACATGCTATGAGCTTGCATGTCGGACTTTGTCCATAGTTGGGAGGATCACATATCATTAGTGGATTTTTCATGAAATAACAACTACCATTACACCATTGATATGATACCATTCAAGGTTTTGTATGAGTGACCCTACAGGTCACAATTTTTCTGGATGATCCAGGTGAGTTAGTGCTCATGAGCCTAGAGTTGGTACGAGCAACTACATAGAAGGTGAAGATCATCCAGAAGTGGATGGGGATTGCATAAAACTGTCAGAAGTCTTATGAAGATAGATGATGAAGACCTTTGGAGTTTGAGGAGGAAGACCATGTGTGCCTGAGATTCTCAACTCGACATGGATTGAAGAGATTTAGCCGTGTCAATAAGTTATATCCAAGATTCATTGGTCCCTTCCAAATACTACATAGAGTTAAAGAGGTTGAGTACCGCTTAGCTCTAATGATGAGGTTGGACCAGGTACATGACGTGTTCCACGTGTCACAGCTAAGGAGGTGCATTCATGACCCATCACACATTGTTGATTGGGGAGAGATGAACATCAAGGATGGAGAAACATTTTCTGAGTACCTGATAGTGATCGATGATCGGTAGGAGAGGATCCTTTGTGGGTGATCGATTCCTTTAGTGCATGTCTAGTGGTCACACACAAATCTTTAGGAGAGCGCATGAGTGCAGGAGGGTCAGATTTATGCTCAGTACCCACATCTCTTTGTGTATCCCTTGTCTTGGATTTTTGGGATGTAAATCCCCAAGGTGGAGAGAATGTAATGACTCATATTTTTCATGTATTATTTTTGAATATTATATGGATTATTTTTGAGACCAGGCACTGAGACAATATGTGATTTCGAGGCCCGATGTGCCTGAAATAAATGTTTGAAATATATTAAATAAAAAGTGCACATAGTTTTCCTGAAAAAAGTGGAATAACTTCCAAACAAGGGATCAAATCAGATATAGGAGGGCACCATTGAGTTCAGAACGTGGGTTTTACCCTCAACACGACATAACCTTTGTCGGTGTGAATTATTTGTGAAAAATTCACCGTGGGCATAAATGAATGAAATAAATGAAATAAATGAAATAATTAATTTATTTTGTTTTTTTGACATAGTGACCTTTTTTATACTTTAAGTACACAATTATAGATATTACTCAGGGTTGGATGCTCAAACCCTGGATATTTTATACAACCATTGTAGATATTTCTCAAAAAATGACAACAGATCGAGATCAGATCATGGATTGTCACGATAACGGAGTCTGTGGATCTCGTCAATGAAAAAAACAACCGTTCTTAATCAACGATCGATCCAAACTCCAGGTGGGATGTTTTTATTTATGATTTCTATCCTATTTCTTAATCCTAGACAAACGTGGATCAATTCCCCGAACAAAATTGATAAACGCATCATCGGTAGAATTAAATTGATGATTTTTTTTCATTTTGATTTAATCCTTCTTCACCCGTCTCATTCTATAATAAAGGATCAAGGAAAAATGAACAAAGACCTAGGTTCGTTCCTCACATTTTATGGATTATATATTTCTCCACTATTTCTTCATTCGTTCATCATTGGTATTTCGTTTGTCCAATGGTTTGACAAATACCTAGTTTCTGAATGTTGTGTGACCATTATTCAACACAAAAAATTGAAACTCTGGGTACGACATGTGATGGTGGTTGCAGTTTGAGGATCGATGATGATAGTGGGTAGATTGGGGAAGAACAGAACCAATTTTGGGGATATTTATTTTTATGGAGCGGTGCATGGTGATGCAGGCGACAACAGATGATTTCCCGATCCGTTTGATGGATAGAATCTGACGAACGACCGACATCAAGGCCGATCAACCCTAGATCCGGTATTCTTGGGCGAGATTGATGACAGAGGTGGAAAATTTGGGTGATGCATGAACTAGGTGCAGGATTTTGGAAAATCCCAAGCAACACGACATGTAAATCAAGATTACACACCGTGTGGGGATCGTATAGTGACGAATAGGGTTTTAGGATGAAGATAAGGATCACACGACGTGTGACCCGTCAAATGGCGCGTGACCCTCTTCTGTGAGGCTCAGCGTGTACTTTGGGAAGTACATAGATGTAATAACCTGAGATTTTTTATCAGGTAAAGATCCTTTATTTTTCAGTTTTAATGTTTAAATATGACCCTGTGAAAGTATCCAACTTGTTCATGGGCGTTTTGGAGGTACTCAAGTCTTACTCGGAGCCTGAAACTAGGTTTTTGGTTGAAAATGGCCTGGTTCATGGTTAGTGAAAACCGTGTAGGGCAGGCCGCATGGTTTGACTAAACCATGCGAGGTTGGACAGAGGGGTGGTATAGGCCACACGGTTAGACCAAACCATGTGGAATGGGCTGCATGACCGTACGTCCATGTCTGCAATTTTTGCAGACTTTGACAGAGAATTAGCGCACAATTTTTGCACGGTTAGTGAAACTATGTGAGGAAACCATGCGGGTGACCCTTGGCCTACAGGAAACTGTGCGGGTAAACCTTTCATCCTCTATATTTTTTTATAATTTTAAGTTTAAAATTAAATCTTTTATAAAACCTAATTTAGGTTTTGTTTCAATGGACAACTGAGGAGGGTTTGAGAAGCTCTCAAAGGAGACTAACATTGGATTTGTGCCCGTTCCTCCACCCAATATCCGATTTGAGTGTGGTTTGTCTCATCAGATCCACAATGGTAAGATCTAAATTCCTTTTTAGCCTTTCTTGATTCTTATGGCTATCGGTTGTGCTATTTGTATTTAGGTTCATATGGCCTATTTTCTCATTCTTTGTCCATTCTTCAAATTTATCCTAAACCGGAATGAATCATGACTTGATACTGGGCGAGCACTCCACTAATGAGCTAAGGTAGGCGGTCTATACTTTTCTTTCAGCTTTTGGTGCTTTTTAGAGCTGTCTGTCATTACACCGCCTTCCAGACTTTCTAGAATGACCTCGATTTTGAATGGGCTACCTATAATGGATGTAATTGGACCTATTAGGGATTCCCATAGGATCTGTTGTGATGTGTTGATACCCATTTCCCAAAACAAGGTCACCCATGGGGAGAACCTTATGAAAATGCCATGTTTATGCCACGTTAAACCACCCAAGGGGTGTGTTTTGGGTTTTCCTTATTATAGGAATCCAATTACAAGTGGAATGGGTTGCATGGGATGATTATGAGATGATTTTCCTCCTTTTATTAGATTTATTATATTGAACTTGAATTGGTTAATTGTTGAATTGATCAAATGATTTATGTTAATGTGATGTGTTAAATGGAATACATGGAGTTAATTGAATGGGTGGGTATACCCATGGGATATGTTGAATTGTAAATGGTGATAAATGGGTGGGTATACCCATGTGATATGTTTAATTGAAATGGAACATAAATGGGTGGGTATACCCATGCGTTTTGATTAAACAGAAACGAAATATATGGGAGGGTATTCTCATGTGATGTTTTGTTATGAAATATAATAAATGAGTGGGTATACTCATTATATGGAATTGAATGAATGGATTACATGAGTGGGTAGACTCATGGGTAATGTGTGAAAATGGTATGAATGAATTTATTTTTGCATATATTCCATAGAAGACTCTCCATGGATCTATAACACGGTAGTGGATGCCTTGGGTAGAGTATACCCCTTGGGTCTTGATCCTATGGGATGCCTCAGGCTTTGCTAACCCTTGGATCTATCTTTCTTGGACTCGCATAGGATTTGTCTAGCATGACATTATCCTAGGACTCCAACTGGGGCCTATACTGAGTTTCCATGGAGACTCCCTTGGGACTCAATGAGGATGCCTTGGTTCTTGACACATTGGATCTGTCCCTTGTGTGGTTTGATACTTTAGTTGATACGACAAGGCTGTGGGAATGTAATTCACTCAGAATATACAACAAGGCCATGGTGACTTTATACGTATTGGAGTATGATGAGGTTGTGTTGTTTGTTTATATTTCTTATATTTTCCTTGTTAGGAGATGACAATTGTTACAAGGAGCCTTGAGAATCTATTTGGTATTACTTTTTTGTAGTAGTTATATGCCATGGGCATTCACACTGACATTACTGCTTACTTAGAATTATTTATCATATTCCTTATGATTCTTAGAACTGTATAGTCTTTTGGGTGGTTACTTACTGAGATGTTATCTCACACCCTTTTTGGGCCTCCTTGGGGATCCAAACAGATTATATGGTTGCAGGTGATAATATGGGGCAAGCACCCTAACAAAGGTTGTTGACTGTTGATTTGGAGTAGGGGAGCATAGGACCAAGATGAGTCTTGCGATGTTGGGACACTTTTTTTCCTTTTTGCCTTTTATAGAATTGTATTGTACTGTATTTCTATGTACCTATTTTGGATATTTTTTAGATACATGTATCATCTGCATCATTGTATATAATTCATATTTTGAGACTATTATCTGTTCCTGATATGTATCTATTGTCTGCTTGTTTTCCTACTTTTTCTATCTGTATATTATTGACTTCTACTGTGATATACTCTGGTAATGAGGGTATAGTATCCCTATTTACACACCTAGGCCCTCGCTACTAGTCAACAGCCTCTGGCGTTTGGGGAGTTGTGCTTGAGGCCATGTAGCCAACCGGGCTCGGGGCACTGTTGAGTGACATTCGGGTCCATGATGTTACAAAGTTGTATCAGAGGTTTTTTTTCTAGTTTGACTTACTATTTGGCGACAATAGACAAGGATAAGAATGAAATGGAATTTGGTAATATGGTGTGGCTGGGAGTAGCTACCCCGCGTACAGGGAAAAGCCAAATTACCTCAAATGGAATTTTTATTTTCAGGATTTTGACTATTCTAGTTGATTTGATTTCACCATTGGGTGACACAATTATTTTATTCTATTACTATTGATGAAATTGTGGGTTCTAATTCTATTATAACTCGATGAGATGAGGCTATGTCATCTCATGTATCATATAGGCACTTGTTAGAAATCGCATACCATGTATTATGCCATGCCATTTAGGATGCATTACTTATTTCATGCTATTCTGATAGGTGTTGTGATACTTATATCTTCTATTGTGATAGATTTTGTGGAGTGGATAGAGGAGTGATTCCATATTTTAGTTCTTAAGGTGTATGGGCCCTTATGGACTGGGAAATGATGCACTAGTGAAAATTCAATTGTTTAAGTGATTTTAATGTGTATGGATTGAATGTGAACTATTTTTTGGGTTCATGAGGTGTTATGGGCCCTTATAGATTTGGAATTGGTAAACTAGTGGTTAAACCCCTTGAACAATTGAATTATGGAAATGAAATGTAAAATGAATGTGGATTCAAGTGAAAATGAACTAGAAACTTGAAGTGATGAACAAAGACTTGACCTAAACCCGACTTTCGAGTGGTCAAGAGGCAGCGTTTCTAGTTGTGTTGTGACTGTTCCTTTTTACAATATTGGATTTAGGAGCAGGCTGTGGGGTATGACTTGTTTAGGAGGGTTTTGACCTATCCTATGCTTTTGAGCCGTGATATTTGAACTCATTTTTTTGAGGTGTGTGTTTGGAATTGCAGAGGCATTCCACCACGACGACCTCAAGCCGTACGCGAGGAGGGAGGCGATGACCACACTTCGAAGGCAGTGGCCCATGGGCTACATGGTGGATCCTCCATTAGTTTTAATTGCGACACCAACTGCTGTTCCATACACATGTGTTGAGGAATAGTTTTTTGAGAGTTTATTTTGCTATATGCATAATTTCTAGGGAGCATCGTAGCCTACCTTGTCCATGGCTGAGCTGATGTGGGTGTTACAGTAGCAACATCCTCCCATGTTTTCAGGGGATGATGGTACATATGTTGCTGAACTGTGTCTTGAGATGACATTGTCGATATTTGAGCATCTTGAGATGCCTCCTAAGAGGAGAGTAAATCTCGTGACATATATGCTCTGTGGAGTAGCAAAGCTCTGTTGGGATATACTAAACAAGGCCGAAAGGCTGCACGATATGGGTTTGGGATGATTTCCAAACCCACTTTTATGACTACCTTTACCCCGATACTTTGTGGGCAGAGCAGACTAGTGAGTTCATGCATTTAGAGTAGGTCATGATGATAGTTATAGAATACTCGACACACTTCATAGAGTTACAACATTTTTCACTGATGTATCTTATAGATTAACTATCTAGAGAGAGAAACTTTGAGTAAGGTCTCCAACATGCTATCAAATCTTAGGTCAACATGTTTAGATTAACCTCTATCCATGATATTGTGAATCAGGTGTTGATTATAGATTAGAACTTGAGGGAATTTGGGGGCGTAGAGCAGGGCAGTGCTATCTCTCGACCTAGTGGTTCTATATCTTCAGAAAGTAAGCGCCGTTTTAAGGATTCTCATGAGATGAATTCCAGTCAGTCTATGAGTATTGGTAGATCTATGTTCTGATATTAGTGTGTCAAGAGATACCATGTAAAGAATCAGTGCGATCGTGACCTAGTCGAGTGCCGATCTTGCAGCAAGATGGGGCACGTGCATCGTTTTTGGAGGATGATCCCTCTAGCTATGAGTGGTAGGGGTCAAATACGACACCATGTTCAAGAGTAGGTTCCTCAGCTCCACATTAGGTAGGGAGCTGGAGTAGTGCTGACCGACCAGTCTAAGGCAGTGGTGGTTTTGGCAGGGGGATCCAAACACTAGTTTCACCGAGACATCAGAGTTTGCCTACTCCAGGAAGTAAGTTTGTGTCACGGGGCCTTGGTTCATGCCAGATCTATTTTGTACAGCCTACCCCCTAGGAGTAGGGTGTTAAACTATCTACGGTGAGAGTTATAATCCTAGTAGCCTCTACTATTGCATCTTCTCTTTTTGATATAGCTGTATTGCATAGTTTTATATCTGCACCAGTGGTAAAAAGACTTAGGCTTATTTTTTTTCTTATGAGAGTGTTATGATTCTAGAAAAACCATTGGGAAATAGAATGGAAGATGTTCACTAGTGCATGGAGTTACCCCTTGAGTTTGGTGGGTGTCACTTTGTCTGGAGTCTGTATGTCCTCGAGATAAAAGGGTTTGACATCATACTCGGGATAAAATGACTAGTATCTTATCAATTTTACATGACTTATATCACCGAATGATGAATTTTACATCACCAGAGGGTGCAGTGTATACTCAAAAGGGTGGATGGGATGTCCAGGTGAGCTGATCTAGACCCGAGCATCATGGGTTGGGAAGAATGACAACCCAGATAGCTAGTTTGCATCTGGATGATCAGGGAGTGAGCCAGACTGACTTTCCTCCAGTAGTTGAGCGCTTTAGGGATGTATTCCATGATGAATTATTTGGTTTATCTCCTAAGAGAGAGGTGGAGTTCTCCATCAATCCAGTTCCAAGAGCTACACCAATATCCATTCCTACTTATAGGATAGATACGATGGAGTTTTAGGATCCCAAGAGGCATCTAGAGAATTTTGATTTGAAGGGATTTATTTGAACAAGTACTTCTCTATGGGGTTTTCTAGTCCTTTTTGTGAAAAAGGAGGATGGTACCCTTAAGGCTATGCATAGATTATTATAAGTTGAACCAGATGACAGTTAAAAATAGACATCCCTTGCCATAGATAGATGAAATTTTTGATCATATTCGAGGAGCGTGAGTGTTCTCGAAATTTTATTTGAGTTCAGTATATCACCAGGTTCATGTTTGACCTGTAGACATACCTCATACAAACTTTCATAGTAGATATGGTCTATACTAGTATCTCGTTATTCCATTTGGTATCATGAACGCACCAGAAATGTTCATGGCCTTGATGAACTGAGTGTTCCCTCCTTACCTTGATTCTTTTGTAGTGGTTTTCATGGATGATATCTTAGTGTATTCTCACAACTGACATGAAAATTCCAAACATCTTGATATTGTTTTGAATACACTGAGAGATCATCAGTTATATTATAAGATCACAAAGTGATAGTTTTGGATGGATCAGATTCACTTCCTGGGCCATATCATCTTGGAGACAAGAATGTTAGTGGACCCAGAGTAGGTGAGAGCTGTAGTTTCTTGGGAATAACCCAATAATGTTTTTTACATATATAGTTTCTTAGGGATATATAGTTACTACAATAATTTCATACGAGACTTCTCATGCTTAGCATCTCCGTTGATGGGATTGACTAAGAAGGGTGTGAAGTTTGTATGATCATATTCTTACGAGAGAACCCTTCAGGAGATAAAAGGGAGGTTGAAATTAGAACCAGTCCTGATACTGCAAGACCAGGGTAGAAGCTACACTATGTATTATGAAGCATCAGGTATTGGGTTGGGATCAATGCTGATTCATGGAGATAAAGTCATGGCATACAGGTCTTGACATCTGAGGCCACACGAGAGTAACTACCCGATGCACGATCTCATGTTGGATACAGTTGTTCATGCTTTACGTTGTTGGAGACATTACTTACCAGGAGATCATTTTGTGGTGTACACAGAACACAAGAGCCTAAATTATATATTTACACTGTGTGATATTAACCTTAGGCAGTGAAGGTGGGTCAAACACCTTTAGTCTTTTGACTCCAAGCTTTCCTACATGCCTGGTAAAGGCAATGCAGTGGCTGATGCACTGAGCAGGAGGTCTTAGATATAGGTAGTGAAATAGGCCAGTAAAGAGTAGAATATTATGGTTTTTTTCTTTGAGATGCACTTGGAGGTGCATGATAGTCAGGGGAAGACTTATCTATCATCCTTAGCTGTGACCTCTACCCTACTGAACAAAGTAAGGATGAGGCAGGTATTGGATTCATAGGGACTATTCCTATGGGAGAGTGTGGATGGTGAGGATCTATATCTTGGTTGGACTATAGGTGAGGATGATATCCTGTGTATTCATGGATGTGTTTGGGTTCCAGTGGATATAAGTGAGGAGTTGATGTGGTATGTTCTTGCTTTATCTTGGGCAGTGCACCCCGGAGTCACCAAGATGTACTGTGATTTGCACTGTCAGTACTGGTGGCTAGGTATGAAGCATGAGGTAGCTGGTTTTGTTATGAGGTGTTCCACCTATCAGTAGGTGAAGGAAGAACATCTGTGACCAGACATGATTTTACAACATTTACCTATTTTAGAGTGGAAATGGGATGATGTCATGATGGATTTCATGACCGGATTACCGAGGTCGTCTCGAGGTAACGATGCTATGTGGGTTGTTGTTGACAGACTCAAAAAGGTTTATCATTTCTTGCTGAAACCGGATACCTTCAATTTTGATGACATGGGAAGGTTATAAGTTCATGAGATAGTATGATTTAATGGGGTCCCATGTACTATCATTTCAGATAGGGAAGCCTGCTTCACATCTCATTTTTGTAGGAGTTTTCAGAGGGTGCTAGGTACACATGTGCTTCTGAGCAGAACATACCACCCTCAGACTGATAGTTAGTTAAAGTGTTCTATACAGGTTCTAGAGGACATGATGTGACCATGCGTCCTGGATTTTAGGGGCTATTGGGAGAGACACATTTCCATGGTTGAATTTTTCTACAATAATAGTTATCAGACGACTATACAGATGGAACCTTATGAGGATTTATATGGTCGGCCATGCCGATATCCCCCATGCTGGTTAGAGGCAGGAAAGATAGATTTACTGGGACCATGTCTTGTGAATTAGACTTTTGAGTAGGTCCAATTGATTCAGAAATAGATGGCTACTGCACAGTCTCAGAAAAAGTCATATAATGATCATCGTAGACGACCTCTAGAGTTCGAGGTCAGGGATTGAGTTTTCTTATGTGTTTCATCGAGAATGGGAGGATAATCATGAGATAGGGTTAGCTTTCACTGTGATATGTCGGGCCATTTGAGATTATGGAGAGAATCAGGTTGGTAGCCTATCAGTTGTAGTTACCTTAGAGGCGGTGATCCATGCACAAAATCTTCCATGTATCTCAGCTACACTGTTATCATTTGGACCCATCTCACACTTTTCAGCCTGTGGAGGTTGAGATTTAGGTTGATGCATCCTTTGAGGGGAATCTGATTCATATAGTTGATAGGAGCATGAAGGTTCTCTAAGGCCATTAAATTCCTCTAGTATGAGTTCTATGGAAACACGATCATTTATAGGAAGAGACTTGGGAGTTGGATGTTGACGTACATGCTCAGTGGCTAGAGTTGTTCTCATAAAAATCTTGACCACCATGTAGAGATAAATTCAGGGATGAATTGATATAATGGGGGAATATTATAAGAAATTGGATTTTCATATCAAGTATGGATACCTTATTTTTCACTTTTAATGTTTAAATATGGCCATGTGTAAGTACCCAACTTGTTCACGAGTATTTTTGAGGTGCCTGAGGCTTGCTTGGAGCCTGAAACCAGGTTTTGGGCTCAAAATGGCCTGGTACATGGTTAGTGAAAACCGTGTAGGGAAAGCTTTACAGTTTGACTCAATCGTGTGAGTCTAGACATAGGGGTGGTATAGGCTTCACGGTCAGGAAAAACCATGCAGAATGGGATTCACGGCCATGCGTCCATGTTTTTAGCTTTATAGACTTTGACAGAGTCTTAGCACACAGTTAGTGAAACTGTGCGAGGAAACTATGCGGGTTCCCCTTGGCCTATAGGAAACTGTGTGGGTAAATCGTGTAACCCCTATATTTTGTTTTTTAAAAATGTTAAGTTTAAAATTAAATCTTTTATAAAACTTAATTTAGGTTTTGTTTCAACGGACAATAGAGGAGGGTTTGAGAAGCTCTCAAAGAAGACTAACCTAGGATTTGAGCCCGTTCCTCCGTTCGATCTTCAATTCGAGCGTGATTTGTCTCATTGGATCTACAACAGTAATATCTAAATACATTTTTAGCCTTTTATGATTATTCTGGCTATCGATTGCGCTATTTGGATTTAGGCTCATATGCCATATTTCCTCATTCTTCATCCATTCTTCAAATTTCTCCTAAATAGGGATGAATTTAAATTTGATACTAGACGATCACTCCACTACCAAGCTAAGGTAGGAAGTCTATACTTTTCTTTCAGATTTTAGTTATTTTTAGAGTAGTCGGCCATTATACCACCCACCGGACTTTCCGGCGTGACCTCTATTTTGAACAGGTTACCTATAATGGATGCAGTCGGACCTATTAGGGATGCCCATAGGATCTGTTGTGATGTGTTGATACCTATTGCCCAAACCAAGGTCACCCATGGGGTTCACCTTATGGAAATTCCATGTCAGACCACCCAAAGGGTGTGTTTTGGGTTTTCCTTGTTATAGGAAGCCAATTATAAGTGGAATGGTTTGAATGAGATGATTAGGATATGGGTTTACTCCTTTGCTTAGATTTATTATATTGAACTTAAATTGGTTAATTATTGAATTTATCAAATGAGTTATGTTAATGTGATGTGTTAATTGGTATAAATAGAGTTAATTGAATGGGTGGGTATACCCATGGGATATGTTAAATTGTGAATGGTGATAAATGGGTGGGTATACCCATGTGTTTTGATTAAATGGAAATGGAATACATAAGAGGGTATTATCATGTGATGTTTAGTTATGAAATGTAATAAATGAGTGGGTATACTCATTATATGGAATTGAATGAATGGATTACATGAGTGGGTAGACTCATGGGTAATATGTGAAAATTGTATGAATGAATTTATTTTTGTATAGATTACATGGACGACTCTCCATGGATCTGGAATGCGATAGTGGACGCCTTGGGTAGAGTATGCCCCTTGGTTCTTGATCCCGTGGGATGCCTCGGGTTTTGATAACCCTTGAATCTAGATTGTTTGGAGTCACATAGGATTTTTCTGGCATGACATGCTCCTAGGACTCCAACAGGGGCCTATAATGAGTTTCCATCGAGACTCCCTTGGGACTCGATGAGGATGCATTGGTTATTGACACCTTGGATCCATCCCTTGTGTGGTATGATACTTTAGTTGATACGACAAGGCTGTGGGAATGTGATTCACTCAGAATATACAAAAAGGCCTTGGTGGCTTGATACGTATGGGAGTACGATGAGGTTGTGTTGTTTGTTTATATTTCTCATAGTTTCTTTGTTAGGAGATGACAATTGTTGCAGGGAGCCTTGAGAAGCTGTTTGTTATTACTTGTTTGTAGTAGTTATATGCCCTGGGCATTCACTCTGACATTACTGCTTACTTAGAATTGTTTAGAATATTCATTATGATGCTTAGAACTGTATAGAGTTTTGGGTGGTTACTTACTGAGATGTTATCTCACACCTTGTTTGTGCCTCCTTGGGGTTCTAAATAGATTATATGGTTTCAGGTGATAATAGGGGAAAGTGCTATAACACAGGCTATTGACCATTTATTTGAAGCAGGGGAGCATGAGACCAAGCTGAGGCTTGTGATGCTGGGACACTTTTTTGTCTTTTGTAGACTTGTACTATACTGTATTTCCATGTACCTATTTTTGATATTTTATAGATACATGTATCACCTATATCATTATAGATGAGAGATATTTTGAGATTTTTATATGTTCCTGATATGTATCTATTGTCTGCTTGTTTTACTGCTTCCATTATCTTTATAATATTGAATTCTTCTGTGATATACTCTAGTAATGATGGAATAGTCTCCCCATTAACGCACCTAGTCCCTCACTTATAGTTGGAAACCTTTGGTGTTTGGGGAGATGTGCTTGAGGCCATGTAGCTAACTAGGATCGTGGCACTGTTGAGTGGAATTTGGGCCTAGGATATTACAATAGACCCGGGAAAAAGCACACAACCAGGTGGCACACCGTGTACTTAGACATGGACATGTCTTGGTGTACATGGGTTGGTACACGGACAGGACCACCATACACAGACACAGTGAAGTGACAAAGGTAGGATACCACGCGTCTCTATAATCCATGTAATTATTTTACATGCAATGTGTATAGATACTTACATACCATGTGAGGATTTTCCCTATAGGCATACCTGGGGATAGCTGGACACATCGTGTACCCCACTTCAAGAGTGTTTGTGTCTCTTAATTCCTTATTTTGGACCATTATAGGTTTATTGTGTTCCCTTGGTCCATTCCCTTGAGGTTACAATGCAACATTACATCCACATCACAGAATTGTGATCCCCTCTAGAGGCTAAGTCTCAGATAGGTTTGTGGTGTCCCTATGTGATACTGGAGTGTGATCATCTATCATCCCTTATTCCATAGGTGGATTTATTTGGAATTGGTGTGACCTACCTAAGTAGAGAATTGATCCCCCATTTAACAGGCCACATTATTAGGGTTTGTAGTATCACTGACATATGATCCCCTATGAATCACGTTGATCCAGATTGGGTTCGTGGTGTGTCCTGATGGTTCTGGGCATGACCACCTATCTGTGTATCAGAGTCTTCTTAGACCAATGAGATTTCTTGGGTGGGGAATAATAACCTAGACCTCTTCATAAAGTTTCTCTAATTATAGCATGGATTGTGGGGTGGATTCTCTCAGAATGAGCGTTGCTACGAGCAGAATCCTATGGATGGTAGTTGGTTATGACCACTTGGTGACACGATGTCTTTCCTGAGTATATCTGGGTGTTTCTGTTATACATTGATTATTATATCTTTTATTGAACTGACTATACTTGGTGCTTCAGTTTAGTGTTTTCAGGGTGTCCTACTGAGTATTTTTATACTCACCCCTACATGGGATTTTCCCACACATGTTATGTCTTATGCAGATAATGACCCTTTTGATGGCGTGTTGGGAGGACAAGGAGCGAGTGGATCATATGTGGATCTTTTTAGATTGAGGTGTTTTACTAAGATATTGAATTTGAATTTAATCCTCACCCTTGGAACAATTTAGACTCTTTAAAGTTTTTGGTTGGTCTTGTATTTGGCCCATTTTACATTTTCATTACTTTTCTATCATATGCTGTCGTGGGATCTTAGATGTATGCATGCATTGTTCCAGTTTTTTTACATTTCAAAATTGTGTGGGTTCATAGATATGTGTATGTGTGTAGATTTACTTTAGAATAATTCCTCTCATTCATGGGATATGCCTACTTGGCACTGGTCACCAACCCCTAACCTATTGGAAGTGGTCTTAGGGTAGTCATGGGTTGGACCTCGACGGGTCGATTTGTGACATTAACATTTTATTTATCCTGATAATTTATATTTAAATATATGTATTTTATATAAATATATTAAAATATATATGTTAAAAAATTAACATCATTTTATTATTCTTAGTAATGTAGTATAATTTAAAATACATACTATAATACAAAACACATTTAGATGATAATATAAATTAATTAAGTCCTAAGTAATTTATTAAGAAACTATGAGTATTACATTAATGATATTAATTATTATCCATTAATAAAACATTTGATTCAATTATATCCTCTTAAAGTTTACAAATTTTTTTGGAAAATAAATTAGATTCATCTTGATATGTTGTATTCAATAAAGTTTTTATTCCATGTCTTATATTTTCTACCCCAAAATTTCATCTTATTTTACCTTGTATTGAAGAAGTTATGACCAAATCATTATAGAGAATAATATTTTCCAGACATACTTTTCAGATTCAATGTATCAAATGTCCACACATTTTTGAATACCTTAATGGAAAAATTTTGGAATGTGGTCTTCTATGGAAATTCTCCATTATGTCTTGCACGTCCACCACAAAACTTTCAGCCTATGAAATGGTTTTTTTAAGAGTTATGGTCAAATAATTGATGTAAATATTTCTATCATATCAGATTCATTGAATTTGGATGCATTGAATTCATACACACTTTTTTCCATGATAAATTTTTAACCAGATGTTCCTCCAGTTGGATAAAATTACCCAAATTAATTCATATAACATCTGTAAAAAATTTAGACTAATCCAAGGATGGGAAAAAATGTTTTGACCAAATTTATGTTGTGGGTCCCATCTAGTCGGATCCACATCAGTGTTGACTTCATGGTTACATATTTCACCTCAAAATGTGGATCCATATTTCATTATCTAAAAGAAAAAAATTTAGTTTTAGTATCATATAATCCAACCAAAAATTAAAATATGGTCAAAATAAAAATTTATAAGAGAAATACAAAAGTAAAATTGAAAGTGAAAAAATGGAATTCCCATGAAAATTTTAAAATTATTTATTATTCTAAATAAAAATGTATTTAATAAATAACATAAAATTAAATGGGTGAATTATTTATTGGAAGAACTTAACCATACTTGAAAACATTAATTTTCAACCAAAAATGTTGGAATTAATTCCACCCAAAATTGGCTAGCCTTAATGTAAAAATAATAATTATTTAAACCCTTAACAACACCCCTCCTCAAGTATAAATACCCACCCCATATTCCCATTCTCCCACACCCAATTTAAAGTTATCTCATAATATACCTCCCAAGGAGTCTCTTTTATTACCCTCTCTTTGATCTTGAAGAGTTTTGTTAGTTCAAAGGTTTTCCTCTCGAAGATTTAGGAAGTCACTCTTTAAGGTAAGAGAATTATCCTCTTCTATCTTTTTAATCAATGTACCTCCCTTTTGTGAGTCTTATAAATATAAAATCATCTATCTTTTCATGGATTTTTTATCTTCCCATCACATCCAAAAATGTGTTTTACCAATGGGAGAACTCAATTCTCTCTCATTATGTTTTTTCCATAATCCATGTTGTATATTGTTATGCTGCTAAAATCATTTTATGAATTTTTCTCTTTTTTCATGAAATATTATTATATCATGAATACCCAAAAATATTATTTACCCATGGGAATTAATCTTGTTGTAAACATAGTATATTGATTTGGGGATTTACATGTATGAAAACCACATTCCCTTTTCATGGGTTAAAAATGATTAAAAGTTCAAGTCTTGAATCATTTATGTAATCAGTGATTTTATATAAAACCCATTCTCTATTTTACTTGGTTTATTGATGAAATGTTTTATTATGATCCATATTAAACACATGAATTTAGACATATGAATGGTGTACCTTGATAGTACTCCAATGAATTAGGTAAAGTGATGAAGTTTACCAATGATAGGTTACTCTTAAGATTTATGATAATTATCCAGTTAAGTGATTCTCTCTAGCGAATTGGGTAAAGATACCTTGTCTAAAAGCCTTGGTAATATTTTTTTACAACACCCTAGTAATGAGATATGGTGATATTTTTATGAATTTCTCATGATTATATTGTAGCCACATTTCCATGTTACGATTCATGTTTTTTCTATTATGACATCTCTCAAGTTCATATGATCATTCCTTATAAATATGCCTCTTGGTAACTTGATAAGTATCTCCTTTGTTTATTCCCTTGCTGGGTTTTTTGATCACCCCTTTATTTGATGTATGTCTACAAGATATGATATGCTGTAAAATTAAATTAGGAAGAACCTATTAAGAATTTAGTCAAGTGGATTAGAAGAATGTTTATGTTTCTTAAGTTTTTCATGTATTATGTTCCCATTTCCAAGACATTAAACCTCAAAAGATCCTACATGTTGTTAAATGTTTTACAATGTAATAAAATGTTTATGAAACAAAAAATTGGGTCTCCATAGTTGGTATTAAAGGACAAAGTAGTTATTTATGTAAATTAGGATTAGAAAACATTATAAAAAAACCCTAAATATAAGTCTAAATATAAGAAAATATCCTGGTATCTTGGTGAAGTATTAAGTAAGTGGTTTCCAAGAAAATATATCCTTTTCTGGATACTATAAGTGGAAGTGGATCTAACAAAAACGTACCTAGGGGTAAAACACCACAAAACACTATATTGATCTAGACTTGATTGAGAACTGGTGCACGATAACGGTTCTTACTGCACACCTAGTTTGAAACTCCCTAGGGATATGCTTTGGTTAATCAAATTCTTGTAGAAACCATGATTAGTGATGTTATCACAAGTCAAAGGGTAGCTTAAAGAGTTACCAAATCCCATATTTGATAGCCAATTTATGGCTTCCATTAGGGCCCCATTTGGCTGGGGTAAGTAAAGGAAAAATACCATGTTTCCTTTTTGACATGTTTGGTTTTCATGAAATGTTTTCAAGAAATATTGGTTTGCTTCAAATGAAGGAAATTGGTTTCTTCTCATATACGGGGGGAAATGGATGGAAAATCAGAGAAATATAAAATAAAAATAAAATAATTACTTTATATTAGTTATTTTAAATTTATATATATTATAATATTATCATAGTAAATATTATATTAAAGTACTTTACTTTTTATCACCGTCCAAAAATCATCTTTTAATTTTTATTTAATTTCCTTTAATCTCTTTAATGTTATTTTCTTTTACTTAAATTTACATTCCATCAACCAAATAGGTCCTAAGGGGATGCATAATGAAATTATGTTAATTTTGAAAACAAATCTTTCAAACCAACCCAACAAAACAAAAAAGGGATCCTGCTATGTTGTTTGACAGACCAAATGAGAACCAATTCCAATACAACCCAAAATGAGATTAGTATTGGAGACAAAAAAACAAACCATACCATACTTACATTAGTATGAAAGTAATAGAAGGTTTTTATTTGGAATAATTTTAAGGAAATAAAAGAAATTATGCTGTCTAATTTCTTAGTGTTTAAATTGCTATTTTTCCAACTTTTGTAAAAATTAAGCATCAAAATACACCTCCTTAAAATGAGGTATGGTTTTTTATTTATACATGAAAAGATAAAAGTGAAAAGTACAAGTGTGAAAATCAAATTTAAATACGTAGGATAAGATATAATCCTAATTGTATGCACATGGAATAAGATTAACTTAATCCCACACATGGTATATCAGAAACTTCTCCTTATGTTGGGACATATATATTTAACATTCCTATCTTGATATATAATAATTGAACACAAGCTCCAATAATACCTTTTGTAAAAAAAATTTCAAGTTGATTTTCATTACATACACGTATGAGAGTAACATTCTTTACATAATTCTTCTAAATAAATTAACACCCAACTTCAATGTGTTTTTTCCACTCATGTTAGAATGATTTTATGAAAATTTTAACTATTTCTTGATTATCACACCGAATGTGTGTGGAATTCATGCTAGGTTAACCAATTTATTGTAAAGTATATTGATTCCAAATGACCTATGTAGTTTCATTAGCAACAACATGATACTTAGACTTTACACTAGATTGAGAGATAACTATATGTTTTTTTCTTCGTTTAGAGATCAAATTACCATCAATAAATACTGTAATATCTTCCATATAAAAAACACCATGCATAATCAATATCAAAAAAAGAATTAATTTTTTTTCCATGATCTGAATATAATAATCCAAGAATAGGTTATTTCTGAAAATACTTAATAATGCGAAGAACAACCCCCATTGTAATTTTGTTGATGATTCCATAAATTAACTCACTTTTATCACTACACATGCAATGTTAGGTTGAGTAATCATTAGATAGTTTAACTTGAAAAAAAGTTTTTGATATATTTCGTGAGAGGAGAAAGTATCACTTTCAGTGTGAATGAAGTCCTCTCCATGCTCTAGTGGTGAATAAATAGAGGTTTTCCATATCATGATTTTTTACTATAGCAGATCAAGGATATATTTTCTTTACAAAGGTAAAATGCCTCAATTACATATTGAAGCATCAATCCTCAAGAAATATCATAGGAAACCCAAATATTTTGTATGAAAATTTTGAAGAAGGATTTGAGTTGACTAATACCAATATAATAACTACCAATAATGACAATATCATCAACCTAAACTAGCATAGTAATTCTCTATATAAAATAAATATGGTGAAAGACAAGAATCATTCTTACTTTGGAACATCCCAATGTTGGTTATAATAGTACAAAAGAACCTAAACCAAGCATGTGAGGACTATTTAAGTCAATACAAAAAAGGACACAGATATCATACTTTAGAAAACTCCACAAGAGAAACAAATCCCAATGATTGTTCCATACACATCTCATCATCTAAAAAATCATGAAGGAATGGATTTTTCATATTAAACTGATAGAGTAGAAAATTATGAGTGGATACCAAAGAGATAGAGTCACACAAAGTACATTTTGGACATATGGGAAAAGGTATCAAAGTATTTAATACCATTTATTTGTGCATAACCATTTTCCATAAGATGATATTTCCATTTAATAAGAGATCCATTTGAATTAACACACATGATATAAATGAATGAGATCCGAGTATAGTTATCCTCTAAATCCTATAACTTATCCAATGTAACCTGTAAATATCCTGTATGAGATAATAGTGTGAGGTACCAATGTCTCATACAATGTATAAATAAAAGAACTAGTGGTATAAAATGGTCCCTGATAATGTTGGGAATAAAACATGACTAATCAAGAAGAACACATGTGTCTATTATGGAGCAGATGAATCATTAGATGTATGGTGTACACCAGGATCAGAGGTGATGTATATAATAGGTCAATGACAATATACATGAACAAAGTAGGAATCATTTATATAATAAGGATCTAGTTGTGGATATGTTTAACCAATTGAATATGGAAGATAAAGTTCAAGGTTGACAAAGGAATCTGATTATGATGACTCTAAGAATGGAAGAGGGAAGCCTTTAAAAAATAAATATTGATATACACCACATAACAACACAAGTATAGAGAGAATCACTCCTATTCTCATTGAATCTGTTAATAAACAAGAAATATGCATTTAAGATCATGCACATCAAATTTGTGAATCAAATGGTGGGTGCTATAATCATAATATTTACAACTAAAAACATAAATAGGTAATGAATGTGGTAGTGAAGTAGGGAATAATGCATGAAAGTGTGTATCACCTTAAAAGTATGATGAAAAAAGTTAGTTAATGAGATATGTGACTATTATAGTGACATTTCTCTAGAAAATGGTGTAAACCATTAGCTGAAAAAGAAGATAATGATAAACCTATAACAAATGTCAATTTTTGTGTTTGACTACATCATTTTTGTCATTGTGTTTCAATATAGAAAATTTAGTGTGAGATGCCATGAGTGAGAGTTGGAAAATATGAGATAAATACTAATGAACATTATTATTACCTAATAATTTAAAAAATATAGAAAACTGAGTGTTTATTTTTGAAGTTCCTAAGGATTGTTGAATCACTGAGAAGGTGGGGGGGGGGGTTGATTCAGTGATCATCTTTTTATAAATTTTAACTTTAAGAAAATTAACCCTTGAAACTTGTTAGATTTTATTCCTTATCAATTTTAGTGAACTCAAATGAATAAAAATGTAGGAATGTAAAAAATCACATAATATTTACAAGGTTCGGCATCAGTGTGAGAACCTACATCCTTACTATAGCCACTCCCATGGGTCTATGAAAATTCATTATAATGATGAAGTGAATACAAATTTTGTGTAAAATCCCATTGGACACATCATATCTCTAAATATTAATGATTATATCAAATCCATTTAGTTTATAAAATTTTCTTACAAAATTTGAGCCACAAAAAAATATGTAACTATATTCAAACTACTCCACCAAAGGTTTGTTTAGAAACTCTTTCTGATGATACTGAGTCTGATCTTCTAAGTCTAAAAATCCTTTGTCCAGTAGTATATGTCCTTTTCAATTTTTCTATACCTATGCCTTTTACAAAACCTCTATTATATATTTTTATAAAACTTAGAACCCCAGAAACTTCTACTCAAAACTCGGTCTAATATCCTATGTCTGATAATCTGAATAATTCTTAGTCTGATCTTCTAATTGAAGCCTTTTTCTGGAAACTCTGCTTCAAAATGAAACAAAATCAGTTGGAAACATAGTTATGACACAAAATCTGTATCATTTCATATTTTATTCATGGGTGAATAGTTATAAGTACCTCTATACTTTTCATCTATATTTATAGGTGCTCCATAAATAGTAATAGTGGGAAACTTGAAAAGTTTTCCCACTCACCCAAATTCACACATACAAATTTATAGGATATTTGAACTTCATTTGATCACTTCTAAAATCTTCTCAACTCTTCTAGGGACATATTGAATCTTCTTGAATTTTCCAAAACTTTACTAAAAATGTAACTTTACAAAGTCCTACAAAAGCTTCTGTCTGGAACTTCTCTATTTAGAACTCTATCCGAAACTCTTCATCTTTCTCATTCTCTTGAATCACTGAAATAAAAAACATTGATTCAGTCCAGTATTTGTTTCTTAGTCTAGACTCGATAAATTTACAATAATTTTAACTTTATACAGCCTATTACTAAACTCTGATCTTCAAAAATTCATACAAGTTGTCTGTCCAGAGACTCATCTCTTGCCTCTATCCATTCTTCCAAGATAACTAAAGATGGTTGACTATATTGTTACAACTTCTAAAGACTTTATTTTACTTAAAATAAAATCTATTAGAAACCCCAAACTTTGTAAAATTTTCTTTATTTGGATAATTTGTGAGATTAAAAACTTGAACTCTTATACTTTCTTCACAGGTCATTTAGAAACCCTATTCAACTAATTAACTTCTGTTAGATGAATTAGCTGAAAAATTTCTCACACATATCTATCAAAAACGGTTTCTTCAATGGTCCATGTCTGATTAAAAAGATAATCTCCCCCTTTGTCTCTGCTTAGATATTCAAATTTTATTTCTTGAGTCACTTTTCATTTCTTCTTAAGTTTGAAAAAATCCCATAAAATCTCAACAAACAAAACTTTATAGATTCTTACAAATTCTCTTACTAATGAAATGCTTCCTACACTTCATAACTATTCTATCCAATAGCCATCATCTATTCTGGTTAGTTCACTACATCAATCCAATCATGTCTGTCTGATAAGAAATTTTGCAACATCAAATCTTCTTATAAAAACCTCTACCTTATCCGCCTAACTAAAAATCAGTATCTCCATCTTCTCATGTTTTTCATGAAATTGGTGAGTTTTAAAAACTCATATTTTCTAACAAAAAATTTATTCAAATATTTTGTTCAGAAAGTGTGTTCGATTAGTAATAAGATTTTATTTAATTTAACTTTATAAAATTAAAGATTTTAGTTTTATCTCAATTTATCATTCCGAAGAAATGTGTTTAGAAATATGAGTCCACAAACTTCAATATTTAATAACACTCCATTTGAATTTTTTCTATCCGGTATTTTGTATCAGGAGCTACATCCGATTCTCTGCATACAGAAAATCTATATCCATAAAAATTCAACTTCCCTTTATTCAAAAATATTTGATCATGAACTCATTTCATGATGTGGAGAACTTTTATATCAGAAAAGCGTCATGTGAATTGGTTTAGAAAGTTTTACAACTTCCCAAATTTCCTAGATTCGGGACATTACAAATTTCTTCTTTTCAGTAACTCATCAAACTCATTTAAGAACTTTAACCTATTTTATAAAAACATTATTTCCAAAAATTTAGTTTTGAACAAAAAAAACTTAAAAAAAATCATAAAGGATATTCAATCCCCCATTTTTATTTATTGAAAAGTCTCATTAAAAACTTTTTCAACTCATCATTTTTCAACACTCGGAATTTTTCACAACTCATTTTTTATAACAACTTATGTTTTTAACTTTTACCAAATCACAACCTTTCTCAAAAGAGAGTGTCTTGAGACCACACTACTGGATAAAGTAATGTTTTTAAATTAATTCCATACCTTGGTGACAAGAAAATTTTCATCCATGATAAGATAAAATCCCCACTCACTTTTCATTTTCTCTTACTTTTATTTCTCTCACCAATTTTATGATAACCATAGCTTCAGATTCATTTAAGAATAAAGAGTAATTCTCTCCCCATTAAAGGATAAATTCATACATTTTATCCCCCTTTTAAAAATAATCCAAATCATAGTGGGGGTTCCTTCCTTTATATGTTTAAGAAGTCTTTGGTGGAGGCTAAAAATTAATTTGGAGCCTCAATTTTTCTAATATTTCACTTGGAATAGATTTTGAGAAAACATTAGAAATTTGATATTTAATTAAAATATATTATAGAAAAACATCTCCAGTAGAGAATTTATATTTTATGAAATAAAACTTAATATCAATATGCTTTTATCTTGAGTGATGGACAAGACTTTTAGAAAGATCAATCATATTCCGATTATCACAAAGTATCTTTAATAGTTTGAAAAATTAAACTTTCAAATCTTACAAATAAACTTTCATCCACAACATTTGAGTACAATCCTATGTAGATGCAACATATTATGATTATTCTATGATCAATGTTACTGAACTTTGTTTCTTATTGTGCTAACTCACACAACATTCTGCTAAGAAAATGTTCTTCCTAAAGTTGGTTTTCTATCATTACAATCTCCAGCCCAATCATCATCAGTATAACCATAAAATTTCATATGAAAACTTATTTTGTATATTAGACCACATGAAGTTGTTCCTTCAATATATCTCATAATTATCTTTATTTCTAACATATGATATTCTTTTAGATCACTCTAATATCTGGAACAAAAAGTTACATCATATAAATATCAGGTATTGAAGCTATTAGATAAAGAAAAATTGCTATCAAGTTTCAAAATTATTTCCGATTCACAATTTTTCTAGCTTTATATTTAATCATATTTACCACAACTAAAATAGGAGTAGAAACTTCTTTATATTATATCATACTAAACTTCTGTAACAATTCCTTGACATACTTTTCTTGATATAGAAAAATTTATATTTCATTTTTTTTGAACTTGTATACCCAGGAACAAAGTTAATTCTTACAAAATTGACATCTCAAAATTATTCTTCATTTCCCTATAAAAATTTTCAAAAACTTTTTCTTTATATTCAGAAAAAAATATATCATCCATGTACACAATTAGAATCAGGGTACTGGAGTTAAGTTCTTTTACATATAAGTTTCTATCAACCTTTCCTTTAGAAAAATTCAATATCCTCAAATAATTATCAAGTTTGGAATACCAAGCACATAGGGATTATTTCAACCATACAAGGATTTACTCAATTTACAAACCTTGATTCAATCTTCATCAAGTAGAAATCCACAAGGTTACTCAATGTAAACTTATTCTTCAATTTGACCATTAAGGAAATATGACTTTACATCCATTTGATTAACTTTTTAAATTCAATGTGCAGACACTACTAGAAACATTTTGATATTTTCTATTCTTTAACTGAGGGTAAAGGTTTCTTCAAAATCCACACCTTCCACCTATGCATAGCCTTTACAAACAAGTCTTTTTTTGTTTCTTGATTCTTCTCCATGTTCATTTAAATTTTTTCTATGCACCCATTTTTTCTAATAACATTTTTATCTATTGGTTGTTGAAAAATTTACCACATTTCATTTTTCTCAATTTAATTCAACTCTTCATTCATTTAATTCGCCCATTCATTTTGTTTTACAGCTTCATAAATTGATTTTGGTTCAATCTATGAAATGAGTGATGTCTGATTTTATAATCTCAACCTTATTCTTGTATGAATCAAAGTATTTTTATTTCCAAGTATATTTTAAATTGAAACCTATTTTTGTAAGTTAGGGAATTTTAAAATTTCTCTTCCACCTTTACTTTCCTCATCACATGATTCTTATGAGTCTTGATATATGTGTTTTGGATCACTTTTACTTTTTTTGGAAAATTTCAGTTTGTCTTCCTCAAAAGTTTTAACATCCTTTGTTAAGGAATTTTTATTTTCAATAACTTTCACAACATAAGAATCCACCAAATTTTATAAAAATTTTTTCCAATATTTGTAACTTCTTCCATCGAGTGAATATCCCATGAAAATTCCTTCCTATGTTTTTTCATCAGATTTCCCAAGATTCGGATTTTTGTTTTTTAGTAAATAGGGACTCCTAAAAACCTTGAATTATTTCAATGAAGTTTTTTATACCACATTTCATAGGATATCTTGGTTGATTTCGACCTTAAAAAACTTTTTTTTCACATATACAACAGTTCTAATGGTTTCTCTCTAGAAAAACTTAGAAAGTTTATATTCTATCAATATGCTTATACCCATTTCCACTAAACTTCTATTTTTTACTTTCTAAAACTATATTTTGTTGAGGGGTGTATGGAGTACTATACTGATGTTTAATTAAATGTTTCTTAAAATATGATTCAAAGTAATTTCATGTGCATTCCTTTCCATTATCAGTTTTCAACTTCATTATATAAACACCAATTTTTCTCTCAATTTTCCTTCTAAAAACTTTGAACAATTATACATTCTATGAATTTTGATTCATAAACAAAATGTTTTTTATCCTAGTGAAATCATCAATAAAAGTGATAATATAAAAATCCTTTTATTGATTGATGTCTCATCTACTCACATAAATTGGAGTAAATAAGCTCAAGAGGCCGATCAGATTGAATTTATATTTTCTTATGGTTTTTACTAACTATATTTAATTTATGAAATGTTATAAAAACATCATATTCATTTATTTCAAATGTATGAAAGTTTCATACATCATCAAATTTATAATGTTTGTTCACGATTTTCTACCCAATATGCCCAAGTCTATGATGCCATAATTTGTTTCCATCTTCAATATTTAGATAACAAGAGTCACAATTTTCTCCTATCCAGAAAATATTTCCACCAGTTATTTCTCCTTTAGTTACAATTTATCCATATTTCATACTTTCTATGATACAAGATTTTTTTGAAGATCAATTCTTTCCCATCATCACAAATTTGACTTACACCGAGTAAGTTTTGTTTTATCCCATAAACAAATAGAACTTCCTTATATTTTAAATTTTTTATTTCAATTTCATCCATTCCAATTCTTTTGATTTTTAAGGAACTATAATTACTAAAGGTAACTTATCCTCTATATCTATTTTCAACATTTTTCAATATTTTCAAATATCCCATCATGTGTGAAGAATAACCACAATCAATAATCCATAGTTTTTTTCCTTTTTTAAGGTTTTCTCAAAAACAAATGCTCTTCCCTCGACTTTCTTCTTTTAAACATACATTTATTTTCTAGAATTATAACTTTTCCTTGGTAGAGTTTTCATACATTTTTTAAAATGGTGGCCAAACTGGTCACATCTTCCACAAACTTTTTCTAAACATTAAAATTTGTTTTTCATTGTAAATTTTCTAACATTTTGAGATTTCAATTTTACAACATTATATGATTTAGGAAACTTACTCATTATGTTTCCACCATTTCTTCCCCTATATTTATACCTTCTTCTAGGAAGTGAAAAATTATTCCAACAATTATACTCCTTATTCCTATAGATTCTATAGAACCAACAAAAACCATAAAATCTTGATTTTCTTTAGAAGTATGATATTTTTATGTAGATTTTTTTTGAGGTTAAAAAATTATTTTTTCTCTAACTTTTTCTAGACATGTAATATCATTCTTATAGATGGAATTTTATCTTATGGGAATGTGATAGATTTTTCACAACCCTTCTCAACCCAAGATTTCCCAACACTTTTCCTAACACCTGAAATGTTAGAAAAATCAAATGAAACTTTATTTTTGAAAAGTGAATAATTCACCTAATTCTTGGAATGATATTTTTCTATAGATTTAGATGATTCAACATTTACTTATGCGGACTTACTGGAAATTTCAATCAACCTTATCAAGATAATTTCATCCTCAATGATTTTTGATTGAGTTTTTTTAACTTCATCTTCCTTATTTACCAACTTCTTACTGTGGTCTTCAACCATATTTCCCTATTCTAGAAACTATTACACTACTAGAAACCTAACATATACCAATGGTTTGGAACCGTTGGTATAGGCCTCCAAACCATTGGTATATCCTATACCAACGATTTGGAGAACCGTTGCCAAGTAAGCCGTTGGGATAGGTCTATACCAACGCTTTTGGAAACCGTTGGTATAAGTAATATGAAAATCTTTACCATCGGTCATGGAACCATTGGTATATGTCTTTCAAAAAAAAAACATTCGCTGGGATTTGATCCCAGGACCCCTAGTTTATCATTGAACGACTTAACCACTAACCTAACATGACTTTTGTGAACATAATTACATAAATATATATATGTATTGTCATAATTATTTTAAATTTTGATTTATATAATGTTCTCGGTAAGAAGATATGATAAAAATTCTCAAGACCTATACCAACGGTTTTGACAACCGTTGGTATAGTTCTTGATTCTAGAATTCATTCTGGGTTGGAGGTTGATTTCTAGAGGACCTATCCCAACGGTTTGGCCAAACCGTTGGGAAAGGTGGCCATAAAGTGGACATTTCCCAACGGTTTGGCCAAACCATTGGTAAATACATACCCTTTCCCAATGGTTTGCAAAAACCGTTGGGAAAGGTGGCCACAAAGTGGGATTTCCCAATGGTTTGGCCAAACCGTTGGGAAAAAGGACCTATACCAACGGTTTTTACAAACCGTTGGTATAAAAGCGTTGGGAAAATTCAGATTTCTAGTAGTGTTAGTTTGTAGCCTAATATCTCATGGATGTATTCTTATTACTTCTTAAAAACATATTTTCTTCCTTAAACCAATTTTCCAATATATGTATTTATTTATTATTCTAATTTATTTCTTGAGAGTTCTATTTTTATCAAGACATGAAAAAAGTTATGATCTAAGAAGATACTCTCTGTAATATTCTTCACCTCCTTCTTCATTATTTGATGAATCTTCTTTTTTTCTCAACTTTTGAAAATAAGGATATGATTCTTTACAAAATTTCATCTTATGATGAATCAATATAATCTAAGTTAGATTCAACTTTCTTACTTATCACGATTATTATATTTCTAGTAAAATTATTATTTGAAGTAGTGTAGTTACTTTATTTCTTATATTTTTTATCAAACTTCTTCCACCGAGGTTTTTCATCAGAAAAATATTCAAACTCACCAAATTACTTTTTGGGGAAATTCATTAAAAAATTCCAGATTCCACCACACTCAAAACATTTAAGTGGAAGTTTTCCTCCATAATTTCCTATTCCTATTAAATAATTCTTGGAGATAAGAGACATTATTTTTTTTTCATTCAACTCCTCCTCCCCCATATATTTATAATCACAATGATCAACATCTTCAGTATCTTGAATTTTAATATTTATCATAGATTAAAAATCCATTTCATCTTTGATCTTATTTTTGAATGCTGGAGATTTTCTCATTTCATAGGAAACAAAAAATTTATGAAATTCATCAAGAGATAATTTTTTTTCTTATAAAGTAGATATTTTAGAATCAAACCTATATGTAAATTTTCTCATGAGTTATTTAAAAATTATAGAATATTCCAAGACATATTTGAAACCACTGATGTTTCAAATAACTTCATTCACTCTAGTGAATTAATCATCAACCATTTATTTATATATCATTATTATTTATTCAAATTTGCTACACCATATTTTTAACTTTAATTCCTCCACTTTAGTGTTTCCTATAAAAATAATTTCAAGCTTGTCCCACATAATCTTTTCTATTTTGATACCCATCACCTTCATATAAACATTTTATGATAGAGACATAAGAATACCATTTATTTATTTTCCATCAAATTCAATGTTTATTTTTTTTCAGAAAATTTCATAGGGAAATATTTCTCAATGGATAGAAAACCAATTATAGAAGCATCAAAAACTTCCAGGCCAAGTGAAAAAATATAGGGAATCATTTTTTTCTAGTTATGATAATTTTTCCATCGAATGTAGGAATTCCTCTAATATTGAAAAAATTATGATTATCCATGATAAGGATATAATAGGGTAACCTCACCTTTGATACAAACAGAAGTCCATTGAATCACTGGGGGGGGGGTTGAATCAGTGATTGTATTTTTAAAAATTTTAACTTTAAAAAACCTAACCCCTAAAACTTATTATATTTTCTTCCATATCAGTTTTAGTAAACTCAAATACATGAAAATATAAGAAAGTAAACAAAACACACAAGATTTAAAAGATCCATCCTTAGTGTGAGAACTAACATCATTTCCATATCCACTCTAATGTGTCTAATGAAATTCACTATAATGAATAAGTGAATAAAAATTTTGTGAAAAATCCCATTGTACACCTTCTATATCCCAATAGGAATAATTATAATAACTCCTTTCAGTTAAAAAAATTTTATTAAAAAATTTGTTCCATAAAAATATATATAACTATGTTCAAAATGCTCCACCAAAGGTCTTTCTGGAAACTCTATCCAATTAGAATGAGTATGATCTTATTAGTTTGAAAATACTTCATCCGGTAATATCTTTCCATTGCAATTTTTCTCAACCTGCACCTTTTAAAAAACCTTTATTTTATATGTTTAGAAAACTTAACACCTCAAAAAATTATATTCAAAACTCTGTCTAATATCCTCTTTTCGGTAATATGAACAATGCCCAGTCCAATATTCTGATTGAAGTCTCTATTTGGAAACTCTGCTTCAACAAAAAAACCTTTGGTTGGAAACTTAGTTCTAAAACCAAATATTCTATATTTTAGCTTTTATACATGAATGAATAGTTGCAATTATTGTTGTACTTTGCATATGTATTTATAAACACTCCATAAATTGTAAAGGTAGGAAACCTGAATTTTTTTCCCGCTCACCCTAATTTAGAAATATGAATTTCTTTGATATTTGAACTTCATTTGAGAGCTTATCAAATATTATAAACTCTTATGGCGACTTATTGAATCTTCTTGAATTTTACAAAACTTTACTCAAAACAATTAAAAATTTCAGGAAAAAGTTCTATCGAGAACTTATCTATAGGGAACTCTATCTATAACCCTCTTCATCTTTTTGGTTCTCTTGAACCACTGAAATAAAAAAATTGATTTAATTCGGTATTTTTTTCTTAGTTTAGACTCACTAACTTCATAAGAATTCAATATTTATATAGATTTTTACTAAGATCTTATAAATTAATACAAGTTGTCTTTTTGGAGACTCATTTCCTACCTCTTTTCGTTCCTCTAAACTAAATGAAGATAGTTTACTACATTGTTGAAATTTATAAAGACTTAAGTTTCCTTCAAAGACTTTCCATTATAAACTTCAACCTTTCTAAAATTTTCTTTATTTAAATAATTTTCCTGATTATAAACCCGAACTATTTTACTTTATTCATAAGTCTTTTAGCAACTCTCTTCAATCAATTAACTTCGATCAGATAAAGAAGCTGCAAAATTTCTCAAACATCTTAGTCCAAAAAGGTTTATCTAGTGGTATGTATCTGGATCTATGTGTCATGTTACAAATATAATCTCCCCCCATGTCCTTACTTAGATATTCAAATATGATTTCTTGAGTCAATTTTCATTTCTTCTACACTTTAAAAAAAAACATAAAAACTCATTAGCCACAACTTTATAGATTCTTAAAAATTCCCTATCCGATGAACCACAACCTATGATTCTTCACCGTTCCATCCGATATCCATCATCTAGTCTAGTTATCCCACTTTATTAGTTTGATCATGTCTATCTAATAAGAAATATTGAAATTTCAGAGTTTATTATAAAAAAATATGCCTTATCATCCTAAATAAAAACCAAAATCTCTATCTTCTCAGGTTTTTCATGAACTTAGAGACTTTTACAAACTCATATTTTCTAACAAAAAATTCATTCGAAACTTTTTTCTGGAAAACAAGTTTGATTAACAGTAATATTTTACTTAATTTAACTTCAAAAACTTTGAGCTTCCAACTTTCTTATAATTTCTCAGTCCAAAGAAATGTGTCTGGAAATATAAGTCTAGAAACTTCAAAATTGAGCATCACTCTCTTTGAATTTGTTCTGTCTGATATTCTACATTAATATTTGTATTATATTCTCTATGTCTGAAAAAATTCAACTTTCCTTTCTTTAATAATCTTGGATCATGAACTCATTTAATGATGTTGAGAACTTTTAGATCATAAAAGCATCATTTGACTTGGTTTGGAAATTTCTATAACTTCCCAAATTTCCTAACTTCCATAATTTACCACTTCTTCTTTTCAACCACTCATCAAACTCGTTTAAGTAATTTCACCTATTTTACAAAAAAAAAAAAATTTAAAAAAATTTACATGTCAAGGATTTAAAAAAAACATCACAAATGATATTCAATTTTAAATTAAAAGGAAAGATATAACTGTTTTGTTCTTGGGATTTTTTTTTTATTTTTTCGAGTTTCTTGTAATTATTTATCACACAAAATAAATTCATTTAATTTTTTATAAAAAATAATTTGAATATATTGGAAATTTCATAGGTATTTTTAATAAATAAACCCAACTCATGCAAGAAAAATCATCAATGAATGTGATAAAAAATAGCATCCCAAGTGGATGGGAATGAGGCTATGTCTCTATAAATCATAATAGAATTAAGTAACTAGAATAGACACACACATGATCTATTGAGGAATATAGATAACATAATGATTCTTGAAAAAATAACATGACTAAAATCAAAAGAAGAAACATTACCTAACACAAGACAATATTATTGAAGAATCAATGTTGGAGGATGACCATACCCCCGAGTCATCGAAAGATCCTAAAACAAAGTTGAAGTTGGTGAAAAAATTTCTTTGAACTGTAATTTATTGATAAAATTACTAATTGATAATAAATTAAATGAAAAAAAATGAGAGAAATTGAAAAAAGTGTTATAATGGTCATAGTCATACTTATTCCCTAAACAACAATACGAATGAATGAGAAATCTATACTAATAATAGTTCTATTAGTTGAAGTTGGGTGATATGACTAAATAATACCTACATTACTTTTCATATTGTTAGATGCACCAAAATCAATGGCACACATGCTAGAGTGTTGGGAAAGATAAAATAAGGATATCACCATAAGTAACTATCAACTAGAAGAGGAAAAAGTGCATTGAGTTTGTAAAAGGTGACACTGCTTGAAAAATTCATCAACTTTAGGCCAAATATCTAGTGTTGCAATGGATCCCAAGAGAGTATCTTGGGATGAATGATAATAACATGTTTCTCAAGATCCATCTATATACCCATGCAGTTATTAGTAGGTGTCAATGGTATGGTAATCTTTACCACAATGGGTGGATTTTTCCTTAGCATATGGTTGTATGCAACCAATGATATGACCACCACCATGACTACTACCATAGAAAACCATGTCACTACAATTTTAGGAATTGACAAGAATATAAATATTTTAAAAAAATCACTTGAATAAGGTGATTATTTACAATCGAGGGCTGTATGGTGGTAGGATTGTCTAGTAGCTCGATAATGGTGGTAAAAATTCATTATCGAGATCATAAATAAGTGAAAAAAGAATTATTGTTCTCGTTGAGTACATGATTTCTTTGTAGTTTGTGGAATCAGTTAAAAATAGTTTTTTTATCACAGAGATTTCTACTCTATATCATATGGTGTAATTAGGAGAAAAACCATATAGAGAGAAAATATATACCGAAATCATTTAAAAATGGAAGATATATAGTTAGTCTCAGAAAACACTAATAACAAATCTCCCAATTCATTACATGTGTTATAAATTTGGTAATATAATTAATAGATTTATTTGTGGAGTTTAATACAATGGATAATATATTTTAGTCTTATTATTCTCTTTCTTAAAGTTAACATCATTTAGATTTGATAGAGGATAAAAAAATAGGAATACTAACCCATCCCTTGAGATAAAACACAATAAATTTATTTTAAATAATAAAATTTTTAGATAGAGAGAGAGTGTGAGGGTGTGATATGTTATTTTAATACAATGTAAATGTTAAAAATCAAAATTTATGTTCTTCAAGTGAGGTTTTATCCTTTATATATAGATTTAAAATAAAAAAATACAAGTGAGAAAATAAAATTCAAATACATAGTATAGGACAACCTCAATCCTATAGGATACGATAAACCTAATTACACACTTATTATCTCTAAAAAATTTTAAATATAAACACAAATTACATTGTTCAAAAATTACATAGGTTATGAAAGCACTATTTCATATCTATTAAGTGACATCAATATTGGTAGTCATCTTATCCTTTTTCATGTCTTGGTAGTACCCCCCTCAATTGTTAAGGGGGAAGGAAGGGTTGCTAGATTTTAGTGGGAAAACAAAACCAAGAAAGTGATAAACAGAGGTAATAAAGAGAAAAATGTTGAATATAAAAGTATGAACCCCCCTCATTTAATGAAACAACAAATATTATCTTCTCCCAATTCTAGTTTTTCACTCTATGTATTTATAATGTGTAATTTTATCCAATTATTCAAGAGAGATATTTATGAGGTTTATCCTTGTATTATTGATAATGTGTTTGTACCTACATTACCTATAGTGAGATTGTTGTACCTTACTTGTGGTTTTTATTAGATATATGTATTAAATCATAAACCATGATGTGGTGGAAGTCATTCCATGGTTTTTGTTATAGTTTTTTATCTATTTCATGGGGTTTATTATTATAAATGATCAGATATATCATTCAACCATTTATTCTACAGTAATTATCATAAAAATGGCTTGTAATTAATAATATAATGATACATTGATGTTTGAGTGAATGTTAAAGGAGATTAACAAACTACTTAATAAATGTCAAGTCTTTTGAAAATTTTATAATATAGAAAATCCAAAAATTGGAAATTTCACAATATATGAAATATTTAAACATAAAGTGTCTCCTTCATTAAATAAAGGATTTATTTTTAAATGAATTTTAGGTTCACCATTTCTATGCAATAAATCATTCTCATACAATTTTATGATATCTCTCATTCAATTTTCATCATTAACCATGGAGGTGGTTCTAGCATAAAATTTAAAGGAGAGGAGGTCTTATCAAATCATTTCATAATTCCATTTGTCTAGTGGATACATATGGAGGTGACTATATCATTATTATCTCTATGTGGTCTCCATAAACCTCCTTGATCAAGAAAAGATGAAGATCGATAATGTGGTACACATGAATTATTTTTCATTTAATTTTAATATTTATTCTCTAGGTTGATCTTTTGGATGGGTTTTGTGTTTTCTTACACTACATTTTAGGTATATAGATGTCCTACAAAAACCTTCAGCTATACTGGAGCATGTATTGATAATGAATTGGTAAGATAGAGATTAAAAAATAGAGGATAGTTTAAATGCGTTCTAGATTCATAATTCAATTTATATAAAAATATCACGGTATAGGTTAATTTTTTTTAAAACAACATGGTTATGGAAAAGATCATGATTTTTCTCATCGAAAAATAGAGTATTGTAAAATCACATTTTCATGCTGTATTTTTGAATAAAAACAATCATGGTAGATCATAATTAAATTTTGATATGAAAATCATGACTTGTACAAAGAGAAAACATCATGGTTCAAGGTGTTAACTTTGAAAATATCTGTGTGAAATTACTTAAGAAAAGAAACCACAATGTTGTGAAAGTTGTGAACTTAAAGAAAGTATTTTACTAAAATTAATTATATAGAGAAACAATGATGTGATTTTTTGAATAAAAATAATAAAACATCTACTGACTGTGTGACCCTATGAGACTTTATAGCATTTTAAACTTTTATAAATTATATAATCCATAATTTTAAGTAAAGAGAAAGCTCTATTTTTTTTTATTGATACTAAATATCTAATGGGGTCTTCCAAAATCTCTATAAAAACAATCATACCTTCATATTAAGATTCCCACCATAAGGTATATCACCATACATCGTATATAAACTCATATAATACCTTTTTCCAAAACATTTTCAACAACTAGAAATGAAATATGTAAATCTCACATAGGTCAAATCATAAATTATTTATTCTATAAAATATACTAACCAAATTGAATAAATACATCACATATAATATATTAATGTAAATAATCACACTTCATGTTACCTGGATAACCATGATAATGAATTTTTTAATCGAACTCAAATGTTGGTTAAAATGTAAAAATTTTTATATAAGAGGATAAATTCTATCTTGGTTAACAAATACCTTCCACATAATTAGTAATATACCCTACCACCCATTGATTATATTAACCTCAAGGATGGTGTAATAGATCTATCAAAGTATAAAGGTTCACATGAGATATTACTTGATAATATTTGTTACTAGGGATTAATATAAACACACACCTATAAGTATATTAATGATCATGCATAATACATTACATGTAATATACTTTGGTGGGTTAGTCCAGATAAAAATTCACATATAACATCTCATGAGTTTATATTGTATCATATACCAGACTTTACTTACACGAATATTAACATATAATCAAAACCCATAATGCTCCATGATAATCATTAATTAGGTATAAATCAAAATCAGAATTTAATTCTTTTTTTATCATGTTACTCTTCATGTAAAATATATAGCAATCATGAATGAATGATAAATAGAGATTACATTTATTATTAAATCATGATACCTTTATATTGAGAACAACCATTATATCAAGTCTCCCATGTATCTAACATCCAAATAATTAACATGAACATTATACTTTTAATATAATAATGGTTCTTTTTAGAATCAATACATTATCCCATGTAGCTACCCAATAGTTCTTTACATTACCCCTCTCAATGTTTTTTTGACTGAGATGATATTCTCTAAAGATGTGTTTGGTCCTTTGGTGAGACCAAGATTCCTTATTCTGAGTAATTACCCTATTATTGTCACAAAAATATATACCATGAACTATTAATAGATATGATGTATGAGGTAAACATTTTAGTGTGAGAACATTTAATAAACATTCTTATCAAATTGATATAAAACATAATTCTCACCCAATAAACATGAATTGTTGTAGATTATGAAATATATCATGTATATCATTTTTTGCACTATTATAGGTTGTACATATAGTTTAATAGATTGATATATAAGTTTAATAAGTGTTATAAAAGAGAAGCATTCTAAGAAAAATGATCTAAATTTTATAGAAATAAAGTTCTCTAATTATGACTTCTGGGTATTGGATATCAGTTTTTCATTATAAATTTTTGTTGATGTTAACAAACTCAAAAATATAAGATAATTGATTAAATAATAAGTAGTTATATGTACTAGAAATGTTGAAAAAGTTCATGTATTGTAAGTAGGTATATATTCTATAAATTTCCCTAATAAATTAATATTAAATTGGAAAACTATTAATATGTTTAAAAGCTAAATATAAATTTGATTTATATATATTATTTGAATAATAATGGGTTTTATTCATGACTAAAAATAAGGTTTTTCTATATATGTGAATGAAATGTTATATGGAATTGAAAATATGGTGAATAGTTAATAAATTCTGGATATAAATGATCCAATCCATAAAATTCAAGATAAAAATGTCAATGTTGTTGATTATAACACTAATTATATTTGACATTGTCATCTTGGAAATATAAATGAGAAAACGTTCAAAGACTGTGTAGTGAGGATTATTAGAATCATTTTATTATGAAATGTTTAATAAATGAAAATTTTATTTATTTGGAAAAATGAAAAAAAATACCTTTTAGTGGAAAATGTGATAGGACTAATGAACTATTAGACCTAATATATAGTGTTCTATGAGGAAAAATGAGTATACAAATAAATGGTATGTATAAGTACTTAATAAAATTTATTAAAGAATTAAATATTCATGGTTATGTGTTTATTATGAGAAATATGTTTGAAACATTTGAAAAGTAAAAATATTTCAAAAATAAAGTAAAAAATAAACTAGATAAAAGTATTAAAATGATTTGATCATATCAAGGTAGTAAATACTTGATCTATAGATTCAAAAATTATATGAGAGATTAAGGAATACTTTCACAACTCACTTATCTTAAATCATCATAATATAATGATGTATATATGATAAAGAATCATACCATGTTCAACATGCTTTGGTAGATGATGAGTTATCATGATCTTCTTATATCATTATTATAATATGATATAGATGTAGTTGATTTCATACTAAACTATATTACATCTAATACAATCATAATGCAACATCCTATTTTTTAATTTTCCTCTAATTCTATTCATTTCTTGGATTTGATCATTTCCCTTGAAGTTTAGGTGGGTTTCTATTAAATTTTAAGAAATCTGAAAATTTTCCTCTGTTGCATGGTTAGTGTGCATGGATTAGGGGAAACCATGTAATGAACCTTATATTGGGAGTTTTTTATTTCATTTTTTTATTGAACATTTTTTCTATATGGGTAGCGCATGGTTAGTTCTAAACCACGTGAAAGCTAGTGGAAACCATGAAATCCCTTTTCTATGTAGGGGTGTTGGATCACATGTTTCACATAGTTAGTAGAAACCATGTGACAAGAGTGTAAGGGGATTTATAGTTTTGACAGTATGGTTTTTCATGATTGGAACATATTTTGGTAAACCTATATCCAAACTGTGTAGGTTCCTAAGCCTTATCCAGTGGAAGTCGTATGATTAGTGCACAATTAACTATGTGACCAAACTATTTGTGTTTCCCAGTCTTTTAAAAATTGTGAAATTTCAATGTTTCTCTCCATGATTTTAAATCCTTATAGATCTATTCTCTTACCCTTGGATCAACTGACCCCTTAGTGCAACTACCCTCCTTCATCTCCTCTTTTATGGATTCTATGTTGGTGTTTCTCCTTGTTTGAGACCATATTATCAAGGTAATATCCTCTATACATCTCCTCCCATCTTACTCCTCCTTATTTATTGATCTTCTATTGATTCATACTTCTAACATGATCCCTAGATTCCATATTGTCTCATTTCAGGGTTTGGGGTGGAGCTAATATTAGGGATTTTTATTCTTATGGCATATAGGCATCATCTTTACCATTGTTTGGGATTCTTCCATTGAAGGAAAAGTCTTAAAGATTGATTTTAATTGAATCAAGGAAGGTGTATTGGTTCATTTCCTTTATTTGGAATATCAGTTGCTTATTAATGTTTTTAAATGTTTTTCTTACTAAACTATGCCTCTATGTGATAGTATAAAATGGATTTATAATTGTTTGAGTTGGTTATCCACTTGGAATAATGGGTATTTCAAGGGGTTTTGATTTCTAAAATGATGTTCGGATTCTAAGTATTCATAAAAATATTTTAATGGCTTGTTTAAAATGGAATTGGGGATTTAAATTCATTTAACACTATTTGGGTCTTGAAATGGATAAAGTGTGTTTTTTAAGTAATTATGTGATATAGTTTATTTTTAAATTAATTGAATGAAAAGGGAAATTAATTCTTTAATTTTTTTGAGAATATTTTTACATGTTCTGTTCCAAAGTTTGTTTTTAGAAATAGTTTTCAAGTGTTGGGAAATGGCTTGTCATACTAAGTTGTATTTTTAGAAAGTCCCATTTAAAACTTTTAAATTAGACTTCACGGTATGTGTATGAGACCCTCATGTACCCACTTGTTTGTACATATATTTTGACCCATGAGGGGGATATTATTTATTATTTAGATATGAAAGACATGGCTGGTGATATTTATTTTGATGGAATTGGAGGTGAGATGAGATTTATATTATGTTGTTGCATTCATCACATGACATGTTTAATTTATCACATCATACTATTTGTTCATAGTTACACTAGGAACCATGTGAGATGTATAGATTTATACTACACTAGATAGCCACACACTACTAGTGTCCCCTATAGTGTTAGATATGAATAAGTGAGGAGTTCCCCCAATAATGGTTGGGTGCAGGCTAGTTGGGTAGCCTATGTTGTTAGGATGAAACATATGTCCACAGTTGGTTCTATGTTTTTGGTAAAATCTAAGACCAGTATCACCTAAGACCTGGTGTTTCCCCCTTAATAATTTATTTCATACATAGGGGACTCTCATTCCTTTTTCCCCATAGTTCTATTGGATTCTATGTCACCATGATTTGTTGATGATGTGACCTTGTTTTACATAGTTTTTCCACATCTTTTTACTTAATTTTTAATGATTTAATTAATTATTTAATCACTTTTTACTAAATAAATGTAATTTTTTATTTTTATAATTAAATTTTATAATTAATCAATTTTATAATGAGTTATGTATTTTTAGTCTTTAAATTAATTATTTTAATCTTACTTTACTTTTCTAACTTAATTATTTCTTAATTAGTTTTGTTAATTAAAATCTGATTGAATTTTTTATAAATTAACTTATATTTTAAACAATTATTTAATCATCGCATTTTAATTTATCTAACATAGAATTTATTTTAATATTTTAACCTTTAATTTATTTTCCTTAAAATAAATTAACATTGTTTGTTAATATGTTTAATCATCCTACTAATTAATTAAGTTAGGAATTTGAGTTTAAATAAAATAAAATAATGTGATTATAACTTTAAGTTTTCACTTAGTTATTAAATTAATTAATTTAGAGTTTTAAAGAATGAACTATTAAATTTTATGTATGTAGTTAAATTATTAAATAGTAACAAATGTATTTAGTTTAAGGGAGAGACATACTGGAGCTATCAGTGACTTATTTATTCACCGATGCTATACTTTTTCACTCACTGTATACCCTATAATTAATTTATATAATAAATTTTAATTTTAATATTTTATCAACTTAGTTTATTATTAATCCAGTTTTTAATTTAAGTGTTATATTTAAAAACATAATTTGTAACTTTAAAGTTTAAAGTTAAATTATGATTCTGTTTTAATATATGTTGTTTAGTCTTGTTCTAATTTTTAATTTTAATTAACTTAAGTTTTAATTTTAAGTTCAATTTATACAGTTTTATTTTTTGTCTCATCAGTAGTTCATTTATTTTATTTTGCTACTGTTAGTTTTATTTTATGTTTTTTACCGATGTGGATGATTTTATGCAATGATGACCTTTTTTTTATCTACAACGGTGACCTTTTTCTATCTACAACGATGACTTTTTTTATCTACAATGTTGACTTTTTTTTATCTGCAATGGTGAATTTTTTAATTCTTATCTGTCAGTAACCTCTTACTTTTGCAACTAATGGAGACCTTTTATAAATAACGGTGACCGTTTACTTTTTATGTATCAGTGACCTTTTATTCATCACTATCGGTAGCCTTTAATTTTTTTAACTATTAGTGACCTTTGATTATCTGCATCAGTGACCCTTTTTTCCTTTTATTTTAAACTAAAGGTGACCCTTAATTTATTTTAATTAATGGGTGACTTGTTTACTTTTTTATTTTAAACTACCAGTGACCTTTTTATCTTTTAACTTTTGGCGTTTTATTTTAACTATCGGCAAACCTTCCCTTTTTAACTATTGATAACCTTTATTTTTATTAGCAACAGTGACCTTTTGTTGCTCCCTTGCTTCACACACCGTGCCACTACCCTATGGTCACCATTGTTTTTCCCTTCTATCGATAGCCCCTGCTACTGATTCATGACGAACCGATCCCCATCGGTGGCATCGCTTCTGCGACTCACTGATCTCCTCTCACAGATCCACGTTCTCCACTCTGATCCACCAGCGAGCCGCACATCCACCAATAAACCATTCTTCTTTCATCACAAACATACACAAGATTCAAACAGACCAAATTTAGATACCCAGACAAAACTAAATCAAATTTTAAGCTTATTCTCAACTCAATGTGCAGATTGAACAATGATTCAACATCCTAAATTTGAAATGCAGATCTTGAACTTACTGTATGAGAAAGAGGTTCGACACCCACCACTAGGGAGATCTGGAGCCGCCGATGTCTGCTGCTTGCGAGGAGGAGCTAGAGCTACTGGAAGACATTTCCACCAATGTAGGTTATCGGAGGAGGTCCTCTGCTTGTTGAAATCCAGGTCGATCCGCTATTTTACGCCGCATAGGAATAGAGGATGATTCTTGAACCAATTCCTGGAGTTGAAGGAGTTTAGGATAAGAACATCATTTGGGTAGTTCTTTTTCCCTCATGTTTTAGTATTTTTACCCTGTTTTAATATGTTACAATTACTATAATGTTAATGAATATGTTTTATAGTTAAATCATTTATTTCAGGGATAAGTTGATGCTCCACTGGTTATCTTTTAATTTTCTTTTTCACTTTATCATTTCAATGTATTCGGTATCGATCGGTGAGATCAATACTGAATTCATTCAATTACTTATAACACTAGAAATTAATTTCAAAATTTTCACAATTAGTTGGTGAGATTTAACATGGAAACATCTTTCAAAAGATAATAAATTCATAAGACTTCAGGACTTACGGCGAGTTTGTCCAGTTTTCATTTTCAAATAATGACTATCACAGTTGATCTATTTTAGAGTGGTGAAATCTGAACTTGATCATCCTGTCTGACTTAACTTCTGGAGAGGGAAGTAAGCCATTTTATTTTAATGGTGGTATACTGCAACAATTTTTAAGTGAATAGGAGTACTATTAAAACCAGTAGAATGGAGATTTTTCCTTAGGCATTACATTCTGGTAGTTTACTTATCAACATTTTATATTTTTTTGTTCACTGTTTTCAATTTGTTTTCTTTTTCATCCTAGTACAGATCAAAAACATTAAAAAATAGTGTTACTTTAATGCATTATAAAAAAAATAAAAAATAAAAAATAGGAAATCTATCCCACTACTGACAACAATGGGGTCTTTTTGAAAGTTTTTAGAATAATAGTGATCATAATCACCTTCCCTGTGGGTTCAACCCTACTTTCCACATGTACTGTAGTTAGTAGGAATATAAATAATTAAACTTTGAATGAATTCAATGAAGGTATACACCAAGTTTTTGGTGGCATTTCTGGGGAATGCATGAGCCATTACTTCTAAAAGAACAAAAAAAAAAAAAATCTAAAAAAATTGAAAAATTGAAAACTTTAAAAAATCTACTTCATTTTATACTGAATTACTACTGTTTTCTGTATTGTTGAGCTCCTGTCTAGTTCTACTATTGTGCTACTTTAATTTTCGATATACTTTGTTTGAGCACAAGACACTCTGCTATTAGTCTAGATTCATTGAACTTAGAAACAGACAAACATCTCACTGCTCTAAGAAAAAAGAATAAAACTATAATCGAGAACATAGACAATAGGGTTCCTACACCTAATGAATTTCAGAATCAACAAGAACTATTATATTAAGTATAAATTCCTAATATGAGGGAATTAAAACTTCCTTAAGTTTCAATAAATCCATCTTTCATTAGGATATCTCCTAGATCTAGAAACTATGAGCTAAAACAATAACACATTTCACTGTTTCTTTCTTTTAATGGGCTCTCTAATGAGGACTCTCTTACCTTCATTAGATACTTCTACAATACTGTGTAGTAGTTACCTCTTCTAGGACTCATAGAGAATGAGTTAAGAATGAGAGTCTTTCCCTTTTGTCTTAAAGGTAATTCTAGGAACTGGTTTCTGAGTCTAGATGAGAACATTTTAGAAAATTGGGATCAAGTCTATAATTCTTTTATAATGAAATTTTATCTTCAATGACTGAAAGTAAAACTTAGAACTAAAATCTCTAGTTTCTATCAAGTGGATGGATAAAATTTTCACAAATTTTGGGATAGATTCGAGGATCTTCTTAGGCAGTGTCTCCATCAACAATTCCCATCTCAACTTCTCATGGATACCTTCTATGATGGGCTGTCATCCTTTGGAAAAAATCTAGCTGATCAGGCTGATGGGGGAAATTAAATTGAAAAGAAATATGAAGAAATTAGACAGATTTTTAATAACCTAGCCCTGAAATCTCAACATAAGAATTAAAGAAGTGAAAGATTCAATAGAAATGATAACCTAAATACTGGTTCAATGAATAAAACTCAAACACAATTGGCTGAAATCACCAACCAAATTAAATCTCTAATGAACTATAACTCTAACAAAACTATTAATCAACTAGGCTGTCAAAACACCAATCAATATTTAAGGGAAATTTTTTCACAATGTGGAATGTTTGGGCATACTTAGAACTACTGTCCTAATTTTGGTATGCCATACCAACAACAATAAAATTATAATTTTGTCAATTATGGTCCTAGAATTCCTCCCAAAGAAGATCCATTTTCAAACAATTATAACCAAGGCTATAGGAACCATCCAAATTTATCCTGGAAAGATCAAGGCCTAATCAAAAAATCCACTACCCCTAACTATCAGAACCAACCAAGACCAAACTTTTAAAATCAACAAAGGGGTAAGTCTTCAAATGCATAAGGAAACGATGATAACCAAATGTCTTCAAAGCTTGATATAATTTTTAAAAAAAATTAACTCTCAAGAGGAAATATACATGACTCAGCTAACCAAACAAAAAAAATCAATATGATTCAGATAAAATGAAAAATGATGTGAGAATGCAAAACATGGAAACACAACTTGGCCAACTTGATAGAGATTTTTAATTGAGGAAAAAGGTATACTTCCAAGAACAACTGAACTTAATCTTAGAGATAATTCCATGGAGGTAGTAACTAGAAGTGGGATGAATACTCAAACTGTTGCTGATAAAGACCTTGAAAATGCCCAAAATAAATTTTTTCTTGAATCTGGTAATAAAAATCTGCTCTGTTCACATGTTAGAAATTCACATAAAGCTGTAGAAAATGATCAAAATATGAATTTATCATATGAAGCACAAGATGAAAATTAATTTAAAAATCAAAAAAATAAAGGAAAAGAAAAAAATGAGGAAGATGTGAGGGATATACCTACTGTACTTAAATTTTTTTCCCCACCCACCCCTTTCCCTGAAAATCTGAAACCTCAAAGTAATACTAGGGCTGAACTTCTTCAGTTCCTTGGTCTCTTTTCAAAACTTAAATTAAACATTACTTTCATTCAAGCCTTAATTCAAATCCCATCTTACTTGAAATCTCTTAAGAAAATTTTTTCTAACAAAAATACCCTGGAATAATTCGCTACTTACAACCTTACTGAAGAGTGAAGTGCTATACTCCAAAAGAAAATCCCACCTAAATTGAAAGACCTAGGTAGTTTTGTTATTCCTTGCACCCTAGGAAATTTTGATCAACTCAACTGTTTGTGTGATTTAGGTGCTAGTATTAACTTTCTCCCTTACTCACTGTTTCGACAGTTGAGGTTGGGTGACCTTCAACCTACCACAGTCATACTACAGTTAGATGATAGATCTTTCACTCATCCTATGGGTAGGATAGATGACTTTCTAGTTGGGATAGGGAAACTATTTTTCCTGTAGAATTTTTAGTCTTAGACATGGAGTGTGATCAAGAGGTGCCCATTATCTTTGGTAAAACCTTATTGGACAAAAGTGGTGATGTTATTGATGTTTCTAAGGGTCAGATTATTTTTAAAATTGGAGAAAAACAAGAAGAGTTCAATGTCTTTAAGAACATTAAAGGATCAACTTTTTCTGAAAACGGTTCAATGGTAGAGTCCTTAGAAGACGAGAATTCAATTGGAAACTCTGAAAAATCAGAAAATCAATCCTTTGATAAAGAAAATAATTTAGAAGATGAAAATACTATTGAATCTATCTCAGAAGTTCAAAATTCTACTCAAACACCAAATCTGGAAAATTTTCCAGAACTAGACAACCGTCCAGTTTATGCTGTAGAAGTGTCCTCTGTTTCTAAACTTAGGAGATTTTTGAGTGAATTTGAGGGTCTCTATATTAACAACAACATTTCTGAACACTTTTATGATTTTGAGGGAGAACTTATAATAAAAATTTACGATTCTTCTTTGATTAACTTGTTAAATTATGACTTGGAAAGTCTGGACAGTATGCTGCCCACTTTGGACATTAGCACTGTTATTTCTGAATCTGAGAAAGGAATTAAAAATATTTCATCATTTAATAATCCTTACAAGAGATATGTTGAAGACCTTAGACCTCCAAGGCCTAAGAGTCTTCCTTCTAGTGTATAACCACCCACTTTTAAACTAAAACCAATCCCTACTCATTTGACATATTCATTTATGGGTGATAATTATACTTTTCCTGTCATTATTTCTTCTGAACTTAATGAAAATCAATAACAAAGACTATTGAGTGTGTTAAAAAAGTTTAAATCTTCCATAAGCTGGACCATAGTTGATATCAAGGGTATTAGTCCCTCATTCTGAATGCATAAAATACCTATGGAGCTTAACCATAAGCCTAGTATAGAGTGTCAAAGAAGATTGAATCCAAACATGAAATAAGTTGTGAGAGATGAAGTGATTAAGTTTCTGGACGCTAGAATCATATATCCCATTTCTAATAGTGCTTGAGTCATCCCTGTCCAGGTTTTTCCCAATAAGGGAGGTTTAAATGTAGTCAAAAATGAAAAGAATGAAGAAATACAAGTTAGGAAAGTCACAAAATAGAGAGTCTGTACAGATTATAGGAAGCTTAATGCAACAACTAGGAAGAACCATTTTCCAATGCCCTTCCTTGATCAAATTCTAGATAGGATTGATGGCAATGGATTTTTCTGTTTTCTATATGGGTATTCTGGTTACAATTAGATTTCTATTGCTCTTGAGGATCAGTAGAATACCACTTTCACATGCCCCTTTGGGACATTTTCTTACAGGCAGATGCCATTTGGGTTTTGTGAAGCTTTATCCACCTTTCAAAGGTGTATGATGTCTATCATTTCTTATATGATTGAAAGAATCATTGAAGTTTTCATGGATGAATTTTCCATTGTGGGTAGCACTTTTGATACATGTCTTGGAAATCTTGAGTTTGTCTTAGAAAGATGCATTGAAACCAACCTTGTTCTTAATTGGGATAAGTGTCAATTCATGGTCACAGAAGGTATTGTTCTTGGTCATAAGGTGTCCAAGAGAGGTATGGAGGTTGATATTGCTAAAGTTTAAGTCATTCAAAAAATTCCACCTCCTGAAAATTTTAAATGTATTATAAGTTTTCAAGGGAATGATGGTTTCTACCGGAGGTTTATAAAATACTTTTCTAAAATAAATAAGACCTTGTGTTCTTTACTGGTCAAGGATGAACCTTTTAACTTTGATGAAAAATGTTTTAAATCATTTAATCTGTTGAAATAAAAACTCACTACATCACCTATCATCACTTCACCGGATTAAAAACTACATTTTTAACTTATGTGTGATGATATTGAAATGGCTGTAGGTGTTTTACTTGGAAAAAGGAAATATAGGAAGTTACATGTGGTGTATTATGCTAGAAGATTGCTAGATGAGGCACAAAAGAATTATAACACCACTGAAAAAGAATTGCTATTTGTTGTGTTTTCTCTATAGAAGTTTATAAAGTATTTTTAGGCTCAAAATTCATCATTTTCACTGACCACTCTACTTTAAAGTACTTTCTATCTATGAAAGAATCAAAACCTAGGCTGATTAGATGTATTCTGTTGCTACAAGAGTTTGATTTAGAGATTAGGGATAAGCAGGGATATAAAAATCTTGTTGCTAACCACCTATATGGGATTCCTCTTACTCAATCTGAAGATCCTAAGGAAATAAACTCTTCATTTACTAATGAAAACCTTCTCTATGTTTCTACTGGGCAATCTACTGGGTATGCATATTTTTTCTACTTCCTCTCAGTAGGTGTCTTTCCCAAAAATCTGTTCAATAACCAAAGAAATAAATTCATTTCTGATCTTAAATACTATCTTTGAGATGATCCACTACTATTTAGGAGATGCGATGATGGTATCCTTAGGAGATGTGTACCTGAGGAGGAGATGTTACCTGTCTTAGAGAGTTGTCATTCCTCACCTTAGAGAGGTCGCCATGGTGGTGAAAGGACTACTCATAAAGTCTTACAATATGGTTTCTATTGTCCCACTCTTTTTAAGGATGCTAGGAGATTTGTAGTTGGTTGTGATAGATGCAAGAGACTAGGAAATGTTGGTAGGAAGAAGGAGTTACCCCAAAAAGGAATTCTGGAAGTTGATATTTTTTATGTCTAGGGTTTATATTTTATGGGTCCATTTCCATCTTCTCATGGGAATGATTACATACTTGTTGGTGTTGATTATGTGTCAAAGTGGGTTGAGGCAGTTTTATTGCCCAACAATCAAGCCAATTCTATAATATTTTTTTTGAAAAAGAACAGATTTACAAGATTTAGAGTTCCCAAAGCCTTCATCACTGATAATGGAACACACTTTAAGAATTAAAAGTTTAAATATTTGATGGAGAAATATGGATGTGTTCATAAAAATTGTACTCCTTAACATACACACTCCAGTGGACAGGTGGAAATTTTAAATAGGTAACTAAAACATATACTTGAGAAAACTATGTCAACCTCTAGGAAAGACTGGTCTCTTAAATTGGATGAAGCTTTATGAGAATATATAACTTCTTTCAAGACCCTAATAGGTATGTCTCCTTAGAAGAATTTGTTTGGAAAATGCTGTCATTTACCTGTGGAGTTGCAACATAAGTCTTATTGGGACGTTAAGGCACTGAAATTTGATTTTAAGAGTGCTAATGAGAGGATATTACTTGACCTGAGTGAGTTAGATGAAATTATGAGAGAGAGTTATGATAATTTAAAGATTTATAAAGATAGGATTAAAATATTTCATGATTATATCATTCAAAACAAGGAGTTTAAACCTAGATAGAAGGTCCTCCTCTTTAATTATAGTCTCAAACTCTTTCCTGGAAAGCTTAAGTCGAAGTGGTATGGACCTTTTACAATTGTGAGAGTACTGAAGAATTTAGCTTTTGAAATTTTATGTGAAGAAAACAAACCCATGCTGGTTAATGGGAAGAGAGTGAAGCTTTATTTTGAGGGACAATCGAAGGTCTTGGCTGCCTTCACTGTGCTTGAGAACTGATCTTGAATAAAGTATGGATGAAGAATCTAAAACTTAGAACTACATGGGAGGAAACCCATGGTTCTTTTGTCTTTAATTTGTTTCAATTTTATCCTTGAATAAAGTTCTTCTTCTATGCTCTATTTTTGTGAAATTCCTACTACTGCTTGCTCTTGGTTTTCTTGTTTTGTTTCACAGTTATCAAGAAGCTACTGTTTTGTCATTTAAGGAGTGGAAATCCCTTTTTGAAGCTTTAATGGAAAAATTTAAGTCACGGCAGTACCTTACAATTAAATTTTGTTTCATTTTTCTACTCCTTAATGCTTTAGAAAAAATTTGCTACTTGTCAATTTTTTTTTAAAAATTCTACATGTTCCTCTTGCTGAAATTTAGATTTCATTGATATATTAAAATGGCTCCTGCTTGAATTAAGTGTGGGGGGGTTCATGTAGATTGAGAAATTTTGTACTAAATATGATTTAAGTTGGGGTGTTTTTGCATTCATTCTTATACTTTATTAAATACATATTATTAAACTCAATCTGTTAAAATGATTTAACCCAGTACACTGTGAACTTACATATCACATGTTAATTTTGAGTTTTATTGAAAATTATTCACTGGACCTAAATGTTAATGCATGTCTCTAGATGTGAGCCTGTTGTTAAGTTATTCATTAAGGAAAACATGATTTTTTAAATTCAATAAGACCCTTAACACTTCATCAATCTATCAAATTGAGAAGTCCTTTTGAACTTAAACTGTCAATTTGTTCTTCTCCATATTTGGAAGTCAACTTTGGGGACAGAGTTGAGTTTTAAGTGTGGGGGAGGGGGTCAATTATTCACTGTGCTGAACTGTGCTTAATTGAAATCCCATCAATTCCCACTACAACTTAAAATTTTTGTCAAATAAATGAGTAAATGTTTTAATTTTTTTTCAAAATTCTTACACAATTTTAGGCTTGCTTATTTCTTCAATCAGGTCTTGCCTAAGGATATTGCTTGATTGGTAGTTAATATCTATTGTAGATTTGAAATTAATGTGGGTGGGTGATTGCTGAGTGAGTATAATTAGTGATTTAATGGAGATTTTGGTTTAGGGACTACTTTTGAGAGTGATATGGGTAACTTGTCTGTGGATTTATAATCACAACCCTTGGAACTAGCTGTTTGATCTTGATCCTAGGGGCCTCATTTTTCTTTTAATTATAAAATGCAATCACTTTAGTGAGCCAACATAAATTATTTTTGATATAAATATTTTTAAACTGGAGTAGTCTGGGCATCTAGGTTCCCACGGTGAGTCTCTAAGAACCTAGATTCTAAGTGTGTTTCTATTTAGTATAAGCCCTCTGTACACTTTGAATAAGTTCGTTGCACAGTTCTTAGCACATGATACATGGATTGGGAAAAATAATTAATGTGTATAGGGTAAAAAATGATTTCATTAAGGTGAGAGGAATTATGAACTCTAGACGAAGAAGGGATCATTTGGTTTATATATAAGTCATTTAGGTTGTATCATTAAGGTGATTCACAAAAAAATTATTTAATTTTGGAACTTAGGAAAGAGTCATTATAAAAAGTTCCTACTATTAAGTTCTTAATTCAACTAAATTTTAACCTTTTGTCACTATTGAAGTTAACTCTTAAGATTAGATTGAAACGAGTCATTAAGTAGATTCATATATGAGGAAGGATACATTCTTTGATGGACGAGTTTTTCTATATTGATTACCCTTTGAGTATCTATTCTAGGCAAGAATTTATTTGAGAATATCTTTTCAAGAGCTTATTTTCATGTTTATGTCCTATGTTCCTAAGTTCTGAACATGTTACAGTTTGAGCTGAATCACAAATACTACAATACGTTTTTTCAAATATAACAAATCATGAGATTTTTTAAGGACAAATAATGCTTAAGTGTAGGGGAATTGAGGGGGTCAATTCTTGACTATGCTGAACTGTTCTTAACTGAAAGCCCATCAATTCCCACTGTAACTTAAATTTTGTTTCAAATAAATGGGTAATTTTTTTCTATGTTTTTCAAAATTCTTGCACAATTTTAGGCTTGCTTAGTTCTTCAATAGGGTCTTCCCTAAGGTTGTTTCTTTATTGGTAGTTAAGATCTATTTTGTATTTGAAATTAATGTGGGTGGATGATTGCTGAGTGAGTATACTTAGTGATTTAATGGAGATTTTGGTTTAGGGACTACTTTTGAGAGTGATATGGGTAACTTTTCTGTGGAGTTATAATCATAACCCTTGAAACTGGTTGTTTGATCTTGATCCTAGGGGCCTAATTTTTCTTTTAATTATAAAAAATAAATCACTTTAGTGAGTTATAATAAATGATTTTTGATATAAATCTTTTGAAACTGGAGTAGTCTGGGCATCTGGTATCCCATGGTGAGTCACTGAGACCCTAGACATTGGGTGTGTTTTTGTTTACTATAATCCCTCTATATACTTTGAATAAGTGCATTACATAGTGCTTATCACATGATACACGACTTGGAATAAATAAATAAAGTGTCAAAGGTCAAGAATGAGTTCATTAAGGTGAGAGGAATGATGAACACCAGATGAAGAAGGGATTATTTGGTTTATATAGAAGTCATTTAGGTTGCATCATTAAGGTGATTCATAAAAAAAATTATTTAATTTTGGAACTTAGGAAAGATTCATAATACAATGTTCCTATTGTTAAGTTATTAACTCCACTAAATTTTAACCTTTTGTTACTCTTAAAGTTATCTCTTATTCTTGGATTGAAATCAGTCATTAAGTAGATTCACATATGAGGCAGGACATCTTCTTTGATGGATGATTTTTGTTATCTTGATTACCCTTTGAGTATCTGTTCTAGGAAAGACTTGATTTGAGAATATCTTTTCAAGAGCCTATTTTCATGTTTTTATCCTCTGTTCTTAAGTGCTGAACATGTTACAATTTGAGCTGAATCATAAATACTGCAATATATTTTTCAAAGATAACAAATCATGAGATTTTTTGAGGACAAACAATTCTTAAGTGTGGTGGAATTTGATGTGGCCTCATTTTACATAGTTTTTTCACATCTTTTTACTTAATTTTTAATTATTTAATTAATTATTTAAGAACTTTTTACTAAATAAATTTACTTTTGTATTTTTATAATTAAATTTGTTAATTAATCAATTTTTATAATTAGTTATTTATTTTTAGTCTTTAAATTAATTATGTTAATCTTACTTTACTTTTCTAACTTAATTATTTCTTAATTAGTTTTGTTAATTAAAATATGCTTGAATTTTTAATAAATTAACATCTATTTTAAACAATTATTTAATCATCTTATTTTTATTTATCTAACATAGACTTTATTTTAATATTTTATCATTTAATTTAGTTTCTTTAAAATAAATTTACATTATTAGTTAATATGTTTAATCATCCTTCTAATTCATTAAGTTAAGAATTTGACTTTAAATTAAATGAAATAACGTGATTATAACTTTAAATTTTAACTTAGTTATTTAATTAATTAATTTAGAGTTTTAAAGCATGAACTATTAAATTTTATGTATGTAGTTAAATTATTAAATAGTGACAAATGTTTTTAGTCTAAGGGAAAGACAAAATAGAGCTATCGGTGACTTATTTAGTCACTGATGCTATCCTTTTTCACTCAATGTATATCCTATAATCAATTTATATAATAAATTTTATTTTTATTCTTTTATCAACTTAGTTTAATATTAATCCCATTTTTAATTTAAGTGTTACATTTAAAAACTTAAATTGTAACATTAAAGTTTAAAGTTCAATTATAATCCTATTTTAATATATGTTGTTTAGACTTGTTCTAATTTTAAATTTTAATTAACTTAAGTTTTAATTTTAAGTTCAATTTATGAAGTTTTATTTTTTCTCTCACCGGTAGTTCATTTATTTTATCTTGCTACCATTAGTTTTATTTTCTATTAGTTACCGATGCAGATGATTTTCTACAATGGTAACCTTTTTTTATCTACGATGGTGACCTTTTTTTATCTACACTGGTGACTTTTTTTATCTACAATGGTGACTTTGTTTTATCTGCAACAATGACTTTTTAAATTTGTACCTATCGGTAACCACTTACTTTTTCAACTAATGGTGACCTTTTATAAATAACGACGACCCTTTACTTTTTATTTATCAGTGGCCTTTTATTTATCACTATTGGTAGCCTTTAATTTTTTAACTATCGGTGACCTTTGATTACTTGTATCAGTGACCCTTTTTTACCTTTTATTTTAAAATAACAGTGACCCTTAATTTATTTTAATTTCCAGTGACTTGTTTACTTTTTTATTCTAAACTATCGGTGAACTTTTTATCTTTTAACTTTCGACATTTTATTTTAACTATCGATGATGCTTCCCTTTTTATCTATTGGTAACCTTTATTTTTATTAGCAACAATGACCTTTTGTTGCTCCCCTGCTTCACACACCATGCCGCTACCCTATGGTCACTGTTGTTTTTCCCTATATCGGTAGCCCCTACTACCGATTCATGATGAACCAATCCCCATTGGTGGCATTGCTGCCGCGACTCACTGATATCCTCTCACTGATCCATGTTCTCCACTCTAATCCACTAGCAAGCCACACATCCACCAATAGACCATTCTTCTTTCATCACAAACATACACATGATTCAACCGGACCAGATTTAGATACCCGAACAAAAATAAATCAAATTTGAAGCTCATTCTCAACTCAGTACGCAGATTGAACAAAGATTCAACATCCAAAATTTGAAACATAGATCTTGAGTTTGCTGTCTAAGAAGGAGGCTCGACACCCACTTTGAGGGAGATCTAGAGCCTCCAATGTCCGCTACTTGTGAGGAGGAGCTCGAGCCGCTGGAAGACGTTTCCACCACTGTAGGTGATCGGAGGAGGGCCTCCACTTGCTGAAATCTAGGTCGATCTGCTATTTTGAACTTATAGGAAACCAAGTTCTGGATCTGAACGTGCCGCTGCAAGTGAAAGAGTCCGAGAGTTTCTGCGATTCGAGACCTGATGTCATGCTGCGCACCGTGGATGGAGATAGCTATGCCATGTGGTTGAACCAAGAATCTCCTGCCGCTAGATCTACATGTCACTATTCAGGAATCTATCTTCGTGCCCACTAGAGTCCACCACCGCATCAGTTCCTTGCAGAAGAAACCCCCCTGTGCGCCAATTTGGGGGGAGGAAGAAGAAGCTTAATAAAAAATATTATTAAATAAAACAAATTAAAATAAAATAACAATTAAATCAAATTTTGATTATAAATTTATAATAAACATAAGATATTTAATTTCAATAAAACAAAATTATTAATTAACTTTATTTAAAATAAATTAATTAATAATAACCTCTAAATTAAGTTTAAATAAATTATTATTTTAATGATCCATAATAAATATTTATTTAAAAAATAAGATATATAAAATAAAATATAAATAATAAACTATAAATAAAATTATAAATAAAATTAATTTAAAGTAGTAAATAATTTAATTTCTAAATTAATAATAAACATTATAATTAACATTAGTAACATTAATTAATAAAAATTAATAACTTAATAAATAAAAACATTATTAAATATTTTAATATTTTTAATAAACTAATGACTTTAATAAATAAATATTTATTTCCTTTGTGTTTTAGCTGTTCAATGTGTTTTATATTGTACAGGTTCATGAAAGAGACTAAACCCCATCCAAATGAATTAAACTAACTCACCAAGAGTTAGTTATAAGGGAAAATATTGCGCGACGTGTCAGTCATGAAAAAAACGCAAGTGCGTGGTGCACTAGTGAGGGACACTTGAAGTCAGTGGAAAATAGGGGGTGACATACAATTTATGACAGCAGGATTTAAAATCAAAGAAAGCGATGAAATTGAATGAGATTGAGCACATATACATTCAATCATCCACGTCTGAGTAGAGAAAGAATAGAGGGAGATTCTTGAACCACTTCTTTGAGTTGAAGGAGTTTATGAGCAGAACATCATTTGAGGTGTTATTTTTCCCTTGTGTTCTAGTATTTGTACTCAATTTTAGTATATTGAAATTGATGTAATGATAATGAATATGTTTTCTACTTAAATCATTTAGTTTAGGGATAAATTTATGTTCTACTGGTTATCTTTTAATTTTCTTTTTTACTTTATCATTTAAATGTATTCAATATTGACCGGTGATATCAATACTGAATTCATTCAATTGCTTATACCACTAGAAATTAATTTCAAAATTTCACAATCTGTTAGTGAGATTGATTGTGGAAACATCTTTCAGAATATAATAAATTCATAAGACTTCAGGACTTATGGTGAGTTTATCCGGTTTTCATTTTAAAATAATGACTATCACAGTTGATCTATTTTAGAGTGGTGAACTCTGAACTTGATCATCCTATCCAACTTAACTCCTAGAAAGGGAAGTAATTCATTCTCTTTTAATTGTGGTATACTGCTATTTTTTTAAGTGAATTGGAATACTATTAAAACTTGTGGAATGGAGATTTTTCCCCAGGCGTTACATTCTGGTAGTTCACTTATCAGCATTCTATATTTTTGTTGTTCACTATTTTCAATTTTTTTTCTTTTTCATCCTAGTATAGATAAAAAACATTAAAAAATAGTGTGACTTTACTGCATTATAAAAAAATAAAAAGTAAGAAAATAGGAAATCTATCCCACTGCTGACAACAATGGGGTCTTTTTGAAAGTTTTTAGAAGAATAGTGGTCATAATCACCTTCCTTGTGGGTTTGACCCTACTTTCCACATATACTATAGTTAGTAGGAATATAAATAATTAAACTTTGACTGACTTCAAATATAGTCGACACCAATTGATGATACTTTTTTGATTTTATTTCATTAATGTTATGGTGCCTCATTATTTTCATCTATTATTCTTTCAATTTGGTTTTTTATTAGATGACTTCCAAAGTGTATTGAAACTATATTTTGAAATTTATTTTAAAATGGAAATTTAATAAATATAGAACATTCCAAATTAATCTTTTCAAAGTGATAGTTTTCATTTAATTTTAGGGAAAATTAAATAGAAGTTTATGAAATGGTTGTTCGTGTGATATTGGGTCCTCATATGATTACTTATAAAAAACTTATTTTTTTAATTTTATTTAAAACTATCATAATTGAAATTTCTTTCTAAAGGTATTTCACAAAATCCATGATAAAATCCTACTGGGATTATTTTCTAAAACCCTGTATACACCAATGGGTTTATGCAACTCTTATTTTTTTCTTTTAGGAGCCCAGTTCCCATCCCTTGTTTCTCTTTGTATGGTTGTTCCATGGGGAGTGACATCGAGAGGTGGTGAGTGGAAATAATCCACAAGGATTTAGTTTTTATGGTTCATGATTTCTTTTGATTTTTTGAGATATTATGTATTGGACACTCTGAGATATTGTGTTTACATTTATATTAGTCATTTTTTTATTTTTGATGCATACTATGTATCGTTTATATTTATGAGATGAGTATATATACTTATTTTGGTTATTCTACATTTTGATCCTTATAAATGTATTTATTTTTTGGTATGTGGAAAATTTATATAAATGATTTGAATCATATGTGTTGGTTATGAATTGTTTATTTCTTTATTTATTCAGTTCATTTTATCTCATTTCATAGTAGTATAATGCCTGTACGTTCCATGATAGAATCTCAAAAAGTTTTTGATTATTGTTTATGTTGGAGTTTTTGTTCTAGAACCAATTGTTTTTACTTTAGATTACATATATATTAAAATATTTTAATATTAATAAAACATCTTATTACATATTTTTCATTTTTCTTCTTGACTTTAATGTAATAATGTACTAGAGTATTTGTTGAATTAATAAAGTTATAATAGTTCCCTACTATGATGAGAACATTTAAGTGACATGATGATATTCTTAAATATAGTTATATATTTAGATAATATACTATGATGGGAAACATATAATAATGGGTGTCAGGTGCTAGTACTCATAAGTTGATGAGACTTCTTCTCCTTAAGTCCACACTTGGTAATCTCCAAGATGGAAGATTATGAGAACAAACCCACTTGTAGGAATTTCATATGTTTATGTTTCATTAGATATTACTATATGTGAGCATGTTTAATTCTACTTATAATTTAATATTATCATTAATAAATGTTATAATTCATTCACTTAGATGTATTTTGTAAACCTTGGCAATATAATTTATGGTAAAGTTAGATACATTTGGTGCATCATGAGTGATGTGTTATAAATTAATAAGTTGATAAAGGGTTTGTCACTTCCATATTTATAGAAAATGATATCTCACCCCTTTGATTGAAATGTAACCGTTATATTAAATTATATGGCCATGGTGTAACATGATTTTATTTCAGATAGTCAAAGAAAGACATATCAAGCATAAAGGTTGATGTCATACATGTGTAACCTGATTGATGAGATATTGTGACAAAAGGATTATATTACACAGTAAGAGTTCATGTGTGGTTTTTTACTTTGCGATGTTAACTTCTTTCTCTTGGGTTACTTAAACCATTGTTAGACATTAATATTATACTTTAGGAAATCCCACCTAATACCAATGAGAAAAAATACTATAGGGTTACACTCTAAGTGTTTCTATTGATCTTGATTAAATTTTATTTTTAATTTAACTATTAGAATAAATATTATTATCACAATTGAGAAATAATTTTATTTAGGTTTTATTGATCCTAAATATTTAATAAATATTTATTCTACAGAATGTGAATAGAATATTTATTTAATTTATTTAATATATTCACAAGACTGTGAATAAAAAATTTATTTATAAATAAAATATTTAATAAAATATTTATTCAGGTATTCAATAAATGTTGAGAAAGATGAGGAGACGAATATTGTGTCTAAGGATAAATATTAATATTCAAGTCAGTAAAATAATATTTATCATCGCACCAATTATTACAAGCCATAAAAAATTAATAATAATATTATTAAATGGCATGGGTTTATATGATATTTATTATATTATTTAAGGGATGTTGTGTAATTACATAAAACTTTTACCTAAACACTAACTCTATAAATAGATTTCTATGTCTATATTGTAGGTTTAGTCAATAATTGAGAATCATTGTGAACAACGAACTTCTCTTTTAAATTTATCCTTCTCCCATATTCTCATGAATCAGAATAATTCCTTTAATCCTAAATAATCTTGAAGTGATCAAGATGAACAACAAAAAATGACCGATTCTCTATGATAGCTACCAGAAATCCATCAGTATCATTTAGAGATCAAAGGAGCACATGTGGATCATAGCTAGAGGGATTCTACACTTGGACCCTACATGAACAATGATAGTAATCTAAGCATGGTTTTTTGGATGATCAATATAATCCTGGAATAAATATCCTAAGACAGGGTATTCTTTATTTAGATCTGATTTGAATTAATTATAAATTTAACATTCAAAATATCCTCTTCAGGTTCTAGGTTTTCAATGTCAATATTCTATGGAAAAATTTATTTGGTCATGATGTTTACATTATGCACAATTGGTGAATGATCCATCGAATATAAAAAACCATATGGTTAATCTCCCACTACGATCTTTCACTGTGCCTCAAATCTTCAAGTAGTATCAGAATGATTACATTTAAATTTATTATTATTTATTTGATTTTTTATCTATACGTGTAATAGTGGTTAGATATTTCATTTATATATTATTCATTATTTAAATCTAATTTTTAATTAACATGATTTTACATTTAATTTATCATTCAAGATTCATATTTTCTTAAAGACCAATAATGGATGAATAATTATTTGAGATTCAATTGAGTGGTGCCAAATATTTATGGTTGGTTGATTGGGTTACATGGAGTGTAGCTGAAGTACACACCATATACCCAAGTTCACTACAAATGAATATGTCATGAGACACATGACACGATAAGAATCTATTATACATGTGGCATTTATTTCACACCATATATAGATTAGGAAAACCTGGCACATGATTTTTCGAATTACGCAACATGTAGCTGGAATACACGTCATGTAGTCTACACAGTTTAGTGGAGAAATTCAAGATAAATATGTGGTCAAACACATGGGTCTAACCATGTGATACTGATAACCTAGATGATTGATGAGACACATGATGTGTATCTTGTGTAGATGTCATGTAACCCATTAATTCCCATGCCTAAGTACCCGATGAGTCAATTGGTGCATTACGTGGACACACGAAAAAGAGGAACACACGATGTGTATACAGAATACATTCCATATGATTATATTTAAAGGATACACCGAGTTTATCTGGGGGCTATGTGGACACATGACAAGTGAAGCACATGACATGTTACTGGTATGTAAATGCCATGTAGTCCGACTGTGGTATACACGGAAGCCCCAAGTGTTTATCTCAGGTACACATCAATCAAGGAACAAAATATGTAGCTTATAAATACACACCATGTAGTCTCTCAATAAAATATAGAATTAAAATTGAATTAAAATATTTAATTACAATGTTAAAACCTAATTACACTATTGGAACCAGATGTGTTTGACTATTTAATAAAGGTTTTAAAGAATTTAAAATTTTCAATTAATTTATTGTAATTATATGTATTTATTGGTCATTCCATTTATTTTATATGAATTCATTTATAATGGGAATCACTAAGAGACCTTAGATTGTCATTAAAATAAAGTTAATTAATTAATTAATTAATTAATTAATGTAAGTATTTTTATATTAATAATAAAGAATGAATTGAAGTGAATGCTAGCCAGTGTACTTTTGTGTATCCTTTTCCTGTGTACATCCGATCATGATCTTATCCCATACCTGTGTATGTATTGGTTTTATTTAATTTAATTTATTGCTTGAGTTTTGACTAAATTAAATATGATGGACTGCATGTCATCCCTCCCTCTTTTATTATATAGGTCCTACGTGTCCAAGGTGATTTATTTAATTATCCTTAACCGATCCTTTGGTTCCACTCACTTACGTGTGAGTTATAAATACATTTAATAAAAGGAGTATCCCAAGGTGAATGGAGGTGGTTCAAGATAGAACTGAGATTATTCTAACCCAAGTGATACATAGGTGGAAAGGTGGAATTTTATAACTCATTCCAAGACCAGCACAATTAGTTTTCCCCTTGGTCATAGGTTGATTTATTGTCCACTCAATAAATCAACTGTTAAATAAGCTCATGATCAAGTCATTTATTTATTTATTAATTTATATCTTATGCATTATTTATTTTATGGATGAAAGACCACAATCACATAAATAAATGGACTAATATGAAAAGGTTGAATTTAAATAAATGGATTGTGTTCAATGTTTTATAAAAACATAATTAACCACTTAAGTAAAATCCACTTAATATTAACAAGACACGTAAAGGATAAAACAATAGATATTTACACATAATAAAATAAAACCCATTAAGATAATATTAATTCATTAATCCTTCCATCATATGATTAATATGAACCCATAATTAAAGTGTTAGTTCATCCAACATTGGGGGCTCTTTTAATTATTAGAAAGTCTTAACTAAGATAGTGAGTTGACTTAACCGCATCTGTATTGGGTTTAACAACCTACGTCTGTCCAATACAAATTTTGATGAAATTAGCATAGAAATCCCAGTTATAATTTTTGGATTGGGGAGTACACTCAATATATCAAGAAGATGCCAGTTTCCAGTTGTTATGACCACCCAACTAAATACTTTCTTGTAATTTTCATAGCCAATTTCTATATTATAAAAATGGAAATATAGACATTTTCAACTAGAATGAATTGATGGATGATATATTCTGAGTTCAATGGTGAGGGATATTGAGAATTGATAAAATAGTGGGACACTTGATAAAATTAAATTCATTATGTCTCACATAAATTGAAATCAGGTAAAGTACTAATAATATGCTCGTTTATAATTGTAGAATAATGGAATGTTTTTTATCCACATTATCCCTGTGATCAATATTAGAGAGAGACCATCTACTTACTAATAGTAACTTCCCTGAATGGTTCAAAATCCTATTGGTTGTGTTTTTCCATGAATAAAAATCTTAAATTTTAGAATCCTCATTGCCTAATCTGCCTAGAAAGGAGGAAAGTTGTGAAGAGTTCACTATCTATGATAAACACTTGAGTGAGGCGATCAATGATCAATGTTTAATTATTTAATCCATGTCTAATGAACTTATAATATGTCATAAAGACATGTATGTTTATATAATTCTATGTAATATCCATGGTTTATATCAGGATAGAGATAGATATGAATAGTTTTAGATATCCAAGGATATCTTTCAGAGTAATCTTGGATAAGGTGTGCCAGCTGAGCCTCATGTAGTCAAAATCATTGGATATATTGAGTTCCTAGAGGTTCTAGGGTTTAAATTTCCTGAATAAATATGAATTGGTATCATTTTTTTTCAATCCATAAGAGTTTCTTTTAATTTTAATACTAAAAACACATAAAAGTCTCTTCCAAATATTCTCACACTGCTTCACCAAGTTGATAAGGAGATGACGAGTGAAAAGAATTTCATCCTTATGTAGAATAAAATTAAAGTACAAGTAAATATATATAAGCCCAAAGCTTCTTTAAATCAACCTTCCTAGAAGATAAAGATCAAGGGTAAAGAAAAGGAGTAGGATTCTCTTTATTTCTCATGTGGTAAGAAGGGCCACTAGAAGATAAAATGCACCCAGAAAAAGAATCAAGGGGAAGCTTCATGTGAATTTATTATTGATGAAATTTACCCATTTATACAAATTGGTTATTATATACAATATTTGGTTCTCAAATATGTATTAAAATAAAATAACAAATTAGATTCATGAATATTTCATGAGGGGTGGTTGATCTATGATCATACAATGGAGTTAAACTTGCTACTATTGTCATTGGAGACTACCACTTTACATTTCCAATGAGAGTGATATTGGTTTTAATATATTTTTAATATGTTCCATATGTTACCAAAACACTATTTCTATATCAAGAATTGATAAAAATGGATTTATTTTCAAATTTAGGAATAAATTTTTCTTCTTTTATAATGGTTTCATTTGTTACAGTAAGTCACATTTAAATAATGGTTTTTATGTGTTGGATTATGAAAACCAAGTAACGGAAATCAATAATGAAACTAGTTCACATGACTCTTAACACACCCAAATATGGAATCATAGGATAGTTCATGTAAATGAAAATCATTTGACTAAACTATAATAAGATGGATATTTAGATTCCTTTAAACTAAAACCACTTAGTGTATGCCCGTCATGTTTACAATGGAAAATGACCAAAGCTCCATTTAGTGGAAAATGTGAAAGGACTAAAGAGATTATTTAATTAGTCCATAACTATGTGTGTGGACCATTTCTAGTTGAAAAAATGGGAGGGTGCTCATAATTCATAAATTGTACTAATGATTTAAGTAGACATGTGGTCTCACCCAAATTTACCCATGTTTTTAGGGTTAAGTGGTCAATTGTAGAGTAGCTTGGGTTATCGATTCTTTAGAGACCTAAGAAGAAATATATAGACACACACATTATATGGACTGTTTTTGGATATTAAGTGGCCAAATTTTGGTTGATTTTAGATAGGTTTAAGTGAACACTAATAGACTTAAGCGAATTCAAATTAAGATAATTAGTTGATCCTAGGTTATTGATTGGGGGTGGATTGGATGAATTCTTTTTAATGATTTCAACTTCTTATATTCGAGATGAGTTTATTAAATAGGATCAAACAACTTCATAACTTATTGGTTTAATAGCAACACACCATAATAATAATTTCCTATACACTTGGAGGATCAAATTAATGAGCACTCCAAGGTAAAGGTTCGTATTAGCACTTGAAGTATGTTGCCTTAAAATTCAACAAGGACGAAGAAGTTTTAAAATCATCAAATAAAATATCAATTAAAAGAAGTAATTAGAAATTAATGGGGTGATAAATAAAATCCAATACAGACCTTTTATACTCCCTTGGATCAAACCATAAGATGATTATCCCTCCATTGATGTTATGGTTTCAATGGAAGTAGGAAGTAGACTCATGAGGGAGGACATGGAGAAGTAAAAAGAAAATAATGCAATAATGATCACTCCACTGTTGTGTGATAATTTCACAAGATTTGGTGTAAATAAATTCATACCTTGGTATCAAAGTGAGATATATAAGAATAGAATAATAGTAAAATAAGAACTTTTATTATGAAACTAAGATGAATTAAAACAACTTACAATTGAGGAAGAACATTACAAAGGAAAAGTGGCAGCATAACATTACAATGAAAGAAAGCATCCAAGATAATCAAATCCTCCAAAACCACTACCTTAAATAGGAATTTTGGAAGTCTTGGGTAGATCCCCCATATTTACAATTCTTATCAATTAATGGTGGTGGGCTTAGGGTGGTGGAAATTAAAGGAGATGAGACTTTTCCACCCTTGACCCGAAGTTGCAGCCAGCTTGCCTCCACCGAACAAACGTGTATAAATGGACTTCTAGATAGACGAATTAGAGTGGGACATAGTAGAATAAAATGGAGATACTGATATCTCCCAACCTCCTGTAAAGTTTAATCCCAAATATAATTTTTGTTTTTGATATATTATTGAAATGGTGAGATGTTTTTCTTGGATGAAGAATCTGGACCAGAATTTTATCTCTAACTTGGGCCGCCTGGAAATCCATTAAAACATCAGAATTAGCTCTGTACAATGTTTAATGAAATGTTCCTAATGATGTATTATATCTTCAGTTAAATTTTCAGAATTATTGGGATTGGATATTGGCCACTACAGTAGTTTTACTGGGATGATATCTAGTTCACTTCACCCAGAATGTTTTTTGTTCAAGGCCAACTTTGGTGGTCTTCTAATATGAATATTCAATATTATTGGTTACTTTAAAATTAAATATTAAAATAAAATAAATATTATTGGTTACTTTAAATTATGTTAAAAAATGTACCATGTAATAGTTCATTTTAAGAAGGAATTACAATTATAATATGAAATAACGCTCAAAGTGTAAAATGCACTAAAATGGTGTTTATAAATAATAAATCAAATGAATATTATATATATTAAAAATGAATATTATCCTCATTAAGTGGATAATAAACATGGATATTTCTACTTAATGAGGTATAAGTTGGATTCTTTTGATAGATTTAATTAATACAAGAATGAAGTTGAGAACCAGATTGGTAAGAATATTAAGAAACTCCACTTAGTCCATGGTGGAGAATATTCTAATAAATAATTCATTGATTATTTTTAGGAGTTTGATATTCTATCTCAACTCACTCATCCTTATACACTTTAGTGTAATGGTGTAAGTGAAAGTAGGAAACACACCCTATTGGACATGGTAAGATCAATGATGAGTCACATGAGTATTCTATCATCCTTTTGGGGATACACATTACAAACCACAATATACATACTAAATCGAGTGCCAACAAAAGTGGTAGTTAATATTACATACTAGTTTTGGATTAGAAATAAACCTATGTTTTCATACTTACATGTTTGGGGATGTGAATCATTTATTAAGGACCCTTCAGGTAAAAAAATTGTACCCTAAATCACAAAGGGTATTTTATAGGATATCCAAAGGAAAAAAGGATACACTACATATACAACCATTCAGATAAAATGTTTTTGGTTTAAGTACTCCCACATACTCTAATAATAATCATTTCTCTAAAAGTGATAATGGGGGTGAGATAGATTTCAAATAAGTATAGTCTCATGATACACAAGAGTTATCACATGAACAAATTCCACAAAGCCCCATATAAGAAGAATTTCTAACTACACAAGTACTGTGTGGGAGTACAAGAGATTTTATAGAACATAAAAGATATGGTTTTATAGTAAATGATGATAGAGAATTATTATTTGTTGATAATAATGATCCTATAACCTAAAATGAAGTAGTAAATGAAACACATGTTTCTAAATGTTAATAATCTATGAATTCTGAAATAGATTCCATATACTAAAACTAAGTATGATTTTTGGTAGATACTCCCATGAATGTAAATACCATTGGTTGTAAATGGATATTCAAGAAGAAAACATACATATATGGACAATTCAATACTTGTAAGGCATGATTTGATGCAAAAGGGTTCAAAAAATGTTAAGGCATAAACTATGATGAAACCTTTTCACCAGTTTCTATGATAAAATCCATCAGAATTCCACTTGTAATTGTGGCCTTCTATGACTATGTGATTTGTAAAATTGATGTCAAAAAGAACTTCCTTTACAGTATCCTATAAGAATATGTCTATGTATCACAACCTAAAGGGTTTGTGACTCTAAAGGATTCCAACAAAGTATGCAAATTGCAAAGATCCATTTATTGATTAAATCAAGCATATAGATTATGAAAGATTCAATTTGAAGAATACCTAATGAAATTTGGTTTCATAAAGAATGAATTAGATCCTTGTATCCATAAGAATTTTAGTGTGTGTATGTTCATTTTCTTAATAGTTTGTTTTGATGACATACTACTTATTGGAAATAAGATACCGGTATTACATTCTATTAAAGCCTAGTAAAATAAATGATTATCTATGAATGACATAGGTAAAAAGAAATATATTCTTGGGATCATGATCAATAATGATGCATCCAAGAGGTTTCTTAGTCTATATTAAGGTACATGTATTGAAAAGATACTGAAGACATTTAATATAGAACAATCCAAAATGGGATTTTTTCTAATGTCACATATCGTTATTCTTTACAAGAAAATGTAACCTCAGACACTTTAGGAAATATATAGGATGAAAATGAGTCCATACATGTTTGTGATTGGTTTAGTCATGTATGTTATGTTATTTATTAGGATAAATATCACCTACACTTTAAGTGTGGTAGGTAGATATCAGGCTAACCTAGGTGACCACCATTGGATGGTAGTCAGGACCATCCTTAAGTATTTTAGGCATACTAAGGATATTTTCATAGTATATAGAGAATATGAGGAACTAGTCATCAAAGTATATAAAGATTATAGTTTCCAAATTTATCAAGAAAATATAAAATCACAGATGAGATACATCTTCATTATAAATGGAAGTGCAGTGAGATGAAAGAGCTAAAATAAAGTTGTGGTCACATATTATATAGTAGATTACAAGTATATTGCAACTTCTAAGGTATCTAAGGAAGAAATATGGATACAAAATGTCATCCAAGATCTTGACGTGATACCTAGTAGTAAAAATCATATCAAAATATATTACGATAATACTGTAATGGTGGATCCCACAAAGGATCCAAGACCAGATTAATAGTTTAAGAACATACATTGGAAGTATCATATCTTAAGGGATTTATCTCAAAGTGGTGAAGTAACAGTGAGAAGAATATACATAAAAGATAATGTGGTGGACCCCTTGACCGAAGCCTTAAATTAACAGAGATATGATCATCATGTGAGGTCTAGAAGACCATCTAGTCTAAGTGAGAGTTTTTTGGAGTTAGTGCTCTAAAAAAACAATTTGTAATTTTTATTATATATATATTTGATGATTTAAATATTAATAAAACATATTATTATATATTATTCATTTTTCTGCATGACTTTAATGTAATAATATCCTAGGTTATTTGTCACATTGATAAGGTCATAGTAGATCCCCACTATGATAATAACCTTGAAGTAATATGATGATATTCTTAAATATAGTTCTATAGCCATATTACATACTATTATGGGACAAATAGAATGTTGACCATCAGGTTCAAGTACTCATAAACTGATGAGACTTATTCTCATGAACTCCACACTTAATATCTAAGATGGAATATTATGCGAGCAGACCTGCTTGTAGTAATTTTTTATGGTTATATGTAATTAGATATTCCTATATGTGAGTGTGTGTAATGGTATTTAAAATTTAAGATTATTTTTAATTCATGTTATGAACCACACACTTAGTTTTATTTTTTAAACCCCGACGATAAAATTCATGGTGAATTTGGATATGCTGGGTGCGTCATGAGCGATGTGTCATTAATTAATAATTCAAGGAAGGAATTTTTCATTTTATCTTTATGAAATATGACATCTCATCTCTTTGATTGAAATGTAATTATCACATTAAATTATTTTAGAATCCTATATATGATAACAACATGTGGAGGGGGGGGGGTAAATTAGGGTATATATAATTCTTTACTAAATGAGGATTTTATCCTCTCACCTTGAGAAAATATCTCTATTTATCTCCACCTTTCCCATCAATGAGTGATAAAAGTTGTAAATAACACAAGGGATTTTACCTAGTTTACCCACACTAGGAAATTTCCAAGGTGCATGCACAATAGTGCACTTATGTACCAAATTTACTAAAATCTCCATGTTTTACAACTACAATTTTGGAGAAATCTCACAGAACCTCATGGTTAACTACCATGAACAATTTGAGAACTCAATGATCTCCTCCAATGAGGAAATCACTAGTATGTATATTAAATCCTCATTATTCACATAGGGATGATGTGAACATAAATCCATATTGGGGTTTCTATTCAACAAACAAATGTTTATTTACAACAAGAATGATAACCATGGAATAAATCTTGATTCAACCTTAAAAATTTTATATGAGATCTAGATGAAACCTTTGGAAATATTCTCCAAAAAACTCTATGTGTCTCTACTTCTCTTTTTCTCTACCTTTTTATCTATCTTAAACAATATATTTTTTTCAATTTTATTTCAATACTTTGATTATGATTGACTCCCATTACCATGAAATTGTTCCAAGTGTACCTATTAATAATTGGCTGCATCATAAACAATTAATATGGAATAAAACATAGGTATTTATAACCCATTACTCCCTTTATTTCTTTCATTATTTTGGAAACTAAAAAAAACCACTATCCTACAATGTGGACACAACCTGACCATGGCATGATCTTTATCACTTCAACATAGTATTAGTTATTTTTCATATACTATGCCATCCCCACTTGATCCATGGTGAATTTAACACTTCCTTTGGTCTCTGGAAGCATGGTACCAAACACTATGTTATGGATACTTTAATTTGACAAGATAAACTTTTCTCATTAATAACTTCTTTAATAAAATCCTTGCATGATTTTAGGCATGATCTCCTTAAACCATATCTAAAACCTACTTTACACCATGGTGACCTTAGCTATGGACTATCCTGAAAGAATCAAATTACACATATAAAATACACTAGAAATCCTATAGAATATAAATATCTTCATTACTATGAAAATATAGATGCAAGTAATGGGGTCCACTTCTAGCTTCCTCCACGGTGTCACCCTATGTCATGTACCACTTTATCCATGCTACCACCCTTGTAGCATGAACCACTATTCCATGAGCACGTTGACCCATGTGTATGTTCACCTGCCACCTTGGTGATACCATGGAAAAATAACCTAGATGGTTCCCCTATGGGGTTGATATTTCTACAACATATGCAGATTCAAGTTGAATTAGCTTCCTAACAAAGTTTGGCCTTCATTTTTTGTCACGACCAACAAGGTTGAGGTGTTTTCATGATACAATGGCATGAAATCTTATATTATGAATCATAGTCCTAGTGACTATGGTGTTACCACTATCTAAGAGATATAGTTCATATTTAGAGCTTCCTTCTACACTTTTTCAACAAAAACAATACAAAAAAACCTCCAAAGGGATTTTGAATAACAATCTCTCCCTTTGGATTTTTTGGTAATTATTCAAAAAGTCTAACCAATTTCAAAAATCACATCAAAGAGACACTAATAATCAATTTTAATCCCTCATGAGTAATGATTGGTGTGATAAATAAGAATTGAATGAAAGTTTTTTCATGACCACTTTTGAATCATTTTAACCACATCAAACCCCCACTAAAATGACATCAACACACTCTCCCAATCACCTTTTCTTTCCCTATCAAACAAATTTCTCACCCTTTGGAAAAGAAACCAAAGAGTTCACTACTCTGAAAATTTCTAAATATTGGATTATAAATAAAATAGATTAAGTTGAGAAAACATAACTTTTCATGAAAGAAATTTTGGAGAGTGGGGGTCCATCCCAGTATCAATTAAGTGGATAGAGATGGTTGGAATCCAAGTGCTAACCGATGCTTCTCAAACACCACTTTGGGTAGCACCTTTGTTAAGATATTTTAAACTTGATATTACATTGACTCATATTACAATATCACAATTACTTGCTCCATGTTCTCATTTATGAAATGATATTTGATCTCAATGTAATTGGTTGGTGAATATTGGATATGATTTTTTATTATATGGACTACACTTCTTTTTTCACACATAATTATAATGGTAGAAATCACTTCAACACCAATATTATCAAGTTTTTGTTTCATCCATAGCAATAAAGTGAATTCTTGAGTGGAATAAATGTACTTGGCCTATATAGTACTCAAATAAATGCAATATTTCTTCTTGATTTTCCATGAAATACATTAAATAACAAGATAAAAAGCACAATCATTTGTCATTTTTTAGTTATCTACCAAACCATCCCAATTCACATCAGTGAATCACACCAAATTATACTATGAATAATTGTGATAAAACAACCCATAGTCCATCAAATGATGAATATATCAAATAATTATTTTATAGTTTTCAGCTGGATCTCCTTGGGATCAATATGAAAATAAACCTATTGAAAAGTGGAAAATTATATAGCCAGTAGAGTGTCTACCATATAGATTAAACTCTAAATAATATTCCCATAAATTCTCACATCAACATTATTTACCATCTCATATTTTGATAATTTCTATCTTGTATATGTTGGAGTTTCCATGGGACTCAATTCCTCCATCATAAATCTTTTTACAACCTCCTTGGTGTGTTTAGTTTGTGAGATAAATATCCCATACACTATTTGAACTACCTATAAACCAAGAAAAAAATGAAATTTCAATAATTAGATACATATAAAATTCACAACTCTTGATTTTTAAAAACTAATTACATTTTTTAACATCCAATCCTCTAAAAATTATGTCATCAATATAGATAAGCACCACCAAACACTGTTCATTTTCCATTTTGATAAATATTTTTTGATCAGATCCTCCTCTATGAAAACCAATATTATTTATACATTTGTCTAATCTAGAATACTCTTACCTTGTTTATTTCTTGAGTCCATACACATATTTATTTAGTTGACATACTTTAAATTCATCTTCATCAATGATAAATCCATCCGGTTTCTCAATATACACATCCTCTTCAAGAACACCATTCAAGAAGGCATATTTGAAATAAATTTGGTATATTTTTAACCCCTTATAAATTCAAATGGATAGAAATAACTGAATAGTTTCAAGTTTTGAAATGAGTAAATGCATCTCATTGACATCAATTACTTTAATTTTGGAGTACCCTTTACACACAATCTATACCTTTTTCTAAATCACCATGCCATATTTATTTAGTTTATTTTTTAACACCCACTTTTTTCTAATGATATTATTTTCACTTAGACTTGGAAAGAATTCCCATGTATTGCTTTCCCTATTTGGTCAAGATCTTCATTCATAGACTTGGCATAAATCTCATCATCTGTAGCCTCTTTAAAATATTTTGTTTCTTCTAATGATAAAAAATATACCTATTTCTAACCCTTCATTATTATGGTTTAGAATAGGGCTATCAGGTCTCCAAAATTATTTCTCTTAGTGATTTCATCTTGGATTATTTGAGTGAAGTTTTCTTTCCATACCAAATTTCATATGAATTTCCCTATTCATTTGAACATAAAAATGATAATATGGAGATTTATATCACTATAAAAAAATGATTATTTCCAATATATTTCATGAAGATATTTTTAATCAACATTGTTCAAGCCATGTTGTTGATTATAAAATGCCTTGTTTTTATTACCCAATTTTTTGGGGGTGTTCTAACAGTCGATACATGTTTTTTAATTCCAAGATTTTCCATATATACTTTAATTTTATAATTTTATAATTTTATAATTTTATAATTTTATAATTTGGTTTCATTATTAGTTAAAAATTTATGGATTTTAAAACCAAGAATCTTTTCATCTATCATATGATATAGCTTCATACATTTGTAAACATCAGTCTTGCATGTGATAGGTATAATCCATTCCATTTTTCTATAATCATTTATAAAAAGAAAATAGTACTCACTTCTATCAGTTTCTTTGGGAGAAATTAGCCCACAAACATCCACATTCACAAGATCAAGTAACCACAACACCTTCATCTTATTTGGATTATATGACCTCCGAATAATCTTCCACTTTTGACATGAATTGTAATGACTTGAATATTTATAAATGAAATTCCTTTTTTTTAAATGAGTAAATGTCTTTATTAAGAAATGTAGTTATAGAAAAAACATGAATGAAATTGATTATTTTGGACCATTATATGGTATTTCAAATTTGAAATACCATTAATCATCATAACCATTGATAATAGAGACACTATACAATGACCGTTAAGATTAGTATATTAAGGGTTATGATAAAGCCCATTTGACATAGAACAAGGAAGCCATGGTTTCGATCCGTAGGATCATACCCTATGAAGCCCATTTACCAGATATTCCAAGGGAGATAGAGTCACTAGACGTTACCCTTGACTAATATCAACTCAAGATTCAATAACTGAAGCTTCAGTGAAATCGTTTATAGGAGAATTTCGAGATCAATGAGATCACAACCAAAACCATGTTTTCCCAACCACCCCATGAAAATCTCACCATCATACACCTTACCATTTAAGAATTAAATGGTGTAATAAAGGGATATGTATCTAGAACCCAATAATATGAATTTTTATATTTTATTTTTAATAAAACAATTATTATATTTATCCATTTTTGATATTACTTTTTAAATTATTAAATAATTATTTTGATAAAATTATATTATGATATGATGAAACACAAATTGTATTTTTGGAAAATATATAGTTTCATTCAAGATATTATTTTAAATAATTTATTAATTTTTGAAATTAATGATATTTTTATAAAATATTGTTATTAAATAATATTTAAATATAAATTATAATAAAATTTTATGAATTCAATTGTAATTTTTATAAGGGTCAAAAAACTATTATTGTAAAAAAATCCTGTATTTTTCAACAAATGGTTATTTTGATTTAAAAGTATAAATTATCATATTTATATAATTATTTTGATAAAATAAATATTATTTTTAAAATAACCACTTCAAAATTATCCAACTATGATTTTATCATAATTTTATGAGATAGTTTATTTTTGGATAAAAATTAAATACGATATAAATATACGGTATATATTTAGACATCATAATGACAAAAAAGTGATGCAATATAAACCATAAAAGGTATAAAAGACCAAATATATATTTATAATTTAAAATAATTTGTTTTTAAATTTATTTTACTAATTTTATAAATCCTTAATGCATCCTCCGAAACCTATATTACATTTTATGGTTTTAAAATCAATTATTTATAAACATGACTCACTTACACATCAGTAAGGAAATTATTTTAATGTGTTAAATTATTAGAATTATAAAATAATTAAAATCAATACTATTTAGTAGAAAACATGTGTAAAAACCATGGAAAGTTTTGTGGGTTTGATTACTTTATCATACAAAGTCCAAAACCTAGGTTTGGAAATTAAAAAATAATTATCCTCTATTTTTCTATATAAACCCCCCAGAACTCCCATTAATATTCCCTAAAAACTATTATATCATTAATTTATTCCTAAAATATTTCTCTAGATACCTCCCATTGTTCCCCTAAGCTATAAATAATTTCATACCATGCTTTTAGAAGCACCCCTCTCAAGGTAATTGATCCTCTCCTTGTCCTCTTTATTCAAGCACCTTCTTTATGTCATGCCTTTTTTATTTCTAATTGATCAAGTTTGGATATGTTTTTACACATAAATCATATTTTATTTGTGATTCCGAAGTAATGAGATACCCCTTTATCTCTTATTCTCCCATTCTATAAATCTTTATGTACACCCATTATGCTGCCAACATTATCCTACAATTTTCCATGCCAAACATTTGTGAAATGAATACCCATATCTATTTCTACTCAAGGGTATTTAATTAGGGGTAAATATCCTTTATTTATTGGTTATTTAAATTTATTTAACCCATACTCATTAATTGTGAGGTTAAAATTGATTAAATACATCCTAATGTTGTATGATCTATGTAGCACACTTTTGAATGTGCATGATATGAAAGTGACGGGTGAGGCCGTAATTATATAGCCCTCCAATGCATTGAGTAATGTTTATATCTCATGATATTCCATTTATGGTGCATGTAAGGATATCCTAATAACACTATTTTATATTTTATTGGTGATTATACTTGAATTATGTTTATGATGTCATTTTTATGCTGTTTTCACATTCCTATATTGCCTTTATGTTATCATGTTATATCATGCCTCATTGTTCAAGATTATGATTCTCACTACTATTATGTTACCTTAATATTTATCTTGGATAAAACGTACTACTTTAACTTATTCTATGTTTTTTTATTCCCTTATTGGGATTTATATCTCACCCCTTTCTTATGTACATCTCAAAGTTATCCCATGTAGTTTTAAAAGAATCAAGAGAATATGAGAGCATGTTATGGAGTTTATGTTTATATCATTGTAATTAATTACAAGTTTTTATGATATGTACCTAATTACCCAAATATAATAGGCCTCATGGTCTTATATAGTTGTACTAATTTTATATTTATATAATAAATCATGAATTAAATTGTATTAAAATATGGATTGTCATAGTTGGTATTGGAGAAAAGTCTAGTTATTTCAGGGGATTAGGATTATAAAACTTTAGTGAAAGACATAGTGATAAGAATAAACATAGTAAAATACCCCTAAATTTTGGTAAAGTATATATTAAGTGTTTTTCAAGAAAATACATCTCTTCCTGGATACTATAAGTGGATGTGACTCTAGCATAGTTGTACCTAGGAGTAATAACCCCAAAAGGGTGAATTGAGATAGACTCAATCATCACTTGGTTCATAAAAATGGGCCTTTTTGGAAACCTAATTTGACATTCTTAAAGAATATGCTTTGGTAAACTCACAAGCTCATTACAAACCATTATTAACAAGACAAAAATGCCTATAAAATTTTATGTTAGGAGATAGATCATGGTTAACGTATATTGAAACCCATAAATTCATAGGTTAAAGAATATATGTCATTTATGAGTTATACCTTTAAGGTTCATGGTTTCCCATTTATGTATTTAATGTTTTAAAAATAATCATCCCAAATTTTACCTTTTTTCTAAATGAAATGGATGGAAATAACGAAACCGAGTCAATAAAAAATGTGATGTGAAATGTAATGGCTACCCGAATGAGATACCCAACCCAATTGGAGAATAAGTCAAGAACTTCGTGAAAATAATTTCTCAATTAACTTAGGTTTTTAATAGAAACCTGAATTAGGAGGAATTCCAAAATTCCCCTAAGAAAGAACAAGTTGAAATCAAGAACTTTATGTGAAAAAGGAATATGAATTTCATTAGATCTTTTTATCCCTTAATCATGGAAAAATGGATCAAATCCATTGAAAAGATATTCTTTATCCTTAAATTATAGAGGAAATAAAAGATCATGTCGGCTATTTATCATATGGAGGGAGAAGCTGATCAATGTAGTATGTTGGTCATAACTACAAATCCCAAGGAGTAGATCGAAGCGATGGAGTGGAAGGAATTCCATAAAATGTTATTCAATAAATATTTTCCTCACACTCAAAAAATTAAAAAGGGTAGGGATTTTTTAGCCTAAATAAAAAAGATATCAGATCCATATAGGTGTATGAGGAAAACTTAAAACGGCTTTCATGATATACCTATAGATTTTTCATTACCATTGAAAGTAAAGTTTACTGCTTCTTTGGTGGGATAAAGCTGAGTCTAAAACAAACTTATCCATTCAAGAATTTGATAGCTATGAGAAAATTGTATGATGTGACCTCAAAATTAAAATAGAGATAATTGACTCTTAGAATCCTTATGAGAATAAGAAGTGTTAAATAGAGTTTAATTCTAGTGGTATTATGGAGAAATATAATGGTGGTAAAAAATTACAACACCCCACTTGTAAAAAGTGTGGTAAGAAACATACTGGGAATTTCATGAAGGGAAAAAAGAAATAATTTAGGTGTGGGAAGGGAGGGAACCTATATAGGGATTGCTTATGGGAGAAACCCACCAATGTGATTGAAGAAAGTAATGTTCCTATAAACCCATAGCCCGTCGTCCTATATTTCAATTGTAAGGAACAAGGATCAAGGGTGATCATATTCCATCACAAATTCTAAGGTAGTTCTTGAAAATGAAGTGGTGATAGGTATACTAGTTATTAATTCAAGTATAGAAAACATACTATTTGATTATGGTTTTATGCATTCTTTCATTTCACATAAGTTTAGTAGAACTATTCAAACACCACCACAAAACATTCAAGTTAAATTATCAATGAAGATGAAAAATGGTTCAATTGTTGAATCCCAAGTATATAACTCATTCCATATCCAATTTTTTTGATGAATTTACCATCAAACCTTATGATATCCCCCTTAGTGAAATTATATTATATTCTGGGAATGGATTGGCTTTCCTAATATTCCATTATAAATTTCCAAGAGAAGGAAATCACCCTCCATATTGAAAATTTTCCTCATATCATATACATGTGAAAAGAGGAGGATGAATCTTCTTTGGTACCAACATATCAAGCATGAATATTATTACATTATGAGAAATGGTATCTAGATCAAATGATTGAGATTGAAGAAAAGAACATCCTTGATGATATTCCCATTATAAGGAAATTTGATGATCTGTTTCCTGAAGAATTTCTTGGTCTTTCTCTTATCCATGAGGTTGAGTTTCCAATATAAAAAATCTATATAGAATGAACATTTATGAACTTAAGGAGTTGAAGAAATAATTATAGTAGAAGATGGATAAAGGGGTTATACACCCAAGTGATTCACCTTATGGTGCACTGATACTCTTTTTCAAGAAGAAGGATGGGTCAATTAACCTATGAATTGATTATAATAATTTCAAAAATATCAAAATAAATAACAAGAATCATCTTCCATAGATTGATGAATTGTTCGATCAACTACGTGGAGCCCAATACTTCTCTAAGGTGGATCTTTGTTTGGTATATTATCAAGTAAAGGTAAAGAAGGAGGATATCCCCAAGACTGATCTTTGTACATGGTATGAGCTCTATGATTTCTTAGTGATTCCATATGGGCTCACTAATGATCCAAAAATAATAATAGACTTAATGAATAGAGTATTTAGGGATTACCTCAAAAAGTTTTTGGTAGTTTTTATAGATGATATTATTATCTACTTCAAAAGTAAGGATGAAGACTAGTATAATTTAAATACTATAATTAGGACCTTGTAGAAGGAAATTTTTTATGAAAATTATAGTAAATGTGATTTTTAGTTAGAGAAAGTGACTATTTTACAGAATTATATCACTGAGATATCTGTGAATCTATCAAAAATAGAGGAGATCAAAGGATGGACAAGACTAACATCTATGACAGAAATCTGTAGTTTACTTTGATCAACTAGGTACTATCACTTATTTTTGAGAAACTTATCGTGATTATCATGAACAATAACCAAGATTAATCTAAAGGGAGTCATGGTTTTTTGGAATAATAAATGTTAATAAATATTTAAAGAGATAAAAAGAGGCTAATCACTTCACCTATGATCAAATTACCCACCAGCAGGGAAGGATTTGTGATCTACAATGATGCATCCAAAAAGGGTCTGGGATTTGTACTCATGCAAGATGAAAAAGTGAAAGCCTATACCACCCGCCAGTTAAAGATCCATGAGACGAACTATCAAACCCATAATCTAGAATCAGATACAATGAAATTATCTTTGAAGATTTGGAAACGTTATATCTATGAGGATAAGTGTGACACATATATAGATCATAAAATCCTACTGTATATATTCACAGGAAAATAGTATAATATGCACCAATAAAGGTGGTTAGAGATGATAAAGGATTATGATTGTTCAATCCATTACCATCCTAGGAATTAAAACAAAGTATAATATTCTCTGATTAGAATGGATCTCATAAAACTATCCTTGATGAGTATTGAAAGGGATCCAATCTTCTTAGACATGAAAATATAGTTAGGGGAATAATAAAAGGATCTTCATCCTATCTTTCTTAAATAACTTCTTTACCATCTATTCTTGATAGGATCAAGGAAGCCTATAAAGATGAAGAGTTTCTATAGAAGATGGTAGTTAATATTATGGAGTTCAACTTTGCTAAATTTTTATTTATAGGGTTTGGAACCTGAATATGTGTCCCATAAAAACTAGAACCGAAGAGGAAACTCTTGGATGATTCACATAGCCCATTCTTATCTATTCATATAGAAGTAATAAGATGTATATATATTTGAAGCAACATTTCTAGTGAGATAACATGAAGAGGGAGATTGTGGAGTTTGTATCTTGATTCTTGGTATGCCAACAAGTCATGGTGGACCAAAAAAAATTATAAGGATATTATGCAATCATTTCCCATTCCAGTATATAAATGGGAAAAAATAACCATGGATTTCATCATAAGAATCCCCATGAAACCTAAAGGAAATAACTCTATCTAGGTGGTAGTTGATCACGTTATAAAGACGAAACATTTCATTGCTATCAAGGAAGATTTATCTCTTAACCAACTCACCAAGTTATATATAAGAGAAGTGGGAAGACTAAATGGCATTACACTCTCTATTATATCTAATTAAGATCATAGGTTTACTTAGAGGTTTTTGATAAGACTCCAGAAAGTGTTGGATATAGTATTGAGATTTAGAACTACTTACCACCCTCATATGTATGGTTAGTATGAAAGGACCATTAAAACTATATAGGATATCCTCAGATCATGTTAAATAGATTTCCAAGGATTTTGGGACCAAGATTTTCCCCTAGTGGAGTTCTCATACAAAAACAGTTTCCATTTTAGTATTTAAATGAAACCTTATGAGGATCTGTATGGGAAATGTGTCAGACTCCGACAAGATACAATGAAGTTGAAGAGGGAAATCTGATGGGACCTAATCTTATCCACAAAATTATAGAGATGGTTTAAACCATTCAATGTCATATGAAATCCGTAAAAAGTTGATAGAAAAACTATATAGAAAATTATCGGAGAAACCTAAATTTTTAAGTTAGATATAGAGTGTTCCTTCATCTATCACCATGGAAGAAATTCATGATGTTTGTAAAAAAGGGAAAGCTTAATCCAAGATACATCAGCCCCTTTGAGATCCTTAATCTCATTGGAGTGGTGGCCTATCTACTAGAACTAACACCTAACCTATATCAAGTACATTATTTGTTCAATGTATCCCTCTTGAGTAAGTACATACTAGACCCCTCACATATAATAAATCCAAAGGTGGTACTATTGGAGAATGATCTTTCATATGAGGAAATTTCATTGAAGATATTAGATCATAGATACAAATTTCTATAAAATAGACAACTCAGCAGGTCAAAGTGTTGTGATAGAACTAAAATTTTGAGGAAGTGACATGAGAACTAGAAGAAAAGATGAAACAGAAGTACCATCATATATTTTAGTAAATTTTTTGAGGGTAAATTTTCTTAAGATGGAAAAAAATTTAATGATCCAAACATTTATAAATGAAATTAATTGTTTTAAATGATTAAATATCTTTATTAAGAAATGAAGTTTTAGAAAATTCATGAACTAAATTGGTTATTTTGGAACATTATATGGTCTATCAAATTTAAAAAACTATTAAGCATCACAACCTTTTATAATATATGTAACAAAATCGAATATAGTAGCCTAGATCTATGGCCAATTTATTATATTCGAAAAAATACAAGTAGTCAAATACCAAAGGACTGATTAGTTTAGTAGTCTTAATAAACGAGATACATACTTGAATTCTACATTTGAATTGAAAACATAAAATACAACATAGTATTTTCTTTGATTACACCAGTAATTACTTTAGAATATCCACGCATATCCATCATAATACACTTCTTGGAATCTTGTAGAAATAAAACATAAGAAAGGAGTGATATCTAATGCTCAGTAAGGGTATATGTACAATGGAATCTATCATGAATAAATAAGGCATAATCAACATGGAAAGGTAAATAACTAAACACACATTCCATTAAATCAATAAATTGAGAATCAAATGTATATAGATATAATATCATTGTAAAAATCTCATGGATAATAATAAATGAGTTATTAATGAAGGAAATTCTTAATTATCAAACATTGTGTTCTCAGAAATATGATACCTATATAGTCAAGACCTTTAAAAATATGTTTTAAAACTATCGGTAGAAACCCATTTAATTTGGACAACTAATTTACTCATGAAACCTATAGATGGATTGAGGATATATATAATCTTTGGACCCACCTATAACTACAGGTCCAAAACATTCATCACATATCGAATGATTGATTTAATTCATGAATCAATATGCCTTATCATGAAATATCTCTATTGAGTAAAGGATACAAATTTATCAATATTTCTCTAATTAATAAAATAACTTTAAAACTAAACATAATATGTAAAAAAAATATAGTTTAGTCAATAATCAAATTCAACATACTAGAATATGGATATTTAAGAGAAATTTAATATTCAATGATCACAAGTGAACACATTAAAGTAAGGTATAATTAAAACATATAACCAGTGGTGAATAAGTAAAATAAAGTGTTTTTGTCCTTGGTGAATAAAAATACCATAAAAATATGATTAAAAATATTTTTTAGGAAATATATATTTTTCACTTTGAAATTATCTTTTAAAACGAAACAGTGTAAACACGAAGGAAAATTTTTTATTTAAAAATAACCTAGTAAACTTGTACAGGAATATTAAAATCAGTAAGTATTCATAACATCAGGAAAAGTTTCTCATTCTTTATAAGTTAAAAAAATTCCTTCTATATATTTTTTTAGAAAAGTCACAATGTACTTATTTGGAAAATGACAAAAAGATTCATTTCAAACCATTTTATAAAATGTAAAACATGGTTAAAAATGAATTAAACCAATTTTATGAGAATTGTAAAAACCTTTTTGAATTTTTTTTTATAAAACATGGATATGGAATATAAATATTCCCTAATGTGGACTAAAATATAAATAATCTCGAATAATAAAAAGATTGTAAAATAAACCCTTACCTATTTGGTAGCTTTTGTATCATAAGAACCATGAAAGAAAGAAATTTATATGGATATTTATATCCCATAATTTTCATGATAATAATCATAAATTAAATTCATGTGAAGTATATAAACTACACAAAAGAAACAATTAGTGTATAAGACATGTGTCGCACATAAATAAAAGCGAGATGAAAATCCCGTACCTTATGGTTTCATTTAGTTGAACCTGATTTAATCTACTGTATAATGGTTTAAATCATGTTATTAATTTATAAAAAAATATTCATATTTATTATATCATATATAATCCTTATATAACATATTATCACCTGTTCGTTAATAATATTTCATTATTACCATTTTTTAAGGTGTTAACTGCTTCATTTTCCCATGCATGTTTTGTCACATATGTTCTGGTTCATGTGCTTGGGATATAAATTCATCATCTACAGAATTTTTATTAATAATATAAGTATAATATTTAATTATTTAATACATTTTATAACCATTATTTAATGTTTTATATGGAAAATGAATCACATTGCTTCGTAGATACAGTAGACCATACGTACGTATGAGCGACAATACCATTCTCTTAACGTGGAATGGGTAGGGAAATGAATGATATATTAATTTTATAGAAAAAATATAATGTTATTATTATAAAATATATACATTATTTCCATAATTATAACCATACAAGTAAATTTGTGATGGAAAAAAAATTACACCACTGCGTGGAGATGGTAAGCAGTATATACGCACACATGGTGCTTTCATTTTTATAGGATGGATAAAAGGTGAAATATGTTTGTATAATAATAATAATAAAATATTTATATATATATTATATTGGAGTTATTAATTTATGATGTAAAAAACTCATGAAGAGTAAGTAGAAGAAGAAATAAATTTAAAAGAGTTGGTAAAGACGATTACCTATTCTTCGATGAACTTTCTTTATATATCTTCTTAAGGGATCTAAGGTTAGTATTTTGGAAGGGAAAAAACCTCTATAACTTGGATAATAATGTTCAAAAGAGTAATTAGTAGGGTTTTCTTGACTATATGGCTCAAATTTGTGTAAATAAGTGAAGTAATGGGTGCCCTTTTATAATTGAGGTAAGGGGCACTTTTGGAATTTCCCAAAGTATTAAAATATAATAAGACTATTCCAGAGAAAAATGATTCCAAATAGCCTATAAATTCATAGTGGATATAATTTCAGACCAAATATTATCTTATTTTTTCTTCTTTATGTTTTTTTTTATTTTTAAATAATTTAATAAAATATTAATCCAGTAAAATACCATTATTGTCAATTTTGATACTATTCATTACTTTGACTTTAAAAACATCAAGAAAATAATTAAAATTAGAACCAAATATTTTATTATATCATAAAAATTTCTTGGTAATCTAGATAATTATCACATCACCTTAAATATCTCAAATTATTTTAATTATAATATTTTAAATATCACATATTTTATTATTCCATTAATTAAAAAATTACTGCATCAACGTCGTGTAAGAATTTAAGTTAATTATTTCTTCACTAAAAATTAAAAATAAATTACCATGGTGAATATATATATATATTTTATATTTAAATTGAATATTTTTATTCAAACATATCCTTTGGTTAAACCCATATTAAAAACATTATAGTTATTAAGAACTAGAGTGTGTCATGTTTGACTTTTCATTAAATAAAATACTATAAAGGTCATAATTTCATAGAAGTGTCCCAAAAAGGTTATAAATTAAAAAATTGGATGATAATTGTCAATATATTTTCATTAAAAAATATTTAGGTAAGTTTTATGTTATTTTATAGTTTTTATCATTTTATTTTTAAACTAAATTACCTAAATTATCCTTTATCTTGGTAATAAAATTACTAAGTTTACTATTCATAACTAACAAGAATAAAAGGGACCTATTTAATAAATTTGGAACCAATTATTACAAATATGGAATAAATTATTAAAAATTCAAAACACATAAATTGTATAATTTAATTTAAAATTAACCTTATAAAACGCAACAAAAAACAATTTTCTTGAAAAATGCGTTTTTAGGCATAAAAATGTACTTATACCAAAATAAGGTATAAGGATGATTAAAATATAATTAATTAGATTATATATAACTAAATAGTACTTAAATTACTTTTTTTTCAAATTAAAATCATAAAGTAACTTTTTAATATAAATAAAATGATCGTTTTATAAAAATTGATATTTTCACTATTTAGTAGAAAATAAATATTTTTAGAAAAGTCCCAAAAATTAACCCTTAGATAATTTTGATATGATGATTTTAAAAATTATATTATTTTTATAAAATAAAATATATATAAGTTTCATAAATTTATTATAATAATGACTAATAAAAAGAAAGAAAACCATTTTTGAAAACATAATTTGAAGAATAAAATGAATTTACTAAAAATCATGTGCTTATTCATAAAGCTTTAATTAATACATTAAAAATGAGTAGGAAAATTATATATTTTATAATGTGATTAACAATATTCATTCAAACCAATTTAATAATTATATTATAATGATCACATAATTATATATTACTGTTTGTTTAAGCTGTGCATTGCGTATCTTGTATGCTATCAAACATAGTGCTATTTTAAAATAGCAGGGTGTTAAATTATCCACTCATTTAATAAATTGGGTCCTCATAATTTGAACTTTTTATTGGTAATATAGGGTTTGAAATTTTAAAGTTCCATTGTGGAAATCTCACATTGTAAAAAGCGTTGATAAAACTTCCTCTTAAAAAGAGGGTAAAAGAAATACAAAGGTCATCACAAAACTCAGTTTACAAATAAGAGAACTTTGGTAGGAAGTGTAAATATATACAATGAAGAGAATAATAACACCCAAGTGTTAATATATAGTGATAGAGAATATGTTCATGAGATATTTAACCATCACAAAACCATAAATCTATAATGGAATAAAAGGCCATTGATTTCTCAGCAAGAAATGTAAACAGATAAATATTTTATTTCAAGATCATTTTCCAAAATTTGAGTGATTATTTTAATATTTAGATAAATAATTTTATAAAATAAATATAATTGATTATTTATATTTCATAAATATAATATTTTCCCTTGGTTGTGCTGCAATCTATTTCCACTTCATCATTTATTCCAAGAAATGGATATTCAAGATGATTTTTTCATGTCTAAAACACTTTTAATGAATAAAAAGACCGATAAGTCATTTCTTTAGACTCTAAATATTTAAAAATTCCAAAATGGTTAGCATAGTTTATCCAGAATGATAGATTTTACTTTAACCATAAATAATAATATCTAAAGTTGAACTTAATCCATTTCAAAAGTTTTTAATATTAATGATCCTCTAAAATATGTCTAAGAAAATTCAAAAAAATTAAAAAATTTAGGAATATGGTCACTAAATTTACAATATCAACATATCATTAATTCCCTATAATGTATATATTAATGTCACATATAAATACCTTGATCATATATTCTCCTAAAACATGGTGATCACTATAAAACCTTATTAAAAACATGCGTGCTTCCAAAAAAGAATTATTTACACATAAAATCATAGATTATATAATATATTTCATAAATCCCAAAAAATAAGTAAACATAATCATGAATTAATTTTTCATTAAAGAATTCTCAAGGTCACTAATACTATTACATTTACTTCCTCAGTGTAATTCTTTTCTTTACCCCAACTAAACTCAACATTTGGAACGTATTAAGGTTTATCTTTCCCTTTTACATATATTCTCCAAAAATATCACCTTACCACTAATTAATTTTCTTGGTTATTGTACCATTCAACATAAGCTCTTAAATCCTTAAATAAAAGATACTACAGTAAAATACTTATGAATATCATGATTCTTAAAACCAAATTATCATTTATAATTCACAATTGCATCATAATTATTGAATCTAAATAAATAAGTAATTTAATCATTAAAATTATAATATAGTAATAGAATAAGATTTATCTTAATTAATTTTCTTATTCTGAGCTATATTCCCTTAATACTTGGGGCATTCATTTGTGTAGTGCCCTATCATCTCATATTTGAAAAATTGAACATTGTAATTTTCTTTCTTACCCTTACATTCACGTGATTGGTGTAATTTCTATCTAAACTTGTAGAAAACTTCCATTCCCTTTAATAAAGTACCAGAGTGTTTCTTTCCACAATTATCACTTATGGGAAAACCCTTATTTACCTTCTTTCACTTATCTATTTTTTTATTTGTCTTTCTATTCTTCTCTTACTCCACTTTGAAGTGATAATAATTATATAATTCTTTCCCTATCTTGATAATACATGAAAATATGTCCTATTCTGATGATAATTTTTGTGATACTATTTACCTTCAAAATATTAGCTTAAGACCATCATGGAAATGATCATTCATACACATTGGATCACATGAATTGATACAATTCCCATTCCTGCTGCTATGTTCCATTTCTAAACAATGTAATACACTATATTATATCATAACATTATGAAACAGAATGTATAATATAAAAACTAGTGAAACACTTAACACAAATTGAAAATTTAGGTCTAAATAATATCAAAATCATAAGATTGGTTTCTTTGGGAATATTTCCAAATTCCGTCATAGGGTTTTGTTATCTAATCTATGATTTTCTAAATTTATTTCACATGGTTTCTACTAAATTTCCTCTAATTCCAACTATAACAACCCCAAATCCTATTTCTCAGAGATGTGGTCACTTTTTTACATTAACCAAATTCAAGTAGTCAAATCTCGAAGGACCGATTGGTTTAATAGTCTCGGTAAACTAGATACATACTTGAATTTCACATAGTATTTTATTTGAGCATTAATTCATTTAAAATATCCCTATATATCAATCACAATAAACTTCCTATAATTCTAGAGAAAGGAAACATAAGAAAGGGGTGGGCTCTAATGCTTAGTAAGGGTATGCGTACAATAAAATCTATCATGAATAAATAATGCATAATCAATATGGAAAGGTAAATAACTGAACACACATGACATTAAATCAATAAATTTAGAATCAAATTCATCTAGAGATAATACCATTATGAAAATATCAGGGATAATAATAACTTAATTCTCAATAAAGGAAATGATTAATTATTAGACGTTATGTTCTCAGGCATATGATACCTCTACCATAAAGACCTTTAACAAGACAGTTTAAAACTAGAAGTAGAAACCAATTTAATTTGGCTAGTTTATTTATCTCATGATACCTATAGATGCATTGAGGGTATGTATAATTCTGGGCCCCAATCACTACTACAGGTCCAAAACATTCCACAGATATTGAATGATTGATGTAATTCATGAATCAATATTCCTTATTATAAAATATCTACATTGATTAAATGATATGGATTTATCAATATTTCCCCAGTTAATAAAATAAATTTAAAAGTAAAAATCATATGTAAAAATGGAATTTGTCTTAGGCAATAATTATATCAATAATACCAGAATATGAATATTTAAGAGAAATTAAATATTCAATGATCATAGGTAAGTGAATGATTCAAATAATGGTATCATTAAAACATATAACCAGTGGTGAATAATTAAAATAAAGGATTTTTTGTCATTGATGAATAAAAGTACCATAAAAATATCATTAAAAACATTTTTGAGGAACAATATCTTTTTCACTTTAAAATTCACTTTTAAAAGAAATGTTATAAACATGAAGAAAGAAATTTTCTTTGAAAACAACCCTATAAAAATGTAAAGGAATATTCAAATAATTAATACATCATGATGTAAAATCCACTCATGTCTTATAAGTTAAAAAAACATTCCTTCCATATTCTTATCAGAAAATTCACAAGGTACCACATTTAAAAAATAAAAAAAGATTCCTTTCAAACCATTTTGTAAAACTAAAAACATGGTCAAAAATAAATTTTACCAATTTTAGAATAATATTAAAAAAAATTTTTAAAAAAAATTTAGAAAACATGGACATGGAATAGAAATATTTCCCAGTGTGGACCTAAACATAAACAATCCAGAATAATAAAGAGATTGTGAAATAAACCCTAACTGCTTTGGTAAATTTTGAATCATATTCCCCATGAAAGAAAGAAATTTATATGGATATTTATTGTAACATCCAAAGTAATTAAATAATTATGGATTTTTATATCTATGTATATTTATGAATTATATAGTGTTTTAGAGGCTTAAAATGAGAATAAATCCAATCTTAAGCATAGAATACTCTAATATTTTTAAAAGATTGTTTTACCGCCTTTTGATGGAAAGCCAATTTTAAATATAACTTTTGAAAATTTTATAAGATCTATTTGTCAAAATAAACTTATTATTTAGAATTGGGACATTGAAATTTACTTTGGATAAATTTTTGGTATTTTACTGAAAATGTTCATTTTTTAATGAATAGTTAAAAATACTGCATTTTACTTAAAAATTTATTTTTCATATAATTTAATTATATGGTTAGATTATCTTTTTAATTGGTTTAAAAGTGTAATTAGAATATATTTTTACCATTTAATCCAATAGTGGTCATTATAATTACTTTCACTTTGAAATTGGACATAAACAATTGTCAATCTTTTGATAGATATTGTTTCTTAAAAATACGCTATTTGTTTTGACAACGGGAATTATTTTTAAATTAACTACTGCAAGTTATTTGTTTTGAATTTGGTAAAATGGATTACATATTTGGAATTAGAAGGTGTAAATTATGTAATTAATAATCTTTTGTTTTTGGACATTTTGAATAGTAACAGCGGTAATTATCTTTAATTATTGTGATTAATTAGTAATTGGGTAGTTAAGGGTAATAAAATAATATCATAATAATATAAAATGTCCCCAAAATGTGTCCTAATTCTATTTTTTGTGTCATGGCCTACCATGGGATGCCTTGTTCCAACTTAGGGACCCCATGGAATCACTTTTGTGTGATAGTGACATTTTATCAATTTATTTTTAAAGAAAAGAAAATATAACAAAAGTATGTAACACCTAAGTAAAACAATTTTAATTTTGTCTAAATAAATGATATCTTAGACTTTAAATAGTAATTGGAAAGCTAAAAATATTTCCTACATCATGGTATTTTTTTTATAATTTTTAGACATTAAATAAATAAATTTATTAATGACACCATGATGATGTAGTGATTACCTCATTAATGAACGATTTAAATAAAATGAAAAGATAAGGTAAAATCTAAGACTTAAACTTGTCAAAAACCTATTGGATGGGTGAATTTAGAACCATTATCACCTTATCCTAGAAATATATCATTGTGGGACCTTTAAAATCCGAAAATCATTTTATAATAAAGTAACATTTCAAGACTTTCCAAGAGTGACCCTCCTCCCTCTTATAAAAGGCCCCCACCTCTACCACCTTACCCACACCTCTCAAGCCATTGTCTTGGCCAAAATTTTCTCATTTTATCTTTCCACATCCCTCTCTTCTTCCTAGAAGCCTTACCTTAGGCATAAATCTCTTCAAGAAACCCTTTTGGTTCAAACTAAAGGGAGTTACCAGATTTAAAGGTAATGTCTTCTCTTATGTTCTTTTGTTTTATTTTGCTTCACCAACCCCCAAAACCCTTTTTATTACTTTATTTTATAAAAAAACCATTATATTAAATATAATAGGATGTTGTTATGAGAATTATTTTATTTACACTTACACACACTCTCGTCTAATGGTTAAAGAACATACTGTTTCTGTGGGTGGCGAATTACTACCTCACGAAATGATGACTGTTCAGTATTCTTTTAACACCTCTCATGGTGGCCATTAAGATGTCACTATATTTATATATGATTTATATTATGTTTATGTTTTCCTTATGCTTCTGTATTTTTCATTTATGTCATACCTTTATGATTTCTATTATGAGTAAACGTGATAATTTCATTTTAGGAAGTGCGGACTACCGCCCCCTCAAAGTGATTTGAATCGTTAATGCCATATGTGGGATATATAAAGGATAAAGTTAATGGTATTACATATGATATCATAATATAATTATAATATACCTTTATATCATTATGATTTCATTCCATTAAATATGAAATAAAAATGAAAGTAGCGTTCATGCGTACGTACAGATTACCGTCTCCATGAACGGTGCATTTCATTTCTTACCTCTAAATGTTATTTAATATTATAAATGCATTTATATACTGGATATATATGATATATATGATATCTAAATCATGAATATAATTCTAGATATAATGGATATTTTACAACATGAACAACTTGTAATTATAAGAAGTTTATTTTTGGCTTAAGTACCAAAGATTGACAAAACGACCGTTATTAACTTAAATAATTACATAATGTTCGAAACATGGTAATAAGTGATATAAAAGGAATAATGAACTTGAAAAAGGTTCTTAATCAAGTAGAAATTAACTCTAGTTTATTATTCAGGAGATTAAAGAATGATCGAGTCAAGTCGGACACGAGGTAAGGGACTTCGTCTCAATCTCCTTTAATTGAGGCATATTTTGTTTTATACACAACTTTATTTTATATGGTGTATAAACCCCTTTGACTTTTAATTTTATTCAAAAGGAATCTTTTTATATGAATAGTTTTACTAAATGAAAAAAGGGGATGTTGTTGTCTTACGTATGCGGCGACAATGACTTCTCCGCCGTCGTGAACATTATTTGAGTTTCGGCTTCCTCTAAAATCCATAACTTTTTTTAAATGAAAAATAAATACCATGTTTTACTTTTATTTTATTTTGGTATTGAAAATGGTTTTGATAATGTTATGATTATATTAGTGTGTTTTTGATATCTTGTGATTGAAATGTGGAAATGTTATGTTTCCTTTATGCCTGTTTTATGTGATACGATTATGTTATGGTTCTTGGGAATTGTTTATGAAGATGGGTGGTTCCGTGATATACTAAGGGAGGGTGAGCCCGATATAGATCTCCAATTCATTGGGTAACGCAATGGGGTTAAATTCTAAGGTTTCTCCGAAGAGATTTAGGGAATATACTGTGATGGGTATTCCAAACGTAACCATGAGGGTTACTCCCTATGTAAGAATGTTATGAATGACTCAAGTTACCTTTATGTCTTATGATTTCTATGAGTTATTCATGAATCTTGTGATTTCATGAGGTATGTTAAAGTGCTTATGTTTTATGAGTAATGTATGATTTCATTGATTCTTATATATACATGGACTAATGTTTTCATTCTATATTTTTATATCCCTTACTGAGCTTTTTATGCTCATCCCATGTTTTTAAAATGTTTTTCACAGGTAAAGGGAAAGGTACATGGTGTGATGATTGTGTCGAGGAAGTGTCAAGAAAGAATCCATATTTTATTTTAAATATTTTTCCTTAATGGGAGAAAATGAATACTATCTTTTATGTAACCACCTTGTTTAAATGTGGAATGCAATGCATGATTTATGATCTAATTATCTAAAACTCTAAACCTCAAAAGATCCTTAATGTGTATTCTTGTAATAACTCAAGATTAAGTAATGTTTAAGGCTGGGGCCTTATAGTTGGTATTAGAGGCCGGTTTAGATAACTTTAGGAGTTAGAATTCTATTAAATGATTATCCAAAAATATTTTTGTATGGTAAAATTGAAATGATATAGAATTTGAAGATTACCATGTTGCTTCATCTAAGACATGTTTGTTCACAATGGTTTTCCACAGAGGAAACAAGGAAGTAGTGCTAGGAAGGCATACAAAAGGAAATGACCTTCTAAATCAGAATCCCGAGATGTTCGGAATTGGAACTGAACAATTTGTTGCAGTAATGGCGCAGTTGAATGAAGCAATAAATGGTGGTGGTATCCATGCACGAGATCAGCCAGATCAACCACAGAGGAACATGTTAGTGGTGGAAAATTTCATGGGGCAACATCCCCCATCATTCAGAGGATCATCTAACCCTGTGCTAGTTGAAGGGTGGATTAAAGAACTGGAGAATATTTTTGATGTCATGGGGTGTTCAGAAAATCAAAAGGTTAGTCTTTCTGTTTACCGTTTGGAGGGTGAAGAAGATCAGTGGTGGCCGATGGTTAAACATATCAGGGATGCTGATGAGATTGATGCTCTTGACTGGGATGAATTCAAAGGTATGTTTCTTGAGAAATATTTTCCTAAGGGTGTTCGACTTTGGATGGAAAAAAAATTCTTGGAATTGAGGCAAGAGGAAGACTCAGTGGTTGCTTATGAAGAAAAGTTCACTCGATTGTCAAGGGATGCTCCAAATTTTATCCGAGACCTTAATAGTAAAATCAATTGTTTTTTACTTAGGATCAAATCCAAAATATCGAAGGGAATTAGCTTCTCATGAGTTCAAAAGTTATGAAAAGATTGTTCAATGTGTTGAGAAGGTGGAAATGGAGTTTTCCGATGATCAAGTGTTCTATAACAACTAACAGAATAAGAGACCAAGGTGGTAGGAGAAAGGGAAGAATCCTTCAAAAAGGTCTGATGGTATGAAAACTACATTTTAAGTTTGTGATAAATGTGGTAAAAATCATGCTGGGGAATGTCTTTTGAATTCTGGAAGGTTCTACTGATGTGGTAATATGGGACATAAGTCTCGTGATTGCACTGAAAAAGATCAGGGTGATGGTAAGACCAAATTTGATTTACATCTAGTGAAATGTTTCAAGTGCAATGAGATGGGTCATTATGCAAATGAGTATTCGACAAAGGGCTCGAATGATGGGAAGAAGTCATACTACAAGTAGAAATGTGTGGTGAAATCCTTTGAAACTACTTCAGTAGATGTTGGTCCATGAAATGAAGTTGTATCAGGTACTTTGTTTGTTTTTTCAGATTATTCCAATGTGTTGTTTGATTCAGGTTCTACACATTCTTTTATCTCTGAAAACTTTTATAGTAAATTGGGAATTACATCTCAAGAAATGACTCCTGAACTTGTGGTAAAAACACCTGGGGGAAATATTGAGGCAAAAATAATTTATAAGAATCTTCCTATCCTTATATGTGGAAAGAACCTACTTTCAAACCTTATTGTTTTACCTCTAGTAGAGTTTGATGTTATCCTAGGTATGGATTGGCTCTTTGTTTACCATACTAAGATTTATTGTAGATCTAATGAAGTTTATTTTCAAAAAGAATTTCAGTTTGTGTACAAGAATGAACCCTTACTGTTGATAACATATCAAAAGGCTAAGAAACTTGTAAAATATGGAAATGAATGTTACCTTGCACATATTGTTGAAAATATAACAACCGTTCAGATTAATGACGTGACAGTGGTAAATGAGTATCCTGATGTTTTTCCTGACGAGTTACCTAGAATAATACCATATCAGGAAGTTGAATTTACTGTTGACTTAGTTCCTGATGCTAATCCAATTTCAAAACCCCCTTATCGAATGGATGAAATTGAACTTTTAGAGTTGAAGGAGAAATTGCAAGATTTATTAGAGAAAGGTTTCATTCGACCTAGAACATCACCATGGGGTGCACCTGTCTTATTTGTTAAAAATAAAGATGGTTCAATGAGACTTTACATTGATTATAGATCCTTGAATAACATCACTATTAAGAACAAATATCCTTTACCTCATATCGATGATTTGTTTGATCAGCTCCAGGGAGCTCAGTATTTTTCAAAGATTGACCTGAGATCAGGGTACCATCAGTTGAAGGTAAAGGAAGCAGATATTCTGAAGACTACGTTTCGTACAAGATATGGCCATTATGAATTTGTAGTAATGCCTTTTGGGTTAACCAATACACCTACTGTATTCATGGACCTTATGAATATAATTTTCCATGATTTCTTGGATAAGTTTGTGGTTGTTTTCATTGATGATATTTTGGTGTTTTATAAAATTAAATAGGAGCATGAAATTCATTTAAGGGTTATTTTTCAAACCATAAAAGAAAATAAATTGTATGGGAAATTCAAAAAGTGTGAGTTTTGGTTGCAAAAAATTTCTTTCCTTGGTCACATTGTTTCTAAAGATGGAATAACTATTGATCCTGCAAAAACAAAGGTTGTTGAAGAATGGACAAGACCCACAAATGTAACCGAGATTTGTAGTTTTCTTGGTTTGGAAGGCTATTACTGAAGGTTTGTTAAAATTTTTTCACAGTTATCTAGTCCAATGACTAAGTTAACTCGAAAAGGTGTTAAGTTCATCTGGACAAAAGAATGTGATGATTGTTTTCAAGAATTGAAAAGAAGATTGGTGAATGCTCCAGTTTTGGAACTAACTTTCAAGAATGGTGAGTTTTTTATCTACAGTGATGGTTCATTGAAAGGACTTGGTTTCATCCTAATGCAGAATGATCAGGTAATTGCTTATGCTTCACGTCAGTTGAAAACTCATGAGATAAATTACCCTACACATGATTTGGAATTAGCTTTTGTTGTTTTCACTTTAAAAATTTGGAGGCATCATTTGTATGGAGTAAAGTGTGAAATATATACCGATCACAAAAGTTTAAAGTATATATTCACTCAGAAAGAATTTAACATGAGATAGAGGAGATGGATAGAATTAATCAAGGATTATGATTTTACAATTCATTACCATCCGGGAAAAGAAAATAAATTGGCTGATGCTTTGAGTCGAAAAAGTAATGCTTAATTAACCATGTTATGTTTGAAACATGATCCTTTGGTTAAGGATTTTATGAACTTTGGAATAGAAGTTGTTGGTGCAGTATGTTCTTCTGTTTTGTTTCAGGTATCAGTGAAATATTCTCTAACAGATAGAATTAAGCAAGCACAGAAGCAAGACACCGAGTTGCAGAAAAAGGTAGAGCTGGTTCAGAAGGGCATGTTACCTGAATTTAACATTGATAATGATTGTGTTTTGAGATTCGAGAAGAGATTGTGTGTGCCTTGTGATTCACAGTTGAAGAGAGAGTTGTTATGTGAAGCTCATAGTTCTCTGTTTTCAGTTCATCCTGGATGTACTAAGATGTATAGAGATCTTCGAGAGTATTACTGGTGGGATGGAATGAAAAGAGATATTGCTGATTTTACTGTGAAGTGTTTGACTTGTCAATAGGTTAAAGCAGAGCGACAGTTACATAAAGGGATGCTTCAGCCTTTACCAGTTCCAGAGTGTAAATGGGAGAATATATCAGTGGAATTCTTTGTGGGATTTCCAAAGACACCTCGAGGTAATAATGAAATCTGGATTATTGTTGATCGCTTGACTATATCTACTCATTTACTTCCTATACGAGATAAATTTTCCCTAGATCAACTTTCTCGTTTGTATCTTAAAGAGATAGTTAGGTTACATGGAGTTCCCCTCTCCATTGTATCTGATCGTTATCCTAGGTTTACTTCTAAATTTTGGAAAGGCCTTCAGAAGTCGTTTGGTACTGAATTAAATTGTAGTACAACTTTTCATCCTCAATCAGATGGGTAGTCAAAATGAATAATTCAGACATGGAGGATATACTACATGCTTGTTCGATGGATTGTCAGGGAAGTTATGACCAACATCTTTCTTTGGTTGAGTTTTCTTATAATAACAGTTTTCATTCCAGTATACAAATGGAACCATTTGAGGCATTATAGGGGAAGCAGTGTCGAACTCAAGATTTTTGGGATAAAGTGGGTGAAAGGAACTTGATGGGACCATAATTGGTAGAAGATTTGGTAGAAAAAGTTCAGCTGATACAGAAACACATGAGAACAGCTTAGAGCAGGCAGAAAAGTTATGCGGACAACAGGAGGAAGGATCTCTCTTTTAAGGTAGGTGATCATGTGTTCCTCAAAGTTTCACCATGGAAAAGTGTGATGTGATTAGGTAAGAAAGAAAATATGAGTCCAAGGTTCATTGGACCATATGAAATTCTATAGAGAGTTGGATCAGTTTCATAAGGAGTGTATTTACCTCTGAGTTTATCTCAGGTACACAATGTTTTTCATGTTTCAATGTTAAGGAAGTACATGCTAGATCCATCTCATGTTTTGAGTCCAAAGGTAGTTCAGTTGGAAGAGAATCTATCTTATGAGGAATAACTGGTCCAGATTCTTGACAATAGGGAGAAATTATTGTGGAATAAGGTGATTCATCAAGTAAAGGTTTTGTGGAAAAACCACATGATTGAAGTGGCAACATGGGAATCTGAAAATGCAATGAGGGATAAATACCCCCACTTATTCGATAAGTAAATAAATTGTGGGGACGAAATTTTCTAAAGGGGGAAGGATGTAACATCCAAATTAAGTAAAGAATTATGGATTTTCACATCTATGTCTATTTATGAATTAGATAGTGTTTTAGAGGCTTAAAATGAGAATAAATCCAATCTTAAGCATAGAGTACTCGAATAATTTTAAAAGATTGTTTTACCGCCTTTTGATGGAAAACCAATTTTAAATTTAACTTTTGACAATTTTATAAGCTCTATTTGTCAAAATAAACTTATTATTTAGAATTGGGACATTGAAATTTACTTTGGATAAATTTTTGGTATTTTTCTGACAATGTTCATTTTTTAATGAATAGTTAAAAATACTGCATTTTACTTCAAAATTTATTTTTCATCTAATTTAATTATATGGTTAGATTATATTTTTAATTGGTTTTAAAGTTTAATTATAATATAGTTTTACCATTTAATCCAATGGTGGTCATTATAATTAATTTCACTTTGAAATTGGACATAAACAATTGTCAATATTTTGATAGATATTGTTTCATAAAAACATGCTATTTGTTTTGACAATGAGAATTATTTTTAAATTAACTACTGCAAGTTATGTGTTTTTAATTTGGTAAAATGGATTCCATATTTTTAATCAGAAGGTCCAAATTATGTAATTAAGACTCTTTTGTTTTTGGACATTATGAATAGTAACGACGGTAATTATCTTTAATTATCGTGATTAATTAGTAATCAGGTAGTTAAGGGTAATAAAATAATATCATAATAATATAAAATGACCCCAAAATGTGTCCTAATGCTATTGGTTGTGTCATGGCCGACCATGGTATTCCCTGTACCAACTTAGGGACCCCATGGAATCACTTTTGTGTGATAGTGACATTTTATCATTTTATTTTTAAAGGAAAATATAACAAAAGTACGTAACACCTAAGTAAAACAATTTTAATTTTGTCTAAATAAATGATATCTTAGACTATAAATAGTTACCGAAAATATAAAAAGTTTTACTACATCATGGTATTTTTTTATAATTTTTAGACATTAAATAAATAAATTTATTTATGACACCATGATGTTGTAGTGATTACCTCATTAATGAACGATTTAAATAAAATGAAAAGATAAGGTAAAATATAAGACTTAAACTTTTAAAAAACCTATTGGATGGGTGAATTTAGAACCCTTATCACCTTATCCTTGAAATATATCATTTTGGGACCTTTAAAACCCAAAAACCATTTTATAATAAAGTAACATTTCAAGACTTTCCAAGAGTGCCCCTCCTCCCTCTTATAAAAGACCCCCACCTCTACCCCTTACCCACGCCTCTCAAGCCATTGGCTCGGCCAAAATATGCTCATTTTATCTTTACACATCCCTATATTCATCCTAGAAGCCTTACCTTAGGCAGAAAGCTCTTCAAGAAACCCTTTTGGTTCAAACCAACGAGAGTTACCCGATTTAAAGGTAATGTCTTCTCTTATGTTCTTTTGTTTTATTTTGCTTCTTCAACCCCATAAACTCTTTTTATTCCTTTATTTTGTAACAAAACCGTTATATTAAATATACTAATATGTTGTTATGATAATTATTTTATTTAAACTTACACACACTCCCATCTAATGGTTAAAGAACATACTGTTTCTGTGGGTGGCGAATTACTGCCTCATGAAATGATGATTGTTCAATATTTTTTTAACACCTATCATGGTGGCCATTAAGATGTAACTATATTTATATATGATATATATTATGTTTATTTTTTTCCTTATTCTTCTGTATTTTTTATTTATGGCATACCTTTATGGTTTCCATTATGGGTAAATGCGATAATTTCATTTTAGGAAGTGCAGACAACCACCCCTCAAAGTGATTTGAATCGTTAGTGCCATATGTGGGATGTATAAAGGATGAAGTTAATGGTATTACATATGATATCATACTATAATTATAATATACCTTTATATCATTATTATTTCATTCCATTAAATACGAAATAGGAATGAAAGTAGCGTCCATGCGTACGTACGACTTACCGTCTCCATGAACGGTGCATTTCATTTCTTACCTCTAAATGTTATGTAATATTATAAATGAATTTATATACTAGATATATATGATATATATGATATCTACATCTTGAATATAATTCTTGATATAATGTAAATTTTACCACATGAACAACTTGTAATTATAAGAAGTTTATTTTTGGCTCAAGTACCAAAGATCAACAAAACGACCGTTATTAACTTAAATAATTACATAATTTTCGTAACATGGTAATAAGTGATATAAAATGAATAATGAACTTGAAAAATGTTCTTAAGAAAGTATAAATTAACTCTAGTTTATTATTCAAGATATTAAAGAATGATCGAGTCAAGTCTGACATGAGGTAAGGGACTTCGTCTCAATCTCCTTTCATTGAGGCATATTTTGTTTTATACAGAACTTTCTTTTATAAGGTTTATAAACCCATTTAACTTTTACTTTTATTCAAAAGGAATATTTTTATATGAAGAGTTTTACTAAACAACAAAAGGGAATGTTTTTGTCTTACATATGCAGTGACAACAACTTCTCCGCCGCCATGACCATTATTTGAGTTTCGACTTCCTCTACAGCCATAACTTTTTTTAAATGAAAAATAAATACAATGTTTTACTTTTATTTTTTTTTGTATTGAAAATGTTTTTGATAATGTTTTGATTATATCAATGTGTTTTTGATATCTTGTGATTTAAATGTGGAAATGTTATGTTTCCTTTATGCATGTTTTATGTGATACGATTATGTTATGGTTCTTGGGAATTGTTTATGAAGACGGGTCGTTCCGTGATAGACTAAGGGTGGGTGAGCCTGATATAGCTCTATAATTCATTGGGTAATGTGAAGTGGTTAAACACTAAGGTTTCTCCAAAGAGATTTAGGGAATATAATGTGATGGGTATTCCAAACGTAACCATGAGGGTTACTCCCTATGTAAGAATGTTATGAATGCCTCAAGTTACCTTTATGTCTTATGATTTTTATGAGTTATTCATGAATATTGTGATTTAATGAGGTATGTTAAAGTGCTTATGTTTTATGAGTAAAGTATGATTTCATTTATTCTTATGTATACATGGACTAATGTTTTCATTTCGTATTTTTATATCCCTTACTGAGCTTTTTTTCTCATCCCAAGTTTTTGAAATGTTTTTCACAGGTCAAGGGAAAAGTACATGATGTGATGATAGTGTCGAGGAAGTGTCAAGAAAGAATCCATGTTTTATTTTAAATATGTTTCCTTGATGGGAGAAAATGAATACTGTCTTTTATGTAACCACCTTGTTTAAATATAGAATGAAATGCATGATTTATGATCTAATTTTCTAAAAATCTAAACCTGAAAAGATCCTCAATGTGTATTCTTGTAATAAATCAAGATTAAGTAATGTTTAAGGCTGGGGAATTATATTTATATCCCATAATTTCCATGATAATAATCAAAAATTAAATTCATGTGATGTATATACACCACACAATATAAACAAGTACTATATAAGGCATGTGTCCCACATAAATAAAAGTGAGATAAAAATACCTTACCTTAAACTTTCCTTTAGTTGAACATTATTTAACCACATGTATAATGGTTTAAATAATTTTATTAATTTATAAAATAACCATATTAATATTCACTATTTCATATAATCCTTATATAACATTTTACCACCCGTTCGTTAATAATATTTCATTTTTACCATTATTTCTAGTGTTAACTGCTTTATTTTTCAATGCATTTTTTTAACGTCAGTTCCTGTTCATGTGCATGGGATATATATTAATCATATATATAATTTTATTAATTAAATAAGTATCATATTTAATGATTAAATACTTTTTTATAACCATTATTTATAGATGTATATTGAAAATGAGTCACATTTCTTCGTGGAGATGGTAGCCTGTACATACGCACGAGTGACAATATCATTCCCTTAATAGTGAATGGGTACATAAGTGGATGATATATTAATTTTATGGAATAAATATAATTTAATTAGTATCATATATATTCATTATATATATCATTATAACCAACTATGTAAAGTGATGATGGAAAAAGAATTACACCACTGTGTGGAGACGATAAGCCATACGTATGCCCGCACGATGCTTTTGTTCTTCACAAAATGGATTAAAGGTGGAATATTGTTATATTATAATAATAATATAATATCATTTTCCATATGATAATGTATTTATTAATTTATTATGTAAACAACACATTAATAGGAAGCATAAGAAGAAATAAACTTGAAAGAGTTGGTAAAGACGATTACCTCTTCTTCAGTAAAATTCCTTTAGATTTCTTCTTAAGGGATATAGGATTGGTCTTTTAGAAAGATAAAAATTTATATAACTTGTATAATAATTTTAGTAATATTAATGGGTGGGGTTTGGTCAATATATATGGATCAATGCGGTGCAAATAAATGAAGAAAGGGTTTCCTTTTTATAATTGAGGTGAGAAGCACTTTTGAAATTTCTCAAAGTAATAAAATATAATATGACTATTCTAGAGAAAAATGATTAGAAATGTACTATAAATGAATGGGAGATGAAATTATAGACCATATATTATCCACTTTGTTCTTATTTAATATTTTTATGATTTTTAAATAATTTGATAAAATATTATTCCCATAAAATATCATTACTTTCAATTTTGATACTATTCATTACTTTGACTTTAAAAACATAAAGACTATAACTAAAATTAGAAAAAAAATATTTTATTATATAATAAAATTTTATTTTAATATATATAATTAGTCTATCATCTTAAATAGATTAAATTATGTTACTTTTAAAATTTTTGATATCATTTATTTGATTATTCCAATAATTAAATAATTACTGGATCATCATTGTGTAATAATTTAAGCTAATTATTTCTTATCTAAAAACAAAAAATTAATTACCCTGATTAATATTAATATTTTATATTTAAAAATAATATTTATATTCAAACATATACTTTGTTTAACACCATATTAAACATATTATAGTTATTAAGAATTAAAGTGTGACATTTTTGACTTTTTCTTAAATAAAATACTATAAAGGTCATAATATCATACAAGTGGCCCAAAAAGGTTATAAATTTATCCCTTGAAATATTATTGTCTATTTATACTCATAAAATAATATTTAGGTAAATTTTTGGGTTATTCTACAATTCTCTTATCATTGTATTTTGAACCTAATTTACCTGATTTACCCTTTATCATGGTAATAAAATTACTTAGTCTACTATTCATATCAACAAAAAATAAAAGGTAAATATTTAATAAATTTGTATCCAATGATTAAAAATATTTAATATATTTTTCAAAATTCAAAACATAAAACTTTTATAATTTAATTTAAAATTAAACCCGCAAAATGCAACAAAAAACAATTTTCTTGAAAAATGCGCTTTTAATCACAAAAATGTACTTATACCAAAATAAGATATAAGGATGATTAAAATTTACTTAATTAGATTATATATAACTAATGAGTACTTAAGTTAATTTTAGATCAAATTAAAATCATAAAGGTACTTTTTAATACAATGAAAATGATAGTTTTATAAAAATTGTATTTTTCACTATTCACTAGAAAAATAAGCTTTTCAGAAAAATACCAAATATCCATGATAAGATAATTTTAGTATTCTGATTTAAATAATGATATTATTTTTATAAAATAAAATTTATATATGTTTGATAAATTGATTATAATATTCACTCATAAAAATCAAGGAAACCATTTTTGAAGAAAATATATTTTTTGAAGAATAAAACGACTTTAATAAAAATAATTTTCTTATTCATAAATATTTAATTAATACATTAACAATGAGTAGTATAATTATATATTTCATAATGTGGTTAATACTATTAATTCACATCAATTTTACGACTAGGTTATAACGGTCACATAATAATATTTCATTTTCTGTTTAAGTTAGGTGTTGCGTATCTTGTACACTATCGAACATAGTATTGTTTTAGAATATCGGGGTGTTAGAATACATATTTTGTATATTTAACATGAATATTAGTATATTAAGGGTCATTTTAAAGTTTCTTTGACATATAAAAAGGAAGATATGTCCTTGACCAGTATGATTGTACCCTACGAATCCTATTTATCAGAGCTTATGGGGGAGATAACATCACTAGGATTTTCCCTTGACCAATACAAAGAAAATATTAAATAACTGAAGCTTGATAAAGAATATTTATAGTAGAAGTTTAGTCTATCAAGATCAAAAACCAAATTATGTTAGCTGAACCACCACATGAAAATCTCACTATCGCACAAATTACCCTTAGAGAATTCACTAGTGTAATAAAGGGATTTGTATCTAGAACCTAAGAGTATGGATTTTAATATTCTATTTTTAATAAAAAATTATTATATTTATCCCTTTTTAATATTAATTTTTAAATTATAAAATAATGAGTTTGATAAAATTATATTCTGATATGATGAAACACTAATTGTATTTTTTGGAAATGTGTAGTTTCAATCTAGACACTCTTTCTGAAGAATTAAATAATTTTTGAATTAAATATAATTTTAATAAAATATTATTATTAAATAATATTCAAATATAAATCATAATAAAATTTTATGAAGTCAAATGTAATTTTTATAAGGGTCAAAACTCTGTTATTGTAAGAAAACCAACATTTTTCAATAAATGGCTATTTTCATTTAAAATTATAAATTATCATATTTAGAGAATTATTTGGATAAAATAAATATTTTTTTTGAAATAATAACTTAGAAGTTATCCAATGATGATTTTTTCATGAATTTAAAAGTTAGTTAAATTATCTAGTAAAAATAAAATACGGTATAAATATATGGTAAGTATCATGAAATCATAATGATCTAAAAGTAATAAAATACATTCCATAAAATTATACATGAAAAAATTTATTTTTTATTTTTAAAATAATGTGTTTTTTAATTTATTTGATTAATTTTATAAAACCTAAATGAAAACTCCTAAACCTATATTATATTTTAAGGTTTTAAAATCAATTCTTTATAATCATGAATCACTTTCACATCACCAAGGGAATTATTTTAATGTGTTCCATTCTTAAACTTATTGAATAATGAAAAAATCCTATTTTTTATAAACCATACCAAAAACCATGTGAAGGTTTTCTGTTTTTGTTACTTTATCATATAGTGTCTAAAACTAAGTTTTGAAATAAATAAATAATTATCCTCTCTTTTGTTATATAAACCCACCAAAACACCCATTCCAATTCACTTAAAATTATTATAGTATGAATTTAATCTACCCTTACCTCTATAGATCCCTATCAAGGTCCCTAAAATCTCTAAATAAGATCCTACTAAGAATTTAGAAGTTCCATCTCAAGGTAAGATATCCTCTCATTCTCCTCTCTATTCAAGAACCTTATTTATGTCATGCCTTTTGATTTCCAATTGTTCAAGTTGGAATGTTTTTTCATGTCCCACCTACTGTCCTTATTATTAAAAAGTAATTATAGAACCTTTATCTCCCATTCACCCCTTATATAAACATTTATGTACAACCGTTATGCTACAGAAATTATCCTGAGATTTTCCATGACAAACATTTTTTTAGTGAATATCCATCTCTATTTCCACTCAATGGTATTAAAATAGTTGAACATATCCTTTATTAATTTTATAATTAAATATATTTAACCCAAAATCTGTAATCATGGGGTTAAAATTTATGAAACATATCCTTATATTGTATAATCTATGTGGAACACTTATGCATGTACATGATGAAAGTGACAGGAGGGCCTAGAATTATGTAGTCCTCAAATGCATTAGGTAATGTTTATATATCATGATATTATATGTATAGTTAATGTGATGTTATCTTAAGAACACTATATTATGTTTTCTTAGTGGTTATCCTTGACATATTTTTTTGATGTCATGTTTTATATTGTTGCCTCATTCATATGTTGCCTTTATATGATCATGTTATATGATTCATCATGGTTAAATATTATGATTCTCAAACCTATTATGTTACCTTGATATTCATATTGTATCAAATGTACTGATTTACCTTATGTTATGATTTTTTATTCACTTATTTGGATTTATAGCTCACTCATTTCTTATGTATGTCACCAGGTCACCGCTTGTAGTTTTATAAGAATCAAGAGAATCTACAGGCATGTTATAGAGTTTAAATTTATGTCATTGTAATTCATTACAATTTGTTATATTATGTAACTAATTACCCAAATACACTAGACATCATGGTCTTATAGGGTTTTATTAAGTGTATATTTATGTAATAAAATATGAATTAAAGTGTATTAAAATATGGGTTGTCATATTAATCACATTTGTGAGTGTGATCATATGTGAGATGGGAAATATCACAAGCTATTTTTCTCTTTACCAACCTCTACATATATTTTGGGATAAAATGGACAAGACATTATTACCATAACTTATTTTACTCTTCTTTGTAAAACATATGAAAACTTTACTCTCCATCAAGATATAAATTTCCCTTGGTTCTTCCTCCCTATAGAATAAGTGAATCATATTTATCTTTGATAGTACAAGCCTTTTTTATAAATTACATCGCATGTACATGGCCACAAAAATTAATGACACTGAGAATATTGTGACTTATCCCATCAACCAATAGAACATCAGTTCTCCTAAGATCCTTTCCTATAATCTTGGATTTTCCAGAACCAAAAATCTTAAGACACTTATTGTTCCTAAACCAAACAAGTCCATATTTATTATGATTTTTGTTTATAATGATGTATTTATATTTGGTTATATGTGATGTGAATCCAAAATCAACAATACAAAAGTTGGAATTGTTCATTTTTCTTAAGGAAATCTCAGCAACATTACCCTTCTCTAAAATGAATTTCATCACACATGTTAGATATGTGTGTTCCTCTATAATAGTTGTCTCTAAGAGCTATTTTTATTCTTTCAAGACTAAAAATATATTATTATTCACTAAAATTTTGTATGAGAGTCATAAATTTGGATTTCTTCCATTTTGAGTCATTTTTTATGATATTTTTTTCATTCTTGAATTCTAGTTGATTTCCGTATTCCCGAAACCTTTTTAATAAAAAGAATTTACATTAAAAGAAAATGAATGATTTGAAATTTCTATTGCCTATTTAGATTGGTGTTTCTCTTGGAAGGACCATCTGGTAATAGAGAACACATAATACATGTGTCCCAACTTTCTATAAGAAAAACATCCGACTCTTGAAGAATTATAATTTTTCTTGCCCATATGGTTAGTTTTCTTTCTGATGTTATGAAGATCTATATTATTTTAGGATATCCATGATTTTTGTTTTATATTAACCCTAGATTTGAATTTATCTTTAAACCACTAAAATTGAAGAATAGGAATGTGTTGTTCCTCAGAAACCCCATTGGATCAACTTGATGATGATGCTTATATATTTTCTGTCACCATTCTAGGTGTCACTAATAATTATTGATCTTAACACTTTTGACACTAATTCAAAACTTCATACTATATATCCTCAATTATATTCACTCTATCATTAATATTTTTATCTAAACCATCAATGATTTAGGGTTTTTATTCAATTTTAAGATTCATTTAAACTTCTTTCCTTGGATTTTATATACTTCTAGATATGTGTTTTATAATTTCGGAATTCATATTTAACTATTGTTCTAATTATTGTTGCATTTAGATCTTAGAACCATGAACCACTCCATTGAACTTCTTAGTATTTTCTCTCTATATATCAAGTTCTTTAAGGATATCCTTATATTTTACCATCAGATCAACCCTTCCAGAAACTCCATTTTCATCATTTGTATCACCATTTCTTGGATTATTTTCAATAGCCATCAATATATAAACCCTAATATTTATTATACATTAATTTATGATTTATTACATAATAACACACATAATACAACCCAGAAGATTGATAATTCTAGTGTATTTGGGAATTAGGCACATTACATAACAACTTAAATTAGAGAATAAATTTCTATTATTACAAACTTCCTTAACATGATCATAATATAACTTCATACTTAAAACTGCATGGGATAACCTGGAGACATACATAAGGAAGGGGTGAGCTATAAATACCAATAATGGAATAGTCATGGGATAACATGAATAAAGAAATACATGTTAGAAAATAGGAATATAAATGGGGAATAAATGAGTGATAATCATAAACTTGAATAATAAGTTATGATATAACATGATAACATAAAGGAAACCTGAGAAATGTGGAAACAACTTAAAACATTGCATCATAAATATAGTTCAAGTATAAATGCCAAGACATCATGAGGGAAAAATTACCATGATTGATAAGGTTCACTACCTAATCCAATTCATGAAGTCTCATGAGACTAAAAAATACCCAATGCATTTGGAACTATATAATTATGGGCACACCCATCACTTTTATTTCATTCACATGCATAAGTGTTCCACATAGATCATACAACATAGAATAATTTATCATCAAATGTTATTTCAATATCAAGGAGTGTGTAAAAAATATATGTAAATCCCCAATCATATAAGTATAAGTACATATATGTGAACACCCTTTATAGTAAATGGGCATGGGTATTCACTACAAAATTGTTTGGCATGGAAAATCATGATGAAATTTTGGCAGCATAACGAGGAAACATAAATATTCATGGGAGGGGTTTATGAGAGTGAAATGGGTATCTCATAATTTAGAAATCATAGGGGTAGTAAGGGGGATATGAAAGAACATATACCAACATTATGAATTGTAGATAAAAGGCATTAGATAATGAAGATTCTTGAATAAATAGGATAAGAAGAGGATCCCCTTCTAAATTCCGACATGGTGACAGGTGTACATAAATATTAATGAGAGGGATTAATTAGAGATAAAGGGGTATCTAATCATTTATAAATAAAATTAATGGTAATGGGGATATTAGGGAACATATCACTACATTAGGAATTAGGGATAAAAGGCATAATATAATGAATATGCTTGAATAAAGAGGAAAAGGAGAGGATCCCTTACTAAATTTCATCATGGTAACATGTGTACATAAAGGTTAATGGGAGATATTAATGAGTTTTAAAGGGGTATAAAATCATTTATAAATAAAATTTAATGTAATGGGTATATTTAAGAACATATCCAAATATGAAAAAATTGAAATTAAGAGGTATACCATCAAAGAGGTTCTTGAATAAAAGGAGAGTGTAAATCCCTTACTAAATTTTAGTATAGTAACGACTTTGGTAAAGGTAAAAATGAGAGTGAATAAATTATATATCATTAAAATAAAATCAAATATCCAGTAAATTAATGTTTATAAATGAATGAAAATATAATCCATTGAAATTAAAAAGATTAATTTCAAGGAAGGTGATTGAATTGAAAGGAGGATAGAAAAGGCCCTTACATTTAGAGTGTGATTAAAAATGATTGGGAGGAGATTATTGAGAGCTTGGGGGAACCTTAGTAGGACTATATAGAGTATAGGTAATAGTAATGACGTAATATAAGGTTTTTTAGTGAAGATAAATGAGATATTGGGTGGGTTTATATAGGAAATGAATGAATAATTTTCTATAATTTCTCAAACTTAGGTTTTGGAATCTATATAATAAAAAAAAACCTTACTGTGGTTTTTGACCATTATTTTAGAAGTATAAGGGCTGAAATTATTAAAATAATACCCATGCCGATGTGGAACTGAGTCATGTCCTTACAGAAATGATTTTAGAACCTTAAAATATATTATAGGTTTTGGAGGATTCATAAAGGCTTTATAAAATTAATAAAATAAACTTAAAATCACATTATTTTAAATTTTAAACCTATATTTGTTCATTTATACCATTTATATTATTTATTAAATTATTTTGGGTCATTATTATGTCATAATACACACCATATATTTATAACTTAATTAATTTTTACCCAAAAATTCGGTTGTCTTAGAAAATTATGAAAAATTAACCATTATATATTTTTTATATTATGATTCAAAAAATTATATTTATTTTATCCAAATAATTTTATAAATATGTGATTTTTCACTTTTAAAATAATAATAGATATTTATTGAAAAATATTGGGTTTTTTTGACAATAATAGTTTTCAAACCCTTAAAAAAGTACACTTGACTTCATAAAAATTATAAGACCATTTATATTTAATAGAAATTATTTAATAAAAATATTTTATTAAAATATTATCTATTTTAAAAATCCATTAATTCATAAAAATAAATGCCTTAATTGAAATTCCATATTACTCAAAAATACAATTTATGTTTTATGGTATGAAAATATTTTTTTTTATTAAACTGATTAATTAATCATTTATAAAGTAAAAAGAATAAGGAATTAATAGAATAATTATTTCAATGAAAATTAATTATAAATATTCATTCTGTTAGGGTTAATTTTTTTAGTCTTTTTTAAATTATTTTTTCTGTTAATTAACTTATTTTCCTTTTGTTATGGTAATAAATATTTACTATAGTTATTATTAGTATTGTTAAAAAATAATGTTGATATTTTTACCTAATATTAATGACTATGATTCAAAATATGGAATAAATTTTATCAAAATCAATTCATAGAGGTTGAATAATATAGTTTAATATAAAACCCGTAATCATAATGGAAAACAGTTTTCTAAGAAATACATTTTTAAAGAAAAGAAGATTTTACTTTAACTCTATAACCAGTAATCTTCATTATATGATTTTTAATTAATATATATATATATATATATATATAATCTAAAAATTTCATTTATATCATTTTTTATTAGGGGTTATTTTAGTTAATTAAAATGGAGAATCATTATGCATTTCAAAACTGTTTAAAAAAATGCATTTTTAATCCTAAAAATAAACTTATATTAAATTACAGTATAAAGATAATTTAAATGTAATTAATTTAATTAAATATAACTAAATAATACTTATTTTACCTTTAAATCAAATTAAAATAATAAATTTACTTTTAAATTAATTAATTTATCAAAAGAAATGACAATTTTACATAAAAACTATATTTTTCACCATTCATTGGTAAATCTATATTTTCTAAGAAATCTTATATTTAAACCCTCATTTAATTTTTATATGATGGTTTCAAAAATGGATTTTGTTTTATCAAATAAATTTTATAAATTTTCTAGAATATAATTATAATATTTTTTCATAAAAAGAAATAAAAATCATTTTTAAGAAAACATATTTTGGAGAATAAAAAGACATTAACAAAAATTGATTGATTATTTACTAATTATTTATCAATATATTTAGGAAATATATATATTTAATAAAGTAGTTAATCCTAATCATATTTAAAATTTAATGTAAAGGTTAAAATATTCATATTTAAATAATCACTATTTGTTTGGGTTCCATGTTGTATATCACATATTCTATTGAACATAGTTTTATCTTTTAAAAAAAATTCAGGGCATTACATTCTCCCCCCATTTAATGAATTACATACTCTAAATTTAAAATTGAACATAATAAGTAATGTTTTGAAACTTGAAAATATCTTTATTAAGAACCCACATTATAAAAAGGGTTAATAAAACATCCTTTTGAAAAGAGAGAAAGGGAAGTATAATGGTCATCGCATAACTAGGTTTCAGAGTAGGATAGAATTAGTGAGAATTGAAAACATATAATTGAATGATAAAAATAAATCCAAATAAATAATTGAGTATGATATAGAAAATGGTCAGAATAAAGTCAATGACCACAAAACCATAAATCTAAGATGGATAAAATGACTATCAATTTATCAGAAATGATCATAATATGAAAACATTTTTTATTCAAGATTATTTTTCCAAAGTTAAGGAATTAATTTATCATCTAGACTAGTAAAATAAGGAAATATAATTTCTTAAAAAGCATAATTTCATCATTTAATTAATTTCCACTATAATAACATATTTTTCTCTAAATGATGAGAACTCAAGATATTTTTTTATGCTTGAAGCACTATATTAAACTTATAATAAATCATGTAATACACCAAAGAATAACAAGTTATTAATCATAGCTTTACTAAATCCAAAATAATTAGCATAAAGTAATATAATAATAAAAATTAATAAACCTTAATAAATTAATCTAAAAAATTCCACAAATAATCCTAAAGGTTTAGCATAGATCATTACTTAAATAAATACCAACATATAACACTAATAAACTCAAAATTAAAGAGAATTTTAACTTCAAAGGTTGTCTTATAACCTTAATATTACACTTAAAAACATAATATCATTCTCCCCAAATAATAAAAATGGTTATATATGACTTATCCAAATAAAAAATCTCCCAAAATATCTTTAATCACCTTAAAATAAAAAATATTTGATCCTTTAATATGTTTCCCAAAACATCATACTAAACATTAATCACATAAATCTTTAAAAGTGGTATTAATGATTTTAAAAATAAGATTATACTTAGATATATCATCCTAATAATCTTTAGGATTTTACCAACATCAATCACCTATTAAGGGTTATTGATTCCTTTATCATGTGTTTTTTAAAATATCACATTATCACTAAATCAATTTTATAGGTTATCAGTACCATTCAAAATAAATTTAAAGTCCTTAAAGAAAAAATACTATAGAAAAATCCTTAAATGTTTCATTATTAATATATTCATAATTTCATTGATATAATACTTCTTCAATATAAATCTAAAATACCAATACATAAACACTTTAATACTTACACATCAACTATTTCTATAGCATATGTCATTCTTTATTCTAGGATTCAATCATTAGATTATGGTATTGACTTGGTTCCTCATATTTCTATCAATTATATAGAATGAAGGGAAATAAGGGATGAGTACTTTGAAAATATTAAACACATAATCTGGAATCCAATAACATTAAAGGGATAATTTATAAATGAAATGTATTCCCTTAACTTAATAATTTATAAGAATCAATATAATTTATCCCTTATCTATTTCCTAACATAAAATCTTATGGGAATTTTTAGTCCCTTAATAATGGTTCATAATTAGATTATTAATATAACAAATCATATTCCCCAAGAGTGTGAAACCATGTGTAAATCAACGGCTGTTGTTGTTTACTAGTTCCCGATTAAGTCTAGAATAATGCAGTGTTTTTGGGTTTTAACCCCAGGTACATCTGTGCCAGAGCCACATCCACTTGTAGTATATAGACACAGATATATTTTATTGAAAGACAATTAATCTATAATTTACCAAAATTTAGTGTTATCTTCTTATGTTTAGTCTTATCCCTAAGTATTTCACTATATTTTTCTAATCCTAACCCCCAAAATAACTAAACTTTCCTTTGATACCAACTATAACAACTTTTCGCTTTATTAAAAATTAATTAATGATTTATTACATAAGAGAACACATAATAAAACCTAAAAGATCAATAATTATAGTGTATTTGGGAATTAGGTACATAATATAACAACTTAAAATAGATAATACATCACCATCATTGAAAAATTCCTTAACATGACCATAATATTCCTTCGTACTTAAAACTGCATCGGATAACCTGGGGACATACATAAGAAAGGGGTGATTTATAAAACCCAGTAAGGGAATAATCATGGAATAACATTAAGAAAGTAATAAGTGTGACAAAATATTCATATTAATGGTATATAAAAGTAGTGATAATCATAAACATGAATAAAAAGTCATGATATAGCATGTTAACATAAAGGAAACATGGGAAATGTGGCAAAAAATTAAAACATTTCATCATAAATATAGGTCAATGATAACAAATAAAAAATCATGACGTAAAAATTACTATGATTGATTATTTTCATTCCATAATCCCTTGAATGATGTCTCATGAGACTAAAAAGTTATCCAATGTATTGGAGCACTATATAATTCTGGGCACACCCATCACTTTCATTTCATTCACATGCACAAGTGTGCCACATAGATCATGCAACATGGAATCATTTATCATAACATTTTATTCTAAAATCAAGGAGTGTGGAATAAATACATTTAATTTAATAATAAAATAATTATATGTGTGTAAAGGTGAACACCCTTGATAAGAAATGGGTATGATCATTCACTACATAATTGTTCGGCATGTAAAATCCTGGTGAAATTTCAGCAGCATAACGGGGGAACATAATGATTCATGAGAGGTATTGATGATATTGAAAGGGGTATCTCATTATCTATACATCAAAGGGTAATTAAAGGGTATATTGAATAACATATCGAAACAATCAGAATTGTAGATAAAAATTACAATACAATGAAGATGCTTGAATAAAGAGGAGAAGACGAGGATCCCTTACTAAATTTCAGCATGATAATAGGTGTACATAAAGGTTTATGGGAGGTATTAATGAGATTGAAATAGGTATATCAACAATTAAAAATAAAGTGAAAAGTAAGGGGGATATTTAAGAACATATCCCAACATTAGAAATTAGAGATAAAAGGCATAAGATAATGAAGATGCTTTAATAAAGAGGAAAATGAGAGGATCCCTTACTAAATTTTGGAATGGTAACAGGTGTATATAAATGTTCATGGGAGAAATTAAAGAGAGTTAAAGGGGTATCTCATCATTTATAAATCAAATTTATAGTAAGGGGGATATTCTAGAACATATCCCAACATGAATAAATTGAAATTAATATGTATAACATAAAAGAGGTGCTTGAATAAAAGGAGAGTGGAATATCCCTTACTAAATTTCAGCAAAGTAACAGCTTAGGTAAATGTCAAAATGAGTGTGGTTAAATGATATATAATTCCAAAAACATAAATTTTATAGTAAGGGAATGTTTATAAATTAATGAAAATATAATAAATTGAAATAAAAAGAGACTAATTTCAAGTAAGGTGCTTGAATTGAAAGGAGGAGAAGGAAGGTACCTTACCATGAGAGTGTGATTCAAAATGACCGGGAGGAGATTATTAAGAGATTAGGGGAAACCTTATGGGAATATATAGATGTTAGGGAAGATTAAGGACGTTCTAAAAGGTTTTTAGTGAATATAAATGGGAACTTGGGTTGGTTTATATAGGAAATGAGTGGAGAATTATTTATAATTTTCAAGCATAGGTTTTGGAATATATATAATAAAATAACCAAAACCACAAACTTTCATAGGGTTTCTACCAAAGAGGGTTTTTTTTATTTTTTTATAAGGATAAGTTCCAAAATTATTAAAATAATATCCATGATGATGTGAAAGTGAGTCATGTCCTTAAAGAAATGATTTTAAAACCTTAAAATATAGTATAGGTTTTGGAAGATTAATAAAGGCTTTATAAAATTAATAAAATAAACTTAAAATAACATTATTTTAAAGTTAAAACATATATTTGTTTGTGGATACCATTTATATTATTTTTTACATCATTTTTGGGTCATTATGATGTCATAATACACACCGTATATTTATACTATATTTAATTTTTACCCGGAAATTCTGCTATCTTAAAAAATAATGAAAAAATAACTATTGGATAATTTAGACATTATGATTAAAAAAATAATATTTATTTTATCCAAATAATTTTCAAAATATGTTAATTTATTTTTGTAAAATAAGAATCCACATTTATTGAAAAATGATTCATTTTTTGGACAATAACAGTTTTCAAACCCTTATAAAAATTACATTTGAATTTATAAAAATTATATGATCATTTATATTTAATAAAAATTATTTAATAATAATAATTTGATAAAATATTATTTATTTTAAAAATCAATTAATTCATAAAAATAAATTCATTAATTGAAATTTCTTATTTCTAAAAAAATACAATTTTTGTTTTATTATATCAAAATATCTTGTTTATTAAATTGATTACATAATAATTTATAAAGTAAAAAAAATAAGTAATAAATATAAAAATTATTTCAATTAAAAATAAATATATATATTCATACTGTTATAGTTACTTTTTTATAGTCTGTTAATTTTTTTTACCCTTAATTAACTTATTTTTCTTTTGCCGTGGTAGTAAATATTTACTACATTTATTTTTCATATTGTTCAAAAATTAAGTTGACCTTACAAGCCTAATATTAATAATGATGAATACAAATATAGAATAAATTTTATCAAAATAAATCCATAGAGGTTGAATACTTTAATTTAATATAAAACCTACAAGAATAATGGAAAACGGATTTTTGAAAAATACATTTTTAAAGAAAAGATAATTTTACTTTAAATTTATAACTAGTAATATTCATTATATGAATTTTATTTCATAGAGATATATATATGTTTCAAACTATTTCACATCACACCACGTATTGATAGGGTGAGATGGTCCCACCAGGAATTGGCAGTGTATCATTTTTTATGTTATTAAGAAGGTTCCGCATTTGCATGATCCCAGTAGACGATTGAAAATGGGGTTATGTGTCTGTGCAATCAGCCTATTTTGGGTAAGATGCCCTCAGATGGTCTCCATGGGTTTTATTCATGGAGATAGAAACAACCAACGACCCTAGTATCCATGATTCATGGAACTGCTTTCCAAAGGTAGGAACTCGTTAGATGATGATTTGGCCAACGACACTTCAAGACTCAATTGGTCAAGAGGATGGGAGGTTGGGATCACCACACCCTTTTGGGAGGAATTATTTCTTACTCTTGGAATCTCTTATAGATTTAATCCATGTTCACAGTTTGTGAATGTAACACCCTGATATTTTAAGAGAAATATATTTTTTAATTTCATTGATGTCTTGTACGCTACACCAATATTAACTTGCGCTATACACAACATTGTATTAGCTTGCAGTATACACAAACACTATTATAGGCTTGTGTTTCACGCTAGAGCAACCTTCCTCGATAGTGTGTGTTATACGCAATACCGAGTTTCACTAAATAAGATATTACTATAATATTATTATGAACTAGCCGTTATGAATAGTAATACCCACTTTTTGAAATTTTATAAATTTTATATTTCAAAATGGACTTCATTTTTTGGATTCGGAGTATTGAAATTACCCTAGGGTGAATTTTTGGTATTTTTTTTCTGAAAACTTTTAATTTTGATGAATAGTGAAAACACTAGGTTACTATTTAAAAAACGACTTTTTATTTAAATAATTATCTATTATATTTAAATTTATTTTAGGTTAAAATTTATACATGATACCTATACAAGTTCAATTTAATTCATTGGAGTCATTTTATAATAATTTTAGACATATAAAAATTTTATTGAACTTTTCACAGTCTTTTACCCACCTCCTAGGAGAATTTGAAAATTTACATAAAACTTAATTCTACCGCTTATGTGAGTAGAATTTAGAAAATCCGAGAGACACGGTTAATATTAAGGAGTAAAATGTGGTTCAATAAGATAAAAATAATTTTTGGTGAATAGTAACTTTTTACTTTTATTTACCACAGTTAAAAGTAAATAGGGTAATTAAGGGTAAAAATGATATTATTATTACCCTAAAACATGTCATAATTCTATTTGATATGTTTAATTCGACCAAAAACAACCTTAGGAAGAAAATATTACCGTTTAGGTCCACTTGGATTTGATTTGGACATTTATTATTATTTTATTTAAAGAAGAGTTAAAATAGTTAAAATCAAACATTAATAACTAAAACATTTTTAATATAGGTTTATACATAAGATAAATCCGACTATAAATATTCATTAGAAAGATAAAACGTTTTAATACATAATAGTATTTTATTTATAATTTTTAGACATTAAATAATTTAATTTATTTATGACACAATGATGATGTAGTAATTACCTTATTAATGAAATATTAATATAATTGATATTATAAATACCCATATAAATGTAATTTGAGACTTTTTATGAATTAAAACAATTTTATAGGTTAACATGAAATGTTAGTATTGATTTAATCAACTTTTTTCGAACTAATCATGCTGTTATGATTTTCACAAAAATCAATTACCAAATAGTTTCAAAATTGACATAAAATAGTATTTAAAACAAATATTATATTATTAATTGTTATTCTATTCCTAAAAATATAAGGTTCGTCCAAATGACTTATATAAGGTTATATATATTAATAATGAACCACTTGGGGTTCGTTTGGCCTTTTATAGTAATTTTATTAACCATATAGTATAAGAAAACAAGAAGACACGGTACAAGTTAAATTATTTAACTTAGAGTTAAATATAAATGATAAGGTTAAAATAGTAACCTAAACTTGTATAAAACCTATTGGTTGAGCTTATTTAGACCCATACCCAATTTATATTATAAATAAATCAATTTTGAGCTATTATAAACTGAATATGACTTTCTTATAAAATAATAGTTTAAGTTTTTCCTAAAGTGCCCCTCTCCTCCCTTATAAAAGGGCATCTCCTCCCTCTTCTCTTTACACAATTTTGAGCCTTAAAGCTCAGACAACCCCTGAACATTTACCTTATAAACTTACCTAGAAACATTATAGAGGTTCTGGTCACCACAAAAGACCAACTCTAGTTCCTTAAGAGGAAGCTTAAAAGAGGTGCGTCAAAGAAGAGGTAATCTCTTCTACTGATTCTTTCAAGTTTCTTTCTTCTTCAACTTATTCTTCTTTAGTTGTTTAATTATAAAGTAATAAAATAAGTATCACTAATATAATTATATGTTATTATAAATATGAAACAACCCCATTTCACCTTATATCCATCATACGGAAAATGAAATCACCACGCGTGCGTACGTACGGAATACCGTCTCCACGCCGTGGTGTAATCTGTTTTTCCACCACCACCTTACTTGGATGGGTATAATGGTGTAAATAATAACTATATATATTTATTATAACATCATACTGATTCTGTTATATTATATCATCAACTCCAATTCAATTCAATAATTATGGGAACGATATCATCGCTCGTGCGTACGTACGAATTACCGTCTCCACGACGCGATGAGATTCATTCTCCATGTTAACCATTCAAGAATGATTATAAAGAATATATAATGAATAATAATTAAATATATGACATTATAAATCTAATTTATTTATGTATATATATATATATTTTTCATCTACTTACTTCCATTCAAGTCAATAAGGAAAGGAAAACAACGTTCATGCGTACGTACGACCTACCGTCTACATGAACAGTGTATTTCATTTCATTTATCTATCTATTATATATATATACTGAATATATATGATATATAAATCATGATTTACATTATGGAAGTAATTAAATCATTATATAAGTAATAATAATATCAAGAACAACATGTACAAACACGTACGATAAATACAACGATTTTACCCAAAACACTGCTTTAACATGGAATTTATAAAAGAACGGGTAATATAATGTCATAAGTGAACCATATATGATATCATAACAATGAATATGATTCTTTAATAAGTCAATGACATTATTTAAATCATTATACAGGAGGTTCGGATATGTACGAAGCATATCGGACCTAAGGTAAGGGATAATTTTGCAAACCTCATTTTTATCCGAGATTGCATATACGTAAGTATTTACTAGGGTTGTATTTTTCATCCATGTACATAAAAATGTTTTGAATAAAGTGTTTAATATTATTCCATGTATTTATAAAGTCATGTTTACCCCTCTTTTACTTTTACATTGATTTATGTAAGGAATCTTTCTTTTGTTTACCATACGAGAAACTTTTTGACTTTTCTAGCAAAAGTACGAGGAGAATATTTTTTTAACTTATACGGAATGAACAGATTTTTAGGGTTTTATAACACCTTATTTTAACAAATATTCCTCTACAATATTTCATGATTATTTTCAACAAAATAATTTTCTTTTAAAATTTCATGGCATTTTGTGAAAATAAAATGATTTTGAAAAAGAAAGGATAGTTTCCTTAAGAACTCATTTCAAGTGTTTTATCAAAACTATTTTCCATCTAAAATGACAGTATTTAAAATGTTTATGTTTCAAGAATAATGTCTCTATTATTTAAATGGTGTGATTTTTCTTATGATGAAATGATATCCATTTGTTTTATATGGATTATGTTATGATGGGATGATCTTTATGAAACCCATTTTATTCTTTGGTTTATGATGAATGATTTATGTTTATTTTGTGGCACAAGTAAGAATAATTTAATTATGAGATGGGTGGGACCTATATCCCCCTTAAATTCATTGGGTAAATATTTATATCTCATGAGATAGACGTGGATGGAATGGTAAGTTAATCCGGTTCAGTGATACAGGACTGGAACGAGGAGTGAACTCGATTCAGAAAGGGACTTTGTCCACTAAGATGGTCTAGGTAGCAATTACTTGAATACTATGGAAATCATATCATGTGATTAATAATTTTCCACAATTAAATGTTTTATTACCATGATATTTTTTCATGATTAATGTTCCTTTATGACCCATGACTTACATACTGTAAAGATTTATTTTACAACTCAAGATTTTGATGTTTAAACTTTATGTTCATGTTTTGAAGTTTAAATGTATATGGTTTGTTTTATTTTCTCCATACTTACCCTTAATGAGAATTTGAGCTCACCCTCTTTATGTTTTATTTTACTCAGGATATAAAGAAAGGTTTTAGGTAAGAAAACAAAATGGGAAGATCTTTATGGAAGATGTTGAAGATCTTTCACCCTGATTAGAAGATTATGTTCTGAGTTTCCAAAGACACTAAACTATTATGGTATTTGAGTCTTGGTTCTTGTTATGTATTAATTATTCCGAAAAAGTAATGTAATGTCCATGTACATCAAGATTTGGGTCTCTACAGTTGGTATCAGAGGAAAGGTTTAGTTAACCTTTGGAAACTAGGATGCGAAAACTTTAGTGAGATCTCTAGAGATATTTCTAAGGTATGTCTAGGGATGTCCCTAAGGTTAAGTATAAGTATAGGTTATAGTACTAGAATTATGGTAACGATATTAAAATTAAACCTAAGATGTTAGATATTGAAGTTACTCCCACTTTATTATGTTGTTTTCCTAGAATGATTTTGCCTCTCACAATATTTTTTTTGGGTTTTAGACGGTGTCTGGAACCTGAAGGAACCGTGTTGATAAATGTAATGGACGCTGTAATGATTTTCCTCCTGAACAAACCAACGTTATAGGAGATGGAGTGTAAAATCTTATTTCTATACTTACACAAGCTATGAATCATTCTGGACTTCCAAATGAGCAGAGAAGGGAACAATATTCTATTGAGTCCTTTATGAGGCAATGTCCACCTTCTTTCAATGGGTCTTTTGATCCACCTGTTGCTGAACAATGGATTAGTACCATTGAAAAGATATTTTCCATACTTCGCTGTTCATAACATGAAAAATTTATTTTAGCTGTTTACTGCTTATAAGGTGAATCAAACCAATGGTGGACTCTAATTAAGAATACAAGGCCCCAAGATGAAATTTAATCCATAGAATGGAATGAGTTTAAGAACTTGTTTTTCAATAAGTACTTCCCTCGTATTGTTCAAACAAAGATGGAGAATGAGTTCCTTGAGCTTAAGCAAAAGGATGATGAATATTTTGGTATATACGAAGTGAATTTTACAAGGCTTTCAAGGTATGTATTTGGATTTATCATCCAACCTGAAAGTAAATTTGATCGATTCTTCAGTGGCTTAAAACCACATCTTCTAAGGGAATTAGCTATAAGAGACTTCAATAGCTATGAAGAAATTGTGCGTTGTGTTATCAAGGTAGAAATGGAAGTTGGTGTTACATATCCAACTCATTATTTTGACAAGAAACGAAAGATGGAGTTCAAGGAGAAATCTCAGAACAATGGTGAAAAGAAGATGAATGTTTGTTTATGCTCAAAGTGTGGAAAGAATCATGGTGGAGATTGTCTAAAAGGTACTAGAAAATGTTTTAAGTGTGGAAAAGAAGGTCATCGAGCAGTTGAGTGTCAAAGTAATTGGAAAAAGGTAGCTAATGATTTGAATAGAGAAAAGATTACAGAGAATGCTCCACCAACACTTCAATGCTACAATTTGAAGGAAATGGGGACTTATGCTAATCAATGCCCTAATCCGAGTGTTAATGATGATCTACGTGAGAAACCTCTTAAGGAAAAGGACAAAGGGAAGTCACATGCAATCACTATTTGTGATGTTGAGTATGAAAATGATGTTATGGAATAATTAAGTGTTTATGTAATGGGATATCAAAATAGTATCATGGAATCTCATTTATAGTATCGTGGAATTTTGGAATATCTAGGTATTGGTTTTCAATAATTGTATGGTACTGATAACCATGAAATGTGATTGAAATATTTTTGGAAAGAAGATGATATTTTCATAATGAAGTGATAAGGAGAAAATGAAATGTTTGATAGTATTAATGAGCTCATATAAGGAAAAAGTGATATCATGATTTGAGTATATAGAAATTTTGGGATTTTGTTATAACTTTTTACATCATTCATGTTTTCACTAAGGTTCTATGGTAATTCATGTTTCAAAAGAATACATGATTAAGGTATTTATATGTTTGTAATGTGACTAACAAGATATATCTTATGATATATGGGGGATAAATTATGGTATTCACATGCTTGGTTGATGACATTTCTAGTAATCGTTTTCTTTATACTATGAGCTTGGATAGAAGTATTTTGGATAAGCCTAATGATTTGAAATAGATTATGTCGGACATAAGATAATATTTTTTAAGGATATAACTTTTTTTTGATATTATTTCTGGAATTTTATAATAATGTAGTTTAAAAAAAAGGACAACCTGCAGGACGGGCGACAACCCATCGCGTCGGACAAGGTTGCCGGAATCGAACCCACAACCGAAGTGCGACATGCCTTTATCGCCTACCTCTAGCCTATAGGAAGTCCTTGGTTAGTATAAATTAGTTTCAATTTATTATTTGGTATGATATATTAATTATACATCCATTTTAGGAACCATATACAATTAATCTCACCATATATGGACTTATGTATATTTAATAACTTTTTCTAACCTTTTATTTGAGATAGATAGAATGACCCACCATTTTATCACATGATCTGCTAATGCTTCACGAATGACAAATTAAATTTAATTTCTTTAAGAGATGAAGTGGAAATTGTTCAATGCATGAAAAATGGTGAGATTGTACCAAAATCAAGTAAGTATTTCTTTTAATTCAAAAATTATTCAACTTTAGGGAAATTATCTTGAAAACCAAAAAAAATGTTGTCCTAGTGTCCTTATATCCGATGAATCAGATGGTACCTTAAATCATCACAAATTTATGGCTTTGTGATTTTTGGATTTTTCGTAGCCATGTTCTCTACCACTCTCCATCAGAACATGATGGTTAGATTTCTCTTCCATATCTATATTTTCACCTATGTTATTCTATGTGAAAACCCAGTGATGAGTTAATTTGGTTAACCGTTACGTTTCATACATTAGTTTTTAAAATTAAGTTTTAGTATTCCTTTTTACGATGTGGGTTTCTATAAAAGAAATTTTCAAGTAGAAAATCATTTATAACCCTGACAAATTTCTAGGGATAAATTCATTTTAAGTGGGGAAGAATGCAACACCCCGAGATTTTAAGAGAAATATTCTTTTTAATTTCATTGATGTCTTGTACGCTACACCAATATTAACTTGCGCTATACGCAACACCGTATTAGCTTTCAGTATACACAAACACTATTTTAGTCTTGTGTTGCACACCGGAGCAACCTTCCTCGATAGCGTGTGTTATACGCAATACCGAGTTTCACTAAACAAGATATTACGATAATATTATTATGAACTAGCTGTTATGAATAGTAATACCCAATTTTTGAAATTTTATAAATTTTACCTTTCAAAGTGGAATTCATTTTTGGATTCGGGGTATCGAAATTATCCTAGGGTGAATATTTGGTATTTTTCTGAAAACTTTCAATTTTTGATGAATAGTGAAAACACTGGGTTACTATTTAAAAACCGACTTTTTATTTAAATAATTAATTATTTTATTTAAATTTATTTTAGGTCAAAATTGATACATGATACCTATATAAGTTCAATGTAATTCATTGGAGTCATTTTATAATAATTTTAGATATACAAAAATTTTATTGAACTTTTTACCATCTTTTACCTACCTCCTAGGAGAATTTGAAAATTTACCTAAAACTTAATTTTACCGCTTATGTGAGTGAAATTTTGAAAATCCCAGAGACATGGTTAATATCAAGGAGTAAAATGTGGTTCAATAAGATAAAAATAATTTTTGTTGAATTGTAACTTTTTACTTTTATTTACCACGGTTAAAAGTAAATAGGGTAATTAAGGGTAAAAATGATATTATTATTACCCTAACACATGTCCTAATTCTATTGGATAAGTTTAATTCGACAAAAAAAAACCTTAGGAAGAAAATATTACCCTTTAGGTCCACTTGGATTAGATTAGGACATTTATTATTATTTTATTTAAAGAAGAGTTAAAATAGTTAAAATCAAAGATTAATAACTAAAACATTTTTAATATAGGGTTATACATAAGATAAATCCGACTATAAATATTAATTAGAAAGATAAAAATATTTACTACATAATGGTATTTTATTTATAATTTTTAGACATTAAATAATTTAATTTATATACGACACAATGATGATTCTGTAATTACCTTATTAATAAAATATTAACATAATTGATATTATAAATAACCATATAAATGTAATTTGATACTTTTTATGAATTAAACTTATTTTATAGGTTAATATGACATGTTATTATTGATTTAATTAACTTTTTTTTTGAAATAATCATACTCTTATTATTTTCATAAAAATCAATTACCAAATAGTGTCAAAATTGACATAAAATAATTTTTTTAAAAATATTATATTATTAATTGTTATTATATTCCTAAAAATATAAGGTTCGGCAAAATGACTTAGATAAGGTTATATATATTATTAATGAACCACTTGGGGTTCGTTTGTCCTGTTATAGTAAGTTTATTAACCATATAGTGTAAGAAAACAAGAAGACACAGTAAAAGTTGAATTACTTAACTTAGAGTTAAATCTAAATGATAAGGTTAAAATAGTAACATAAACTTGTCTAAAACCTTTTTTTTGAGATTATTTCTAACCATACCCACTTTATCTTTTAAATACATGAATTTTGAGCTATTATAAACCAAATATGACTTTATTATAAAATAATATTTTTTGTTTTTCCTAAAGTGCCCCTCTCCTCCCTTATAAAAGGGCACCTCCTCCCTCTTTTATTTACACAATTTTGATCCTTAAAGCTCAGAAAACCCCAAAACATTTCCCTTATCAACTTAACTAGAATCATTATAGAGGTTATGATCTTCTTAAAAGACCAACTCTAGTGCCTTAAGAGGAAGCTTAAAAGAGGTGCGTCGAAGAAGAGGTAATCTCTTCTACCGATTCTTTCAAGTTTCTTTCTTCCTATAATTCTTATTCTTTAGTTGTTTCATTATAAAGTAATAACATCAGTATCAATAATATACTTATATGTTATTATAAATATGAAATAACCCCATTTCACCTTCTATCCGTTCTACAGAAAACGAAATCACCACGTGTGCGTACGTACGAAATACCGTCTCCACGCCGTGGTGTAATCTGTTTTCTCACCACCACCTTACTTGTATGGGTATAATGGTGTAAATAATAACTATATATAGTTATTATAACATCATAATTATTCTGAGATATTATATCATCCACTCCAATTCAATTCAATAATTATGGGAACGATATCATCGCTCGTGCGTACGTACGGATCACCGTCTCCATGACGCGATGAGATTCATTATACATGTTAACCATTCAAGAATGATTATAAAGAATATTTAATGAATAATAATGAAATATATAAAATGATAAATCTACTGGATATATATATATATATATATATGTCATCTACTTACTTCCATTCAAGTCAATAAGGAAAGGAAAACATCGTTCATGCGTATGTACGACCTACCGTCTCCATGAACAGTGTATTTCATTTCATTTATCTATATATTATATAAATATATACTGAATATATATGATATATAAATCATGATTTACATTTTGGAAGTAATTAAATCATGATATAAGTAATAATAATATCAACAACAACATGTCCAAACACGTACGATAAATAAAATGATTTTACCCAAAATGCTGCTTTAACATGGAATTTACAAAAGAATTGGTAATATAAAGTCATAAGTGAACCATATATGATATCATAACAATGAACATGATTTTGTAATAATTCAATGACATTATTTAAATCATTATACAGGAGGTTCAGATACGTACGAAGCATATCAGACCTAAGGTAAGGGATAATTTTGAAAATCTCATTTTTATCTGAGATTGCTTATATGTATGTTTTTACTGGGGATGTATTTTTCATCCATTTAAATAAAAATGTTTTTCATAAGGTGTTTAATATTCTTCCATGTATGTTTAAATTCATGTTTACCCCTCTTTGACTTTTACATTGTGTTATGGAAGGAATCTTTCTTTTGTATATCATACGAGAAACTTTTTGACTTTTCTAGCAAAAGTATGAGGAGAATGTTTTTTTACTTATACGGCGTGAATGGATTTTTATGATTTCATAAAAAAATATTTTCATGAATATTCCTCTACAATATTTCATGATTATTTTCAATAAAATCCTTTTATTTTAAAATTTCATGGAATTTTGTGAAAAAAATGATTTTGAAGAAGAAAGGATATTTTCCTCAAGAACTCATTTCAAGTGTTTTATCAAAACTATTTTCCATCTAAAATGATAGTATATAATATGTTTATGTTTCAAGAATAATTTCTCTGTTATTTACATGGTGTGATTTTTCTTATGATGAAATTATATCCATTTGTTTTATATGGATTATGTTATGATGGGATGATCTTTATGAAACCCATTTTATTCTTTGGGTTATTATGAATGATTTATATTTATTTTGTGGCACAAGTAAGAATGATATAATTATGAGATGGGTGGGACCTATATCTCCCTCCAATGCATTGGGTAAATATTTATATCTCATGAGATAGACATGGATGGAATGGTAAGTTAATCCAGTTCAGTGAATATTCCTCTACAATATTTCATGATTATTTTCAATAAAATCCTTTTCTTTTAAAATTTCATGGAATTTTGTGAAAAAAATGATTTTGAAGAAGAAAGGATATTTTCCTCAAGAACTCATTTCAAGTGTTTTATCAAAACTATTTTCCATCTAAAATGATAGTATATAATATGTTTATGTTTCAAGAATAATTTCTCTGTTATTTACATGGTGTGATTTTTCTTATGATGAAATTATATCCATTTGTTTTATATGGATTATGTTATGATGGGATGATCTTTATGAAACCCATTTTATTCTTTGGGTTATGATGAATGATTTATATTTATTTTGTGGCACAAGTAAGAATGATTTAATTATGAGATGGGTGGGACCTATATCTCCCTCCAATGCATTGGGTAAATATTTATATCTCATGAGATAGACATGGATGGAATGGTAAGTTAATCCAGTTCAGTGATACATGACTGGAACGAGGAGTGAACTTGATTCAGAAATGGACTTTGTCCACTAATATTGTCTTGGAAGCAATGCCTTGGCTACTATGGAAATAATATCATGTGATTAATGGTTTTCCACAATTAAATGTTTTATTCCCATTCTATTTTATCATTATTGATGTTCCTTTATGACCTATGCCTTATGTACTGCAAAGATTTATTTCACAACTCAAGATTTTGATGTTTAAACTTTATGTTCATGTTTTGAAGTTCAAATGTATATGGTTTGTTTTATTTTATCCATGCTTACCCTTACTGATCATTTGAGCTCACCCTTTTTATGTTTTCTTTTCCCTAGGATATAAGGAAAGGTTTTAGGTAAGAAAACAAAAGGGGAAGATCTTTATGGAAGATGTTGAAGATATTTTACCATGATTAGAAGATTATGTTCCGAGTTTATAAAGACACTAAACTATTACGGTCCTTGGGTGTTGGTTCTTGTTATGTATTAATTATTCTGAAAAAGTAATCTAATGTCCATGTACGTCAATATTTGGGTCTCTACATTGAATCTTTAGTTCATTCCCAAAGATTTTATCCATGGGTTACCCCTAGGTTACAAGATCATCATTAATATACATGGATTTGATGCCATAGAGACAATGCTGACTTAAGCCATGCAATGAGGTGCTATAGAGTTTATCTTCATCCAAGAGAGATGGAAGGTTGTTTGATATTGGGTTCAAACCCATAATATTTCCTTCCTACGTATCCTCATGAGAGGAATTAGATCCCACACAGTTCGATGTATCTTAACTGGACACATCACCTTTTAAGGTCATGTAACAGGGACCCATTCATGTAGCTTAATTCCATGCGGTGAGGATATACAGGTGAAAGATGACTGATAAAGACTTGGGGTGGGACTCATGCCGAGTCATCCCAAATTTCCTAGGAGATATTTGGTCTCTTAGGTGGCCATGACCCTACCGATCATATGGAATAGAGAACATTAGGGTTAATTTTAGGGTTGAATTTGGACCTTAGGGAGGCTTCCCACGTATCTCAGTCAAATGGGGAATCAAAGTACTCAAAATTATAGAAGAACATGGGATTATAATCTAAGTAAGCCCAGCATGAGGGCATGGTTTCTTGGGGCTTATGCAGGGGTGCTACCCATTTGGGGGGGACACAATTAGGTCTTACACCATAGAGGAGGCCTTAGTGTGAGAATTTCTTTAGGAGCGCCTTAGGAGACCGTCCCTTGAGCTTAGGCCTTAAATAGGCATCCTATGTATCCTTGTTAGAGCAGGAATTAGAGTTTTCGTAGTTCATTTAGCTTGGGGTTTACAAATGGGAGGAGGCCCATTTGCGAGGGTTGAGTCAAGACTTATTCCTAAAGAGGATTCCCTTTTGTCAGGGGTATAATTGGGTTAACCTTTGGTAAGGTCACCCCTTTGAGATCTGGCCTTCAAGAAGGAATCCTACGTATCTTGGTTAGAGTAGGAATCAGGGTTATTATAGTTCATTTATGGGATTTTCCGATGTCATATCATCACAGACCTCTAAACCCACTTGAGTCATGCTCAGTGTGAGAAACAAGAGGATGTGAAAGATTCAACAAGTGCGTACATTCACTTCTCCACTGATGGAAAATGAGTATGTTGATGGTGGAAGAGGTTGTGGCTACGAGCTCAACAGGAGATGGAAAGTGCATTAGGTGTGTCAATTCCCTCACTTGTGTTGATATCCAAGATAGTCAAATCTTGATGATCTATTCGGACACATCCCAAGATGAGGCAAAGAGGGTGAAGAGTGAAACCTCTTGCAAAAGGATAAGGGTTTACCTCAAGATGAGTTCCCTGATACAGGTTCTAGGAAAGGGGAGGAGCATCATCCCTAGTCAAAGGGGAGGGAAAGATTGACCTTCTCACTTTTCACTGACACTCATCAAAGGGAAAGTCCAGTGATTACCCCTAAACTCAAGAACAGGGAGGTTCACATTAGCATCCCAAAGTTGGTCCCTAACATACTTTGGGAATGTAGACTTGAAGACATTCTAGGGGTCCAAAACATTGTGGGAAAAACCTTCATGAATCCATATACCTTGTGTATGTATACTCAGAGGGGCGCGTTGATATGCTTGATGTTCAGATCATATAGGTCTAGTGGATTTGGAGGAGTCTTTGGCCTTATTCCAATGGACTGGTTTATGGAGGATCTATGGAGGACTGGAAGGTAAGGGAGGGAAATGATTGGATCTGGGGGTAAGGACACCCGAAGACACCCCATTCCATGTACTATTTTCTTATATGGGATAGGGAAAACCCCACATAGCATACTTCTATGAAGGTAGAGAGGTCGTCCATGTATCTAAGCGATACATGGACCTGGGTATGGACCACCATGTACCAAAGTGGTACATAGTCCTGGATGTGGTCAGCCATGCTGCCCCAGATTCTATCTGCGTACTGATGCAGTATGCAGCATGGGGTTCAATCCATATAGCGATGTACTATGCAGAGCACTGAATTAAATAAGGGTCCTGAAGCCTGTGGTTCATGAGTAATTCATCTACGAGGGATTTATGGTTCACGATCACACCAATTAGGTTCGTGGTTCACCAATTATTATTAAGTTCCTTATTTTTTTGGTTTGCAATGGGTTATACCTGTGGAAAAGTGGTTCATGGTTCGTACTTCATCCATGATTAAAAACCAAATTTGAAATATTCTCTGTATTTGAATTCTATCTTCTAGCCTCTAGGGTCTCCCTCATTCTCTATTCCACCCATCCTCCTTTTCAGTTACTATGGTGATCCTTTTATAGATAACTAGAGAAATCACATCTGTGGGCATGCAATACCATTTGAGGAATCCCATAAATATATAATTCAACCCACAGAAGACTTGGTCAATTGGGGTTTGCGAAGGCTGTGGTTTGTGAGACATGGTTTGTAGAACCCTTCCAGCTTGCTTTATCCATGAACTGCTTAGTTATGCAAGATGGTATGCAGTGACATTTCTCTGTTCGATTTCACCAATGACACAATTCGCAGAATCCTAGGTTTACTGGCCATTTCTCCATGGGCAAGAACCTCGTAGGTTCTTCCTTGTACCTATTTTTCACGGTTCATGCACCCCACGAACCTTTCCCAGTGATGGTACGCGGTGCACTAAAAACTCTTTGCAAAATTTGATTTCTTCAAGTTTCATATCAAGTTTTCAATACAATTTTCATCCATTTTACTTATTGGAATTATAGGAATATTTTATTCCTTATGAAAGGTGCATGTAGAAGTATTTAATTCCTTTCACAATGTTTTGAAGACCCTAAAAATTCCCCCATCTAAATAGGGTCCAATCAAAAAAAGAGGATCCTATTCCAATACAGAAGTGGTCCTAAACTGAAGTGGTTTGCGGTTCAGAGGCTAGTCCTGGTAGGGGGGACCATGCCTATTTATAGAGGCCCATGTAATTTTCATTTTACCATTTCTCATAGTGAAAAGGGCTCTCAACCTCTCCTCAGATTTATTTTCTTCCATATAACTAATCCTATGAAAAATCAATGTCCGGGAACTATTCTATACATTCCACAAACTGAATTCCTCACAGTTTCCTTTTCTTGCAAATCAAATTCGATTCTATGAACTGTGTTGTAGAATTTAAATCCTAAGTTTGAACTTCCGCGTAGTGAAATTATTACATGGTTTTCCTGTTCTTCACACCAAACTTTTAAACTGGCGAACTAATCTTTAAACTCTTTTAAATCAAACTTAAAATTTTAATAATAAAATCTTGAACATCTGCATAGTGAGGCCCTATTTTGCGGTTTATTTATTCCACAAACCACTTAGTCCACTATCCAATTCTCCATAGGCCAACACCTCATGGGTCTTCTGTATATTGAGGTAGTATGCGGGATGCATTCAGCATACTGATGCAGTTTGAGAGAAATGGCCTTGACATACCATTTCCAGGAGTAGTATGCAGAGCCCCATGTAGACCTTCTTTTTAAGTACTTTGGATATTTTTATGGATTTTTTCCAACAATTTTCTCATTGAACTGAATTTTCTATGGACTTTTGTGAATGAAGAATGAGATGAATCTCCCTTAAGCTACTGCCGATGCCGTTGTTCCTACTGAGGTTGTCGCTGCTACCCCTCTTTCTGCTGTTGATGAAATATTGAAGAACATGGAAAACTTAGTTGATGAAAAGACTCTAGTTTCCCCACTCCATCAGTCTCTGGAAAATATGCTTACTATGAGTCAATGAGAGTATCCAAATTTAGACATGCTTCCAACTTATGGATTTACTTTGCTATCTGACATGTCAATTCCAACATGAAATCAGGCTGATCAAACCACTTCTTGGATAACTAACACCTCCATTCCAAAGGCCTAGATCTCTTCCAGAGGATGATACCTTTAGAGAGATATCACTGCTAGGTCCCTACTGAGTTACGTACACTGAACCTTATGGGAGGTGCAACGAAATCCAGACAGGATGGACCACTTTTATCAAAGAATTGCGCGGAAGGCCACAATGAGCAAACAACACAGTTGTTCATCCAAGAAGAACCTTCATTCTAGAGGCTCATTTAGCTTATAATGGGGGTGTCCTTTTTGGGCCCGCTAGAGCTGCAAAGAATTCTGAGCTAATCTGCAGATTGTGGGACTATACGAGGCTACCTAGGTATCTCAGACATACACTCATCTGCCCAGTGCCCTCATTTCACAGCTCTTGAGCTGATGGATCCTAGACACCAATACCTTTCATTTGAACCATGGGGAGGTCGACATTAGAATTTGGGTCATATGGCTAATTTCAGGAGTCCCTATGGTTGGGGACATGTATGATGAGTTCCTACCTCCTTCTTCCACTTAGGACAATGAGGAGAAGACTCCACCTTTTTCCAAGAAACTCATTGTTCAGGAAAAGGAAATTTTGAAGGAATTCGATCTCTGTTTGAAGCAGGACATTCCTTTTATTGATTGGTTTGGTTTCTTTGTTAAGAAAAATGGTCTAGAGCCCCATCCACATAAACCTAGGTCCTTCCCTACCAATACAACTTGGAGATGAGCGATAACCAATTGGCCCACCTTGGAAGAGGGAAAATTTCCTGAATGGGGATGGGGACTCATTCATGATGTTGACCCATTATTTTGACTAGAGGCCTTCTTGGACATGTTTTTGAGTAGATGTTTCTTACCATTACGGGAATATGGTGGTGTGAGAGTCTCAAATTTCATCATGGACACTCATCTAGCCACTAGTAGATGTATCAATATGACTATTCCAGTACTGGTTAAGATTTATCATTTATTAGTCCAGATCAGCGAAGGGGTTCCACATTAACAGATGATTGGGCCCTTCCAAATCCTTTGGGGTTGGATAAAAGATCACATTGGAGGTTATAACTTTGTCAATTCCTTGTTGATTCCACATTCCATCCTCTGAATGTATCCTCAGAGTACCATTGGGGTTCTGTCGATGGATTAGGCCTCACAGGATAAGAAAGATGAGAATAATGAAAAGAATAAGAAAGACTTAATGGATTATCTCGATGACCACGGACGTTTTTCTTATCATCCTTACGATTCCACTTCCAGTACTATTGTGAATAATGAATATGAAGACTTTGTCAATCAAGGATAATTTTTTTCTTTGAGAGAAGGCATATTGGTTTCTTGTATCGAAGGGGATCTTATCTACGAGGGGTATGCACCTTGCATATTCAATCATCAATTTAATTGTGTCCAAAATTTGTGTCCTCCCAATCTCAATAGTTCACATCAAGAGAAACATATTATGATAGAACATCAACTGTGGATGATTTTTACCTAGGAGGACACCCATTGCCAGTTTAGACTTCCAGATTTCAAGAATTCCATACCCTTCCTCACCAGAAGCTATGCTAAGGCCTAGGATAAATCATATCCATATGTCCAATTATCTGATCTGGTTCCTATTGTAACAACCTACGAGCCATCCAGGGAAAAGGATAAAGAGAAGAAAAAGGAAGTTGTTGGACACTCTCGTCCAGGAAAAGTCCTTAAAAATATCCTCTATTCTCCCCCAAAGAAGGTCATGAAAGAAGGGGTTGTGAATTCACAGGTGGCCAAACAAGATGCTTAAGCTACTTCTAGGATTAAACCATTCGTCCCACATGAGGCTGATTTTCCGATGTCCTAGAGGCAATTAGACATTTTGAGAAGCTGCCAATACTTTCATGATCATCCCCCTTATGCCTTATAGAAGTTCCTATAGACTAGGGAGGTTTCCCTCACTAACATTGGTTATGTGTCCGCACATGTTGGCATCTCTTTCAATGAGGACCCTAAGAGGGTAGGTTGTTATCTTGAGGACATCGATACCCTAATCCATTTTTGAAGTGGTTGCTAAAAATACTCACATCGAGTACTTGACATGCTGTGAATAGAAACTGATGATGAAGATGATGATGTTGTTGGCTCACCTATTACAGCTATAATGGGAGAAACTTCTCACATACTCCCAAAGTCCCATAAACATTCAACCCCTGGGGGTCCCAAGACTACAGAATCACCCAGGAAGCATTTACATCAGATGAGACCTTCTCCTCTTCCCTGTACGAATCCTTCAGCACTATCCATCCTAGTTATAGATACATTTTCAGATGCTTGGAGGGTCTGGGATTAACTGAGGGAAAATGATTCTGATGAGGATATTTGGAGACTACTTCAAGGAGGACGCTTTGACCTTCTTGGTTTTAGAGGAGCCATTTTCCCAACCTATATTTCTAATGAAGAAGGGCCATATGAGGTGGATTCTTATCTGAGTGAAATGGAAAAATTCCTTCACACCTTCAAAGACAGGCATTACTGGTCTGACTTAGTAGAATTGATGGAAGTACTCCCATGGTCGATGACCATATAAGGAAATGTTGTTTTATCCACAAACCCTGAATTTAATTTCCTTTTTTGTGGATATGCTAAAGTCCCCCCCTTTTTTTTTAAATTTTCAGGATCCCGTAGGCTCTTGGGAAATGTTTCTTTACCTAGTTTATTCACTCACGGGCACTGTAGGTGGGGAGTGTACCCATTTGATTATGGGGGGTGATAAAAAAGTATATCCTAGAGATTGAGAGCATATAGAAGTAGTAATCACAGACCCTTATAAGACATTTCCTCCTCCGGGTCCCTTGGGTGCTCTTATTCAAGAATCATGTACATGGAAAACCAAGAAATGCAAACAGGTGTCCCAACTATTGAGACACGTTACGAGGGGAATCATAAGTAACTGTTTTTCACCTAGTTGTTGAACCGAGTTACCTTATCTTGTTGGATAATTATTATGCGTGTATTTTGATGCAAAGTCCATCAGTAACCAGGTGATAGTTTCTCAAGAATCTACGACTCCTGTTCCATTTATGGAAAAGGAAGAGCTGCAAACACTTATGATCGATCAAAGAAGAGTAGCAGGATTAGCCGAGGGGGTCGGGGCTATTGTTAACCCTTTTGGTGTGCCTGCTCTTGTTTGAAAAAACTCTTCCTCAATGATAGGAAAACATACAAAAGTCACAACCTTGATTGAACATGTTGAGCCTGTTCCCATGGAGAAATACATGAAAATTTTTATGCAAGGGGCTGAATCAAGTGAAGATCCCCAAGCATCATAGGATTTTGGAGGGATTTTAAGTCTTGAGGAGAAAACTATTCCCGATCAAATGGACCTTTCCCCTATATAGGGAGTACCTTTAGAAATTGATTCTTCACTTGAACATATATATCCTTCCTCTGTAGAATTCACAACCATAGGAGAGGATATTTTCCCATATCTTGAAAACTTGGAGCGGGCTATTGTGACTTTTTATCTAATTCTGAGAGAATTTGTGGTCTTAACTCCAAGAATCTCAAGACAAGTACCCTTTTCAAAAATGATCATACTTACAGGCCTAACATCAATGAGAAACCATCTAGGGGTTGTCCTAGAGGTTTCTGGTCTGGTCAGGCATGGTATTGGGCCATTGATTCCCTTAAGAGACTGTGGAGTAAAATTATTGATTGAAGACTTGGTTTCACCTTCACCAGGTAGTGATGTTACTGGGGAGGTGGTAGGTACTAAAGAATTAGTGGATATAGATTGGTTTTCCATTATTTCTATCACACTTTTTTTTGGGTTTCTAGAGTTGAGGATACTTACCCATCTTTCCTCTACTTTCATAACTGAAACCACATGCGTTATCAATTATAGAGGATTATTCCACTCTTCCTTCTATTTTAATTATCAGAGACGAGGTTGCTGTGGGGTAAATCCATGATGCAACTATTGAATCAAGTCCCTCTCTCATGACATTCATCCCTGACTATATTTCATCATTACGGAGTGACTCTAAGTCTGAACAAGAAAGATTTTTCGACCTTCATACCATCCAACAAAAGGCATGGAAGAATATTTGGAGATTAGTATCTCAGACTCAATTAGATCAGATGCTGATGAAGTTTCCGAAATTACACCACCAATTTATGGTTCAAGGATTTTGAGGATTCAACTATCATGGAATTTATGATGTAGTGATATAAGTGGTTACTTCTAGGGAAGAGATTGGTACACTTGAATCTCAACATTCTACTATAGAGTCAATGGATAATCTTGCTATTGTGAGAAAAATACTTATTAATGAAGCTTTCAATAAAGATGAAGCAGTTGTGAGGCTACAAAATGAGCTCAAAATAAAATAGTCCTTAGTGAAACAACTTGACTAGGAAGTGGAGTATTATAGCCAGAAGTTAGGGCGACTAAAGCAGGAGCGGGCTCATATCGTGGTCGCTATTAAGGAGGGGTGATGATAGGGGAAGAAGGAGAAATTCCTGGACTCGAAGTAGTGAGGGATGAAGAGGCACTACATGCAGGTGAGGAGGCTGAGATCATGAAATTATTAAAACTTCATCAAGACATCAAGGATTCAAATCAATTATTCATACAAATTTGCAAATCTTCCGAACATCTCTTGCAATGACCATGTCCTACCCATGAGGAGAGGCTCCAGGCTGTGGACTCCCTCCATATCTCTATAGAATAGAATGGAACTATTTTTTTTCTTCCCAATTTTCCTCCTTCCTCTCTTTCTTGTAATGAAAATTAATCACAACTGACCATATGAGCAATGTTTCAATTTCATATAACTTGAATCTTGATCCAAAATAAGTAATTTTGACATAACTAGATCATTCTCTAATTTTTCCTGAGTCGATGGAATCAGAGAGTTCCATTTGGATGTTGCTGAGGTTACATGGAAAACCTCACAAATGTTATACCTTTTTCATTATTACCCTAATTTCTTCCTAAGTCTGTTTGGTACGGGCTGAGCGGGTATAACTTGACTTTTTCTTATGTTACCCATTGTGGGTTTTCGACCCAAAAATATTTATGAATCTTTTTAATATTTAATTACTCGGCATTTTTTTCCTAAAATATACATAGTATAGGTTTAGAGAGATGATAATTGACTTTTATCCAAGGGTTCCCTTTGCAGGTTTTCACTCTGGTGAGTATTGTGTCTTTTTCATTTGTGGTTTAAAGTCTTTCCAATCATACTTATTACTATTGTTTTAGATCAAACATTTTTGACCAAAATTGATATGGTAGGGGCCCCAATTTGGAATTCATCAACTGGGAATGTCCTAATAAATTTCATATATGAATGAGAGGTTTTTTTTGACCCTAACTTTGTGATTTTTGGTTGTATATGGGGAATGTGATCCATTTTAGGTGCACAGAGGTAGGAATAGACTCTCATAAGGACTAATTTTCCCTTGATTGTTGACCATTTTGTAGGAAACATATGCAGAGCCACCGGGGCATGATGTACAAAGTCAAAAAAAGGTGTCTGTAAAACACTGGCCTTCCACTTCCGATGGCCTGGAAAGTTTTATAACACTTTGGATTTGTTTTGAGGTTGAATAATATAGTGGGTGGCCTATCTAGGGGATGATGTCTGAAAGTATTAGGGATATTTGTATCGGATTTGAATGGAAAAATTCCCCCACATGTATTTTTCTTGTATAAAGGAGGTCTAGTGAATGGTATTATTTAACGTCATACAACCAAGACACATGAAACTTATTATGGGAAATCATTTTACTCTAACCAAGATAGAGTAAATGATTCATTAGTTCTACTAGAAATGATTTTCTTCTTTGGGAATTTGAAAGGGGATATACCTAAACCAAAATCCAGGGGGTTTCTAAATAAAGGGAGTGAGATTGGACATAAATGTTATACATGTGTACAAAAATAGGAAAGAAATATCCTAAGGACAAATTTTCCTTTGGTTGAAGGCTGTTTTGTAAAAAGAATATGCAAAGCCACCGAGGCATGATGCGCATAGTCAATAAAAGGTGTCCATAAGACACTGAAATTCCATTTCTAATAGCCATGAAGAATTATGGGGATTGGGACCTTTCTGGTCACATAGTATGACTTGCGAATGGGGGTGTGCCTAAATATGAAAGGGGACATTTATTTGAATGAAATTTACCGGGAAAACCTAAAATAAGTGGGGGAATTTTCTTTTTCTGTACATGAATCAAATTCATGCATATGGATGGGACATATTTATTTTGTATAAGCCTTGAGAAATTGGAGGTAAATCAGGCCATGATGTTCTGATATATCTAGGATGTGGGTAAAAAATAAAATGTAAACCATGAAGTTGAGAGTTATTGAATCAGGAGGGACGTCATAGGGCTTGGGAGAAATTAAAAATACTGAGGTAGGAAAGGAATCTCTTGAGGATGACTTTTTATTTGATTTATGACTATTTTTTAGGCAGCATATGTAGAGCCACTAGGGCATGATGTGCATAGTCAAACTAAGGTGTCCATAAGACACTGGACTTCCATCTCCGATGGCCATAAAGAATTATAGGGATCCAATATTTCTCAAATCATGGAGTTTGATGTGTGGCAGGAGTGTATCCCGATACATTATAATTTTCTAAGATGTGATTTACCCATAGGGTCAAATAATAACTTACATAGTTCTGACTTATACGTAGAATGAGGCATCTGTTCTATCTTTGGATTATCCTATAGTTTAACATCGTACGGTCAGGACCTGGGGTTCCTTATTATGGAGGGGGGGAGACCATAACATTCCTTTTAAGGTCGTGCTTTGAGGACCAAAATCTTGGGTTAATTTTTCATAATTCCCTATTGTATTTATTACTAAGGTCCCTAAGACCACGTGAGCTATGCTCGGTGTGAGAAACAAAGGATGACAGGGATTTCAGTTCACCACATAAGAATGGCATAATCAATGGAAGGGAGCATTTTATTCTTAGACCAACATTGTGCAGTTTAGCATCATGCAACAAGGACTAATTCCACAAAATTTATATCCACATGGGGTTGATATAGAGTAATCCCGATGTGAAATAAGAGAAATATAATTACCCTTGAGCAACCCAATAAATAGGACTTGTTTGAGGATTATATGATTTGAATCAATTTGTGCGCAGAGAAGGGGATATTTTAATACTTTTTGTGCCTGAGTCTAGATCGTAGGATTCGAGTATCACCATGCATATATTAGTGGTAAATTGAGTCATGTAGGATCCTTAATGAAAATTCCTTATGGAAGTTTATCCCATACATAAGAAGGAAATGTATTTTGTTTGATGAGGCCGAGAAAAGATAAGAATCTATGCATTTCCATTTTGTGGTGTAGTTTATTTTCGTGTAGTCAGGACACTTCTAGCCTTGTAGTTTAATGTTGTGAAATGAGGACATTAGAATCACAGTTTACCGTCATATTATGAGGAAAAATTGTCAGAAAGACCATAAATATATTTGAGTTAATCGGGGTGGGATATTGCAATATTCTTTATACATAAGCGATGATAAAAGGTGTAAAACATAGTCCTGAGGGGCCCTTGGATAAGGAGGATTGACATGGGTCTTGGAAGAAATTGGGCGTACAGAAGTAGGAAAATCCTCTCCTGAGGAAGAATATTCTTTTGATTAACAAGACCATTTTGTGGGAAACATATGGAGAGCCACTGGGGCATGATGTGCATAGTAAAACAAAGGTGTCTACAGGACACTGTAATTCTACTTCCAATGGTCATGAATGTTTATGGGGACCCAATATTTCCCAGAGTATAGAGTTTAACGAATGGGAAATATGTGTCTGGGAATGTAAGAAATATTCAGACCATGATTAGACATTAACTATGGAAGATTATACATAGATCTGAATCATATTTAGGGGAAGCATGATCTTTTGACTCTTTTTGGGTGTCCAAATTCAGACTTGGAATTTTCATCATCTCTTCGCTTTTTATTGTGCAGGAAATTGGGGTCATGTTGGAGATCTCATAACACCGAGAATTGGGCCGCACATGATTCTTGAGAAACCTTTCAGTTTAATGTCATGCGGTCAGGACCTTTCATGGATTCCCCTGTGCAAGTCTAACATATGCACAAAATAAGGGTTATTTGTTTTTTTGAATGGCAGCTGGACTAGGATTTAAGATTCATGCATCACTACGTATCCTTCAAGGGAAGGAATCAATCTATACACAGTTCTAAAATGCAATTCCATACATAGTTCTGGCCCATATGTAGGGAAAAGGTGAATTTTTTGTTTCTTAGTGGCTAGACCAAGATTTGGGGTCAAGGTGTCACTACGTATCCTGCAAGAGTAGGAATCAAGCCACACATAGTTCTAGACATATCCTCTTTGTAAAGGTTTAGTCCATGAACAGGTAGAAGGAAGAAATTTTAAATGATGGTTGAACTGGGATATGAGATCTGGGAATCAGTACGTATCCCACTAAGATAGGAATCAAACCATACGTATTTCTCATAGATTCCATGCAATTTAACATCATGCAGTAAGGAAAAAGGTAAACCGATGTGAATTGTAACCATATTGTGGTTGGACTGAAAACCTGGTATTTGGGTGTCACTACGTATCCCACAGAGATAGGAATCAAGACACACGTATTTCTACAAATTCCACCCCTGTATAGGTCCATTCCATACATAGGGATGGGAGTACATTTTTATCTGGTGTTGATGGATGGGCTTGGATATATGATCCTAATTTTACTATGTATTCTATAGAAGTAGTAATTAAGCTGTACGTAGTTCTAGATGTTCCCTGCAAAGGTCTGGTCCATGTGCAGGGAAAGGAGAGGAAATTTTTCTTTGATTGGTGGCCAGGCTAGGATGTTAAATCCTAGAATCACTACATTTCTTACAAGGGAAGGAATCAATCCATACATAGTTCTGTACAAAATATGCTCCGTGTACCAATCTGACTCGGGCATAGGAGTAGTGGAATTTTGGTTTCATCCTCTAAGGGTGATGGGTCAATCATATTTCTCTATGATTTGTTTATGCAAGGGAACCCTTACCACTGATCCTAAGCTCACATGAGTTATAATTGATGTGAGAAACAAAGAGAAATAAGGATTTCCCTTGTAGTATGGGGTTATAGTGGATATAACAGGGCAATTCTATTTCATGTGATGGTTGGGCCAAGATCAAGGGTCAAGGAATCACTACGTATCCCACTGATGAATGGGAATTAAGCCACACATAGTTCTAGAATTTCCTTCCTGTGTTGGTCTGACTTGTGCACAGAAAGGGGGAGGGTATTTCTATCCTTTACTCACATGAATTTGACTTATATGAGTCAGATTGCTGGTTTAAACACAATACCTACCATGCAGTTTTACATATTGTGATGAGGACAATTTATGATCATGTAGTTTCACATCATGCGATGAGGACAATTTATGTTACTATGTAATTTTACGTCTTGCAGCTAGAACATATATGTCACTATGTAGTTTAACGTCTTGCAACTAAGATGTATATATTGCTATCACGTGAAGTAATTCTTTAGAAATCTTGTATTGGTGGGAGCTGTCCATCCCTTGATACTAAGGCGTATTCTCTATTGGAGTATACCTCATGTATAACATATGGTCCCTCCCATTTTGGATCCAATTTTTGGGGATTCTTTCTTAGTATCACTTGGGTTTTGAGGACCAACACAATCTATACTTCAAGGAAAGACCAAAGGTGAACCTTTTTGTTGAAGGCTCATGTGATTTGATTCTGATAGATTTCCAAATGGTACAAGGTATGCAACCTTTTATCATCCAACCACTCAAACTCATCAATCTATTTCTGATATTGATCATATGTAGATAATTTATCATAAATGGAAACATAGAGTGATGGAACTTGAAATTTAATGCGGAAAACTACCTCTATCTTGTATACTAGTGAGTACATAGTTTCTTGGGTGGAAGTGCGGGTCATGGTCTGGTAATCCCATAGAGCATGGAGGATTTTTTCTGGCCATGATTTCTTGTATTTGTATACCATCTTCTAGAGTATGTTGGATAGAGTCTTGTTGAAATCCTCTATCTATCCATTGGATGCTGCATGGTAGTGGGATGAATAGTTGGATTTGATTCCATATTCCTGGTATAGCTTTTCCAAATCAATAAAGTAGAAATTTGTATTTTTGTCCATCATTATTGTTTGAGGGACACCAAATCTGGTAATGATTTTGGATTTAACAATGATAACAATGCTTCTTTCCCCGAACTATTTAAGGAGAACAAATTCATCCCATTTGGAGAAGAAGTTGGTTGCTATGAGAATGAACTTGAATTGTCTAGCTGTGGTGGTAGGATATGGTCCCATGACATCCATCCCCCATACAAAAATGATCTGGAGTACTTAGCTGTGTGAAATAGCTTTGGGGGTTGGTGAATGAAATTTTCATGAACCGAAAATGAATGAATCTTCATGGTGAATGTAAAAAAATCCTATATAATAGTGGGAAAATAGTATCCAAGACATAGAATTTTATGGGAGAGATTAGATATGGATTGGTGTGCTCCACAAGTTCTAGCATGCACTTATTTCATGACAGTAACAGTCTCTTCTCCATCAATGCACCTGATAAGGAATCCGTTAAGGCCTCACTTATAGAGAACCTTTTATTGATTTGTGACCTTGTACAAAAAAAAATTGATTGCCCGCCTCTGGATCTGTTCTGCCAGCCATATCTGGTGGGAGTTCCCCCCTATGGAAGTAATTTGGAATGGGAGTCATCCAGCCAGTGGTGTGACCATAAGGTTCAAGAATAAGGCTAATATTTTCAATTTATTCTGTGTTGTTCTAAATGAACAATAAGACCATCATATAGTGGGCAATACTGATGACTGTTTCATCCCATTCTAGATCAGATAGGACTGTGGCTACATTTTCTAACACATCATCTTGAGAATTTTGTGATTGAGGTATGTAAGTTAGTGTTGGTTTTGATGGAAATTCTGCCATCATCTATCAGAGATGGTTCGTCAAAGGATCCAATACTTATTTCTTAATGGAATAGTCACCATTGAATTTCTTGATGACCATCTCTGAATCATCTTTTATCTTTAGGCACTGGCTTGTGTATAAAGTTCTAACTCCAAGATTGAAATGAGGGCCTGGTATTCGACTTCATTTTTTGTGCACGCCTCTGAAAGCAAGAAGAAGTAAGGTAAGATGGCCTTTTCTGGAGATATGAGTATAACTCCCTGCCCCACTTTGTTGATCTTGGGGTCCTCCATACTTTTCCCTATTGGGCTTCTAGAGGCACCGTCAAAGTACATTTCCCATGCTTGGGATCCTTCTTGAACATAGAATACTTCTTCATCGGGAAGTTCAGTATCCAATGGTGTCATTTCTGCTGAGTGGTACTCTTCCAGAAAATTTTCTAATCTATGGAATTTGATGGATTTCTAGGGAACGTAATATATGTGAAACTGTTGCAGGATAAATTCTCACCGTGATAGGCATGCAGTTAACATAGGGTGAATGGGGATATACTTTAGAGGGTTGCAGTGGGAGACCAGATGAACCTCTTGGTGATATAGGTAATGCCTAAGTTTCTAAACCACAAAAATTAGATCTAGGTAGCTCTTTTTGATATTTTAATATCGAGTCTTAGCATCAATCATTGTTTGGATAAGGTAATAGATACTATTCTCACTTCCAACATCATTATTTTGTGTGAGGAAAGTGCCTAGTGACCATTCCAAGCGATCACATACAAAATGAGTTGTCTTCCCTAAAATAGTGGAATTAGAACTAGTGGGATTATAATATACCTTTTAAGATTGTATAATGATTCGTTACAATCATTATCCCACTAGTATGTGACCCCTTTCTTCATCAACATGGTTAAAGGAAAACACTTACCTGCAAGGTTGGCTATGAAGTGCCGAATATAGGCCAGGTGACCCTAGAGACCCCTCAAATTAGTGTGGATATGAGGTGGTGACATTCCAAGGATGTTTTTGTCTTATTAAGGTTAAATTCGATGTTGCAATGACATATGAAGAAGCTGAGGAATTTCCTAGAGGTAAAGATGAAAGAACAATTCAGGGGATTCATCTTTAGACTATGATTTCGCAGTTTATTGAAGGCAATTTCACAATCTGTCAGGTGGTTTGAGTGTTGTCATGATTTAACCACTAGGTCATTGATGTAGTACTCGATGAATTTTCCTAGTAAGGGCTTGAAAATGCGATCCATGGAATGCTGATATGTGGCGCCAACATTTTTCAAACCAAAGGAAATCACATTGTTTCAAAATACTCCCTATGGATCCCTAAAGTTAGTGGATTCTTCATCTTCTTAGGACATTAAGATCTATTTGTATTTAGAGTATACATCCATGAATGAGAGGACCTCATATCCAGAGGTCACATTGACAAAAAATTCAGTGATCAAGACCAGGAAATCATCTTTTGGGCAGTGTCGATTGAGGTCCCTGAAGTCAATGTAGAATCTGATCTATCCATTATTCTTTTTGATAAGGACTATGTTTTCTAGCTATATTAGATATTAGACATCCCAAATGAAGTTGTATTTGATTATCTTTTCAGCTTCAACATCTATTTTGGAATCATGTGTCAGGTGGGTCCTTCTAGCAGACTGCTTGTAACCATGGTGGTCTTCTGGAAGACCCAGGTGATGAGTGACGACCTCAGGACCGATGCCTGGAATTTCTATGTAGTTATAGGAAAAAAAATCTCAATTATTATTTAGGAAGGAGGCATATGCCTCTTTCTCCTTGAAAGGAATATCCACACTAATCAAAGTGGACTGCGAGTTGTCTTTAGTGCCCAAGTTTATCTCCCTAAGTTCATTTATTGTGGTGAAGATGAATTCTTCGAATGCGGGAGGGGAATATTTGAGATCTTCCTCTTCGTTTTAATCTTCTTCATGATCCTCTTCGTCATCTTCTTCCTATTCTTATGGAGAGATGATTCTCGAGATGAACTCTCTACCATTGGGACAAGAATCAAAACTTGGATTTTTGGAAACTGAAGCATCTCTTTTTACCCTAGCTGAGTGCAGAGAATTTTCTAAATAGAATGGAATGGGGGTAGAGGAGTGTTTTTAAGTTATTTTGGTGATAGGACATTGTCTTATACCTTATAGAGTAAGGAAGGAATTTTCTGGAGCCCCAAGGATGGTTTGGGAGCATTTTTGTTTGAGAACTCACTATTATCATGGGGGTTAGCATGCTTTTTAGCGTCCTTGGACTTGACAACCATAACAGAGATCATGCAGATGATTGAGTCTATATTTGAGCTTGAACTTATGCACCAAAACTAATTGATGTGTAATACATAATCTTCCCCAATATATTTAATGGGATCAGTGGCAGACATTTCCAATCCATTTGGGGTGGTGATGCAATCAACGTCGTCAGCCAAAGACTACTTCTCTTTCAGTTCATAGAACCCTACATAGATGTAATGTGACTCACAGGATTCAAATGGGGATTTATCAGTGTCAAATGTCCCATTTTTCTTATTAGATCAATATTTGACACACTGATGGTATGATTATGTTATTACAACATCATAATACAGACATGGCCTCCCCAACAGGATGTCGAAGGCCATATTTTTCCGCACTACTAGAAACTTGTAATTATACACGAGGTCACCAAGCAAATTTTAATATTGATTCACCCCAATAGCTTCTAATCACTTTTTTAATATCCTAGTAGAGTTTTGGTGTAGGGTGTTATACTGTCCTCATCATAGCCCAACCGACGAAGTGTTCCCAGCAGGATGAGGTTAACTCCAAATCCATTTTCGATGAAAATTTTCCAGACATCAATGCCATTTATCTTGTTAGACGCATATAAGGGTTTGATGTGTCCCTAATTTTTGGTGTCTTTTTCCTGATGTATTAAGGATATGATAGCATGTAATTTTTTAGGGTTGGTTTCCATCCTATAGGCTTCGGTGATATCCACTTCAGCTTCAAATTCTTGGGGACTCAGCAAAGCTTCGATAAGCGCCTCTCTAAGGTTTGATCACAGATTCAATGCATCCAGGATCGACAGATTTTCTGGTACTAAGGATAGCTACTTTAGAATATCATATTTCTACTCTAAATGCTGGAGCTTCCTGACTTGGGGTTTCTCTTTCATAGGCGCTTTAGGGACTTGAGCTTTGGACTTAGATGGTATGACCTCTGTGACAGGAGCTGATGGTGCTGCTGTACTTTTCAGGTTTGGCCCAATTGGTCTACCTTCATTATTTAGGAGATTAAACATATGATCATTTTCTAATAGATACTCCAAGATGATTGGGCTAGGATTTATTTCAGTGGGAGTATAAAAATACTCATTTTCCCATTTCATCTGCTAGAGGGATATTCCGTGAGTCTCTACAACATTAACATTTTGAGTTAAGGTGCGGTCATGAATTTGACTCCTTCCACAACCATGGCTTACTAGAAACCCATGGCCTCTATGGAATCTTACTTAGGCTCTCCAGTTAGACATGGGGAATTCAGGTTTGTAGCCATAGTCTTCATCATAGAAGGGGTCCATTAAGTGAATGATAATAATGGAGCCGGGGATCAGTTCTAGATCCAAAAATGATTTTGTCTGACTATCTTCTTCAGATGGTGTTGTTTAGTGGGGAAATGCCCATTGTTCTATTTGGAGGGGTAGTGACTATGCTTTCAAATCCATTGGTATGAAGTCTGAAAGTGTTAATGTTGAATTTGGTCTTAGTTCAAGTTCATATTCTTGCTCCTGCTTCCTGCCTTTCTGATCAGATTGTCTCTTGGGAAATTGAACCTATGAGGGTTGTGGGGATGATGATGTTGGATATGTTGCATCAAGAGCCATTGAGGGAAAGGTTGGTTGCTTCAACTACACTTGGATAATCCCATGAGCTCTACTGACTATTTTCCAAGTCATCCAACTGTCAAATTTCAACTCCTTGCTAACAAATTATTTCCATTCTCTTTCTTCATCTAGGTATGAGATAGAAACATATCCCACCTGTGATGGTGGTGGTCCCAACTTATCTTGGATATATTCCACCATCTTTTTAGGATATCCTTGAATATAAAGCACTCTTGGATGGCGTGTCCCAGTATCCAGTGGAAGGGAAAATAATTTGGACAGTTATTAAGACCCACTCCATCAGCTCGTTTTGGTTATGGTAGCCATAACAAGTTTCAATTCATGGAGTTTGTGAAGTATCCATGTTGGTCATCTCATAATGACTAGAATTTATTTATTCATTCCTCAAACTGATTTATTTTTGCACCCCTTTGCTCATCTTGCTGAGGTGGTGGTGGCTATTGGTGCCCAGGGGTCCTGCATGGTTTGGTGGAGGCCTCACAATGGGAGATGGTGCATGGGGCAGCTTAAGTGTGACATAATTCACTTCATCTTTTCCCTTTATTTTTCTTGGGGATGATGAGGCCACTCAGGACTTGATATTGGTCCACTGTAAGGATTCTTCTATCCTTTAGGAAATGTAAGTGAAATATCAGAACCCACTTATTTACTTGACTGGGATGAGTGGTATCCATAATTTATCACAAAGATTATAGATGTACATAGTGATCATTTAATCCTGCCAGAGTGGTTGGTTCAGGGAGTAAGTTAGGACTTTCCATCTGGAGATGAAGTCTGAAATGATTTCATTCTCTCACTACTTATAGTTCATGAGATAACTGCCTATTGTCTTAGGAAAAGTTGAACTGAAATAGAAGATAAACTATCATAGGAGGTCCTATTATCCTGTGATTGAGTTTTCTAGAAAACTAGTGTACCACACAAAGGATTAACCCTGTAGAGTTTACATGAAGAACCTAAGTTTCACTGCTTCTTATTACTCTGGGGTTCCCATAACGGGGTCACAGTAAGATGCATAGTGCATTAGATGCTACTCCAAGTATCCTGAACCATTGAACACTGAAAATACGGGGTTCATGAAGTTTAGAGGTGGTGGAACGTTGCTCACCCAATCAGGGTAAGGTTTGCATTCTGGTTGTATTGGAGCGTGCTACCCTTCCATGGATTCCAGTTGAGATGTCAATTTCTCGACGGTATTCAATATCCATTGATGCATATTCTTCTAGACTTGATATTGGGTGGGTGCAGTAGGGGAAAAACTAGATGTGCCGACACTACTAGAATTTGGGGTGGATACCCAGTCGGGGCATACTTTGTGGGTTATCCTGAATGTGTTCTGGATATTTCCCCAGTGGAGGGAAGTCTTGATATCCTTCCGAGGCCAGATTCAAGTATAATTATGGTTCTGGTGCTGGATTAGATGGGTATCTGAGCCTAGTTTCATTTACCAAGATGAGTGCCTGTGACAGATGCACCTCTTTTGGAATCATCTGTTGACGTTACACTTTAGGAACACACATGGAAAGATAGCTTCCTCAACATAGCTCGACATTGATTCTCCTAAGCTCTTTCATTGCTTCCTCCTTCTTATAGAATCATTCCCTGAGAACAAGGGACTCATTTTATCTAGGGGGAGGAGTCAGGTCATATATGACCTTGGATTTATTCTTCTCCTTGTTGTGGATTCGAGAGGGAGGTAGTGATGGGTTTGCTAAGGGTACACAAAAATTCTGGGAAGCTCTCTGGTTTCAGGTTTACACGCCCTCAGGCTCGGTGTGGAACGCCTCTAGGAGGGAACCATATTCTCCTTCATCATATTCATTTTTATCATTTCCTATGAGGTTCATGGGACTGACGTACACCATGTTCATTGATGCATACTACATTGGGGGTGGTGTACTCGGTGCTAAATGGTAGGAGAGATTTTTGTATCCTTTGTTGGACTTTCTCTTTCCATTTAGTGGTATTCTTTGGATTTCTTGGAGAAGAGTGACCTGAAGGGAGTCCTGATCAAACCTTAAAATATTCCTTCATCCCAGGGGGTATTCACCATGATACATGACTAAACATGTGACCTCTCTACTCATAATTCTTTCCAGATGAAAGAAGACAGACGTTCGCTATGCGAGAATTTGTGTTAAAAATTCCCTTATCCATGCGGGCAAGGGTTGCTCCCATTATTCCATTGATGTGCTATGGTTCAGATTCGTTGGCCTTACAGGGGTATTTTGAGTTAAAAATTCCCCCAGCCCTGCGGGCTGGGGCTATTTCTGTATTGTGGTAGTAGGTACTACTAATGTTGCCTTCTTTATTTCGTACACTCCCACATGGGTGTGATATGAGTATGTTTATGGATTTTTACAAGATTTATTTTCTTCTGAAGACACGGGAATTTCTCGTTGGTTGGATTCCCTAAGGTGAGAAGCCCTATGGATGTTTTCAGTGTCTTGAGTCAGGAGCTTCTCGATGGTTTGCTTTCATCTGGCCTGATGTTTTTGAGACTTACTCAAGTCCAATTCTTGTTGAGAGTTCCACCTTTCATAAGAAAGTATTCCATTTGATTGATGCCTTTGGGTAATGACATTGCAATATGTCACTTTCAGTGAGTTATGGTGGATGGTACATGGGGTGAAGTGTAGAGATCCATGCTCTCCCCATCCCCAAATGTGAATTCCAAACGGGGTGTCATTGATAATGCAACACAACTTATGTAATGTATGGAGGTAGGATAGTTCAATATCTTTCTTTCACCTTTATTATTGTAGATTCCATGCATACGGTAGGGATTCCAGGTCGATTAGACGGTAATACTATCCTAATATGCTGACATGGTCTGCATATCCCTCATAGGGTAGGGATTTTTCCTATAGCTGGTGAAGAGTTTTCCATATATTTAAGAGAATTTTATGTGTAACTTCCTCTGAAAACTCTTTAGGTATGTCAAACTGAGAAGTGAACGTGGGCCAATTCATCATTGGTATGTCTTCCCTAGCTAGTTTTCTTCCTAGGAGCAACATATCCTGCTGTTTCTCTTCTAGAGTCTCCTCCGCTTGGTCTGCCCAACTTTAATGATCCTTAATTTCATTCTGAGCATTGGGGCTAGTAGGAGCCTCATTAATATGTGAGCGGTATGGGGGTGTCTCGGAAGATGAGTGTGGCTCTAGGCCATATTTAGGTTGATAAAGGATGTCACTCATCATAGAAAGAGTGTTTTATAGGTCTGACTCCATATTTATGACTACCTTAGCATAGGAGGGATTCCTCACATTTATCATGGTAAGGGGAGGACCTTCTTGCTAGTGTGAATTTTGACTGCAAGGAGGACCTTCGCAATCAGTTCTACAATGGAGAGGGATACCATTTCAACTTGATGTCTAACCATGGGGAATGTTCCTATGGTGTATACCCCAGGGAGGACCTTTACGATGGTTTGCAGGAGGAAGAGGACATTCTTGCTTCTTGATGTCACTAAGGGGAGGACCTTCTCGATGAAATAAATGATGGCGAGGACTACTATAAAAATTTAATATCTAGATGTAGGGATAGTTTCTATAGTGTATATTCTTGGGAGGGCCTTTAGGATGTACTGAAATGAGAAGAGGACTTTATCTTTGTTTGATGTTTCTGTGGGGAGGGCCTTCACCGCAATTTCCTTTTTGGGGAGGGAATTTTCAGTGGTTTCCATCATGATTAGGACTACCATCATGGCTTGACGTCCAACTATAGGGAGAAGCATATCTGCAACATATACCTTGAGGAGGACCACCCGCGTAGAAAATAGAAAGGGGAGGGCCTTCTTGTTGTTTGATCTTCTGGTCAAGGGGAGGGATACCCTAACACACATCAAGAGATAGAATCTCATGATCGATCATTCCAGGCTTACAGAGTAAGACCCTATGGGTTCTCTGGGGAGGAACTTCAGATCTACTGGTAGCAACATTGCAGGGAGGTCCTTCGTAGCTGCTACTACCACTTCCATAATTTGGTAATGGACTGATAGGATCTTGACCCTCTATTGATATATGATTGATTTCATTAACAACTCCATCTTTCAACATATCAGAATCATGAATATGCTCTTCATTTCCTAGTTTCCTTTGGTGTATTTCATTTTTGGGTGCTCTCTTGTGGGTAAACGAGACCCTTTACTATTGGTAAAAACCTTTGTATACAGGTCCATATTTCATTAGTTCCCGTGATTCCACTGGGATACGCCAACTTTCATCTTGTGTTTTGGCAGGGATATATGCCTGCCCTAGAGCAGCCAACACATTGGACTGGTGTCCCACCAGTTGGAACAAGCATTTGTTCCTGATCTGGTTGTCTGTGTATTACAGGATATTTCCATCTACCCTTCTTGACTAGATCAGGGATGCATAACTACTCTAGAGTGACTAAATAATTTTTCATATGAGTCATTCCGTTCAAGGGAACCAGGTCTTGGTCTCAGTTCCTCATATTTTCCACTGATTCAATGATGTCTTGACATGTCTGGAGGATATGGTCTAGAATTGACGACTAATCTTCCATCATTTCCAGGATGCGTTCAGATACATATTTCAATAGAATAGGTATGAAGGCCCATTTCGATGTGGAAGCAAGAGTTTGTGCCTACTCTGGTCCTCCATAGGTTTCCAGAGGATATTGGAAGTTCTCCTATGTCGGGATAGAGGAATGAGTCTGCCACTAATTTTCTTCTCCGATTTCCACTACATTTGACTGGTGGGATTTATATTTATGAGTAGGAATTTTAATCAGATCTCTTTCCACTGTATTTGTCTCATGAGATTTTTATGCATCTACAGAATTTGAATCTACTCATATTTGTTTTCTACCCTATTTGGATGGAGGTCTTGATATGAATCAGCAGGTGGTTGTACCTGCCTGTAGATGGTTTTCATCCTATTTGGATGACATTTTTCTTGTGCATCGACATATATTTTCATATGCCTATAATTCTCCTCTCTGTCTCTATGGCAGGACCGACGAGTACTGGCAGGAATGTTCATATTATTGTATTATGTCAGCCTATTTCCATGGTGGTCTTGAGTGGAGGGGGCATAGTTGTATGTATTTACATTGAATGCCACTACTTTTCTGTGGTGGGTTTCATCCTCAAGAATCAGGGTGATTAACTGCTCTTTATTCTATGTCTTCCACCCTCTATGGGCGGCCCGAGGGGCCTATGTCCTTTGGACTTCAGTAGGTGCCCTCAGCATGATATCATCTTAAGAGCGAGGACACTTGGTCGCCTGGTGATGGTGGTGATGCTCTTCGGTATGGTCCCATGAGTAAGACCCTTTGGAATATGTGATGAATTCATCAGCATTGACTCTATATGCCTCCCTGAGATAACCCAAGTACTTATTATCGTACTTTGAGGACATGCTCCCGAAGTAGTTGGAGATGGCCAGTGGTCCCACCCTATGCTGGGGTTCCAGGCACAACTGAGGAGGTGATTGTTGAGATTTTTCAGATTTTAGGGTTTGTCTTGTGGCCTCCACTATAGGGAGAGTACCGTTTTGGTGGTACTCTATAATCAACATGTTGGATACCCAACATTGAAGACGTTGGGTTGGTAAGGGGGTCCTGATCATCATCTGGGCCCCAACCACCTATGGAATCACTAAGGTTCGTGTATTCATTGGTTTTTGAGATTCCTTTTGGATCAAAGGTTACTCTGGAAACATGAAATATACATGTGACAAATACAGACAACAAAACCCTTTAAAAGTAACATCTCTTGATCACATTCATAATTGAAAATTTGGCTTAGCCCCTTCCTTTTTACAAGGTGAAGGGGATTGAGTGGGGAAAAACCACCACCTTGATTGAGGATTCACATTGGATTCACCATTTTTGTTTCGACCCGATTCATATCACATGGCATATTGATAGGGCGGGAAGGTCCCACTGGGATTAGATAGTGTATCTTTTTTAATGTTATTAAGTAGGTGCCATATTTTGATGATCACGACAGAAAATTGAAAAGGGGGTTATGTGTCTGTGCAATCGGCCTATGTTGGGTAAGATGCCCTAAGATGGTCTCCAACGAGTTTATTCATGGATCCAAAACACCCAATGACCCTGGTATCCATGATTAATGGACCTACCTTCCAAAGGCAGATACTCTTTGGATTCCGATTTGTCCAACGACACTTCATGACACCATTGGCCGAGAGGATGGGAGGTTGGGCTCATAACACCCTTTTGGGGGGAATTATTTCCTACTCCGGGACTCACTTATAGATTTAATTCATGTTCATATGTTTTTTAATCCTTGTTTTATTCCCTAAGAGTGTATCCACAGGTTACACCTAGGTTGCAGGATCATCATGGATATACATGGATTTGATTCCATAGAGACAATTCTGACTTAAGACGTGCAAAGAGGCACTATAGAGTTTAGTGTCATCTAGGAGAGAGAAAGGTGGTTTGATGTTGGAGTTGGACCCATAATATGGGATTCCTATATATATCCTCATGAGATGAATTAGATCCCACATAGTTCAATGTATCTTAACTAGACACATCACCTTTTAAGGTCGTGTGATAGGGACCCATCCATGCAGTTTAATGTCATGTGGTGAGGATGTATAGGTGAAAGATGCCTGGTCAAGACTTGGTGTGGGACTCATGCTGAGGAAGCCCAAAGTGCCTAGGATATATGTGGTATCTTGTTTGGACATGACCCTATCGATCATATGAACTAGAGAACATTAGGGTTGTTTTAAGGGTTATATTTGGACCTTAGGGAGGCTTACCACATATCCTGGTCAAATGGGGAATGAAAGTATGTAGAATTCTAGAAGAACATGGAATTATACTCTAAGGAAGCCCATCATGAGGTCATTGTTGCTCGGGGATTACGCAGGGGTGCTTCCCATTTGGGGGGACAAAATTGGGGCTTACACTATAGAGGAGGCCCTAGTGTGGGAATTTCACTAGGACTGACTCAGGAGACTGTTCCTTGAGCTCAGGCCTTAAACATGCATCCTATATATCCTAGTTGGAGTAAGAATCAAAGTTCTCATAGTTTTTTTATCTTCGGGCTTACACTTGGGAGGAGGCCCATTTGTGAGGGTTGAATCAGAACATATTCATAAATATGATTCCCTTTTTTCAGGGGCATAATTCGGTTAACCTTTGGAAAGGCCCCTTTGAGACCAGACCTTCAAGAAGGCATCCTATGTATCCTAGTTGGAGCACGAATTAGAGTTCTCATAGTTCATTTATGGGGTTTTCCAATGTTGTATCATCATAGACATCTAAGCCCACACGATTCATGATCGCTGTGAGAAACAAGAGGATGTGAAATATTCAACAGGGGCGTACATTCTCTTCTACGCTGATGGAAAAGGAGGATGATGACGAAAAAAGAGGTCATAGATACGAGCTTAATGGGAGAGGGAAAGAGCATTGGGTGTGTCAATTACCTCACTCATGTTGATATCTAGGATAGTAAAATCTCGGTGATCTATCCAGACACATCCCGAGATGAGGTGAAGAGGGTGAAGAGTGACACCTCTCGCAAAAGGATAGGAGATTAACTCAGGAAGAGTGTCCTGACATGGGTTCTAGGAAAAGGGGAGGAGCATCATCCTAGGTAAAAGGGGAGGGAAAATGTGACCTTCTAGCTTATCACTGGAACTCATCTAAGGGAAAGGACAATGATTTCCCCTGAACCCAAGAACAAGGAGGTTCATGTCGGCATTCCAAAGTCGGTCCCCGGTGCAGTTTTGGAATGTAAATTTGAAGACATTCCGGGGGTCCAAACCATTTTGGGGACAACGTTCGTGACTCAGATTACCTTGGGTATGTAGACTCAGAGGGGTGCGCTGATGCGCCCGATGATCTGATCATATGGGTCCAATGTATTTGGAGGAGGCTTTGGAATTATTCCATTAGACTGGTTCACATATGAGCTATGGAGGACTGGATGGTAAGGGAGGGGTATGATTGGAGTTGGTGGGAAGGATACCTAAATACACCCCATTCTGCGTATTGTTTTCTCATGTAGGATAGGGATAACCTCACGTAGCGTATTGCTATGTGGGTAGAGGGGTCGTCAGTGTATCGAAGCGGTACATCAACCTGGGTATGGACCACCATGTACCAAAGTGGTACGTGGTCCTAGATGTGGTCCGCTATGCCACCCCAAGTTCTATCTGCATACTGATACAGTATGTAGTGCAGGGTTCGATCCGTATAGTGATGTGCTATTCGAAGAACTGAATTGAAGAAGGGTCCTGGAGCCTGTGGTTCGTGGGGAATTCACCCAGAAGGGATTTATGGTTCACAATCACACCAATTAGGTTCACAGTTCACCAATTATTATTAAGTTCCTTCTTTTTGGGGTTTGTGGTGGGTTATACTTACGGAATAGTGGTTCACGGTTTGTACTTCATCGATGATTCAAAATTGAAGTTGAAATCTTCTCTATATCCTAAGTCTCTCTTCAAACCTCTAGGGTATCCTTTGTTCTATCTTCCACCATCCCCCTTTTCAATTCCTCTCGTTCTTATTTTATAGAGAACCTAAGAAATAAAATCTATTTTCATGAAACACCATTTGCAGAATCCCATAAAGATATAATTCAACCCATTAAAGACTCAGTCAATTGAGGTTTACGAAGGCTTTGGTTCACGAGATGTGGTTCATGGAACTCTTCCAGCTTGCTTCACCTGCAAACTGATTGGTCTTTCTAGATGGTATGCGATGTAATTTCTCTATTCAATTCCAACAATGATATAGTTCACGGTGTCCTAGGTTTACTGGAAATTTACCCATAGGCCAACACCTCTTGGGTTATTCCACATACCGATGGTTCATGGTTTATGTGCCCTACGGACCTTTACTGATTATGGTATGCGACACACTAAAAACTCTTTGAAAAATTTTATTTTTTCAAGTTTCTTCTCAAGTTTTTATTCCAATTTACATACATTTTCCTTGTTGGACTTGTAGGAATATTTTATTCCTTCTGTAAAGTGCTTGTGGGATTATTTACTTCCCTTCATAAAGTTCTCAAGACCCTACAAATTCCCCCCATCAGAATGGGGTCCAATCAGAACAAAGAGGAGGTTATTTCGATGCATAAGTGGTGTTGAATTGAAGTGGTTCATGGTATAGAGGGTAGGCCCAATATGGGCGGGGGGACCATTCCTATTTACAGGGGCCCATGTCATTTGAATTTTACCATTTCTTGTGGAGAAAAGTGCTCTCAACCTCTCCTCATCTTCCTTTGCTTCCGCATACCGAATCCTCTGTGAAATCCGTATCTGCGAACTGTTTCGTACATTCCATGAACAGAATTCCTCAAATTTTTTCCCATGAACCGAATTCAATTCCATGAATAGTGTTGTGGAATTTACATCCTAGGTTCAAACTTCCACATAGAGAGATGCTTACATGGTTTTCATTTTCCACACACCAAACTTTTAAAATGGAGGGTTGACCTTCAAACTCTTTTAAATATAACTTAAAATTTTGATTGGAAAAATTTGAACATCTTCATAGAGAGTACTTGGTTCAAAATTTCTTCATTCTGCGAACCACTTAGTTCGTTGGCCAATGATCCATGGGCCAGTGCCTCACGGGTCTTCTGCAAACCGAGGCAGTATACGAGATCCATTCCACATACCAATGCAGTTCACGAGAAATTGATTCCACATAATTTTTCCGAGAGCAGTACGTAGATCCCCATGTGGACCTTCTTTTTAATTCCTTTGACTATTTTGGTGGATTTTCCCAACAATTTTCCCATTGAACTGAATTTTCTGTGGCCTTTGGGGAATTTAGAATGATATGAATCTCCCTCAAGCTGTTGCCGATGTTTTTGTTCTTATTGAGGATATCGTTGCTGCCCATCTTTTTGCTACTGATGAAATATTGAATGACATGGTGGACACAGTTTATGACAAGAATATAGTTGCCTCACTACATTAGTATCTATGAAATCTACTTACTTTGAGTCAAAGGGAGTATCTAGATTTATAAAGGCTTCTAACTTATGGATTTGGCATGCTGTCCAACACGTCGATTCCAGCATGAAATCCAGCTGATCAAACCACTTCTTAGATAACCAACACCTCCATTACAAATGCCTTGATCTCTTATAGAAAACAATACCTTCAGAGAGATATCAATTCTAGGTCCCAACTGAGTTACACACTTTGAACCTTAGGGGAGGTGCAATGAAATCCAAAAAATATAACCCATTGTTATCAAATAATTTCATGGAAGGCCACAATGAGCGAACAACATGGTTTTTCATCCAAGAGGGACCTTTGTTTTGGAGGCTCATTTAGATTAGACTGGGGGTGGTATTTTTGGTTCTTCCAGAGATATGAAGAATTATGAGATGAGATGCAGAATATGGGACTATATGAGGATTCCCGGGTATCTCAGACATACACTCATTAAAGCAGTTCCCTCATTTCACAACTCTTGAGCTGGTGGAGCCCATAAACTAATACCTTTCATTTGACCCATGGGGTGGTCGACATTAGACTTTGGGAAATACAGATAATTTTAGGAGTCCCTATTTTTGAGGACATGTATGATGAGTTCCTACCTTCTTCTTCCACTTGGGATAATGAGGAGAGGACTCCTACTTTGGCTAAGAAACTCATTGTTCAGGAAAAGTCACTTTTGAAAGAAGTTGATCCCTATTTGAAGAAGGAAACTCCTTTAGTTGAGTGGTTTGGTGTCTTTGTTAAAAAAAATGGTCTAGATTACCATCTGCGCATACCTAGGGCATGATCTACCAAGACAACCTAGAGATGTGAGGGTACCTATTGGACCACCTTGGCAGAGGGGGAATTTCATGGATGGGGATGGGGGCTCGTTGCTGATGTCGACTAATTATTTCGACTGGCGGCCTTCTTGGAAATGTTTTTGAGAAGATGGATCTTAATTTTATGGGAATATGGTGGTGTGAGAGTCTCAACTTTCATCATGGATGCTCAGATGGCCATTGGTAGATGCATCCATATGGATATTCTAGTGCTGGACAAGATTTATTTCTTATTGGGCTAGATCAGCGAAGGGGGGCCACCTTAACGAATGATTAGGCTATTAAAAATCCTTTGGGACTAGATAAGAGCTCACATAGGAGGTTAGACCTTTATCAATTCCTTACTAATTCAACATTACATACTCCAACCATATCTTCAGAGTACCATTGGGGTTATGCCAATGGCTTAGACCTCACCGGATAAGCAAGAGGAGCAGACTAGAAAGAATGATTAAGAATTAATGGATCATCTGAAAGGCCATTGACGTTTTTATTATCATACTTACAATTAACCTACTAGTACTATTGTGAATAATGAATGTGAATACTTTTTCAACCGAGACTACTTTTTTTCTTTGAGATAAGGCATCTTGGTTTCCAATATCATAGGGGAGCTAATCTACGAGGGGTATGCACCTTGCAAATTCAATCGTCAATTTAATTGTGTCCAGAAGTTGTGTCCTACCACTCTCAACAGTGCACAACAAGAGAAACATCTTATGATAACACGTCAAATGTGGATGATGTTTACTTGGGAGGACACCCAATCCTTGGTTAGACTTCCAGATTCCAAGGATTTTGTACCATTTCTCACTAGAAGCTATATTGAGGACTGGGTTAAATCATATCCAGATGGCCAATTAGCTGATCTGGTTCTTATTGTAACAACCTCCAAGGCATCTGAGGCAAAGGGGAAGGAGAAGAAAAAGGAATAGGTCGTGGCTATGAGCTCAACAGGAGAGGGAAAGAGTATTGGGTGTGTCAATTCCCTCAATCGTGTTGATATCTAGGATAGTCAAATCATGGTGATATATCTAGACACATCCCAAGCTAAGGCAAAGAGGGTGAAGAGTGACACCTATCGCAAAAGGATTTCGGATTACCTTATAAGGAGTGCCCTGGCACAAGTTCTAGGAAAGGAGAGGAGTGTCATCCTTGGTCAATGGGGATGGGAAGAGTGGCCTTATTTCTAGACACTAACCCTCATTGAATGGAATGGTTAGTAATTACCCCTAAACCTGAGAATGGGGAGGTTCATTTCTCCATCCCAAATTCAGTCCCTGGCATACTTTGAGAATGTAGACTTGGAGATATTTTAGGATTCCAAACTGTTTTGGGGATAACCTTTGTGACTCTACTTACCTTGTGTATGTAGACTCTAAGGGGCGAGATAATGCGCCCAATTATTTGATCATAAGGGTCTAAAGGATTTGGAGGAGGCTATGGCTTGATTCGAGTGGATTGGTTCACAGAGGAGCTATGGAGGACTAGACGGTAAGGTATGGGAATGATTGGATCCAAGGGGAAGGACACCCAAATACACCCCATTCTACATACTGTTTTCTCATATAGAATGGGGAAACCCCCCACATAACGTACTGCTATGTGGGTAGAGGGTTTGTGCATGTATCAAAGTGGTGTGAAAACCTGGGCATGGACCACTACATACCAAAGTGGTACACGGTCCTTGATGTGGACTGCCATGCCACCGTAGGTTCCATTTGTATACTGATGTAGTACTCAGTGTAAGGTTCCATCTGTATGGTGATGCACTATACAGAGCGCCGAATTGATGAAGGGTCCTAGAGCTCGTGGTTTGCGGGGAATTAATTTGTGAAGAATTTATGGTTTGTGATCACACCAACTACATTCTATGTTCACCAATTATTATTAAGTTTATTATTTTTGTGGTTTGCGGTGGGTTATACCTATAGAAAATTTGTTCTCAATTCATACTTTGTTGATGATTTGAAATTGAATTCGAAATCTTTTGCGTATCCAAATTCTATCTTCTAACCTCTAGGGTCTCCTTTTTTCTCTCTTCCACCTAAACTCATTTTCATTTCCTATTGTTCTCCTTTTATAGAGAACTAGGGAAATAATATTTATGGGCATGAAACACCATTTGCAGAAGCCCATACAGATATAATTCTACCCAAAAAATAATTAGTCAATCGAGGTTTGCAGAGGCTGTGGTTCACGAGACGTAGTTCGCAGAACCCTACTAGCTTGATTCACCCATGAAATGCTTGGTTATTTGGGATGGTATGCGGTGTTATTTATCCATTCTACTCCACCAATGACATGGTTTGCGGTGTCCTGGGTTTACTGGACATCACCCCGCGGGCCATCACCTCCTAGGTTCTTCCGCCTACCGATGGTTCGCAGTCCATTCTCCCTGCAAACCTTTCCCGACAATGGCATGTGGTAAACTAAAAACCATTTGAAAAATTTTATTTCTTTAAGTTTCTTATCAAGTTTTCAATCCAATTTGCATCAAATTTTATATCTATACTTATATAAATATTTTATTCCCTTTGAAAAATTCTTGTGAGAGTATTTACTTATCTTCACGAAGTTTTCAGGACCCTACAATATATATAATATAAAAATGTCATTTATATCATTTATTATTTGGGGGTATTTTAATTAATTAAAATAGATAACATTATTAATTTCAAAAGAGTTTTCATAAAAATGTGTTTTTAATACTAAAAATAAAGTTATACTAACTAAATAATACTTATGTTACCTTTAAATTAATTTAAAATAATTATTTTACTTTTAAATTAATTAATTTATCAAAATAAATTATAATTTTACATAAAAACGGTATTTTTCACTATTCATTAAAAAATCTATATTTTCTAAAAAATCCTAAATTTTTACCCTGATTTAATTTTTTATATTATTATTTCAAAAAATGGAGTTATTTTTATCAAATACATTTTCTAAATATTCTAGAAAATAATTATAATATTTTTTCATAAAAAGAACTAAAGATATTTTTTTAAGAAAACCAATTTGGAGAACAAAAATTCATTAACAAAAAATTATTGACTATTTTCTAAGTATTTCAATATATTGAGGAAATGTATATATTTCATAAATTATATAATCCTACTCATATCCACAATTTAATATATTGTTTAAAATGATCATATTTAAATAATCATTATTTTTTTGGGTTCAGTGTTGCTTATCACATATGCTATCGAACATAGTTTTCTCTTTTAAAAAACTCAGGGAATTACAATCAATACACTTTCATCTTTATAGTTTTAAAATTCCTCAAAATCACTTTCTAAAAAACTATTTTCTTATTTATAAAAAATATTTTCCCTTTTTAAGGACCTCCATTGAAAATTCTTTGAAACTTATTTTATTACATTCTTGAGTTTTTTGTATTCTCCATCATCTTCTTGATTTTTAGGGAAATTTAGACATGAGATGTCCCAAATTTCCACACTTTAATAAATAAGGGGGAATATTACCCTTAAAAATTCATATTAATATTTTAAGATTAGAGGATAAAAATGACACAAACTCGTTAACTTTTTCAACATCTTGATTTTATATGATTAAGAGATTCTTTATAGAATTAAAATTCACCTTCTTAGTAACTTCCTTTATTTTCAACTCACCATCTCTATTTCTCATTTCATATTCCATAGGAGTTCTATGTAAGATATTAGGATAAATCTCTTTTGGATCATTATCTAATATAGATGAAACTTTTTCATTAAAATAAAGAGGTAGTCTTTCCATGATCATCTTTATGATCTTTTTATATTTGAGATCTTCACATAAACCTCATATATCTTTAAAAAGAAAATTTAGAAGATATACAAAGGAATCAATCATCTCATTTTATTTTATTCTCAAATATTTATACTTATTCCACAAAAACTAAAGCTTGGCCTCAAGAATCTTCAAATACCATTAATAAATATTCCAAATATTTTCAGACATAACATGAGAGTTTTCTTAGGACACTAACTATGTGAATAGGTGATTAACAAGATAAATTTCCAAGTAATTAATTAATTTTGAATCTACATCATATTCTTGAAGAACTATTTATATCAAGTCTCAACCTTAAATATATTTAGTGATTCTTTAGATAGATGCTATGTATGTCTCCATGCCCAGGGATCTGAAATAATGTTTCATCTAGATTTCCCACATCTAAAAACTACTATCTTCAAAGACAAGGACACATTTATGGTTAAAAATAATTCCCATGATTTTAAAAGATATGAAGAATAAATGTTCATTTCATTACACTTATTAAAATCCTTTATATGATAACTGACATGCGACTGTCATAGGGTGTGAAATAAACTATTTCCTAAGTTAAAATGTAGTAAATTGGTCAGCCTAAGTTTTCTCCATAGAGGAGTGCACAACAATCACGTTTTTTCACTTGAAATTAGAGAAATAAGTGTGATTATTTTCAAAATTTTTTGTTTTTAAAATGAAAGAAATCAATAAAAATGAGGTTTAAAAAATGGATGAAGAGAGTGATGGGGTCAAGGTAGAATCACCTTTTGCAATGTCATCATGGTCATAAAAATCATTCACCCTCTCTTCCTATTGAATGATAAATGAAATAATCCTTGATTGAGTTACCAATCACCCTTGGTTTAAGGAAGCAATGAAAACCACTCCCATGTGCATGAAAATTCATAAACCATTATAAGAAAACTAAAGAAAGTACCTATTGGGATTTTTTCCACTTGTAAATTTAAAAATAGTTCATTCACTCCACACACATGCCAACAATCACTAGACACTCATCAACTAACACAATCTACTCAATCGAGATAAACTGCACTAGGCAAAGAGAGTTTAAAGACATTCAACCAAAGCTATAAACAATGAATGGCACCAAAACCCAAAAAATGATCAAATTAAGAGAAGTTTTCAGTAATAAAAATTAGATTTATTCAATAAAAAAATATATTTTTACATTAAAACTCAAGACTCCAACATTATAAAAGGAAAAATTTCCCTTCCCTGATCACTCAAATGATGTACCCCTATATGTGAAGAGTAATATAGTTGAAAGGGGAAGAATAAAGAATTATGAAACTAATAAAAGAAAATTAGGAAATAAAAATAACTTTAATCTTCCAAATCTCGAACATATCCCCTCATTATATTTCTTTAACACCTTTTAACAGAAGTGAACACTCAGATTTATAGGCTTGAGGGGTGGAAGATTTTCCCTCCAGATTCATTCATATGAAATTTTGAGTATATTTTTAATAATAAATGGTAAAATATTGGATTTTTTTTATCAAATATGTTTATATCTTAATTTTTCATGAGACTACAAAATCTTAGATTATTTTTAAAATCTTGAACAAAGTTATGCTCAAATTACTAAAGACTACCTTTTCTGGTCAGGAAGACTTCTCAAATCCCTCTAATTTGGAGCATTAAACATATGATTTAATGAAATAAATTATATATGAAATTTATTTTGGACATGTGGCTCTGAGTACTATTTACAATACAACTATAATAACTTAATATGTATATCTATAGACCATAATATTCCTTAATTACTAATGTTAGGTTCATTCTGCTGTCCAATAAAATTTCTCCACTTGATTTATTTTTTTGGGATAGTTTGTTTATAATTGGATCTAGGACCAAAATAAAAAGTCTAATCCCATGAATAAAATAGTAATAAAATAAATAATCACTGAAATTGGATCAAAATTTTAAAATTTATGATCGAAATACCAAATCTCAAAAAAATGTTAAATTTTCATAATTGGGAAATTATCACAATTAAGCCCAAAATTCACTAAAAATTCTAAAATAATGAAAATAAGATCAAATTGATTAATTGGAATGAATTAAATAATTTTAAAACATATGGATAATTATGAAAATTTTAGATCTATCAATTCAACCACACTTATAACTTGGACTCCTGGACAATTCAGTATCAAAAATGAAATCAAATCAGATTCAAAACACATTCCCATGATATCCACCAATTCCATTCCAAGAAAAAAAATATCAAACCTCCTCAAAAACCATCATTTCCAGTTCTCCATTCAGATCATTAAATATATTTCCACTTATTTTTTCATACCATGCACATAAAATACCTATCTCACATAAATTTTCTCTCTCTCATAAATGTTAATTTTAAATAAGGATTTTCTCATCCAAACCCATGAAAGAGTCACCATAGGATTGATAAATTACTACTTATCCATACGATGTGAGTTAAGGACACATGTTAACCATTAGGACTTTACATGGTTTTTTCTGGATTTTGGTTGGTAGGATTTAGATGTCAAATTTTTTTGAGGCCGAATGAGGAGGGTTTGGATCTTTTTGAAGCAAAATTGCAAGACTCTAATTTTCACACAAGTATGGGCTCACCCTCCCTACCCTTAGTATAAAATCAGATACATAATCATGAAAAATAAAATAAATTTAACACCATTCATCATTTCACCAAAAAAATTTCAGTCTTCTCAAACATAATTTTTCTTAAAAGCTTCAAATAGGAACAAATTTATTTCTCCTTTGGAAGCTCTAGAAAGGCACAACTTCTCTTATCATGAAAGCTTTAGGAAAGGTAAATATTTTAATAGAATGATTTTTACCAGCATAAAACACACCTATTAATAATTTTATTTTCCAACCAAAGTATCACCAAATGAGGTAGCATAACACAAGACAACTTCCCCCCACGCTTAAGTTAAACTAGATCATGAAATTTCACTTCAAGACCAGGTTGGATATGGAACTTGTAATGTGGATAAACTAACATGATTTTCATGGATTCTAAGGGATACAAAGATTAAATGTAAAAGGAATTCCAGAATGAAAATTATTCTTTTGAAAAGGGGGATTTAAAGCCAAAGAAATTCCTTAATCATTTAAAACACAAGCACCTCAAACCTTTATGTTTTGAAAGAAATAAATAAAATTATGGTTAAAGAAAGAATGGTTTAGTTATTTCAAGAAGTGAGGTGAATAAAAAAAATATATGAGAAAAATGGTTCATAATACTCATATAAATGTGACTTCAAAGATAAAGATAGTGAGATGTGGCATGAGATTCAAAAATCAGAGTTTTTTTCATGAAATTACCAAAGATTTGAACTTGAAACAAATTGATTTTCATTATTAATTTAATCTCATATTCATGGAATAAATTGGTTCACTCATAGTAATGGGTTTCAAAAATAAAAAAGATAATCATCCCCACTGAAAATATTAAAAAACACAAAAAACTGAAAAAGAAACACACAAAAATTTGAAAAACATGATTTTTTTTGAAAAAAAAAATAAATAAATAAAAATCTTAAACTAAAAAGGTTACCTTACACACACTTAAATGATGCATTATTAAAAATTAATTCAAACGTATTTAACATTTAATAATATTTTAAAACAAATCACAACAATAAAAAAAGTGTAAAAGAGAGGTATGACCTGATGGCCTTTAGTGATAAATAGGTCGATAGAGTGTGATATCATCCACTAGATTTGATGGAATGGTCCAACGGAATTTCTTCAACCTATTCCCAATAATATTGAATGGTTCCTTCTCTCCACCATTAACAATGTACACATCATCTAAAGGATATAAATGAGTAACTATAAATGAACCTTCTCACCTGGAATGAAGTTTACCAGACATCAATTTGTGTCTTGAGTTTAATAAAAAAACTTTATCTCTAAGATGGAAATATTTCAGTTGGATCATCATTTCATGAGACAATTTTGTTCTCTCTTTGTAAATCCTATAACTTTCAAATGATTCCTTTAAAATTTCCTCCTTCTCCTGTAACTGCAATCTTCTCTCTTTCACAGTGATTTAAAGATCCAAATTCATCTTCCTCACAGCCCAATATGTCTTACATTATAATTCCATTGGAAGATAAAAACCTTTACCTTAAATAAACCTATATAGACTCATTACAATTTGGGCTTTATAGGATACCTTGTAATCCAATCATGTGTCTTCCAACCTTTGCCTAAAATTATTCTGCTTTGGTTTAACAGTCTTTTCCAAAATTCATTTGATTACCCGGTTGGACACTTATTCTTGACCATTAGTCTGTGGATGATAGGGAGTATATTTTTTATGATGAACCCCATAATATTCAATAAATAATACATTATCCTATTGAAATAGTGAGTCTCTTGATCAATGATGATGGATATGGGAACTCCAAACATAAAAAATATGTTACCCCTAACAAAATCACAAACAAATTTAACATATTTAGTCCTAATGGATTTTTATTCCACCCATTTGGAAACATAATCAACTGAAATCAAGATATAATAATTTCCAAATGAAACTGGGGAATGAACCATAAAATATATCCCCCATACTTTAAAAATATCACAAAAATTACGTTGATTTTGGTGATTTTATTTTCTCTTTAAAATATTTCTAGAAAACCGACATTTTTATATAGTTTGAAAAATTCATGAGCATATTTAAAAAGGGTGGCCCAATGAAGTCTAGATTATAAAACCTTCCTTGATATAATTTGAGTCCTAAAGTTTCCTTCACAAGTTAAAGTGTGAAAAAATAAAAGATAAAACCAATTTCACTCTCAGGAAAACATCTTCTATTCACTTGGTCATTCAAAATCTTCCAAAGAAATGGATCATTCCAAATGTAATATCTCAAATTATATTTCAATTTTTGAATTTTGTGGGAATTTAAATGATATGGTACCTGATATGATACCATATAATTGACCATGTCAACATACCAATGAACTTCTCCTTCAATTAAGTACAACTGCTCTCCTAGGAGGTGATCATTCAGTGGTTCTTTGTCTGGAAGTTCAGCTTCAGTAGTATTGGGTGGTCTGCTTAAATGATCAACCACTTGGTTATCATCTCCCTTATTTTTCTTAATTTATATGTTTAACTCATATAACAGTGACATCCATCTCACTATCCTTGGTTCAACTTCATCCTTCTTAATCAAGTACCTAAGAGCCATGTGATCAGAAAACACAGTGACTTTAGTTCCAATAAGACATGATCTAAATCTTTATAAAGAAAAAAAACTATTCAAAACTCTTTTTATATGGTAGTGTAATTGAATTTATCCACATATAAGGTTATCTAGGCATAGAAAATGACTTGTGTCCTGCCCTCAATTACATGATAAATGAATGCTCCAACTGCTTGGTTGGAAGCATCACAAATTAGCTCAAATGGTTTTTCCCAATTTGGTGACAATATCACTGGTGGTGTAATCAATATCCTATTCAGATAATTAAAGGATTCCCAATATGAACCATTGAAATAAAATTAAACATCTTTAAAAATAAATATAGAGAGATAGGTACAGAAATATTACTGAAATATTTGATAAGCCTCCTGTAGAATCTGGCATGTTCTAAAATGATATAACATGTTTCACACAAGTTGGGTAAGGAAATGAATTTATCACTTCAATTTTTGATTTATCCACTTCAATTACCTTTTTTGAAATTAAATTCCCATGTAAAATTTCTCTATAAACCATTAAATGAAACTTTTCAAAATTTAAAACAAGATTCATTTTAATACAATTTTTCAAAACTTTTTTGAATATTTTTCAAACAGTGGTAAAATGAATTTCAAAAAATTGTGAAATCATCTAAGAAAACCTCTAAGAAATATTCAATGTGATCAGAAAAATACTTATCATGAACCTGTGAAATATACATGGAGAATTATATAATCCAAATGAAATCCTTTTATATGAAAAAGTGGTGAAGGGACAAATAAAGGTTGTATTCTATTGATCCTAGTGAGAAATAGGTACCTAAAAATACCCTAAAAATCAATACAAAAAGTAATAATGAGTAATACCTACCAATATCTTTAATATTTAGTCAATAAAGGGGATGGGAAAATTATCTTTTTGAGTGACCTGATTCAACCTCCTAAAATCAATGCACACTCTCCAGCTATTTTGAATTCTCACAAAGATTAATTCATTCTTTTCATTCCTTACAGTGGTTAAAACATTTTTTTGGAACTACATGAATGAGTATAACCCATTGTGAATATAAAATGAGGTAGATGATCTTGTATTCCAAGAAATTCTCAATATCCTTATTCACAACCTCCATTAAGGTGGGATTAAGCCTCCTTTGGAGTTGTCTAATAGGTTTGGAATCACCTTCAAGAAGAATTCTATGTGAGCATATTTTTGGGTTTATTCTTGAGATATCACTAAAGATCCACCATAATTCTTGTAAATTATCTCTCAAAAGATCAATCAAATATTTTTCTTGGGTTTTATATAGATTATTAGTAATTATAACTTTTAATTTCTCTCCCTCCCTAAGGTACACATAATTCAAATGAGTAGGGAGTGATTTTAATTCAAGATAAGGGGGATACTCAAGGGAAAAAACTAGACTACCATTCCCCACTTCAAATGGTTATACCTCCTTCACATAAGAAACCATATCATCTTCCTTAGAATTTAATAAATCATTAAAGAGATCAGATTTTACCTCTTCTTGTCACATGAAATCGGAATCTCTAACATTTTGGGCATCCACATGTTAAGTGATATTTTCAATGGAAAACTTCTCTCTGAAGGATAATATTCATGGAACATACCTTATTATTAAATGGGTTCAGTACCAAATTCAAGGGAGATTTCAAAGAGCGAGTGATCATCTGGTAGGTGCCTAAGGTACACATAATTCATATCAGAAGGGAGTGGTTTTAATTCCAGATCTGGGGGATTATCAAGGGATGAAATTAGACTATCATTACCCAATTCAAATGGTTAGACCTCCTACACACATTAAACCATATAATCTTCCTTATCATTTTAAAAATCATCAAAGAAATCATATTTTACATATTCTTCCCACATGAAATCAGAATCTCTAATGTTTTGGGCATCTACATGTTTAGAGATATTTTCACTGGAAAAATTCTCTCCTAATTATAAGAATTCATGGAACATACATGATTATTCAATGGTTTATGTACCAAATTCATGGGAGACTTAAAATAACAGGTGATCATCTGATAGGTGCCTAATAGATTCAAAAATATTAAAGTGCACAATGCTATCTCTAAACTCCATGGTGAGTGTCCCTTTATGAACATTGATGATGGTTTTGTCCATATTTAATAAAGTTATCTAAAAAATGATGGGTGAGTGCTTTGGGTTCCTATATTATTCCATATTCATCACATAGAAGTTAGTTATGAATAAGATATCTTTGACTTTTACTAAGAAATACTCTTGAACTTCCACTAGGAAAACTGTAGATCTATTTGCAAGTTGGACCAACACTCGGGTGGGATTCGAGTCCACCATATACAAATAAGTGTATAACTTATGAGGAAATAAATTCATTGAATCAAATAAATCACACAAATCATTACATAAATTTAAATAACCAGTGGTGCATGGAATGAAAAATGTCACTGGATCTTGACATTTGGTTGGCAATTATGGTGTGATAAGGGATGAGAAACTTCTTCCTAAGTTTATAGTTTCATTACCTTAAATTATCTTCTTCTCAGTGAAAATATACTTCAATAATTTAGAATAATTTTGAATAATTTTGAGTTCTTCTAGTAGGGGTATATTAATTTCTAATTTCTCAAAGGTGTCCATAATTTCTTTTTTAAGTGCTTCTTCCTGCAATCTCTTTAATTCAATCATACTTGATGGAAATGGTGGGGGTTAGTATTTATTATCTATTTGTTTAATTTTAAATGGGTTTTCTTATCTCTACCTTATTATCTTATCATTATACCCATACTATTTCCTTTCTCCTTATCAGTGTATTCTAACAGAATTTCAGAATTTTCGCCTTCATTCTACCTCAGCTCAGGTGGTCTTATTTTAGGTTCATGGGATACTGGTGGTGATATTAGTTTTCCACTTCTTATTTTTATCATTATTAAATTATATTTTGGATTTGGGATTTTTTGGGAATGTATTTTCCATGTATTTTTGGTTAGGAAGTCCATGAGACTTTCAAACTTGTTGGAAAAATCTTTTACGATGTCTTTCATCCCCTCAATCTTAGATATCTGTTGTTGGTTTTGAATTGGAGGCTATGAAATAGTGTATGTATTCCCATAGGTTATTTGGAGAGTGGGTGTTCAGTTGTAATAAGGCTAGTTATAATATTTCTTTTATTGAAATGGTAATGGGTTTTGGGATTTTTACTGGGATGGGGGTTGGTTTTGGAACTGGTTTTGGTATGGGGGTATAGATTAATTCTACTGATTTTAAAATCCATATTGAACTTGGTTAGGATCTCTGCATCCTAGATTTTGTTTGGAAATGCCTCGCCTAAAATTTTTTAACACAAGTTTCCATTTCCTGTATTTTAATACATTAGACACGTAAATGATCTGATGATGAGAATAAACCACATACCTTAGTCGGCGCTTGTTGGTCACCCACTTATTTCAGGGATATCTATCTCACCATAATGGTTAGATCATAAATGTTAGTTTCTCATAAAGGTTATGGATACAAAGTTCTTAACTCATGAATTCCTCTTGTTCTAGTATCTCTTATACCAAACTATCGTGAGTTCTAAGAGATCTTCTCAATCACGACCTTGGATACTTCTAGTGACTTGTAATTCAACGCACCTCTAGATGATGCATTCCTAACATTTCTATCATTTTCTAGTAATAATTGATAAAATAGTAAAAGGAAGTGATGATCCTAAATTTCTTGATGTGGGTAGCTAGAAAAAAGTTTTTTAAACCTTTTCTAGTACTCGTAAAGGGTTTCTCTAGATGACTGTCTGATGGTGTAGATTTCCTTCATGATGGGTGTTCTTATGGAGGTGGGGAAGAATCATTGCATGAATCATATAACTAATTCATTAAAATAATTCACATATACTTGTTTTAATCCATATAACCATTATTTTGTATCTCCTTCCAATTAAAATGATAATTCCTTCCACTTTACATATTCCTCAGCTACTCCTCAAGGTCTGAAAGTAGATAAGACATGTGTGAACTCTTTAATATGTTTGTTTGAGTATTCTCCTACTAAGCCATGAAATTTTGGGAGAAATTGAATAATTTTATGTTTCATCTCAAAGTCATTTTGTAACACTATAATGAAAATTTGATTATTTAGATTAAGGAATTATGGTGCGTAGAGGTCTCTAAGGATTGGGTCATGATTTCCAGCCATAATGACAAGCTCAAAGTGAACACTTGAGGTTTAAATTGAGTTTTAAAGAGAAATTTACAAAAATTCAGATTTAAAATTATGATTTCTATGTGTATTCAACAATTTTATTTCTATTTCAGGGTCTAGGGGACAAGGTTTAGTGTTTTAGATTCTAGGCATGAAATTTCAAAGAGAAAAGAAGAAGAGAAAATAAAAGATTTTTGGAATCACCTCCCTAGAAATGATGATAAGTTTTGGAACATTCCTATCATGGGGTGTGAAAAAAAACAAAAATTTACTAAGTTAAAATACATTAAAATGGTCAATCTATATTTTCTCCAAATAAGATCACACAACAATCACATTTTTCTCTTGAAATTAGATAAATAAGTGAGATTGTTTTTGAAAAGAAAGAAATAAATAAAAATGAAGTTTGAACATAAATAGATAAAGAGAGTGATGGGGTCAGGAAAGGATCACCTTTTTAAATGTTATCATGGTAATAAAAATCATTCAACCTCTCTTTATTTTGAATGAATAAGGAAACAATCCTCGATCAAATTGTCAATAATCCAAATAATGAAAACCAATCCTATTTGAATGAAAATTCATAAACTGTTACAAAAAAACTAAGACAATTAATGATAGGGAATTTTATATCCTTATAAATCTAAAAATAGTTAACTTACTCCACACACATTCTAACGATTGCTAGACACTCAACACCTAACACATTCTACTCAATCGAGACAAACTACACTTGGCGATAGAAGTTTAAAGATCTTCAACCAAAGCTATAAATAATGAATGACACCAAAATCCCAAAAAATAACATTAAGATAATTGGTCAGAACTTAAAATATAAGTTATTAAATATAAAAACATTAAATCTCAAGACTCCTACATTATAAAAGGAAAACTCCCCCTTCTCTGATCGCTCAAAATATTTACCCCTGCTTGTGAAGAGTAATAGAGTTGAAAGGGGAAGAAGAGACAATTATGAGACTAATGAAATTAAATGAGAAAATAAAAAATAATTAAACCTTTTAATTCTCCATCGCAACCCCTCCTTATCCTTCTTCAACACTATTTAATGGAAGTGAACACTCATATTTATAGTCTTGAGGGGTGGAAAATTTACCTCCAGATATATTCCACTAAAATTTTGATTCCATTTAACGTAATAAATGGAGAAATATTGGGAAGTTATATTGATAAAATACATTCCTCTGTAACTTTTTCATGCTCCCAAAAAATATCATTTTATTTGGAGAATTTTAAAAAAAGTTATTTTCAAATTACTGAATACTACTTTTTATGGATGAGAAGACTTCTCAACTCCCTCCAAATTTTCACATTAAACAGATTCCTTAGTGATTGAAATTATCCATGAAATTTATTTTTTTCCATGGGTATTAGAGTCCTATTTCTAATAAATCTAGAATTACTTCATTTGAATGTATCTAAACCAAGATATTCCTAAATTACTAATTTGGGGTCAATTTTGTATTCCATCAAAATTTCACCACTTGATTTATTTTTCTAGCCCAATGTGTTTCTAATTAGACCTGGTTCCAGAATAAAAAAAATAAAATCACATTAATAAATTAAGACTAAATAAATCACTTCAATTGGATCAAAATTTTTATATTGATACTCAAAATACATAATCTCTAGAAAAATTTTAAATTCACAGAATTGAGCAATTTTCACAATTATGCCCAAAATTCACTAAAAAACTAAAATTGAAAATAATCTAAAATTGATTAGTTATAAGGGATTAAATCATTGAAAAACATATGAATAATTAGGAAAATATTAGTTATATCAATAACACCCTAAGGGGGGGGGGTGTGAATCAGGGTATACACAATTATTTACTGAATAAGGATCTTGTTCTCTCACCTTGAATAAAATTTATATTTCTATATACCTTTCCCCTAAATGAGAAATGAATGCAGTAAATAACACAAGTAATTTTACTTGGTTCACACACATTGAGCTACATATAAGGATAATGCACGGTAATTCACCTGTGCACCAAATTCACTAAAAATCACTACTTTACAATTACAATTTTAGAGCACTCTCACAAACCCTCATGGGTAACTACCATGAAAAATTAGAGAAATAACTGATCTCCTCCAATTGGAAACCATATACTCCATATATTGAATCCTACTTTACCTAGGGATTATGTGAACATACACTCACATTGGGGATTCTCTTAAACAAAAAAATATTGATTTATATTGAGAACGAGACTCATAGAATAACTATCTTTGAAAACTTTAAACATCAGTATGATATCTGGATGAAACCTCTAGAAATATGCTCCATAAAAACTCCATATGTCTTTGATTATCTTTTTCTTTATCTTTAACATTAGATTTTTTTTTCACTTTAATTTCAATCATTTGATTTGTATTGAACCCCCTTGTGGTGTGATTGTTCCAAGTGTCCATCCTAATTATTGGTGACATCATGGACTATGAAGATGGAATAAAGCATCAAGAATAATATAAAATTACTATATTTATTTATTTCATTCTTTTAGAACTTAAAGAAACCACCATCCCATAGTGTGGACACAACCACTTATGGCATGGAGACAACCTAGTTGTGTAATGGTCTTCATTACTATGGCATGAAATCACCTATTTTTCATATACTATGTCATGTTCAATATCTCTACGGTGATTTCAACCCATCCCTTTTTCTTCTATGGCATGGTAACCAACACTAGACCATAAATACATTATTTTTACCATATTCACTTTTCTTATACATAACTCCTTCAATAAAATCCCCACACAATTTCAGACATGATCTCAGTGAACTGCATATCACACCAAAATAGATGTGGTGTGGACAAAACTACTATGTTGTAGGAACCTCGAAAAATACAGAGCCACCACAAACCTCTAAAACCCACTCTACACCATGTTAACCTTGGATATTGAGTAGACTAAAAGTTTTAAGTACCACATAATAAAAAAACTCTATAAATCCCAAAAAATATGAACATATTTGTTCCCTTGACTCTCTATATGCGAGTAATGGGGTATACTCTAGGATTCCTCCATGGTGGTTCCCTATATAGTGGAACACTTTCTCCACACTACCTACCTTGTATAATGGACCACTATTAACCTGAGTGCAAGTTATCCTGCCTCCCTGGTTCCTCTGTGGCTAGTTGGCATGGATGGTTCCCCTAAAAAGATGATATTTCTCTTGTATATGTGGGGTTGAGTTATCTTGGCCTCATAGACAATACTGGCCTTTATTTTGTGGCACAACCAACAAGGGTGCTTTTTTATCATGAGAAAATGGAATGGAATCTTCTCTTTTGTTGCGTAGTCCTAGTGACTATGACATAGACTCTGTCTAAGAGACACGATTCCTCTTTAGAGATCCCTTCTTCAATTTTTTAATAAACAGAACACACAAAAACTGCCAATGGTATTTTTTTGCCAATAAATTCTAGGACTATGGTGTAATTATGAGTTTATTTTAGATATACAAAGAAATAATTATCAAGTATATAGGTTTATGAAATGGATGTGAAACTTTCTTGATGATATATAGTGACAGAGGGATTATATTACATAATAATAGTTCATGTGTGGTTATCAAAATTGTGACATTAACTTGTTTCTCTTGATTTCCTTGACATGTTTCTAAACAATAATCTTGGACTTGAGGCAATCCCACCTATATACAATAGTTAAGAATTCTATATGGCCACATACTAAGTGTTTTCATTGATCTTGATTAAATTCTATTTGAATTTTATTATTGGAATGGATATTATTCTCAAGACCAATAAATAATTATATTTAAGTTTTATTGAATAAAAATATTTAATAAATATTTAATTTCTAGATTGAAAATATAATATTTATTTTATATATTAAATATTTAATAAATAATTACTCTTTAGAAAATGAATAAACTATTTATTTGTGAATAAAATATTTAATTAAATATTTATTTGGGTATTTAATAAATGATGAGTAGGAAGAGCATATTAATATCATGTCTGGTAATAAATATTAATTTTCAAGATGGTAAAATAATATTTATCATTACATTAGTATGCCCAAGTCATAAAATAAAAAAATAATAATAATATTATATGGCATAGGGTTAGATGAAGTTCATTAGTTTATTTAAGGGATATAGTGAAATTAAATAATATTTTAACATAATCCCTAACTCTCTAAATATATTGTTATGTATATATTGTAGGGTTAACTAGGAACTAAGAATAGTTGTGAAGAACTAACTTCTCTTTAGATTCCCCCTTCTCTCATCTTCTCAAGAATGAGAATAACTCCTTCAATCCTGAATGATATTGAAGAAATCAATACATACAACACAAGATGACTGATATACCATGTTAGAACCCAAAAATCCATTAGTTTCATTCTAGGATCAAAGAAGCATATATGAATCACCGCTAGATGTATTCTACACTTAGATCCTATAAGAACAGCAATAGTTTTCCTAGAAGGGGTTTTTGGGAGATTAAAAACATCATCGAAGAAAGATCCTAAGATGAGGTACTCTTTCTTCAAATATAATTTAAATTTTTATAAATTTAACATGAAAATATCCTCTCTGAGTTCTAGGATTTCCCTGAAAATATTTTATGGGAAAATACCATTGGTCATAAATTTTATGTATTTTATAATTGGAAAATGACCCATCAAATTCGATAAAAAAAACATGTGGTTACTCGCCCACCAAGAACTTATACTATACCTAAAACCTTTATATTATTTATTATTAAAGAGATAAATAATTCCAACTATATTTTTCCATGATTCCCAATCACTATTTTTCAGCCTATGGGGATTAATAATTCCCTTAAAACCTGGTGGTGATCCAGGTTCGGTGACATGTCAGGTCAGCTCAGGTTGATTCGTTATAAATGGTATCATATCCATGTTCATGAGAAGGTGATAGGTTGTTGATAATCCCAATTTTATTTTGAGTTTGTCTTGATAGAAGGGGGTATAGGATGGTAATAACTCAAAAGGTAAACCATGAGTGGGTGCTTGATCACCACCTTTCATGGAGATTATTGAGTCTCCATGTGTAGTCAAGATATTAAATTTAATTCTAGAATTTGTTTTGATTCATTTATTAAGGAATTTTGATTGTATTTAATGGTATTTAACACTTAAATGCGTTTTGTTTTCTATTTTTGAGATTTCATGAATTTTGGGGTGAATGTGGATAGAGAATCAGGGTTTCAAACTTAGATCACAGGGTTTGGAAAACTATGTGGAGCCCATATAGATGGTCATAAGGAATTCACAAAGAATATTTCATGGTTGATGTGTGAATAAAAAACCATTCAATACTCTAAATCCCTAATAGATTTTTTGTTCCAACCCCTCTTTATTTTTAGTTTATTCTAATGTGATTTACACTCATTTTAGGAGGACAAAAGAGGGTTTTGATAAGGTATGATGAATTTAAATTGGATTCTACTTAGTGTTTTGTATTTTTATTTATTGTACTTGATGTTTTAAAGGATTATTTTGAGTGTAAGTGAGAATTTTATGAAATATTACATTTAAAAAATAGTTTTATGGGTTTTTTTAAAAGATATTTTTCATTTTATAATGTTTTTAAAGAGGTTAATTTAAGAGGAAACATGAGAAACTATTTTAGGAAAGGAGTTGGTCTTAGGGAAATTATTTTGATCTGTTTTCTTAAATAAGATGAAAACCTCTTAGGTACTGTTGTGCTTTAAAATATGAAAACATATACTAAATTAGTTTTTTAAAATATTTTATGAAGTAAATATAATTTTAATATGAAATAAATGATTTAGTGATTTTATTTGGTTTTTAAAATAAATTGAAATGGTTGGGTGATTTCTAAAAGGTATGTTTTTTAAAAAATGGGATTTAAAGACTTTGTTAAGTGGATTGTTGTTTAAAGAGTACATTTTTAAAGTGTGTTTTGAAATTTTTTTATTTGGTAATTGGTATTTTTGTAATTTTCCCTCAGTTATATCAGTACTATTTGTTTTGTTTTCTGAACGTGAATGGATTGGGTTTATGTTTATGTTTTTTAAAACCCTGGCTCCTAGAAAGCTACTAAAATAATAGAAGATCTTTATATAGATATTAACCTTATAAAGTTATTTATAAAATTTAGGTATATTTACTATAATTGGAGAATTTTACGAGACATATAATCTAGTGGTAGGGTTAGAATATTCCTTGTACTTGGACACTATCTAAGGTCTTTTAAATAAGTGGCTTCCCTCCTTTCATAGTGGTTTAGATTTTACATGGGTAAATGGAGTACTTAGATAAGGATAAGGGTAACCTCATATATTTGGAAACTTTAGAGGCCTCAATAGTGAAGTCTATCATGAGTGTTTTGGAATAACCTACCCAAATATAAAGGGAGTTTGTGGATCTTTTAATCATGGAATGATCCTTTGTTTTGGGTGGTTTCCTTTTGATGGATTTGGATTTGATTACTTATTTTGAGGAAAATATTTTCTTTTTTTTTCTTTTGGATGATTCTAAATTTATTTTTATGAGATATTAGTTAATATTATTATGCTTGTGCCGTGATTTTGATCCTAATCCTTATAGATTTTGTGTATGACCTATGTTTTTATGTCTTAAGATTTGGTGGATCAAACATAGAAATCCTAAGGTAGGTGATTTGGGGTCTAAATTGAATGTGGTTTATTTTTTGTCTATTTAGTTTCATTTTTATTATGTTGGATACACCATTCATGGAATAATACAAGTGTGGTTCTAGATTACCATCCTTTTTAGTTTACTGACCCAAGGTTAGTACCATGTCATTCCATATCGATGGGTGTTTTGAATATTTGGAGAATTCCTTTATTTGTTGTGGGATGTTTCTATTTTGGTTGATTTTTTTCTTGAATTTATTTGGAATATACTTTTTGGTTATTGTGATTGATCGAGGATTTTTTATTCTTTTGGGTATTTTTATGGAAGCATGTATTCTTGGAAGTTTCTTTTCTCGATGAACCTCCATTTTATATGAAATTTAAATAAGGTAGAGACTGTAAAAGGTCCCCATATTCTTTAAGTCATGTGTCACTTATTGTTGTGTTAAATTACACTTGAATATGTTGAATGTTGTATAAGGATGTTTCTCATTGATATTTGGAGTAGTTTTGGGTTAATTTTTCCATTCTATTGAGGCATTATAAGATTGCCCCCATCCCCCCACATATTTATCTGGGTGTTGAGGTATTATAGTTACATTGTATTCTATATTTTACCAATTAATTTTTTGTGGTAGAAAGTTCCATTATGGGAATAATTGTGACACAATGTTTTTTAATTTTTCTCATATTTTATTCATTTCTTGGTTTTGATCCTTTACCTTCATTTTTGGATCATTTTCTCTCAAATTTTAAGAAATCTATAAATTTTACTCAGTTTAATGGTTAATGCACATGGTTTAGGGGAAACTTTGTAATAACAATTATGAAGGGAGTTTTCAGTTCATTTTTGTTCTTGAATGGTTTATCTTCATGAGTAGTGCATAGTTGGGTCTTAATCATGAAAAACTTTGTTGAAACCACGAGATCACTTTTATACTTAGGGGTGTTAGTGCATGATTTTCACACAGTTACTAGAAACTATACGATAAACATGTTAGGGGCTCTGTAGTTTTGATAGTGCAATTTTTCATGGTTTACATAATATTTGGTTAAACATGCAATAAAACTATGTAGGTTCTCTAGTATTATCCCGTGGAAGCTGCATAGTTATCTCATAGTTTACCAAAACATGTGAAAAAATCATGTGAGTTTTATGATTTTTAAATAGTTTGAAATTCTAATTTTTTTCATCCTGAATTTTAAATCCTTATGGCTCTGTTATATTCCCCTTATCTTAGAAAACCCCTTGGGACAAATCCAATCATTATTCTCCTTTTACATTTCTTCCTCTTTGGTTTTCTCATTGTTTGAACCTAAATTCTTAATGTAATTTCCATTAGGCCGCTCCTCATCTCTTCCCATTCATTACTTCTCACTTTTCTCTTAATTTAAACATCACCCATAAACACTAGATTCCATATTGGCTGATTTTAGGGTTTTGGGTGGAACTACTATTATATATTTTTGATGTATAGAGCTTTTAGAAATTATCTTTACATTCTTTTGGGGTTTCCACCATTAAAGGTGATGACTTATAGTTTGATTTACATTGAATCAAGGTAGGTGTGTTGGGGGAATTTCCTGTATTTTTAATATAATTTTCTACTTGATGTTTTGAAATTATTTTCTTGTTAAATTATTCCTATATGTGATAGTTAAAATGGATTTTATAATTGTTTTATTTGACTCTCCACTTGGAATAAAGGGTATTTCAATGGGTTTTGATTTCCAAAATGACTTATGGATTCCAAGTGTTTTTAAAAAGGATTCAATGGCATGTTTCAAATGGAATTATAGATTTAAAGGCATTTGATGTCAGGACCCAACCATAGTTTCTCAGATTCGGTGCCTTATAAGATTACATAAGCATGATTATAAGAAATTCATATCCCGAAGGTATGAATTTTTTAATTTTTTTGGAAAACCAGATACATACATAATTTTAACATTACATCTTGAAAGGAAATACAACCTATTTATTTCTTTTGAATCACACATAATATCATAGATAATCTTTGAAATTCATTAATAATATACTTATTAACAACATGGGAAAAATAAAACTTGTGAAGGGGGTGAGATCAGATTCTCAGTAATGGTAAATAATACATTAGAAGAAATTATAAACATAAACACTAGGCATGATGAATAACTAAAAATACATCCCTTTAAGAATATACTTGAGAATAATATGGTAGGAATAAAAACTGATTAAATAATGCCATAAAACATAACCATGGATATTATACTAGTATAATAATCACATGGAATATCAATATCTAGTTTCATAATAAGGGAAATAATAATGCTGGATATCATAATCACACCGTCAAGGCCTTGATCCAAGACCATAATAACCATTCTGTCAAGGCCTCGTGCCAAGATAGTAGTTTGTCTCATGAGACCCACTAATGAATCAAGGGGATATATAGGGCCCCACATGTCACTTATTAAGTAAAATTAATTCCTCATATGAAAATGGATAAATATAAACAACATATATATTCATACTAAAACTAACATATGAAATGTAAATAACTTTCCCTAAACATTAAACATAAACACTAACCATTCAGAGTAATATGATGAATGATTTCAAGATAGAACATCCACAATAAAACTAATCATAAAAAATTAAATAAAACAAGGTAGATGATATCATAAAATATTATTCCCAATTATACATAATATTCAACAAGAGCGTCTAAATAGACAAAATTAATCTTATAAAATCATTGAGTAATTCTTGAGATAAATACTCTTTACTTTGAAAAGAAGAGTTATTTAAAGAAATATTTGAATAAATATAGAAGTGAAATAACATAGTTTTCTCATAATAAAATGAGTTATTTTATAAAAATAATGTTGGACAAAAATATATTATATAGTGTACTTGATCATAGGTAAAAATTTGAGAAATTCCCTTGAAATAGGCTAGTTTATTGAGAATTATTTTTTTGAAATATCCTTTTAAAACATGTAACTAACCATACAATAAAGAAGTATTATGGTTGGTACACATATATAGAACATTAAAACATAATTTATGATGATTAGATAATAATAAAAAAGAATTTAATTAGGGTTAAGAGAGAAAAAGAGTAACCCGAAAGAAAATTGAGGTTTTGGTAGAAAAACCTTCCCTTATGTCCAAATATGTTCTTCTATTGAACATATGGTCATAGAATATGAAATTAGAATTATTATTAACTTAATTTAGAATCTATTAAAAATTTATTTGATTTATTATAATTTTATTAAGTTCATATATCTTCATTTTTATGGGTTAATAGATTCAATATCATTGTTTGTGAGTGCTCATTTCATTAGTTTTCACGATCGGTTCATTTGTATAAAACATAATGTAAAATAAAAATTGAAATCAAAAATTGATGTTATATGTTATTAATGTTCATACAGGAGGTTAAATTATTATATAAGTTATTTTTTTTACTTTTGGTGAGGAAAGAAAAAGAAATAAAGAAAAAGAAAGAAAGAAACATGAAAGAAAATAAAAGAAATGAAAAGAGATATTTACCTCTTGAATCTATCTTCCTTGAGAGCCTCTTTAGGGGATATAATTTGGTATTTTGAAAATAAAAAGGGCTTATAGAAGTGGGGAGGATATTGGTATGATATTTTATCATAATTTAGACAAGTTAAAAGGCTTGATTGGAGTGAAGAGAAGAGGGGGTGAGAGGTGGTTTTTCATAGTGGAGGAGATGAGTTATTTCTCATTATTTTAGTCATTATTTTATTATTTTTGGCTCAAGAGTATGAATAGTCTTGATTTTTGTGACTCACATAGTAATAAGTGCATGTGATTTCAAACCAAGTGTGCTTACATCAGCCTTACATCACCTACGACTCAATAAATCATGTATTTATCATTTTTTATAAATTTCCATATTTTACTATTCAAAAAAGTCAAATATTTTAGAAAAATCCAAAAAATTAATCATAACCATTTTTTAATGTGTATAATTCACAAATAAACTCAATTTTATCAAAATAATTTTATAAATAAGATAAATTTAATTTAAAAAAAATCATTATTTACTTGAAAAATACATATTTTAATTTTAAAAATAATTTTATAATACTTTCAAAAATTAACTATCCCATAAAATTATACTAAAATATTAGGAAAAAAATATTTATTGAAGAATAAATTTAATGAAAATTTATTTTATTTTAAATAAATTTATCAATTTAAAATTTTAATTAAATATTTATTACTCACAAAAATACCAACACTTAATTGTTAATTTCTAAAATACTCTATTCCATTTATAAGGTGTCTAAATTTAATTTATTATTTCATGGGAGAGGTTACTATTCCTAAGGATCATATTACTATCCATAAGGGTACATTTATATTTATAAGGGTATATTACTTTTCACCAAAAATGTAAGTTGATCCTATTAGACTCTAAATATCTTACTAAACACAACCGTGTATCTCAGTTTTTTGAAATTCAAATAACAAAAGTGGAAAAATTATGTTTAATGGATCGGTTATAAAAAAGTGGTGTTTTTTAGATACATTGTGTTTCATGAATTCAATATTAAATTTATTTATAAATCCTTAGGGTGTTACATTCTCCCCACTTACAAATATTTCATCCTCTAAATTCCAGAATGTTACCACATAAAAAGATTTGGGTAGTTCTTCATCATAAGCTCCTAAAGATCCCATGTTAATTCTTTAATTTTATGATTTTTCCGAAGTACCTTTACCAGTCATTTCATCTAATTACTCAACACTTGTTCCTTAGTGTCTAGAATCTAGATAAGCTCTTCATAGTAAGATATGTCAGGTTCCAATTCTATACCTTTAGAAGCAAGGGCATGCATTGGGTATGGCATGTAATTTCTCAATAATGAGACATGGAACACATTGTGTACTTTAGAAATACTTGGAGGAATTTCCAAACAATTATCTACATCTCTAATTCTCTCTAGAATTTCAAAAGGAACAATGTACATGGGGCTTAGTTTACATTTCTTCCCAAATCTTATAACACCCTTCCATGGAGATAATTTTAAGAAAACATAATCTCCAACTTCAAATTCCAAATCATTACTTCGATTATCATCATAGCTCTTTTTTCTACTTTGAGATGCTTTGATATGAGTTTGAATAGTCTTTACCTTAGCTATTGTTTCCTCTATAAGTTCTGGGCCCACAAGCTTCCTTTCATAAACTTCATCCCAACACATTGGTGTACGACATCTCTTTACATACAATGCTTCATATGGTGCCATTTGAATACTTGAATAGAAACTATTATTGTAGGAAAACTCCACCAAAGGTAAATATTGATCCCACATACCTTTAAAATCAAGTGATCATGATATTAATATGTCTTCTAATGTTTGGATTGTCCTTTCTTATTTCTTGTTAGTTTGAGGGTGATTAAAGTACTCAATCAAAGATCAGTATCCAAATATTTTTGCAGAATTTTCTATAATTTTGATGTGAATCATGGATCATGATTAGACACAATTGAGATAAGATCTCCATGAAGTCTCAAAAATTCATTGATATAAAGTAGTGTAAGGTTCCCTAGTAGAAAATCATCCCTTAAAACGAGGAAATGTGCAGGTTTCATAAGTTGATAAAAAATTACCCATATTGCATCATTATTTCTTGGAGTTTTGGGTAATCCATTTAAAAAATCCATGGTGATGTCATCCCATTTACATGTAAGATTAGGTATATGTTTCATGACTCCTATAGGATGTTGTCATTCGAAATTCATTTTTTGATAGACTAAACATCTTGATACATAATGTGAAATTTCCCTTTTCTTGTTATCCCACAAAAAATGTTCCTTCAAATCTCTATACATCTTCGTGCTTCCAGGATGTATTGAGAAATTTTAACTATGAGAATCATCCAATAAATACCTTTTAAGCTTGGTTATATCTGTAACACAAAGCCTCTTCCCAAATTTCAGAATTCCATCTTCATATACAAATTCCTACAACTTCCCATCATTCACAACATTAATTTTATTTGGATTATTCTCATTATCAGGATGAGAAATTTTAATTATTTCCAATAAAGATGGTTGGGCAACCAATTGAAAAAGTAATTATGTTCCACCTTATTTGAAAATTACCATGTCCATCCTTACTAGATCCATGAATACATGATCCCTTTCAATCCTAATTTTGTTTAAAACTACATGATCCTTCCTGCTCAATGAATTTGCTACCTTATTTTCCTTTCCTGGGTGGTATTTTATGGAACAATCATAATCCTTGATTTGTACGATCCATCACCTTTTCCTCATGTTGAGTTCTTTCTATGAGAATATATATTTCAATATCTTATGATTTGTATATATCTCACATCTTTCTCCATAGAGATAATGTCTCCATATCTTTATAGAAAATATTACAAATGATAAATCAAGATCACGAGTAAGATAGTTTTGTTCATGAATTCTTAACTATCTTAATGCATAGGCAATAAATCTATAATTCTATATAAGTAATATCCAATTCCTTTCTTTTATGAATCACTATAGATCACAAACCCATCATTCCACGATGGTAGAGTTAGGATCAGAGCATTCACTAATCTCATATTTAATTCTTTGAAACATTACTCATATTATTTTATCCATACAAAAATAAATCCTTTAAGAGTAAGCTTGGTTAATGAGTTGGCTAATCAGGTGAAGTTTTAAACTAAACACCAATAATAACCTTCTAAAATAATAAAACTATATACCTTAGTTATGTTCGTTGTTGCAGGTCATTCTTGAACAACCTTTTTATTCATAGGATCTATAGATATTACATCCTTAGAGAAAATATGGCCAATAAAATAAGCTTATTAAATCCAAACTTAAAACTTTATAAACTTCCCATATAATTCAATTGTTCTAAGTGTATTCAGAATAATGCACAAGTGATTTTCACGATCTTTATAGGTTTTGGAGTATATCAAGATATAATAAATAAATATCACAAAAAAGTCATTAATATATTCCTTGAAAACCCTATTCATTAGATCCATGAAAACATAGGGTGGATTAGTAAGTCAAAAAGGCATTACTATAAACTCATAATGCCCATACCTGGTTCTAAATGATGTCTTTGGAATATCTTCCTTCCTTACACACAACTGATGATATCCAGATAAAAGGCCAATATTCGAAAAATATTGGGCTCTATTAAGTTGATCAAATAAATCATCAATGTAAGGAAGTGGATACTTTCTATTTATTGTAATATAATTGATCTCCCATTAGACAATGCACAACCTCACAAATCTATATTTTTTCTTAACAAAAAGGACATGAGTACCCATAGCAAAACACTAGGGAGAATAAACCCCTTACTACTCAAATCCTATAGTTGTTTCTTCAGTTACACTAATTCCACTCGGGCTATTCTATAAGGAGTCTTTGATATAGGCCTTTCACTAGGAATTAAATCAATAGATAACTCAACTTCCCGCTCTATAGGATATCCAGGTAAATCCTCTTGAAACACTTCAACATATTATTTCATAATAGGTACATCCTCTATTTGAATTTTTTTTCCTCACCCATAGATATTTCATTCTATTCCTCTCCAAGAATTGAATTTAGTAGAGCTACTAAGGTTGGATCTAGATGAGAATTTGATGTTGATGTTTCTGGACTAAAGATAAGGGTTTCTACATTGTACTCAAAAATTGTAACTTCCTTCTTCTTACAATATATTTCCGCGTCATAATTTTAAATCCAATCCATACCGAGGATTATATCAAATTTAATCATGGGTATGATGATAAAATCATCAAATAAAACATGTTCATATGACATAATGGGGACTTCCTGGAACATATTTATTGCAATGATACTTCCCTTAGGAGCTTTGACTGACAACTCCTTTATTAAATCAAATATGAAATATATAATTTTATTGGAAAACTGGGAAGATATAAAAGAATATGATGATCCAGAATCAAATAAAGAATTGGATAAGTTTGAGGAAATGATCAAATTAACTTCCACCAAATCATTAGGAACTTCAACCTCCACAGTTGTGACAAAATTAGCTTAGCCTTCTTTGGGGAATGTTTCTTTAACGCCTAGGAAAATAATTTGCATAATTTCCCATATCCAAGCAATTGAAGCATCAACCATTGGTAGCTTATTTATTCTGCTTTCAATCAAAGGAGTGGTGAACTTTTTCTACACACTTTTAACAAACACCCATACCCTTCAGGAAAGTATCAATGTGTTTTCTCCCACAATTATCACAGGGTGGAATGTCAACTCTTCCCTTATTCCCAATTTCCTAATTTCTTTTTACTTAGTTTTAAGCAACCATATTCTTCTATTTATTTTCTTTAAAGTCATAAAACTTAGAGAATTCATTTTCTGTCTTGATAACACATGAGACCATATTTTTGTATGATGAGAAAAATTGAGAGACTAGTTCCATTCAGAGGAATGGTTTTAAAACATAAAATAATTAATAAATATTGATCCTTGGATTATATATGTATTCTGAGAAATGTATTTATAACCTTTTAAAGTTAGCTTCATACTTTTCAACATTATCATCCTCTTTTTGCCTCAGATTTAGAAACTGCCTTTCTATATCTGCGTTTTGTTTATGAGGGAAGTTTTTTATAAGAAAATTTACTTAAAATACCTCCATTACATTTCTTATATTTCTTCATCCTCTTTTGTGTTTTGAATTAAAAACCACCACTGATCTATATCTCCTGATAGATGATAGACTGCCATGAAAACCTTCTCACTTTCATTACATCCCAAAGTGAGAAATATCTTCTCTAAAGAACTTATCCACTGCTCCTCTATGAATGGGTTTGTAGTCCCATTTAATAATGGAGGATGTTGTCACATAAAGAGGTATAACATAGCTCCTCAAAATTATGGATCCAGATGATCCATATGGGTAAGGTTATTATTCATAACTTGAGTCAACATTCTCAGTATAGTTATAAGTTTCCCAGCACCAGTCGCAGGACCAAAGCTAGAATCATTATCTTACATCAGAGGGAAATCACTACATTGGATATGTGTGTTCATGTAGTTTCCATCCTATCCACTAGGTGACATATCTAAATAATGGCATACACTAGATTAGGTTATGGATCATAATGTATAATCTCAACTTAAAAAATACTTAGTATAAATTGAAATCTTATCCATAGCTAATATCACAATTATAAACATGGTTTCTTTGAGTAAAAATATACATTTAATTCCTTAATAATTGTTTGTAAATAAAATGTGAATTATCTTAAGAATATCCCCCAGAAGTTTCAAACTAGGTGCATAGTAAGGCCCGTTTTCATGTACCAAGATACCCTGGGTCAAGCCCGAAACACCTTTTTAAAGTTGTCAATACTAGGTACATCTGTGCCAGAACCACATCCACTTGTAGTATCCATAATATGATGTATTTTATAGAAATATCCACATAATCTATTCCTTACCAAAATTTCAGGATGTTCTTGTATGTTTATCCTCAAAGACTATCTTAGTGTTGTGTTCCTAAATCTATGCTTTCTAAATCTAGTTTCCAAGTTTTCTACTAAACTTCCTTTGATACCAGTTGTAAGGACCTGATCCCAGTTACCCATAGCTGGTGCCTTATTTTATTACATTGGTAGGATTACAAGAAATTATTATCCTGAAGGAATGAATATTTTATTAGTTTTGTAAAACCAAATGCATACATAAGTTTAACATTACAACTTGAAAGGAAATACGACATATCATATTCTTTTGAATCCCACATAATCTCCTAGATTATCCTTAAAAGTTATTCATAATATACCTATTCACTACTTGGGGAAAATAAAAAATGTGAAAGGGGTGAGCTCAAATTCTTAGTAAGGGTAAATAATACAATGGAAGAAATTATAAACATAAACAATAGGCATGATGAATAAATAAAAATTCATGCCTTTAAAAATATACTTGAGAATAATATGGAAAGAATAAAAACTAATTAAATAATGCCATAAAACATAACCATGGATATTATAATAGTTGAATAATTATATGGACTATAAATATATAGTTTCATAATGAGGTAATGCATAATGCCGGACATCATAATCATACTATCAAGGACTTGTGCTAAGACCATAGTAACCATTCTATCAAGGCCTCGTGCCAAGAAACTAGTTTGTCTCATTAGACCTACTGATGCATCAAGGGGATATATAGGGACACAACCAAAACTTAATAAGTCCAATTAATTATTCATATGAATAGGGATAAATATAAAAAACATATACATTCATATTTAAACTAACATATGAAATGCAAATAACTTTTCCTGAACATTAAACATATACACTAACCATTCTGAGTAATACGATGAACAATTTCAAGATAGCACATACATAGTCAAACTAATCATAAAATATTAAATAAAACATGGTAGATGATATCATAAAATAATATTCCCAATTATACAGAATATTCAACTAGGTTTTTTAAATAGATAAAATTACTCTTATAAAATCATTGAATAATTATTGAGATATAACTCTTTTACTTTGAAAAGAATAGTTGTTTTGAAAAAATATTTGTATAAAACCAAAAGTGAAATAATATATTTTTCTCATAAAAAAATTATTTATTTTAGAAAAATAATGGTGGATAAAAACCTATTGTATAGTTTACTTGAACATTGGTAAGAATTCAAGAAATTCCCTTAAAATGAGCTTGTTTATCAGGAAAGATTTTTTTGAATGATAATTTTAAAACATATAACTCCCCATAAAATAAAGAAGGATTATGGTTTTTACACATATATAGAACATTAACACATAATTTATGATAAGTATATAATAATAAATAATACTTTAATTGGCATTAAGAGAGACAAGAGTAACCCGAAAGAAAATGGAGGTTCGGGTAGAAAACCCTTACCTTATGTCTGAATATGTTCTGATATTGAACTCAAGGTCATGGAATATAAAATTAGACTTATTAATAAAATAATTCAGAACCTCTTAGACATTTTTTTGATTTATTATAATTTTATTAAGTTCATTTATGGGGTTTTATGCATTAAGAGATTCAATATCATCGTTTGTGAGTGCTCATTTCATTAGTTTTCATGATCAGTTTGTTTGTATAGAAGTTAATGTAAAATGAGAATTGAATTCCAGAATTGATTTTATATGTTATTAATGTTAATAAAGAAGTTTAAATTATCATATAAGTAATTTGGATACTTTCGGTGTGGAAAGAAAAATAAATTAAGGAACTTGAATGAAAATAAAAGAAATGCAAAGAGGAATTTACCTCTTGAATATATCTTACTTGAGAGCCTCTTTAGGGGAGAGGATTTGGTATTTTGAAGATACCAAGGGATTATATAAGGGAGTAATATCTTTGGAGGTAATTTTATAAGAATTTATACAAGTAACAAGGCTTTATAGGAGTGGAGAGAAGAGGGAGTGAGAGGTGGTTTTTTTTATAGTGGAGGAGAGGAGTTATTTCCCATTATTTTAATCATTATTTTATTATTTTGGCTCAAGACTATGAATTGTAGTTATTGTTGTGACTAAAATAGTAATAAGTTCATGTGAGTTCTAACCAAGTGTTCTTACATCATCCTTACATCACATATGACTCAATAAATACTGTATTTAGCATTTATTGTAAATTATCGTATTTTACTATTCACAAAACAATTCAGGTATTTTATAAAAATCCAAAAAATTCAGCCTAAAATTTCTTCAATGTTTATAATTAATAAATGAACTCAATTTTATCAAAATAATTTTCTAAATAAGGGGAATTTAGTTTTTAAATAAAATCATTATTTACTAGAAAAATTTATATTTTAAATTTAAAACTGATTTTATTATACTTTCAAGAATTAACTGAGGTCTCATAAAATTATAATAAAATCTTAGAAAAAAAAATATTTATTTAAGGATAAATTTTATGAAAATTTATTTTATTTTAAATATATTTATTAATTTTAAATTTTAATTAAATATTTATTACTCAAAAAATACCAACACTTAATTATTAATTTCTAAAATACTCTATTTCATTTATAAAGTGTCTAAATTTTATTTATAATTTCATGGGTGATGTTATTATTCCCAAGGATCATATTAATATTCATAAGGGTACATTAATATTCACCAAAATTTAATTTGATTCTATCCGACTCTAAATATCTTACTGAACGCAACTGTGTATGTCAATTTTTCAGAATTCAAAATCACAGAGGTGGAAAAATTATGTTTACTAGATAGGTTATAACAAAGTGGTGTTTTTTATAGACTTAGTGTTTCATGAATTCAATATTAAATTTATTTATAAATCCTTGGTGAGTTAAATTTGACCCCATTTTGGTCCTTAAATGGATAAATTGTTATTTGTTAAGAATAATTTGATGTGAGGGATTTTGAAATGAATTGAATTTAAAGGTTAATTGATTATTTAATTTTTTTGAGAACATTTTTACATGGGTTGTCCAAAATTTTTATTTCAGAAACGTATTTCAAGTGGTGTAATATCTATTGACATACTGAGTCAATTTTTTGGAAAATATATTTTGGTAGTTTTAAATTGGTCTTTATGGTGTGTGTATGAGACCCTCATGATTTCCCTTGTTTTTACAATGATTGCAACCCCTGAGTGGGATATTACTTATTATTGATATATAGAGGACATGGTTGAGGCTATTTCATATAAGGGCATTGGAGACGAGTTGATATTTATATTATGCCGATGTATTGATAATGTGTTATGTTTTATTTTTAACATTCTATTTTTTTTCAAGGGTACACTAGGTACCAAATAAGTGGTTTATATTTATCCTACACTATATAGTTACACACTACTTTTGTCCCATTTAGTGTGAGATAGGACTATATAGTGAGTGTGTAATGACCCAAAAAATATATCTATTATTAAAATAACTCATGTTTCACTATGACTATTTTATTATGTTTTATAATAGATGCACATAGAAATATTTTTACATTTCATAGAAACATTACACATCATGAAATAATATTAACCATAATAGCTAGGAATACTATAAGGAGTTAAAAAAAGAATAATACACAAACTAATGCAAACTTCCTGGGATCAAATTCTCCCATAAAGATCACTCCTAACATAAAGACTATAAAAATAAAGAGAAGAGTTATGAATATGATAGGTATTATCAAGGTAAAATAGAACCTTTTTGATTGAAGTAGTGAATGATGAGCATTGAGAATGGTGAAGTATATATAGGGTGTAAAGGGAAATGTGACAATTAATATATGACTATTACCTGATTGTTACTTGACTGTTTTATGTGATACTTATGTGACCATTGAAATAGTAATAATATAAAATAAAATAGAAAAGTAACAGTTTAAAAGTAAATTAAAAATTATTATAATTATATAATAATTATTTTAATATATGTTCATTTACTCTTTGTGAATCAATAGGTATGATATTATAAAATCTAGAATTCCTTAAAGTGAATAAATAATGTGTTTCCCTTTAAAAATATTATTTTATTATAAATATATAATTTTTATTTAAAATAATTATTCATCATAATTAATAATTTATTTTAATAAAATAAACTTGATATTTGAAATCATCATGTTGAAATTAGGCTAGGGTGAAATTTTGAGAATTTTTTAAGACACTTTATTTTCCATTGAATAGTAAAATATATAGTTTTGTGCTTTTGGTATGTTTTAGAACTTTATAAATATATAATAATGATATAATAACTAATATAAAATAATATTAGACCAAAAATAAGTTATTTTATCAATATAATTTTTAATGAATTGAAATGATTTTCCAAACCTATAAATAACTTTCCCAAATTAAAAATGGAAATTAATGTTTTAAAAAATATATTTTGTAGAATAATTACTTTTACATCCATAAAGTAATATTAAAAATTTGATTTTTATTATCTCATGGATAAAATTATAAAAAACATTCCCTAAATGTCTAAACACATAATCTAAAACCCTAGATAAGCTACTAGTTTTTCATTTTCCATAACCAAGATTTCCAAGGTCTATATTTAGAAATTAATAAACAATTATAATAATTTTTCTATAATACCCATATATCCAACCCATTTTATTCACTAAAAACATCATTATCACATCCCAACCTATCTTATTTTCTCATTAATTATTTTTTTAATCCCCCATGATCTCAAGGAATCACCCCTCTAAGATTAGAAAGCGATATTTAAGGTAAGGGATTATCTTCCTCCTCTTTTCCATTCAAGAATTTCCTTTCTAATAAGAACTGTGATTCTAAATTTATTATTTATATTGTGTTTATAAAAATTCCTTTACTATCCAAATTATTCATAATTAATGAGATACTATCTTCCTCTATCATTAAACCCTTCCATGAACATTTATGCACACTTATTATGCTGTCGAAATTATTCATTGATTTTCATATACACATTTTTATATTGTGAAAACCCAAATCTATTTTAATTAAGTTTTATTCACCTAGATATAAAAATCCATTAATTATTTGGGAATTCCATATATGAAACCCACATTCCTTAATAATGGGATTATTTCATACTATATATATTTCTATTTTAAAATGAACCACTTTACAGTTGAACATGAACCAAATAGTCTCCAAATCATTAATATTTGAAATTTAATTCAAACCCAAATCCACAAAAAATTATAATAATTTTAAACTTGCTGAGTTTTCAAGCTTCACACTATACATGTCATGGGATTTTACGTCATTTTTCATATTCATCACGAAACCATCCACCACCATCAATTCCATAACCACCATCTTTGGCCATAGAATACAACCTAAAGTACCATTAAAGAACTATAAATTTCCAAATAGAATGATGAAGAACAAAAAAAATCAAATAAGCACCATGAAAACAAATATCCATTGTGCTATCATCACATTCATCAAAGACCACACCAAACGAAAAATGATTCCATTCATCATGAGCAAAACCACAAAAAAAATTCATTATCAATGAGATAAAACAACATCACTAATCAATGTCATAATTATCGAGGTTGGAAACCAAAAATCACAATTTTTTTCAAATAACCAGGGTTAAGAATGACCATGCTTGAAAAATATCAACCAGCAATAGAACAAGACTATCCAAGGTCAAATGTCATTGAATACAGAACCATACCTCCATTACTGGAAGACCACCAAAAAATAGATGAGGCCCATAAAAACCAGGAAGAAAATCCCCAAGGAAAAAATAGAACCAATGCAGGTCATGACTCTAGGAACACCAATAAAAAACCAACCAACACAACCCAAAAACCCCATTAAAATCACTATATCAGATTAAAATGGAGCCTAATGTAATAGACCTGGAATCAAGAGATGAGGTTTAACCATAAATGGTCCTCAATAGTGAGCCATGACCTTGGAGAGAACCGAAGAACCCGAAAATACACCTCCACTGAACCAAGAAATGATAACTAAATAAAACCACCCACACATCTCAAACCACCATGAAGAATCTTGAACATATCCAAAAATGGGGTCTAACATGGTGTATATTCTTATTAGAGAAATCATGGTTCATGATAAACTTAATCATGGTATTGAAGTGATGAAATATGTTCTTATGTTATATAATATATATGGAACATGTATATTTATACATATGAAGAGTGTGATCTGATAGTGCTCCAATGCCTTCGATAATGTTTTCTTCTCATGAGATACCATGTATGGCGCACCAATGGTTGGATGAAGAAATATATGTTATGATGTATTGGTGGTTATGCTCGACTTATTCTTATGATATCACATTTACATTATCTACACATTCTTATGATGCCTTGATCTTATGATATTATCCACTCATGTCATACTTCAATGATTATATATATGATTCAAACCTTTTTATATTATCATGATACACCTCCTGCCACAAACGTATTACTTTTCATCATGTTGTGCTTAATTATTCCCTTACCAGGATTTATTGCTCGTCCCTTTTCTTATGTATATCCCTAGGTTTTCTTATTCAATATTAAGAGTTCAAAGTAAACTAGGATCACATTATAGATATTTTAAATAATGGTTTCATTTTTATTTTAATTCAACGATTTATGTATATAATATTCTAAAGATACTAGATCTCTAGATGTATGGGTAGTATTTTTATATTTTCAGGTAATAATATGTGTAATGAAATTTGGGTTTTCATAATTCGTATCAAAGAAAAGTATAGTTATTTTTTAGGATTGGGATTATAAAGCATTAGTAAAAACTATAAGTATAAGTTAAAGTATAGAATAACATCCAATTTTTCTGTAAAAGAGTGTGTAGTCTCTAAGAAATTAAATACCTATATGGATACGACATGTGGATTCATTTCTTACATATATTTACCTAGGGGTAATAACCCTAAAAAGTATGGATGAGTATTAACCCAATATCTACCTGGGGAATGATTAGTGGGTCTTACTGCACACCTATTTTGACACTCTAAGAGGACATTATTTGGTTGATTCACATGTTCTTGACAAAACATTATGAAGGATTTGAATATACTGTTAGGTTAAAGAACCTAATAGAAAATATACCATGGATAACCTTGATTAAATCTTAGAGATTCATAAGTTAGGGCATATCTATCATTCCTTATAAGTTAAGTACTTTTTATTTTTATGATTATTGAATCATGTATCCTCATCCCAAAAATTACTTTATTTTATAAAATGTTTGGAAATATAAGGAATCAGGTCAACAACATATGTGTTGGGAAATGTGAAGATCACCCTAACAAAATACTGAATATGATGGAATAAAGAGTTGAGAACTTCATGGAAGTACCAACATAACTAAATAAAGTTATGCGAAATAACATGAATCACATAAAAAAACCTCATCATAAGAGAGAAAAAGTTATATTTTTGAATTTTATATGAGAAATTCTTCTTAATTTTAGCGGAACTTCTAATCCTCTATTTGTAGAGCAATCAAGGGACTTCGTTGAGAAAATATTCTCTGTCCTCTAATGCTACGAGCAGTATAAAGTCACTTTATCCATCTATAAACAATATAAAAAAGCTGATTAGTGTTGGGAACTAGTCAAGAATAAAATCGCCATGGAAGACATAGAATACAAGGAATGGTATTGATTCTATAATATATTTTTCAATAAATATTCTCCTTGCACTCTTCATATTAAAATGGATAGAGAATTCCTTAGAATGAAGAAAAATGAGGACCAATATATTGGGTCTTATAAAAAAAATTTCATAAGGATTTTATGATACTTATTCTAATTTTTCATGGATGTTTAAAGTAAGGTTTATCACTTGTTTAGTGTACTAAAGTAGAGTTTTCAAAAAGTTTTAGCAATTTAAGACCTTGATAATTATGATGAATTTTTATGATGTGCTCTCAAAGAAGAGATAGATATTGGTAATTGATTAGACACTAAATGAGGCTAATATTCATTGTTAATATATATAATATTCATGTGATTTATTATTTATAAACACCATTTTAGTGCATTTTACACTTTGAACATCATTTCACATTATGATTGTAATACCTTCTTAAAATGCACTATTATGTGGTACATTTTTGAACATCATTTAAAGTACCCAATGATTCCTATGATTTTAAGGAATCTAATTATACATATTTTAATTTTATATTTTGGGAAATTTATCTACACTTAAATATGAACATGTTTGATTCAGGTATCAATGTAGAATTCATGGAAGAAGATGATGATATTTTGTGATGAAAGGAAACAATTATGGAGAAGTCAGATTGGACACCAGACCACTGATGAGACTGTGAGACCCACATTACGAACTAAATGAAGCCAAAATTTAGTGGGAGGAGAGAATACATATATAGGAACAAATCATTCTTCAGGATCTTGTTCTAATTCTGCATCCATTGTGGTCATTTAGGCGGCCAAAGTTAGAGATAAAATTCTGGGCCAGATTCTGCGGCCCAGAAAAACAACTCACTAATATAATCATATCTCCGAATATAAAACTTCAAATAGGCCCAAATTTACATGCAGTTAGTAGATATCTGGGGATACATTTTGTTATTCTATGGCCCACTCTGATTCGTCTATATAGAAGGTATTCCAAGAGCTTCTGTTCGGTGGATGAAAGCAGATGCCACCTCGGGTCAAATGTGGAAAAGTCCAAGTTCCACAAGATTTGCACCACCCTAGGCCTACCATAATCAAGTGGGATTATTTGTACTATTTGAGGATCGACCAAAGGCTTCAAAAATTCCTATTTAAGGCAGTGGTGGTGGAGTAGTTTGATAATCTTTGATGCTTTGTTCAATTGTAATGTTATGCTACGATTTTGTTGTCTCAAGTTTGTCTTTCACATGTAAGTTGTTCAATTCACTTTAGTTTCTTAATAAAATATCTTTTTTCCCCTTATTCTATTGTTTGTAATATCACTTTGATACTTTTGGTTCAAGGTATGAATTTATTCACACTAAACCTTGTGAAATTATTCACACAACGGTGGAGTGATCATTTTATTTTTATTGTTTTCTTTACTTCTCCATTTCCTCCCTCATGAGTCTACTTTCCGCTTCCATTGAAACCATGGGATCAATGGAGAGCTAACCTACTTATGGGTTGATCCAAGGGAGTATCAAGGGGATGGATTGGATGTTATTTATCACCCCATTAATGTATAATCACTTCTTTAATTGAGATTTTTATTTGATGATTTTTAAACTCCATCGTCCTTGTTGAATTTAAGGCCACACACTTCATGTGCTAATACGAAAACTTACCTTGAAGTGCTCAAAAATTTGATCCTTAAAGTGTATATGTGATTAGTATTAAAGGGTGTAGGTATTAAACTAGTAAGTGATGATGTTGTTTTATCTTCTTAAATGAATCCATCTCAAATATAAGAAATTGAAATCATTGAAAAGGAAATATGTCCAATCCACCCCAAGTGATAACCTAGGATCAAATCACTCTTTTAAATTGAATTCACTTACATATCTTAGAGTTTACTTAAACCCATATAAAATCATCCCAAGTTGGCCACTTCAAATCCAAAAAAAATCTATATAATGTACGTGTCTATAGGTTACTTCTTAGGTCGCCGAGGATTCGACGACCTAAGATAGACTACAAGGACCGTCCTATCTTCTTCTTTTGGGTAAATTTGAGAGTGAATCAAATTTTGGAACCATTTCCGGGGACCTATGTAAGTTATATTAGTCACTATCATCCTTTTTTTCATCCCACTTCTCTTATCTCATCCCCAATTTCATTCCTATGGAAAACCCTTTTGAACAAATCCAAACATGGGGAACCTCTCCTTACTTTGATCACCCAACCCCATGTGTGATGTACAATGACCATCCTAATATCTACATGTGGGATCATCAACAACCTAATGAACCACAATGTTTTTACTCCTAAGATCCACAGAACATCCCAACATATAATGAGTTTCAATCCCCACAAAGTCAATCTGAACACCCTCATGTGCAATTACAACAACTTAATTATCCACCTGGAATAGACCATCTTTATCAACCCCTTGGCCATCATGATCCACAAACATTACTTCAAAAATTATGTCAACATATAGAGAAAATGAATATTGAGGTTTCATATTTGAGGTTAGAACTACAATAAATTAAAACTTATGAGGAACACATCCCTACACAAACTGTCCCTTCCATAACCTTATGTGACGTTTCTTATTTCCCACAAACCCCACATGAATTTATTAAATAACCAACCTTTTTATTTGAGATAGATGAAGAGGATCAAGGAATTGTTGAAGGGTCTTTAAATCAATATGAAATTGACTTTTTGGATTCAAAAGAGGAGGATTTGACATCATGTATTGAGTCTCCTAAGTATAACTCCATTGATAAATTTTCAAAAACACCAACCATTGAACCATTGAGATAAATCACAAAAACTGAGTCCATACCCATTCCTAAAATTGATCTTTCCAATTTTGTGGTTGAATCTTCTATTCAAAAGGAACCAATTCAGTTGAGAAATTTTGAAAATGAAAATGAGTTTGATTCAGAGTCCCAACTTATGTCTGAAAGTGTTAGCCTACCCGAACTTGAACGAAAGGACTTTCCATCTGCCCTAAAGTTTCCATTCATTGGGGATATCCAAAAACTTCTAATTTTCACAATTTCGTATCTTGAAACCAATAAACAGGTAAGGATTCTTAATTTTTTTGGAAAGACTAAAAAGGAAACTGGATCAACCATTTATGATATTCCTTGGGTTTTACCACTCATTATAGAACGTAGGTTTGCACACGACAAAAATTATAAACAAAGAATCAATCTCAATCTAGTGGAAATGGTGAAATATGGGGTCCTTAAAATGTTGAAAATTGGTATTGGGTAAGTTAGGGGGTCCATGTCGGGCTAACGACATTAAACAAAGAACTTCATGGGAGGCAACCCATGGTTTTCAAGTTTCCAATCATTTTGTTTTTTTAATGAACTTTATATTTTAAATAGGATTAATTAATCATTTTGATATTTTAAAAAAATACTGTTGACCTGTTCTTTTATTATGAGTATGGATGGGTATGAAAGGGGAGAACCATATTCATCCGTGTCACGTGGTGTGATCCTTGAGTAATACCTTACCCAAAAATTTAAAAAGAAGATAATGTTTAATCAGTTTATTTTATTTTAAATTTATGATTTCGTAGGTCAAGATAAAAATAAAAAATAAAAAAATTATAATAAATAAAAAAGGGGACACGCCGTAGGCCATGGGGAAAACCCCGTCACAACTGGCGAAGGTGTGGGGATTCGAACCCGGGATCAAAGGGAGACTGGGGCGCACGCTTACCACTGACCTACGACTTGTTGTGCTTAATTATTCTATAATTTTTATATATATACTTTATTTTACTTATATATATATATATTGTTTTTTTGTTTGTTTTTTTGTTTTCCTTTTTCCACTAGGGAACTCTGCAAGTGACATGGATATCAAAGGACTAAATTGGAGCAGTAAGAACTTCAAACTTCAACCACCAGGTGTCTTCATTCCATGATCTTCATATTTCAATTTCCTTTTTGAACTTCCATTCTCTACCTCTACCCCCTTCGAAATTTTCTTTTTTTAAACACTCGGGACAACATTATTTTATGTTGGGGGGGGATAAAATGAAAAATGCTTTTGTGTAAAAAAATGAATGATTTGAAGAAGAAAAAAATGTGTAAATGGAAGAAAAAATTCCTTTAACATTGAACATGGTAATAAACATTGCACACTTTGAAACTAAATATCAAATAATTTAGCATGCCCTGATTTTGATTTTAATCCTTGTATAATTTCATGAGCATAGATTTTGGAAAGTGTGGCTGTCCAATGTGATATTTCATCATTTATATTTTCATCCAAAAAAAGATCATAATACACGTCCTTTGGATAGTGGGGTATTAGTTTAAGTTCATGGGGTCCCCCAAATAAATAGCATAAGTTTGGTTATCATTTTAGTTTTAATATGAGTATTCAAAAAATAAATAAAAAAATATTAAATTTGCGCGTAGATAAATGAAATGACCTAATGAGTGGCTTTCGACACTTGGGGATCGTGACTCCATAGTTGTTTGGCCCAGAGTTAGTAATTTTATCGCTATTTTTGGTAATTTGAATTTTTTTTGACTAATTTAACTCAAGATGATGCCCATGTATGTGGGATTCACTTGGTGCCCTAAGGTCTTTGAGCCTGGGAGTCATCGGCAAAGTCTCTCTACAGGGGCTGACTCTTTTGAGTGCAATTTCAATTACAATGGAAAAATTGAAAAAAAAAACAAAAAAAAATCTAATACAAAAAAAATTGAATAATCGTATTGATATTGAAATTTTATTCCACCTAGAGCTTCCGTAATTTACCCCTTGAATAAATATGAACCCCCGTGTCTATTGTGATGCACACCACATCCTCATACTTAATTGATATTGGATGAAATATGGTAATGAATTTGAACAAAGGAATGAGCTTGAGATTGGGATCTGCTTATGAAAATATCTTGTATTAAAATATTTTTATGGGTTTCATGATTTTTGGGTATAAGGGTTTTTTTGATCATTGTGTATTAAAATGGTTTTGGAAAAGGGAATTCAAATTTCATTTTTGATGAGATATATTTTGCTCGGGACTAGAAAAACTCAAGTTGGTGGGTGTGATTATCCACTAAATGAGGCTAATATTCATTTTTAATATATATAATATTAATGTGATTTATTATTTATAAACATCATTTTAGTGTATTTTACACTTTGAACATCATTTCACATTATGATTGTAATACCTTCTTAAAATGCACTATTATGTGGTACATTTTTGAACATCATTTAAAGTACCCAATGATTCATATGATTTTAAAGAATATAATTATAAATATTTTAATTTGATATTTTGGGAAATTGATCTACACTTAAATATGAACATGTTTTATTCAGGGATCAATGGATAATTCATTGAAGAAGATGGGGATATTTTGTGATGAAAGGAAACAATTCTGGAGAAGTCAGATTGGACACCAGACTAGTGATGAGACTGTGGAACCCACATTACGAACCCAATGAATCCCAAATTATGTTGGAGTCTATAGGACATATATAGGAACAAATCATTATTCAGGAGCCAGTGCTAATTCGGCCTCCATTGTAGTGATGTAGGCATCCCAAGTTAGAGATAAAATTTTGGGCCAGATTCTGCGTCCCAGAAAAATATCCCACTAATCTAATCATATCTCCGAATATACAACTCCAAATAGGACCACATGTTACAGGAGGTTAGTAGACATCAGGGTATACATTTTATTATTCTATGGAATACTCTTATTCTTTCATCTAGAAGGTCTTACAAGCGCGTCTGTTCGGTGGATGAAAGATGGCTGCCACCTCGGGTCAAATGTGGAAAATTCCAAGTTCCACAAGCTTTCCACCACCCTAGGCCTACCATAATCAAGTGGGATGCTTTGTACTATCGGAGTCTCGACCCAAGGCTTCCAAAATTCCTATTTAAGGAAGTTTTGGTGGAGTAGTTTGATAATATTTGATGTTTTGTTCAATTGTAATGTTATGCTGCGATTTTGTTGTCTCAAGTTTGTCTTTCACATCTAAGTTGTTCAATTCACTTTAGTTTCTTAATAAAATCTCTTATTTTCCTATTATTCTGTTGTTCTTCATATCAATTTTATACCTTTGGTTCAAGGTGTGAATTTATTCACACTAAACCTTGTGAAATTATTCACACAATGGTGGAGTGATCATTTTACTTTTATTGTTTTCTTTACTTCTCCATTTCCTCCCTCATGAGTCTACTTTCTACTTCCATTGAAACCATGGGATCAATGGAGGGCTAACCCACATATGGGTTGATCAAAGGGAGTAGAAAGAGGCTGGATGGGATGTTATTTATCACCCCATTAATGTATAATCACTTATTTAATTGATATTTTTATTTGATGATTTTTAAACTCCATCATCCTTGTTAAATTTAAGGCCACACACTTCATGTGCTAATACGAACCTTTACCTTGAAGTGCTCAAAACTTTGATCCTTCAAGTGTCTAGGTGATTAGTATTAAATGGTGTAGGTATTAAACCAGTAAGTGATGATGTTGTTTTATCTTCTTAAATTAATCCATCTCAAATATAAGAAATTGAAATCATTAGAAAAGAAATACGTTCAATCCACCCCAAGTGATAACCTAGGATCAACTCACTATTTTAAATTAAATTCACTTAAGTCTTTTAGAGTTCAATTAAACCCATATAAAATCAACCTAAGTTGGCCAATTCATAGAAAAAAACTATCCATAAAATGTATGTATCTATATGTTACTTCTTAGGTCTCTGAGGATTCGATAACCCAAGCTAGACTACAAGGACCGTCCTACCTTCTTCTTTTGGGTAAATTTGAGCGTGAATCAGTAATTCTTAGTGTTATTGTGGTAATATGTATAAGAAGTCAAGGATATAGTTTTACTCTATAGGACCATTAGATAATATTCATGGTATCAAGATAATAAAACTATCCATTGGTCATAATTATGGGAAGAAGTATCCTAGAAACCGCCAGAATAGAATAAGGGGATGTTACAAGTGTTGAAAGGAGGGGTATAAAACTAATTAATTTTTTAATAATATAAATCCCACTAATGTGATAGAAGAAAAAAAGTTTTCAATCAATTCTTAGCCTATGGTCCAATTTTTTAATTTCAAAGAACATATATACCATGGAAAATAAATCCCTAAGACAAGAATTATTGATGATAACTCACGATAACAACCTACAATGTTAAGGGAGAAAGGATGAGCATATTAAACCACTAATAATAAAGTGGATCTTGAAAATTAAGTGGTGATAGGTATACTATTTATTCATTTAATGACATAAAATTTAATATTTGATTATGGTTATATTAATTCTTTTATATCATGAATTCTTTGTAGAACTATTTAAAAAACACCTCAAAACATAGATGTTGTGTTATTAGTGAAAAAAATAATCATGAAAATAATTGAATCTCAGAAATATAAATCCGCCCTAGTTAATATTTATGGATTTAATATCCTAGGAAACCTTTTCATACTCCATTTAGTAGAATTTGATGCTATATTGGGCTTGGATTGGCTATCCTCATAATGAACCCACATTAACTACTATGATAAGAAGATCACTTTATATATCCCAAATAATCCTCTAATTCTATAAAAGTGTAATAAGGGGAATGAATCTACCTTGGAAACTTCTTTTAAATAATTGATATTATTAACTTATGAGAAATTATATCCATTTCAAATGATTGAGACAAAGGATAAGATCACTCTTGAATACATTCTTACTATAAAGACATATACTGATGTGTTCCATGAATATTTTCCTAGTCTTTTTCCTAACCGAGTGGCTGTGTTCTGGGTTGAACTTATACATGGAAATATGATGATATCCAAGTTTCCCTATAGAATAAACCTCATTAAACTAGATGAACTAATGAACCAACCATAAGATAATTTATTAAAGGAATTCATACACCCAAGCCCTTCACCATGGGGTTCACTGGTTCTATTTTTCAAGAATAAGGATTGATCAATATTCCTCTGCATTGATTATTGTGAAATTAAAAAAATCACAATGAAAAATAAGTATCTCCTTCCATAGATTGATGACTTGTTTGATAAGATATATGAATCCCAACACTTCTTTGAAGTAGAACTTTAGTCAGGGTATTTTTAAATAAAGGTGAGGAAGAATTATATACCCAAGAATACCTTTTGTAAAAGGCATGAACACTATGAGTTCATAGTAATTTACTTCAGAATCAGAAATTAGATAGTAATATTCATGAAATTTATGAATATAGAGATGACCTTGACACATTTATTGTAGTATTTATAGATTAAATTATTATATACTTCAAAATCAAGGAGAAATATGAGGATCATTTTAATGATATGTTGAAGACATTGAGAAAGGATAAATTTTATACAATGTTCATAAAGCATAAATTTTGGTTAAGAAAAGTATTATTCTTGGGTCATATAATCGAAAGTTAGGATATATCTGTGGATCCTTCAAAAACAAAGGTAATTGAAGAATGACCCAGACCAAAATCTGTAATATAGAACCATAGTTTTCTTAGATTAGATGGGTAATATCAATGATTTTTGAGAAAATTTTATTGATTTTCAAACCTACTAACCATGCTAACTTGAAAGGGTTTAAAGTTTTTTTGGAATGATGATTGTGAAGAGATCATCATTGAGTTAAAGAAGAGGCTAATCACTGTACCTATACTCAAACTACCCATTTGTGGGGAAGTATTTTTGATCTAAAGTGATTCTTAAAGGAAAGGATTAGGCTATTCCCTCATGAAAAATGACAAAGTGATATCCTATGACTCTATATAGTTGAAGGTTCATGAGAAGATTATCCAACACATGATATGGTGTTGGTGCTGTAACCTCGATATTGAAGATTAATCTGTATTATCTCTATAGTGATAAGTGTCACATATATATGAATCATAAGAGCCTGAAGTATATATTAAAATAGAAGGATATGAATATGCACAAACAAAGATGGTTGGAGATGATCAAAGATCATGACTGATCAATGCACTACCATCTTGGGAAAGAAAATTAAGTGGTGGATACTCTAAGTAGAAAGGATTCAATATTATTTTCCATGATGAGGATTGAGAAGGATATAATCTTATTTGAAATTAAAATGATAGACATGACAATAATAAAGGAAGGAACTACATCCTAACTTAATGAAATGACTACTGAACCATCCATTCTAGAGAAGATTAAAAAATCCCAAAGGAATGATGTGGAGATACAGAATAATGTGTCTTATATAAGGAAGGGGAAATCCTCATAGTTGAAAATTGATGAAAAATGAGTTGTGAGATTTGGTTCATAACTATGTGTATCATCAGGACCTGAGATAAAGAAGGATTTATTGATTGATTCTCATAACTCAACATTCTATATCCACTAAGGGAGCACAAAGATATATAGATATATATAAGAGAACTATTGGTGGGACAATATGAAGAATGAAATTAAAAAATATATATAAATGTTCCTTATATTTCAAAAAGTGAGGGTAAAATGAAAAAATCCCAAGGGTATGATGCAACCATTACCCATAACTACATGAAAATGAGAGAACATCACTATGGATTGTTTCATGGGTCTTATGAAGACAACTAAATGAAATGATTCCATATGGGGTTTGGTAGAATATCTTATAAATACTTGTCATTTTATTTTCATTCAAGAGGAATACTCACATTGTAACATCCCATTACCTTGGTCAGGTAAGTTTCCTCCTTGTTTTAAAAATCCTTTTATGTGATTTTTCTGGGTTTACTGTAGACTGCTGACCAGGTACATGCCATGTACCTAAGGTACATGACATGTACTTGGTGCTGGTTTTATGTCGAGGACTGGGAGATCACATCATGAACTGGGGAATCATGCTGTGAGTTGGTACACATCGTGTACCTAAGTTACATGTCATATATGGTATAAATATAAGTTTTTCAACCCGAGGTGATGGGTTTTTTTGGCATAACTTATCCAGAGATTCATACACATCGATACCAATAGGTACACGTCATGACCCGACCCATGACTAGGTTTAAGTCACACATTTTTTAGTTTCTCTCTGTCTTTTTCTACCAAACCTCTTGGATCTTGACCCTAAACTTCTCCTAGGATATTTTAAGAGACGTCTTACCTTCCTGATTGATCTGACCGGCTTCGTTTCATCATTTCTTCTACAGTGCATCTCTCTAGGTAATTATTATTTCTGATTCTTCCTTGCGATTGATTTCAGTAGCACCCTTGCCTTGCGTTATCAGATCCTTTGATCTAAGTTGGTTGATCTTTGTCGTCTTCTTCTAGATCCGTTGTGAGATCTCATTTCAGAGGCCTTTTCCCTTTGTTGGTTGTGGTGCGACGGGCATTATTCTTTGAGGTATGTGGTTTTCTCCTCTTCCACTGACCTTTTGTGTTTAAATATGAATCAATCTTATCATGGATCAGATTCCAGGGTCTCTGTTGGTGCTGTTGGGTTCTGTTCTTGGTTTTGTATCCTGTTGTGGGCATGTGCGACCTGGACATTGAGGTAGGTGGTTCCATCTCTAAGCCTATGATAATGATCCTAGTTTCTATTTCATTAAAAATTGATTTGTGAAATTGGAACGGTTGTTTGTGTGTGTTGAAAAAGGGTTTTTGAAAGAAAAATGGTTTTTCCCTGGCTTTTGAAATGGATTGTGAAATGGTTTTGAATGGTTTTCAATGGTATAAAAATTGGTTTGTGAAAAGAGAACACGGGTTACCTTGGGTACATAGGTGGAATGTTAGATTGAGGCCATCATCTATTTATTTGTTATTATAAAAGAGGTTTTTCTTGGGGTTTTCCTTTGCTTCCTAGGCCCGTTATTCTAGGGGACCAATATTGACTTGGGTGGGGGGGGGGGTTTACTCATGGGTTATTCCTATTATTCTAGGCCTATTTTTCTAGGATCAGTTTTCGTGCACTTGATTATTTTTGGTATGAGTAGTATGATACCTAGACTTGTAGTATTACATGGGTCTGTGATACCTATGCTTCTATTTTGTACTGCTTGGATTTCAGGGTTAGCCTCGATATGCATGTTGATGCTTGTAAAAAATGATATGGAAACTTTTATTTGATACTGTTATAAATGCTGTTGTTTAGAACTGTAGAAAAAGGGAAATTTACCATGTTTTCAATAAAACTAATTTACTTCTTATCATGAAATTTTTAATTTTAAAATGATCATACATGATTGTTATATAGAGAGTTGTTATAGAACACCTGGGTGGGATCCTATTGAGCCAATTAGATTACACCCTGTGCACTGCTACGGTGGTGCATAGATCTTTGTTTGTCTTATAGTATAGGGAAAGGTAAGGTGCTGTTGTGAGACAGTGAGGTTCGTGTCAGTTGGGATGGGTATCTGGTGGTGAGATGGTTGGAGTTCATCCATGACGTCGTTTGAGTAGCTATTTGGTTTTGAGTCCTTTGTAGTCAGACTTGTCCTTTGGGTTTTAGATACTGTTACGGTTGTTCTGTTTCCACTATTTTCCTTACAGTTTTGGCATATATATTTGTTATTATTTCACTGTTCCTTCTTGCTCTTTCTATATATATATATGCTGTGTGGTTGTTTAGGTTGGGATAAATTGTTCCCTCAGTTTTGTTGTACGATATCTGGGTGCTTGTCGCCAGCCTGTGGGGATAGGGAACACCCTTTGGGTATGTGGAAGATTGGGTCGGGTGCGGGGTTTCTGGGAAACCCAGGTTGGTTCGTCTCACTTGATCAACTTATAAGGATATATATTAGAGAAGTGATGAGGCTTCATGGAACATCACTATAAATTGTATCTAATCGAGTACTGAGATTCGCCTTAAAGTTATAGAAAATTCTCCAACAAACTTTGAACATAGAGTTAAACTTTATTATGGCCTATCACCCTTAGACAGATGGATAATATGACAATAAAATCCAGACACATGAGGATATATTGCGATCATTTTCAATAGATTTAAAAATAGGTTGGGATCAACATCTTCCTTTGATCAAGTTCTAATAAAACAATAGATTTCACATGAGTATTCAGATAAATATTTTTAAACACTATTTATAAATAAAACATAACTTCAAATTTCTTCGAAAAAGTTGAAGAACATAATCTATTAAGACCTGAACTAGTAGAATAAATGACTGAGAAGTTGAATATAATTCAACAACACATTTGATAAACCTAAAGTAAACAGAATATTTATGCTTATAACCATTAATGAGACCTAGAGTTTGAGGTTGATGATAATTTTTTACTTTATATATCACTATGGAAGGGTGTCATGAGGTTTGGAAAGAAGATAAAACTAATTCCTAGGTATATTGGCCACTTTGAGATCCTTAATCATATCGGAGCTGTAGCTTATCTACTAGTACTCCCACCACATTTGTATCAAGTACATGGAATGTTCCATATATCCTTATCTAGGAAGTACACACCAGATCCCTCACATTTAATAAATCCAGAGGTGGTATATTTATAAAATTATATTTCTTATGATAAGCATGTAATGAAGATCTCAGGTCCTATAGACAAAGTCCTATGCAACAAGACAACTTACCTAGTAAACTTTATTTTGAATAATCATAAATATGAAGAGGAAACTTGGGAACCTGAAAATGAAATAAATAAAAATGACTTTCATTTTTTTCACCTTAGTTTATAAAATGAAATTTCTTGGGAAAAAATCATCCAGGGGGAAGAATGTAATGACCTTTAAACTCCCTCTATTAGTAAACAAACTCATTTTTCACTATGTGTATTTTATTATTTTTTACAATAGATTCACATATAAATAATTTAAAATTTCATTGTAATATTAAAAATCATTAAATAACATTGAATATAATAGCTAGGTATAGTATAAGGAGATAAATGAAGAAAATAATTCACACACTAATGTAAATTCCATTGGCTCAAATTCTCTCATGAAGACCACTCTTTCCATAAAGACTATAAAAAGCAAAAGAAGCATCATGAATATGATAGATATTATCAAGGGAAGCATTTAACCTTTATAATATATGTGGTGAATGATGAGGTATGAGAATTATGGAGTATAAATAGGGTGTAAAGGGTAATTTTACCCTTAGGATATGACCGTTACATGATCATTGTAATATTACCATTAGAATAGTAATAATATATAACAGAATAAAAATACAAGTTTAAAAGTTAATTAACAATTATTATAACTATATTCTAAGTATGTTATTGTAACAACCCATGTTTTTCTAAAGATAAATAGAAATTCATGGAACTTTGTTATATATATATATTTTTAATTATCCTTTAAAACATAACTTTTCTACTTCTATATTCTGAATTTCAAGAAACTGTCATCTACAACTGTGTTTAGTATGTTATTTAGGGTCTGATGAAACCAACTTGTTTTTTGTGAATAGTAACATACCCTTATGAATAGCAATATGAATAGTAATATGACCATAATTAAGAGTAAATTTTATTATTATTTTATTTTCTTTTGTATAGAAGATAATAACATCTTGGTTAATTTTTCATTGTGATAAAGAAGTAGTTGTAGAATTAGAACTGCTAATTTTTGAATTAAGTATGATTTTATTTAAAAGTTAAATAAATAATATTTCGAAAATTATTTTTAAAAAATGGACTTCATTTTTTAATTCTACACATTTAAAAATGTTTTGGGTAAATTTTTGGGATTTTTCTGAAATTCAATAATTTTTGATGAATAGTAAAATACGATAAAATACGATAAATACTAAATACTTGATTTACTGAATCATAGGTGATGCAAGGATGATGTAAGCACAATTGGTTCGAACTCACATTACATTATTACTATTTAGGGTCACATGAATTGAGATTATTCATAGTCTTGAGTAAAATATTATAATAATGATTAAAATAATCTAAAATACCTCCCCTCCTCCACTATAAATACCACCCTCGCTCCCCTCTTCCTACCACACCTCTCAAGCCTTGAGCATTGTCTAATTTCTGCCAAATTACCTCCCAAATATTATTCCCCACTTCTTAGAGCAGCTGGTCTCACCAAAAGACCAAAATCAAAGCCCTTAAGGAGGATCTCAAGGAGAAGAGATCAAGAGGCAAACATCCTCTTTTATTTTCTTTCTTTTCTTTCATTTATTTAATTTTATGTTATTCTCTTCCATTCCATTTGGCTTGTGTTGGGATATTTCATTAAATATCCTCCCTTACTGTCCAGATTATGTATGAATGATGTGATATTCTATTCCTCTCATCAATCTTGTTTTTATGAAATTTTTAGAGACGTCGTTAGCCTGCCGAATTTTCGTGAGAAATTTCTCAAGATTTTCTTTTATTTCATGATTAATTTTTATTCTTTCCACACTACCTCTTATCCAAGAGGCATGAAATCTCCAAAATCATGTATATTCAGGATCTTCTTATGTTTATGGAAAATTCCTCATCATTATTCTTCTCCTCTTCTACTTATTTAAAGAATAAAAACATTGTCCATTTGTGTCGAATTAACGACATCGTGGACGTTGTATTTTCAATTTCCATTAATTCTTTCAAGTCTGGTCATGAAACCATTTATATGGTTGAACCAGGTTATAATATATGTTTTATGACTCATATATGGTTCTGTAATTCTTTTGTACTCATGTTTCTAATTTATGAGACAAAATGAGGTTGTTATTATCCAAGAACCACTAAAATGATCTAAACGAACATCATTAATGTTTTAACTTATAATTCATTATCATATAAAGAATCAAAGTGATAAATGGTATAAATTATGGTACTGGAAATATGTAAATACTTCTCCATTCCAAATCTTGATTTTCACTTCCAATCAACAAGAAAAATTCATCATGAACCGATCATGAAAATCATAAAAGAACTCACCCGAAATAATGCAAGGAACAAAATACTAACAATTAAGGGGTGAAATGAGGTTATGAAATGACCATATAAGATGTTATAAACATGAAAATGTTTCTTTAAAATACTAATAACACTCTTTTAACCATTATACAGGAGGTTTAAACAAGTTTGAAGTAAGACAATCCTAAGGTAAATAAATTCTTAACCCATTCTTTGGGTTAACATTATACTTCATCATTTATGAGGAATTTAAATTGTTTGTGTGATGAATTATGATTATAATATGCTTAATAATGTTTATTTACAGATTATATACATATTTCATCCACTCTATTAAGTCTCACTTCAAGTATATGATGTTTATGAGGGAATTTTCTTCTAAAATCCTCTTTTAAAATTCTGTTTTTACAAAATTCAAAAGCAATGTTTTCATGCTATTATTAATGTTGTATAATTATGTTTTGGTTCTTGGGAGTTTTTTATGATGAATTGTGGGACCTATATTTCCCTCCAATTCATTGGGTATGAGTAAGTTGGAGGTCATCCGTATGGTTACTTCAAGTGTAACTGCGATGGTTACATAAAGTAAGGTAGCCATGAGGGTTACAAATTTTAAGGTAGCCAAGATGGTTACAAGATTATGTAAGTAATGCCCCAAGTTACCTATATGATTATATTTATGTTCTAATGTTTGTGTGGATCTTGTGTAAATATCATGTTACATGAAGTAAGTATTTATGGGTGAAAATCATGTATTTTGAAAATGTTTTCATACGTTATGAGTATTCCTGGACTAATGTGATTTTCCCTTCTTTTCCATCCATTATGGAGATTTTGTGCTCATACCAAGTTTTAAATTATTTTTCACAGGTTAATGGATGTGTAATACAAGGAAGGAGGACACGTTAAATGTTTAAGAATTGTCAAGGAGTCCTGTTTTAAGTTTTAATGTTTTATATTTTGAGAAAAATGGAAACTATTTTTATGGTATCCACTATGTAACAATGTGTAATGTTATGAATGTTTTGTACCAATTCTCTAAATCTCTAAACTTGAAAAGATCCTAAATTAAAAAGGAAGTTTTTTCTTGACTAAATTCAAGATTATGTATGTAATAAGGCCGGGTCCTTATAGTTGGTATCAGAGGATGGTTTAGATAACTTTAGGGGTTAGGGTGATGTTAATAGAATACCATAAATGTTTTTTACTCTATGTTTAATTTGAAATGTTATATCACTTAAAGATTACCATGTTTCTTCATCTAAGACATGTTTGTTCAGAATGGTTGTCCACAGAAGGAACATGGATGCTGAAGAGGCGAGGCATCGACAGAATGATATCCTTCCTAATCTACAAACCGGAATGGTAGGAATTGGAAACGAGCAGTTTGTGATAGTAATGGATCAGCTAATGAAGGAAATAAATGGTGGTGGAATCCATGCAAGATAACCAATAAACGTACCACAATGAAACATAATAGTAGTGGAACATTTTATGAGACAACATCCTCCTACATTCAATGGATCTTCTGACCTAGTAGTAGCTGAAGGATGGATCAAATCCCTTGAAAAGATATTTTATGTTATAGGATGTTCATACAATCAAAAGGTAAGTCTTTAAATTTATCATTTTGAAGGAGAAGATGATCAGTGGTGGTCAATGTTAAGGAATATCAGGGGTAGAGAGGATTTTGATGCCTTAGAGTGGGATTAATTTAAAAGTCTTTTCCTTGAAAAATAATTTCCTAAGGTGGTTCGACTTAGAATGGAGAAGAAATTCCTTGAAGTTAAACAGAAGGAGGAATATTCAGTGGCTATGTATGAAGCGAACTTCACCCGACTGGAGAGGTATGCTCCAAATCTTATTCTAGATCTCGATAGCAAAATCAACCGCTTTTACTCAGGATTGAAGCCAAGGTATCGAAGGGCATTGGCCTCTCATGAATTCAAAAGTTATGAGAAACTTGTCCAATGTGATGAGAGGGTAGAGATAGAGTTTGCTGATGATCATGTTCATTTTGGAAACAAAAAGAAGAAGAGGTCCAGTTGGGAAGCAATGGGCAAGAATCAACCAAAGAAATATGATGGTAAGAAAATACAATTTATAGTTTGTGAAAAGTGTGGCAAGAATCACCCTAGGGAATGTCTTAGAAAAACCGGGAAGTGTTTTAAATGTGGTAAGTTTGGACATATGGATCGAGATTGCAATGAAAATGATCCAAAGACTAATCCTGATAAGCAAACTGTAAAGTGTTTTAAATGTGGTGAGATGTGTCACTATGAAAATATCTGCCCAAAGAGAGATCCAAATGATGCAATGAAGCTAGAATATAAGTAGAAAGGTGTAGTGAGATCCTTTGCAACTACATCAATAGACATCGGGCCATCCAATGAAGTTATATCAGGTACTTTGTTTGTTCACTCAGATTTTGCTAAAGTTTTGTTTGATACGGGGTCTACACATTCCTTCAAATCTGAGAAATTTTATGGTAAATTGGAAATATCACCTCAAAAAATGAGACCTAAACTTGTTGTTAAAACACCAGGGGGAAATTTTATAGGAAAAAGGAATTATAATTTTTTTTCTATTGTGGTCTGTGGAAAGTCTTTACCTGCAAACCTTGTTGTTTTACCCATAGTTGAGTTTGATGTTATTCTGGGGATGGACTGGGTTTCTGATTATCATGCTAAGATTGAATGTATAGCTAAAGAAGTTGTTTTTCATAAAGAGTTTCAGTTTGTATACAAGAATGAACCCATACAATTGATAACATATCAGGAAGCTGAAAAATTATTGAAAGATGGAAATGAAATTTATCTTGCTCATATTTTTGAAAAAAAGGGAACTATTCAAATTAATTATGTTCCAGTGGTAAATGAATACCTTGATTTTTTTCCTGATGAGTTACCCAGTGTCATACCTGATCGAGAAGTCAAATTCACAATTGACTTATTTTTGGATTCTAATCCAATTTCAAAACCCCCATATCGTATGGCTTTAATAGAACTTATTGAATTGAAAAATCAGTTGTGGGATTTTCTTGTCAAAGGCTTCATTCGTCCTAGCACTTCACCATGGGGAGCCCTTATTTTGTTTGTTAAAAATAAAGATGGATCCATGAGACTTTGCATTGATTATAGAGCATTGAATAACATCACTGTTAAAAATAAGTACCCTTTGCCTCACATCGATGACTTGTTTGATCAGCTCCTGGGAGCTCAGTATTTTTCCAAGATTGACTTGAGATCCAGATACTGTCAGATGAAGGTGAAGGAGAATGACATCCCAAAAACAGCCTTTTGTACTAGATATGGGCATTATGAATTTTTTGTTATGATGTTTGGATTAACTAATTCACCTATTATATTCATGAATCTTATGAATAAAATATTTCATGAGTTCTTGGATAAGTTAGTGGTTACATTTATTGATGAAATTCTGATATTTTCTAAAAATAAAGAGGAGCATGAAAAATATCTAAGGTTTGTTTTACAAACTTTAAAAGAAAAGAAACTATATGGAAAATTCAGAAAGTGTAATTTTTGGTTGCATTAGATTTATTTTATTGGGAACATTATAAATAAGGATGGAATAACAGTTGATCCTTCCAAAAAAAAAGTAGTTTATGAATGGCCAAGACCCACAAATGTTACAGAGATTCATAGTTTTCTGGGCTTAGCAAGTTATTACCGACAGTTTGTTAAGAAATTTTCATGGTTATCTAGCCCGATAACTAAGTTAACACGGAAAGGGGTTAAATTCTTTTGGACATAGGAATGTGATGTTTGTTTTCCGGAACTGAAGAAGAGATTGGTGAATGCTCCAGTTTTGGCCTTACCTTCCCGAAATGGTGAGTTTTTCATCTATAGTGATGCTTATTTGAAGGGACTTGGTTGTGTTTTGATTCAGAATGATCAGGTAATTCCCTATTCTTCGAGACAACTTAAACCTCATGAGCGAAATTATCCCACACATGATTTGGAATTCGAAGCTGTGTTTTTTTTTGAAAATATTGAGGCATCATCTATACGGAACCAAATGCCAAATATATACTGACCATAAAATTATAAAGTATATATTCACTCATAAGGAATTAAACATGAGGCAGAGAAAATGGCTAGAACTGATAAAGGATTATGAATGCATGATCAATTACCATCCTGGAAAAGCAAACAAAGTAGTGGATGCCTTAAGTCGGAAATGTCATGCATCATTAACCATGCTACATTTGGAACATGATCCCTTGATTAGTGATTTGATGAATTTTGGATTAGAAGTTGTTGGTGCAGGGAATATATCTGTTTTGTTTCAGGTTTCAGTGTAGTATTCATTATTATACATAATTAAACATGCGCAGAGGGAAGACCGTGAGCTACAGAAAAAGGTAGAATTGGTTAAAATGGGTAAGTTTCCAAAATTTAATCTTGATAAATATTGTGTTTTATGATTTGGAAAAAGGTTGTGTGTGCCTTGTGATTCCCAATTGAAGAAAGAATTGTTGTGTGAAGCTCATAGTTCTCCAATTTCTATTCATCCTGGAAGTACTAAGATGTACAGAGACCTTCAGGAGTATTATTGGTGGAATGGGATGAAAAGAGATATTGCTGATTTTACAATGAAATGTTTGACATGTCAGCAGGTTAAAGCAGACCGATAGTTACCGAAGGGGATACTTCAGCCTTTGCCAGTTCCAGAGTGGAAATGGGAGAATATATCCATGGACTTTGTGGTGGGACTACCAAAGACTTCTCGAGGTAACAATGCAATTTGGGTTATTGTTGATCGGATAACAAAGTCTGCACATTTTCTTTCTATTCAAGATACAATGACTTTGGATCAGCTTTCTCGATTGTACCTCAAGGAGATTGTCAGGTTACATGGAGTTACTCTTTCCATTGTGTCTAACTGAGATCCCAGGTTAAATTATAACTTTTGGAAGGGACTTCAGAAGTCGTTGGGCATAGAGTTAAATTTCAGTACAACTTTTCATCCTCAATCAGATGGGTATTCAGAACGAACGATTCAGATTTTGGAGGATATGATTCGAGCTTGTTCAATGGACTATCAAAGAAGTTGGGATCAACATCTTTATTTAGTTGAGTTTTCTTATAATAACAGTTTCATTCCAGTATTCAGATGGCACCTTTTGAGGGCTTGTATGGGAAGCAGTGTCAGACTCCAACATTTTGGGATGAAGTTGGTGAAAGAAAGTTTATGGGTCCAAAATTAGTTGAATAAGTGGCTGAGAAAGTGAGGATGATCCAATAACACATGAGGACATCTCAGAGCAGGCAGAAAAGTTGTGCAGATAATAGAAGGAAAGACTTCTCTTTCAAGGTAGGTGACCATGTTTTCCTTAAAATCTCTCCTTGGAAAAGTGTGATGCGTTTCGGTAAGAAAGGGAAACTAAGTCCATGGTTCATCAGTCCTTTTGAAATCTTGGTGAAAGTTGGAACAGTTTCATACCGTGTAGCTTTTCCTCCGACCTTGTTTCAGGTACACAATGTTTTTCATGTTTCGATGTTGAGAAAGTATGTGCCAGATTCATCACATGTCTTGAACCCAGAAGCAGTTCAGCTGGAAGAGAACCTTTCTTATGAAGAGAAACCAGTTCAGATTCTTGATCAAAGGGAACAGGTATTGCGGAATAAGGTAATCCACCAGGTAAAGGTTTTGTGGAGAAACCACATAGTTGAAGAAGAAACATGGGTGTCTAGAAATTCTATAAGGGAAAAGTACCCTTATTTGTTTAATAAGTAAATAGAATTGCGAGGACGCAATTTCAAGAATGTGGGGATAATGTAACACACCAAGTTTTTCTAAAGATAAATAGAAATGCATGGAACTTTTTTTTAAATAGATATTTTTAATTAGCCTTTAAAACACAACTTTTCTACTTCTATATTCTGAATTTCAAAAAACTGTCATCTATAACTATGTTCAGCATGTTATTTTGGGTCTGATGAAACCAACTTGTTTTGTTTGTGAATAGTAATATACCCTTATGAATAGTAATATGAATAGTAATATGACCCTAATGAATAGTAAATTTTAATATTACTTTATTTTCTTAAGGATAAAAGATAATAACATCTTGGTTAATTTTTCATTATGGTAAAGAAGTAGTTGTAGAACTAGAACTGTTAATTTTTGAATTAAGTATGCTTTTATTTAAAAGTTAAATTAATAATATTTAAAAAATATTTTTCAAAAATTGAATTCATTTTTGAATTCTACACATTGAAAAATGGTTAGGGTAAATTTTTGAGATTTTTTGAATTTCAAGAATTTTAAATGAATAGTAAAATACGATAAAGTACGATAAATACTAAATAATTGATTTACTGCATCATAGGTGATGCAAGGATGATGTGAGCCCACTTGGTTCGAACTCACATGACATTATTACTATTTAGGGTCACATGAATTGAGATTATTCATAGTCATGAGTAAAATAATATAATAATGATTAAAATAATCTAAAATACCTCCCCTCCTCCACTATAAATACCACCCTCACTCCCATATTCCTCCCACACCTCTCAAGCCTTGATCATTGTCTAATTTCTACCAAATTCCCCCCCAATATTCTTTCCCACGTTCTAGAGATTCTGGTCTCACCAAAAGACCAAAATCAAAGCCCTTAAGGAGGATCTCAAGGAGAAGAGATCAAGAGGTAAACATCCTCTTATTTTATTTATTTTCTTTCATTTTATGTTATTCTCTTCCATTCCATTTGGCTTGTGTTGGGATATTTCATTAAATATTCCCCCTTATTATCCATATTATGTATGAATGATGAGATATTCCATTCCTCTCATCAATATTGTTTTTATGAAATTTTAAGAGACTCCGTTAGGCTGCCGAATTTTCGTGAGAAATTTCTCAAGATTTTCTTTTATTTCATGATTCCTTTTTCTTCTTTCACCACTCCCTCTTATCGAAGAGGCATGAAATCTCCAGAATCATGTTTATTCAGGATTTTCTTATGTTTATGGAAAATTAATCATCATTATTCTTCTCCTCTTCCTCTTATTTAAAGAATAAAAACATTTTCTATTTGTGTCGAATTACCGACATCGTGGACGATGTATTTTCAATTTCCATTAATTCTTTCAATTCTGGTCATAAAACCATTTATATGGTTGAACCAGGTTATAATATATGTTTTATGACTCATATATGGTTCTATAATTATTTTTTACTCATGAATCTAATTTATAAGACAAAATAATGTTGTTATTATCAAAGAACCACTAAAATGATCTAAACGAACATCATTACTGTTTTAACTTATAAGTCATCATCATATAAAGAATAAAAGTGATAAATGGTATAAATTATGGTACTGGAAATATGTAAATACTACTCTATTCCAATTCTTTAGTTTCACTTCCAATCAACAAGAATGATTCATCATGAACCGATCGTGAAAATCATAAAAGAACTCACCCAAAATAATGCAAGGAACAAAATACTAACAATTAAGGGGTGAAATGAGGTTATGAAATGACCATATAAGATATTATAAACATGATAATGTTTCTGTAAAATACTAATAACAATATTTTAACAATTATAAAATAGGTTTAAACAAGTTTGAAGTAAGGCAAGCCTAAGGTAATGAAATTCTTCACCTGATTTCCATTCTTTGGGTTTACATTCTACTTCGTCATTTATGAGGTATTTAAATTTTTTGTGTGATGACTTATGATTATAATATGCTTAATAAAGTGTATTTATAGAGTATATACATATTTCATCCACTCTATGAAGTCTCACTTCAATTATATGATGTTTATGAGGGACTTTTCTTCTAAAATCCTCTTTTAAAATTCTGTTTTTACAGACTTCAAAAGCAATGTTTTTATTTTGTTATTCATGTTGTATGATTATGTTTTGGTTCTTGGGAATTGTTTATGATGAAGGGTGAGACATATATTTTCCTCCAATTCATTGGGTATGAGTAATTTTGAGGTTGTCCATATGGTTACTCCAAGTATAACTGCGATGGTTACACAAAGTAAGGTAGTTGTGAGGGTTACGAATTTTAAGGTAGCCAAGATGGTTACAAGATTATGTAAGTAATGCCCCAAGTTAACTCTATGATTATTTTTATGTTATCATGTTTGTGTGGATATTGTGTAAATCTCATGTTACACGGAGTAAGTATTTATCTGTGAAAAGCATGTCTTTTGAAAAAAAATTCATACGTTATGAGTATTCTTGGACTAATGTGATTTTTCCTTCTTTTCCATCCCTTACGGAGCATTTGTGATCATCACAAGTTTTTAAATGAATTTTCACTGGTTAATGGATTTGTAATACAAGGAAGGAAGATGCATTAAATGTTGAATAATTTCCAAGGAGTCTTGTTTTAAGTTTTAATGTTTTATATTTTGAGAAAAAATGGAAACTATTTTTATGGTATCCACTATGTAACAATGTGTAATGTTATGAATGTTTTTTACCAATTCTCTAAAGCTATAAACTTGAAAAGATCCTAAATTTAAAAGGAAGTTTTTTATTGACTAAATTCAAGATTATGTATGTAATAAGGCTGGATCCTTATAGTTATTTTATGTTCGTATACTATTTATAAATCAATATGTATGATATTATAAAATCCAAAATTATTTAGAGTGAATAAATAATGTGTTTCCCTTTAAAAATAGAATTTTATAGTAATTATTTAATATTTATTTAAAATAATTATTTCTGATACTTAGGAATTTATTGTTATAAAATAAACAAGATATTTGAAATCACCGCATTAGAATTAGTTTAAGGTGGATTTTTTTAGAATTTTCTAAAATACTTTATTTTTCAGTGAAGAGTGAAAAATACAATTTCATGTTTTTATTATGTTTTATAACATTATAAATATATAATAAATATATAATAATTAATAAAATATAATCCATGAAAAAATAAATTATTTTATTATTATAATGTATTTTAATGAATTAAAATGATTTTCCTAACCTATAAATAACATTCCAAATTCTATAATAGAAATCAAGGTTTTAAAATCTATATTTTGTAGAATAATGACTTTCCCATTCATAAAGTAGTATTTCAAACAAGATTTTGGTTCTCACATGGATAAAATTAACAAAAATCATGCCTTAAATTTTAAAAAAATGATCAAAAAGCATGGTTGATCCAATGGTTATTCATTTTCCATAGCCTATATTTCTAAGTCTTATATTTAGAAATCTATAATAAATTATCATTATTTTTATATAAATAACCACCACTCTAACCCATTTAATTCACTCCTAAGATCATTAGAACATCACACCCTCTCTCAGTCTCTTATTAAATCCTTTGGTAAATCCCCCAAGCTCTCTAAGAATCACCCCTCTAAGATTAGGAAGTGATATTTATGGAAATGGGTTCTCTTCATCTTATTTTCCATTCAAGCATATACTTTGTAATAATAACTTTGATTCTAAATTGATTATTTTATATTTTATTCATGAATATTCCTTTATAGTACAAATGATTCTAATATAATGAGAGACTACCTTACTCTCTCATTAAACTCTTCCATGAACTTTTATGTACACCCATATTGATATTGAAATTATCCCTTGATTTTCCAAGCCATATTTTTGTTTTATGAATACCCAAAACTATTTTTTTTCAAGGGTATTCACCTAGATATAAATTTAATTAATTTATTTGGGACATCCATGTATGAAACCCACATTCCTTAATCATGGGATTGAAATTATGAAATACATTTTTGCGTTAAATGATCAATATTGAACACGTAAAGTTAAACATATAAAGGGTGTACCCTGATAGCGGTCCAATGCATTGAGTAATGTTTTCATCTCATGAGATACCATGTACAGTGCATGGGAAGTTAGACTAATGACACTATGTTATGATTTATTTTCTTTTATCCAACAATTCTTCTAATGATGTCATGTTTATCTTATTACCACATTCATATGATGCCTTTACCTTATGATATTATCTACTCATGTCATGCTTCAATGTTTATGCCTCTGATTTTCACCTTTTTATGTTATCATAATATTCCTCTTGAATCAAATGTTTTACTTTTCATCATACTATGTTTTATTATTCCCTGAATAGGATTTATAGATCATCCATTTTCCTATGTATGTCTCTAGGTTATCCTATGTAGTATTAAGAGTTCAAAGGAAACTAGGAGCACATTATAGAGATTTGAAATAATGTTTTTGTTTTTATTTTAAGATAATGTTTTATGTATCTAATATTCAAAAGACACTAGTCCTTCTGATTTTTGTGTTGTGTTTCTAAATTATCTTGTAATAAAATGTGTTGTTAAATTTAGGATGTCATAGAGTGCCCTTAATGACGGATGAGTGTGGGATTATCTAGTCTTTTGTGTTTTTTAGACACAATATATGCCAGTAGTTAGACCCATATATTTGGTAAATTTTGATTCTGATCTCACCTTATTTGTTAAAGTTTGAGATTATTTTTTTAAGGGATTCCCATTCCATGTGTCCCCTAGTTCAACTAGGTTCTATGACACCATGATTTTTTAATGATACTTGTCTATTTTTATTTCATTGATGTTATGGGACTCATTGTCTTAATATATTATTCATGCACTTTATTTTTTTTCTTAGATGGATTCCAAAGTGTTTCAAAACTAGATTATGAAAGTGGTTTTAAAATGGGAATTTAATAAAGAAGTCATAGACTAAATAAACGATTTCAAAGTGATTATTTAAATTTAATTTTAAGAAAAAGGATTTAGAAGTTTATGAAATGGTTATTGGCATGATATTTGGTATTTATTTTATTAATTATAGAAAACATATTTTTAAGTATATTTAAAAGAAGAATAAATGAAATGTATTTTTAAAGGAATTAAGAAAATTCCTCGGTGAAATACTATTGGGATCATTTTCTTACCCCTACACACACTAATGGGTGTATGTAACTCTTATGGTTTTCTTTTAGTGGCCTAGTTATCATCCCTTATTTATTTTTGGTCAGTTTTTCCATGGGGGGGGGGTTAAGATTGACATAATTCATATAGAGTTTTTTTTTCAGTTTAAGAATTATTTTTGTTTATTTTTTGAGATGCTGTTTAGTGGAAACTCCGACCAGTTGTGTTTACATTTATATTTGTCGATTTTGTTTTACTTATGATTCACACTTTATATAATTTATATTTTTGAGATGAGTATATATTTTTATTTTGGTTATTCAATTTTTGGATCCTTTTTGATGTATTTTTTTATGATTTAGAATGTTTCTATACATGATTTTAATCATACGCTTTGGTTATGACCCATTTATTTCTTTATTTATTTAGTTCAGTTTATTTCTTTTCATTGTAGCCCAATGCATGTATTTTCCATTAAATAATCTCAAAATATTTCGAATGTTTGTTTATTTATTATTAATGGGAAAAATAATTCCCATTGTCTTGTTCCATGATGCATAGTCACTAATTTACAGTTCATGGGGACTAAAAATTCCCTTTCGGCCCAGTGTTGAGCTGGGTCAGCCTAGGCTAGTTTGTTACACACAAGTAGACCATATGAGATATGAACTAGAAATGAAAACCATATTTTATATTAAAATAATGATGATTTTAAAAATCATAGAAACACAATAGTCTTTATATAAGTGAAACATGAAAAGGAATAAGAAATAAAAATATTCCATTTAGCTAGTTATATTTAAAGAAAATTTTGGAAAGGGAACTAAAAGGAAATTAATATCCCTAAAATATAAAAGGAATATTAAATAGTATACATCAAGGAAAGATATATAAATAACATAAAAATAACATAAATCAAATGGATAAAGAGGGAGGTGGAGAGAGTGGCAAATAAAGAGTATAATTTGACCAAAAAAGGTATGTGAGAGAGTCCCTTACCTCGAGCCCCAACTTTATTCAAATGTACACTGACCTTATAAATTATAAATATTAAATTTATTAATTACTTTCTTTATAACCATTTTAATATTTATTTTTTCTATTATAATCCATTTATTTTCATGTTTTATTTATTTACTAAATTAATATTGTTCACGTCGATCATTTTGAGGATGTTTGGTTTATAATCCCGAATATGCTTCAATGCAACCAAATTGATCAATGGTTACTTTATAATGGATTAATAACTTCCATAAGTACTATGATATAGTGCTTGTGTAATTATATATGTAAGGGAGTTAAATAGTTTAATTGATAATTACAATTCATATAATCATTCTCAGTAATCATATTTTAGATGAATAAACTTATCACGATGAATTATATTTAATATTATTAGTATAACTCATATTTTATTATTCAAAAATATTTAAAAAAACTTAATTTCATTATAAATATTATATTTATACATTAAAATTATTTTTAAATCATATATGATGGGTATATGTGAAAAAAACATCACTATTAACTTAGGTAGTATAAAATTACCATGAGTGAATGATGTTTTTAATAGTTTAAAAGAAGAGGAAAACTAATAAATATTTGAGTATCATAAAATATTAGATTATAATTATAAAACTGTTTTAATATTATATTAAATTTTATTTATGATATATTTTTATTTATGTTATTTAAGGGGATAATGGATAATTTAAATGAAAAACATGGGGTTTGAAACCCTTACCTTGATCTTTAACTCACCGTCTTTAGATTGCATCTACAAACTCTAAAGGATGATATTTTTTTTATACAAGGGATTTGGGATCATGTTTAGGATAATTAGGGAGAGATATTTACGTATATATTTTATCTTTGAAGGAAATATTTATTAAATTTAACACACTTAAACTAAATGACATATCTGAAATATTTTATTCATTGTAGGGAATCGAAATTAGTTTTTTGTTAGATTAAAATATAAATTCGATTTTGAAAATTGATTTTTAGGTTTGAATTTTTTTAAATAAATTATTTTACTCATTGAATTCATTTTAATTCATGAAAAATGTTTTATAAATTATTTTATCATTTTTACATCATAATTTTTTCATAAAACATACAAAATGAAGAAAATTGTATTAATGAGTTATATTTTTTCAAAATACATTTTTAAATTAGGTAATTTTAATATTATATTTTAACATAAAAATTAATATTTTAATAAATAGGTAAAACATACCTTATTTAAATTTACACTTGTAGTTGATATAATTTACATAATTTGATAAATAATTTTATTGAATTATAATATTTATAGTTAGTTTTTTTACTCATAGTAAATATTAATTTTTAAGAATTTTGCTACATCACCAATGATTTTATCAATTGGATTATTCCTTATAGTTATATAGTTTCAAGGTAAAAATAAATATTTTCTCCCTTATAAAAGATGATAATATTATAGAATACTAGCTTCTAGTAAGATAGTTTTGGGTTAATTTAGTTCAACTTGTAGAAGTAAAACAAAGGGGTTTTTAAAAACACAATCTGTATTAATTTTTTAATCTGATCATTTTAACATATCATAAGGACAAAATTCATCAAACTTAACATGTAAAATTTCTTAAATTATATGTTTTATTATTTTTAAAACATGATATTCCTAAATTTTGATCGAGTAACCAAGAAAAATACCTTCATCAGCCTTCATATCAAATTTATGAAGATTATATTTATTATTCAAAATGAATAATTGATATCTAAAAACTCTGAAGTAACCAATTTTTTGATTTATTCCATTATATAATTAATAAGGTGATTTATTTAAATCTAGGTGAAATAAAACTTGATTTATAGTATAATTGGTATTAATAAATACTTTATCATAAATTTATTAGCAATATAATATTCACACAACATAGACCCAATAATTTCTTTAAGTGATATGTTTCATCTTTCAAATGAACCATTCTATTGTGGAGTTCCTAGTGTTGAGAAATTATGTGTAATGCCCTTTTCACAAAAAAAGTTTAAAAACTATAATTTATTAACACTATAATATAATCACTCTAGATAGTGACAAACAAAATCTTTTTCAAATTTTGAATAAAAAGATAGAAACTCTTAAAAAACGATTATTATTATAATTTAATGGTAAGAAAATAAACCCATGTATATCTAGTGTAACCATTAAATAAGACATACAAATAGTGTCTTCCTTCGATACTCCCAGTTTTTTTGGGTTCAAAAGGATCATGTGCACTAAATGTAAAGGTTTAGAAGTTGAGACTTTACTAATAGGGTTAAAGATAGACTTATGATACTTACTATATTGGTAAGTATTAATTAATTTGAAAGAGTTAAACTTAAGTTCCTTTATATCCTTCAAAAGTTCTTTCATATAAAGTATAGATAATATCTATACATTATAGTTTCTTATCCTCTTATAAAAAATAGTTACCCTTAACCACAATGAGAGATGGAATGTTTTTTTTCATGTAAGGTCTTCTAGGTCAATAGTGTAAACATTAGCATTCATATGAATAGATAAGATTTTAACTCCACCTAAACTTTTGATGGTATATTTTTCATTCTCAATGTTCAAAGAGTAACCCTCATCACTTAATTTACTTATGATAATAAGGTTGTGTTTAATTAATATAGAATAAAGTATATTTGGAATTAATGTATCATTAAGAAAAAAACATCACCAATACCAACAATCCATCCTTATTCATTTTCTCCAAAAATAACATTCCCACACTCCACTTTTTTTATGTTTTGGATATTGAACAATGAATTCCAGTGACCTCACCTATGGAATTTAAAATAAAAGGTTCATTTTTTGTAATGAAATAGTTTTTTAAGAAATGAAACATTCTAGAAGTAAAAATAATTATGGATGATGTTCTATAAAGCTTCAACTATCATATAATCTTTTCAAAATTCTCCCTATCATAAGTAAAATTAGAAAGAAATTTATTCAGACTAGTATCTTCTAATTTGTGTTTTATAAATTCATTCTAATATATATTTGTTTAAATAAAAATTTATTTAACATCTAACTTTGAAGTAAGTTTATAAATTATACCATCAGTATTAATAAGTTATAATTTAGTTCGATTATAGTTTTTCTTTAACTTATTAACTATCTTCCTAGCCAAAAACATATTCATAAATATCATCAAAGTATAGAACTTTATATTTATCTTACAAAGTAAAAATGTAGTTAGAATATAATTAAAAGTTAGTAAGAGAATCAATTTTTACCTTATATATAAAGCACTTCTCATTCCCTGGTATTTTTTCATAAAATATAGTTATCTTCTAGATATCATCAGTTTACAAACCTATTCTATATAAAGATAGATATTAACTAGAACTTCAGGTGTTTACAAGTTTTAAAACCATATTACCTTTTATCTTTGATGATATTTTAGATTCCATCTCATTCCTCTTTAATCTAGGATAATCCATCTTGATATACCATAGTTTTTTTCATTAATATAATATAACATTTGATGAATCATTCATTTTATCTATTCTTCTCTACGTATCATATATATATATATATATCTTATATTATTTTGATGATAATTTAAAAAGTTCTTCTTTCTAATAGTCTTATTCATCCATCTTAAAATTTGTGTTTATTATCCTTTACTAAACTCCACATTTATACTATAATAACAATATATAGAAGTATTTTTCAATGTAGTAGGATTTGAAGTATTATCTTTGTAAGTTATAGAATTATAATTTTTAGTGAAATGAACTTTATTTTCCCCATTCTCATTCACAATATCACTCTTTAGTTTGTTCTCATATTTAATTAAGATTCCAATAAAATCATCCAAACATAGATTCACTATATTTACTATTATTTTATAATTATATTACTTATTTTCTCTTTAATTTTTTCATTCTTAATATCTTTTTTTCCATGTGATTGAAATCCATTCAAAACTATCAAAATGTGTTGATGCATCTGAGCTACTAATTCTTTTGGAAGAAAATAAAAACCATGATAATCAACTCTTAACATTTCTATTATAGTTTCCAACAACTTTGAGAAATTGAAGTTAGTAATATAAATTTTTATATAAATTCTATTCACTATAACACATTAAGTAGTTTGACTGTATATATTGGCTACTGATTGAATATTTTTATTTTAAAATAAACTTTTAAGGAAAAGTGGGAAACAAAAAAGGTCACAAATACAAAACATCAAACCTCAATCGATATAACCAATTAATTCCAAAAAAATAATATAATTGTAATTTTTTACCCGATAAAGATTCAATTCAATGGATGTTTCCTTCAATTACATATTATCTTTGATGAGCTCCTTGAAATGGAAGTCCATCTTGACCCAGGATTTCACATGTTCCTCCATGGTTGTTTTCCCCTCTTTAAATCAACGGATTAAAATATTATTTTGTTTATCAATCCAATTAGACTATTCTTTAGTAATATTTATTTGTATTGGCCTTTCAAACATTATATGGCCATCCTTTTTTTAGATATTTATTAAGAAATATTCTTCCAACATCCCTTCTTTATAGTGGAGGATAAACTTCTAGACTATTGGGCTTTCAGCTTCCACCTCATCTATACCCTTCAGAACTCTAGATTTTGATGTTATATTGGGGTTTGATGGGAAATCCATATCATGTTGAGATTAAAAAAAAGATTAATATCCATACTACTAACTCCTTGGTCCTCTTTATCCTTATTACTAGAATTGGAAAATTCCTTTCCAGTCATACCACATTTCCGAGTACCCTCTTCTGCAAGTGTTGAGTCCCCCAACTGAGGATCTTCTCTTGATTTATTTTATTTACCTTAGTATCTCCTAACCATGGTTTTAAATAAGTTATATTAGTCATTTTGGGGCCTTTTTTTCATCCCCTTATCAACCGAGAGGTTTCTAGAAATGAGGTTTCCCTTATTACCATTTCATGAACTAGACCCAACACTCCTGATTGTGTGTGAATCCTATTCATAATACATAATAGGTTGGGATTTGTTTTACATGAAACTTGGTTAGGGATCCTCAAGGGACCATAACCCAACTTTCTTCCTTTTCCATCTTTGAATTTATGTCTTCCAGCCTTCAAGATCAACATTCTAATTTTCATTTCAATTCAATAATGATAAGTTGTTTTGGAGATGTATTGGGTTGGAAGTAATACACTAGCCATAAGATATCTTCCTTGGAAAAGATATTCCATTATGCCTTGTAAAAGCCTGAATTGGAGAGAGTATTCTTGAATCAATATGATATTTATTACAAATAGCCATGGTAACATTTGATTGAAAAGGCTCCTCCATCCCATTTCCCTTATTGTCTGCCTTCTTAGTTTCTTCAGAGGAGGGGGTAACCTTAGGATTGGATGAACCAATAACCCATGAGTCCTTTATATAGAGACCCTATCCTTTTACACATAACAATAAATGATTTCAAGATTAATTATACATCATAGTACAAGCCAAGGATCGTTAAGTCTAGTGTCTTTGGAAACTAGGTACATAACACCGATAACATGGGGATAAAAAAAATTATTTATTTAATCTCCATAATGATCTCCTAACTTCCCTTGAGATCTTAAATCTGCATGGGGTACCCTGGGTAAAACATGAACAAAAAGATAAGCTAAAAATCCCAGTAAGGTAAAGAACATATGAATAAACTTTAAGCACATGAATTAGGAGGCTTGACATAATGATATTGGAAGCATGGAACATATGGAATCATAACATATAAACATGTAATCATAAAAACATAGAATAAAGTAAGAATGAGATCATATAATCATGAGATTATATAATCATAGTTTTATAGGGAGGTGTAAGCAACTTTAAACATGACTTAGTATGAGTCAAGGCTAACCGCCAATCTCGTTTCCCATAGTAGCACAAGCCAAGGCTAACCGCCCAGACTGTTTTCCCATAATCTTCTCATGAGACATTAACTTTACCCAATGCATTGTAGTGCTATCTAGGTTCAACCATATAAGATTATTTATGTATATTCTTTCCACATAAATAATCTCACATAATCAATCATACATAAACATAAGAGTACCCAAGGAAAGAAATGAGCACACAATCACGTCATGAAGCATAATAAAAAGGGACGTAACATAAAAGCGTCTATGAAAGAAAGGAATTAAATCATAAATATACATTAATAATGTATAAATACATAAATCATGACAATATATAATGAACTGAAGTGATAACATATAAAAATAGTTTTTAGGAATCTTTGAGTCAAAACATTTTAGTGCGGTATAAGAAAACATCGAATATCTCTTAAAATGAAAAGCGGCATAATATTTTTTTGTAAAACAAGAATTAAACCAGGAGGGTTTTTATAATAAAAAGAATGATTTTATAAATACAAAGGTGACTTAAAATAGATTATAGAGTACAATTGATAATAGGAAAGAATTTGGGAAGCTCCCTTAAAACGAGTTCACTTATCGGGAAGTAATGAGGAGAGAATCACATAAAAGCATGCATATCCCCTAAAGAGAGTGATGAAAGAGTCTTGATAAATAAACTTGGAACATGTAAACAATATTCTGAGTATGCACATGAAAATATAAGATAACATCATTTTGGTAGAAAGGTAGATAAGACAACCCGAAGGAAAAAAAGAGGTTCGGGTAGAATTCTTTACGGAATATCGGCATGGTATCAGGAGTACTTAAGGGGGATTAGTGAGAGAGGAAAGGGAATTATCATAACTTATACATAAAGAGGAAAGTATTGGGAAGGTTCAAAATCATACCACATAATTAATAATTACACACAACATGTCCTAACATAGTGAACAATCTTTAATAAGGGTGAAATTGAGAGGATCCCTTACCTTAGGTCCATTGGTGTTATCCACTTGATATTAATGAAATGAATAGTCAAATTAGGTTTATTAATAAATAGTTACAGAACCTTATCTAAATGTAAAATATTCAGTATAACCTTTTTAAGTTCATTTGTACCCATTTTGATTGATTACAAGGTTTAATTTCATTGTTTGAGTCCGTTTGTTTCATTTGTTTTAATGATCGGTTCAGTTGTATTTAGGTTCAAATAAATTGTAATATGAAAGTGGTTGTCCAGAATTAAATTTATATAACATTAGTGGACAGCCATTAGGTTACATGGTTACAAAATTTATTTGGTTAATTAGTGTGAAAGATAACCTTTACATTAAACATTAATGATAAACACTTGAATTAATTTTAACAATTTTCCCATAATTGACTTGTTTTGTATTATTGTTTTATATAATGAGTTTAAGAGGATTAAATAACCTTAAATAGGACATATAACATATATAATAATCTGGTTCAACCATAACATAAATTCTTTCATGACCAGAAAAAAATGATAAAATAATTTGAAAACACATTATCCATGATGTCGGTAATTTGATACATCACGGACGATGTTTTAATTATAGAACGTGAGGGAGAGGAGGAGAAGAATGATACTTGAAATTATACATAAACATGATTATCATCCAGAATATATGAGATTATAGTTATTTCATTCCTTTTAGATAAGGGAAGGGAAGAGGGTATAAGAAAAGAAAGAAAATAAAAATAAAACACTTGAAAATGAAAGAGGGTTATTACCCTTTGATCTTATCTCTTTGAGACTCCTCTTAGGGGCTTTGATTTTGGTCTTTTGGAAAGACCATAAATCCTTGGGCATGGGGAAAGATATTGGGAGGGTAATTGGGAAGAATTTTGGCTAGGCAAAAGGCTTGAGAGGTGTGAGGGAAAGAGGTAAGGAGAAGGGGTATTTATAGTGAGGGAGGAGAGGGTTTTCCCAATTGTTTATTCAATAGTTTATTAATTTCCCTCCAGATAAGTAATAGTGATGATTCATTGACCAAAAATATTAATTTTAGCATGTGAATCCGAAAAAAATGGGCTTACATCAGTAGAACATCATCATGACTTCATAATTAATGTATTTTTCTTATTTTGTGAATTATCGTATTTCACTATTCATAAAAATTTCAAGTATTTCAGAAAAATACCAAAAATTTACCCTAACCATTTTTTGACGTGTAGAATCCAATAATTAATTACATTTTTCAAAAATAATTTTATGAATATGATTATTTTAATATTTAATTAAAATCATTATTTATTATCAAAAACCTGTTTTAATACATTGATTAACTTATTCTAAAATATAGGTATGTTGTACTTTCAACCTCAATATTATTTTTATACTATCATAGGTGAGGTTACTATTCATTTGGGTATATCACTATTCATAAGGGAATTTTACTATTCATTAGGGTAGGTTACTATTCACCAAAAATTAAGTTTTTCTTATTAGACTCCAAATAATTTACTGATTACAACCATGTATGTCGTATTTTATAAATTCCAAACACAGAAGTGACAAAATTATGTTTAAAGGTCACTTAGCACTTAGTAGTTCATTGTGTTGTGTTTTCAAGTGATTTTATGACATACTTATGAGAAGGGAATTTTCATTAAAAAAACATTGGGTCGTTACATTCTTCACCCCTTAATAAATTTCACCCTCAAAACTTCATTTTACATTCTAGGACAAAAACAGATGTGGGTACTTTTCCTTCATTTCTTCCCCCAATTCCCATGTTGCCTCTTCGTACTTATGGTTTCTCCATAGTACCTTGACCAGATGAGTAGTCTTGTTGTGTAGAACATTGTCTCTGCGATTCAAGATCTTCACTGATTTCTCCTCATAGGAAAGATCATCCTCCAACTGTACCACCTATGAAGAGAGTACATGTGAAGGTTCTGGTATGTACTTCCTTAAGTGGGATACATGAAAGAAATCCTTTACTTTCGACATGGTAGGTGGAAGTGCCAGTCGATAGGCCACAGCTCCGAATCGATCAAGGATCTCGAAGGGGTCGATGTACTTGGGACTTAACTTCCATTTCTTCCCAAACTTCATGACCTTCTTCCACGGAGATATTCATAGAAATACCATGTCCCCAACTTTGAATTCAAGGTCTTGTCAATGGTTATCATTATAACTCTTCTGTCAACTTTGGGCTGCCTTGATATGCTACTGAATGGTTTTCACCTTCTCCACCATTTCTTCGACCATTTCAGGTCCTAGCAGCTTACTCTCACCGACTTCATCCCAACATGTCGGTGTTATGCACATTTTCCCATAAAGGTCTTTATATGGTTCCATTTGAATGCTCTAGTGGAAACTATTAGTGTAGGAGAATTCAACCAGTGGAAGATGTTGGTCCCATCCTCCTTTGAATTCCATATAACATGATCTCAACATATCTTCTAGTTTCTGAATAGTTCACTCAGACTGGCCATCAGTTTGAGGATGATAGGCCGTACTGAAGTTCAGTTCAGTGCTCAGAGCATGCTGAAGACTTTTCCAAAACATTTCGGTGAATCTCGGATCATGGTCGGATACAATAGATAGTGGTACTCCATGTAGCCTTACCACATATTTGATGTAAATCCATGCAAGTTGATCTAATGAGAAGTCCTCTTGAATCGCGATAAAGTGAGTTATCTTCGTAAGATGATCCACAACAACCCATATAACATTGTTTGCTCTAGATGTACTTGGAAGTCCAGTTACAAAGTCCATGGTAATGTTCTCCCACTTCCATGCTGGTATGGGTAGTGGTTGTATCAGCCCCTTATAATTTTGTCTCTCAGCCTTCACTTGCTGACATACGAGGCACTTTGATGTATATTCGGTAATCTCTCTTTTCATATTGTCCCACCAAAAGTTTTCTCAGAGATCTCGATACGTCTTTTTGCTCCCTGGGTGGATAGAGAAGGTCGAGCTATGTGCATCATTCAATAGCTACTTCTTTATCTCTGGATCGGATGGTACACATAATCGTGTCCCAAATCTTATAACTCCTTCCTCATCAATTTTGAAATCGGAGGATTTCCTATTTTTAACAGCTTCCACCCTTTTTTGAATTTCCACATCTCTTCTTTGAGCATCCTTTAATTTATCCATGAGGGGTGGTTGAGCAATAATTTGAGAAAGTTTTGATGATGTTCCTCTCTTAATTATTCCCATGTCCATCCTTTGAAAATATAAGAAGATTGGATCCTTCTCAGTTATCATCATTGATAAAGATGCAGGATCCTTTCTACTTAGAGCATCCACCACCTTGTTTGCCTTACCGGGATGGTAGGGGATTGAGGAATCATAATCCTTGATGAGCTCTATCCATCTTTATTTGTGCATATTAAGATCTTTCTATGTGAATATATATTTGAGACTCTTGTGGTCAGTATATATCTCACATTTCTCCCCATAGAAATAATGCTGCTAGATTTTCAAGGCAAAGACCACATCTGCCAACTCCAGATCATGCGTAGGATAGTTTTGATCATGGATTCTCATATGCCTTCGTGAATAGGCTATCAATTTATCATTTTGCATTAACACAAAACCTAATCCTTTCTTATAAGAATCACTATACACCAAAAATAGTTCCCCACTTAAAGGGAGTGTGAGTACCGGCACAGTGATAAGCCTATTTTTCAACTCCTTGAAACAGTCTTCACATTCATGTGTCCATATGAACTTTACTCCCTTCCGTGTCACCTTGGTCATTGGGTTTGAAAATTGTGAAATGTTTTTCATGAACCGTTTATAATACCCAGCTAGACCCAAAAAGCTGCAGATCTCCATTACAGAAGGTTGTCTGGGACACTCTTCCATTGCCTTCATCTTGGAAGGGTCCACAGATATCCCTTTGCTGGTGATAACATTCCCCAAGAATGATACTTCCTCCAACTAAAACTCACATTTACCGTACTTTGCATACAACTTATCCCTTCGCAAATTCTTTAACACAGTTTCTAAATGCTTCTCATGTTCCTCCTTGCTCTTGGAGTATATCAGAATATCATCAATAAAGACTACCAAAAATTTGTCGAGGTAGTCTCTAAAGACTCTATTCATTAAATCCATGAAAATTTCTGGAGCATTAGTGAGTCCGAAGGGCATCACTATGAACTCATAGTGTCCATACCTCATTCGAAAGGCAGTCTTGGGAATATATTCCTTCCTCACCTTTAGTTGGTGATATCCTGACCGAAGGTCCACCTTAGAGAAATAACTATCCCCACATAGATGATCGAACAAGTCATCTATCTGTGGAAGGGGATACTTGTTCTTTATTTTGATTTTATTGAGATCACTGTAATCAATGCAGAGGCGCATTGATTCATCCTTTTTCTTGACGAAGAGGACTGGAGCACCCCACGGTGAAGCCCTCGGGCGTATAAAACCCTTCTCCATATTCTCTTATAACTGCTTCTTCAGCTCTTCTAGCTCTATAGTGGCCATTCTGTAAGGTTCCTTTGAGATTGGCAGAGATCTAGGGATAATTTCAATTAAGAACGCAACCTCTCAGTCAGGGGGAAGAACTAGAAACTCTTCAGGGAATACATCAGTGTAATCCCTCACGATGGGCATGTCTTCAAGCATGATTCTATCCTTCATCTCAATTATTTGAGCTATATATTCATGCTTATAAGGAAGAAATATCCACACTTGAGATGATGATTCAAAGGGAGATTCATCTTCCTCTTTGCACTTGTAAAGAATTAGAGGATGCTTCGAGATGTGAAGAGAAATCTCCCTTTCCCGGTAGTTGATGTTGGCCTTGTACAAAGATATTTAATCCATGCCCAAGATAGAATCAAGTTCCACTAAAGGAAGTATGACAAGATTTTCTGGGGGGTTCAGTCCACAAACATTAACCATGGAGGATTTATAAACCATGAATGTAATAATTTCCCCATTCGCTGTTCTCACGGATAACTTTTCCTCCAAATTTTGAGTTGGTGTTTGAATAGTTCTACTAAACTTGCAAGATATGAAAGAATTTGTAGAACCCGAATCAAATAGTAAGTTCGCTATTCTTGAATGAATAATAAGCGTACCTGTCACGGCATCGTTTTCTGGCTCCACCTTAGCAGTAGTGATCACATAAGCCCTTCCTTGTTGCCTTGGAGGTTGTTTCTGATTGCCTCCAACAACCCTCAGCTTAGGGCAATTGTTCGCATAATGCCCAAGCTCCTTGTAGTTATAACACTACACCACATGCTGAGTGTTGATCTGAAACTTCCTTTCTTCTTCAACATTAGTGGGGTTTTTCATATCCCTTTGGTAGTTCTTGGCCAGATGAACAAACTTTCCGCATTTGAAGAAATTCTTGGTTCCCTTCAGACAGTTACCAGGATTCTTCTTCCCAAAATTTTTTGCAAAGAGGAAAGTTGGGATTCTTTCCATCATGGGATTTGTTTGATGGAACACCCATGTTGTTTTCCATTTTCCACTTCTTGTCACTGGGCCCATGAGACCACTGAGAGTCTCCAATCTCCATTTCTACCTTGATGGAACAACATACAATGTCCTTATAACTGTCGAAGTCTCAAATCGCCAATGATTTTTGTAGACTCAGCTTTAGTACGCTATAGAAGAGATCCACTTTGCTTTTAGTTTTCATGACAAAGCCAGAGGCGTACCTTGAAAGCCTTTTATGGATTGATTCATACGCCCCGATGGACACATCTTCCTTCTGCTTGAGTCCGAGGAACTCTCTTTCCATATTGATATGGAGGGTTCGAGGAAAATATTTGTTGAAAAACATCCTCTTGAATTCCTCCCAATCTATGGAATTGATTTCCTCTTGGGAATTTGTATTCTTGATCAATGTCCACCACTGATCAGCTTCCCCATCAAAACGATAGACATCCAGTACCACCTTCTCTTCTTCCAAGCACTAGAGGATGGAGAATATCTTTTTAATGGAGTTAATCCATTATTCTACGAGGAGGGGATCAGAAGATCCTCTAAACATGGGAGGCCTTTTCCGCATTAAGGATTCCATGGAAACTTGATCTTTTCTTGGAGGAGGGGGACGTTCCACCTGATTCAAGTTATTATTCATAACTCGATCCAGCTGAGTAAGTACTGCCATGAAGTTTTGAGCACCCGCTTCTGTCACATCAGGCATATCATTAGGGCAATCATCACATTGCCTATCACATTGGTTTTTGGAACGTGTTCTTCTATTTCCCGCCATTAACTAAGAAAAATATTGTATAATTAGAGGTCTTGAATAATTAGTTATTGAGCATAAAAAAGGGAACTTTGAACATAAAAGTATAAACTTATAAAGAAAAAGTATGTCCTAAATTGTGATTCTTTAGGTTTATATCTAGGTTATCTTTAATATATTTCTTAACTTATATTCTAATGGTCTTTTTCCCTTAATAATGGTTTTTACTAAGCTCGTGAATCTACCAAATCATATCCCCTGGGAGTGCCGTAACCAAGAGTACATCAAGGCCTGTTGTCATGCACCAGTTCCTGTTCGAGTCTATCTCAAAGTGGTGTTTTCGGGTTTTACCCCTAGGATACATCTGTGCAAGAGCCACCTCTACCTACTCGTATCAAGGCTGTGATGTATTTTCTTGATAAACCACTTACTCAATACTCACCAAAATTTGGGAATGTTTTCTAATACTTAGTATCATTCTCAAGGTTATCACTTAGGTGCTCTATTCCTAATCTCCAAAAATAACTAAACCATCCTCTGACACCAAATATAGCAACCCTATCCTTTTACACATAACAATACATGATTTTAAGCTTAATTATACATCAGAGTACAAGACAAAGATCTTTATGTCAAGTGTCTTAGGAAACTAGATACATAACACTGATAACATGGGGCTAAAAAAACTTCTTTATTTAATCTCCATAAAGAGATCCTAACTTCCCTTGAGCTCTTACATCCGCATGGGGTACCCTAGGGAACAAATGAACAAAGGGATGAGATAAAAATCCTATTAAGGGAAAGAACATATGAATAAACTTTAAGCACATGAATTCGGAGGCTTGACATAATGATATTGGAAGCATGGAACATATGGAATCATAACATATAAACATGGAATCATAAAAAAATGGAATTAAGTAAGCATGGGATCATATAAGAATGGTATTATATAAGCATAGTTTCATAGGGAGGTGGAAGAAACTTTAAACATGACTTTAGTATGAGTCAAGGCTAACCTCCAATCTCCTTTCCCATAGTAGCACAAGCCAAGGCTAACCACCCAGACTGTTTGCCCATAATCGTTTCATGAGACATTAACATTACCCAATGCATTGGAGCACTATCTGGGCGCACCAATCTAAGCTTATTCACGTGTATGCTTTCCACATAAATAATCTCACATAATCAATCATACATAAGCATAAGAGTACCTAAAGAAAGAAATGTTCACACGATCTCGTCATGAAGCATAATAAAAAGGGACGTAACATACAAGCATCCATGAAAGAAAGGAATTAAATCCTAAATAGAAATTAATAATGTATAAAGGCATAAATCATGACAAGAGATAATGAACTGAAGTGATAACATGTAAAAATATTTTTTAGGAATCTTTGAGTCAAAACATTTTAGTGCGGTTTAAGAAAACATCGAATATCTCTTAAAACGAAAAGAGGCATAATATTTTTTTATAACACCAGAAGTAAACTAGGAGGGTTTTCATAATAAAAAAAATTATTTTATAAAGACAAAGGTTACTTAAAACAGAGGATAGAGTACGCTTGATAATAAGAAGGAATTCAGGAAGTTCCCTTAAAACGAGTTCACTTATCGGGAAGTAATGAGGAGAGAATCACTTAAAAGAATGTATATCCCCAAAAGAGAGTGATGAAAGAGTATTGATAAATAAACTTGTAACATGTACACAACATTTAGAATATGAACATGAAAGGATAATATAACATCATTTTGGTAGAAAGGTAGATAAGACAACCCGAAGGAATAAAAGAGGTTTGGGTAGAATTCTTTACGGATTATCCGCATGGTATCAGGTGTACTTAAGGGGGATTAGTGAGAGAGGAAAGGGGATTCTCATCACTTATACATAAATAGGGAAGTATGGGGAAGGTTAGAAATCATACCAAATAATTAATAATTACACAGAACATGTCCAAACATAGTGAACAATCTTGAATAAGGGTGAAATTGAGAGGATCCCTTACCTTAGGTCCATTGGTGTTCAACACTTGATATTAATGACCAGAATAGTCAAATTAGGTTTATTAATCAATAGTTACAGAACTGTATCTAAATATAAAAGATTCATTATAACCTTTTTAAGTTCATTTATACCCATTTTTATTGATTACAAGGTTCAATTTCATTGTTCAGGTTCGTTTGTTTCATTTGTTTTAATGATCAGTTCAATTGTATTTAGGTTAAAATAAATTGTAAGATGAAAGTGGTTGTACAAAATTGAAGTTATATAACATTAGTGTAAAACCATTAGGCTAAATGGTTACAAAATTAATTTGGTTAATCAGAGTGAAAGAGAACCTTTACATTAAACATTAATGATAAACACTTGAATTAAGTTTAACGATTTTTCCCACAATTGACTTGTTTTGTATTATTGTTTTATATCATGAGTGTAAGAGGACTAAAAAACCTAAAATAGAACATATAACATATATAATAATCTGGTTCAACCATATTATAAATGGTTTCATGACCAGAAACAAAATGATAAAATAATTTGAAAACACATTATCCATGATGTCAGTAATTTGACACATCACGGACGATGTTTTAATTCTAGAACGTGAGGGAGAGGAGGAGAAGCATGATGCTTGAAATTTTCCATAAACATGATTAGAATCCAGAATATATGAGACTATGGAGCTTTCATTCCTTTGGGAAAAGGGAAGGAGAAGAGGGTATTAGAATAGAAAGAAAATGAAAATAAAACACTTGAAAAGGAAAGAGGGTTCTTACCCTTTGATCTCCTCTCTTTGAGAATCCTCTTAGGGGATTTGATTTTGGTCTTTTGGAAAGAACAGAAATTCTTGGACATGGGGAAGGATCTTGGGAGGGTAATTGGGAAGAATTTTGGCTAGGAAAAAGACTTGATAGGTGTGAGGGAAAGAGGTAAGTAGAGGGGGTATTTATAGTGAGGGAGGAGAGGGTTTTCCCAATTGTTTATTCAATAGTTTATTAATTTCCCTCAAGACTAGAAATAGTGATGATTACTTGACCAAAAATAGTAAATTTATCATGTGAATCCAAACCAAATTGTCTTACATCTGCAGAACATCATCATGACTTCATAATTAATGTATTTTTCTTATTTTATGAATTATCGTATTTCACTATTCATCAAAATTTCAAGTATTTCAGAAAAATCCCAAAAATTTACCCTAACCATTTTTCGATGTGTAGAATCAAAAAATAAATTCCATTTTTCAAAAATAATTTTCTAAATATGATTATTTTAATATTTAATTAAAATTATTATTTATTATCAAAAACCAGTTTTAATACATTCATTAAGTTATTCTAAAATATAGGTATGTCGTACTTTCAACCTCAATATTATTTCTATACCATCATAGGTGAGGTTACTATTCATTAAGGTATATCACTATTCATAAGGGAATTTTACTATTCATTAGGGTAGGTTACTATTCACTAAAAATTATGTTTTTCTTATCAAAATCCAAATAACTTACTGATTACAATCGTGTATGTCATATTTTCTAAATTCCAAACACAGAAGTGTAAAACTTATGTTTAAAGGACACTTAGCACTAAGTAGCTAATTGTGTCATGTTTTCAAGTGATTTTATGACATAATTTTGAGAAGGGAATTTTCATTAAAAAAAAACACTGGGTCGTTACACTTCATAGATGACTTTTGATCACCAGAATCATGTATTAGTTTAGAAAATATGTCTGCAACCTTTGTATCGGGATGCCTGAGACCTGAATCCTTATTAAGAGAATCAACATTGGGTTCTTCTCTAAATTATAAAAGATCAACTGAGGGGGATATGAGAGAACTATTCCCATTAAACCAATGATCACAGATGACCCCCTGTGAAGCTCCTAGTGACCATGTTAACATGAAGAGAATGTATGACCCATACTATTGAAAGAAGAACAAAATTCCATCCAAGACTCGAAGATCACTACTTGTTTATAGTTTAAATATTCCCCAACAGAGATACATAACCACTACACTATAGGTTTAGAAACACCCATCTTGACATAGATTCAAGGAGAAATGGGATGACATAAAATATTTTTTCTATTATCTGAGCATAACCAAATTGCATAGCATTTAGATAATCCAAGGGTTTAGAAACAGAAGAGGAAGCTCATAGAATATTATCTATAGTACCATTTTTGGAGCATTACTATTCATAAGGAAATCATAATACCATTAAAGGAGGTATAAACAAGACCTATTTTAAGTACAAGGTTCTTTGGACCAAGTTGTGATCAGATCCTTCATTGATGACACCAAACCATAATATACAACTTGTCAAGAAGGCCGATAATCTCCCACTCCTATAATCCCTAAGAACGAAAAAAATTGATCAAAGACATCGACTGATGAATATTCATATTTGATTGTATATATTCCATGTCATTAAACAAAGTATATTTTTCTATACTTTATCGTTTTCCTGATAGTCCAAATTTCTGTTACGAGTAAAATCAAAAATTTCATTATCCAGAATAATTTAATGGATAATAATCATTTGATAATGATTAAATCTTATATAAATAATTTTTTTCATCCGATATCTCTAATATTCATAATATGATCCCTTAAAAATCATATGTCTAATAAGATTTAGGTTCTCTAATGTTTTTATTAGTAACACTACCATAATAAAATATATTTAATCTAGAAACACATTAGTGTAAGTAAAATATAAGAGTTCAATATAAAAAATACTTGTCCATAAAAACAAATAAACTAATCCAAATAGCAAATCTATTTGAAAATATTATTGAGACCAGTTCTGAAACCATGTGTATTAGAAAAATGTTATAGATTCCTCCATTACCACCAAGTTTTTTTCCAAATACAGAATCTTAAAGAGGGTACAATGAAGTCAAAATCTACCCCTTCATATGTTTTTTCTTGATGAAGTTTGTGGTGTGGAATTTATTATGATTAGTTTTATTGAAGGGAATATTGAGGATATATTTTCCTTTTGTTGATAGTTTTTAAATAGGTTCTAGTAAATGGAACATATACCTTTCAATAAAGTAGATTAAAGAAGCTATAGTTCAAAACAAATATTTCTTAGGACTAGGTAATAAAAATATTTTATAATTGTAATAAAATTAAAGAGTTTTTATTATTTCAACTTTAATATCTTTTGAATATATATTTTAAAAGAGTTTTCATATTATTATTCTAAACTTTTTTACATTTTTTACTTTTGTCTTATTTTTAATTGTTTTTTTTATCCTAATTAAGTTTTTATCTTATGATAATTTAATTCCCAATACATTTATACTTTTTTAGTTATTGGACTCTAATATATACAGAGTTTTTAACTTCTATAAATTTTATATTCTTGAGGGTAAAGTTTATTTGTTTTATTTCTACTTCAACTCACACCCCTATTAAATATGAAATATTTAGGAAAATATATTGTGAATCTTATAGAATGAGATTAGGATGTGTGATGATATATTAAGGGTGACTTGTAGAATATGGTTCTTAATAGTTAGGATACAAAAGAATAATTACCTTAATCATGATATTGAAATGGTTATGGTTGTGCATGGGCTCAAAATATAGTGATATTATATGTTCTATGATAAGTTCATAGTGTTCATAGACCATAAAAGTATGAAGTGTATATTTTCTTAGATTTATTTAAATATATAATAAAATATATGGGTTGAATATATTTAATCATTGAAGTTTTAGATGATATATACTCCCATAAAGGGGAATGTTATTATTGATTCTTTGAATATAAAGTCTTAAGTGGATGTGGTTCATGAGTTGAAGTATGAGTGAAATATTATGTCACATTTCTTGGAGAAAAATCTTCATATACCTAAAGAGGAAGTTCATATTTTTATATCTACTTTTAACATCACTTAATCTTTGATAGAGGGAGTAAAAGAGGTTCAGTTTTCATATTCTGAGTCCCTAGTTTATTATGAAATATTTTATGGTGTGGACTAGATGATTGGGTAATCCCTTAGTGGTGATTCTATATTGTATTTTTAGGGAAGGATTTTTTAATGTCTCATTTAGATAAATTTACGAGATATTTTCATATTTCTTGATGTTCATTTTATCACAATATGATTAAGATATACTATATTGTTCAATGTCCCTTTCTTTGGGTAGTTATGAAACTTGTCATAACTGGTTCTATTTTGATATTTTCCACCTATCAATGGGTGAAATATGAATATAAAATGGTAATAGGTAAGATCTAGTTATTACCTATCTTGGAATAAAAATGATATGATGTCACATTTATTTCATAATAATTTTCTTGAGATCATAAAAATGAAGGATTAAATTTGGGTTATCAATGATTTCTTAACTAAATTATTACATTTTCTTTTGATCAAAGAGACTTACTAGTTATGTAAATTCATAATATTTATATAAGATAAATTTTGAAAATTAATGGGATACCCAATAAAATTTTATTTGATTGTGAATTTATGTTCATATCAAAATTCTATAAAGGTTTTCAGAAATCATTGGGTTTTTTAAGTGAAGTTGAACAAAAGTTATCATCCATACTCAAATAATCAATCCATACTATTCAAATTCTTAAGGATATGAATTTTAAATGTATTTTTATTTTAGAGGTGTATGTGAAGATAAATTTCCTTTGGTGGGGTTATTTATTAAAAAAATCAACCAAGTTTTTTAGATGGATCCATTAAAGGTGTTATATGTAAGACTATATAGACCACCTTTGTGTTTTATGGAAGATCGTGAGGGATATTTCTTATGGATTAGCCCAATGTAGAAGATTTATGATTGGGTTAAAATGACTAGGAAGAGATTATTTATTAATTATAGTATAGAAAAGTCATATTTTGATCTTAGATGTCATCCTATTTAGTTTTTTGATGGATATATTGTCCTTCTTGATGGATTACCTTGACAGGAACATTGACAGATTAGTAAGAAAAGGAAGTTGGATCTATGGTTTTTTGGGTAGTTTGAGATTTTGGAAAGAGTTTGTGAGGTTTCTTGTCATTTGTTATTACCTTTGATGAATATAACTACCATATTTTTATATCTTAACTAATTAAATATGAACTAGATTCATCTCATGTGAATCGGTGTGATAATGTGAAGTTGAAACTAGATGTATCTTTTATAGAGAGACCAATATGAATTTTTGATCACCATGAAAATAGATTTCTGGGAAAATTCATACTACTTATATATGTTCTATGAAATCATAAACACATTTAAGAGGAAAATTAGTAATGAGAAGATGAAATGAGGTCCCAATGGTTGGAGTTATAAAATAGATATGATTGATGATGCTTCTTAAGGATTAGAATACCTATGGTTGGGATTTTTTAATAATACAAGGTCATTAATGTATAGTTTTGATCTTATTTTTGATGTTTACGGATTTATTTTGAATTAATTTAATTAGAATTTGAGTTGATGGAAGTGAAGTAATAGTTTAAGATATGAGGTGGAGATGAGTGAACTAAATGTTTATTTCATTCTACTACTAGAACTCTAGCGTAAACCACTAAGAGTCTCATGTAAGGACGACAAATATACGTAATTTAATTAGAATCACATTAGCGTGTATAAAGAATCTATTGGACCACTGTAACTTCAACAGAACCTTATCAAAACTTTAGTGCTTTGGATTGGATTTTTTAATAGGTAAATTTTATGTAAATTTATAGCTATATTATTTGGATTAAATATCACATTTACTCATTCTAATAATTTATTTAAATGGGATCCTATCACACAAAACTATCTCTTTATCAATATATTTTCAAGTGGTGCTTTTTATTAATTTATAGTTAGAATCATTATCTATTGGTGTCATTGGATTCATCTTGATAAAATCATTAGTATTCTTATCCTTTATTTAAAAAGAAATAATTTTTTTCTCTCATGATTTAATTCTCTTTCATTTATTCTAGATCATTTTTTTTATAAATTAGTTGTGCTCTAGTATAAATATAGCCTTAATTTATTAGGAGGATTTCTCATTGAGTGGGAGTTAAGTGACCTCCTGCTTCCATTGTTGTTTAATCAAATTATTTTATTTTAATTCCATAAAACCTTTATGATTTAATGATTTTTTTTTAATTGAAATGTAAAATTAGTCATAATATTTTAAAATATTTTTCATTGATTTTCAAGGGATGATTGTATTTAATATGTGTTTATGAACTAAAATTATGGACTTCCATGTTTTATGTAATAAATTAATGAGTAAAATGATAAATTAAACTGTGAATTTTATCTTAACATTAATGTTTGAATTAATGAAGGGAATATAAGAGTTGAAAAATTATGTTTTGATGATAATTTAGTGTGCTAAAATGCTATTTTATTATATAAAAATTAATTACTTAAGAGTATGAATTATAATAATTTTTGTGACTTGTTTGATTCATGTTGTGAATATTTCTATTTTGGACTAACTACTATAATAAGTGTATTTATTTATGAATAATGCATAAGTAAAGGTAATTTAAACATATAATTAGCTATAAATATTGACTACATGTTTTAATAATTTTTTTTATGAGAAACTTGGGTTTAAAAGTGATGGCTTATTTTTGGAAATTATGTTTTTGATGAGGTAAAGTGAATATTAAGGGGGGAAATGAATGTTTAGTGGGATAATGATTGAGGAATTGGTAAAACTAGATTAATATGGAACATTTTTTTGTTATTATTCTTGTTGGAAATAGTGTCACAAAATATAAAAACGTGTTTTGAATTAATGGTATTTGTATATTTTTTGCAAAATGAATGAGTTATTCTTATGGGATAACTAGGGGATGATTTTCCAATATTTTATTTAAAGTATAGTGTTGTTTGAGATATTTTAATCTATCTTTTTTTCTTGAAAAGTGATATAAATTTGTTCATATGAAAATAAACTTGGGATACATTGAGATATGTGGAATTATATTGTTATACATGATTTTGGATATTTTGTGTGTTAGTCTTGGGAATTTATAAGATTCTATGTGTTTGATATGAGATGTGTTATACAACATGTGTTTAGATACTTTGCTACTCGATTAATATTAGAGGTATATCGACACTGGTTGAAATAAGTATGATATTATGTCTATACACACTCTCCAAACCAAAATCTATAAATTTTAGATGGATGTTTACTGGAAATAAACTCTCTATGGGAAATTATGGAAAGAATGATCAAGAATAAGAAAATAAGGAAGATATGAAAATTATTGAAGCATTAACATCGAGTTTTAACCAAGGACTCACTAACATCCAATATAAAATAAAGGAAAGGAGTAAAAAATAATATGTTATATGGTTAGAAAACCCTCTTGGAAGAATATTGAATTTTATAGTATTATATGAGAAGTGAAAACCTCCAAATTATATTTTTATAATAAAAACAATAGAGTTTTTAAGTGGCTGCATAGTATAACTTATAGGGTCCACTAGATTGTATGACCTATTATGAGAACCTCTCAAAAACCCCTCTTTTAGATCACACTACCCCTTTAACTATTCATTGTACTTTGTGGTATAACCATTTTTATTTTAAAAACTCATCAAAATATCTAATATTTTCATCTGAATTCAAAGAAACCAAGTAATATAAATAACAAAATAAATAAATTCATACTAGTGAAATCATGGGCATCATAAAAAATTTAATTTTTTTCTTAAATGTAAATAAATCATGATGTTATAATAAATTTAATCTCTATTTATCATTCATTTGTGTTTTCACATGAATATTGGAATGATAAAAACTCTATAATTATGGATTTTAGTTATATTTATTAATGATCATCATAAATTATTATGGGTTATAATGATATATTTGGATTAATGTGTTTATATCCTTGTATATGATACACAACAGAATCATGAGATAATGAGTATGAACTATTATTTTGTCTAATTTTTTAAAATACATCACATATAATAACATACATATGGTCATTGATATACTTAGGGGTTTATAATTATATTAATGTTTATTATCTGAGGTTATCAAGTATTATTAATATGAAACTTTATACTTTAATACCTTTATTATTATATCCTTAAGGTTAAACTAATTATGGGGTGGTTGGGTATATCTATGATTATGTGGCGGGTTCTTTTATCGAAGATGAGATTTTTTATCTTGTATGATAAGTATTAAATATGTTCCATCAACTGAATTAGACATAAAAAATGAAAGTCTATATTGATTTGAGTGACATATGGCATTATCATTTACATAGATAAACAAACATGTGATGTATTCATTTAATCTGGTAAGTCTATTTCACAGAATAGATAATATATGGGTTGAGTTATACATGATTGAGAATTTCCATGTCTAGTGGTAACATTTATTTAAAAAAAATGGGATTATTTGAGTATACATAAAATTCATAGAGATACACCTTGTATAATATGTATTCATATGAGATATAAGTGTATTGGATATAAATCATGTCTTATTCCTTTATAATTTAATTAGAAATGATATTTTTCTAGTGGATACTGTTTTCTTACAATTATGGATTAGGTAATTCATATTTTTTTTAAACACTAAAAATTCCCACAAGGTCACATATTACTCCATGGAATAAGGATATATTTTGGTATCATGTTTATGTACTAAATTTTGGAGAGTTTTTATGATAATCATACCCAAATAATTTTAAATAATTTTATTTTTTTATGTTTTAAAATGTATTATAAGGATTAGTGTAAGTTAGATATTGTTTGATATATATAGTAATGTATAAACCATGGCGTGTTGATATTTACCTAGTTTTTGTTTTTGTTATAATATAGTTTTTATTCCACATTGTGGTTTTAATTGTTATGAATGACCTAAAATATCATTTGACCATTTCACATGTGATGATTTTCATATAGTTGTATTTTAATGCTTTATTTGATGTTAAAATTATGATTAAGATAATGATAATAGAGCTTTAAAAATCACAGTATAAATGAGGAGTTTTTCATAAATGTTATAATTGAGAAAAATCAAAATTTGGAATTTCATAATATAAGAAATGTTAAAACATTAATTTAATCCTTTATACAATGAAGGATTTATATTTAAAGGCAATATATATTCCTTATTTAAATAAATTATATCATTATCATTCAATTAGAATCTCTCACTCATTCTATTCTCATCATTAATCTTGGAGTTGGTGCAAGAATTCCATTCGGTAGAGAAAATATCTTACCAAAGAGTTCCATGATTACATTTTTAGTGGATACCTTCAGAGGTGAGTAAATCATTGTATCCACTCAAAGGACTTTGTTAAACTCATTATTAAGTAATGGTGATGATCGATAATGAGACAAAAAAAATTTATTTTTCATTTTATTTCTCTATTTCCTCTCTCGGCCAATCTTGTAGTTGTATTTTTTATCTTCATTCCCTTATTGGACACAGATATGTCCTAAAAACCATTTATTTTTTTACCAAAAAAATATCTTTTTGGGTTTTCCACAATAAAAAATAATGTTTATTTTTTTAATTTTCTCTATTTTTATGTCAATATTATTATTGCACCATGAGATGATAATTTTTGGTCTCTATGAATGGTATAAAACCAGGATTCATAACTAATTCTTTTTTTTTAAGAATTAATAATTCTATTAATTTTGAGGATACTATGTGATTATAGGTATAGTAGATATTCCATAATAGAAAAACATTTATTGGGATAATTACGTACTCCATTGTAAAATAGTTTTGGTTATATGTTTATGGTGTGCCCAGATGATGAAAAAATACCAGATCAAAAATGTCAATGGATTTTTTTTCAATATAGAAGATAAATATGCAAGAAAATTTGTATATGGATAATTATAAACATGAAGTTGATTAAAAACTGAGGGGTATGATAGATGATAAAGATAAAAACATAGAAAAAATTATTATTTCAAATATTCATTTAGATTTGGTATACCAAGATTGTTAAAAATTATGAGAACAATGATAATATAAGAAATATAGGATATTATGATGAAATTTTATAATACCTATAACTATAAAATAATATTTTTAAGTGAAAATTATACATTCTTTGAATAATTTGGTTATCATAGGCCATCAACCACATCAACAACCAGAATACCCAATTCATCCATATCACTATGTTATGATATAAAAAAATTGACACTAAATGTATAAATATTTAATCTAAAATTTTCCAAGGAAGGTTAATGTCAGGGAATAAAAAAATTAATTTCACATGTTTCAATTATAAGAATAAGTTTCAATTCAATAATTTTTTTTAGAAAAATATGGGTGATGAAAAAATCTCTCAATAAAATATAGAAATTACTTTTGAAAATTAATATATTATAAGTACTGAAGAAATGATAATTTATATATGTAGAAAACACTACAATAATGTTTGAATAATTAACTCAAGATAAAAAAATTGAAAAAATGACATATCTAAGGGAATGGTTTGATAAATATTAATCTATCATAAAAGTACTTATATGCATAGGAAGTGATTACATATTGAAGATTGTGGGAGTGAGTACCATTAAACTATAGATATAAAATGGCATGATATAAACTATCTAAGGAGTATTCCTAGTGAATGGATTTAAGAATATTATATTTTATCAAGGATAATTAGATGAAATATATTTCCCGAATCACACTAGGAAATGGATGATAAGTGTAATACTTAGTTCCCACTATTGGGACTCTCTATTGCTATTTTTTTTCACAAATAAATCTCTCTAAAAAATTATATTATTAATCTTGAGTTGATATCTGTAATATATATCAATTTTCACTATTTTTATACTATATTTATTTTCATTAGGTGGTATCCTGAAGAGTATCAAAGGTATGTTTGAAGATTTTCATTGAATATATATATATATATATATATATTGGATTTTAAGATCGATTGTCATGTTTATATAAATAATATATGTTGAGTGATTTGTGATACATATTAAATTAATATATTTTTTCCTTGAAAAATAATTTAGTTTAAATTTATATTTTTATATTTATATTTTTGAAATATAAAATCAATATATTCTATAATTTTGGAATTAATTTATATGTATCTATAAATTTATAGCAGAGAGGGTTTTTAATCCATGTTGAGTATATTTTTTTAAATAGGATTTTATCTTGAGAAAATAGTGGTGAGTTTCCATATTATAATATTAAATGAAATTGTAGAAAAATAAAAAGTCCATGGAGGAATAATAAAGTTCTATAATAATTACATTTAATGATTTTAGAAGTAAAATAAAAAAAGAAATGACTCCACTAATAAATCTATAGTCAAAAGATGATAAAAAAAATGTTTTAATTAATAAAAGATATCTCATTGGGAATCAAAAGGGGAAAGTGTAAACATAAAAAAAATAAATTTATAAATTTTTCATTGGTGTAGGAAAATATCTTTAAATCCACTATATTTGGTGGAATGATGGGTTTTAAGATCCATCAACTACTAAACTTATAGAATTGGGAAAAATAATTTAAATTGAACTAAAGAAGATGTGGAATTATTAAAAGGTAAATAAAAAATCCATGAGTAATAAATTAGTTAAGAATAACTATAGAATGGTATGCAAATAAGATAAATTACCATAGGGTTATTGAGTTTATTTTTTGATTCACATTATGTTAAATTAGTCAAGAGAAGATGCAAATAACTCATGTAACTGTTTAGATAGGCCCATGTGAGATATCAACAATACATTGAGTGGTGGAAGGTAGTAGTGTTGGTAAGTTAGTGTATTGAATCTTCACTTCCAAATATTTTTATTATTCACTTTGAATAATCCTTTATCTATCAATTATTTAAACTTAACCAATTCTATAAACATACTGTAAAAATAGTCAAATAAAATTAGTGACCAAACACATAAAAATTTAAAAGTTTCTTCCTTTAGTATGAATCACTAATTCTTTTATAGGACTTAAAACATTCCATGTTCATTGTTTTTGACACTTTCTGCTAGGTATTGTGTGTTTCACTTCTTTTCTTCCATATATTCCTTATTTCTAAAGGTGGGTGGATTCCATCACTTTAATCAGTGATTCCACCTACTTGATCAAAATGAGACGGTGGGATGTTAGCTCCACGTTCTATGTATTTCTCCTTTGATCTATTAACCTTGTCCATGCCTCCCTCATAGAGGTAATTCATGTTTTCAGAACTCATTCCCGGTTCCATTTCAAGGTGAATGTAGTTTAATTACATTTCTTCTTTCTCGACAGGGAAGGAACCTTCAGCCAGAGGAGGTAGTAATATTGGGAATGTTGGTCATGTATGGATGTTGGTTAGGTTGTTAACTTGTAAAGTATTCCTATTTTGAAGGTAATATCATGTGTGGGGAATCTTAGGAACAAAACCTAAGGCATCTCATGTCGGTCATGATGTAGATGACACCATGTGCATAATGAATCTAAGTATTTTTAACTCATGCATCCCATGTTTACTTTATAGGGTAGGTATTATGGACTAGGTTACAAGTTTAACATCATGTGGAGATATAAGGGTTCTAGATTTAACATTTTTCAAGGAAACATGGGCGGTTAAGTTTTTCCCCAGGGGGAAGGATTCCACAGTGGGGATTTGGTGGAGTGTGTCCCCCAGGGGGAATATTTTACACTTGGAGGTTGGTGGAGTGTGTTCCCTAAGGGGGAATATTTTCCAATTTTATTTTGTGGAGTGTTTCCCCCCAAGGGGGATGATTTTACAATTGGATTTGGTAGAGTGTGTCACCCCAAGGGGGAATATTTACACTTGGATTTGGTGGAGTGTGTCCCCCTAAGGGGAATTATTTAAAAATTGTATTTGGTGGAGTTTATTTCCCCAAGGGGGAATATTTCACACTTGGAGTTTGGTAGATTGTGTCCCCCATGGGGGAATATTTCACACTTCTATTTTTTCAGAATTGAACCTTATGGAGGCATCCTATGTACCATGTCATTAAATAGGTATCAAAACCCTTGTAGTGAAATGCCATAGTTTAAGGTCATGTGATTGGACTAGTTTATGCAGTTTAAAATCATGCGATAAGGACAATCGTGTCATAGAAGGAGAGTCAATGGGGGATGAAATGGGTCTTGTTCATGAAATTTACGCATGATAGGAGGTTCATCCCATGGTGAGGAAGGATGGTGTGGAGATTATGCATGGAATCTTCCAGGTGTAGGAGTTTCTTCCCATGGTGGGGGGGGGGGGAGGTGTCATCCCATGATGATCATACGCAACGAATCATGTGTTCATTACATAGGGTAAGGCTGTAGTTTAACGTCATGTGTTGTGGTTGTTGTCATTAAGTTTAACTTTGTACAACTAGGATGTAGAGATAATTAGTTTTAAATCATGAATCTCAAATATGGATGAGGCTTAAAACTTGAGGGGGACTATTTTAGGGTAAGGGAAAGATCTAGAAAATGGATTCACTACCAAGATTTGTAATCCGTTTCCCTTAGTGACACCACCTTTAGGGATTATAGGTCTGCTAATCATACACCTCGAGGCAGGGCATGAGATAAAAACTATCATAGAGGAGTGGTAACTAGGGGTCCCAATGTAAAGGTTCCTATTATTATGAGAAAAAATAATTAGAGAACCAATTATGTAGAGAAAAAGGTAGGGTTATGGCCCATGATATACTTAAAGCAAAGTGGGTAGACACAAGGGTAGGTGGTACTAGTTTCATGAGGACTTAGGGTGCAGTTGAACCAATCCTAGATTGGTATGGGGGACCCATGCACTCAAATTCCTTGAAAGGGTATTTGAATAAAGGATACACTATAATAAGACTTGGAGGATGGGTTTCATGAAAGTTGGGGTTTCATGGAGGTTTGAGGATTTTCAAAGGCTAGGGGACTTGAAGAGGTTTGGGGTATCACAGAGGTCAAGGGTCTCACAAAAGTGTATGTTTCATGAAACAATGTGAGCCTAACATGGAGTAAATTCATGGTTCTCATGGTGTTGGTTTTGAAAAGGATAATTATCTCATAAAACCCCAAGAGATAGAAATGATTTATTCTTATATAAATCCCATAAAACTTCATGAATGGAATCTCTACCATGGGTCGATGTTCTCAAAAACCCATGGGAGGTGGTTTCATTAAAGATGGATACCTTTACAGGTCCGTATCATCTTTCTTTCATGAAGCTTCTGAGTGTAAAGAATTTATATCTTTTATAGAAAGTTTAAAGTTTGATTATTCATAAAATTCAGACATGGGGATGTATTTATAGACCCAATAGAGGTAAGGGAATTGGTGTCACGAAATATGGAGGCTTTTATGAGCAATTATGAGATTCATGAATTGATAGGGTTCTGAGAACTAGAATTATACCACGAAAAGGTTACCACCTCAGTTCTGCATGGTCGATGAATTCCATGAAATAGATATTTGTGAAGTGAACTTACACTACAAAGAGGTTACTATCAAAGCTTTGTGTAGTCAAGGACCTACACAAACTGGATCTGTTCTAAAATATTTTAACCTTTATAAACTAGACCCTTTTGAATATTTTTGGTACATTTTGGCTAATATTTTCATCCATCAAGACATTCCTTCCCTGACCTCTACTATGAAAAGTGCATTTTAGTTTTAAAAAAATCCCCCCTCAGAATTGGATCTGACAAGGGATAAGAGGGTCAGATTCTAGGGGAAAACCACCAAAAATTGGTAACCAGCTAGACCTATTCTTGAAATTTTGTCTAACTTAATTCCTATAAATAGAAGTGGGGGTCCCTTAATGGACTATGATATTTTATTGAAATATAGTTCAGTGCTCTCTTTCTATGAAACTCATGAACTTCATGGGAATTTTATTATTTTGATCCTCATCGCTAGATAAACCTACCTCTTCCATGAATTGTTGTTTTGCGAAAAGACTTTCATGAAAAAAATTAAAAGAAAAGACTTATGTGAACTCGTACTTTGTGATAAAACCTCTCAAAAACATCCCCCACAAACTGAATTCTAAAAAATTTTAAACTCTTGAAAAATGTCCACCGAGGGTGTTAAATATTTCTCTAACCATTGAAGGAAGATGGATGGAAACCTCATGATCAGAGATAACATCCAGAACGAGTCAAACCATGATAAACTCATTACATTTCCAAAAAGGGCTCAATAGTAATACCCATTGTGCAAGAGGATAACACTATATGGTTTTAGATTGAGGTATGAAGTGTTCATCCCTAGAGAAGATCAAGATGATCCTACCTACTAGTTTCAGATCATGCCTGGATAACACTAGTGGAACATGGATGTTGGGGGACACATCATGAATAAGTATGTGTCCCTTACCACACACACCTTATATAACCATGTGAACAATGTCAAAGGGGATGCGTTGGTGGTGGAGGAATCTATTAATCAGTATGATAATATTCTCAAGATGAGTTTTAGAAGCCATCTCAAAGGCTGGACCGATGAATGGGACTCCACCCAGGTAGAAACTTCATAGACGAATGGGCTTGGGAACACTGGGTACGCTGGTCCTGTCAAGAATTTTAGGTGGATTTGAAATGTATTGGGATCTATGTGGTGGCATGGTCCTCACACTTCCACATCTATACTAACTTGGACATCATTATAGAGCTATTGAGTAAGTGGTCACTTGGGACTAACACATTCCATCTGCACCATGGGGAGGTCAACATCATCCTATGGGATCCTTACCAGATTTATGGGATCCCAATCTAAGGGGACATGTATGATGAATTCATGTCCATAGTGAATGTTTGGGAGGACAAGAAATAGCTTCCATCCATAAAAATGGTCTTGTTGTTCTTGGTATAAGAGAAAAGTGAATACAAACAAGGAATGAAGGAAATCCATTTCAAGCAACAATTTGAGTATTTTCTAATCAAACCTATGAACAAGATACCAGAGAGGTCATTACAATTCTCTAAGTCATTCGAGTGAGGCAAGGAGTTCTCATACTAGAGGATCCTGGAATCAAGATAATAGAAGTTTTTGGGATATAATGTGAAGACCAAGGCTCTTGTGGTCATGATAACATGGTTTATCACCATACCGATCTATGGGTGGATTCTCTCTGTGTGAGATGCACGCATGGGGGTGTGTTTAAGGACCATAATCATGGTTATAGTGTTGTATATAGGTCATAACATCAACTTAGAGATCCAAATATTAGCAAAGATATACAAGGTGCTCCCGCACATCATCTGGAGGAAAACCCCCCTTTATGTGTGCAGGCTCTTCCACTACCTATATGTTTGGGTCACCGCACTTATGGGGGGATACGAGTATCTGAACCATATCCCTATTACCAATACAAACATCAAATTTTCAATCATGAACATCATCAGGAGTCACCCTCTCGACTTGGGCTCACTGGACGTGCTAGAAAGGATTAGTATAGTAGACCACTTTATCTTCCATCCATTTCCCCTTATCATGGTAATAATGTCTGAAGATGGAACATGAACCATTGAAAATCTATTGTACATCCTAGAATTTCAAGGTGGGGTACCTATGGAAAGGGTGAACTATAAGGTTATTTGTGAGCCATTCCCTCCACATCTCTTTGTAAGAAAGTTTTAATTCCTCCAGAAGTTGACCTTGAGGTTGAACATGAGAGTTCATAGTGAATGAAAACCCTTATTCCTTAGAAAGATATGACACATGTTTTCACACAAATATGGAAAGGGGTTGAATTAGATTCCACCACCCACTGCTGTTTATGGGATCATCCAATAATATGAGCTAACCTAGGGGAGCGCATATCCTAGGGACATGATGAGTTAGTGGATCACTCAGACCAACAAGGAAGAAGGGGTTACATGGATGTGGGGTTGAGGGAAAGAAGAGATAAGGGAATTCCACTAAGGTAGGGTCTTCCTAGTGGGTGGAGAATCTGCTATAGATCTAAAAATTATTGGTTCTACACATGCAGAATCCACAGGTAGGGAAGCAACAATAGGCCTTAAACTCCAGGGTAAGTATATTTTGGAGGAAGGAGGACCCTTTGGGGAAGTCCTAAGGGCATACATCCATGGCCCGAGGAAGTGACTACACTCCAGGGATGTTCCTAGTGATGTTATTTTTCCTGATGACTGGGAGAGTTGAGGGGTCCATAGAAAAATCATCTCTCTCCATGGGATATGGTAGCACCTCAACATAGATGGAATATTCCTCATAATGTTAGGTCACACAAGGGTAGGATTACACATCCCCTGAAATGAGGTAGTGTAATATATAAAAAAGTTGGAGAATTTGTCCCACTCTCAGGGTATTACACCTCCTCGGACCAGCTGAGTGAAGGTGTTTCTAAGAATTTCCCCTTCTATAGATTTCTTAAAAACTAATAAATATATTCACACACCTATGAATGAGGGTCCACAGGATGAGTTATATGGATGTGATTCCTATTGGGACTCTCCTATGGATGCATGACCTACCTTTGATCAGGTAAACCCATTGATCTTATGTGCCCTAAATGTAAACCATCCCTTAGAATTACTGTCTAACTCCCTTTTCACTTGTGATGGAATATGTAGGAATAGAGGAGGGATATATTCATGATAAACCTCTGATAGTGGGTGAGGGATCCCCAAATATTGAGGAGATGAGTGTGGGGCCTCTCTGTGATGTTGTGGTCATAGGTATCCAACTGTTGGTTTAAGTGGAACACAAAAAAGAGGTGACGACTACTGGGGAATCACAATTTCCAAGGGGATTTCCCATGAATCCTTCTTAGATCTCACTAGGATATACTATTCCTGTAATCATCTTTTCCATTTTTTAATTTTCCTTTGTGTTTTTTCCTTTAATAAGTCATGCTTAGCTAATCCTATTCTTTAAACGAAAGTTAAAATTGTGTTTGGAGATCATTCAACTATGATTATGCTCGAGTCTAGGGAAGTGAAAATGGATGAGGCTATGCCTTAGAGAAAGGTGTTCAAGGTGTCTATGGTGTCTGTGGCTTATATAGAAGCAGCACATGAGGGGGATGCTAGATCCAAAGCCTTAATGGAGGAGACATACATCATGTTGGTGATTAGGGAAGCTACAATGGATACACCTATGTCAGAAGTGTTGTTGGAAGTAATTTATGAAGCTAATGCCTCAATAAATGTGGTCAAGATAAAGCCATTGATGGAGGAGGTGAGGGAGGTTATGATGGATTAGCCCTCCTTATAGGTTCCATAGGAGGTATATGGGGTTCCCTCTTTAGGTGGGGGGGGGGGGGGTGTCTGGTGAGGATGTTTTTCCCATGGACCTAGGGCTCATACTGCCTAAGGACCAAACAATAGATGACCCAACCATTGACATATTGGAGATTTTCCCTCTATATGATTATGTTCCACCTGAGGAATTAAAGGATTCAAGATGAGACATTTTCAAGGATAATTGAGTCTTTCAACACAATGCATGGAGGATCATGCCAAATTTCATCACCTGTACTCTACTGGTTGATCTTCAAAACCGTGTGGGGTCTCTTTAGCATTGGATAGTCATCTTGGAGACTATTAAGGTGGACTATAGAATCCTCCATTCACTAGCTTGGTACTTTATCATCAATAGGTTACATGCTGAGTGGTAGAAGTATGTTGTTTCCTAGAACAAGAAAAAGGTTGTGGTAAATCAGTATCTATAGAAGGCTAAAGAGGATATCATTCTTCTAGAAGGGAATACGTGAGTGCAACTGACCATCATCACTGCATAGATAAAGATCATTGACCAACGAAGGACTAAATTAGTGGTAGATGAGGATAAGGTAGTATAGGTAGATTCTCTAATGACTGATTTCCAAGATAAGAAAGACCAGGTGTGCATCATGGATGAAGAGGTTCATCTTGTTATGGAGGAAGAGGCATCCAATCTTGTGGAGTTGCAGCAGAACCTAGAGTATACTCAATAGAGGAGGATCAAGAAAGAGCACTCAATGTACATGGATTAGCCTTTGAGAATCTTATCTTACCCTAAAATAAAGGAGTGTATTCAACATGTGGATGACCCTATCAGACTTTGGATGTTTTTTTTTGAATTCCCTATGTACTTTAAAAAGTTTTTTTCTTCTTATCAAATCATATTAATAAAAAAACCAACAATAAATCCCTAATACCACATGAGTCATTCTTATTAGGGGAAATAAGGGAAAAAAATATTTCTCATTTATAAGAGAGTACCAGGAAAGGGTTTAACACTTAGGGTATGTACTCACTTATTTACCACTGAGGAGTGTCCAAACCAAGAAATTTTCAGATGGAGAGTGAGACTCTCTGTACAACTGAATTTCTCTATCAACATGTTACCATGAATGAATAGGGTAATATAAGGTTCATTGAATTATACATGAACAAAGGGTGGATGAAGAGTGTGAATTGAAATTCCTAAGATTTGGAACATAAAGGGGGTGGAGGGATGATAGATGATAACTACTAACCATGTTCAAAACATAGGATCCATTATCTTATTGCTGAGGATAAGTACAAAAAATGGGGGTCAACTGCTGACCATGTTCGAAACACAGGACCTATCTCAGAATGTTGTCAGAAGTCTTTCAGAGAATGTGCCCATGATGGTAGGTGATTCATTATGGAAAGGATCAAATGATCTTAGGGGGGCCTGTTTAAATTTGATTGATGATGGGGTTCCAAATCAAGGGATACATGAAGCATGATGAAATTTTTTAATGAAGTTCAATACCCTTGTAATTTGGCCACCATGGTTTTAAGAAAATTGGGTAAGTGTATCGGTCTAAATAATGTCTTGAATCATCTTCCAAGGGAAGTATTGTCTCAAATACTGAGTTATGGTTGAATAAAATGAACAATGTGGTATATGAATTGCATTGAAGAGGGAAAGTGGAATCTAAAAAGATAGTCTAAGATGATTTGTAGTTTTATTTCATTCAAATATGATAATGTGAATGTAGTTTAACATCATACAGTGAGGACGATGTATCTCAAAACTTAATTTCATGTGATTGGGATGTTTATAACACAATTTAGTATCTTATTATTAGGACATGTGGACTGATGTGAATAAAATACTCCCAGCCAAGGTGGAAGGGGGAATATGAGGGTAACACAATGGGGGTACACCCTAGAGGGGATTGTGAGGCCAAAGAAGCTTAATATTTGGATCTAACCTTTTCTTAAACTGATGGGTTTAGTAATCAAAACCAGGTTTTTGGGGTCTATAGTGGGTCTTTACTAGCTTTTACCTCTTTCTTTTTATCACCTAATTCTTTCCCATGTATTGGGAGTAACCTGATGGGGGGGGGGGTTGACTCTTGCTTAGGTTTCCCTTATAAATTTTTAACTTGAAATAAATTTGATCCAATTTACATTGGTAGTTTAAATTCATAATAGTTGGACCAAGAATTCTCAAATAGTTTAGGGACATAATTCTCAAAATGCAGGGTTTTAAATATTATAAGGTCATAATGCTTAGACAATGACTCATTTTTGAAGGTCATAGAGCTTGGACCATGGAGCTGAAAATAGTTTAAGGTCCTAATGATTGGACCTAAGGGGATCCTACTTGAATGGTTATTATGATGTTATAGGGTTAACACTGATGATAAAGGTGTTCCTAGGAGGTCTTACACTAAGAAAAGGAATATGGGGAGATTCACACATAGTTTAAGGTTATAATTTTTGGACTAAGGGTTGCATGTCTCAAATGGATGTGTGTAGAATAGGGAAAATCTAACCTGATGTAGATGAAGATTCTAGAAAATTTTTCCACATGAAATGTCTTGTATAAAATTTACACATTTTTACAGATCATGATTCATATCTCTAGGATCTTAGTTAGAGGTCATTAAGGTCATACCAATTGAAAAAAATTTAATTTCATAATTCTTGGACCATAGAGGAGCATGTCTCAAAGGAATGTTCATGTAATATAAGGGAGGTGAAACAATGTTATTTTATGGATAACGAGGCTTGGTGTCACAAGGAACATTCTTAAGATGACTTAAATAGAGTTTAAAATCATGATACTTCGACCTAGACTCATAGTTTAAGGTTGTAGAGTTCGGACCAGAAGATACATGTGTGTCTCAACCTTTATTGAGGAAAAATACCTTCACAAAACCTAATCCCACATGTGCCATGATAAATGTAATAAAAAAAGGAGAAGTAATGAGTTTCCATTGTTTACAGGGGAGAACACAAAGGAAAAAGTGACAAAAAAATCATTTGAGGGTAGATCATGAATTGTAAGACCTAGATAGTAAAAGGGGAAAAAACAATGGGCATGGAACAAATAACAACCTTGTTCAAAACACAGGTTATACACCTATATCAGTTTAGAATGGGGAGAAAAAGTACAGGATCAACCATTGAGCAAGTCCAAAACTCTGGAGCCACTATATGTTTTTGAGGATCCTTTGAGGTGTGAGCCCAGGAAGGATGGTGATCCAGTGTGGCCAAGAACCATTTCCAATAGAGATACTATTCAGATCATTAGTACGATGGTTATCTAAATAGAATAAAGAATTTAGTGCATATGTAGAAGTGGGGAATTCCCTAGAGAAAATTTTGAGTGTCATGGGAGCTATTCTTCCAGATTATTGAATGCGCTAAATGACCAAGCTAGTGGGTGAGGATCAATCATGGTCCGAGAATGTGGAAACCTTGAAATGAGTTTATGACATGGAATGGCCTAGTATATGAGATATGAGAATTAATATATATATACCATGAAAATGAGAATAAATCCATACATAGTTCTAGAACATTTCATGGTAGGAGGCCAATAATGGAGGTGCTATGTCCTCTCTAGTGAGAATATCTAAGCATCTCATTTTGGTCATACGAAGCATTATATGTCTATTTCATATGGTAAGACTGTATTTTAACATTATGCGCTGAGGAAAATAGTTCTTTTCGTCCCATACATGTCATATGAGGCATCCCAATTTTATATAGGGAAAGGATACTGTTTAATGTTATGTGCTAAGGAAGATGATTTTGGTTCATCTCATATTTCTCATATGTGGTATCCTAATTTTATATGGGGTAAGGCTAATGTTTAATGTTGTGTTCTAAGGAAAATGGTTTTATTCGTCCCATACTTTTCATATAAGAAATCCTGAAATTATATGGGGTAATTCTACAATTTAATATCTTATTCTAAGGATGTTGAGATTTTCCATTTAAATTCATAGAACTCAGACTATGGATGCTACTAGTTTAAGGTCATAGAGCTCATACATGAGGGGTAGATTCTAGTTTAATGTCACAGATCTTGGAACAAAGAGAATGGGTTTCCTAAGGAATCTTGTGTGGAAATAAACAGTGATAAACCGATGTAAAAGCCAGGCTAAAGAGACCCTCTACCACACAAAAATTGAAAAAACTGTACCCATGTCAACATCATGATGTTGAGGAGAAAAGAACCCATACTGAGTTGAAAATGGTGGATGGAACTAAGATATAAGATCTAAGAGTAACTAGTTCTCCCATGTAAATGGTAATCAAGCCACACATAGTTCTTGAACATAGTGTGGTAGAATAACAACCCCAGATGGGAAATCCTCTTGAGCTAGGATGCGATGAAAAAGAGAAGGGGGAATTGGATTGTTGAAACAAAAAGAGTGAAGAAAACTATATGAATATTGGGACAAGGAGGCTAAATGAACATATTTTAAGGTTATAATTATTGAAACTAGTGTAAGAACTTAGAGGATGTATGAGTGTTGAAAAAGAGTTAAAACTCGATGTGAAGGAGTCAAGGAGGCTCTGAAAAATAAAAAAAATCTTTAAATATGTTACAAATAGTTTAAGTTTGTAAGGTTTGGACCAAGTAGTAGCCCTGAAAAATGTTGGTGTTGAGGCTGGGCTTGAAGATAGGAGGTCTAGGTGTAACTATGTATCCCATGTGAATGTGAATCAAGCCACATGTAGTTCTATAGATGTGGTATGGTAGAATACCAAGACTAAAAATAGGTAGGTCTATCCTCTCTGATGAGTATGGGACATATGTTCTATATTTTAGAGGATATACTGAAGGATTGTATCTATATAGTTTAAGTCCATGCCTCTAGGACCAAGGTGAATTTGGTAAATAGTTTAAATTCATAATGCATGGACCATGGGAATATTTATTTTAAGGATATTTTCATGGAGAAAAAGAGGTAAAACTCAACATTAAATGAGGGTGATGAAATCCCACATTCCACTTAAATACCCTGAAATAAGCTTCATATAGTTTAATTTTGTAAGGATTGGACTGTAAGTGAGGTCAAAGGGCCAAATTTTGGTGAGCATAACTTCCCACCTTGGGTGAAGTTTTTATAATGAACCGGTGACTGGGCCCAAAGATAGGGGATCTAAGTGTCACTAGATATCCCACAGAAATGGGAATCAAGCCACACAAATTTCTAGAGAAGTGGCGTGGTAGGAAACCAAGGCCAAAAGTGGGGGGATGTCCCCTTTATAGAGGGATTTGAAGCATCCCACGATTTCTATGGGGCATTAGTAGAGATAATATTTTCCTCTTTTTATATATGTATTTAAATTAACTAAAACTTCATAATTTATCAATTTGAGATTATTTAAAACAATTTTAGTGTTATGGTGTGTTTTGGTATAAAATGTTAAAATTGGTTAATTCTTTAAATTAAACAGTTTTCTATAACTTCAGTATTTTGAGCATAAAATTTACAATATCGATCCAATTGATATGATTATTTTTTTCTAGGATTTATAAATTCATTGGATTCAACTTTTTCTTCTAAAAAAAGTTCCGATTAAAAAATATATAGGCCTGCAAAAATCAATAAAGTTGGAAAACCTTTCAGACAGATAGTTTTAATGCGCGCCTTTCGTAGGGAGTGACAAAAGAAAATATCTATGTTTTCCTAGTGCAACACAATGGCTGACCACATTCATCTCACTTGAAGAAATTTCTCAGTTTGTTCACCTACTTAGTATAATTCACCTAAGAAGGAATTATTATATTTTTAAATTTTATGAAAGAAATAAAATTTAATAAAATAAATTAAATACAAAAAATAAGATGAAACTAACATTAAATTCTAAATTACCATGCGATGCTAAAAAGAATGGAATTAAAGAAGAAAGGAAGTTTTCACAAGAAAATTTTTACAGATCACCTTCATTGACCAACTTCAAATATAATTAGTAAACACACTTCATCGTATGTGTGGACACCTCAATATACCTCAGTTATGAATGAAAGGTGTACATGGGGATCTCTAAGAACACCCTCCATCCACCTTCTCAATTGAGGGAAAATGGCAGCAGATTAAGAAGTTGAACTTTATACTTCCATATCGAAGATTAAACCCACTATAAATTATCCTTAGAATTAACTAAAATAAGATAAAAAATATGGAATCAGGTTCATGCACTGGATTACTCCACTAAGATATTCCTTGGGTCAGTTACTCATAATCATGAGAATAAGGGTAAACAATGGTAAGATGAGAAGAAGAAAAGAAAAGAAGAAGAATAAAGGAAGAAGAATAAGGGCGAATAATATGGACAAATAAATAAATTGAATGCCTCAATTTGAATATATTTAAAATAAAAAAATTAAAATTACATTTAAAACAAAAATATAGTAAAAAATAATTAAAATAAAAATAAAAAAAGAAAATAAACGGGTGAAACAACTTACCCCCCAGAATCTGTATTTTGAAAGTTAGATCCTGTTTTTTCAACAATATCTTTTAATCACACAAATTTAACTTTTTATAGATTGTTTAAAATTGAATTTAATATATCTCATCAAAATTTTACATTAATTAGATGCATCTATTAGAAGTTATGAAATAAATATTGCGTATGAATTTTTCTATATGAGAATTATAAAAATGTTTCTTCAATATGCATCATTAAATAACCACCTCAATGATTTAATAACCAAATAATTTTTTTAAAGGAATATACGAGTCCTAGTTCAATTATAGGTGGAATCAACTCAATTAGAGGTGTTTATCCAGAGTTATGCTTCAGTTATGAATGTGGGGTCTACACTATCCGCCATGAAGGTTTTCCAACTTCATTGATTTTTTTCAGGCCTCTAGATATTCTAATAAGTTCTTGTTATAGAATTGTTTTTAACATAATGAAGGTAGGAATCCAAGAAAATAATAATAATATTAATTGGATTGATATTGTAAATTTTATTCTCAAAATACCGAAGTTATATAACGCTGTTTAATTTCTAAAATTAATCAATTTTCAAATTTTATCCCAAAACACACCATAACTCAACAATTATCATAAATAAGCTCAAATTTATAAATTGGTAGGGTTTAAATAATTTAAATTAATATATAAAATGAGGAAAATAATTATCTATATCAATTATACTACACTTAAACCATGCATTTCCTCAAGAATAAAATCTCAACCTAGAATTAAGAGGGCACCAATGTTACCAATATTCAAATTGCAAATAAATAAAATAAAACAATTATCAATTTCAAATCAAAATTTCAAAAATCCATATAAAATATCAATTTAATTTCCCATTATTCAAAGAAAAAATCAATTCATGCATTTTACTTTTCCCCTTTGAAAAATTATGGTACTTCTCTTTTCATTTATTCAAGTTCCTTAATTCATTATTGTTAGACATGCCAAGTCATGATTTACCTCACTTGAATATTTTCTCTCATATCTCATGATATAATTTAAGTGGAGTTATGATCATAGCATGAGAACATGATCCTTATCCATATAATTGTAAATTAATTACGTTTTATACTTTGTAAAGACAAAAGTAAAATAAAATAATGAGGGATTCCGTTAAAGGTTTAAATGACTACGAGGATTAAGGTTGGTAAGAAATGATGTCTGAAAAATAAGGATCAAGGACGAGGTTTATCTCTTAAGTAAATTACATGATATTAAAAATAAATGTGTAATGAAATTATCCCCTCGAAAGTATCAACTCCCACTTCCCCAAAATTCAAAGTAAAGGTTATGATTAAATAAAACATAATGTATGATTTGTACACCCTATAGAATATATATTCTTTACTTTTATATTTTTTTTATTTTTCAAAGAACCTTTTAATTTTTTTTAAATTTATGATTGAAATAAACCTTAAATCAACCACCTAAACATGTATGATAAAAATAATAGATCTATTAATGGTGATTTTTTGTTTTCCCAAATCACAACCCATTTTTCTCATTTTTGGTTCTTTTTTATCATTTTCCATTTTTTTAATTCAAGAGGGGAAAACAATGAAGTATCATTAATGAATCAAAAACATTAATTTATTCCCACAATAATCACTCCCACACTTTTTCTTTATAATTTAAATCATACCTTACACCATGATTCCCTTCACCCCCACACGTCAACTTTAAAATATCATAAAAATACTAAGTGGAGGGTAGGAATGGATATAAATGGATTAAAACATGGATCATCCCTAATAATGTCATTCATGTTTTCTAAGGTTTAAATAAATATTGATGTAAAGGTTTTATTTTAAGGATAAGGACTTTTCAAAAGATTCCTCAATCATTTTAAATGTTTTTTTGTATAGTAATAACTTTTAAAAGTTATAATGAATGTTTCGGTAGGTGAAATATTCCATGACCAATAAAGAAATATTCATAGGAAAAATATTAAGTACTTGGTCTATAAATCCTCTTAAGAATAGAAATATTATATTGGAAAATCACTAAAGTCATGATTAATAATAAAAAATAAATTAACATGAATTTAAAAAATTTAAATCATGAAAAATATTATGGAATTTTATTTACAAGAATGAATTAACTTCCTTAAATCACGAGTCCTCATTTTAATATCTATTATTCACTTTATTAATTTAATTATATATTTTAATAATTCAATCTCATTATCATTGAAATCTAAAATACGACATCATATGATTTCTAAGAAACTCATGTATCCTAGATAAGTCAAGTAAAACATGAATTTAAGCATGGTAATGCGATTTCAGTTTAAGGATAAAAACATGATGTCTAGAAAAAATATTGGGAGTTTAAAATATAAAAATTAAAATTTAACCCCCTTGTAAAATGAATCTTATTACTATTTACTCCTTGTATATTTTGTTCCTACTTGTCCATAATGAAACTAAAAAAGAAAATTACTCAATTAATCACAAGGATCATTCCATTTAAGTTAAAAAATATAAGAGGGAGTGGGATGCATGCTGGAATAATTATAACAATCAAAAGGAAATATAAATTTCTAGAAAAAATGTAAAGATTAATCTTAGAACAATACACCAAGTGGACTATGATTTTTACTACCTTCAGAGGGTATTACCCACTGTTATCCAAAATATGATGGTGGTCATGAATTGTTTGACTTGAACCACCACATGTGTATTTTACCACCTTCCATTTCCTTATTATTTTTATTAAAATTCTATGTATAGAGTATAACATAGCCAAGCCCTTCACAATGTGGTACAACATTCATGGTGTGGGTAGGATGAAGTATGGAATATCCACTTCCTTGGTTGATACTTATGCAGCCTCCTCTTTTTCTTCAAGTGCTATCTCAACATGGGTTACATGAATTGAATTATCAAAGAGAAAGTAAGTAAGAATTAATACATGAATATAATTTAATTTTGAATAATAAAAAATAATCCCTTTTATAATGATCATCCTCTATCTTTATTTCCCCAAGCTCAACTACATGTATTTCTTCACGGGCCTCCTCAAATTCATGTTCAATAATGTTACGAAGCTCCATGTGTTCCTCAACAGGTGAATGTTTAGTTTCTTCCTCTTCTTCTAAGGAAAAAAGGATTGAACAAATATGAAAAATTCAAAACCATAAAGACTGATACTAAAATAATATTGAATAAAATAATAAAATAAATAGTTCAAAGAAATATCATATCCATGAGTTGTTTCTGGTTTAATCACTTCTTCAGTGGTAAGTTACTCTTGAAGTTTGATCTTAATGGATGGATGCAGGTAGTTATGATCCTCAATATTTTTTTTTCAAATTATACCATTTTTATTTATCCCTACTCTTACATTTATAGAGAAAAGTATAGTAGAGTGATATCTTCTACTATGTAAGTAATGGGGAGATCATGTTGTAGCTCATACTCATTCTAAAATTCATCCAGATCATGTTGATCTCCCACACGCAGCTCACCAGGTAAATTTTTCTCATCATGAATCAAATCTAGCTCATCATGGTCATCTTAAATCTAGTTCCTAAAATAGTTGGACTATTGATATTTCTCGATTTTTTCATAAAATTCTTATATGCCTTTAGTGAAATTGGGGAAAACCAGTGGCACTTCCTTCTTGTCCTTGAATCTGTATATGTCAGTTTGGATCTCATAGACCATGGCCATAAAATATTTAGGTGAGATCCATGTTTTTATGCCTATTTAATTTTTCTTTATCATTATCATAATATAATCATCCCTTCTTTTAAGGGCCTCCAAAGTATAATTTGTTTCTTCTTCTTTCAAATATGAGTAATTATTCCATGTATTGAAAACATGATCACTTTAAGAAATCATGGAAAATGATTTTTTTTGGTTTTTTTAAAAAAGTAATGAAAATTTACATACAATGTTAAAATAGAAAAAGTAAATAAAATAATAATTATCTCCCTATAAATGATGCTTATTTTGATTCACTCCTATCATAGGGAATTGAAAAAGAAAATTTTTAAGTTTTCTTAGTGTAGTACAATGGCTGAACATGGTCTTCCCACTTGAGGAGATTTCTCAGTTTTTCAAATCAATTAATCTAATTCAACTAAGAATAAATAATTTTTGTTTGTTTTATGTTTTATGAAAGAAATGTAATTTAATAACATAAATTAAATTTAGAAAATAATACAAAACTAACATTCAATTCTAAATTACCATGCGATGCTAAACATAATGGAATTAAAGAAAGAAGGGAGTTCTCCCAATAGAATTTTCAGGGAGCACATTCATTGAAAATATTAAAATCTAATTAGTGAAAATAATCCATAGTATGTGTGTATATGTCAATATAACCCAGTAATGAATGCAAACTGTACTTAGAAATTTCCAAACACACCCTCCATCCACATCCTCAATTGAGGAAAAATTGTTGCAGATTAAGAAGTTAAACTTTATACAACCATAATAAGGATTACACCCACTGTAAATTATCATTAAAATTAAATCAAATAATATAAAAAACATGGCCTTGGGGTCAAGCATCAGATTACTCCCCCAGGATATTCCTCGAGTTCGTTACACATAATCATGAGTGTAAGAGTATATGATAGTAAGATGAGAAGAAGAAAAGAAAAGAAGAATAAAAAAGGAAGAAAAATAAGGGTGAAGAAGATGAACAAAAAAATAAATATAATTCATGAATTATAATGTAATTAAATAAAAATAAATTAAAATTATATTTAAAATAAAACTAAAATAAATAAAATAAAAAGAAAAATAAATTAAGAAAAGTAATGGGTGCAGCAGCTTCCCCTCCAGAATCTATATTTTGAAATTTAGATCCTATTTTCGTCCAATATATCTTTGAATCACCCCAAGGGACCTTCTTATAGGTTGTTAGAAATTTAATTTCATGTCTTCCTTCCAAATTTCACATTCATTGGGTGCGACTATAGGATGTTTTGGAATAAATATTAAGAATGACTTTTTATGTCTGAGAATTATAGAAATTCATCATCAATATATATCATTCAATGGACACCTTAATTATTTCTTAACTCTATGAAATTTATTTATAAAACGTTCCTATGAGTTATCATTCAATTACAGGTGGAATAACCTTATTTATAGGTGTGTATATCATGTTATGCTTCAGTTATAGAGGTGGGGTCCACATTGTCCTCTCAAAAGGTTTTCCAACTCCATTTATTTTTAGGGCCTTTAAATTTTTGAATAATATCTTTTTCTATAAGAAAAATTTGAATCGAATAAATTTATAAATCCTATAAAAACAGTCATAAAAATTGGATCTATAATGTAATTTTATGCTCAAAATACCAAAGTTACATATTACAGTTTAATTTCCCGAATTAACTAAATTTCACATTTTATTTCAAAACACACCATAACTTCAAAATTATTGTAAATAAGCTCAAATTGATAAATTTAGAGGTTTTAAATAATTTAAATTCATATAAAAAATAAGGAAAATATTTTATCTATTAGTGATCCTATGTTTATGACACGGGGTAAGGATTTGGTTCATCATTATGTGCCGAGGATGTTGGATTTTTCCATCCCACACATGGTATGTGAGGAATCATATTTTTATCACATAGGGAGAGACTATAGTTTACCATTGTGTGATAAATATATTGGGATTTATAGTTTAAAATTTTATAACTCAAACTATGACTAATACTAGTTCAAGTTCATAGATCTCACACCAATGGGGTTGGAAATAGTTTAAGGTCATAATACTTGGACCAAATGGGTTGCTGTTAGTTTAATTCCATATACCTCAAACCCTGATTCATATAATTTAAGGTCACATATCTTTTACCATGAATCCTAGTTTAAGGACATAAGGTTTGGAAAAATTGAAAATAGTTTATGGTCATAATTCATGGACCATGGGTTTCACATGAAGTACTATTTGATAAAATTGTTGTTGGTGGGAGGTGTGATAATCTCTCCATCCAAAATGATTAAATAGTATTCTACTTTTTAATAACTATTATGAATAATATAAAGTCCTTACCACTTGTACTCCAACTTTAGTGGGTTTTGTCTGAGTATTATCTTCATTTTGAGAGTCAATACCATGTCGCCCTAGAGGAAGGAGCAGATTCTAACCTTCTTATTGAACACTCTCACTATCCTATTATAGTGCCTCTCTGATTTATGAGAGGCCTAAATATTGTTTTCCTAAAGGGTATACAACTCATCTATAAATAATTTTTTCATTATTTATGGTGTCTTCTAGTCATAAAACACTATTCATAGTGATGATGATTGAACCTCAGTGGGTAGGATTTCCTTTTTTCTGTACACTAGAGAGTATGGAGTCACCTTGGTGGGATTTTGAGTTGTTATCTGATAGGACCAAAGGTAATTAGAGATACTTTCTGAAAAACCCTTTTTTTCTATCCCACCATTTTATGCAAGATGTTAAGAGGGTATTTTTTAATGCCTCAATTTTTTCATTTTCAGACGCATGGTAGTTAGAAGTATGGTTAGACCTGATGTTGTACTTGGCGTACAATTTCTTCATCTCAGTAGCTTCGAAGTTAGTTCCATTTTATATGATAATATAATAAGGCACTCCAAACCAATTAATGATTTGGTAAATAATAATTTCAATAAAAAAATAGGTTTTGGCTACCTTTATGGGAACCGATTCTGCCCATTTGGAAAAGAAGTTTGTTGTAGTCAAAATGTACCTTCACTATTGATTTTTCATGGTGGGTATAACCCCAAAAAATTAAGTCCCCATATTATAAATTGATAAGAGTACATGGTAGTATGAGTAATCTTTGATAGTTTATACAAAGAGTAATCATTGATATGATATGCATGACATATCTTGGTGAACCCAATGTAGTTATGAACCATGATATGCCAGACGTATCCCAATATCTAAATTTAGTGGGAGATATTCAATACTACTTCATGGGTGCCACATTATCCAACATGGAACTCATAAACAATCAAAGGTATCTCATTTCTTTGGATGAAATATTTTAGGATTCCATTTACTCATGCCTATAGAGGGTTTTCTCAAGGTTAATCCCACTATGAAGGGTAAATCATGTTGCATGCTTGAAGATTCTATCATGCTCAGCTCAACCTAGTGAAAGAATTCCATGATGGAGATACTCTAAAAATAGAGTCATCTAATTTGGTATTTCCTTGAATATGATAGATTTTAATATCTTGACATAGTGGTACTGACATCCAGTGGATTTACCTGCCAGTTTCCAACAATTGAGGTGGTAGTTAAAATGACCCTCTAGTGTGCCACATGAATGCCTAGGTCATCTTGGTCGGGTTCTGTGAGAGACAAAGATAGGATTTCCAATGCATCTGATCAACCATTATTTGACCAAAAAACACGAGTCACCTTCATCTAAGAAGGTAAATTGGCTATCAACTGATGGGTATGTTCCAGTAAAGGCACACGCTCTTTATTTCTAATGATGTAGTCACCCATGATCTATTTTATGAATAGATTAGTGTCTCCATTCACATGAAGATAGGTGAAATAAATATTGAAGGCCAACTCAAGACTAGTAATGAGGGCTTGATACTATGCCTCATTTTTGGTGAAACCTTCTAATTACACGAAAGAGTGTGGAAAGACAACCTATGTCAAATTGATAAAGATGATCCCTAGGCCTTCCCTATTAAGCATGGGGTTATTGATCCTTCTTATGGATGGACTTTATATTGTTCCATAGATATTCATCTTCCAACATGGTACACCCTAATTCAATATAAGAATGGATTCATTCGGGAAATAAACATCTAGGGGTAGTTCTTCAGGGTCTAGATATACATCTAAGAAGTGTTCCAATTCATAGACTTTGATGATATTATTTAGAAAAAACCAACTATGTAACTACTAGAAAATTATCACCCAAAACACCAACCATCCCTTCAGTATTGGTCGATTGAAGATATACTTTAGTGGTTTTACTCTGTACACCAGATGCATCTCATGGTGTTGCAAATAATGACACAAAGTTTTCACTAAAAAGAATAGTGGGAGTCAACTCTTCTTGATGGTGGGTATTTAGTCTCCATATTGATAAGCATGAAGATGATATAGTATAGGATGTTATCCCTTCCCTCATTATTTTTCTGGTCTAGAAGGACGTCGAGGTACCATTTTTATAGAGATCGCATAGATATCCAAAGGCTTTACTATTTAAGCAGGCATATGAACTAGAGGATATATTAGGTATGACTTGATATCCTCAAAAGGTAGTCTAGAGCTTCTCATCCTAATGGTAAATTATTCATTTTTCATGATATTTGAGAAGGGATTACACTTTCCATCCATATTTTCAATAAATAGGTGTATGTAGGATAAGTGGTGTTAGAGGCCTTGTGACTCTTAGAGATTTCATGGGGGAGGAATTTGATTGATGTAATTGATTTTATTTGGGTCAATCTCAATGCCTATATATCTTATTATAATGAAGATAAATTTTCTAGAGGTAACCCCGAATGATCACTTTACGGGGTTCATCTTCAAGTGTAGGGACTGGAGGAAGACGAACAATTTCTCAAGATCCTTGAGATGGTTCTTTCATAGGTATGATTTGACCACCAGATTATCCATGTAACACTAAAACAGATTCTTGAGAATCAACTTAATGATATGATTTGTGGCCCGATGGTAAGTGGATCCATCATTCTTTCATCCGAAAGGAATCACTTGATAGCAAAGAGTTCCTTAGGGTACCCTGAAGGTGGTGCACTCTTCATCCTCAGGGTCCATACATATTTGATTGTACCTAATATTTATCCATTAAAGAGATAGAATGTTACCAATCCATATAATCAATTGATATCTATATCACCAGAAGGGGAAGATTATCCTTTAGAAAATGGAAGTTGAGGTCCTAGAAGTAAATGAAGACTCTAATCTACCCATTACTCTTCATAACTTGGAAAATGTTGTCTACACACATGGAATATTGGACCTCCTTAATAAAGTTTTCTATAATAATCTTGATAACCTTAGCCTCTAACATAGTATTGTGAGAGCGGGAATCTCCATGGGAGTCTGTTTGAACTCCCAATTACTCACTAGGAGGTCATGATGATAAACAATGACCTGTGGGTCTAGACCAAGAATATTATTATATATCTAGGTGAATATGTTGTAATTCTATCTCAGGAAGGCCCCATACTACTTCTGATCATCTGAAGACAGGGATCTACTAATCAATGTAGGCCTTAATAACAATGTTCACCTATGTTAAACCATCAAAAATGATGGGAAAACCCTTTTCAAATATTGGAGGGGAATATTCCAAATATTATTCATCATATGAGATAGGGTATCATAAGGAGGAGGAGGATATTTTAGGCTAGTTGACTAGTGGATGGCACCAACATCTCCTTTGGAAGATACAAAATCCTCACTGAGGTGTTCCTACTCTACTAAAACTGTGGTGATAGAAGCTGTTGAGAAATTGTTTTTGGTTTCTATCCATCAGGTCCATCCTTTATATCAAATAAATGGATATGAGTTGAACTTTTTTGATTCAACTATTATTTTTGAAACTTGTGGGAATACTGTGGATTAATGTACATGGGAAAAATTCTTAATACTTCATGGGAGTAGTGTATTTTGGTATTAGCCAGGTCTATAAACTGTAGGAGTAATATGAAATCTCTGAGAAATATTTTTTCATGGAGATGAAAAAATAGCTCCCTAGGTATATCATTTTAGGATCTAACCAATTAATTTGGAGGAAAAAACCATATTTTAGGTATAGCCATGGATCAGCAGTAGTGTCCATTAGATCATCATGGGAATTGATATGCTCAACCCCATCGGTATAGACCTTCTTTCCTTACCTTTTTTTTGTATCCAACATCTATATAGAAGGCCTCATTTGAGTTAAAGGGGGGTAAATAGTCACAGAGTACCCCTACTCAACCATCAAGGGAGTATTTGAGGCACTAGTGGTATGAAGAGAGGACTGATAAATGAAAATAAAGAATGGGTCTTCCCAGCAGCATGTTATAATAAATATCCTATAAGACTACCATAAATTCAGTCCTTGATATTAGACAAACGAACTAAGTCCTCAGATGAATATTCCCACATAATTTCTTCTCACTCTTATCATACCATAGAATTTTAAGGTTTGAGGGAGTCAGATATTCTTATGTATGTCCCAACTAATTGAGTGTCCACATTAGAATGAGGTTGATATTGGAGCTAGTATCCACTAGGCAATGTAAAAGTTTTATGCCATTAAACTGACTTGTGATATACAGTGGTCTTATGTTCCCCAAAATGATGAAACCCTTTTCTTCCCTATAAAATGAGATAATGTCTTGACATTCATCTTTATCAGCCTCTTATACGTAGTAGGGATCACCAATATCTACCTAATCCTTGAATTGAAGTGGTATTTTCAAATCTTCGTCAATGAAATATCACATTTCCTTTTATTAGAGGAGATAATTGTAGATTTAAATCCTCATGGGTATGTCAGAGAGGTGCTTTATCACATAATACTTCCATGATGTGTGCATATATTTTCCTGTATAAGTTTTCTATTTTTCATGGGAACAATAGATGTATTTGGTTGAATTGATGGGGATTGGATAGTCCTTACGATATTTTAATGTTGGCTAGCTAGCCTACCCTAAAAAAAATGATGAATGAGAGATAATTAGAAGAGTTCGGTCCCTTTCTAGATATGGGTGATCGTGATATGGTTATAGCTGAGCTGCATAGTCAACTAATATAGTTGGTTTTAGAGTTTAACCTAATAGAGTGATCTAGGAGGAATGGGATTGATGATCTATATACAAGGATTTTCGTCTAATTTTAGTATCATGAAAGAACTAGTTTTATGTGTTGACATTCACATTATATTTTTTGGCATGTCATCAACCTCTCCTTTGATGGTGTTTCTTGGAGGAGCTCAAGGGGTCTGTATGGCCTTCCTCATTGTCCAGAATTGTGAAGCATTCCACTAGTTCAACAACATTCATGGATGTGTACTATCATTCCTTATAAGTGGGATATTATAAGGTTGGTTGGACCCTCAACACATTTCCAATTCAGGAGGAATGAAATCACCAAGATTTTGAGAAGTTTTTGGCACTGATAGAGGAATCTGATTTCCCTTGTGCTGTCGTTGTCTATTCTTATGAGACTTTAGAGGATGTGATGTAGATGTGGTGGTCATAGTCATAGGATACACAGTATCCATAAGAGGTTATAGTATGCCCAAATGGTAATAGATAATATTATGGGTTTGAGTGATTGCCTTGTGATCCAACCAATCATTGTACTTCTATGTTATATGGATGGGAACCTATTACCACTCACTGGAGTCTTTACTGTCACTGTTGAGGTTAGTGGAGAAATGTTTCACCTATTCTATAACATCATATAATTTGACTAACCTACAGTATAATTAGTCATGGATCTAATATTTGAATACAAATCAGTCTGTAAATGGCGTGTTTGAGGATCCTGAGATATGGGTAATGGTTTGTGTGGCCAGTGAGTCCAGCCTCTAGGGGTCTCTTATATTTTAGAAACAATAGGATTCTATTTTATATGGAATAGATGAAATATCCTAGGACCTACAAATCCATGATGAAATAATCCTAATTTCTTCTTTCTACAAAAGGAATATTAGGAGCCCTGCCGTGATTGTGTGGGGGGGGGGGGGGGGGTTGAGGTCACATTTTCTCATTGAGGTGGTTATAATTAGTGAGGATGTACTTGGAAGGGATACACTCGGTGATTATCATCTAGTAAAGGGTCCAGTAGGTGTACTGGTTCAGAGACCTTTGCATGTATAGTACAAATGTTCTCTAATTTTATGGGCCTTATCGATGGAGTTGGAAGGGGAAATGTGCATGATTATTTTTTAGTCCATTGTAAGGCCTCTTCTAGACATTGATATTTTTTGAAGAGGTACTGAAATCCACATGGTTTGTTTAGGGAGATATGGGTAGGTACTAGATCATTCCTGACATTCTCTATGCACATTATAAGCATTATTATTGGGATAGTGGTATGTAGAGTGAGTATGTTAGAACCTTCCATTGGTTGATGAAGTCAGTGACTCATTCATTGGGAATATGTCTTCATTTTAAGAGGCCTACAATGCTTGTCTTGCACGAAGTGGAGCTGAACTAGTAGGGAAACTATCCATGGAGGTCCTCCCAATCGGAAATGGACCCTATGGGAAGTTTACTATACCAAATGAACATAGGACCTTTTAGAGTTTGGACGAAGCATCATAGATTAATATCTTCCTATAGTTATGGAGTACCCAACATTGGATCACACCCATAAGAGAAATGTGTCAAATGATGTAGGGGTTCTCTTATCCCATTAAACTGGGTAAATATGGGAATTACAAAATCTGGGGGCACCCAAACATGGTCCACCCATGCTGGGTGTGGATTTCTTTCTAGTAAAACTATCACCTATCATGTTTCTAGAGCCTCAAGATAAGCGATGAGAGTTTCCATGACATCATATTAGTGAGGATTTGTGGCCACCATTATGTTGAATGGATCATTAACTCTGGGAGCATCACAAAATTGATCCCAAGGTGGATAATCACGCTTCTTAGGTGGGGTGGGCAACTCATACCTAGTCATTTACAATATATGATCGTTTCTTCCCTCACCAGGTGAATGGGGACACCATGTTCAAATTATGGCATCTGACTGAGGAGGACTCGGTTCCCCACTAAAGAATATATGAGGAATTTTATGAAATTTTTAGGGCCTGAGAGATACTCAGTAATGTTATTATAAGTGATCCTTTTGTATTCCTCAATCTATTGAAGCATATAATCTATCCGGGTGTTCGAATCAAATTTTGGCATAACCTCAGATGGGTTGGTGGGCTCCACATGTTCCTTTAATTTGTCAACATACCCGCGAGTAGGTAGTAATATCTCATTGTGGGGACTTATAAGGCCCAATGTCTATCTCTACTGACATTTTTAGACATCTATTAGGGGTCTTCCTAGTCCTATTATGCCCCTTGAGTTGGGGTTTTCCAATCATTCCCTGCATCTTCATCGATTTACCTCTAATACTATGACAAGTTGGTAGTGACCACATTCACCATGGTGATAGTCATAAGGAAACCTTAATTATTGGTAGATGGTCTAGATTGAAGGTCTTGTCCCTGTCATTGGATAGGGATAAACTAGAGAGAATCATACTACCCCTAGCCTCTGATCTTCATGTTTGGAGATGCTTATTCTATGACTTACTGGAGCTCAACAAGGCTCTTAATGAAAGTTTTCTAGATAGTTTGGCGATAGAAATACAACTTTATGAACTAATATACTAGGAGAGTTGTGATCTAAACCCTCTTGAACTATTAAAAAAATGACATTAAGGATCTCATGGATTCCTAGGTAATATAGATGTTGATCCAAGAGTTGGTGAAGTGTTTCTTAGATAATATGGTGAAATAAAACTACCATGTCCTCAGGGAAGGACTTCGGGATGACAAAATCTAGATATTATGGGGGCCAAGACATGACTGATAGTTGTTTGGTACCCAAAATCTCCCAAAATTATTCTTTTTCACATTAAAGGGGATGATACTACTCCAATTTATCCCAATATATTATTGGCGTGGTCCAAGATAAGCATAGTGACACTAACACAACCATGTTTTTCTATAGACCTATTAAGAGAGGGGGCACCACATCTGTCAAATATCCACTACATGTCGGGATGTCTCTTGGAGGTGGAGCTTTCTTTAAGATAATATCCATATAGGAAAGGGTGTTTTCAACTTTATCATGTTTTAGGAAGGAAAAATCTCTTTGAGGATCAATGAAGTGCTCAAAATCATATGAGGGCACTAACCCAAACCCTGACATCCTCCAACTTCTTGTGTGAATGTAGTGAGGAGGGAAACTAATGGTGATGGTGATTTAAATGATTAAATTACGAGTCCTTGGAAGGGGGAAAGAATGTACTCAGCCTATAAGTATCTTCTAAGGGATTTAGGGGCCTTTTGGACCTCTGATTTTGGGATCATAAGCCTCTATTGATGGGATTCTACCCCTGGCTCTAGTAGTAGTGGTAAAGGATCCCTCATTGAGGCATCTATCTATTTATAATTTTAGAGGTAAATGATGACATGGCCGTTCCTAGGGTCCCAACTCTAATGGGGAATGACATATACAATCATGATCTATTAAGTGTCTCTTGGGTTTTCCCCATATGGGTTGTGACCTGTGATGTGGTCACAGTCCCCAAAACAGGTGTTCAAACTCATTCCCCAAGATGGTTCTTCAGAGCATGGAATGCCTTCAGCATAGGGAGAACCTATGTTTTGGTTAGTGGTAGTGTGGGGACAAACTCTGTATTGGTTAATAGCGGTTCATGGAGGAAATCCACATTTTTTGTTGATGGTTCATGGATGACCTCTACATTGGTTGTTAGTAGCATGGGTAGGACCACCGTATTGGGTTTCCTCATCATGGGATGGCTCATAACGAGTACTAGTGGTGCCAGTGACAGAGTGAGACAACCTGACCAACCTATGAGGGTGATGGGGTCTCGATCCCATACTCGAGAAGAAGGATCCCTTTACCTATTGTGAGGATGTGATGGGATACACTAGTAGTGGCGTGAACCACTGGATCTATAGAATATTCCTCTTTTTGGGAAATGTTATGGGTCTACCCCTAGCATCAAAGTTGGTATTCTGGATAGTGTATTGAAAAAAAGGATGAATTCAACCCACTTGTCAACCTATAGGTCTCGTTGATGTTGGAACAAGAATGTCCTGGTGGGAGCCCTCCTGGGAATTTCCCAAGTGGTGGTCACCACAAGAATAGCTCTAAATTTCTCTAACTACTCAGTATATAGGATTGAGCTATTAGAGAACTCTACAGAGAGGTTCATAAAGTGGTTCACCATTGGAATGGGGGATGGTTTCCCCTTTTTTTGGCCCTCAGGGGAGGCAATGTCAGTGAGGCACTGATTCCCCAAGATCTTGGAGGTTCATATCCCTGGTGCGACTGAACCCTTCCTATTCATACCAGAAAATAAGGTCATCAATAAACCAACTCTAAATAAACCCAGAGGTTGAGTGGGGTGTGATAATATAGAAACTGAAGGTGTAGTTTATGTCGTGGTTAGAGTATAGTCATGCAAGGTTACTGCACCAATGTTTCCCCTTCCCCTATTTCTATTAGAATAGGTCCACTGGTTTCCTATAACTAGAGTCTTGTAAGATATGTGGATTCAGATGTAAGTACAAATGCGATGAAAGTAACACCCAATTAAACAACATCTCCCATTATTATTAAAATATATCATGTATCCACTCTAATGGTGTCACAGACTGGGTAATCCTAATGTTATCTTACCCAAGTCATAGGAGAGTTTCATGATTAACCCAATTATTGATTGGTGGCACCTAGTACTAAATATCTGAATCCAGTTACATGAAAATACAATGGTTCTCTAAATGCTACTAGTCCCCATAGTTTAAGGAGAAGAGTTTCATGTTGGGTTTACCATTTTTGTTTTTGTTTTTTTTTGTTGGGACCATCATTCCATGATGCTTTGTTTCCCCCATTCCCTCTTTCCAAAGACAGGAGACTTCCGACACTTTAATCAGCTATGTTATCACCTTGATCAGAATAGTATGATGGGATGTAGGTTCCTCATTCCATGGATTCCTTCTTCGATATTGTTTCCTATTCTGGTTATCCCTCATTGATTTAATTCATGTTTGTGAAACTCATTCCTAGTTCCATCGTAAGGTGGACGCCAGTTAATTATGTTGCTTCTAACTCCATAGGGTAGTAACCTTTGGTCATAAGAGGTAATAACTTTGGGCATGTCGGGAATGTTTGGATGTTGGGTAGGTTGGGAACTAGTAAATTCTTCTTCTTTTGGAGTGAAAATTGTGAGGTTAATCATAGATATGGAACTTAAGTAATCCTATGTCAATCATGAGGTAGTTAACACCAAATGTGTATTGCATCTATGTTTTTTTACCTCAGGTAGACCATGTTTATTTCATAGGGTCTGTATTCTGGATCAATTCATGATTTAACATCTTGTGGAGATGGATGAGTTATAGGTTTAAAATCTTATGAGTATTGGTGGGTAGTTAATTGTGACCCCATGAGGAATATTTCACACTTTAGATTTGGTGGAGTGTGTCCCCATGGGGGAAGATTTCATAGTTGGAGGTTGGTGGAGTGTGTCCCCCCAAGTGGTAATATTTCACACTTGGATTTGGTGGAGTGTGTCCCCCAAGGGGGAAAGTTTTACACTTCAATTTGGTGGAGTGTGTCCCCCCAAGGGGGAATATTTCACACATGGATTTGGTGGAGTGTGTCTCTCTAAGGGGGAAGATTTCACACCTAGATTTGGGGGAGTGTTTCCCCCAAGGGATAAGATTTCACACATAAAATTTGGTGGGGTGTTTCCCCCCAAGGGGGAATATTTCACATATATATTTTTTTGGGATTGAATAAAGAGGATACATCCTATGTACCCTATCAGTAAACAAGGATATAAAACCATGTAGTTTGATTCCATAGTTTAAGGTTGTGTGATAGGGCTAGTCCATTTAGTTTAACATCTTTAGTAAGGATGATTATGTCAAAGAAGAAGCATCAACAAGGGATGGCATGGGGATTGTGCATTAAAGATACCTAGGGGAATAGGTATAGCCCATGGAGAGGGAGGATGGTGTGGGGATTATGCTTGGATGTTTTCTGGGGTAGGAGTTTCATCCCATGGTAGGTAAGGAGGTGGTATCCCATGATGATCATACAAAGGGAATCTTGTGTTCATCACATAGGGTATGTATATAGTTTAATGTCATTTTCTGAGGAAATTTTCATTCATTTTAATGTCATACAACTAGGATGTGGAGCTAGGCTGTTCTACGACATGTATCTCAAACTTGGATGTGGATTACACCCTAAGGGGTATCGTTTTAAGGTGAGAGGAAGAATCATAAAATGGAATCATTATCGAGATAGGTAATCTGTTTCCCTTACTGATACCACCTTTATTGATTATGTTTCTACTACTCATGCACCTCTAGGCATGGCATGGCGTAAAAACTTCCATGGAGGAGTGGATATCATGGGTCACAACATTAGGGTTACTATTCTTATGAGAAAATGATATTAGGGTACCAATGCTTAGAAGGAAAAGGTAGAATGATGGTCTAGGATTCACATAAAGCAAAGTGTGAAAATACAATGGTATGTGGTATCAGTCGCATGGGGACTTGGGGTGAGGTTTAACTAGTCCTAGATTAGTATGGGGCCCTTAGAAACTCAAATTTCATGAAAGGTTATTGGATAAAATGAGAAACCATAAGTAGGATTGGAGGATGGGTTTTGTGAAGGTTGGGTTTTCGTGAATGTTTAGGGATTCACGAAGGCTAGGGGACACACATAGGTCAAGGGTATCATGGAGGATAGGGGTTTTATGAAAGAGTATGTTTCCTAAAATAAGGTTACCCTTACTTGGAGTGAAGTATTGGTTCCCATGGGGTTGGTTTCATAAAGGATAATTATATCATGAAAACTGAAGATATATAAATGGTTTTATTCTTATGTGAAGACCATGGAAATTCATGAAAGGAATCTACACCATGGGTTGTGGTTCTCAAAAACCCATGGGAGGTTCTTTTGAAAAATATGGCTACCTTTAGAGGTATATCTCTTCTTTCACTCAAAAATCTTCTAATTTTTGAAAATTCAGAGCTTTTATCAGAAGATGAAACATTGCATCCACCTAAAAGTAAGAAATGGGGATGTATTTGTAGGCCCATAAAAGGAAAGGGAATTATTTTCATGAATTATGGAGGCTCTAAAAAAATATCATGATCTTTGTGAACTGATGGGTTCCACGAACTAGGGCTACATTCCGTGAAGTTTATCCCCTCAGTTCCAAGCGGCCAATGACTTCTATGAAATGACGCTCCATGAAGTGGACTTATGCTATGTAGATGTTACTGTTAAACCAACACATGGATGAGGACCTTTGTGAATGGGATCTATTTTTGAATATTTTAACCTTCTTGAATTAGACCCTTAAGTTTATTTTTGGCCCATTTTGGACTGAATATTCATCGAACCGATCATGCCTTCATTGAACTCTTCCACAACATGCGTATTTCACCATCAACAGTCACATGATCCATTATAATCACATGGTAGATGAAATTTCAAAAAAAATTCTATAACATGTTGACATAGATAACTCAACATACTACTTATATTGGAATTTCAAAAAAAAATCAAGAAATATTTCTCAATTTCCATAAAATGAAATTAAATATATAGGGTCAGTAAGAATAATGAGAAAAAAATTATTTTTTTAAATAATTAAATTATCATGATATATTTTTAACTTGGATATGATATTTGATATTCTTATATTAGATAAATCAAGGAAAACTAAATAAAAAATAAATTAAAGTCCATGAACACCTTTTATATCCAAAAAAATTTAATAATACATAAAAACCAAGTGAAATAATTTAAATTATAATGAAGAAAAAAGGTAAAAAAATAAAAGAAATAAATTCGACATATACACAACCCCTAGTCTCCAAAACCATGATCTACCACCATGTCTACACTCTATATACTTGAACATCTCATCCAAGACTCAATAAATAATATTTCATGTGTGTTTTAGTTATTAGGACCAAGTTGTGTTTTGGTTGTATTTGGTATCAATCGATCATTAAGCTAAAGAAAGAAATGATGTTGAGAAAGATAATGATTGAGAATTCAAATTTAATGGGATTTAAAGAAAGAAGAAAGGTATTATGACTCATTTTGTTTCTAGTAAGAATTTTATTGGTTTTAGAACAATCATATTGAGGATTGTTTTGGAAGGAACTAGATTCATGTTGTTTTGAAAGGAATTGGATCCATGTTTTTTTGAAAGGAATCAGATCCATGTTTTCAAAAACAATCTAATCCATGTTTTAAAAAGAATTAGATCTATGTTTTTTTAAAAAATATAAATCACTATGATATTCCATTATCATGGGAATAAGTGGCTTTGAAAGTGAAAACATCTTTTTGGAAGTAGATGGTCATCAAATTGACTCTGAATACGATGAGAAATAGGTTTTTGTTTTGATGGATAATTAGAGTCATTAAGACTATGATTGAATAAATTGTGAAGATGATTTTCTCATTTGTATTTCATATAAATCATGATTTGATGTGAGAAATTGTGATGCAAGATTGATCGAAGAAATGGGGAGTGAAATAGATACTGCCAATCAAAATAGAATTGTATTCAAATTGTTTTTCAAAAAAATCATAAAAGAAAGAAGAGGTCCCTATTGTTTTTCAAATAATTCAGAAAATAAAATAGTGGTGCCTATTGTTTTTCTAAACAATAAGAAAAAAATCATACCCAGATTGTATCAATTGTCTTTCAAACCAATCGGATACCGAGTGGAAGTGAAAAGTGATGCCGATTGAAAAGGGTGATGTTGATGGGAAAGGTGATGCCGATGGAAGATGAGACACCGATTATTTTTTTAAAACAATCATATTTGGGTAGAATAAAAGGAATGAGATTTTGTCTTTTGAGAATGAATCATATTCATATTGTTTTGTATCGTATCCGAGCATATCTTTGTCTTCAGATTTTAATTGATCATGTCTAATAATCATAACCAGAATTATCGTATCCAGCATGATCGTATCTAGCAATCGAAAATATAATGATCGAATCTAGAATGATCATACCCAGAATGGTCGTAACTAGAATGATCATATCCAGGATGATCATATCCAGCATGATAATAACTAGAATGATCATATTCAGCATGATCGTAACCAGAATGAGCGTATCTAGGATGATCGTATCCAGCATGATCATAACCAGAATGATCGTATCTAAGATGATCGTAACCATAACGATCATAACCGGATATGATCATATTCAGGATTATATTATCCAGACCATTTGTATTCAGAAAATATCATGATTGGTTTGAGATGAAAAGAATGAACTGGGAATGAATATAAAGTTATAATACTTTCTAATTGATGTTAGATGATTCTAAAGCTGATCCACAATGAATTCAATGTCATGAAGTTAGTCATTATTCAAGCATGAGTTCTGAATGTGAAGATATGTTTTCCTATGTGGGAAAAGAGAAAAGAAAAGAGAATGATATTGATGAATGAATTGTCAAAGTGGGAGCCTTTCATTTAAAAGAATGATTGTATCTCAAGTGGAGAATTTAATTTCTTCAAACACATTCAATTGGTATGGTATCAAACATTATTTTGAAGAAATAAGTATGAGAGAATCAGATTCAGAGCCATTTATTTCTCATCAATTGTAATCTTACTGACAATTGAAATGGGAGTCTGGAAAATAATAGATAAATATTGTAGAAGATTCGAAAAGAATCAGGAATCGTTGACTAAGTCATAAATTCTCCACGATTTCAGGAAAAATTCATATTTGGGTGAATTTAAGTGAGCGGGAAAGTGTTTTGGGATTCCCACCTAAAAATGTTTTGGGTCAACTATAAAAGTTGTGAAGTAAATTGTACTTGTGTGATTTTTAGAAGATGGAGAAGCTCGGGGTTTCTAGAGAGAAGAGATCAATTCTGTTTGGATTGACAATTATTTTGGGTGGTGTCGATTCATTCATATTATATTCGGCATGAAAATTTTATTCGGGAATTAAATTGTTTCTAATTAAAATCTATTGTTTTCTATTTGGAAAATCATATTGAGAGCTTTATTTTAAAATAATTGTAGTGGGAGATTTGTATTTAAAAAATCAGACTAGAAGCTTTGTTTTGAAAGAATTGTAATGGAATATTTGTTTTGAAAAAATCATTCTGGGAGCTTTGTTTTGAAATAAAAAAAATCATAGAAGATCGAACTCAGGGTTTCATAACAAATTCTAGGTAGTTCTTACCTTTCTTATGGGTAAATAATTGATTAATTGTATTAAATTTGAATACATCTGTTGAATTGAAAAGAAGCATAGTTAACGTGATTTGTTACAAAATAATTTTATTACTCTATTGTTCTAATAGGGAACACACACTAGTGGGATTATTTCATAGTTCTACATGAGTGAAAGGTCACATCCTACTCGTTGTAATCGAAGGATTGTTTTCTTAGTAGATTGTATGGTATTGGATCATTTCCAAACCATGCCAAGTATGTAGCTATTCTAATTGAATAGTGAACCTTGTAAATATTTGTGTTCCTTTGAATGTGTGTTGATTTGTTTATTAGTAGGTAATTGAAATCCTTAATAGGATATTAAGGTTATTTTAATTGAAAAGAAACTTAAAAGAAAAAGAGTATCACTAATTCACCCCTCCCCCTATCAGTGATACAATACTCCGACTGGGACCTTTCAATTAGTATCAGAGCAAAGGTTACCTTAATTATTCTTTGCTGATGGAGAATTTGAACTGTGTGAATAGTAAAGGTATTCTGGTCTTTGATGGAAAGAACTATCATATCAGAAAAAATAGAATGCCTCCATATCTTATGTCTATTAGTTATGATGTTCTTGAAGCTGTAATAGTTGGGTTTCCTCTCATTGATGATAGTGATCCACTTACACCTATTGACAAGAAGTTTCTTGAGAATGATGGAAGGGCCAAGAATTATATATTATCATCACTTTCTGAAAGTTAATCCTTTATAGTAAAAGGTGTTTCCACAATTAAAGGCATATGGTATAAGTTAAAAAGACATATATGAAGGCAATAAAAAAATGAATAAGGAAAAGTTACAAATATGGAGATTGAAGTATGGATATTTGTAGATGGGTGAGCATGAATCTGTTTGGGAATTATTTACTATGGTGAATTACATTATGAGTACTATTAGATGTCTTGGTGAAAAGCTAAATGACTCTACAGTTGTTGAAAAGATCTTGAGAATCCTACCAGACAAATTTGATGTAAAAGTTTCTTCATTGGAAGATAGAGATCCTGAAAAATTATCTCTTGATGATTTACATAGTACTCTCATCACTTATGAAATTAGAATAGATAATTCTATGAAGATAAAAAAAATGTTGATAGAGAAATGTCTTTAAAATCTATGAATAAAAAAAGTCAAAGATGATATTTATTGAAGATAAAACTGGTGATTCTAACTCTGAATATGAGGTATGTAAAAATCTTGATTCAATTTTGTCCTTGTTTTCTAAGAATTTGAAAAGTGGTACAAGAAGGTATAAAGGGAAACATCCCTTAAAGTGTTTTTTATGTGGATCCATTGGGAATTTTGTTTCCAATTGTCCTAAAAGAGTAAATGAAGAAGAAATTTATGAAGAAGAAAGTGAAGACGGATAAAGAAGGCCAAGAAGATCTTGGAAGAAAAAGGGTGATAAAGAAAAATTCTATTCCAAGAGGGAAGATAATAGGTTCTATAAATCCAAAAGGATAAGGTTTTTGCCTAAGGAATATGATAGCAAGGATGTTAAAAATGTTGGTGAAGACAACACATTCATTAAAATAGGTAATAAAGAATTTTCTTCCAGTAATGAAAGTAGTTGTGATGAATAAGAAGAAGAAAGTGAAGTTGAATCCAAAAACTCCATTGATCATGTTAGGGAAAATTATTTTATTATAACAATTAATGATGATGAATTCAGTAGCAACAATACTGATGAAGAAGAAAATCATATTGAAATTCATTTGAAAGAATATTTGAAAGAATGTCTGATAAAGATTAGAGTATTTGAAAACCAAAACAAAAAGGTGGAAGATAGGTTCTTAAGAAACCAAGAATGTTTTGCTGGTGATAAAGAAAATATGGATAAATAGATTGATGATATGAAGAAGTCTTTTGATGAAGAAAATAATCTTAATGTGCATTTGGAAGAGAAGCTAAAGGTAAAAGAAGAAGAGTTGGAACTTTTCCAACAAAAACCATCTGAAGCTGAAAAGAAAATTCTATGTTTTGAAAAATATATCATCAAAGTTAGTGAATGTTCTCATAATGAGAAAATTTATAAGTATCAACAAAAGTTACCCTCAAAGTGTTATAAGAATAATGGAATTGTTTTTGAAAAGAAAAAATCTAGGAATTTTATCTATGTGGTCAAGACCAACAAGGTTGAGAATATTTTGAAACATTATGAATCTAGAAATGTTTCCATTACATCTGGTTTTGATAAGTTAGAAAACAAAATTAAGAATTTGATTGATAATAGAAAGGTTGTTAGATTATAAAAAAACAGAAGAAGGTGGATGAGAAACACATTCCAAATTATAGACAGTATCGAAGTTTCAGAGGAAAATAATCCTTTTATGGATGTTGCTAGTATTATGGTCGATTTGGACATATAGAGAATATGTTTTGGTTCAAACAACAACACAACTATTATTCCAGAGGTTATGGAACTAATGGTTTGAGGGCTAGTCAATTCTCTCAAAATAAGAAGCCTGAGAAGGTTGTGTTGAAGAAATATGAGAAGAATGAAGTAAAGATTGAAAATTGGTTTCGACTATAAGAAACTATTTTTGAAAGGTGTGAGAAACCTATACACACTGCGAAAGGATGTATTGTTTTGTTACATGAACATCAAAAGATTCTTGACAATTATCAAAAGACATATGTTTTAGATGTGAAGAAAGACATATCTTTTAAATTTTCAAAGAAAGAGTGCTTAATTGTTTTTTTATAAGACATTAACCTGGATAGAAAATTAGAGGAATCAAAAAATAATGTGAAAGAAGAAAAAAAGAATCATACTTATGAAGATATGAAAAATTCTGATAAAAATGTATCCATAAATGGTGAAGACAAGAATGAAGGGAATGATATCAAAACATGCACAACTATCTTTCTAGAGAAAAATATATTAATATAAAACATGAACAAACTGATTGTAACTAGGATATTACTAAAGACGAAGAAAAGTTTTCATCCTCATCATATGATTCAATAGACAAAAAGAAAGATGTTACAAAACTCGAGAATGATGAACATAAGGAAGAAATCGCATCCAATGAAAAATACAAGAAGAAGAAGAAGGTAATACTGAGAGAGGATTCTCAGTCCGATTATTTTTTATAATAAACAATCGAGATTCCTTGTTATTCCCAATATCTTTGTATACTTTTGCTAACATGTAGGGAATTGAAGGAGTGTAAATAAGGAAGATGGAATTGATTAGTCTCTTACTTTATTTACAAAAGAAAATAATGAGGACGAGTAAAGTTTGTTTTGATAAGTTATGTTTTTATACATATGAACTATCTTATGTGTTTGTTGAGATGGGTGTAGGTTACCTTTGTCTTATAAAAATTCCTTCAAGGTTTTCTCCCAGTCATGAGAACGTTGAAAGAAGTATGGAAAAGTTATTACATGAATGTTTTGTTAAGAACAACATTGATCACCTTGATTATACACTCTTGTTTTCTACATCGGGTTCGACCACATAGACTTAGAGTGATTTAGTTAAATGTTCTTTGTTTAGAAAATCATGTGATACCCATGTCAAAGAAAAGTCCCAACCTCTAAAAATGGATATCATTTAAAAATAAGTGTGAAACTTATCATGATGACCCCTTTGAATTTGATTGTCCATAAGGGGGAGAGATAAGAGAAAGGGGGAGGAGAAGAAAAATAGGGGGAGTAAGAAATGAAACAATACCACTAATTGTTTTCATGTGTTTTCAGTGATTGAAGTGGGTATTGAAAACAAATACAAAGGGGGAGATTATTAGTACCAAATTGTGTTTTGGTTGTATTTTTTGTTAATCGATCAGTATGGTGAAGAAAGAAAGGATGTTGAGAAAAATAATGAATGAGAATTTATATTGAAGGGGATTGAAAGAATGAAGAAAGGTATTATGACTCATTTTTTTTCTAGTAAAAATTGTATTAGTTTGAAAACAATCTAATTGAGGATTGTTTTGAAAGGAATCAGATCTAAGTTGTTTTGAAAGGAATCAAATCCAAGTTGTTTTGAAAGGAATCAAATCCATGTTTTCAAAAACAATCGGATCCATGTTTTGAAAAGAATCAGACCCATGTTTTTGAAATAAATATCAATCACTGTGATAGTCCATTTTAATGGGAAGAAGTAGCTTTGAAAGTGAAAGCATATTTCTGGAAGCAAATGGTCATCAGATTCACTATGAATACGATGAGAAAGAGGTTTTTGTTATGCTGTAGAATCAAAGTCATTATGAATATGATTAAATCAATTGTGATGATTCTTTGCTGGTTTTTATTTCATATAAATCATGAGTTTATGTGAGAACTTGTGATGAAATCTTGATATTAGAAAAGGGGAGTTAAAGAGATGCTGCCAATCGAAAAAGAATTGTATTCAGATTTTTTTTCAAAACAATCAGAAAGGAAAGTAGTGGTGCGTATTATTTTTCAAAACAAATAGAAAAGAAAATAGTGGTGCCTATTGTTTTTCAAAAAAATCAGAAAACAATCATATCCAAATTTTATTGATTGTATTTTAAAACAATCGTATCCAGATTGTATCAATTGTATTTTAAAACAATTGGATACCGAGTGTAAGTGAGAAGTGATACTGATTGAAAAGGGTGATACTGATGGGAAAGGGGATGCCGATGGAAGACGAGACACCAATTGTTTTTCAAAACAATCATATTCAGGTAGAAGAAAAGGAATGAGATAGTGTTGATTGAGAATTAATCATATTAAGATTTTTTTGTATCGTATCTGGGTAGATCTTTGTCTTCAGATTGTACTTGATCATTTCCAGCAATCGTAACCAGAATGATCATATCCAACATGATCATTTCTAGCAATTGGAACTAGAATGATCATATCCAGAATGATCATATCTAGCATGATCGTAACCAGAATGATCATATATTGGATGATCATATCTATCATTATCGTAACCATAATGATCGCATCCAACATGATCGTAACCATAATGATCATATCCAGGATGATCGTATCCAACATGATCATAACCAGAATGATCGTATCCAGGATGATCGTAACTATAATGATCATAACCATATATGATCGTATTTAAGATAATAGTATCCAATCCATTTGTATTCAGAAAATGTCATTCTTGGTTTGATGTGAAAAGAAAGAATCAGGAATTAATGGAAAGTTATAATACTTTCCAATTGAAGCCACATAATGCTAATGTCGATCATCAATGAATTCAAAGTAATGAAGTTAGTCATGATTCAAGCATAGGTTCTAAATGTGAAGATGCATTTTCCCATGTGGGGAAAGAGAAAATAAAAGATAAGTATATTGATGAATTAATTGTCAAAGAGGGAGCCTTTAATTTAAAATAATGACTGTATCTTAAGTGGAGAAGTGAATTTATTCCAACACATTCAATTGGTATGGTATCAAGATTTTTTTTGAAGAAATTAGTATGAGTGAATCGGATTTAGACCCATGTATTTCTCTTCAATTTTAATCTTATTGAAAATTGAAATGGGAGTCTGGAAAAGAAGAGATAAATATTGTAGAAGATTTGATAAGAATCGAGAACTATTGAAGAAGTCATAATTGCTTCGATATTTCATGAGAAATTCAGATTTGGGTGAATTTAAGTGAGTGATAAAGTGCTTTTGGATTCCCACCTAAACATGTTTTGGGTCACCTATAAAAGGTGTGAAGTATATTGTACTTGTGTGATTTGTAGAAGAGAGAGAAGATCCAGGTTTCTAGATAGAAGAGATTAATTACGTTTGGATTGAAAATTATGTTGGGTGGTTCCGATTCATTCATATTCTTTTTGGCATGAAAATTGTATTTGGGAATTGAAGTTGTGTAGATTCAACTGTATTGTTTTCTATCTAAAAATCATAATGGGAGCTTTGTTTTGAAATAATCATAATGAGAGATTTGTATTTAAAAAGTCATACTGGGAGCTTTGTTTTGAAATAATCGTAATGGGATCTTTGTATTGAAAAAATCAGACTTGGAGCTTTATTTTGAAAGAATCATACTTAGAGAAGATCAGACCCAGTGTTTCATAACAAATTCCAGGTAGTTCTTACCTTTCTTCTAGGTAAGGAATTGATTAATTGTGTTACAATTTGAGTACATATATTGAATTGAAAAGAAGAGAAGGTAACATGAGTTGTTAAAAAACAATTGTATTACTCTATTATGCTAAGAGGGATCACAAACACTAGTGGTATTGTTTCATAGTGCTACATGAGTTAAAGGGTGAATCCTACTCATTGTAATCCAAGGATTATTTTCTTAGTGGATTTAATGGTATTGAATAATTTCTAAACCATACCAAGGACGTAGCTATTATTTTTGAATAGTGAACCTTGTAAATCATTGTGTTCCTTTGGATTTGTGTTGATTTGTTTCTCAGCATGGAATTGAAATCCTTAACAGGAGGTGAAGGTTGTTTCAATTGAAAAGAAATATAAAAGAAAAATAGTATCACTGATTCACCCCTCCCCCTCTCAGTGATACAATACTTTGACTGGGAACTTTCAGTAGTGACATATAGGGTGTGAGTATATCTCATACCCTATTGGATAATACTAGCATAGTTAACTATAAAATATATACAAGCATAAACCATAATTCTTGAATAAAAATAATAAAAACAATTCTAAATAGAAAATTAAATCAGTTATCCAATGAGAATTTAATATAAAGTAACCATTATAAGTTTAAAACTGATTTTTAATGCCTTATTAAATAAAACAACCATAATATTCACTTACCATGTGGTTTAATATGTGTTTAATATTGTAAGTAACAAATAAGAAATAGTATGACCATGTCTCATTAGTGAAAATGATGAAACTTAAGATACTAATCCACACATTCTAAGAATAGATATTTATTTATATGGACCATAATACTCTAGTCATAGTCAATAATCTTTAAGGAATTTTAAATAACAACTTCTAGTCCCCAATGGAATCTCATAAAAAAAATTCAAATAGAAACAATCAACTAAAAATCATAGTAAAATAATTAATCAATTTCACTCAACCTCTCACCCAAAAGTGAAATTATAATTTAAAGTATAACTATAATTATCAAATATGGAAAACAAAATTTTTCCCCTATAACAAATCATTTTAATATCTTCCCTTAAAATCTAATTTCATTAATCGGAACTCAAATTATATCAATATTTTTCAAAAACATTTTTAATTGAAAAATGTTATTTTAATGTATTAATATACACATTAAACAATGAATAATCAAGAAATTTTTTTTTTAATTTATTATACGTATTATTTTCCTCCAATATATTGAATTAAGATAAAATAAGTTCATAAATTAAAAAAAACAAAACAATATACAAATATAGTATTCATTATCATAAATACTAATTTAATTTAAATAAAAAATTAATTTGAAACAAAAAATACCAAACAAAGATAAATATATTAAAAAAATTTACCACCCAATTTAAACCATTTTATTGAATTATTTTAAAGCCACTAAACCCCCCAATATTAATAATAAAGGTAAAAAATACATAAATTTTAAATAAAAAATCACTTTAAACGAAAAATACGGGAAAAATGTTAAAATTTTCAAAAAAAATTCACCATATCAAAAATATTTATACATTTATTTTATGAAACTAAAACCCCTAAAACAACAAACTCACATTTTATTTAAATACATTAATTTAAAGCAGAGAAAATTCACAATATCCTACAAAATATAACAAAACAATCAAACATAGCCTTTTAATAGAAAAACTACTGTAATATGAGGGAAAAATCACTTTCAAACTTAATTCAAACTAAAAATATCTAAATATATAAAAAATTTTGATTTCCCAAAAATATTAACAGTCATATATTTAATTTTGAGTCCTCTAAATATTAAAACCACACATCATCCATTTTACAAATCTTACATTCTAGGGAAGTAATGGTGGAGGATGCCATAATGATTTAGGCCACCTCATAGGATTTTGACATAATAGTGGACCGATTACCTCTCAAGGAAATTAATGATGAAAAATATGGGTGGTTCAACAAGAAAGAATGCATTTTGATTGGAGGCATCAATGAAAGGATATTAAATGTGGATGAATTCATCCAGACATGGGACAAACTAGTGTATCGATTCAAAGATCTTATGAAGAAAAACCTGGAATCAACGTTTAGTACAATGAAATAGAAATTATATAGGGATAATGTTTTAAATAGGCTCAAACTTTATTTTAATGGCTTCGTGATATCTTATGGGGTTTTATGCTTTGTATTTTTATTTTTGGGGTTTTGTTTGGGATGTGGTCTGCCTATGTATTTGATTAATTTTGCAATGGTTCTCACTTAGACCTTAAATGTTCCCTTTTCAAATAAAAATATTAAATTTAGGTTATTAAAAAATAACACCAACGTCATTTAAAAACTAAAATAATAATAAATAATGATGTTATATTTAAAAAATCACACCAAAAAGTTAAATAAAAACATGAAATAAACATTTTTTTTAAAAAAATTATTAAAAAGTAGGTTTGTTAAGAAAAAATGGAAAATATATAGAACCACATACCTAAATAATATCTGAATTAATTTTATCATAAACCACCACCACTATAATTCACATTTTTACTTATAAAATATTAAAAAAATATTTACCAAATTAAAACACTAGTCTGATAAAATCATTCAATCCCTGAGTATAATAAAACTCATAAAAAATCCATGATAAACTGCTAGAGATTCCACTAAAACATGTTTAACTCATTTTATATTTTTATAAACATTTAGAATAAAATTCGTATTTTAAATGGAGGAATCTTAACAAATTAAAAAAAAGAAAAAAAAATGTAAATTTTTCTTAAGGAAAATAAGAAGAAGAGTAAGATGAAAAAGAGGAAGGGAGAAGAAATAAAAATAATAAAAAAAACTTATAAGATATATATGATCTCTAGATCCATTACAAATATAGAGAAACATATGAGTAAATTAATAAGACGCAGATAGAGATATACTAACCATTGAGAGGGTGGTGAATTAGTGTTTATTATCCAATTCAAATCTTTATATTTTTTTAAACCAATGGGATCTCATTTACAGTTAGTTTTTAAATATAAACTCAATATCTTGTAATTTTAATGCATTAAAATTTTAAATAACACAAAAATTTGGATTTATAAGGTTCATTCACAATGTGTAAGGTAATTCTTGGTGATTAGTGGATGTTATCCAACATAATGTTTTTATATTTTCATCAATGAACTGTATGGAAATCATATTTCCTTAAACAATTATTAATATTCCACTTAATATATCAGGAAAATCCCATAAATTTTATCATTATGAAAAAGAAGAAATATTATGATGATTTATATTAAAGATATATCTCAAAATAATAATCTCTTTCCTCAATTATTGATGAGTTCGTGATGATTTCCTTGATCTTAGAATTTTCACAAGTCATTACATACCAATTCCTACTACTATTTCATGAGATATATAAAGAATATGTTTACACCATAATCCTAATGGTATTAAATTAATCTTCATATAATTTATATATAAATGCTCATAAATTTATTTAATGGATGTATTTTCATCTTTTACAGATCTCTCTCTTTTGGATCTCTTCATATTGTTTCTCAATCACTCTATATCTCTATTTTATATATATATTATTAGCCTCATAAGTATATAGATATATTTCATATGTTCATATTTTCCATAAATTATTGTTATTCAATCAAAACTCTTAGATGGTCTCATTATGTAAAGTCTCTTAACTCCTTAGTCAATAACATCCATATATGATACTAAAATATATTATTTAAATTACTCATACCATCTCTTATTTAAAGGATTCCTAAAATATAAAAATCATATAAATATATACAAAATAATGATGTAATGATATTCAATATTAAATATTTTTCCATTTCCAATACATCCTTTAAAAAACATTATATTAAATGACTATATAAAAAACATCACATTGTTTCTATATATTAGAGATTCACTTTATATATTTAGCATGATTTATTAAAATTTATCATGACGTGTTGATATGTTTATCCCAAAAATGTTATATATAACCATTTTATGTTTCTTATATAGAGTTGGTATGTAGTAATATTTTCTTCACTATTTCTCAATAATTATTCTTAACATGATGAATTTACTATCCTATACCATACAATATTAAAATTACCTTCATCATGCCTTACTAACATAGTGTGCTGTGTTCCCCATACTTTCCAATATCAATAATATATTTATCTCTAATTCCTTTTATTCACCATTTATTTTAATAATGGTGTTTTGAGTAATATTTGATGACTAGTAGGAATTGTAATGATCTAATTCCATTAAACCGTTAGGGTTTTTTACTTATATATGGCGTGTCTCTCATAATATATTAAATAAAACCATGTATTGAAATTATAATATAACAAAATTTTTGAAATATGTTTTTATCTGTATTTTATCATATTTAAATCATTCTAGAACACCTAAAATTTTACATTAATTATCATAATACTTGTAAATAAACTAAATCTCAACTTTCAATTGAGCTTCATTATTAATCTTTTCTTCATCATCCATAAGAAAATTTCATAAGATATAGAAATATCCATATCCGAACACTAGGATGTTTTTTCATGATTACATGAAATAAATAACCATAATATATATGTATATGATAAATATTAGTGCATCACGTAATAATAATACATAGGAAACTCTTAATTGGAGATTTATTCCCCCATACCATTATATTGGTTGATATTTTTGAGGAATCTCCACTCCTCTATAAGCAATAATTCATATCGCCATTGATTTTTCTTACCTTCAAATAAATTCATCATATTTAAATTAATATATATATATATATCCCATTTAAAATATTTTAAACTATAATATAGAGACTTATTATTTATGAGTCAGTTAGTTATATGATCAAATTTAAACTGGATTATTTCATTTTTCGATAGATATCTCATGTATGACACTATAAATTCATTCAAGTGTATGTAAAATTCATCTTCTCATAGATTCTTCACAAAATATCATATATTCTACATGATCCTATATTATAGTGAAATTTATCATATTTATATAGAATCTTCATACCCTTATCATCTTCATCAACTCGTGTATGTCCACATTATCACCTTATTCATCTCCCATCAATAGTTATGATCCCTTCTTTGTCATTAATAACAAATAAAATATGGAATACAAGAGATAATTAATATCCCCATTATTATTTATTGTTAATACATTGAAATTATAAATTATTCAATGCATTATGATACACTATCCCCCAAGAAAACACATGAGATTTAATTAGAAACATAGGGCACTTATTTCTCATTTATTTTGATTATCCATTAAAAACATACCCTAAATTCATGAATTTCAACTTTGGATTTATATTCCTTTTGTCCCCCTTTGTGATCATAATGCATAGATAAAAAAGAGCGTAAGGAAATCATGTTTAAAATCATTATATTCACCTTTATGGATCTAATACATTCCTACCCTATAAATTAGGATGTATTCTTCTTTATCAAGGGGATTCATCTTCTCCATATTCAAATTATTTCATGTATTCAATAATATTTTCTTTTCATTTATTAATAAATGATAACATATATAATTGGAAAAAAATGAGATTTAAATAAATTTTAAAGGAGTAATATTTCAAACTCAAAAATATATTTCTCTTTATTTATCCTCATGAAAATATTTCAAACAACTATAATAATATTTTCATTACATGTGTTTCAATAAAAACACCAACTTTTCATTGTAATCATACTAAACAAATTCATTATATGAATCAAGATTAATAAAAAAATATTCATATACAATCAAAAATAATTTTTCATAATGAAACCCTTGTGTTATATATTTATATATGATAATAAATAGAGTTTGATAAATATGTTCAATCATACACTAGTTAAATTAAATTAATGATACCATGTGATATAAATTTGATACCATTTATAAATCTACTAAAAAAACCTAATCATAAGAATTATTATACCACTTTTAAAAACCCTATTAAATAAACATTTCAACATACCCACGTTTTCATTTAAATTCACCACGAAATGGTTTCATAAAAAATTAATAAATTGATTTTTAATTAAAAAAATATGAAATATTTTAAGGGAATAGTGTTTATGGAAATATAGAATAAGATTTTGGAAGAGTATATCATTTTTATAATATTATTGTATTTATAAGATATCTAAAAATTTATCTATGCATTGTTTCATAAATTTCATTTCAAAATTCTTCTCATGATTTAATTTAGAAGTTTTGGGATCATTAACTGTTGGATGATGTCCTTTGTATTTAATAACATTAATAAATTTCACCTATAGATTTCATTTTTATTTATGAGAGGTTTTATTGTGTCTATCCATGTATAGTATAATATACCAGACCCTTAAATCTAGATCTGGTGATAAAAATATATCCTTTTCATGATGGATTTGATACTAATTTAAGGAAAACAAATTTAACCATCCATAATTACAATTATCTCCTAAAAAATCTCCACACATGATAACCTTATATACATATCATATGTATTACTCCTCTTCATAACTAATGGAAATATAAACATAATAATAATGACCTTAGATGATTAGTAATGGGTATAATACAATAAAATCTATCATAAACTACAAAATAGATGACTCATATAGAAAGAATAAATAATAATCAAATATTCTGCAACCAAAAGAATGAGAATGGAATATATCCACAGATAAAATAAAAAAAATAAATAATAACATGGACAAAAATGACTAATTTTATATTGATGTAATGTATAATAATAGATATATTAATCATACACTTAAGGAATTATGAAAATACATCAAATAGATTATCAATGAATCAAATAATAAATTTTTAATAAATGGGTAAGAATACAATAAATACCCAAACTAGTTTGTCTCATTATAACTACCGATGAATAAATGTGATACATAATCTTAGGCAGCGTTCGTCACTAAATAAATCCAATGAATTCATCCTATGAAATGAATGTATAAATAATAAAATAAATAATTAATATTTCTTAGTAATTAATAAACATCCATGTTGAAATAATATGTATATGTGATATAAATATTCCCTAGTAAATAATTTAAAAAACTTTTTTGGTAAGTACCCTTTGAACTGACACCATATAAGTATACAATAAAGTAAATATTTCTATAGAAAATTTTATATAATATTGAATATTTTAATGAAATAAAAGAACATAGAAATAAAGGAAAAATAAATTCAAGAAGACAATAAAAAATGATAGATAAAAAAATCATAAAGACACATAAGGTAAAAAAATAAGTCCGTCAATTCATCAAAAATTTAAGAAAATCAGTATACTCCCAATAATGTGATGACAATCATAATTCTATCATAGTTTAATTATCATGCGGAATAAGAAAAGTTCCTTGAAAACATTGTTAAAATATTATAAAAAACCTCATAGAGTAATAAGGTGTATATTATCATCAAATTATATCCATAATGAATCATAATAATAATTTAATGATGTTTACATAAATGATTTTTTTATAAAATCATTAGAAATATTCTTTGAAAAAATAAAAGAAATATCATTTTACTCTGATAAATAAAAATAATTCCCAGAATAATGGGCAAAGTAATTTCTTTAAAAAACATATAAAATTGTAATATAATCTTTATAATGAGTTACATAAATAATTTTGGGAAAATGTGATTAATATATAAACAATAAAATATATTATTTTCCTACTTTTTCAAAGAAAGTAAAAAATGCGATGTGTGGAAAATGTAAAAAAGATTCATTTAAAAAATTATGTATAGAAATTTAGGGTCAATAGAAAAAGAAATTAAAAATAATATAATTATAGATATGGATATTTATAAAAATAAATAAATAATATGGATAAGGATGATAAATATTTCTTACCATAAAAGAAGTGATATTAGAAAAGAAACCCTTACAACTTTGGTAACATTTGAATAAAAACCATTTGAAAGTAAGAACATGAAATAAAACTTTATATACCATGAGTATAAAGATATTTATTGTATGATATCTCAAATAGGTAGTATATAAACCATATAATATAAACTATGTGTATATTATGAATATGGTCTCAATGAAGTTAATTGAGAAAAAACCCATATATATTTTATAACACTTGAATCAAAATCCATTGAAATAAATAAATTTATTTGGATAAATAAATCCTATGAAATACATAAAATATATAATATAATATATTCATGGTCCAATTAATAAAAATAAAACCATATAAATTTAAATATGGCACACAAAATGAATCATGTGTCATGAATTTGAAATTGAGACCAAGAACCCTTACCTTGGACATCCACTTAGTTGGGAATGCTCTAAAATTTTGTATAATAAAATAATTATCATTAATAATATATTATAAAAATTTATTAATACTTATTAAATTTTTATTAATCATTTATATTCATTTATTACTTAATTATTACTCATTTTTAGTTAACACAGATAATTGTTTCATGTTGTTTTAAACGTTCCTTGCCTTTTTCGGTATAATGACTACAATTACCTTTCTATGTTAATGAATTAATTATCTATAGAATGTTAAAATTATTTTTAATTTAATTTCCATAATTATTTAATGAACTTCCAAGTTCACCCCATTGGTTTTTTAGGTATGATTATTATAAACAAAACTCAAAACATACCTATTTTCGATAATTTATAATAAACTAAAGGAGGTATCTTAATAATGATTTATGAATTAATACTATAATTAAATAAAAAACATTATTAATACATTAATATAATATATTACTAGTATAACATAATTTATTAAGGTCAAAAATCTATCTAAAAATATATTCAAAAAAGGAAAGTGTCTCAGTATGGTCATTTTACGTGGTTACATTTTACGACGATAACTTATTGTTAATATTATAAATAAAATAACCAAATTATATTTTAAAAAACTAAATCATGTTTTAAAGATAAGATGTTTTCATTAAATTAATTTTTATAACCATTTATCTATGGAGATGATGAAAAATGAAATACATTGTTCATGGAGGCAGTAGTTTGCAGGTAACAAGGGCGACATTTTCATTTTCCAGTGGATGAGAGGGAGGTAGATAATAGTTTTGACATCAATATAATAACATTTAATTATACTAATTATACTTATATAATTATATTAGTATGGTTATAATATATTTTTAGGTGGTTAAAAAAGAAATAAACATGAAAGAACTTGTTTAAGAAAAATACCTCCTACTTAGATATCATATTTTAGACCAAGTATTAAGCGTTATTAGATTACATAACCTCCAGGATGTGGGAAATAGTGTTTTAGAATTATTTATTTATATATTGGTCTACATAATGTTCTCAATGTGTGTATAAGAGTGGGGTGGTGAATGGGTCCTTTTATTGGTGAGAGGGGTTTCATTTTTGTAATATTAATTTCATAATATAAAAAGGGGAAGTCATTTTCAAGAAAATTTGATCCAAAATGGATAAAATTTAAAATATATAATATGAGGGTTAATAAATCCTCTACAAAATCATTTAGGTATAGGTTTTTGTGATATTTTAATCATTAAACTCTTTATTTAACACTTTTACATTATTTTAACCTTTACCGCAGTGACAAAATATTACTATGGTAAATAATCTTTTTGATTAAAAATTAAATGGAAATTATTACATAATTTGAAAACAATGATTCTCAATTTTAAAACTTTTTTACAATATTCAATTTCTATAGGTGGTAAAAATTAATTTTAATAAAAGTTTTCTTAACACGATATTTTTTTTATAGAAAAATAAAATTTTAAGCATGAAAATGAATTTACATCAAAATAATGTGTAACATTACTTCGCATGATAATTTTTGGTTTATGAGAATTTTTTTATTAAAATAAAATATTACTTAGGCTCAAAAAACTAAAGTATTAAATTATAAATTCAATATATTAATCTTAAATTCATTATTTTACTCATTAAATAAATATGTTGTTGATCCACAGATTTTATAATTTTTTTTCATTGTTATATAATGATGATTTTATAAAAGATATGGTATTTGTAAAAATTATATTTTCACTATTTACTTAAAAACAAACCTCTTTCGAAATATCCCAAAAATGAATCCCAAGATAATTTTTACATATTGAATTAAAAATAAAGTTAATTCAATCAAATTAAAATTTAAAAATTTATAAATTTAGTATTTAAATAAAAAATATATAATATACAATAAAAATAGTGTTTTTAAAAAATGTATTTTTATTTATCCATTAATTATTAAATTTACATTACTTATTGTTTATTAATAATATCCTTGATTTTATTAATTTTTTTAAAAATAATTACTTTGATATCATCAATATATTCTAATGATATCATTCTCTGAAAGTAAAAACTTTAATAAAAATTCAAATTTTGTAAAAACAAATCCCTTAGAATAAAAGGTGTTTTCAAAAATGAATTTTCATCCTTTATCTATTATAAAATAATATATTTTATGTATTACATACTAAATATTACGGTGTTACATATAGAGTAGATATATTAATCTATTTATATTTAAGAGATGAGATTCCACTTACAACTTATTTGGATTGATTAACCAAGGTGGTTAAAATTTCACAATTTTAGTAAAAGTGTTAACAACTAACTACGGAAACAATTATTCTTCATCTCATTATCTTTCATCCTTTATGACCTTTGAAATTGACCTTCATGTTTATTTTATTTCTAAATCTCAATATATTTTCTCAACTTAGATACATGATTCATTATATTAATTATAGTTGGAAATTTATAGCAAAATTTTCTTAAAATGTTGAAAAAGTAACCATATATTTTACAATAAACATTAATATTTGTGTCTTGTATTTACTCTTGTTCTATATTGGTTTATAGTATTGGTATTATTTATTATTATTATAATAATCATTATATTTACTATTATTTGATGAGGTAATTTTAGTCCTCTACTAATATTGGGAGAGTCTCTTAGTATAATCTTCCCTATTCATATTTTGTTTGGAAATTATCTTCTCAAGTTCATTATCCTTAAGTTTTAATTAATATAAATAGGATTGCCTTCTAAATAATTATTTCTTTACATTTATTATATTATTAAAAGTCTATTAATCATTTGAATTCATCTTCTTTAGAGTTTCCACCTTTTATTCAATCTCATTTTTATCAACCCTATTATATATGGGCCTTCTATCATTCAAGGTTTCATCGTTATTGACATAAATTTCTTATAAAGGAACAAAAACTATATATAATGTTGATGATATACATAGGGTTCTTAGAAAAAAATGAGTTAAGGATATTTCATGGGTGTGAGTCAGCCAGGGCATATGAACATCAACTGTATACAAAGTTGATGGTACACATATGTGGGCACGGATGAGGTATAAAGGTATTTGGATGAAAAAAAATCAATAAAAATAAATAAATGTAGAGGGTTTAACCCTCACCACCCATTGGAAAATTCCTTTTTTATATGGCGTGAGAACCATTAGACTGCCACCCTTTCATACCTCCCCTTGTAAATTCTAATTCTACATAAATATAATAATAATATATTTAAAAGTTAAAAACATTTATAAATGAAAAAACAAATAAAATATTCAAATCACTAATCTAAAACAAAATATTAATTTTAAAATTTTAATAATATCATAATATCATCCCATTAATTATACCAAGAATTAGAAAGTTTATAACTAATGAAAAAAATTTAGGTAATTTTGGAATTTTTTAATCAAAATAAATATATAATAAAAACTAATCAAAAGGAAGGAATTTAAAATTCTACCCAACGTAGAACCTTCCATGTACACCCATGTTTTTATGTTTACTTAATGATGTGTAAAATATCTTCATTTTATTTAAATGAAATTTTATTGACATGTAAATGTGTTTATATTTATTATTTAATTAAAAGATATTTTTTATAGTTATAATTCTATTAATAAGATATTGGATATTATCGAAACAAAAAAAATTAATTTGGGAATTTTTAATTGACATGTTGAATTATAATTTATGTTAGTTTATTTTGTGGAATTAGATAATTAAGTGAGATATTGACCATGTATTTTATTTTTGTGAAACATGGTTATTATTATAATGGAAATAGTGATTATAATATATACTTGAATATGGACTTATGGTAGAGAGAAAAAAGAATTATGATAGGGGAAAATTTAATATTATTTAACCATTTACTTAGGAGTTTCACATGTCAAATTTATAAAAGGTTTCAGAGAATGATTTATAAATATGAAAGTGACTTATCATATTCTGATTTTTGAGATATCTCTTTTATATTCAATGGTAGTGAAATTTTGGATGGAAGGTTATATGGAAGAAGATTGATGGTTAGAGTTTGGTTTTATTATTAAGAAACATAGAATATTTTATTCTATATATTCTATATGATTTTTCAAAGTTTTGAGAGATTTAAAAATTCTTTAAAACTATTAATTTTTATGTTCTAATATTTTATGTATTAAAATATGTATTATATAATTCTTCATAGGGGAATTCCATTTACTGTATTTTCATTCTCCATAACTTCTTCTTCTATTACTCATAAGAAATGAGTTACATGGGGGATATGTTATGTTTCATGGAGGTTGTTCCAGTCACTCAAGACCATGTATTCTTAATTGTGAAATTAAATGGGGTTCATTCCATTTTGAAACAAGTCATTCCAATAGAGTTTGGTAGTTATACCAAATGTGTATAGGCCATGTAAAATTTTTCAAAGTGGAGGGTTATATTATTTGGTTTATAGATTATGATTTATAGAATATATTGATAACTTTACCTGGTAGTTCGTCTTGAAAGGATCATTGACTTAGGTAAATGTCATAGATACCTCAAATGATACTAACAATTACATTTCTTCTTTATTTTATGATTATTTCATTAAAAAAATTTCATTATCATGGTTTTGAGGGAAACTACGATTTTATATCAAAATTTATAGAAAACCATTTTTCTAGAGTACCCTTGGGAATGGTGGAGTTTTTAATAAATGATATAAATATATATTTTTTATAATTATTGAATAATGTGTATAAGTATATGTGTGAAAAGTAGTTTTCTATGAGAAATATTTCTATAACCTTATAGATTCATCCATTTTAAAGTAGAGACTTCAAAATATTTATTAAGGTGAGTAATGGTTGGAATAACCAAGGTTATAAAGAGAAACATTACATCTTATCATGGTAAAGTAAATTGTTTGGGGTTTGGAATGTGAATGGGTGACAAGTTAGTTCACATAATCAGTTTAGGAAAATATGGATTTTATTTTAGATGAGTGAGAAGTAGATCACTCTATGTAGCTAGCTAGGATTGAATTGATTGGATTATAGACTATATTTGCCTTACCGGGTTCGTATTTTTAGGAAATAGGGATTTTATAGTGAGATAGTAGAAGATAAGTAGTTTTTAGGGATTTTAATAAATCGTTATTTTTAATTATAGCCTGGGAAAATGATGAAATTTTTAAAAGGGTGTTTTCAAAGAGAAAACATGATTTATAAATTTATTTGACTTTAGAATTCAAATATGAGATTTTCAAAAAATGAGTTTTTTGAAATAAATATATACATAGAAATGATGTATTGGTTTTATAATTTTTTTTATAAATAATTTCTTTTTGATTAAAAATTAAAATTAATTATTATTATGAATTAACATTGTAATTGTTGGAATTACTCATGCATTGATATATATTAGTCATTAAGATATTTTTTTGAGTTTATACTCACCCCACACACATGAAATTTAATGAATATGTAAACAAGATTGGTAATGGTGTAGGGTAATAGAATGTTTCATACTTTTTCAATAATGAGTAATATATCCTAATTAGGGATATGGTGGGAGGAGATGGTGGCCTGGGCATTATACAATTTTTTATGGTGTTAGTATAAAGTCTTGGTTATTACTTTTATGGTTATTTTTGAAAAAATATTTTTTTATGAATTTAATGTATTTAATTATGTGATTTTATATCCACATGAACTATTTTGTTTGTTTTTTATTTTTTAAAGGAAAAATTAATCCCTATATAGTTTATTTTATCTTTTTCTACTAGTTTTTAGACTCTAAAAATCAAGAATTCTCTTAAGTGCATGTGTTATTTTTGTTTAGGTCTCAGTATTTGGGTTCCTATCATGGGGTGTACTATAAGATCCATGGTTTTAAAGTTGAATATTGTAAATTTTAGTTGGTGTGTATTGTAAGATCCTGACCATTTGATGTGGTATGCTTATTTTATTTTTTTGGTTAAAATCCTTTTTTGTTCGTCTTGTGGAATGATACATGTGAGTAGGGAAGGTATTGGGAGTATCGTAAGCATTCATGACTTAGAAAAGATGGATAGTGAAACTTGTATAACCTGACACACATTTAGTGCATGGTTAGTTCTAACTATGAACCATGACCATGTGAAATAATTTAACGGGGAACATAGTTTTTTAAACTGTGCATGGAGAATTAGAATCTGTCTAGAATTTGTCCAGAGGAGTTCAAATATGTTATGAATGGTTTTTCAAACCATTTGGATGGACTAGAAGACTGTAAAAATGGATTTATACTTGGACATAATATCTCACATGATTAGCACACTGTTTGGAAAACCTTGTATCCAAACCATACATGTCATTAAAATTTGATTTTTTTTAATTTTACCCTCTAGAGAATAATTCTATCTTCCTTGATTTTTCCCTCATTTGACTCTCAACAACCTAGGGTGTAAACCAATTCCTACCTCCTCTCCCAAGGGTGTATTTACTTTGATTATGAAGTGTTTAAAGTGAAATTTATTGTGATTTAAAGACCTAGGTGAGTCTATCATTCCATTTCTACATTTTTTGGTCATTCAAAAATTGTTTATTCCCCTTTTTAAAAGTATCATGAATCATATTTTTAGGGACTTATTTTTTTTTCTAGGAACATTTTTGATTGAATCAAAGGTTAGGGTTGGATGGGGTTTTTTGAAAAAACGTAAGGTAGGTGGTCTATAATCTATTTCATATAATCTTGATTATTATTCATGTACATGTGGTATGTTCTATAGCACCAATGTGCTGCAGAATTTCTTACTTATTAAGAATGATAGATTAGAAATATTAGGTTTAACACTTCATAGATCCCATTGGGTTAATTTAAGATGGTAATACAAGACCTATATCCACCCATGGGGTATGATAATTACTTTTAAATGGTAAAATGAGACTATAAATGGTGAATTATTAGTTTATGGGGTTTAACTTGGTTAGAATTTTTATTTGAGTTGTTCTCATGGCATAATGGGGTTTTTAGATTAAATTAGAGATTTAAATGGTTAATGACATGATAAAGAAATAAACTATAAATGGTTAAAGGGGAAAGATTAAACTATTAAATATTTCTAAAGATAATTTAATGGATGTAATATATGAATAGAGGACGAAATGGTTGAAATGTGTAATTAGGATGAAATGTGTTTAGTATGTTTGAATATAGTAAACAATGACTGTCAAAATATTACTCCTTATCTATTTTAATGTGTTAAATTTTAAAGGATGAAGAACATTATAAATTTCAAATAATGATTTTTAGGATGTTAGACTGAGGATCCTCATCTTTGGGCTCAGCCAGGCAGATCCTCTGGGAACCACTGATGTTATGTATGGCTTGGTTACTAGACTGATGCTCTGGGAAACAATGGATATATATGATTTGGGTACTTGAACTTATGCTCCTCAATTCCTTGAATTGAATTTATTTGATTGGTAATTTCCCCTCTATGAGTGTTTAACCCCATGGTGTATAGTTTAGACTTCTAGTATAGGCTAAATCAGGGTTGATTAGATTGGATGTTATCTAGAAACTGAGGGCCAAGGAGGTTAATTAAATTTTTATTTATTTATAAAACGTATTATTGTATATTTACTATCTATTATATCCCATATAAATATTAATAAACTATTATTTAGATCACATATTTCTTTATAAATTGTTGGTTGTAACCTATTGAGTTTTACTCACACCATACTTAATGGTTATAGGTCTGGATAAGGGATAAATCCCTTTGATAGATGGTTGATTTTGTAAATGGGATGTAGCATTGATTAGGGGACCATACATGATATCGAGGACCATTTTTTGGATTTTTGTCATGTCTTTATTTTAGGTTTCTTATGACACTTGACACTATCACGACAAGAAATGTTTACTGTAATAGTTTTTGTGCTCATACCCAATTTTGGGATTTCATTATATGATGTATGGTTATTACTATATATTATTTATCATTTTTATAAATATTTTTTTTAGTTTATTTACAATGATAAATAGGGTGTAGTCTCTACACATTAATTATTAGACTATCATTGATAGTTAGAAGACTCTGGCCTATGGGGAGGTGCACCTGAGGTCATGTGGAGATTCGATTAGGCTACTAGTTAGAGTGATTCAGGAAAGGATATTACGTGGATAATAATATGGTTGGAACTAAACATATTCGCACAAAATGTTATATATAACTCTTTATAGTTAACTTCATGTTATTGAGATATCCAGGAAAATGAGCACTTGATGATGACCATATAAGATGCTGTTATTTATGATATATTAACCCAATACGGTCCCTAACATTATTAAGTTCATGAATAATTATTCAAATTATTTTAATATCATCACACAATAAAACCATGTGTTTATATAAATGATTTTCTGGAAGTGTATTTTAAAATAATTTAAGTTTTAATGTTTTTTAAGAGTAAATTTGGACAGGTAATTATGAATACATGTTTGAATTGTTATGTCAAAGTGGTGAGAAATGAGATTAGGAAAATAAATGTATGGAAAGAAATAAATATGGGGTGTGAAATGTTATTTTGTGACGATTATAAATTGATAAATAATGTGATATTAAATCAATTCATTTAAGTGTTATAGAACTATAAAATATAGATGATTCCACACTTGGATAAGAAAAGGTGTGGTGAAAGTTTCTTCTATAGACCCTCATATTTTCTACATGATAATGTTTTCTATCTAAGTGATTATTAGTTAATCTAATTAGGATAGGTAAAGTTAGGTGGATGAGGGCTCAAAATTTCAAAAATCGATATCCACAATCATTTAGTGGTGATGTTGGACTATAATTGGTAGAATAATCGTATGATAAGATCAATTATAAAATTATTTTTAAAGATTTCATAGACCTTGAAGATTAAGTTTTTTATATATTTATTATATGTAAAAGTTTTATAATTATGAGATTCAATGATATATGACTCAACTTATAAGGATATTTACTCGATGAGTTTATATAATATATTGAACGATTAGTGTTTTATAAATTATTTAAATCTTACAAAATTTTGGGAATTTCTAAAATTTAAGAAGTTTTATATGATAATGATGGAGTGTGAAAAAATAGGTAATATTAAAATAAATCAATTTTAATTTCTTATTAATTTTCATCAATTATATTTTATATAGTTATATTTATTATAAGAATATATGATAATTTTTCTATCAAAATGAAAAAGAATTATTTCTAACCTTAATATTTTCATGAATTATATGGTTTTATTAAAAATATAATTTATAAATTTTAAAATTTAAATTTTATAAAAATGATATTATTTTATAATTTATAATTTCAAAATTATATTAGGGTGGATTCTTGATAATTTTTTGAGAAATTTAACTTTTTGAATGAAAATTGAAAATAATGATTTTTATTGAAAATTGTATTTTCATTTCAATAATTTATAAAGTTATATTTTGTTTTAAAATTATTTAAAAATAAAATTAATTAATTTATATTTTGAATAATATAATTAAGTTCATTGGAATCAATTTTAGGCTTTGATTTTGAATTTTTTTTATACTTTAGAAGATATTTTTTCTAGAAAACTGATTTTTATCATGTTTTATGGGTTTAATTTAAAATTAAATTCTACCAATTATGTGAATTGAGTTAGACAGAATCGATCAAATATTTTTAATCCAAATAAATATTGTTATTTTATAAGTTCAACATAATTTTTATTTATAATTAATAGTAAAACTAGTGAAAAATATGTTATTGTGCTTAAGGTTAAAACAAGTTTTCCAAGGGTTAAATTAAAGTGATTAGGGTTAAAATGAACTATAAAACTTGTCTAAATCCTATTTCAGAGATTTATTTCTACCCTTAAAAATTTATTATATAAATATAATGGATTATGGTATAGTTTTATAAGAAAAATATTTATTAATATTTAAATATTTCCAAAAATAGCATGTGAGTCCTTTCCCTCACCTATAAAAGAACACCCCTCCCCTATATTATACACATTTAAAGAGAAATTTTATTTAGTAAAAAACTTTTAAATTTTCTTCATAAAATCCCTCCCCACATCCTATAGGTCTTATTATTTTTTAGAATACCACTCTAACATGGATTAAGGTTTAAAACAAAAGAGGTTGTTCAAAGAAGATGTATTGCTTTCTGCCAAATTTTTAGTTTTATTTATTCTTTTGAATCCTTAAAAATTATTCTAAAAATTGTGATATAATAAAATAATTATATAAAATATACTTAGATGTTATTATGTTGGTTTATTAACATTAATCAATCTTCTTATTCATCTAATGAGAAATAAAACCATTGTTCATGTGTACGTCCGACTTCCAGCTCGCAAATCAGTGTAATTTGTTTTCCATCTCCGCCTCTTATAGATGGTAAAAATTATTGATATAAATTATATAATGTGATATATATTCAATTTATATATTGTAAACTAAATATATTACTTATTTATTTACATTCCCAATTCAAAATAAAAACACCGGTTGTGTGTATGTGTAGACTAACGCCTTACGAATTGATGTATTTTATTTTTCATCACTATATTTTATATATTGTATATATAGGTAAAGTTAAATAAATATTATTATATTTATGATTAATTTACATTTTTTAAAGTTAAAATAATAATTACCTTTGTTCCCTCATTTTTTTCAAAAAATGGAAATGTTACTCATTCATAAGAATAATCTACCATATCCGTGCTTGAATCATAAACATTTTTTCATAACCACCTTAAATAGTTGTTTTTTAAAATAAAAATAATGTATAGAAATAATAATTATAACATAATTAAGTTTATTTAAATGATAAAATCATGATTTATTTGAACATATTCAATGTACCAAATTCATTTTGGATATATGAAATGAATATCATCAATACATATGACACAAACATAATTAATTATGTAATTAAATATGACATGGTAATAAATAAAATCAAAGGAATAATAAAAATTTAAAAGTTTATTATATAAGTAAATAATTAACATAAGTATATTTTTACAGAATATAAATAACGTATGTGTTGATTCAGACTCAAGGTAGGGAACACTTTACTTTAAAACATCATTTAAAATGTTTGAAATATTTATTTTCTAAATATTTTTCCTCCATATATATATTCATAAAATACTTTTATAGATTTATTTTATATAAAAATGACTTATAAGGAACATTTTATTTCTTTTTTTACATTATTTAAAAGGTTTTCAAAAGAAATTTATTACATATTCCATATGGATATTTTTAAATTTATTTATAAAAGGTAAAAAGAATGATCTATTTTAATATACACTACATCTAAAAATGTTCCTTCCACTAAAAAACTATTTTATGTTTTTATTACTTTATAAGATTATATTTTTTATTTAAATAAAAACCATTATTCCCTTTATTCTAGGCATTTTAGTTTTTAAAATGAGTTTTTTAAAGGAAAGGTTATTTCGATATCCGAAAGTTTTTTTCATATGGGTTCAAAAGTGTTTTTCAAGGGATTTATAATGAAAAGGTAAAAGATTAAAGTAATTTGTCCACGATATAGTAATTTATAAATATAGATGGTGATGGATGATTCCGATACATAATATACAAAAAGTGATCCATATACATCTTATATGATGGGTGAGCCCAATATTTCTCTCGATAACAATTGGTAATGCTCCCTGTCTTCGAAGGAAATAAGAATATAGTTAACCAGGGAGGTTTTTACTATGGTTTTAATCAATCTCTAGTTATTTCTAACATGACTACAAGGATTATAAATATAATGAACTAAGTATCCTACAAGGGTTTTAATTTTGTTCTATGGATTTTAAAGGTTTTTTCTTTGAGAAAAAAGTGTTTTCCCCATATAAATATGTTTTATTTCATTTTCTCAAATAGTAATATGAAGTAGGTAGAAATGTTATGGATTTTCATGTTTTTCACTAGAATAAAATATTTCTTAATTTTATGTACCTTACTAAGATATTTGTTTCCATATCATGCTTTTTAAATTTTTTTCATAGAGTTAAGGATGAGTAAGAACAAAGAAAAGGTCATGTTTAAAGTGAAAGTGTCCACTTTGTAATGTATGATTTTTTATATAATAGTTATGAATGAATTATATAAAACTATACTCCTAAAAGGTATTTAGGAATTATATAATTTGAATTATTGCTTAAAGGCATTGGATTATTTAATGTTTTAGGTCGGGTCCTTATATAAATTATGCACTAAAGTTTACCAATAATTTATGATTTGAATAAAAGTTGATTTTGAATAAGAACCCTAAGTATATAATTTTTGAAATTTGTTTCTGAATGGAGATATAGTTAAGAATTTCCTATTAAATCTATATAATTATATAAAAATAAATAGTAGGGTAGTTGTGAAGGAGGTAGATATGGTGAACAAGTGTTGTGAAAGAACTTTTCATTCTTAGTTATATAGATAAAGGGATTTTTTCAATGGAAAAAAAATTAAAAGGACTCATGAGGATAATTTTATTATTTATCTTTATGTTAAACCCACATTTTCTATGCATCTATTATGAGAAATTGAGTAATTTAAACAATTATTGTAAATTATTCTTATAGGTGAGTAGTAGTGGAGCATCCAATCAAGTGCGGGGATGAAGGGTGTAAGTTTATTGTATAATGTAGTCTAAGGTGGAGACTCATGGAAGAATTGGAGGATTCACTAGTAGGATATGTCATCACTTAAAAAGAGTTAATGGAAATTTTTTATAGATGATTAGAAAACATAGGAGGTAGATATTAAAACAAGAACTTCCAATGTTTGAGGTAATATTATGATAGAATCTATGACTATTTATATATTGTTTTAAATTATATAGGCACATTAATTTTTCTCTATGTATCTAGTTGATGAATCAGAAACTACCAGGAAAAAGGGTTATTTCCATAGGCTAAAACTAGGGTTATAACCCTAATGACCATATATGTAACTAAAAACCATGATCATTTTGACTTTGTCCCATATTATTGTATCCTTAGGGGTATCCCCAATGACATATTCCACCCATTTTATTAGTTATATGAATATGGGGAAGGGAAATATTTATATGTGTTCTACCATAGGAAATTATCATGGAAATAATCTATAAAGATGGGCTCTTCCGATGGATTCAAGACTATAATCATGGGAATTTCCCATGGCTGTACACCTAAACACATGGTCCATGCCCATATCCATATTATAACTATATTTATCTACAATATATATATATATATATGGTTAAAAAACTATTAGTATAAAATAAGATCATCTAATACTTAATAATGTATTTTCTAATGATGAAAGATCCTAAATAGTCTATATCAAAAGTAATAATCTTAACTAATATCAGTTCCATAAGAAACCTCTCTATAACCATTGATACTATCCACAACATTAGCATCTCCTATAGAAACACCAACACCATTATCACCACCACTATTTGCGCTACTGCCATTTCTATCATTGTCCTAATCATTAACATCACCTTAAATATCTAAATCAGTACCTAGCACAAATTAATCTTTAAAAAATACAAAAATCATCATAAAAAATCACTAATCACTATAATAAACTCTAGTGAAAGTGAAGATTAAATAAAAGACATAAATTTCATGTTTTTTATTTACTGTCCTTTTTCATCACTGATACTATTTCCACCCTTTTCATTGATTATTTGATGGAAAAATTCATTTAGTCCTTTATAACTATAATAAAATAGGTTGTTAGATAAACACTACTTGAATACTTGTATCTAGATGGTATATTACTTTTCCCAAGTCGACAAAGAATCCTACCCCGATGCTCTTAACATGACACTTGTTGTAGATGATCCTCTATAAACAAATGTATGGTTCCTTTTTACCAGTTCTTTAAGTGAAATATTCTAAACAATATGTTTAATCAATTAAAACTATAAAAAAAGTAAACAATTAACTTTAATAAAAATAATAAAAACTTAAATATACTTATTATCTTTCCCCTAGTCTTATTGTTTACTAACCTTCCATATTTTTTTTCTACTTGAAAAAAATAAGCTAATGTGAGGAACACGACCTCAATACTCAATTCATTTTCTAAAAAATCTATGAAATAAAGAAGAATAAATTTTTTTATGTTTATTAATAAAAATAGTTGTTTCATATGTTAATTTTTTATTTAATGTCAAACATATATTTTGTTTAGTTGAAACACCATATTAGAACAAGCTAACATAGATATAACATAACAAATCATTTCTTTAAGGAAATAAAATTCTCAAAAAAATATGAATCTAAAAACTTTCATTGTATCATTTGAAAAAAAAACCACATTGAAAATAAAACATCAACTTATAAAAATCAAATAAAATATTAATTAAACCCATTATTAATTAATTACTTTTGTGTACTAATTCATTATAAACACATGAAATAAATGAATTTGTTCTTTTCTACAACCCCAGACACTACAATCATTCATATTATTATATTGGTAATAAAATTATTAATATAAATAATTTTTAATGAGAAAATTTTCTTTATATGTACACCCTATTTTAGTTATTCCTATTATTTAGATTAATTAATGGATATTTGCCTAATTTTAGAGATACCATAATCAAATAAAAAATTAACATGCTTACTTTATAACTAAACTAGCACACTTAAAACATGATTAATAATTATTTATAATTTAGTCAAGTTAAATAAATCTCTAATCACGTATATTTCACTTATTTATCTAAAACATTAAATTTAGGATAATCGAAGAGCACATTCTAAAAGCACATTATTTTTTATAGCTGTCTATATAGTAGTAAACTAATTATACCTAGTTTTAAAACAATTAATTTCAAAAAAATTAACATAAAAAATATATAATTTAAAAATTATGAGTGAAATATATTTTTAGACATTATTAAAGAGTATTTATTTATTTTATTTATTAAAATCCATTAAAACTAATCACATTTAAATCAAATATACATTTATAAATTAAAACTATTAAAACTTTTCAAAACCATTTTAGTCTACCCAACTACAAGTAAATGATGATAATGACTTCAAAAATAACTTGAGAAATTTAAAATAATAATAAAAATAATATTTTTGAAAATACACACTCTCTTTCCCAATGGAAAACATATAGCTTAAATAATTTTTATTTTAACTAAATATAATTTTTTTTGAAAAATTATTTTAACCCATTGTAATTCACTATTATTAAAACTTTATTAAAATTTTCATATTTTTTTTTTAAAATAACTAAAAGGATTCCAATTCTATTAAAAAAACATTTAAATAACCTAGTTTAAAACCAATATTCAAAGTGAAAAAAATAATAATTTTTGAATCATAAAATGAGTTGCTATTTATACAATAGATTATTAAATATTTTATACATAAAGGTAGTAGTTTTCTAGAAAATTTATATAAAATCCATAGTTTCATTTGAATTATACAACCTATTAGTGTATTATAAATATTTATAAAATATAGGAGTATCATAAAATTATATATACACCTTTAGAATGGAAATAGGGAAGACATGAATATAAAAATTTTAAATGATATAAGGTTAATATTTTATATGTTCATACCAAATAATTATTCTCAAGTATAAAAATATAAAATAGTTTAAAAAAATGATTAATTTAAATTCAACCACTAAACCTTTATAGAAAAATCATTATAGATCTTTTAAAATTTAAAAAATAAAATAAAGTGATCATTACCAAGAAAAATTATTTTCAAAAATTTAAGTGTTGATTAAATAAAATAAAATAAGCGTATACAAAATCTAATTAAATAGGCCACAAAATATAGTACTTTATTAAACGAATTTCGTATATATTTAATCCTCAACATTAACATAAAATATCAAAATAATATAGTATAAGTTTTATTTAAAAAATTAATTTTTATTAATCAATATAAGAAATAAAGGAAATCTCAAAAATTCATATGCCTTCTTATGATATGGAAGAGACATGGATCATAGAGTGAAAACATATTGCATGAAATTTTATTTATCCCATTTCTTTCATATATATCCTATAAACAAAGAAACATATAATTACTAATTATATATAATATTGTTAACATAAGAAAATAAAATTTTAAAAACCATTTTCCAATAAACAAATGAATACATAGAAAATTAATTGATACATTAAAATTGGATTTTTCTAATACTCGATCATATTCAAGTAATAATAAATTGAAAAATCATCAATAATTTGTATAACCTCAATCTTGGTACAAATGTTACTTTTATTTCCTATATAAAAATTATACTTGTGTGCTCTCTACATTTCACCCAACTCAATCGACCTCACATTCAGGGAATTTTGTACATCAGAGATTTTATATTGAAGTTATATTAGAAAATATTTTTGTTAACATAGTGTTTCAAATTAATATATTTAAAAGATAATTAATATTATTTACCCTTATTTGAGCACATGAATTTATCCTTATTTATTATAAAACTTCTCTCTACAATATTCCATGAATGAGAAAAATGTGTCTATCTATGAAAAGTTTCCTCATAAAACTCTTCTATTATTTTCCAATATTTCCAATTAAATACATGTACTCTTTTCAATAAACCATAATATTGGTGTACCTATTATACACATCTGATGTCTTTGTATGAGATCACCATATATTAGAAGATCCAAATTATCAAGGTAAAAAAATAATTATTAATATAATATAATATATATAAATTTACCAAAGATTTCATTGAATACTATTTTAACACATACCAAAAACAGGGTGATATGAAGTCCCATGAATTGTTGTGTCTGATGCTGGAGTAATCTAAGTATCCTATGATATAAGCAGTTGGGTATAAATAGACTTAATACTATATATAGTCTATTAAGGATACTAAATTAATGGAGAGATAAAAATTGGGGGAAGGACCTGTTAAAAATATAGTGGATATGTATATAAGAGTGGAGTGTATGAAAAATGAGGATCAATAAAAGGATGAGGACTTCAATTATATATGGTCTTAGGTATAAAAGGATAAGGAAATAGACTAGTCATCATAGAGTACTAAAAAAAGGTGATGGTATCTCTAATATATGCTTTCATGGTGAATGGAGTGGTACAGTTAGACGATGAACTATAGAATTAGGAGTGCTACGAGGATGTAATGAGTTATTTTCTATAATATTTCATAGTAACCTCTAAATCATTTTCATAATTGATCCACTGAATTGATAAATCATCCAAACATAATAAAGGTTACAATATAAATTTAAATTTGTAACAATATTTTAAAATAGATTATCAACATACCTTATCATGGTAAAACATGGTCACCTCTACATACTCATAAAGGTTATCTTCAGATAAGGAAGTATATACTCACTATGGAGATCAATGGATTTAATCCTAAATCTCTGATTCACAACTCATTCTTATGTATTTTTTTCTATATACTTATTTATACACAGAAATGGTTACACGAAAATACCAAGGAATAATATGAAACAATTAAAAATATTAAAAACATTAAATAAATCGATTATGTGACATTAAAATTAAACAATTAAAATAAATTTTTAATGAATGGATTTATCAAATTCTAAACAAATATTTCATTTTAATTTAATATTTGGTTAATAATGTGACAAATAATCACACCATTTTTCTTATTTGAATTGTAAATATATTTTTGAATGAACAAATTGATATGTGTAAATAAACATAAAAAAATTAATAATTTAATATGTATTAATGTTTAAAAAAAATATATAGAATATGTTAATGATATAAATGAAATACTTCTAAAAGTGTAATCACTATAAATTCTCCATTTCATTTCTTAGTTCAAAATCTATTTAAACAATTGTATCATCTATTCCATCTTATACAACATTTTACTAAATAATAGTGGGTTAATCCATAACATCACTATAATCCAAGTATTCATTAAAAATATGTTCTGGAATAAAATCAACACTAACAAAAAATAATTATTTTAAAAATTATTTTATATAAGAAACATTTCTAGATTGTGATGCAAGAATATAAGGCTCAACATTTTAAATTTTTCTCTTCAAAAAAATCAATTTAAATCAATAATTTTTTATATGAATAAATTTTCATGTCATCAAAGTAAACCAACAAAATCATTATTATGACTTGAAAATATGTCTTATAATATAATATGATTATTCTTTAAACAACCCAGAAATAAGATATATTTTATGATCAAGGTTGATTGTATGACGTACTTGAATATTTTTTTTGTTGTTCTAATCATGAAATTTTTTTATTGTGTTTCCATATTTGTCGTACTCCTATTTTTAATGAATTTATAGACATTTATAACTATTTCAGTACACAAATTTGACCCATTATTCTTACCAAATGAAAATCTCATGATTTTAATAGATATATTACCCATTGGTAAGATTTTAACCTAAAATATATCAATATATAATATTAAAAAGATACCTATAATTATGTTATGTATGAAACTAAGTATGTTACCTTTGATTCTAACCATGCATGATTATTTTTACTTTGAAATAGATCCTTCTTATTAATAGATAAGGAATGACAGGTTATTTTTATAATTTACATAAGTTCTCTATAAATATAGAAATAAAAAGATTGAATAATTATTAAAATTATTATATAATAAAACAAGACATATTTTTAATTTAATTTCTTAATATAATCATCAACCACACAAAAGTTAAAGAACACTACATAATGAGAAATTTATAACTATTCACTATTAAAAATTACATAGTGAAAATAAACCAGATACGACCCTTATTTAGGATATTGATGTAAATATAGGCTCAATGAGCTCATATTTATCATATTTACTTCTCATTAGGATATTAGATCAAATAGTGACATTACCCAAGTGTATTGTAAAATTATCCTTGAAATACAATTATAACATCCTAGTCTTTAGAAACCGAGAGCCATTAGTTATATTACATTATTAGTGAAAAATAAAATAGTTCCCACAAAATTCAATAACTTATTAGTCTCAGAAGACTAGATACACACATATATTATATTTGAAAACATTATATACAACATGAAAAATTTACAGGAACATTATTATCCTTTACATCATATCCCTTAATATTATACATAGTTATCTGCTAGGTTTCTTAGGGAAATGGAAAAAATAAGGTTGAACTAATATGTTATGTAATGAGTATCATACAGTAGAATATATCATAATATAAAAATGTAATAAGTGATATAAAAGTATGAAATAAAAAAATGGATCCATAATTAACTAAAATTGATGGCATTATATATCAATGATATTAAAAAAAACATGGATAATAAAAATCATTGATCTCATACTGATGGAATGCATAACTTCAGACATCAAAATATACCATCAATGCCTTATACTCACACACTATACCATTATGGGGTATAGTATAAACCAAAACACAAGATGTTTTCACATGAGACCTATTAATTCATATAGGGGCTATATAATTCCACACCCCACCCATCATCTGATTAATTCCATTGTATTCTCTATAAGCATCGACAATACATTTCATAATATTCCCTAAGGAACATATGGATGAATAAAAACATGGATATATATATAATTAAAAATATATAAATAAAGTATTTCCCCCTTAAATGGAATAATGTAGATGTCTATGAGAACATACCTTAATAAACTTATAATATGTGGGTTATCATCAAAGTAATATGAAGTGCCATTTTCAAAGAAATATAGTGGTGATGGAACATTAAATGTTTAGGGTTATCCATAGAAGATAGTAATTGGGATTAATATTTCATATTGGAAGGATAGCAAGGAAATGGTAGGAAGAATCCTTTATCATGGTTCTTAAAGAGTGTGTGGACATTCTAAATAATATCCCCAAAGAATTTATATCTAGGTGTGTAGTCATAGGCTCAGTCATTGTAAATCATAAGGATGATTGAGACAATATTAAAAAAAACCCTTTTTGAGGTAATTAACACTTGGTCAATCTATGACACAACTACATACACATTCTATTATCTAGACATGTGTGTTTTTTATATTAAACTACACACAATTTTACTTTACCAAACCATATTATGTTTTTACCACCATGGAAATGAATGTGTTTTACAATGATTTTTGTAACTCTTGAATAAAAAGAGTATGTGGGAGTGATAAAAATATACAATTTTAAATAAATTAAAATTCATCAGGAATATGATAAAAATTCTTCCATATTAATTTAATAACTACACAAAAGGAAATAGGTGGTGAATAAAACATGAATCCTAAATATTGAATATTGAGATGGAAAAACCCACTTATTGATTGGGTAGAAATTCAATCAAAACCTATTAAAAGTGAAGTATTAAAATTGATCTTAAAATATCATGAATAAAATTAATTTCATGATATAACATCTAAAATAGGTATTATAAAAATCACATAAAGTAAATTAAGTGCATAATACAAAACATGTCTCAACGAGTGGAATTTGAGAAGGAAACCCCTTAAAACTTGTCCTGATTTATATGAACATACATTAAAATAATGTTTAAAAAATATATCTATATTAATCAATTAATTTATAATCCTAATAATACCCATTTTAATTTATACTCTTTATAAATATTCAATCTATATATAAATTCTATTTATTTTCTACATCGGGTGTTTATAGTTTTGATCATTTGTACTAGTTTTATAACAGTTGTCTCCATATTCATTATTATTAAAAATTTAATATTTAACATGTTGTTAAAGATAATTTTGGAAATGATTTAAAATAATTTATAATGTTTAAAATTCCTTCCATTAGTGTTTTTTCTTTATCCTTGAAGATGAAATTGATAACAAGCATATTTTAGAGATTCTTGATAATCAAAGTGTGATTTAGTAATTAATCAATTAAATGTTGATATAAAAAATAAAAAATCCCATAAGAAATATTTATTTACACAATAATATCATATTATATCTGTAATTACATTCCCATAGTAATTAATGATATTAATTTATTGTTCTTTTGAAGTAGGAGGTTAAACTTACCCAAACATGAACATACCTTGATTTAATAAACGATTATGTGTTTTTTTAGTTGTAATATCTATAATATAGAAGAATAATGATATTATTTAATGTTTATTAATTTTATATATCATAATTTTACGGAATCAAAACAAAAATATAGCCTAAAAAAGTTATTTTACAGTATGAAGAAATCATTTTTTTCTCTTAGAACACTCTTTTGGACGGTTGAATTTACCATGGTTGTTTATTTCTCACATTTTTAATATATTTTCCAATTAATATTTTAAAAAACATATAAATTTATTAGAAAACATATTTATATGTTAAAATTATTCTAAAGACTAACCATGTAAAAAAGTGATGAAAAGAAAAAGGAAACTGATCATTCTATAGATGCAGTTGTCCACATATAAACAAGGATGATGATTTTTTTTCATAGAATGGGGAAAATGATTAATATGGTTTATTATTTTTTAATGTAAAATATGTCCTAAATATCATAATTATATATTAAATTCCATATTTTTATGATCCTTAGGTTACGAAAAAAACATGTTTCATTATTGAGGTGGTAGCCTGCACACCACACGAATAATGATTTCATTTTTTAATAGAAAAGGGAAGGGTGGTAAATGATTGTACCATCATTATTATAGAATAAAACCATATTAATTGAACCTATGTAATCATTTTAATATGTTTTAATGTAGTTTTGATAATAATTAGTCAAAATAAGTAATTTGAAATGAGAAAGGAGCTGTGAACATTTTATACCCGACTTATTGGATTATCTCCTTTACAAAGGGGGTTAAGAATTTAAGGGATGCCATTTTGAGGATACCATAACCTATTTATGGTAGATAAGAATATTTTAGAGAATATTTGGTAAATTTTGGGCTTAAATTAGTTAGTTTTGTTTTTAAGGTCAGTGAAGAGAGGGGTTCCCCTTTTATAAGTAAAAAGGGATAAGATTTTCACAAATACCTAAAACCTTTTAAAAATGGGAAGTAAATATCAAAGAAATTGAATAAGAAATTGATAAATAATGGGTTATATTAGATATAAGGTGTATAAATTATCTACTATTAAATTTTACACATGTTTTAATCATGTATTTAACTCTTTACCATTATATTTTCCACTTTTACCATTTTAAAGTTTACCACGGTAACTAGTTTTGGACTTAATAATTTATCCTTTATTCAGAAAACTATTATAGAAATTTTTACATAAATTTTAACTAATAATTAAAATTTTAAAATATATTTTATAATATTAAATTTATAAAAGTGATATAAGTTAATTTGAAAATAGTAAATGTATAACACATTAAAATAATTTTAGTGAAAAATGTGACTTATGTTTTAAAATATAAAATATAAGTTTATAAATTAAAATTTATATTTTAAAATGTATTATGTTACTTATAAAACATATTAATATTCAATATAAGGTTTTTTTTTGAGTTTTAGTTTATTCTTATTTTCTATAAATGTCTTAAAATTCATGGTTTTAACAAAAATGGTATTTACAATATTCACAAAAAATAAATCTTTTGGAAAATGTCCTAAAATTTCATCTTAATATAATATATTTATAATAAATTAAAAAAATTAGTCTTATTTTGTTAAAATAAAATTCTAATATTAAAAAATTACACTTTTAAATATACCGATGAATAAAGGATCCTCCGAGTGCGCAATGTGTGATAGTTCAAGATATGATGTTTTCCAATTACTGTATGGTCATAGATATTATATTAACCCCCTAAATAATTTACTCCTTGAAATTGGGGTATATATTAACTATTTAATAAATATGGATATTCCCACATCATATCTTCTTTAGGATATCTTGTTTCCTATTTTAGTTTTTGGTTTCTTCAAATGAATTTCACACATCGAGTTGTCCGATTTTACAACACTTGATATCTAATGTCAGGAATATAGAAATGTTCTTCATTATAAGAAAATTAAGGATCTAAATTCACTATCTCAAGTGCGAGAACATTAATTGGATATTTAATTTACTTCCTTTTTAATGAAACATAGAAAAAATCATGCACTATAAAATATTGGGCGGTATATCCAATCAGTAAGCAACAACTCTATTTCTATATAGTATTTCAAAAGTCCTAATATACCTTAGGTTTAACTTCCCCTTTTTAAAAAATATTACAATTAACTAACACAAGGAACCCTTTAATAATACATAATAACCCACTTGAAATTCCATGTCTTTATTTTAATTGCAAGCATAACTCTTTTTTCTTCTATGGACTACTTTAATATGATCTTGAATAGTCTATACTTCAACAGTTGTCTCCTCCACAATATTTGAGTTAAATAGATTTATTTCTCTAAATTATTCTTATTAGGTTGGGTTTTTACACCTCTTCCCATAAAATTCTTCATATATTGACATTGTCTGCTTAAATAGACGCTATTGTTTCATGAAGAATCCAACAAAGGTAGATATTTATCCCACATAACATGGAATCCAAGAGAACATGATCTTAGTATATCTTCCAATGTTTGGATAGTAATTTTAAACTTCCCATTAGTTTGGGGATAGTATGAAGTTCTTAAATGTATCTCAATTTCATAATCCCTAGGAAGTATCTTCCATAATTTTTATGTGATTTAAGGGTTACAATTTGATACAACTTATAGAGGTACCCCATGAAGCCTCTTGATTTCATTGATATAAAATCTAATAAGGTTATTAAGGGGTATATTTTCTATTATCACTAATAAATTAGAAGACATAGTGAGGAGATAAACAATGACCCATATAACATCATTCTTCCTTGGAGTCTTTATAATTCAAATGAAAAGGTCCATTGAAATATTTTCCCACTTCTTATAGGTATAGGTAGAGGTTTCATGGATCTTTTAATATGTTGTATTTCCAACTTTACTTAATGGAATACTAATAATCTAGACACATAGTCTAAATCTTCCCACTTCATACCATCACAATTTTTTCTCTCTTAAATCCTTATACATTGTTGTGCTACTAGGGTTTATAGAGAAATATGAGCTATGTTCTCCATCTTGACATTACCTCTTTAACTCCAGTATATATGGTAGACATAACCTCTTTCCAAACATCAATGCTCCATCTATATAGATGAAGTTTGTCAATTTACCATTATTTAATATTTTAATATTCCTTTATAAGTTTTTATTATCATACTAGGAAATCTCTTTTATTTATAATAAGGATATTTTAACAATTTCTTATAAAAGAAATTATGTATACCCTTTCCTAAAAATCACTATATCCAACTTTACTAGATCTATTTATGTAGGATCCTTGTTAATACTCATCATGGTAAAAATTCCATGGTCCCTTCTACTTAATTCATTAAATACCTTATTTTATTTCCCAATGAGGCAGTGTATCAAGAAATCAAAGTCTATAAGTAATTCCAACCATATTATTTGCCTCATGTTGAGATTCTTTTGAGATAAGACATAATTTAGAATATTTGGTATATATATATATAATTTTCATAAGAGAGGTAGTGTCTCCATATTTTCAAAGAAAATATTATAGCTTCCAACTCAATTTCATGAGTTGTATAGTTTTTTTCATGGATTTTAAATTTCATTGATGCATAGGTGACCACCCTATCATTCTGTATAAAGAAAAATCTAATTCCTTTTTTTTAACAAATTACTATATATTTCAAATAATTCCTTAATTTGTGGTAAAATTGATATAGGTTTATTAATCAGTATACTATTTAACTCTTGAAAACATTACTCACATTCCCTTAAACACCTTTATTTAACCTGTTTACATGTTATCTTGGTTAATGGGTTGGAAAAATAGGTTTAATGTTGAAAAAAAATGCGGATAGTAACCTACTAAACCCATGAAACCTCAAATCTTAGTTATTTTCTCTTGTGTAAGACATTATTTGACTTCTTTTTTTAAAGGGTTAATAGTTATTCCATCCTTGAAGTTAATATGGCCATGAAAAGAAATTTAATTGAGCTAAAAATCACACTTACTATATTATATATATATATATATTCCCTTTTTACTGAGGGTATTTATAATTATTTGTAAATGACTCTCATGATATTCATAAATCATTGATCATATCAAGATATCATCAATAAATACCACTATAAATCCATCAATATAATCCTTGAGTATTGTATTTATCATATCCATAAACATAGATGGAGCATTAGTCTATTAAAAGGGAATTACCATAAGGTCATAATGTCTATACCTGGTTTGAAATGTCATTTTCTATATATCAACCTTCTTCACCCTTATTTGATGAAAAACATAGAGAATATTTATCTTTGAAAGGTATTGGGATTATTAAATTTGATCAAATAAGTAATCTATTCATGGTAAAAGATTAGTATATTTATAGTAATGTAATTGATCTTCATATGATTTATGCACAATCTCATAGACCCATCCATATTTTTCCTAAATAAAATTGGGTCTCCCCATAGTGAAACATTATGTATTATTAATCCCTTATCACAAAAATACTATAGCTATTTTTTAAACTCAACCAACTCCATTGATTATATTATATAGGGAGTTTTAGATACAAGACAATCATTAGAAATGAGTTTAATTATGAAATCATATTCACACCTAGTTGATGACCAAGTAATTATGTCAAAAAAATACATGATTTTTTTAACATGGGTACATAATTTATTCTTAGGATATATTCTTTTTCCATAGACCAGGAAATATCTTCCTCTATTCCCAGAATTTCATTAAGGAGAGATATTAGGGGATGATATAGATATGATTTAGTTAATGAAGTCTCTAGTATAAAGAAAAAAGACTCTACCTCAACTTTGAAAATCGTAATCTTATTCTCTGGGTATTAAGTTTTTTAATTATACTTTGAAAACTAATCCATACCAATAATCCCATCAAATCCAACCATATGTATAATAAAATTTCATTAAAATAGGGTATTCCAATGAATAATAATTATAAATGACTAACATATATTTTTTTCAATATTATTTTCACTCAGTGTCTTAATTGAAAACTCCCCTACTATAATTATAGAGAAATATTTGATGGTTTTGGAAAATATAGAAAATATTAAAGAGATATAAGATCCATAATAAAATAAAAAATAATCTAACTTTGAGGATATAATCAAATTACATTCTATCACATCATTAATAACTTGAGATTTAGCTGGGGTAATCATATAAGATTGGTTATGATCTATTGACCTTTTATGAGGTAAATTTCATTGATTTTAGTTTCATTGGTTCACATAATTTCCATTCTCCTTATAGTTAAATCATTTAATATAAATATCTTCTTATATGAAATAATATTTGTGAGCATGATGACATTTTTCTCTTCACTTGTAACAAACTCCTACCACAGTCCTGTAATCCCCAAGGTGTTTCTTCCCACAATTATCACATGTGGTATATCCCATACTTTATTTACCTTTGATGGAATGTTCTTCCCATGATTCTCAACCAAACTCTACTTCTCTAAATTTGACTTGAATACATACATCCTAGATAACTCCTTTTTCATCTTAATGGTGCTTGAGATTATATACTAAAACTTTTAAATGGTATGAGATACCCACAACTATAAAATTCTTTGATTTTACCCCTCAAAGAAACAATAAATCTTATTCTATGGTCTATGCATATAGTATATATCATATATAGAAAACTTTGTAAAGATACCCTTATACATAAAAAAATTTCCTCATCCTTTTTTTCTAAGACTGAGGAATTATCTTTATATTTATGCTATTTTCTCATTAGGAAATAATTTTTCATAGAATAACTCATCAAAAGTTAACCATTCCTTGTTATTTATCTCGTCTTTCTCTTTAGTGTTTTGAATAAGTTACCACCATTATTCCACATCTCCCTTTAGATGATATAATAATACAATAAATTTTTCCTTTTCCCTACTTCCCAACATGAGAAAGATATTCTCCTAGGACTTGATCCATTGTTCAAATACCAATTTATTAGTTGTCACACTAAATTCTAGAGGTTTTTGTTGAATGGAGTGGTATAACATAGTTACACCATATTTTGGATCAACATATCACTCTATACGGGAAAGATTATTTTTTAATACTAGGGTTAGATTACCTAACATGTTCATTGAAATAATCAAGGGGAACATCCCTTTATTGACTATGGGTATTGAAAAAGTTCTCATTCCTCCTATTAGTCACCATATTTTTATAATGGAATATACATAATTAGATCATGATATTAAATTATAAAATAAAAATAAAAATAATTCTTTTAAAATGTTCCCTAGAAATATTGAGGGGTTTTCATTGTACATTTTCTATATAAATTGGTTCCTCTAAATATAGTCCCTAGGTTTCCTAATAAACTTTCTCTTATACCAAATGCAATATCCAGAATTCTGGAAACTCTAGGCTTGTAGTTATATTAAATTATTATTACAAAATAAAAGAGTTTCCTTAGGATCCAACAACTTAGTATCCTTAGAATAATAGATACAAATACATTACATTTTAAAAAATAAGATACAACCTGACCACATTGTGAGAACATTTTTATCCCATCCATCATAACCTTAAATTTTTCACATAATTATTCATTAGGTATCTTAGGGAAAGGAAAAAAATAATAATGATATCAACTGAAAAATATCATAACATAAACATGAAATAAGTGATACAATAGGAAAATATAAACAACATGAGACCATAATCAACTGAAACTGATGGAAGGATTATCCAGGAAAATAAATTAAAAAATGGATAATAATAACCATTGATATCATAATAATGGAATGCATAATTATATAAATCAAAACATGCAATGGAGTCCTTTTTTAAAGAAAATATATAGTTATGAGGAGAGGTATAGACCAAAACACAACATTTTTTATATCGTGACACCTATTGATGCATTAAGGGGATATATAATTATAGACCCTACTTTCTACTTGATTAAGTCTAATGCATTCTTCATAAGATTCAACATTAAATTTCATACCATTCCATAAGGAACCTCTTGATGAATAAAAACATAGCCATCCATATAATGAAAAATTTAGAAACAAATGGTTTCCCATTCAATACAATGATGTGGATATTTAGAAGGACATCCCTTAATCCACTTTGAAGTTGTGGTGTATCATAAAAGTAACAAGAAATACTAATATTAAATAAATATAGTGGTGTGGGTACTTTTAATAGAATGACTTACCCATGGAAGATAATAGTTGTGTTTATTAGTTTGAATTGGTGGTATACCAATTTATTTTTATAAAAAAACCTTCATCATGGTTTATAAAGACCATGTGGATTTTCCAAATCCTATCCCCTGAGAGTGTCTATGAAGGTGTGTAGTCTTAGACCTGCTCATTGAGCATTAGAGTGATGATTGAGTCAATGATCAAGAAACCATTTTCAAGGTGATTACCCCTTGAAAAATATATTCTATAACCACGTACACATTTCATTATCCAAATATGGATTTATTTTCTCGGAAACTACACACTTTTACTTCACCAAAACTTAGGATGGTTTTTTCACCATGGAAAATATTAAATTTTACAACAATTTTGGTAACTCTTGAATCAAAAGAATATGATGGATAAATAATAATATGGTATTTTAAATCCATTAAAATTCATGAGTAATATAGTAAAAATTAATCCATGGAAATTTATTCACTACAAAAAGGAAATAGGTGTTGAATATAACATGAGTCATAAATAATAAAAATTGAGAGGGAAAAACCTACTTTTGGATTGGGGAGAAATTCAATAAAACACACTTGAAATAGAGGGATTAAAATTGATATTAAAATACCTTGAATGAAAGTAATTTGATTATATAAAAATCTTAAATAGGTAGTATATAAACCATATAAAGGAAATTAGGTTCATAATACAAAACAAGTCTCAAAGAGTAGAATTTGAGATGGAAAAACATTTCATCTTGTTCTTATATTCATGAAAGCACTTTAAAATCCTATATAAAAAACACAGATATCTTAATAACTTAGTAAAAAATCATACTCATATATATTTTCATTTATACTCTCTATAAATAGTCATTCTCTATATAAATTCTATTTATTTTCCACATCAGGTGTTTATTTGATCGTCTATTCTAGTTTCATAATAGCGGTGTTAGTATTCATTCTTAAAAATATGATCATTTTTAAAAAGTTATTAAATTTATTATTATGGATTATTTATATGATTTATGATGTAGAAAATTCATTTCAAGAGTGTTTTAGACATTATCCTTGAAGTTGAAAATGATAAGAAGCATGTTTCAGTGATTCTTGATGATCAATGTGTGTTTTCTTAATTAATAAACTAAATATTGATATAATATCTCATGAACCAAAAAATAATTATTTATACATTTTTATAATATTATTATAGTCATTATTTCCCCATATTCATTCTTTATATAAATTCATAGTATAATTCAGTTAGGTGGTTAAACAGACCCAAACATTAACATACCTTGATTTAATGGATGGTTATGAAGTGGTTCAACTATAATATATGTATATCAGAATTATAATGATCTTATTTGTCATTTATTAGTGTGATATATCATAATTTTAGGGAATTATAATAATAATATAACCTATAAAGTGTTATTTCATAGTACTAAGAAATCCTTTTTTTATCTTAGAATACTATTTTGGATGGTTGAATTCACCACGGTTGTTGATTACTTATATTGTTGATAGTTTGTCCAATTTATATTTATTTATAATTAATGACTTCAAATATGTCATATTTTTTTCCATTAAAAATATTTTCATGACCAACTATATAAGGTGGTGATGAAAATAAAATAGAAATCGATCCTTCTATGGAGGCGACAGTCCACACATATACATGGATAATGATTTAATTTTTAATAGAACGGGGGAAAAGAGTAATATGGTGTATCATTTTAAAATATTTCATAAATATCATAGTTATATATTAAATTCAATGTTATTACCATCCTTTTAAGGTGGTTACCAAAAATTAAACATGTTTCATTGTGTATGTGGTAGTTCGCACAATGCATATATGCTATTTTTTTCTTAACAGAAAAGTGAATGGTGGTTAATGCTTGTACGATCACTATAATAACATAACATATTACTAATGATACTCATTTTATCCTTTTAATATTATGTAATGTAATTTGAGGAATAATAAGTGCACATAAAGAAATTGATATGAAAAAGGGGTGATAAAAAATTTATACCTCATTTATTAGATTATCTTCTTTGGAAATGGGGTTAATAATTTGAGGGATGTTATTTGAGAAGAAAAAAACCTCCTAAATGTTTTGAGAAATTTTTAGGAGAAGTTGGAGTAGATTTTTGGATGAACTAACTGGATTGTTGTTCAAGGGGAAGTGAAGAGAGGAGTGTCCCTTTTATACGTGAAAAGGGACGAAATATTTGTAAATACTAAATTTGTTTAATAATAGGAAGTCACTATCAATGAAAGTAGCTCCAAATTAATTAATAATGGGTTGGAGAATATATAAGGTTGATAATTCATCTACTGTTTAATTTTAGAATATTTTAAACATGTTTCCAACTCTTTACCATTATATTTTCCACTTTTCCATTTTATTTTTTTTACTGTGGTAACTAGTTTTTATCTTAGTAATTAATCCTTTATACCTAAAAATAAAATTGAACTTATTACATAATTTTTACCAAGTAATTATAAATTTAAAATAAATTTAATAATATTAAATTTATAAAGGTTTTATAAGATAATTTTAATATAGTAAATTTATAATAAATTAAAACAATCTTACTAAAAAATGCGACTTGAGTTTAAATATATCAAATATTAGTTTATAAATTAAAAATAATATTTTAAAAAAGTTTAATGTTACTTAAAAAATAGATATTTATCATGAATTTTTTTTGAGTTTTAGTTTATTCTTATATCCCAGTGATGTTAGAAACATCATGGTTTTAACAAAAATAGTTTTTGAACAATTCACATAAAAATCGATCTTTTTGAAAAAATAGAAAAATTTATTCTTTAGATAAAATCATTATGAATAATTTATAAAATAATTTTATTTTTTTAAAATAAAATTATGAAAATTATAAATTATTCTTTTAAATATAATCATGAATAAATTCTCTTCAAAGTGCGCATTGTTTGATAGTTCAGGATAAGATGTTTACTAGATATAATAGGGTATCCAGTATTATACCTCTGGTAAATATAATTTAAAAATGGATCCTTTAGGATTATTATCATTCATCATATAATTTTACATCAAAAAATAATTCTTTTAGTAGGAAACATCCTATAACATTGAATAAGACCACCAGAATGGACTTTTTTGGAAATATATATAGCCAAATGTAACATAAATGTGAAAAATTCTAAAGTATTTTTTTCTAAGTCATAAATAATGATCAATAAAATTTTTTACAATTCATTGAAAAAATTATACTAAAAAATTTAGTATAAATGTATCAATAAAAGTGAAATAACCTATTAAAAACCATAAGATATTTATTTGAAAGTAAATTTTGAATGATAATGAGAATAAACTCATGTAATAAGACATGGTAGTCATAAGTTTTAAGAGATTTTAGTTTGACTTTACAATGCCTCTGTCTAGATCACTCGAACAACACCTGATAAGGGGTGCTACAAGACCTCAGGTATGCATCTATATACGTAAAAGTCTACTTAATATCATTAATATCCTTCAAAATTCACGAGGAGACTATTCCCTATAAAATAATGATTGAGGGTCATGATCAAGACTACTAAAATTTTGTGTGACCTTCCCATTTAACAGACTTCCCAAAAAATACCTATAAATAAATAAGGGTTCCAAGAGGGACCTAAAATTCCATAATATAAAGTGATAATCTATATAAATGATACAATAATATATAATAGAGTGACAACAAATAATATTGAATCATCATGTAAATAAACAATTACACACTGGCCAGTACACATGATGAACAATAACTAAAAATAATCTATCCTATGAACCAAATCACATAATAATCATATTTAATCCTTTTCCTCTTTAAGTTGTCATACTTTTACCAAATTATAGATCCAAGTAGTTCCTTTTACCAAATAAAAAACCTGATGTTTTACTGACTTACATTGAAGCCCATACAATGTATGTTGGTATGGGGTGAGTCCAACGACCCTATAGAAATATTCAAGGACTGAAAAACACATAGTTCTATTGTGATCAAGTGAATGTTCATGAAATACATATGAGTTTTACTAAAAATTCCCCTGAAACACACTCAGATGAAAATATACAACACAATTAATATGAAAGCATATTCATGAGGTTATAATGAGCTAATCAGGCCACCATGACACCATGAAACCTAAACATACATGAATCATATCTATTAAAGATGGAAGGGAGATTCAAATCACTCCACATATAATTAACCATACCCAATGACTCTAGGTAGGGGTACTATACTGAGCCCTACCCATACCCTAATATATAGGGAAAAGAGCCATACAATGTAAAGACCACTACCCTCTCACCCAGGATTGGTCTCATTTACCACCTCAGTAATATCATATCAAGTCTCACCACTACCATATCTGTATGAAAGCTTTAAATGAATAATATTTGACCACTAATATCTCACTATAGTTGATCCCTATAAGTACACTCTTGCTAAGGGAAATTCCATTCCTAATGATCTTGACAACTACCATCTTACTCAAGGGAGGGACTTATAACACATTTAATTGTATCCTTTGATTAGTAGGGGGATATATCCTCATACACCACCCTATCACTCTGTATAGGGTCACAACCATCATTCCCAAAATAAACAAATATCCAATAATCACACCATTTTCACAGACTCACATAACAACAATAGGGAACATAACCCATATCCAACTCACTAGCTCATCACCTGATGTAACTGTATTTCAACACCCATCCCCACACATCCAATTTACATATAGAATTGCTAGCTAAAGTCCCCAACCCACCAATAAGGAAGTCCACTAGGATTTTTAGACCCTTACACACCCTTTAATGGATCAACTATATCAACCCAACCCAACCTGATATTTGGTACCAAAATCTAACATCATCGATCAATATAAAAAATAATACAACATCACACAACATGATACATTCCACACAACTAAAAATAGAAATTATAATATGTTTTTTAAAAATGGAAATCATCATTAGAAGGTCAAAATGACTAATGAAAATCAATTCAAGTGATTGATAGTTTTCTTTAAAAATCTAGTCAACACTCTTTAAAAATCATTTAGACAAGGCATCACATGTGGTATTTTACCTACTATAGGCCCTTGGACAAAATCTTATCATTTTTTTTTATAAAAACCCTATTTTTATTTTGAAATAAAATTTCAAAACCAATTTCATAAATCACCCCATTTCCTTTGAAAATTTAAATTCAGTTCCGTTTTTAGAAGAACATTTTAAAATAGAAACCTCTTTCTCATTGAAATCTAAATCACTCCACCAAGAAAACCATAAAGAGATCCACTAAAAATCTTTCAACTAGGGTGCCACCATAAAATCATTTAACAAGCTATTCAGTCCATATTAACTATTAGGACATATGATCCCATCCAAGTCTATGGGTATGATCACACAAGGCATGAAATATACTGACAATAATAATAATAATAGAACATGAACCTAAAATTACCAGTCAAGTAATGGATTCAATAATGTCAGAACACATACCTCAAATGATGAAACAAACATCATACATGATCTTGTACCTACATCCACTAAATAGATGAGCACCTATCTCATCATCAGTATCACTAAATTAATAAATCAAACATTTAAAACCAAAATCCCATGTCAACATAACTGATTCCAAACTCACCAGAAGACCTCATGAACCTAAACCCATGATAAATGTGGTAAAGTCCACTCTCATCATGAAATTGGACCCAAGCCATAAAAAACACCCAACTTTTATCACTGAATATATGAAAAAATTCACCAAAAATTACTAAAAACAAAAAAATAAATCCACATGTTACATGCATCATGTAAAGAAATGAATGGAAATATGAATATCCCTCTACTAGGACCTCCTATATAAGTCATAAACTAGAACCCCATGAATTGGGATTATCCCATTATGATCTAATGGAATTACAACCCTGAACCCTAATAAGGTGAACCAAAATAAAAAAGAGACAAGGGGAAAGGAATAAGGGGTTGAATTAGAGAGACCATACAAATAATCCATCTAATTAAAACCAATCAAATGATCTAGATAAAGGGATAAAAAAGGGAAATTCAATTCTTAGATAAAACACAAAATATATATGAATATGGACATGTATGGATGTTACAAAAAAAATGTAGAAATTGAAACTCACACTCCCCTCTCTAATGAATATATTTTTATTATTCAATCATTGTTTATTTCCTTCGATATTGAACTATAAAAGTAAAAAAAACATCAAGGAAGAAGGTCCATTCATTAAAACTATAATAGATAGGGGAATTAAAAACAACATCCTAAAATAAATTTCTAACATAAAACTAAACTTAATTACTAGGAAGCAAATAAAATATAAACACTTAGAAAGTAATAAGTAACATAGTTATACCCTCAAAATAACTTTTATTAGGGTATTTATTATTAACATTTACCATTATTAGATAATTTGAGTGTATTATAAAGATAACTATCTTTTAATTAATAAATTTGACATAGTTGGTTGTCTATGGTATCTTTTTCACAACTATTTATTGAAATAATCTTGAAATTTTGAAGTGGTAAACCAAATCATGAAATATTGAGTGTTTTGAGAAGAAACAAAAAATATTTAAATATCTAGTAATATTATTTTTACTTGAGATACTATTAATAATCTTTAATAAATTATATAGTTTAATCAGCCTTAAACACTTATTCTTTTACTTCTTATTACTATTTTATGATATTTATTTATTGTAGCAGTTTATTTGTTTAAAATTTAGTTTTTTGAAATTACATATATTTAATAAGGTTCATGAAAAATTTAGAAGTTGTCACATCCTCTTCCTTATCCTCCCAATCCTCATCATATTATTATTATTATTATTATTCACTCTAGTTAATAAGTTTGATGGTGATTTCCCTAGAAATATCATAGATAAATTCAACTTGATAATTATAAGTAAGAAATTCCTTTGATTAAACTTTTGGATCAATAGTTATTTCAAATGGAATTTCTATTCCTTAAAAAAATTAAACATATTCCTTGGTTTTAATACTCAATTACTCAGCTTACTTGGATCTCCATTCTAAGTATTTTAATCCCTCTTTGAATTTTATTTCATTGGTTTGAGGAATAGTTCATCTAGATTCATGTGCAGTAGTGGTATCTATAATTGAACTTGTATGTCCCATCCTTGGAAATAGTTTTTCTTATTGAGAACATTAATTTTCTATTAAAATTTTTCTAATTGAATTACTATTCAGATAATGGGATTCATTTGTCTATTCAAATTGAACACACAAACAAAAACAAAAAAAATTAAAATAGTAAAACAAAAGAAAAAACAACCTTAAACTATTATAAAATACATAAAAATATTAGAACATAATTTTTATAAATTATTAAATTAATATCCTAACCTAGTCCTCGACAATAGTGTAAGAAATTGATATTCTTGGAAGGAACTATTAGTTCCTCCCTAATGATACCTATTTAGAAATTTATAATTTAAAAAACAAAAAATCACTAAATCAACAATTATTTAGTATAAGATATTACAATTCTGAGGTTTATCACACAAATATAAGGAGAATAAAACAATAATTTAATAATAAATACCTAAACTATAAATTAATATAGAAAGGAAAGCTAAACTACTTGGTATGTGAGTTTGAAGCCAGTGGATTAAAATATTAAAAACAAAGCGTACCAATCATATTATATTTATGTTCATTCACTTGTTTTTATAATGTTTAAATAATTAATACTTTTTTTATCAGAATTTGGTCTAAGTCAACTCTAAGGTTGGGGTGACTACTATCTATCTTTCCTAAACTCCCATTTTTCTTATGGTCATGTACATAGGTTATTCAGTGAGAAAGGAAACCTAAAACCATATTTCAAAAAATAATTCTATCCCACCAAATTTTCTTAGAGATGGATTAGTTTTAGTGGTTTTTTATATAATGCTCCTTTAATTAACATGCAATGGTTATGTAATGAAAAATAAGAAAGAGATGGAAAAAGAGTGTTGAATGAAAAATCTTAACTTTAATTAATTATAAAAAATTAATTAAACTAGAAAAATTAAATTTAAAATAATTTATTTGTTTAAATAAAGCAACCATATCATTCTCTCCTTGAGAGGGATAAAAAAAATTATAAAAAAAAATTACAGCAGCCCAACTTAATGAAGGACTCTGTGACAGTATCACCTTACTTCAGGTATGAATTCTCCCCTTTTGTAGTGTCATCCCATATCATAAACAGGAAAATAAAAATGTTATATCCTTAATTTAAATATCTTTTATCTCTACCAAACTATATCCCAGTCATGTGCATGGCGGGCGATTGGGTAAAAAATTACAAATCAAAAAGTTTGAAAAATCAAGTCAAAGAATAAATCTATTTTTATACCATATGGTTGTCCCTTCAGAAGTTTAATTTCGTAATAGATCTAGTTATATTAAATATTAATATACATTTATTCTATATATTTTTTTTAAATTTTATTGAATTCAAATAATGGATGAAAATTTTATATTCTGATCATTGAAGTAAGGTCTAAATTGATGAATCTAGTCGAACATTGATTCTTTGGACCACTATATCCATAAAACATTATTATTTGGTCAGGTTTATTTTAAAAAAATATGTATCCAAATATATTAAGTGTTTTTCACAAAATTTCAAATAAAAACATGATAAAAATTATATTTTATGAATAAAATACTTTAGTTGAATTGAAATGGAATAACTACAATTTCAATTCCATTTCTTAGCCCATCCTCAAATTAAAAATTCCTATTAAAAAATTACATAGTAAAATATGGATTTACCAATTAATACCCAGCATGTATAAAGATAATTTAAAACCAATAATTAATCCATTTTACAATTTAAACCAAATTATTATTATAATAAAATTGTAACAACTACACTTAAATTAATAAACTAAAGAATTATAAGGGAAATATGACTTAATAATGAATTATATTTACACATTTTTTATTTAAAATTTATGCATGAAAATTATAGATATCAATAGGATTCCATAAATAATCTATTCCATTCCTTTTATAAAATATACCTTAAATAATAGTTTGAAAAAAGAGAGTAGAAAATAGATTTCATACAAGTATTAGTACTAAAGGGAAATATTTTTTTATGTTATATTTCCTTTCTAAAACAATTTATTTTTTTGGAAAACCAATCATTCCATTATTCCACTTATTAGAAAATATGTTTTTTAAACCTAAGAACTCCTAAGGAAATAAAAAAATACTTAAAAGGTTTTTAACAATAGAAATCCATTTATTTTTTAAAAGTATATTTTAGAAATAAACCATTCATGATTTTTTATCCATTGAATAAGTCCATTAAATTTTTCTCAAAATATATTAATTAAGAGCGTGGGAAGGGATAATAAAAAAATAATATGAAAGAAACAATTATGAATTAAAATTCATATGAAATACATCTTTAAATAAGAAAAATCATACCTTAGACATTAACATCAGTTACATAATAAAGATCAACATTTTAGATAAAAAAGAACTAACATATCAAAAATTTCATAATATAAACTAATTCACATAAAATGGAACATTGGAAAACACCATAGTAACTAACAATATAATACTTCTATGTGCTCAGCTAGAACCAATTTTTGATCTATATTGTATTCATATTAGAAAAAAGCATAATTTAATCTCACTAGCCATGCCAAGAGGCACCCCCCATATTTAGAGTGAAATACCAACTAAGGGATACTAGAAAGTGTGTAATATCAATAAGTATAAAATCCATTTATCTATTTCCACTTAGATACCTAATGATTCATATGATGTTTCTAATGTGATGCAGGGAAAAACATGATATCACAATGTAACATTAATATAATAAAAAATTTAAACCCATAACTCACCTCTAATAAACCTTCAAAGAATATCCCTTTCTAATAATTAAAATAAAACAACAAACCATTATTTTGATAGAAACTATATTACCAAAAATTAAAACGAAGGGGAAACCCCATCAAGGGTTTTATTTTCCTAGTAAAAATAAATAATATGTTTTCCAAGATGGATTTTTTTGTAAAATAAATTGAACGAAAAAAATTAATCTTAGGAGGTGAATCAAGAGTCAAGAAATAATTTTAATACAACATGGAAATATATAAAACCTAATTCAAATATAAATAATTAAAATATATAATCAAATTTATACACATAATCACTAATTCCATTTCATAAAGAAAACATAACTTTAAATTAAATGAATAAAACTAAAATAATCGAATACCCAATTTTAGAAACTAATACAACCCAGAAACTATTTAAAAATCCATTTATTTATAATAAAACCCACATTGGAAATTAGTCACTCATTTTTTCATCATAAAAATGAATTTATAATAAAAATATTATTTTATTTTTAAATAACCCAATTATGCTATATGAAAACAAACTGAAATGTTAATTTTATTTGGTAAAAAAATTATGGATTCAAATTTTACATTTATTTTGAAAGAAATCAAAGTTTAAAATCCATGCACTAAAGGAAATCCTAAATAAAATAAATATAATGGAAAAAAAACCCCAACTAGTGGAATCAAGTCACTTTAAATGAAATATAGTAAAAATTTTTACTATAAGGATTTCAAAAACCTTATAATGAAATAATATCTATTTTAGAAAATTCTATAGATGAGGTTTGATTTATATAACGACTAGGGTTAGAGTATAAGGTAGAATATGAGATAATAATGGAATTGTAGAAGAATAATGATAGGGCCAAAGATTAAAAAGAGAGTTTATCTTGAATAATCCACATGAAATGATGGAAGAACACCATAGAATCATAGAGAAAACATGGGAAAAATAAAGTAAGAGATAAGGGATTCTGAAACTCTCATGAACATGTGATAAGAAAAATAATGGGGCCCCTTAATAAAAAGTAAAAAAAAAGAAAATGAAGATTTAAATTAATGAAAAATATGAATGGTTTACTAAGAAATATTCTAGTCATGTGAGGGTACTATACTCTACTAGAAACATGACCAAAATTATTTTACATACTTCCCATAATAATGCACCGAACATGTATTAGCTATATGAATGGAAATTTATACAAAATACAATTAGGTTACATGGTTACCCCTTACTATACACCAATTTTGAATCTTAATAAAATCTAAAAAATCTCAAAAAATCTTATCAAAACTCCATAAAATTAAAGAAAATAAATAATTACTTAAAATAAATCAAAAAAGTCACATTGATGAGTCATATTTAAGGATACCATCCACTGATATTTTCTAAGGTTCTTATTCTTTCCTTAAAAATGATCAAAGGTCATCTGATTTTTCCTATATGTATGATGCATCAATAAAAACCATAAATTATACTTAATGTTGAAAGATCACCAAATTTTTAATTTCATAGAATGTGTAATTTTCCTAAAATTAAGATAAGATAATATAATTTTTTACTCAATCTGGAATCATTCCATAATCAGGTAAATAATTTATCATACACAAAAGTTTCATAAACAGCATAATATACCCTTTTATAGATGAATAATATTCTTTCACACTGATTGAGAACATTTCCTTCAATTAATTTCATAATGGTTTAAAGTGTATATCAATTACATTTCAATGATTAGTGGGTCTATATATCAAAATACTCATGAAAATTAATTTAATCTTTAAAAATATTTATGTTTAACCATTTTAAATGTGAATAAAGTTAGGTCACATACTGTGTGATGTATGAATTTATAGAAATAGGTTAAATGTATCACATGATAATAACAATCTAACATTCCATGCATTACCTAGAAAATCAAGAAATTTACTATAAAATCTATATCATGGTAATCAATCCAAAGGATAACCTATTTCAACACTATCTTTATTTTTTTCATTTTCATTCCATCACATATATATGTTGTCATTTTTTGGGATAAAACCCTTTTTTAAGTCTCAAAATTAAATGAAAATTCTAAATAAATTTATTTGGTACATGATATTTGGTTATATCATTATTATCCCTCCATTTTGATGTACCACAAAATTTTCCCTCATTAAAATTTCCTTCCAAAATAAAACAAATGTTTTGGTCATGCATGGATCTTAGTAGATGGAAATCCAAATTTTTGAATCAACATTGATGTCATGTAATCATTTTTTGAGATACATGGATAATCTAGTAGTATGTCTTTAAAAAAGGTAAGGATATATTCAATCCCAAAATTATTAAACCCATACTAGTTTTCCTATGATCTAATCACATTAAAAACCGATGTATTTTCAGTTTTACTTATGCTCAATATACTAGGGTACTGGAATTTTATATTATCTTTTTATCTTACTCAATATCTATATGAAGTGTTGTCTAGAGAAACAAATGGAATCAAAGTTTTTTATATCAATCTTTCCATTTAATTCAATTTCATTCTATTATTAAACAGTTTATCTATTGTGATACCAAAAATGATAGTTAATTTTATTTTTTTAAGATATGGTAATTACCTTCCTAACAAGTTAACCATGGTCTTCCAACACAATCTAAGTAGGGGAATCAAATGAATCCTCCATAGTAAGAATTATTGGTTGAAAAATACAAAAGTAAATATAACTTATTCTCAAACCATCATTGATATAATTAGTATTTTTCATCTAAATTCTATCTATAATAATATAAAAAAATAGATAGTTATTAAAATCAATGAATTTCAATAACAATTATTCTATAAAAATAGAATACCTCATCACACATTAATTAATTTTCATTTAAAATTTATTTTCTAGAAAATCATTTAATGGTATATTGAAATTTCATCACCAATCATTATAAATGTATTTTTTTTCTAAAATAAAAAATATAAAAAAATATAATAATATTAAATTTCCTAGTGGATTGTGTAAAGACACTAGGGTGGGGGGATCAATATTCTATACTTTTATTGAGATTTATTATTATCTATAACTATCCCCAATTATACTTGAACCTTTATCACAAGTAATAGTTAAGAATATTTTGATTCAACCTCAACCCTCACATTAGTATTCAATAAAAAAGAATAATAAAAGAATCACATGATTTTTTTACATGTTTAACTACTTTATGAAAAGCATACTCCTTGTTGTGTTCAAATATTTTATCATGTTAAAAATTCTATTACTACTAAAGATTTATAGTGATTACATACCACATTCTTCAGTTTACCATAGGTTGAAGACATTATTTATACTATTAACATTGCTTCTTCATGAGTCGTTCTTGAACTCTATGAAGAATATCTTTTCTTTATACTTTGGATTTCAATGAATCACCTAGAATAAGATCTTCATCCCCAAAAATAGGTATTTAATCAGTAGAAGATGATTAATAATAGTCCCTAAAGTTTTTAATTGTTCTATAGTTTATCTCATTGTGATATACAATCATAGTGGTTCTTTAATATTTATAAGTAACTAACATAATGATATACAATAGCATAAGTGTTCAATCCCTCTATTATCAATTTTATTTTATGTTATGATTTTATCCCATGATTACTTATTTTATTCCTAGATGAATGTTTACTCTTGAATGTAGTCAGGTTATTCTTATTAGATAATAGAATGGGTTGTTTTCCAAAAAAATCACATACAAGAGTGGGGGGGGGGGGTGTGAATTGCAGTTAAGAGAAGGTTAATTTTTTTAGTACCCTGAGTATTTACATTGATAATAAATATAATATTTCTATCAAGTTACAAATTATTAGAGTTTTTATAATATTAGAAAAATTAATACTATAAGAAATCATATAATTTCGGATAAATTTAGTTAAAATAAGTTTAAGAAAAGTTAAAAAAACAATACACAAAGTTTTAGAAAAAACACTAATAAAATTACATTATAGAACAATTTTTTTAAGTTTAAATAGTAAGGAATTCTGTAAAATTGAATTTAGGTATACCCAATTTTAAACCCATCAGAAGGTATGTCTTGTTATGCATAGAATCCCTTGACTTAATCAATTTGGGAGGTTCTATATCTTCCTATCCCTATAATCCATCGATATAGATGATCAAATGGTCTTTTTTTCCTAGCCCTAGAAGCTCCCGATACATAGGTCAACTTAACACTTCACAAACTAGAAGATATATCATTATTATTAGAATATATCTATCTCAACAAATGGTAAATTTGTGGTTATAATAGAAAAAATAAGATATTTACAATGAAAACCTACCTCTTAGATAAAATGATCAATTTTTTTTTACATTTATAAGTAGGAATATTAAAGAAAAAAGGTATTTCATAGCTTCAACAAGATTAGAAACTCTTGACGCATTGAGTAACATATCTTTATGTTTGTTCAATACTACTTATCTATGAGGTTTTGGATCAATTTATATAATTCATTGTAACAAACTACAACATTATAAATATTATTTCTTTTGGATAATTTATAACTACATCATAATCTTAATCATCATATATCGATGAATTTAGATTAGCTCATAATCTTATGATATAACTATTCTAGCACTAATACATCGATCTTACATCCAATGAATGAAATCTATCGTGGGACTTCAAATTACATTTTCTTCATATTAAAAGATTCATAAACTTATTAATCCTAAATTCATATATATACACAAATGAAAATAAGAACAAGAATACAAGTAAAATAAAATTCTAATAAAGTGTATTGTGATTTGAAAAAAATAAGAAAGTGCATTTTTGACTACCCCCCCTTTGGAAATCATATGACACATTGGAAAAAGTAAAAATATCACTAAAACATATAATAAAACTACGTAAAAGTTTCAATAGAATAAATTTATTTCCTTTGAATTACAATAATAAGGAAATAAACTCATTAATATGAACATAATTAATAATTATCCGCATTATCAAATAACAAGAGCATATTTTTTTAAATTTCACCCCCTTTGAGAGAACCCACAATTATGAAATTTCTCTCCCATAGGAAAAAGACACCTATAATTTTCTGGATTTAAAAATTATAAATGTTTCTAAACTTTCTCCCCTTTATGATTTTCAAGAAGAATCAAGTGAAAAAAATGATTTAAAAAAGTTACAAAAATACATATTTAAAATAATATATCTCCCCATTTATTTTTCAATAGATTCATTTGAATTGATTTTTTTAGAAGATAGAGTTTATGAAATAAAACCTCATAGAAGTTATATTATGATACATGAATGATGTACCACTTTTGAGGATGGTTCTACGAAAAATTAAATTATTATTATTTTCATTTTCTATTGGAGGTTATTTTTTTGAACACTCGCTAAAGAAAATTTTCATTTTATTTAATAGGTTAATCTATATAATATTTAAATAAAAATAATTATAGATATAAAAAAATAACTGTTAAAAAAAATATTATATATTTTGTTAAAAAAATATGTGAAAAAACATTTACATTTAAAATGAATAGAATTTCAATTTTTTCCTCCCACTTTTTTTAGGATTTTTTAAACAATAAGAGTATGGTGAAACAAAAAGTGATATTAATATAAATTTAAGTTAATAATCCCCAACTTATATTTTATGTATTCAAATATTTCAAAATTTAATGGTTTTCTAAAAATAGGAGTTTGATGATTTTTAGTTTTGATAAAATTAAGAATAATATCTCTTTTCTGTGTGTAATCCCTAATAAAATAGTATCTTACATCTATGAGGTTTTCATATGAGTGATGTGTTATGTTTCTTAGAAGAAAATTAAATAACTTTTATTTTAAAGAAGGAGTAGAGTTTGGGTAAAACTCAAACAAAAATTTATGATTGTGTGTTGAATCCACAATACTAGCTCACAAGAAATTCTAGATGATAAAGGTTCAGTTTATGCAATAAAATGTGCAACTGAGCGTTTCTTCTTTATAGACCAAGAAACTAAAAATTTTCAAAGGAATTAAACATTCTGAAAGTACTTTTCTTATCCATTATATAACCTAAAAAGTCTATATCTGAGTTTCTTTTAATAATTTTTTTTCCATGAAGCATAAAATAAACCAAGACATAGGGATCCTTTATAGTAGAACAAAATACATGTTACTACATTAAAATGTGATTATTTTGGATTCTATTTAAATCTCATATAAAAAAATAAAAAAATATTATATCCAATCGACTAATAATTAAATAAATAAAACAATAAATCATACATTAAAAATGTTTTTAATCAACTTGTTTCTCAGATTCATCAAGATCAATTTTGATTGATGTTTATATTAAAATACTTATTCTTAAGTTATTTTTAAAACCAAAATTTTGGAGTAAATATGTAGTATGTTTATATTAACATAAAATATTTCCTTCTAGTTTTTGAGATATTTAGAAACTAAGGAAACCATTAAATTCTTTCATCTTTCCAATCTAAAAATTATTTTTCAAAAGTTTTGAAAAAACATTATAATGTACTTTTTGCATGTAGCTAAAAAATATGTCATAAAAATAAATCTAAATAATTATGGTGCTTTGAAAACCTTTTTAATAAAAAGAGTTGGATCAAATTTTCCCATAAAAAATTATTTTTATGTAAAAATATCTATATTCTATTATAATAATCTCTTGGGGATTTTTCAACTCTGTGTAATGCTTTGGTTAGTTTATATAGATTTTCCAATGATTATAAATCACTAAAAAGGGGGTTATTCAACATAAACTTACTAAAAGATAATTTATTTAGGAAATAATATTCACATCCATTTTAAATTGAATGATATTCAGTTGAGCTAAAAATTCTAATAAGATATAAATATATTTGATTCTAACTATTGGTGCATAAATCTAAAAATTTTCTATCCCATATAATTAACAATAGAATTTATTAATAACTATTTCTTCATTCTTTACAACAAATCCATTTTTATTACATTTATTTCTAATGATCCATTTTACTCCAATTATTGAAATTTCATTAATACACTCAAATAGAGTCCAAACCCGATTCCATTCAAATTGAGTTATCTTTTCTAACATTGATTTAATCCGAAATTTATCACCTAGGGAATCAAATTCCATTTTAAGTTAAAATTAGTGTATAAATGCACTGTACTAACATTGAATTCTTATCAAAGTTATTGTTTTTTAGGATGGATTACATCTCTAATGATATTATCGGTGGGATGAATTTTGAGGATTGACTGGTTCTTTGGTAAAATAGTGAATAGATCCTCAAGAACTAGTTGTGTGTATTCCATAGAAATATATTTGGTATATTGAAAATCCATAGAAGTTATTACCAGAGGGCATTACTATAAATGGTTGTGAATCATATTCCCCAAAACATACAAGAGTATTTTAAAAAACATCATTTAGAGGATTAATTTCAGGTTTTTCTGAAAAAAACGATCAGTTTCATCCAAGTTTATATGAATAGTTTGTTCAACTATATTTTTTTGTATTAAAATTTATACAATATATAATAGTTTTTTAATAACTAAGTAATATTCCTTCATTAGCCTTTAGATAAAATTTATGAAGTTGGTCTTTAGTATTTAGAATAACTACTTTACATCAAAATTATATAAAGTATAAATGTTCTAACATTCTTCTGATATACAACCCATAAGAAGTTTTATTAATAAAAAAATAAAAATTGATTCATATTATATAAAAAAATATTCACTACCTCACCCTAAAAATATATATTAAAATAATACCCACCTATGAATTTAGAGTAATTTATTTAATAATTATATTTCTTTATCCAACTACACCATTATGCAGTGGTGTTCTTGGTGCTAAAATTTTATGAGTAATACCTTTATTAATAATTTTTTTTATCAAAATCAGAGTTTACATACTCACCCCTACGATTACTCCATTCACCAATCAAAGGGAAGTTTTCCTCATTTTTAATTGATTCATGAATGGTTTTTAAATGGGAAAGTGCTTTATATTTTCATGTTATAATATAAACCCCTGAAAATATAATGTAATCATTGACCCATACATACACATAGTGTTTGCCTCCAATAATATTGGTTTGTGTAGAAAAAAATAAATCCACATTCACTAACTGTAAATATTAAGAAGATGTAAATTTAATATTATGTTTAAAAATAGACTTATATTTCTTTATAAATTTAAAAGGATCAAAATCTATATTAGAGTTAAACTTATGTTCAGGAAATTCTCTAACATTTAATTTTCTATAAATTTTAGCTAAATTCATAAATCCAAATTATACTAATATTCTACACCACAACCAATATAAATATTCAGTATCACTCAAACAGGGTAATTTATAATATATTAAGTATTTTAAGTCAATTTAATACACTTTCTATTGATTATTGACAGATAAAGTGGAAGTTCCTTCCAAATTTTGAATTATATATTTTTCATTCATGAATTCATAAGGCAAAAGTCAACTCATAACTGACTAATTATATGGTTGTGATTAAGTCCTAATAAAACATTAAAATTAATGTTTTTTACAATGATTGAAACTCTAGAAATTCTAATGATTTGACCCTATGTGTTGTATCTGAAAGTAAATTTCCATCAATTATTTTTTTTTGATTATGAAAGTTGGACTTACCTCAAGTTAAATGTTGAGAATAACCACTATACTTTCACCATTTATTTGGACTCTTGGTACATAGCCTCTTTCCCAAAAAACAATTACACTATATTCTAGGAACCAAAACATTTATAGGTCTGGTTACATTAGAAAATAAAATTTTAAGAACCTACATCATTCCAAATATTTTATACTGAATAATTGAGCTTTCATCAGAAATTAATGAAATAAGAAATATAAAATATTAAACTTATTTAATAGAATAATATTTTCACATTCACCCCCCTTTGAAAATTAATACATAATGTGCACTCTTTAGTATAAAATAATTTGATAAAAAATATGTTTTATCATAATAAATATTTTTCCATTGGAAGTTCTATAATATTTTAGTTGTTTATAATTTTTATAAACATTCAGTTTACCATAAGTAAAATTAGACAATATTTTCATTAAACTTATGAATTTAGATTTGATCTTAACAAAAAAATTCTAGTACTATGAAATTTAATTTTAATTATACTTAGAATATAATTCCATTGAAAGTATAGAGATTTCAAAAGTATGTTTTGAAATTTTTTTGTTTACATTAAAAAGATTTCCCTCTGTCTAAGTTTAGTTATCTTTTATTTTTTTATTTTCCTTTTCCATATGAATTACATATCTAAAAATTTATATAAAATTAGGCATATAATCTTAATCATAAAAATCATTTTTTTTAAATATTTTATAGACTACCTTTTTAGTCACTTGATGAGGTTGAATAGTCATCATGAGAGGTATAATTAAATTTACAATCTAGGGTTAGTTTTATTAAAGATTATTTAGTTTTCTTATACATGAATAATTTTTTAATATTTTGAATGTTTGAATAAAAATTAATAATATTATGAATATTACTTCCAGGATCTTCAAATGATCTTTTGGAAGTAGTATCACCTTCATTGGAACTCTATGTATCCAAATATTTTAAGATATTTTTACCTATACGCTTAGATAAATTCTTTTATTTTTGATCTTTCTTCTTTAATTGTTGAAAATCTGGTGTAATAAGATATATTTTATTAAATTCATAGAAAATTATATATGAACATTCATCCTTATCATGTCTATCATTTCTATAATTTCAATGATAATTTTAAAAAAATTATCTTTAAAATTATTATCATTATATCAGCAAGTTAATAAAGGTCATTCCCACTACCACATAAACTATTTTTATTTGGATGTTTACATTTACTATTTTAACCTTGAGTTTTAGGATAATTATTGAATTAATTGAAATAACCATATTTAGAATTTCTAGAAGTGGATGAAAAATCCAACTCATTCTTATTTTTCTCTTTTTCAATGACTCTCTTTAGTCCACATTCATATTGAACTGATTTACTAATTAGACCATCGAGATCCATCTTAGATTAATTTTTAGTATCACTGATATTTTTTCTATTTTTCTCCCACTCTTTCAAAATAATATGAAAAAATCAATAAGATTATATTCTATTAATTCTTTCTTATCCCAAGATTGTAAAATATTTAATATCATCACTAAACAGTGATTCATTTGATTCATGTTTTTTACTATGTAGTAAATTAAAATCCTAATAATTTTCTATTAACATTGGTCATTGAGTTTCAAACATCTTAGAAGTTATAAAATATATAACCTCTATCTTCTTCCAAATTATGTTAACTATTTTAAAAAAAGATATTTAACTATATATATATATATATATTTATTGTCATTGAACATATTAATTTATTCTTTAATTTATTATTAGCTTGATATTTCAGCTTTTATTTATAAGAAAAATGAAAAATCTATTTCTCTAAAACATTATAACTTCCCATTACCAAGAGAAAAATATAAATAATAGTAATAATGATAAAATATTTCATACAATCACACAAATTTTCTTTTCCTAATCCATCAAATATAGGTGGCCTTCTTGTATTTAAATTTTCCATGGTACAAAAAGGAATTGCTACAATAACAAAAATTAGAGGATATTTCTTCTAAAACATAGTTAGTGTTTTAAGTAAAAATGAAAAAAAAAATTCATGATAAACCTATTAAAATATGAACAAGATCAGTTTCATGTATAAATAAAAAATACCAAAAAATTGTATGAATACAAATGAGATGATTATTAGAAATAAGTTCAAACTTTTAATGATACCATGTGACGTCCTAAAAGAATTATGGTAGATACAATATAAGATGGGGAATTATAGTTAAGAAGAAACTAACATTTTTCCATCACCATCCGATATTACTTTGATTAAAAATATAATATTTCAACCATGTTATAAATTATTAGAGTATTTTTAAAAGACACAAAAATCAATACTATCATAAATTCTATAACATCTAATGACGTTAGTAAATCACAGTGGAATAAATGTATAAAAAATAAACAAAGAACTGAACAACATTTCAAACACCTCTTAAAAGATATTATAAAACTAACTTACTTTAATATCAAGTAATAAGGAAGTATGTCTACCTGAATTTAGGTATCCCTAATTTTAAACCTTTCAAAAGGTCTATATTCTTATCCTCAAAAGTTGTTGATGAAAAACTGTCAAACATTTACCCATCTTTCTTTACCTAGAAGACCTCGATCTAAATGATTGGATATTTATCTTCTTAGCTCAGAATCCCTCGATACACAAGTCTTTTTCTTACTTCACACACTTGAACCACTATCTTAATTATCATAATCCCTTGATCTAAATGATCAGAAACTTAGTTATTACTAAAGAAAAATTAATATCCTTACAAAGAAAACCTCAAAATGGTGGCAGTTTTTTAAAACACTTAGAAATAAAATTTATATTGATCAAAAGTTATCTTAAGGAAATACGTTATTTTCCATGTTCAAAATGATCAGAAACTTTCAAATAGTTGATTAACCTCTTTTCATGTTAGTTTAGTATTTATTCTCTACGAGGCTACATCTCCATCTATAAACTTCATTGTAACTAACTCTAATATTAAAATTCCACTTTATTTAGGATTATTAATAACCACATAGGAAGCATAATTATCATTTAACGATGAAATTAGATTAGATATTAAATTTCAAATTTTTTATTCTATCACCGCTATAGTGCTCCAATATCTAATGAATGTAAATTGGAAAAGGAATTCTGTTCATTGAATTTTCATATTAAAATGATTAGAATTTAGTTTTTTTTGAAATTTATCTCTATATATAAAATAAAAAAAGAATGTAACACCTAGATATTTTCAATGAATAAAATTGGTTTTGATAGTGTATATTACACACAACACTAATATTAGACTATAATGTAACAACCCTTGGATTTGTGATATATTTATTTTTAAATAAGTTTGATCTATTTGATAGCTTAAAGAACATGAAAAACCATACCATTAAATTAGTTGTTATAGATTATAATAATTAATTATGAGAATTACTATTATATATTGAATATAAATAAAATAATAATAAATTAAAAAAAAAATGTTTTCTAAAAAATCGTAATTTTTTTAAAAGGTAATTTAGTCCCATACATAATTTAAATTAATTTTTACTCATTTTTTAATTTTTTTTTATAAAATTGATTTTTTTAAATAAACATATCAAAATTATATTATGGTTAATTTTGGGTATTTTTTTTGGAATGTTTCATTTTTCAATGAATAGTGAAAAATACTATTTTTTACTAAAAGCTACATTTTTATTTAAAAAATTTATAAGGTTAAACTATATTTTAAGTTGGTTTTAAAGTAAAAATAGTTAAATTATATTAAAACTCAACTAATTTAGTTTATTTTAATAAATTTAATATTGAATTTGGATTTTAAAACCCTCCATACTTATGAGATTTTTTCTTTGGAAACCCACTTTTTCATCGTGTTTGTGGGTATATTTTTAAATTGGATTATACCAATTATGGGAATTTTATTTATAAAAATTGATTCAATATTTGGAATTATAATAGTTTTTATTATCTAATAATTTTAAATTATTTTTTTTATTTTATGAATAGTAAAAGTAGTAGAAACTAAATACTGCAGTTAAGGTAAAAATTGATTTACTATGGGATAAAAAAAAGTGATAAAATGAATAAAAAACTTTTAAAAATACAATTTAATGGGAATATTTCCATCTTATAATGTCTAAGGTTCTATAATATACCATTTTGGAGGGTTGTGGCATGATACTAACATGGGTGTAATTGATTCATTTAAAAAATTCCATGTGTGTTCTCTTCCCCACTTATAAAAATTCACCTCTATCCTACATTACTCAAACTTCCAAATCCATTTGGTTCTAAAAATACCCAAAATAATAAATTCCTTACTTCCCTCACAACATCCTAGAAGCCTTTTTCTGATTATAAATCCAACCTATAACGATTTTGGTGCAAACCTAAAGAAGTTGTCCAAAGAAGAGGTGACGTTCATAAATGATAAATTTAATTTTGATTCTTCTTCAAAATCCTTAAAATATTATCAAACCATTACCATATTATAACCTATTTATATTATATATACTTATATTTTTGAGTCAATAAGGTTTTCCTTTTTACTTTTCCATTCCTTCTTGTTTTGAAAATCACAAACACCTTATACTTAAGAAAATGTATGTTTTACCTCCATAAGGAAAATTTTCTACCATAAAAAAATTTACCCTAACCTAGAGTTTCATATGTATAGTAATATTTTTCTTAAATTCAAAAATCGTATTCTTAACCAAAATCCTGGAATCATATAATGACAAGTATTGGAGTATTCTGTTTCTAGGATCCGAATTCTGGATGTAAACTATAATGAAGTTCCACTCCGAATTATGGATATGAACATTCATGAGTTCGACTACAAACTATTATGAATTTTTACTCTGAACTCTTAAGTAGTTCAACTCTGGACTCTTAAGTAGTTTGACTTAGAACTCTTAAGTTGTTTGACTCTGAACTCTTATGATGTTCGACTCCGAACTCTTAAGTAGTTCGACTCCGAACTCTTAAATAGTCCGACTCTGAACTTTTACTAGTTCGAATTTCAACTCTGCAAGTTCAGATTCTGATCTCTGGTGAAACCAAACTCTAAATTCCTATAAAACAGAATCCGATCATTTCTTGACATAGTCTCCGAAATTTTAATTTAATTACACTCCGAATTAGTATGGTTTTTACTTACAAATGCTTCATTACAAAACGATGTCGTGAATTCAGTTATACATGGTTTGTTATTAAACGATGTCATCTATTCTGTTTCAAACTAACCGTTGGTTGAGTTACACATGTACATGTCCCTCTAAATTTCATGGAAAATATGACTATTGGAGGAGGGAGCCGACCGTTGGAAATTTTCCTATAAAAAGGAGCTCATTTGAAAGAGCTCAATAGATGAAATGAAGTTGATCGATCTAGAGACCACACGCTATTAAGGTGATTTCTAGAGAGAGAATATTTTTCATGCTTTGTGCATACTGAACCGCTCATTTAGATTGCTTCGTGCGACTCCGAATATTGGTGATTACATTCGAGGACTTCTGGCGATAGGAAGATAGATGTGCCGACTACCTTAAAGTTCGAGGGCTTCCTTGCTAAGGAAGACAGAGGTTCTAACTACCTTGAAGTTGAGGGCTTGTGAGGATAGCAAGACAGAGATTCCGATATTTGTATCGAGGGCTTACCCTGGTGTGGTTAAGAAAGACTTGCTTGAAATTATAAATCAAGGGACCTTTATCCAAGGTTGTTGGATACCCTTCTCTTTGGGTTAAAAGACTTATATCTTGTTACTTGTAGTTTTACTACTTGTTTTTCTGCTGCACTTTTGTATTGTAAGGAAAGTATAATTTTCTTATATTTCTTTACCCTTGTACTCTAATTAGTTTAGATTCTATAAGCTTTAAGGTATAATATCATATTGTAAACTTTAGTTCCAATTTTCCAATTGGTGTTAGAGGTGTTGTGAATTTTCTTAGTTTAACTTTGTTAAACTTAGCTCTTTCCTTGCTAAAGGAAATTTTTTTAAAGTGTACAATTCACCCCCCTCTTATATATTGAGCATCGACATCATTATTTCAATCCTACAATTGGTATCAGAGCAGTTCTATGAAATACTTATACTCACATATAAGTTTTTCTTGCTCATTTTTCATTGTTCTTCATTCTTTCTTAGAAAGTTTCCTTGTCATTCATAAGTTTTTCATTTCGAACTTTTTCATTCCGAACATTGTCATTCCAAACTTTTTCATTCTAAAATTTGTCATTCCGAACTTTTTCATTCCAAATTGTCATTCCGAACTTTCTGGTTACGAACTTTTTCTACTAACAAGTTTGTGTGCCAAATGTTTTTTTAAGAATGGAAGGAATCAATGTTGGTTCTATTGAAAATCTAAATCCTAAAAGACCACCAATCTTTGATGCTAATGACTATGAGTACCGGAGAGATTGAATGAATAATTTTGTTATCAATACTGTATTGGATAATTTCGTTATGCTTACTGGTGATTATAAAATTCCAGATAAGGAAGTCAGAACTTTCACTAACCAGGAAAAGCAAGAGTATCAACTCAATTATAAGGTATGTAATACCTTACTTTGTTCAATGACTAGAAATATATATAGAAAAATTTCTTCTTGTTAAGTAGCTAATTGTATTTGGAAGAAGTTAGAGGTTACACACTTTGGCACTTCTAAAGTGATTGAGACTAGGAGAGCTATGCTTAGATCTGAATACCATGGCTTTAATTTTCCTTATGGTGAACCAATTTGCAAAGTTCAACAGAGATTTATGACTACAGTGAATAGTCTTCAGTCTATGTGAGAGAAAGGGTTAGATGATGAAGCTCTTGTGGATAATATAATTGATATTATGTCCAATGAGTGGGAATCAAAGAGAACAACTATTGATGAGAATAGGAAGGTCACTCAAATGTCGTTTGATGAGCTATTTGGAACTCTTATCCCACATGAAACAAGAATGAAGAGAGATGCTGAAAACATCAAAAAGAAGAATGGGAATGGTACTGTTTCTTTTAAAACAACATCAAATCATATGAAAGATAAGACTCTTGAGAGAGTAACCAGATCCAAGTCTAAGAAGGTGGTTATCCAATCAGAATCTAGTGAAAGTGAAGTCTCAGAAAATGAGTTAGCAAATCTTGCTCGAAGGATGAACAAGGTAGCTGGCCAGAGAAATTTCCAATCCAAGTATAAGAAAAATGAAAGGAAAGATAGGAAGGATGGAGAAGTTACTTGTTATGAATGTAAGAGAGCTGGACATATTATACCGGATTTCCCTTTGCTCAAAAAGAAATAAAGGAAAGAAAGGCATTCTGATAGGAACAGAAAGAAGTATTATAAAGCAAAAGATAAGAAAGTTATAAAAGATAGTGACACCTGGAGTGCCAGTGGTGGTGACTCTTTAGATGAATCTTCTGATTATGAATCTTCAAGACAGAAGAATCTTGGTCTTATAGCCAGATTACCCATTAACAATCATTGTTTTATGGCTAAGGTATGAAATGATGAATCATTGACCAATGTTTCTTTAAATTCTAATGATATAGAATATTATAACTCTTCAAATAAAGAATCCTCTTCTGATGAAGAAAATACCTTACCTACCTATGAAGAAGTTTCTAGGTTTGCTGAACTTCTTGAAATTGAGAATTCCAAAATAAATAAAAAACTTGATAAGGAAAAATCTAGGAATACTATTCCTATGAAATAAATATCAGATCTCACTAAAGATCTTGATAGAAAAAATGATGATTTTATAAATATTTCAAAAAATATTGAGGAAGTAAGTTCTGAGAAGAACAAACTTTCTAAAGAGTTAGAAAAAGTAATTTCTAAGAATAGTGCCTTCAAGCCTAGCTCTAGTTCTAATTCTAATTATTTTGAAGATAATAACTTGGTTATAAAACTTATGTCCGAAATTTTTTCCTTAATGAAGTTTTTATCAAGCATTACCCAAGGTAAAGAAAATTTTGATAAAATGAATTCTCAAATATGACCTTTAAGAAACAAATCAGGATTTGGTTATACCCATGCTAAACCAATTTTTAGTAACAATTTATTTGTTCCACAAAGTGCCCCATTTTGTAAGAAGTTTCAATGTTGTGGTCACTGGGAAAAGAACTGTTCTTTAAACAAAACCCAATCTTTAGGTTTTCATAAGGCATATTTTTCAAAGAAGATGTGGGTGCCCAAAATTTTGTTATCTGGAAATTTCGGATCCAAACATGTTTGGATTCTGAAAGTCTAATTCTTTTCATGATTTCAAAAAGATAAAGGAATTACCAACAACAATACATGGTACATGGATAGTGGATGTTCCCGACACATGACTGGTAACAAAATCTATTTTGAAAAGATTATCAAAACGAAAGGAGGAAAGGTAACTTTCGGAGATAATGCTCAGGGAGAAATTGTTGGTATAGGTAATATTGTTCTTCTAAGTAAAACTTTGATTTCAAATGTTTTATTTGTTAAGGGTCTTAAGCACAAACTCATTAACATAATTCAGTTATGTGTTGAAGGATAGCTTGTGAATTTTAGGAATGATAAGTGCTTAGTTCACAATTCCAAGGAATAATTTATTCTCTCATCTAATAGGCAAGAGAATGTTTACAATTTAAACTTAGAATACCTTTTAAGCCAAGATTTACCTTGCCTTAGTGCAAGGGAAGATCATTCCTGGTTATGGCATAGAATATTAGGTCATTGTTATCATAGAAACTTATGTAAACTTTCTAAGAAGAAACGAGTTAAGGATCTATCGGAGCTTAGATTTGATTCTTCAAAAGTATGTGATCCTTGCCAATATGGAAAGCAACATAAATCTAGTTTTAAATCAATAGGTGAAGTCTCAACGAATGATTCATTATAGTTAGTGCACATGGATATTTTTGGTCCAACACAAACAGGAAGTATTGGAGGGAAATACTACGTGTTTGTTCTAGTTGACGGTTACACCAGATTTACATGGGTCTATTTTCTAGCAAAGAAGTCTGAAGCTTTTTCTTATTTCAGAAGTTTTAGATCCCAAGTTAAAAATGATAAAAATCTTCCACTGAAAAATATTCATAGTGATCATGGAAAAGAATTTCAAAATTCTGATTTTGAAACTTATTGTAGTAGAAAAGGTATTACTCACATTTTTTCAGCACCTAGAACTCCTCAACAAAATGGGGTAGTTTAAAGAAGAAATAGAATTCTTCAAGAGATAACTAGAACCATGTTTAGTGAATATTCTATAGCTAGGCATTTCTAGGATGAAGCTATAATTACTTCTTGTTATACTATAAATTGAGTTTTGATTAGACCATTTCTTAATAAAACTTTTTATGAGTTATGGAACGGTAGAAAACCTAGACTTTCCTACTTCAAGGTTTTTGGTTGCAAAGTATTCATTCTGAATACTAAAGCTAATTTACATAAATTATCACCAAAATCTGATGAAGTAATTTTCTTAGGCTACTCCACAACTTCTAAGACATATAGAGTTTTCAATAAAAATACTTGTACTGTTGAAGAAACAGTGCATGTAAAATTTGATTAGCCCGATCCTTTTGTTTTTAAACCATCCCAATCTACATCCTCAGATGTGTTTTCAAAAACTGATTATCAACCTTTGATAGAAGATCCTTCTGATAAGGAAAATGTTCAAGAAGATACTTCTGAAACATTTACCCTAGAAGACTTTCTACCCTATGTTGATGAACATGCTTTACAAAACCCAAATCAGGCGTTTCTTAAGAATCATCCCAGTGATAGCATCACTGGTGATGTAAATCAACCTGTAAGGACTAGGATTTCATTGGGAAATGAAGTGGAACATCTAGAATTCATTTCCCAATTAGAACCAAAAAGCACTGATGAAGCTTTAGGTGATGATGATTGGATCAAAGCCATGCAAGATGAACTAAATGAATTTTAAAGGAACAAAGTCTCGACCTTGGTTGAAAGACCTAAGGAAGATAATATTATTGGAGTAAAGTGGGTCTTCAGAAACAAGTGTGATGAAAATGGAGTCATTGTAAGAAATAAATCTAGACTAGTTTCTAAAGGCTATAACCAGCAAGAGGGAATAGACTATAAATAAACCTATGCTCCAGTAGCTAGACTTGAATCTATTCGTATTCTACTTTCCGTTGCAGCATTCTTCAATTTTAAACTTTTTCAAATGGATGTGAAGTATGATTTTCTTAACGGTTATGTTCAAGAGGAAGTTTTTGTTGAACAACCTCCTGGCTTTGAAGATACAAAACATCCTGATCATGTTTTTAGACTTAACAAAGCTTTTTATGGCCTTAAACAAGCCCCATGAGCCTGGTATGATAGACTCACGAGATTTTTTCTTCAAAATAACTATGTTAAGGGAAATGTAGACCCAACCATTTTTATAAAGAAATATAAGAAATTGTTTTTGATTGTTCAAATTTATGTTGATGACATCATATTTGGTTCAACTCAGCAATCTTTAACTAATTCATTTGCAAGTCTAATTAAATCTGAGTTTGAAATGAGTATGATGGGTGAGTTAACTTTTTTCCTTGGTTTTCAAATTTCTCAAAGACCAGAAGGAACCTATATATCTCAACATAAGTATATTAAAGATCTTCTCAAAAGTATGGTTATGAAAATACTAAGAGTATAAGTACTCCCATCGGTACCTCAAACTCCTTAGATCTTCATTAAGATAGGAAACCAGTAGATCAAACATATTTTAGAGGTATGATAGGAAGTCTACTTTACATAATAGCTAGTCGACCATACTTAATGTTTTCAGTATGCTTATGTGCAAGATATCAATCCAATCCTAAGGAATCTCACTTAAAGGAAGTAAAAAAGAAATTTTCGCTACCTAAAGGGAACCATGGATATAGGATTATTTTATACTTCAGGAAATGATTTTGTTTTAAAAAGTTTTTCGGTTGCTGAATTTGGTGGATGTAGAATGGATAGAAAAAGTACATCCAGAACTTGTCATTTCTTAGGATATTCATTAGTTTCTTGTTCATACAAGAAGAAAAATTCTATAGCACTTTCCAGTACTGAAACTGAATATGTAGCAGTAGGAAGTTGTTGTGCTCAAGTGTTTTGACTGCAACACACACTCACAGATTATGGCCTAAGTTTTACTAAGACTCAAATTTTGTGTGATAACACAAGTGCCATTTCCCTAAATAAGAACCCTGCACATCAATCTCATGCAAAACACATATATATTAGGCATCACTTTCTTAGGGATCAAACACTTAAAGGAGATATCATTCTTTAGTTTATCGGAATGCAAGATCAACTTGCTGATATTTTCACAAAATCTTTACCCTTCGATAGATTTGAATAAATTAAACAAAAGTTAGGAATGATAATTGTAAGGTAATAATTCTTCATTAACTTCTTGTTGGAAAATTATCCTAACAGTAATAAACTCCTTTTCATAGGGGGAGTACATTTGATTGATAGTATAACTAATTTTTTTTGTAATATGTTTTTCAAACCTTTTGTAACTAAAATTTTCGTAATCGATTTTTTTCAAAATTTCCGGAATGATAATTTCTGGAATGGAATTTCTGGAATGGAAATTTCTGGAATGATAATTTCCAGAATGGAAGTTTTGGAATGGAAATATCTGAAATGAAAATTCTCGGAATGATAGTTTCCAGAATCAAAATGTCTGGAATGGAAATTTCCGAGAGCTAAAACTTTCGTAGTGGGTTTTTCGTACTGGAACTTTCGTAACAGTTTTTTTTGTAATGGTCTTTCGAAATGTTTTTTTTAAATATTACCAATTACGAAAAATATTTCTAGCCAATCTGAATGGTATGATTTCCTTACATAAGTTATCATAATCATATTTTGCTTGCTGTTAGTTTTCCTATGTTTTAAAAAAAAAATCAGATTCTAGTTTTCCTTAAGTCCGAATGTTTTCTTTAAAACCTCAAAAGATCGGAGTCGAGTTTTCCTTGCGATAATGTTCTCAACCGTTAGATCAGATCGAGAAGCTCTTCAACAGTTATATGGCTTTTGGAAGACCAAAGGTCACATCTATCGCCTATATAAAGGGGACCCCAAGACTCGTCCCACATCGGTTTTGAAAGCTTTCACGTCTTGAAGCCCTGCTTCTCTTCTCAAGACCGTTTCCGATCTTTGCAAAGCCATTCCGAATCCTTCAGGTCTCTCTGTTTCGAATGTATGTTGAAGAAAAATCTCATGATATGTCAACTTCAAAGCCAATCTCAAAGTGGTTAATCTTCAGGGAAAGGTTGGTGCATCCGGATTTCTATAAGTTTGATTCCCTTATTTCACATAATATTAGGCTGAATGGATGGGAGGATGTTTGCATAGCAAAGTCAGATAAACATGATCCGTTTTATACTGATTTGCTAATTGAGTTCTACGAGTCTATTTCCTTCCAGATGGAATATGGTAGAGAATGGTTTTCTTTCAAGTCTTATGGGAATACTTATAAGCTATCTTACACCAAGGCTGTGAGCTTGGTTGGTTTATCCTATGAAGGAGAAGCTAAATTCTGCTGACAAAAACTTCTTGATGTGTAAGGAAGTTTCAACAAGGAGAAGGAACTGAAGTGTATTGGACTTAAGTATGATTCAACCATTAAGATTGCTCGTATCACTCTGAACAATAGAATTATTCAGCTTTGGGTGCAAGGCTTTCTAGTTCCAAGAAGAGGTGACAAAGATAATTTGAAGAAAAGTTATATCTATGTTTAAGATTTCTTGGTAAATCTAAGAAAGATAAATTTGATGAGGCATGTCTTGGTTACAATCAAGAATATCATAGAAGGCAATTTTAGAGCTCAGTTAATCATGTTACCTGCCTTACTATCTATTCTAATAGTTCGGTGCTTAGAATCCTTCGAGGTTGCATGCAAATCAAAAATCCGAAATTGTAAGATTATGCGTGTTAGTGATGATACCTTGAGGAGGACGAATATGGGTTTTTCCAGTGAATCCAGAGAATTTTACCCTCCATCTGTGGAAGAGGTTGAAGCAGCTCAGAAAGAAACACATAATTCAGAACCATCCAAAAAGCAAAGGAAGAAGAGAAATCTTAAGGATGTGGCTGCTTATGAAGAAAATCCTAAATCTAAGGAAACTCAGTCTACTCCCCCCAAACCGAAGAAACAAAAAACTGATCCTGATGAAATTGCTGCGAAGTGGAGGGAAGATAAGAAGAAGGGGAAATAAGGGGATCCACAATTCGAATTGGACCCTATAGAGGCTAAGGCCTTAAAATAAAGAGATGCGGAAGAGTTATAGAAGTAGATAAAAGAGAAGAAAATGAAAAAGAAAGTGTCTGAAGCTGAAGTGGTGAAATCTTTGCTGAGAGATACAGAGTTAGCTTCTAAGCTGATTCTGGTTCTGAAATCTTTCCATACAGAGCCTTCTTTACTAGAAACTCCAGCTAAGAACTATTCCACTCTAGAAAGATCCAAGGGTAAAGAAGTAGTTGAAGAAGCTGAAAAATAAGTTGCTGAAGAAGTAGAAGAAGAGGTTTAAGAAGAAGAAGAAGAAGAAGAGGGAAGTTAAGATTTAGATGTCTTGATAAAGAAAGTAGAGAAATATAAAGATAAGGCTGAATCCGCAAAGTTAGTAACTCCAGGAAAGGGAGATGAGGAAGCTAGTAAGCAACAATAAGAAGAAGAAGAAGAAAATGTCTTGTATGATGAGGAAGAATCCTATGAGAGGAATTTCTTTGAGGAAGTACAAGAAAAACAGAAACTAGATGAAGACCAAATTATTCAAGTTTCTGAATCTGAGGAAGTATATCCTAATGAGGAACCAATTCCGAAATCTGATAAGGGGAAGTAAGTCCTCATGGATACTCCTATAAAATATGTCATCATGAACAAATAGGTTGGTGGTACCTCTAGAAGGAAGATAGTGCAAGTTGAAGAAGAGAAATCTCAAAGAGATGTATCTGATTCAGAATCATCATCTCATGGGCATGTTTTTATTTTAGAGTCTTTGAAAAAGTTGGTGGACGTCATTCCAATCTTTCCCACCATTGACACTAGATGTCAAATGCTTCAGCTAAGCCAAAATCAAAAATCAGAGACACTATCCATGATAATGGAAATGTGTGTGAAGATAGAAGTGGAACAGAAAAGTTTCTTTATCTATTATGATGTGCATATAAAGTCCTGCAGTAAGGTAACAAAGTGGTATAAAAGAGTTTAAGAAGACTTGGCTGTGTTTGATAATTTCCAAAATGATGTGAAAGATACTTTTGATTTAGAAGATAAAAAGATTAAGAATCTTCAAGATGAGCTGATTATTGAACAGAGTTCCCGGAGTCAACAAGTGAAGGAACTAAATGACAAGGAAAATTCTCTGGCTCATAATCTTATAAATGATAGAAATCTCCAGATTGATCTTGAAAAAAGACTCGTTCAGCAAGATGAGTTGATAAAGATGCAGAAAGAAGCTATCGAGGCTTAGGAAGAGGATTTTAAATCCCACGAAGAAAAGTCAAAAGCCTTGGAGAGGCAAGTCTAGGAAGACCAAAGAGACCTAAAGAAGCTAAAAAATTTGTTAAAGAAGCTGATTCCAAAGGAAAAGGAAGACAAATGAACCCACTCTGATCTTTTTTTGTAGTTGTCTTTCTTTGTAAAATTTTCCCAACTATAATGAAATGTTATTTGGTTTGTTGTATCTTTTCATATACTAATGTTTCAGGTACCATATTTTCTTTTCCATACTCTTCAATTCTTTTTGAAAATCACAGAGGGGGAGAAGGAAAAATAACTAATCCTAAGGAGGAGAAAGAAAAATTTCTAAGTGAAATATTCTTAATGTGAGGGGGAGTTTCTCACTTCGAAGTTTTTCATTCCCATGATAATGAAACCTCCACTCCGAAAATTCAGAATACAATCCTTAGAGTTTCAATTCCTAAGGGGGAGTTAGTTGTATTCACTTTCATTCATGAACAAAGGGAGATAAGTTTTAATTTCAAAGCCTAATGAAAATTTTCAAAGTCCTTATATTTTTTTGTAAGGATGTTTGTGCTTTCCAAAAAGGGGGATATTGTTGAGTCAATAAGGTTTTCCTTATGAATTTTCCATTACTTCTTATTTTGAAAATCACTAACACCTTATACTTAAGCAAATGTATGTTTTACCTCCATAAGGTAAATTTTATACCATTAGGAAATTTACCCTAACCTAGAGTTTCTTATATATAGTAATATTTTTCTTAAGTTCAAAAATAATATTCTTAACCAAAATCCTAAAATCATATAATGACAAGTATTGGATTATTCTGTTTCTAGGATCCAAATTCTGGATGTAAACTATAATGAAGTTCCACTCCGAATTATGGATAAGAAATTTCATGAGTTCGACTCTGAACTCTTAAGTAGTTCGACTTTGAACTCTTATGAAGGTCAACTCCAAACTCTTAAGTAGTTCGACTATGAACTCTTAAGTAGTTCGACTCCGAACTCTTAAGTAATTGGACTCCGAACTCTTATGATGTTCGACTCCGAACTCTTAAGTAGTTCGACTCTGAACTCTTATGAAGTTCGACTCCGAACTCTTAAGTAGTTCGACTCCGAACTCTTAAATTGTTCAACTCTGATCTTTTACTAGTTCGACTTTCAACTCTGCAAGTTCAGATTCTGATCTCTGGTGAAACCAGACTCCGAATTCCTATAAAACAGAATCGGAACATTTCTTGACATAGAATCTGAAATTTTAATTTTCTTACACTCCGAACTTAGAATGGTTTTTACTTACAAATGATTCATTAAAAACGATGTCATGCATTCAGTTATACTTGGTTTGTTATTAAACGATGTCGTCTATTCTGTTTCAAACTAACCATTGGTTGAGTTACACGTGTAATGGTCCCTCCGAATTTCATGGAAAATATAACCGTTGGAGGAGGGAGCCGACCATTGGAAATTTTCCTATAAATAGAAGCTCATTTGAAAGAGATCAATAGATGAAATGATGTTGATCGATCAAGATACCACACGCTGTTAAGGTGATTTCTAGAGAGAGAATATTTTTCATGCTTTGTGCATACTGAACCGCTCATTCAGATTGCTTCGTGCAACTCTGAATGTTGGTGATTACATTCGAGGACTTCCGAGGATAGGAAGACATAGGTGCCGACTACCTTGAAGTTCGAGGGCTTCCTTGCTGAGGAAGATAGAGGTTCCAACTACCTTGAAGTTGAGGGCTTGCGGGGATAGCAAGATAGAGATTCCGATCTTCGTATCCAGGGATTACCCTGGTGTGGGTAAGACAGACTTGCTTGAAAGTATAAATCAAGGGACCTTTATCCAAGGTTTTTGGATACCCTTCTCTTTGGGTTAAAAGACTTATATCTTGTTACTTTTAGTTTTACTAATTGTTTTTCCGCTGCACTTTTGTATTGTGAGGAAAGTATAATTTTCTTATATTTCATTACACTAGTACTCTGATTAGTTTAGATTCTATATGCTTTAAGGTAGAATCTCATATTGTAAACTTTAGTTCCAATTTTCCAATTGGTGTTATAGGTGTTGTGAATTTCCTTAGTTTAACTTTGTTAAACTTAGCTCTTTCCTTGCTAAAGGAAATTTTTTAAAGTGTACAGTTCACCCCCCCTCTTGTATATTGAGCATATACATAATTATTTAGATCCTACAGATATTTTATTATGTTTATGGAATGAGCTATATCCATCTCCTCTTCTATCAAATGGGAAACAAAACCATAGATCATGTGTACGATGAACTATTGACTCATGGACCGATGAAATTTATTTTCTATAACCACATTTCAAGGATGGATATAATGGCGGGTTTATGAAATTTATGATATTATTATACTTATAAAATTTTAATATGACATAAACCATCTCATATTTCTATCCGTTTAAAATATGATAACATAACTCATGGGTATGACAGACTACCTCCTCACAAAGTAATGTGATTTGTTTTTCACTTATACATTACATGAAAGGTAATAAGTATAAATTTCATAAATATATGTGATATATAAGTAATTATATTTACTCATAAAAATTAATATATCTCTAACATATTTAACATTTTACCCATTAATGAAATGATAAGGTTGCTCATGCGTATGAACAATCTACCATCTCCATGTAGTGATACGATCCATTCTATATTTTCAAATTTTAGTAATGATTTTAAAACTTTATATAATGAAAAAATGATATTTATAACGTTAATTTCATTATTTACATTATGAAACTATATAATATACATAATAACCATAAATTTTGTGAAAAAATATGCATGATACCATAAGGAAATTAACACCCACAATAATAATATTAATGAAATATTATAAATAAACTGGTGGTAAAATGTTATAAGTGGATCATATATGATATCATAAATGTGAATATGATTCTGTTATAAATTAATAACATTATTAAAACCATTATACATAAGTATAATGCACTTTTAACTAAAAATAATCATGCATTAAGGGAGTTCATCTCCATTTCTCTTTATTGAGGCATATTGTAATTTTATGCACCCAATTTCATTTATACGGTGCATATACTACCCCTTTTCATAAAATATAAAGAATAATTAATAATTCATGGTATTTAAAGTTTTAATTTTTATTATTTAATATAAGTTTATTTTACATGAAAATTACCAATTGGTAAAAAAATTTATAACCAATTTTCTTTTTTAACGCCCTGAGTGTTTGGAGCGGGTCGAATTCCTCACATGTTTTGGTTTTTTTGGAGTTAGGTGGATGTTATAACTATTTTTATAATCTTTTGAAATTAATTATGAGAATTTATTCTGCCAAATTCATTAATTTAAAAGATTCTTAATTCTAAAAAAGGGTCTTAGGGTTTTCATTAGGTTTTGGGTGTGTCGGAGGCTAAAACCAAACTTTACGGGGTGTGCAGACTGAGGCACATGGTTTGAACAAGCTTTACGGCCATACAAGTTCTATATAAATTGTTTTATAAACCATAAAAGAGGTTTTTAATGGTCATGAAAAAACTATATAGTTTTTTGTATATGTTATTTTCATGATTTCCTCACAGTCTGGAAAAACATGCGGGGTAACCGTGCGAGCTAGAGCTTTGAAAAGGGGCTATTGTACGGGCTACACATAATTTTCCAAACCATGAAAGATAACTATAAAACCCATTAAAAAGAAAAAATTACTATTTTACCTCCCCTCTTAATTTCTTCTTTTCCTTCTTGTTTCTTCCATGTTTGGATCTCCTTCCCAGCATCATGGATATCCCTTCTTCCTCCCTTAGTATTTAGGAAACATTATTTATCCAAGCCAGGATATTCAAGAAGTAAGGTGTGTTAGAGCCACATATGAAAGTGATTAAATCATATTGAATCTTTTCTTCCTTAACCTCAATTTATGGTTTTCTAAATCTGTGTGAGTGGATTTACACTATTTTCAAAGATTTCCTCTAAAACACCGATTTCTTCCAAATCGTTTTGTGTTAGAGGGTACGAATAGATGTTTGGGATTCTACCAACATGTAGTAGGTGATTATCATCTTTATCAATGATTTATTGAGCATTATGGGGTTTTATAATTGAGAAATACATTGGGTAGTTTGATTGAGACTTTGTAAATTAAATAGTTGCCTTTAATCATTTAATTTTACCCATTGGTGATGTTAATAGTAATGGTCCAAAATTAAACAGATAGTTTGATACATTCAAGAGGTTTTTTACCTTGGGAAGTTTAGTACAGGGTGATTTCCTTCTTTAAATTGTTTTTTTAATTTTAATTGAATTTAATTATATATATATTTGAATATATTGGGATGAGATCCATGGGATATGATGGGCTCAACCTGAAGATTGAGATGATATTGGATATCTAGACTATGGTGATGTGATCGTCAGGTTGGGCGTGGACCAAGATATATATATTTGGGTGATGTGGCTAATATTTTGGGTGAACCTATCATCAACTGAGGAGAAAGGGTCATCAGGTTATGGTATTAGCCCGTGTGATATTGGATGGTGTTGGCCATCACAATGAGTGACATGGTCATAGTGAAACGAGGTGCCAAATTGGTGTGTATTATGTTCCTTTTGATGACTTTTTATCACCTATGTTGTCCAAATCACAATTTTGGTGTCATTTTCACATATGAAGACTCAAATGTTGAGGTGGTATTGACAAATCATGTGGTTATATTCCTCCATTAGATGTAGCTTAGGGAATTAGATGGAGGTTCTTGTCGTATAAATCCATATGGATGGTGAAGATCCATCAAATGATAATAATGAGACTTTTAGTTGGGGGATGAGGCTCATTATACATGAGGCCATTAAAACAAGATCATTTGAGAGGAAATACATTATTGTTCCTCAGAATGTTGGTTGTTGAGCCAAAATTTATATTAGTTGGAGGGAAGAAATCGTTATGCATTAAGACACCAGGCTTTGAGCTGATGGGTGATCTCAAGAAGGGGTTTGATGGACTGGGTTATTATTGTTGGGAATTCCTTCCAGATTTTTGTGACTTGACATAGACATGAGGTGTCAGTTGTTACATGTTTTCAAATGAATTTACTATATGTAGAACCTAGGGGTTCACCTAGACTATTTCAAATCAATGGATGACTTGGGATTAGGATAAGGATCCTCTCCATCGTGGTATACTGATGATGGAACAAGTATGTGACTTGATTCCTCATGGATGTTGAGAATGAGGGAATAATATTTATTTATGTTGATATGCAGTGCCAATTTTATTTATTTCATTACTCACCTGATAAATCATAGATAAAAGTAGGTACATGTTGGTGGTAGCCTACTGGGATTATTTCCCACACACTACATGGGCCCTTTAGGTTGCACGTAGATTTCAATATTTTTTGATCGAGTAAAGGTCTGAGCTATGGATATGGACCTTAGTGTTGGGATATTTATCATGGGATGGATGGTAAGAGACCTTGAGGTTCCTGCATCAACTAGAGTTTATCTTTTGAGTATTCATTTCTATACCTACATGATTATATATTGGTTTTTATTGTTGTTATCCATTTGAGACCCTTCTTCTTGTTGATATATGTGATTTTTTTTGATATTCATGTTTAGTTAAAAATCAGATGTTTGGTTTCCTTATTTATTCAACAACTTTTGTTGGTTGTTTCTTTAGCTATTTCTTGATATTGTTTTCATTACTCCATGGGAGGGTTATTGGTCTAGTGTAATTCATTATTTCCTTTACATTTTATATTATATATTTACTTAGAGCATTATTATATCATCACTATAGGGTATATTACCCAAACTATCACTTATTTATACCCTCACTACTAGTCAACAACCTTTTCCATACAGGGAGGCATGCCTAAAGCTAATGGTACTCAGCCCAAAGAACTGTTCGGGTGGCTAATTAGGTCGGGGTGCTATAAATGGTGTCATAGTAGTTAATGATGAGGAATTATTAATGGTTTTCAGCTGAATAATAATTATATCAACTATTTTCCTTTTCTCATTTGGTCTTACTATTTAGGCTATGTCAGACTAGAGATTAGGATGTTGTCAGAACAGAGTTTAGAACTCGTGTTTGGGTGCCTGCAACCCCATGCATGGGGGGAAGATAAAGTATCTATGGGTGGGAATTTATATTTTACATTTTACATTTTATATTTTATGTGATTTACTCATAGAGTTGTATTCTTATATGTGACTTTTACCTATTATGATATGTGTCCCTTGAACTGGTATGGAAAGGGAGGAGTTATTTGACCCTTGGACCAGTAAAGAAAGGGGGTTTTTATGACTATTTTGATAATAACATATGAATTTATTATATATAGGCATGTACCAATGATAAATGATGTGATTTTCATTGGAGACTCATATTTCACTAAGAGGGGTTGGTTTGTCTAAAGTGTCAACAAAGGAAGCTAAACAAATTTTTACAAACTAGCCTCTCTTTGGTGACATTTTACTCAACCAACCTAGACAAGTGGACGTAATGAAACATGTATATAATATATATTATATATATATATGTGTGTATGGGCCTATATCTTATAGGATAAGGTAGGGATGGGGGCATGGGGTGATTTTGATTACTAGGTTGGGAGATGAGGTCATTGAATTAAGATGACATGGTTCATAAAGATATGAATGGCCCGAGGCACATGTGATACTTGGCTCTGATATTGGTGGGTAAGGGGGAAAGTGGCCAGATTTCACGAGACATGGTTGCAATGGGGGAGGGTAAGGTAAGTGAGTTTACACTTCCTAGTACTATTTTACCTATATATGTTATATATATATACATATGTTAAATGGGTTATATGAACATGTATTGGTATTCAACATGATTCCACCTAAATGAGATCTAATGGAGCATCAGACATGTATTGTTTTAGTTCTGATTGAGCAAGCATGGTTTGAGACCCTGAGGTTCATGATGAGGCCCTGTAGGGTTAGGTGAATCATGAGATACATGTACAAGATCAGGTATAGGCTCTAGTGCAGGCAGGAAAACCCCTATATTTGATAGATTCTAGGAAGTGGTTTGATGAGAAATTCAGAGTGAGCCTAGTATGTGTTATCTAGGGCATTAGTAAGGCAAATCTAGGTTCAGATTCTACCATGGTATACTTTATGTGAGAGTTCCAATCACAAAACCCACCGATATTTCAGGGTGAGGGAGGACCACAGGTAACTATGAATTACAGAAAGTCGATACAGATGATATTCGAGCAGCTATATATGACTCCAAGAAGGAGGTTGATGTTGGATTACATGCTCAGAGGATTGGAAAATAATTTGTGGGACATGTAGGTTCAGGTATGAAGACACAATGGACTATCTTGTAAGGAATTTGAGGTAAGGTTCTTCAATAACTTCTTCTTGGAGATGCTGATGGCATAGAGAGTTCAAGAGTTCTTGACCCTTTATCAGGGTGACATATCTATCATTGAATATTTAGTGATTTTCACTAAGTTGTCCTAATTAGCACCCAACATGGTGGGTGATGAAACCTCGAGGGTGAGGTGTTTTGAGGATTGTTTTTGGAACTCCATTTCGGTGCAGGTAAATATCTTTATGTTGGAATAATTCTTAGAGGTGGTGAATCAAGTGATCATATCTGAGTGAAATTTGATATATCAATCTTACTCGAGTTGGGTGATGGAATCAAGTGATTATAGTGGATACAATTTAATTTATAGTAATTGGGGATGAGAGGAGTTCTAGTTGGGAATTAAGGACAAGGACTTAAGAAGAACGCCTTAGAGTGGGCCATCGATGGTGTTCTTCCAGTGGGCATCCAGGACATGCCCTGACTTAGTGCGAGTATCCTTTAATGAGGTTCTAGACAAGTGGATAGGTTGGAAATCTTAAGATGTTATGTAGTAATAGTTCTTGGATAACCCAAAGTTAGGGACCTATACCGATAGATGGTTCTAAGATTGAACTAGGAGCGGTACCAGGTGATGGTAGTTGAGTTTCAGTTGTATTAAAGAGACGATGAGTCCTAGTAGTGGGGCTAGTGGCCAGTGGATGGTGAAAACTAGATGCAGGCCAGACATCATAAATTTAGGCTTTAGGACAAGTGCATGTCATGGATCTTCTAGGGTCAAAGCATGAAGGAGAAATGAAAATATTCTTAGGTACATCTTGGGAATGAATGAGGGAATATTTTGTTTTATTTTAGAATGGAATTTTTATAGTAATGTACTTTAGGGGTGCATGAGGTGATCAAGATGTACTTTTTTCTAACCATACGGTAGTTAGTAGGTTAGAATCAGCTCAGATGCGTTATATATATATATGTATGGGGTTTTCAGAACTGAGATTTTTATGTGGGAACCATTTTGTGCATGTATTTTTAGGTGTGTTGGAATCTATAAATCTTCTAGGTATGGGATTTGATTGAGGTATGAGGCACCAAGACTAATTTTGAGTATTTGATGAGATATGGGACCTCATAAGACATGGACATAAAGCTTGAATTTTATGAGATGTGGGGAATGATGGGTGATAGGTATAACACCATCAAACCTGATGAGTTTCACACATGAATATGTGTCACGGGGGGGGGGGGGGGGGTTGCTATTGAGTCTAGATATGGTTGATGTACCATCGTTTTTTTTTTGAGTTTTGGGTTGGGATGCGACTGGGGTAGGTAACTCCTAAGGTGGGGATCCCATTAGATAGTTGACCTATTCCATGATGACTGGGGGAGTCTAGGGTAATTTGAATGGGATGGGTATGTTCAGTAACATCTCTTGTTTTTGTTTCATAGATTGGAGATGAGCAATTTTAATGTGGGAATATTGTAATTTCCCAGGTTTATGGAGCAGGTCAAATACCTTAGTCGTTTTGATTTTTTTGGAGTTTGGTGGATGTGAAAAATATTTCTTTGATAATAAGAACTTCATTATGATAGTTTCATTGACCCAAGTCATTGGTTTTAGATTATTATTAATGATCAAAAAGTTTATCAAGGTTTTCATTAGGTTTGAGGTGCGTCTGAGGCTGAAAACCCAAAGATTATGGGGTGTGTAGACATAGGAACACAATTTTAACAAATGGTGAGTCCTCCAACAATCAAATGTGTGGCCCTCTAAGTGATTTTTCATGGTTTTCCAAATCATATAGGAGGGGGTGCACGAGAGGGTGAAACATATTCATTTTTAGTAGAGGTTATTCACATGGATTCTACGCAGTTTGGAAAACCAAGTGAGATGGGGATTTGGGTAGAAGTAACTACACATGGTATGCACAGTTATCCAAACTACGTGATCTAACCATGTGGGCCATTAAAGAGGAAAAATTTCCATTTTCAATTTCCCTTTATTTCTTCTTTTCCTTCTTATTTCTCCCAAGTGTGTCTCTCCTTCTAGGTTTCATGGAGCTCCCTTTCTCTTCTCTTAGGCTTTGAGCCAAATTCTTTATTTGATCTCCGTTCTTCAATCTATAGGGTGCACCAGAACCGCATTGATATGGGATTTAATCATCTTTTATCTCATATTCCATTCTATTGCTATATGGTGTTCAAAATCCATGTAAGTGGTCGTACCATATTTTAAGGTTTTTTATCTAAAATAACAATTTCTTCCAAATTAGTCTGAGTTAGAGGCTAAGACCATATGTACGGGTGTCTACCAACACAAGGTAGGTTGTTCTTACCCTTATTAGTGGGTTCTTTAGTGTTTTGGGGGTGTTTCTTTGAGATCACTTTTGATTATTCCGAGAGAGACCTTATAAATTAAATTGTTTCTATTAATCAATTAATTGAACAAATTGGAGATACAGATGGGGGTGATCCTCAATTCCAAATATGGTTTGAGCCATGCGGCAGACTTTGGACCTTGGAAAATTTAGGACATGGTGCTTTCCTTAATTAAATTGAATTATTTTATTTTAATTGAATTGAAGTATATATATGTGAATTTCTTAGTATGAGATCCACATTATCGTGATGGGATCGACCTAAGGATTGATATGAAATTGGCCATCTGGACTGAGGTGATGTGATAGTCTAGCTGGGCATGGATTGAGATATACATAGTTGGGTGATGTTGATCATAGGTTGGGTGACTCAGTCATTGGATGAGGCAACTAGGTCATCAGGTTATGGGAATGTTCCATTTAAAATTGTATGTCATTAGACATATTGTTGATCGATGCGATTGTAGGGTCATGAGGTGCCATGTTGGTGTGTCTTAGGTTCTTTTCTGTGATTTAATCTCACTAGTGTTGGGAAATGAACCATTTAGATTTGTGTGGACATAGGATGAATCAGATGTTAAGGTGGTATTGACCACTCAAGTGGGTAGAGAACTCCATTAGATGCATCTTAGAGGATTTGATGGAGGTTCATTCCATAGAAATCCGTGTGGATAGTGAGGATACATTCAATAATAATGATGAGTTTTTCATTTGGGGGATGAGGATCACCATACTTGAGGTCGTTGGTCTAGGACCATTTGGGAGGATGGAAATTTTTGTTCCTCAGGACATTGTATGTTGATCTAATGGTGATATTAATTGGAGGGTATAAATCATTGTGCCTCAGGATGTCGGGCTTCAAGCAGACGGGTTCTCTCGAGAATGGGTGTAACAACTCAATGTTTTATCAATTAAATTACCTTCGTATAAATATGTATTATATTATAATCATCTAATATTACATATAGAACACAATATAAACCATATAAATGAATAATGAGTAAGATAAAAGGTATCTCTAGAAGTTAAGGAACATATACCGATAAAATAGTAACTTTACCTTTGGAATAGTAATGCAACCCTTATTAATAGTAAGCTATCCAATTGAATACTAACCTCACTAATGAATATATAAATAAAATTTATCCATATTATAAGTGACAATATTATATAAATATATCATATTATAAGTAAGTAAATATTTTAAAAATTATTAATTAAGTGTTGGTTTTTTTGTAAGTCGGGTATTTTTAATTACAATTGTATAATTAATTTAATTATTTAAAAGAAAATTTATTTTCAAGAAAATTATACATAAATATATATTTTTATCACTTATTATTATAAGATAATTTCAGGAGACCTTAATTAATTTTTCAAAGTGTTAGAAAATAAGTTTTAATTTTAAAATTTGTATTTTTTCATGTAAATTATGATTTTAATTAGAAATTAAATTTCTGATATTTGGAATATTATTTTCATAAAATAGAGTTCATTTTTTAATTCTATATTTAAAAAAATGGTTGGGGTGAATTTTTTGGATTTTTCTAAAATACATGAATTTTTTGTGAATAATAAAATATGATAATTTACAATAAATGCTAAATAAATAATTTTATGCATCATGATTGAGTCATGGATAATGTAAATGGTCATTGCTTCCAACTCACATGATCTATTTACTGTTTTTTTCACAATAATAAATAATATTTATAATCTTGAGCAAAAATATTAAATTAATGATTAAAATAATGGGAAACCCATCCCCTCCTCCACAATAAATAAAACCCCTCTTTACCTTTTCTCTCCATTCCTATCAAGCCTTATTACTAGTCCAAAATTTTATTAAATATCTCCCTAAGACCCTATTACACGTCCAACATCCATTGGTCTCCTAAAAATACCAAATCATCTCCCCTAAAGAGGTTCTCAAGGAGGATATATTCAAGATGTAAATTTCTCTTTTCATTTCTTTTATTTTCATTCAATTTCATTTAATTCTTTTTATTTCCTCATATCCTTTCATAAAAATGTTAAGCTAACTCCATTACCTTACATGTATCATAATATTTTTATTATAATGGAATAATTCATCCTCATATATCTTCTTCCATCCTTTAATACTAGAAATGAAAACACCATCTGAGATGTGTTAATTTATCACATTCAAGGACGACGAGTTTTAAATTTATTTTACTGTATTAAATTCTAGTCATGAAACCATTTTTATAGTTGAAAAATACTATAATATATGTATTTTTTCTAATTTAAGTTTCTGGAATATTTTTTACACATGATATTAATTTATAAATTAAAATGTGTTCGATGTGATAAAAAAACCACCAATTAACCAAAACAGTTATCAATAATGATTTATATAATGATTCATATTCACTCCAAATAACCAAATGAATTTTATAACAATGTAATATTAGGAATTTTAAATAATTACATACAAATTAAATTTTGGATAACCATTCTCATCTTACATGTTTATCCTTACATGTATATAAGTAAACCAATCATGAAAACTAATGAAACAAAGGCTCCCAAACAATGAAATTGAACCTATTAACACATTAGAAAAGTCATTAATAAACTTTATAAGATTATAATAAATAAATTAAATTAAGTGTATGTTCTATAAATATTAATTAATGAGTGTAATTTGGTTATCTATGACATTAATATCAAGTGAAGGACACCATCAGATTTAAGGTAAGGGATTTTACCCGAACCTCCATTATTCCTTTGGGATAATCTATATTTATTTTTACCCAAATGAAGTTATTTGTTATTTTTATTTACATATTTTAAATTATAGATAATTTCTCCAAAATCATGTATCAAGGTCCATTCATCATTCTCTTTTGGGGATATACATGTTTTTAAGTGGTTCCCTCCTCAATACTTCCTGATAATCAAACTTGTTTAATGGAACTTCCTGAATTCTTATCCAATTTCAAGTGCACTATATAATCTTTTTTAAGGAACCATTATTTTTATAAAACCACAATTTTTTTAATAAAACCTTATTGTTTCCCTTCTATTTTTATATAAAAGTTTATGACATTTTTAATTTTAAGTGATCTTTGATATTTTCCTTAAACTGCACTAAAATGTTTTAATTCTAAAGTTCCATAAATGATATATTTGAATGCTATCAATTCAAATTGACATAAATTATCATGATATATTACTATTATACCGTATGAATGTCCATGAATGATCTAATATATTTAATTCTTGGACACTTTTATGATAAACCCATTTTTTATGATTTATGACATGAATATGATACACAATTCTTTCCATGGGAAAACCTTATTTTTCTGTATGATTGAGTATGTATGATTCTGAATGTGGAAAGAATATTTCATGAACATGTTATGATGGGTTCACATATTTATAAATCCAATGTATTGGGAAATTTTAGTCGCATGATATGTTTTGTGCAATGATCTTGGTGGTTAGTATTGACTCATGCTACCATGTGCAATGGTCTTGGTGGTTAACCTTGACTTGTGTTCCTCTTTGTGAAACGATCCTTAAATCGCGATAAAGTCATGTTTTATATTCTTGACACATTATTATGACTCAATGTTTATATGATCCCATGTTTATTTGTTATAATTACATATTTTCCATGACTTTTTAAATAACTATGTCTTTCCTTCTAACTTAAGTGCTAAAGCTTTATTATTATATTTATTTCTTTATGGGGATTTTTAGATCATCCCTTTGTTAATGTTTTCCTCTAATTATCCTATGAAGATGTATGAGGAAAATGGAAGTTAGGAGATCTTTATGAGTATTAAATAAATAAATGTTTTATTTAGTCCCTTGTTTTTAGTTTTATGTACTTAATCTTTCATAAAGATAGACTTTACGATCCTTGGATTGTAATATGATGTTTTATTATGCTTAAAATCATATAATGACATGTGTAAAAGTCTAGGGTCACTATAGTTGGCATTAAAGGGAGCTTGGTCTATTTATTTTTGGAGAATAGTAATAAAGAACTTTAGTAAGAACCTTAGGTATGAGACTAAGTATAATAAAACATCCATAAATTTTGGTATGAATAAAGTAAGCAGTTTATCATGAAAATACATCCCTGTCCAGATGTGAAGAAGTGTATGTGGCTCTGGAACAGATGTATCTAGGAGTAAAACCTCGAAACACAACTTTGATCTTGACTTTAACGGGAACCGATGCATGAAAATGAGCCTTGTTGTAGTCTTGACTTGACACTCCCAGGGGATATACTTTAGAAAATTCATATGCTTAGTATAAAAAATTATTAAGGAAACAATATCCCATAAGAATATATGTTAGGAAATAAATCATTGATAAACTATATTGAAAACTATAGAATCACATGTTAGGATGAACTTTTAATTTAATATGTTATAGTTTTATATTTAAAGTTTCCTTTTTTATACTTATTAGCTAAGTATTATAGCCCCCTAATTGTATGTTATTTTTCTTAGTTAATGGTGAGAAACAGAAGATCATGTGCCAACAATAAATGTGATAGAAAATGTTATGATTCACCTAATGATATTCCTGATAAGATGTGAAAAGGTGCTCAAAACCTTTTGATAATACTTTCTCAATTAGAAAAATTTAGGAATAATAAATTGAATCATGTGGAACATACTCCTCTTGTAAGGAAAGATCATGTTGTCATCGAATCCTTCGTGCATAAAAGGCCTCCCATGTTTAGGAGATCTTTCGACGATTCATCACGAAATAGTGGATTGAATCCATTAAAAATATATTATCTGTCCTACAGTGCACAAAATAAGAGAAATTCGTACTTTTGGTGTATCATTTTGATGGGGAAGCTAATCAGTGGTGGAAAATGATCAAGAATATGAAGTCCTATGAAGAAATTGATTCTATGGATTGGGAAGAATTCATGAAAATGTTTTTCAATAAATATTTTACCAAACCCTCCATCTCAAGATGAAAAAAGAGTTACTCAGACATAAACAAAATAAAGATGATTACATTGGGGCGTATGAAATAAACTTTACAAGGCTTACAAGATATGCCTCTATCTTTTTCATGAACAACAAAAGAAAGGCGGATCACTTCTGTAGTAGAATAAATCTGATTCTCTGAAACGTTTTGGTGATTAAAGACTTTGAAAGTTATGGGAAGATTGTCATTTGTGCCTTGAAGGTTGAAATAGAGATCAGATACACTCAATGATCTCACAGGACTGGTGAAAAAAGTGGAGAATGGAGTATAATATGAGTTTTTTGGAAAAAATCCCATGATGGAAAGAAGATCGAACATATCATGTGTAAAAATTGTTGGAAGAAGCATCCTAGGAACTATCTAAAGGGATCAAGGAATTGATTAAAATGTGGAAGAATGAGTCATCTAGGTAAAAAGAAATGAAGGGATGTGAAGACTCCCAATAACATGGAAGAAGAAAGGAAGGTTCAGATTAACAGTTAGCCTGTAGTGTAGTGTTACAACTACAAGGAACTTGAGAATTATGAAAACAATTTCCCTAATCCAAGGGGTTGATAGAAGAAATCAATAACAAACTTTATGAAAAAATGGAGGGATTATTCTATCACTACTGATGAGGTGGAGCTAGAAAACTATGTGGTGAAAGGTACTCTAGCTATTCATTCAATAATAGGAAACATACTTTTTGATTCTGGTTATATTCATTCTTTCTTACCTTTCATGTTTAGTAGAACTATTCAAAAACCACCTGAAAATTTGGAGGTTGAGTTATCTCTGAGAACATATAATGGAGAAATTATTGTGTCCAAGGTTTATAACTCCTCCCCGATAAATGTTTGTGTATTGAACTTCCCAACGAATCTTTTCATACTCCCATTGGTGGAGTTCGATGCTATTTTGGACCAGGATTGGAAATATTTATACAAATACAACATTAAATATCAGGAAAGGGAGATCACTCTTAAAATCACAGAGTATACTCTAATACTATACATGTGTAAGGAGGAAGAGTAATCTCCTTCAAAATCATTATCTCAAGTGTGGGTGATTTTTACTTTTGTGAAATCATATCTTTCTCATATGATTGAGATAAAGAAGATGATACTTTTCAAAGATATTCTCATCGTGAGGGATTACATTGATGTATTCCGTGAATAATTGCCCAGTCTTCATACTAATCGATAGGTTGAGTTATTAATTGAAATTATTCCTAGATCCCTACCTATATCAAATACACCTTATAGAATAGCCACCATTGTGATAAAAGAGATGAAAAAGAAATTATAGAATAATCTGGAGAAGGGTTTTATATATCCGAGTGATTCACCATGGGGTGAAGCAATCTTCTTTTTAAGAAGAATGATGGATCAATGTTTTTCTGCATTGATTATTGTGAGATCAATAAAATCGTGATAAAGAAAAAATATCCCATTCCTCGAATAGATGATTTGTTTGATCAACTATATGGGGAAAGTTATTTATCTAAGGTGGACCTTCAACCAGGATATCACCTATTAAAGGTTAGGAAGGAAGATATTCCCAAAACCGCCATTCGAATGTGATATGGACACTATGAGCTCATAGTGATTCCCTTCAGACTCACAAATGCTCCAGAATCATTCATGGATTTAATGAATAGAGTATTTAGAGATTACCTCAACATATTTTTGGCAGTATTTATCAATGATATTTTGATATAATTCAAGAGAAAGGGGAAACATGAGGAGCATTTTAATACTATGCTGATGACTTTGAGAAGGGAGAAACTTTATGAAAAATAAATTAAATGTGAGTTCTTGATGGAGGTAGTATCATTATTGGGGAATGTTATCACTAGTAAAGGAATATTTTTGGACCCTTTCAAGACAAATTCAATTAAAGAGTAGGCCTAACCAACATCGGTAACAAAGATTCGTAGCTTTCTATGACTAGCTGGATATTGTCGAAGATTTGTGATGAACTTATCATGATTGTCAACCCAATGAACAAGATAACATATAAGGGAGTGATTTAAATATAGAATCAATAATGTGAGGAAATATTTAAGGAGATCAAAAATAGGATTATCACTATATATGTACTCACATTCCCAATAAGTGGATAATTATTTGTGGTGTACAATGAGGCTTCAATGAAGGGATTAGGATGCGTTCTGATGAAAAATGATGAAGTGATAGCCTAAGCCCCAATCCAGTTAAAAATACATAAGAAAAACTATCCCATGCAAGATCTAAAGTTGGTGGCTATGATCTTTGCGTTTAAAATATGGTGGATTTACCTCTATGAGGAGAAGTGTGAGATATATACTAATAAACAGTGTCAAAAATATATATTCACATAGAAAGAGCTTAATATATTCCAATTAAGATGGTTAGGGATCATCAAGGATTATGACGGATCAATCCACCACCATTCTTGTAAGGCAAATAAGGTAGTTGATTCTCTAAGCAGAAAGGATCCTGAATCTTTATAAATGATGAGAATTGAAAAGGATCTAGTCTTATCAGATTTGTAGAGGATGGATATGAGAATAATTAAGGGAGGAAAATAATAAATACTTTCTCAAATTATTTCTCAGCCATCCCTCATGTAAAAAATATAGGATTCCCAAATAAATGATGTTGAAATTCAGAAAATGGTGGAATCTATTAGAAATGGGAAATCCTATGAACTCAAGATTGATAAGGAATGAGTTGTAAGATTTTGGTGATGATTATTTGTACCATATGATCCAGAGACAAATAAGGAGCTTATGAATGATGCACATATCTCAACCTTCTCTATTCAACCATTGAGCACAAAGATGTATCGAGATCTCTGAGAGAACTTTTGGTGGGACAATATGAAGAAGGGGATTGCTGAATATACATCAAAGTGCCTGGTATGTCAACAAGTGAAGTCTTAAAGACAAAAGTTTAAGGGGATGATGAAACCACAATCCTTACCAACATGGAAGTGGGAGAAGATCACCATAAACTTTTCACTAGACTTCTATGAAAATCTAGGGGAAACAATTCTATATGGGTTATTGTGGGTAATCTTACAAAGACATATCTCTTTATTATAATTTTAGATGACTTTTTATTATATCAAATTTTAGGGATATATATCAAATAGGAAGTAAGGATGCATGGAGTACCACTATCTATTGTATCCGATAGAGATCCTAGATTCAACTCAATGTTCTGGAAAATCCCCCAACATGATATAAGCATCGAGTTGAACTTAAACACAACCTATCATCCCCAAACTAATGTACAATCTGAGAAAACTATTCAGACACTAGAAGATATGTTGAGAGTGTGTTCTATGGACTTTAAAGGAGGATATGACCAATATCTTCCGCTGGTCAAATTCTCTTACAAAAATAACTTCCACTCCAGCATATGAATGGAATAATATGAAGCCCTTCATAGGAAAAGGTGTAGAATAACAACATGTTGGGATGAAGTTAGTGAGCGTAAGATACTAGGACTTGAAATTTTCAAAGAGATGGTGGAGAAGGTGAAAACCATTCAACATCACATCAAGGTAGCCTAATATTGACAAAATAGATATGCAAAAAATCATTGATGAGACCTTGATTTTAATATTGGAGGCATGTTATTCCTACACATATCTCCATTGAAGAAGGTTATGAGGTTTGGGAAGAAAGGAATGTTAATTCCCAGGTACGTCGGCCCCTTCGAGATTCTTGATCGTGCTTGAGCTGTTTTCCTATCGACTAGAACTTACACCTACCATGTATAAAGTACATGGTGTATTCCATGTATACCACTTAAGAAAGTATATACTAAACCCTTAACATGTACTCTCTTTAGAGGTGGTACAATTGGAGAATGGTCTTTCTTATGAAGAGCATTCGGTGAAGATATTGGATTGTAGAGATAAAGTTATATGAAACAATACATCTCACCTTGTAAATTTACTATTGAGGAACCATAAGTACAAAGAGTGGACATGGGAACTGGAGGAGGAAATGAAGGAAATGTACCAACACCATTTTGTGACTTAGAATGTAAAATGGAAATTTGAGGGGGAAATTTTATAAGGGGAAGAATATAATGACCCAATGTTTTATCAATGAAATTCCATTCCTAAAATTATGTATTATAGTATAATAATATAAGATTACATATATAACACAATAAAAACTTCATAAATGAATAATGAGTAAGATAAAAGGTATCTCTAGAAGTTAAGGAACGTATACCGACGAAATAGTAAGTTCACCGTTGGAATAGTAATGTAACCCTTATAGATAGTAAACCAGCCAATTGAATAGTAACCTCACTAATGAAATTATAAATAAAATTTATCCATCTTATATATGATAATATGATATAAATATATCATACTATAAGTAAGTAAATATTTTAAAAATTATTAATTAAATGTTGGGTGTTTATAAGTCATGTATATTTAATTACAATTTTATGATTAATTTAATAATTTAAAATAGAAATTATTTTCATAAAATTTATTCATAAATAATTATATTTATGACTTATGATTATAAGATAATTTTATGAGACCTTAATTAATTTTTTAAAGTGTTAGAAAAGTAGTTTAAATTTTAAAATTTGTATTTTTAAAGTAAATTATGATTTTAATTAGAAATTAAATTACACAAATTTAGAAAATTATTTTCATAAAATGGAGTTCATTTTTGAATTATATATATCGAAAAATGTTTGGGGCTAATTTTTGGGATTTTTTTAAAATACTTGAATTTTTTTGAATAGTAAAATGTGATAATTTAGGATAAATGATAAATAAATGAATTTCTAAAATTATTCTTGAATCATGGATGATGTAAATGGGAATTGGTTCGAACTGAAATGTTTTCAATACTGTTCTTGGTCACAAGAATCAATACTATTCATATTATTGAGAGAAAATATTAAACTAATGATTAAAATAATGAAAAACCCCTCCCATCCTCCACTATAAATATCCACCCTCTTTACCTCTTCTCTTTAATCATCTCAAGCCTTGTTCCTAGTCCACATTTTGCCCAAATCTCTCCCAAATCCCCTATAAGACGTCCATCAGCCCTTAGTTTCTTCAAAATACCATATTCTCCTTTCTAAAGAGGTTCTCAAGGAAGATATATTCAAGAGGTAAATTCTTCTTTTCATTTCTTTTATTTTCCTTCATGTGTATTTCATTCTTTTCCTTTCCTCAACTCATTTATTACAAATGTTATGATAACTTTAGTAAATTAAATGTGATGTAATTTTGTTATTATAATGGAATAATTCATCATAATCATTCCTTTCCCCTCATTTTATACTAGAAATGAAGGCACCATCCGAGATGTGTTAATTTATCACATTCAAGGATGACAAGTTTTCAATTTCTATTACCATCTTCAATTATTGTAATGAAACCATTTTTATTGTTGAACCAGAGTATAATATATTTATTATGCCTAATTTAAGGTTCCGGAATATTTTTTACACATGACATTAATTTAGAAATCAAAATGTGTTTGATGTGATAAAAAACTGCCAATTAACCAAAACAGTTATCATTAAAGTTTTATATAATGATTCACATTCAATCCAAATAACCATATGAATTTTATAACCATTTAATATTATATATTTTCACTAATAAAATTAAACTTCAATTCTATAAAACCATCCCCATCTTACATTTTTTATCCTCACATGTATATAAGTAAACCAATCATGAAAACCAACGAAATAAACACTCCCAAACAATGAAATCGAACCTATTAACACATCAAAAATGTCATTAATGAACGTAATAAGGTTATAATAAATCAATTAAATGAAGTATAGGTTTTTTAAATATTAATTAATTAATTTAATTTTGTTATATAGGACATTAAGAACAATTGAAGGACACCATCATATTTAAGGTAAGGGATTCCACCCAAACCTCCATTATACCTTCGGGATGCTCTATATTTATTTTTACCCAAATGAAGTTATCTATAATTTTTATATAAATCTTATGAATATTATGTAAATTCTCCAAAATCATGTATCAATTTTCATTATTCATTATATTTCAGGGATATACATGTTTTTAATTGGTTCCCTCCTCAATACTTCCTGACAAACTAACCCGTTTAAGGGAACTACCCGGATTTTTACCAAATTTCAAATAAACTAAATAATCTGTTTTAAGGAACCATTATTTTTATAAAAAAAATTTTTATTATGAAAATTTTCATTCTTCAATTATTATTTTATATTAAATATTAATCCCTTTTCTATTTTAAGTGATCTTTAATATTTTCTTTAAACCACACTAAAATGTTTTAATTATAAAGTTTTGTAAATGATCTGTTTTCATGTTATCACTTAAAATTGAAATAAATTATCATGATGTATTCCTATTTTACCTTATGAATTTCCATTCATGATATAATTACATACCTTCTTGGAAAGTTTTACAACATGCCCATTTTTTATGATTTATGCATGAATATGTTACCCAATTATTTCCATGGGTAACCCTTACGTTTATGTATGACTGATTATGTATGATTATATATGTAGAAAGTATATTCATGAAGATGTTATGATGGGGGAACCCAGATATAGATCCAATATATTGGGTAATGTTTAGTCTCATGAGATGTTATGTGCAATGGTCTTGTCAGTTAGCCTTGACTCGTGCTACCATGTGCAATGATCTTGGTGGTTAACCTTGACTTGTGATCTTCTATGTGGAATGAGCCATGAATCGTGATAAAGTCATGTTTTATGTTTCTACCACATTATTATGACTCCACATTTATATGATCCCATGTTTAAATGTTATAATTCCATATGTTCCATTCCTTTTAATATCATATTTCCATGCTTTCTAACCCATGTGCTAAAGTTTTATTATTAGGTTTATTCTCTTAAAGGGTTTCTTAGCTCATCCATTTGTTTATGTTATCCCTAGGTTATCCCATAAAGATGTGTTATCAAAATGGAAGTTAGGATATCTCTATGAATATTAAATAAATAAATATTTTATTTATTCCCATGTTTTCACTTTTATGTACCTCATATTCCATGACACTAGACATTACAATCCTTCCCTTGTAATATGATGTTTTATTATGCTTAAGATAATTTAATTATATGTGTAAAAGGATAGGGTCTCTATTAGGGGTATGAGGGACCAAGTTCTTATTGTATGGACATGACTTCGAGACATCAGTGACTTTACATAGACACGAGGTGTGGGTTGGCACACGGTGTCGAGTGACTTTACTAGAGGCAGGTCCTAAGGGTTCACCTGGACTATTTATATTAGAGAATTCTATGGGATTAAGCTAAGTATCCTCTCCATTGTGGAATACCAATTATGGATGAAGTAGGTGAATTTATTCCTCATAGAGTCTGAGCATGAGGGAAGAAGATTTAGTTATGTTGATATGTAGTGCCTCTTTTATTTATTTTATTAAACACTTGCTAAATAAAAAATTAATGATGGGAACACATTGGTGGTAGCATACTGTGATTATTTCCCACACACTACACATGCCATTTGGGACTCATGTATATTTTCTGATTTTTAAACCAGGTAAATGTTTGGGATCTGGAGATGTACCTTAGTTTTGGGATGTTTAGCATGAGATGGACGGAGAGGGAAATTGAGGTTCTTGTATCAGTTTGAGTTTATCTTTTGAGTTTTTCTTTATGTATCAGCATGATTATATATATATGTCATGTGATTAACCAATGGATAGATTTCTTCTTATTGATGTGTATTAATTTTTTTGAAATGTATTTTTAGTTAAAAATGAAATTTTTGTTTTGTTTTTTGATTCTTATGCTTTTGTTGGTTATTAATTCCACTATTTATTGATATTTCTGTGCTTCCACCATGGGAGGGTTACTGGTCCAGTGTCTTTGATTATTTCCTTTATGATTCATATTATATATTTACTTCAACCATTATTATATCCTTAATAGAGGGTGTTTTCTGCCCACTATCACTCCATTATTGCCTCACATCAAGTAAGTAGCCTTTGGCATATGAGGAGGCATGCATAGGGCTAGTGGAACTCGACATGAAGCACTATTCAGGTGGCTAATTGGGTCAGGGATCTACAATTTTCTTTGGGGAATATTACTTCTTCTTTATCTTTTATTTTTGAAAATTATGTTTGTAATGAATTTTGGATTTATTATTTTGTATATCTACTAATTTTATGTGTATATAAATTTGATAATCATAATTTATTCATTGATTAATTCTCAATTCAACATTATGATCTATGTAAGGGTTTATTTGGAAATCTATTTTTAATCTAGATTATTTATACATGAATTTCCATATAAGGAAATTATTATATCATTGTGTAATACTCATTTCATTTTCTTATCCTCATGTTATTCATGATGTATTCTTATAATAATACCATATTACTCTCGTTGGTGCTTAAAATGACTGATAATTTTTTTTAATGAAATACGATATCATTTTTCTATTCAGAAGAAAATCATTTTTCATCCAAAACCATGTTTTATAAATTTTTTTTATAAAAATTATTTTTAAATTATTTAAATGTTTTATTAAATATATTTTTACCCATGTTGTACTTTCTAATTTTTTTGAAAGGAATATTCCTATCATTTTTAAAAAAATGATCATTTGGATTTTACTATAAATTTGAAAATAATCTTTGTTTTAACATGTACCGAATATAAATTTTTTTAGACCTTTAGGCCCACTCAATGTTTTAAAGCTCTCTTTATAGGTTTCTGTCATGACTCGTCCCCTAGGGCCGGTGCCATTACTACCCCAAGCCCGCCTTCCATAGGCCAGTGGTTGGCGACTAGAATTGGAAAAGGCATATCCCTAATATGGAAAGAAATTGGATGAAAACCTGTACACACACAGACAGGGCACACTGCACACAAGTAAAACAGAAAGGAAGAAGAAAGATACAACCACAACTAAAAACCACCACTGAGTGTAAAAAAAATTAAAAAATTAAAGGGGCCAGTATACAAGCCCAACCGGAAAGAAGGTACAACAAAAAGGGAAAAATTGCTCCTAAGATCGTCCGCCAAGGATCCTACCAGAAGGGTAGGTACAAGTCATCTTTTTGGCTCACCAAGCCAATCAGTTTCCTCCGTACACAATATAGTCTGAGATCCCAATACTCGGTCCCGTCATTTTCACCATACAAAAAAGGGTGAGGGTGAATCTCGTGTTGGGGTGAGTATAACAATAACTAGTAAGAAACCTGAGACCCCCGATGGTCTCCCAGAATTCCACAAAAAAAACCAAAAAATCATGATCTCAATCACAAAGCACAAATAAAGACTCAGATCAAACTGGGTATACAACGTAATGAATAGGAATAAAGATGATTAGTTATAAAGTTAGATCATTTTATTTTGTCGAGAGGCTTTTTCTACTGAACCACACAAGGTCACTAGGTTCTTACCCATAGAGGATTTCTGGGTGTTAACCCACAGTGGATCTCTAGGTAATGACCCATAGAGTATCGCTATGTTTTGACCCACGGAGGATCTCTAGGTGCTGACCTATGGAGGATCACTAGGTGCTGACCCACGGAGGATCACTATGTGTTGACCCACAGAGGATCGCTAGGTGCTGACCCATAGAGGATCACGACGTGATAACACACAATGAATCTCCAGGTGCTGACCCGTAGAGGATCCCTACGTGTTGACCCACAGAGGGTCGCTAGGTTCTAACCCACATAGGATCATTATTCCTTCATCTCTCCATAGCCATCCACTGGATTCCCAGCCATAGCACGCATGATTCTGGGAGGATCCTCTCCTCAAGCCATTGTTCATACCTCAATCACCATAAAGTCCCATGAAGAAGTAACCCGATGAATCGCCATGTTATAAGGGTTTCAACGCAACAGACGACTCATCAGTTGGAAGATCAGTCTATAAGTTATAGAAATTTTAGTACTTAGGGCCCGGTTGGATTCGAGTCGGATCCAACCCGGACATACTCCAACTTTCTCCAAAACCCAAGTGGAGTATCTCAAAAGGACCTTCTCATCCTAAGAGTTCTAGCACCACATATGATTCATCAAATGGATGTATGGTTTTGGAGATATGGACCTTTAAGAGAAACTAAGCCTAAATGGGTATGGGTCCGGTCTGACCCGGTTGGACCGAACCAACCCTCTGGGGCTAGCCTGGTTCTGCTGGGCCCGACCCGAAGGGGTTGGGACATGGGATCGGCCTGCTAGCTGCGGGCTTGGCCCAGCCCACCCGGATGGGCATGGCCCACCAGCTGGGAGCTGGGGTCCGCACCCTTTATGAACAGACCGTAGTCCATTCGGTTCTTAAAACAGGTAGTTCCAGACTAGAACTAACCCCTCTAGCTAAGCAGTCCGGGGTGGGACCCACGGCCTAGGTCTACCTCTGCCATGACCGGAGCAATGAAACTTCCACCACGATATCCCTTTGGTTGTTGTCTCTTACACCGCGACAATGATTCGTGATTTATAAGCATTTGAAAAATAAAATAATTTTATTTAATAATTTTATTTACAATTGTGCCATTTTTGGGTTTTCTCATTGTAGGCATACGCTTACTAAAATTAAGTTGCACCTAGGGTAAACCTTCCATCCTGAACGCAACGGTGCCCTCATATTTCTGATATAGGCACCCATTAAATAGTTATTCCTCTTTTTTAGAAAAACTACTCACGTGTGCTATTTAAAGCTTAACATTTTTTGATGGATCATTCCAGGCACTCTGGGCTTTGAAATCATGTACTTTCAATTTTCACAATCTCATAATAATTCCATTTAATTTTAAAAAAATATTACAAGGAATTTTCGGGTCTTTACATTCTCCCCACCTTAGGGATTTTCATTCTGAAAAGCGATAACAATGGCTAAGAAAACAAATGGGGGGTACTGAGCTTGAATCTGAGACTCCTGCTCCAATGTGCTCTCCTGGAGGTTCCCATGATACCACCATACTTTCACCAGATATATTGACCGTCCACAAAGCACCCACTCATGTCAATCTTCTATCTTCACTAAGAACTCCGCAAAAGTCACCCCATTGTCAATTTCCATCTCGGCCCATTCGATAATATGCAATGGATCATGAACATACCTCCTTAGCTACAACACAAGGAAAACATTATGAAAACGGTGCATCTTTGGGGGAAGATCTAGGTGATACACTGCCTCACCTACTCTACTGAGGATCTAAAAATGTCCGATGAACCTTAGAGATAGATTGTCGCCTCGACCAAATCTCTGTAATCCTCTTTAGGGTGAGACTCATAGGAAGACATGGTATCCCTCCTCAAAATCCAAGAGTCACTGTCTCCTATTAGCATAATACTTCTTCCTACTCTGTGCAATCTTCACCTCCTCCTAGATGATCTTCACCTTCTCAGTGGTAGCCCACACCAACTCTGGACCCATAAGTGCTGACTCCCCTAGGTCTTTCCATCATAGAGGTGACTTTCTTGATCACCGAAACAAGTACTCAAATGGTGGAATGGAAATGGTGGAGTGGTATCTATTACTGTACACAAACTCTACCTATGGTAGCTGGTACTTCCAACTGTGAACAAAATTCAGGACACAAGTACAAAGCTTGTCCTCCAAGGACTGTATGGTCTGCTCCGTCTGATCATCTATCTAGAGGTAAAATCTATGCTCAACTGTGATATAACCTAATGCTCATCTTTCACTTTATGAAAAGTGAGGCATCGTGATATGAACTATTCCACTACTTTCTTCACCCATGGCCTCCAGTACTGACTTCAGAGGTCTTGGTGCATCTTTGCCACACCAGGATATACCACCAAAGGGAATGAGTATAACTCCTTCAACACCTCCTCTCGTAGCATCACTGGTACCATGGTGCATCCTCTTAAAGGGATGACGTGCTCCCCACCTTCAGAAAATCCTTCAAGTTCCCATCCTTAGGATATTTGAGCACATCCGGACTCACAGGAAATGTCCCCAAATTGTGTCTCCCTGACTCACTGACTGTGTGGGGGAGTCACTTTCATAGATTGAAGGTATGCTTCTCCATCACTATCCATGAAGGATATTTGCAACACAGCTAACTGATTTATTTCCTCACTCCACAACTATAGTCCAGACCTCATGTTGAGTGTGTCTTCCACCACATTCCCCTTCCCAGGGGTGTAGACTATCTCAAATTCATAGTCCTCGAGGAACTCCATCCATCACCGCTGTCTCAGGTTCATGTCTTTATATAAGAAGATATACCTAAGACTCTTTTGATCAATGTAGACAATAAACTATTATCCCAAATATACTATTAGCTCTCGGAGCTCCGTGGTATCCATCTGATATGTAGTTGTAGATATTGGTGTTGTCCTTGGGTATAACCCAATGCAGAAGTACATCTTTATGCGGGAAGGTAATCCTAGAAATATATTTTGAAAGGATATTCCATAACTCTGCCACTACTGTTGGGAACTGAAAACTCAAAACACCTTCTTCCATGAGGGTAAGGATGTCCAACTCAAGGGTGATCAGCTGCACCCTTCTATGCATGAGTTTATCCCATACTGCCTGGGTTTCCTTTTTCCCCAATCAAGGAAAAACCCATTCCAATGCTGCCAATATACCAAAACCTTTTTCCAAAAATAGTCAGTATGAGCATGATCTATTGATGACCAGTCCATACCTAAACTAACTTCGTAAGGCCTCGATGCTGCCACCAATAGGATCCAACCTAAACTCTCGCCTCAAGGGTCAGATCACATCATTGGAAAAAGTGTGATTATCGGGCCTCCTCCCATAGGTATCTCTAGATTTAAGGTTCAAGTAAATGGGTAAAATGGAAACTCTAAGTCATGAAAAAGATTGGTGATAAGATGGAATGATTAGTACCTATATTTATTAATACAAAAACTAATATTAGACACCTAACAAACCTCGAATCATTCCTCGAGCCCTTGGATCACACTCTTTGACCGAATCCAGCTATTCCCTTTCCATGTCTTTCAACTCCCTGATCATGGTGGGGACCACATTGGGGTGGTGGTTGTAACATGTCGAAATGTATACCACCTTCTGCTTCTCTGCTAGATCCCCTTCCACATCTGATGCCTTGCAGATTCATTTGTCCCTATCACTTTTTCTTCCAAAACATTTTACACATATAAGTCTATGAGACTGATATTGGTTTCCTACTTTCCCAATGCAGACATTCACTGGATGAATTTACTCAGTCAAAGAATTTTCAACCATTAAGGTTCTCTCAAACCCCAACATAAGTAGGAGTGCAAAAAGTAATAGTGTTGGCTAGGATATCCTTAAACACATCTCGCTCGTAGTTCTGAGACCTAAATCACCGGTCGTAACATATTCATCAAATAACTGGAATGGTCGGTATACCTCAACGATTACTCAGATATTGAAATGTTTCCCTACCGAAGATATAGAAGCTATTAGGAACACATACCCCTTAGTTATTCATTGAAGGAGACCCCTACTCTGAGAAAGTTTCTCAATCTCTGTTCATGGAAAAGTCACCTCATTGTAAGATAGGGGTAATCTAAACCCTTCCATCGCCCTGCTGATCCACGTAGAATCCTCACTACTAGGACCACCATCTGATCTAATGTTTCCCTATCTAGATGGAAACTCAGTCGCCACCTCAATATAGTCCTTATTCGCAGGTGATTCGATCTTGCCTCAAAACCTGAGGGGTATCTGTTACTGAAACTCATGTAAGGAACTGATCCTACATGTGTAATTTACTGGTAGTGCCAATAGTAACTTCTTACCATTGGGAAATGATATCATTGGGACACCACCCGAATGTACTATCTCAGGAAACATTCCTCGTATTGAAGCCTCATCACACTGTGGACCATCCTCATGGTCACACATTGGAATCCTGGCTGTCTGTCTTCCTGGAGGAATCTTGGAAAGAGATTCAAGATGAACCATGGTCAATAAGTTATACCTGGTGAGATGACTCAAAAGAGATCGAAAGAAAAACATTTTCAAAACACACGCAAACAATGGTTTCGTGCACCGAGTCAAAAATCATAATTCAGGGTCCCAGTGTATGGATACGTTGGTCACAACACCAACAAAATACTCCTCAAACTAAAACCTGAAATCAGTAAACTTAACACTATTGCTCCATTGAAAATATAGAAACTTAGTTCTTCTGGTAGAACTTACCACCCTATGATACAACTTTGTCACGAACCATCCCCCTGGGGCCCGTGTCATGACTACCCCAAGCCCACCTTCCATAGGCCAAGGGTTGGCGACAAGCATTGGAAAGGGATATCCTTAAAATGGGAATGAATTTCCTCAAAACCTTTACACACATAAACATGGAACACTATGCACAAGTAAAACACAATGTAAGAATAAATATACAACCAAAACTAAAAACCACCACTGAGTGTAAAAGTATGTTTTAAAAGTATAGGGGCCAGTATACAATCCCAACCGAAAAGAAAGTACAAAAAAAGGAAAAAAATCTCTCGATATTGTCCACCAAGGATTATACCTCAAGGGTAGGTAACTCGTCTCTTATGATCTCCACACAAATCATTTACCTCCGTATATAGTTTAGTCTTGCCTCCCATGTCTTGGCCAAATATTCCCATCATCTACACCAGAAACAACAAGGTGCGGGCGAAGCACATGCATGGGTGAGAATAACAATACCTAGTAGGGACCTCGAGACCCCCGAAGGTCTCCCAAAATTACACAAAGGAAAAAACACAAAGTATGATCCCAATAAAAAATCAAAAGTAAATAATCAGCTCAAAATGGGTATAAAACTTAAAGAACAAGAATAAATATGATTAGTCATAAAGCGGGATCATCTTATTCTGTCGAGAGGATTTTGCTGCTGAACCATGCAAGGTTGCTAGGTGCTGACCCATAGAGGATATCTAGGTGATGAATCACATAGGATCTCTAGGTGATGACCCACTGAGGATAGCTAGGTGCTGACCCACAGAGGATCGCTAGGTGCTGACCCCCCACGTTGGATTGCTAGGTGCTGATCCACGGAGGATCTCTACGTGTTGATCCATAGAGGATCACTACTTGCTGAAACATAGAGGATCGCTAGGTGCTGACCCATATAGGATCTCTAGGTTATCACCTACAAAAAATTTATAGGTGCCGACCCATATAGGATCACTACGTGCTAACCCACAGAGGGTCACTAGGTTCTCTCCCACAAAAGGATCTCTATTCCTTCATCCTGTCATAACCAGCCACTGGATTCCCGCACCTATCACGCTTGATTCCAAGAGGATCTGATCCTCAAGCCATTGGTCATACCTCAACCTCAACGAAGTCCCATGAAGAAGTAACCTAGTGAAACTCCATGTCATAAGGGTTCCAACACAATAGGCGACGCGTCAGTCGGACGCCCAGTCTGTAAGTTATAGGCATTTTAGTGAAGGGGGCCTGGTTGGATTCGTGTCCGATCCAAACCATACATACTCCAAATTTAACCAAAACCTAGGTAGATTATTTCAAAAGGACGACCTCATAATAAGTGTACAATTTCCATAGACGGTTTGTCAAATTGACGTTCGGTTTATGAGATATGGCTCTTTAAGAAAAACTGGGCCTAAATGGGTCTGGGTCTGGCCCGAACTATCCTGCTGGGCCCGACCAGGTTCTAATGGGCCTAGACCAAAGGGGATAGGCCATAGGCCTGGCGCATTGGCCATGGGACCAGTCTGCTGGCCGCAGGCTCGACCCGACCCACACGGCTGGGCCTGGCCTACTGGACCGCTTGACAAGCCCGACCCGCTAGCTGGGCGCAACCCGCCAGCTGGGCATGGGGGTCCACACCCCTTCCAAATGGACCATAGTTCATTCAGTTTTTCAAACAGGCATAGATATATTGGCACCACCCCCTCCAGATGATCGGTTTGTTGGACCGGTCCAGTGCGGGACCCATGGTCTGGGTTCGTCTCCACCGCGGCCGGAGCCACAACACTTCCTCCGCGACAGCCCTTTGGCTATTGCTACTTCCACTAAGGCATTCCATTTTCAATCAATGCGTTCGGTGTCAGACAGCCACCCCTATCCACCGCGGCACCTTCGGGTGCCCCACATCTTCGGGGTTGGCAAGAGCCAACCGCCGCCTCCTCCAGCTACCAGCGCCGCTGCACCAGTGGAGTTTCTGCAGGCCTCTAATGAATATCTAGAGGTTCGTTTTCTTTGCCAAATATTCCTATGGCCTCCCCAGACACTGCCATAACTGTGTGTATTCTAGTTTTGTCTTATATCCATATTGGTCATTTTCCCACGAAGAACGCAATCAAAGCACAAATAGCGGAGGGTCCGAGCCTTGTTTGGTTCAGCCCGCACCCTCCACATAAGCATTATAATAAGGGGAGAGTTCAAACATCTTCAAGAAAAGATGAATTCATTAAACTCTTAGAAATAATTAAATATAATCCCCTACCTCAAGTTTGTTGGAAGACTTTGTGGATGAGGAAGATGAACCCATGTTTGAAGATGTTCATCATCGCCTGTCGTTGTCTGGTTCAAATCCTCCAATTATCATCGAAGTTCTGTTCTACATTGGTGGAAGGAGTCTTCGGCACTTCATCAGAGGTTCCTATCATGAGTGACCAAAACCAAAACCCATTCCCACGCTTTGTTTAAATATAAGAGAAGGAACCAACCATATTTCATTTCATTAATGAACCTCAATTATTGTTCCATTAATCCAATGAACATCATTGTTATGCAACCCATGGGTCATGTCATTAAAATAATTCCATTCAAGCCTGACGTTACACCACGATCGCACCACCATCTCTCAACAGTTACAAGGAATGAATAAAATAACATTGGATTTATTTTTTTGTGAATCCTTAGTCTTACCATCCCATATGATAGAAGCTTTCAAATACTAGTGAAGGTATATAAACATTATTGGGGGCACTATAATCTTCATATCACATCAATCAATAAAAATTAAAAAAATAAATATCCATAAAGGAGACTGTGAGATGGAGGAGCAAGGTAGGGAGACTGGTGGAAACCCTAGATTCAGAAAATAGGTTTCTTATGTGGAAAAGGATGATCAAGAGAATAAAATTAAAGACAATTTGGTTGAAAAATTTAAAGACAATCCATCAAGATAACATTGATTCATTTTTGGGTTAATTGTGTTCATTAACAAATCAGTTTTCCATGGTCAGTTGAAGAGTTACAAAGATATTATTGAAAAACTATGTTGACAAGGATACATGAAAAAGGAATGGAAGATATGTTGGCAGTACAAGAATATCATATACATGGTGGCGTTATTTCCTAGTGTTTGATATATGTTTGGGTAAAAAAATTGGAGAATGGAGATAAGTTTTTTTTGTAACAAAATTTGTGAGAATTGTTAAGGAGGTTTGGAAGTTGTATGAAAGAAAATTTTCAAATTCATTTCATAAAAATTTGGAAGGGGAAAAATATTGTGCAAGTTATGGAGTTGCGCTAAAGGTGAGTTAGTATGAGATTACATGAAGTATACTTGTTTGAATGGAAGTTGCGCACTCCAAGAAAAGATGCGTGAAGTATTACGTAATGTTGAAAAAATGCCTATAAATAGAAATATACCCCCTTAATTTGAGCACTCTCAACATATAGAGGAAATATGAGCTTTGAATCATTCATGTAGAGAGTTGCGTGAAAGTATGGAGATGAGAACAAGATGGTTGTTTAGTTCATGTATTGAGTTACACTCAAGAAGGGAGTTTTGATCAAGTAGTGAGTTTCACATAATTGTTTCACACAATTAGAAAGTGGAACAAAAGTTTTTTCTGTGATAAATAAACATGTTTAACACAAGTAATTAAAGTAAAATTCAAGTCACACAAAAGTTGTGTGGAAGTTTGATGCTTCCATTTAGTTCTACAGTTAAGTTATATTCATCATTTGGATGAATGTGGAACATCAACAGAGAATCTACATATAGTGTAGGATGTATTCATTATTGAAAATTTAGGTACATAAAAGTCTATAAACTATGAGTGAATTCATTCTAAGATCAATTGTAAAAGGAAGAGGAAGACGCTGATCATTTAGACTAATAATGAGCCAGAGAAAGAGGCATAGGGAGTGACACTTGAAAATGAAGTGAGTAGACCCTAAATCATGTAAAGGTATTAAGACCAATAATAGAAGTGATCTAGCCCAAACCATATAATTTTTAACTGATACTGAGTGCATTTGGTATATAGGATCACTGATTTTGTATACTTCTTCGATATATCTCAATGAGGGTGAACCAACAAAAAATTATTATATCTCATTCATGATTTAATTTCTATTCATATTTTGATGTGGGAAAAAGAGAGAAAAGTGTCTTGTTTAATAAAGAAATAAAATATAAATGGGTAGTTGTTTTAATCTATCATACCCTAATTCACCCCCTCTCAAAGTATTTAACCTAATTGGGATAACAATAATCGATCTAAACTCATTGTTCAAAAGGATATTTTTTTCTTTATGAGGAAAACAAAGAATATAAATCAGAGCCTATTAATGGTGATGTGGCTGGATCTGGAAAGAATATTACGAATTTCACAAAGGCTATGTGGAATATATCATTCTTGTATTTTTATTCTCCTCCCCCGAGAGTAATTATAAAAAAGGGCCAAATTCCACATCTGGAAGCTAATCAGGCTACTATGGAAAATTGTGTGAGTCTCTACAAGTTCTCAATCATAGTGCATATATTGATTCCAAAATGCGTGAAGCCATGAAAATTAAATGAACTCATACATCGAATATTAGATATATGGGGATTTTATTACTATAGTTCTTGGGTTTTACCACATTTTCTTTTATTCAAATGAAGGAAAAAGGAAATCATGGAGATTTGGTTCAGTCTCTCTGAAACATGGATTTCTCTGTATTTAAGAACGTGATTGAAACTTTGATACAAGAAATGTAAAGAATACTCGTGATTAGGGTTGTATCTAATTATGTAAACTGAAATGGTTTTATTTCCATCCAAAAATCCTTTGGTACATAACTTCCTCTATTGTAAATATTATAATATTAGATAGGCATATGGATAATCCATGTTTCAGTCATTAAGAAAGGATACTTGTTGAAGTTGATATGTCTACCACTCTAGTTGAAGAGGTTATTTTATCTCTGAGGGGTGATAATATCAATATGGAAATTTTTTATGAGATGAAACCAAAATTCTATTTGAATTATAATTTTTTGGACTATTTATCTCTGATTTAATTAGGAATACATTTAGTAACGTCTAAAAGATCAGGGGGGAATGATGATGTCACTTTTAGAAGAAATAATGTAAAGGATTTCATTCTTATAACTAGTGTTAAGGCTTACAAACCTGGTTCATCCAATGGTAAGATTACAGATCCTTCATCTAAGGATGGATGCAAAGATGATAATCTAAATGGTGTCATTAAACATATTCCTGCCTATATGGGTGTGACTAAATAAGTCAATGTAGGGATCCCCTTTACTGATGTTACAGTTGGAACTTATATCCTCGAAAAATATGCTCATGAATTATTGGTTATAGGCTGTAATGCTATTGATTTGGTGAAGATTTGTAGTGAAAAATTTCACAATATAATCATGATAACATCCTGGTTTCTAGTGATTATGATTCGTAGGATTCTTTGACCACCGAACATGCCAGAAAATCTTTACCTATGCAGATTGACTCTCCAGTATCTAATTTGGAATCTAAGAAGAATCTTTTCTATGGCGTGGATTCTTATCATCCTGCTATTGAAGACACACATGTCTCCTCACCCATGCATGATCCTGCCTTTATTTTTAGTCTGAAAACTGATGGTTTAGTGTTGGTTGTTATTTTATCTGAATTCATACTATTTGGTGAAATGGAAAATTCTGTAGATAGTCATTACATTGGTGATACATTTTTACAAATGTCATTATCCAAATCTCTATGTAGGAAGCTACCATCAAGCTCCAATATGATTACCCTTGAATCAACCAACAAGCTTAATGCTTTAAGTGTTGATTCATCAGTTGAAGGTGATGAGGAATCACCCAAAATTGGGAAAAGTATCAGTTATATTTCTTCTATTTATTATGAGGTAGTGAAATATGATAATATTAAAGAACCAATTATTTTTAATCAAGACATGACACAAAGTTAATAGCATCCTACTACTAGGCTCATGTCCCTTAATAAATGAAGGTCATCTTCTGGAACTACCATGGGCTTGAGAATTATCCCATGGTCAAAGACCTTAGTCACATTATTATGACCAAGAAACCTCTTATTATTGGTCTAGTGGAACCAAGAATGATTTTTTATAATTGTAACATGTTCAAGTAGTGATACTTATGATATTTATTTGTTTAGAATAACCAATTTGAAGGTTCTAGGGAGTCCATATGGGTCCTTAAGCTTGATAGTTTTCTGAATAATTCATGGATGAATGATTTTTAATCTGTTTATACTTCCATTTTTTTAATTAAAAAGTTCTTTCTATAACCTTTGTTTATATTTTTAAACTATACACATGATGAAGAGACCTTTGGAGAAGTCTGGAATCCATATTAGAAAATATGTGTCATAGTTGTATTATACTGAGTGATTTTAATGTTATTTTGATACCATACGAAAATGTTGGCAGTAACCTCTTTAGAATATTAGATAATGAATTTTCATCATATATCGATAAATGTGGATTGATTGATGTCCCCATGGCTAGATTTTATTATACTTGGAGTAGGTATACTCTAAATGGGAGGCATGCTAGTAAATTGTAAAAATGATTTTTTTCAAGTAGATGAGAGGAATGAAGAAGTATATATATCCCATATCGATCTTACAAAGCTTCATTATGATCATAACCCACTGTTGGTTGATATTTTTTTTCAATAAATAAGGTTATATCCCATACCTTTCAAGTTCAATAATGCTTGTCTTTTTGTACCTGGTTATAGAAAAATTAGTTTGGATACTTGGAAAGTTGTTTGCTTGGCCATCCCTATGAAAATTATTTCTAGTAAGGTGAATAATGTTAAATAAAGACATAAATAATGGAGTAAAAGATACTTTTCTAATATTGATATTGATATCATGGAGGTTGAACCTCATTTAGTTCATTGTAAACAAAAGAATATATGTAATGATCTTCCCTCTTAGAAGGATATCAAATCCCTCTCTAATCAGGATGGATTATTGACCATTAAGGAGAATCTTTCCTGTAATCAATTCAATATCCTATTTCTCAAGGAGGGGGATAGAAATTCATGATTATTTCTATTTTATGTATAGGGAGAAAAAGGAAAGAAGAAATATTAATTCACTTAAAATTGATGGGACTTTGTTTAACACATAATATAATATCTTGAATACTGTAACAAATTATTTTTAAGATATTTACTTTTAAAATGGTGAGGAAAACACTAAAAAAATGATCAAATGCAATGATCATTTCATTGATGACATCCAGAATAAGAGCCTTGTTGAGGAACCCAATATAGAATAAATTCATGTAGTGCTTTTCTCGTTAAATATTGATAGTACTATTGGTCCTAATGGATTCACTAACAAAATTTCAATTTTCTATTGGGAAATTTTTCATCTTGAGGAAATTAATACAATAATGGAATTATTTACTCATGAATATATGGAATATGGTTTGAGGTACAATTTTATTTCATTGATTAAAAAAATAAAATTCTCTAGATATTAGATATTTTAGGCCTATTTCTATTGGAAATTATATTCCAACGGTGATTTCTAAAATTATGACTCATAGATTCAGTGTGATTTCTAAGGTATTTATCTCATCAAATAAGTCCAAGTTTTTCCTTGAGAGAAAAATTCAAAAAATATTTTATACTTCTTTAGAGTGTGTGAATATTATGAATAAAAAGGTAAACAATGGTATTATGGCCCTGAAAATTGATATTTTTAAAGCCTCTAACACAATAAAATGGAAATTTATCTTTGTTATTCTGAGCATGGATGGATTTTCCAAGAGATTAATTAATTTTTATCTTTTTCTATTATTAAATGTTCTAGACTCACTATCCTTTTCAATGGGCTCCTGGGGGGTTTATTCTAGTGCTCCAGAGGGGTCAAGCAGTGGGACCCTCTATCATGGATTATCTTTTCTATATCTAGGGATTACTTATAATTCTATGTGAATAATCTTGTTAATGTTGGTCTTTATTAGTAAATGATGGTTTGGAGGGATTTGTTTTATCCCTCATATTTATTTTATGTGGATGAAATTATTTTTTTTGTAAAGGATGAATGTGTCACCATATCTCATATGAAATTCATTTTGGGGCACTATGAATAATTTTCTGGGTGGTTTATTAGTTGGATCAACTCCTTCGTAATGTTTGGAGAATATGTGATTACTTTTAAGTAGTACAGGGTGGCCTCAAGTCTTGGTTTGAAGATAGGGTCCATGCCCTTCATTTACCATAATGTTCCCTTTTTTGGGGAAATGTGAAAATATCTTACATGGGAAATACTTCTTCAAAAAATTTTAATCAGTTGGAGACCTGGAAGGGGAGGAATATGTCTCAGGTAGGTAGAAATTTCTTGGTAAATTCTATAATTACCTCAATGTTTTTATATTATTTCTCATTATAAATATTTTCTATATTCCTTATTAAAGAGTTGAAAAGTTTGATTCTAAATTTTATATAGACTAAATAGATTCATGATAGGAAGTTGGTTATGGTTTCTTGGAAAGTGTGTGTCAATCCAGTGAATATAGAGAAAATGGGAGTTAAAGAGATTAGGATTATTAATAAAACATTACTGAGAAACTTCACATGGAGGATCCTGTCCGACACTAATTCCTCATTCAAATATATCACCATCAAATTTGTAAAAAATTTCCAAAATGGGAATGTCATGTATGTTCCTTCATCTATTTGGCCAGATGTTAAGTAAACATATTTTGAGATTATGGATTTTTCAAAATGGGTGGTCTGTAGGAAGTCACTATTGAATTGTTGAAGCATTACTTGGATATCAAAACCTATAATTGATTATGTTGATATCCCTATTTATCTAAGGAATTCTTCAATTTATGAGCTACATGTTACTTCTGTCATACACGATCTATTATCCCCCAATATGCTATGAAGTTTTAAAGGTATGTGTATTAGGATCATGATATTCCTTTATGGTCACCTAATTTGGATAGTAGTTTTAGTACTATGTACTTATATAGGTATCAATTTGGTGCCTCTTTCAGTATAGAAAAATTTATTTCAGGATTTAGAAAGAATTTTATTTCTCCTACCGATCTACTGTTAATCAGGAAAATATGGATGAGCATCCTAAATATTTGAAGTATTATCCAGTGTAAAGGAATTCATCTTTCTCCTACTTGTTTTCTTTGTTTTCAAGAGGATTAATCTTTATTCTATTTTTTTGGACACTAATGATTCAATTTTATGTTATAGATATATGTGGAATATATTTTTCAACGTAGTTTTGTTTTTTAGAACCTGAAGGTGCATATCTCCTCTATATCCAGCATGAATTATAACGAGAAGATTCATTCACTCATATTAGATACTGCAACCGGTCTTCTTTCATTCATTTTTAGATCAAGAAATGATTTGGTTTTTAATAGTCACACACCTTAATTTCATACTAGTGTTTCATCTATTCATAGAGGGATTATTGTTTCATCCAAAATCCAAACTGGGGAAATGAATAATGAATTTTTATGATTTGGTTATTTTGAGTTCACTTGGTGTCTATGGAAGGGTGAGGAAACCATTAGGGGATAGATCCATTATATGGATACCCATAATTTTTGGGTGGTTAAAATTTAACATTGATAGGGAGGTTTTAGGTTTTCCAGGGCCCTTAGGTTGTTTTCGCATCATTAGTAACCCTCAGATTCTTTTTAAAGGTTGTTTATATCATTTAATTGGGAATGGTTATAAAATTAAAGTTGAGCTGTGGCCTATTGTCAAGGCAATCAAATATTATGTCCATTTTTGTTGGCATATGATATGGTTAGAATCATAATAAACTATAGCTATGAAAATTCTCGAAGCCCATTCCAGAAATTTCCGATGGAGAATGTTGATGTCCTGGATATATTGTCTTCCTATTTTAGAATCATTATTATCTTGATGTTACTCATGTCTATAAAGAGGAAAATCAGGTTTATGATTCTTTTTCTAAGAGGGCTATTATGGATGTTAGTTTTAGGTTTCCCTTTTTGTTACCAGATATTTGTTCTTGTTTGGTTGAGGCAGACTCTCATGGAGATTTTCATACACACCTTTGTAAATCCTCTTTGTAATGTCTTTTTTTGGCACATTAATTTTTTAAAAACGTTTCTTAGTAGTAGGTTCACCTCCGTCATGAACCTTTTGGAAAAATATCCATAAATATAAAATCATATTATGTGAAAAACTAAAATGGATTAATGGATATAAAGTTGTATTTTTCATCAATATGGTTGTATAAAGGGAAGATAATGTGTTCTAATTTTTAGTGATGTATAATATCCTAATAAATAGAGCTTCTACCAATACAATGATGGGAAAAGGATGTGGTGTTGCTACTATAAACACTTAGATGACCAAATTCAAAGGAATATCCATATTAAATGTGATGAATGGAAAGAAGTTCTTTATAGTATTTGGTGACATGTGTATTTGAATAAGATAATCACTGTAAAGAAATTTTTTCAAGTGAAGTAAACAATCTTGATTCTAAAGGAGAGTAAATATGGCTAATAAAATTCTTATAAAGATTAAATTAAGTGCAGAATAAATATTTCTATATTGAATAGTAATTAAGCTAGCTGAATACTATTGAGAAATCATCCATGGATTGATAATCATGTGTAATAAAATATTAGGCATTTAATATCACTTGTATGCATACTTGATAAGGATGAATTTATGAATAGAAATTATTTGAGGCAGTAAAGGTTTCTAAAATACTCAAAATTGAGTTTAAAAATTCCTTTAGATATTGGGAATCCGTTCAAAGAGCTTGTCGAATATAAATATTTTAAGAAATTTATTTTTATTATTTTGGAAAGTCTAGAATTCACTGAAGATTAATTGAGAATAATTTGAATGGAATTTAGATGATTTGAATGTGTTTATATAAACTTATATGATTAGTAGATAAAGTTTTAATTTTCTATGCTGAAAATGAAAAATGGATAATTATTTATGTTTTTATAATACTTTGAGATTTTTTAGTAATATTATATTCTTTAGTAAGAATTTTATAATTTTAAAAAAATTCATTGGTTTTCATAATAATTTTTTAATATTCCATAAAAATTTTATAATTTAATTAGGATTTGGTGGGATTTAGTAATACTTTAAGATTATATAAGAATTTTTCTTAGAGCGCATAAGGATTTATTTGAAATCGTGTAATAAATTTCTTGGGATTTTGTAAGATTTTTGAAATTTTGAAAGACAATATGATATTTCATAAAAACTTCAATAAAATGAAATAATTTTAGATAGTTAGAATTTGAAAAATTAATAAATCTATAAGACATTTTAAGCCTTATGAAAATCAGTTTCTATATTGAAAATCATAAAATTCATAGAATCAAAGTCTTATAAATGTGGTTGTATGTAGAAAGTGTTGGGTATTATTTTTAAAATATGAAATATCCAATAATTATAGAATAAATATTCAGAATAAATTAAATTTTATGATACATAAACTATTATTCATATAGATTAGAGTTATAATGATTTCAAGGAGATTGTGATTCAATCTAAGAATGAATAGTCGTGCTGAAGCTAATTCTTCAAAGGAAGTTACATAACAAAGAATATTTCAATACCATAATGTTGTTATATGCATGAGAATATGCATTCCAACATGGAATTTTCTGAAAAATTTCATGTAATTTATTAAGAATAAAATTCTAAGTATCTTAGGAGATATTGGATGGGATTAAATTTTTTTGAATGAAAATTAAAACTAGAGGATTCTAATGAATAGTTTAAAATATTATAAGATCATTTTCCACATAGAATCATGAATATTTACATAATCTAATATAGAAGCAATATCATCATAATTTCATAAAGGTAAAATAAATTTCATAAAAAGATTAAGAGTAATATTTTTTATTAATGAATCTATTACTAAACTCTATGAGAGAATTTATATGTGTATTGATTAGGGAAGAATCTAAATCCATCAAGTATGAAGAGAAAATATGTGTTGAGGATAAGGAGGATAATCCCTACCCCATTATTTCCCATTATTTTATAATATGGTTAAGGAGTATGAGAATAGTTGTGAACAAGGTCATAAATCTTTATTCTATTACTAATAATGATATGGATTCATGTACTTGAAGAAGTATAAGGCTAATTTGTTTCTACACTAGAAGATAAAGGCAGTCAATTTTTTTCCATGGGTTAATTGGATAGATCTTTCAAAGAACTAATTATATCAAATATAAAGAACTAATTGGGATATTGTAAGATATTTTTAAGAGATAACTCACACTGGTGATAACTATTATATAGTTCCCATTAGAAGTAGATTAAGGATTTTGGATATATAATCTCCAACTATAATTAGTAATATTTAATATTTTTAGAGATATATTTTATTATACTATATCTTGATTTATATTGGAAATATGGTTTATAATTGACTAAAACATAGTAAGAAGTGAGTACACACAATGGTATTAAACCTTATAAATCATCATGTTCATTTTTGGTACTCTCATATGATAGCATATTGAAATGGGTGAGATATTATTGAAATAAAATTTCAGAAATTTGATAAGTCAAAAAGGTTTCTTTAGAAAAAAATTTTTTGAATTATTATCACTAATTCACTTATCCACCTCTCAGTGCTACAACTTAACCTAGGAACATCATGTGGTATAAGAGAAAACCAGGTCACCTACGAGATCCTAATATATTTATAGGGTAAGTATATAGAAAATAATCTCTATCAATAGTAGGGGATTTATAATATTTAACAATGAGAACATTCTTATATGGAATAATTGGATGTCCCTTAACTTTTATCCTTAGGCCTTGAAGTGAGTGATGTTGTGACAGTGGGTTTTATACAAATTTCAAGATATATTCCCATGAAACTTATTGAAAAGTGAAATATAGAGGTTGATATAATGGAATGAAATGAAATTATATCATCCTTGTTTGATAAAGTGTACTCTAAATTAATTGGAATCAAAATAACCAAGGAGATGTGGGATAATGTTGAGAGTATTTATAAAAATAATTTGAAAGTTAAAAGAAGACAAACTACACTTCTAGTGAGCTATGGTTGAAGATATGTGAAGAGATAACAATGATCCAATAACTAAATACTTAACTAGAGTAAATTTTATAGTTAGTAACATTAATTTATTTTGATTTACTTTGGAACCTTCAAACATTTTAAAGAATATGATGTGAAATTTCCATGATATGTTTGATCCAAATGCAGATCTTACCCTCAATGAGTTTCATAATACACTGATCAGTTATAAGGTAATTAAAACTCTTACATTCAAGAATAAATTCAATTATTAAATGGAATTTAAATACATGAGATATTAAAAGATAAATTTATAAAGGATTAATCATTCTTATATTCAAAAGTGATGAGAAAATAGTTGATGATCATAAGAGAATCATGTATCTTATTTTTCTGAAAAAAATAGAAGTGGAAGAGGAAAACATAGAAGTATGTTTCCTAAAAAATCAGTTAATTATTGTGGAATTTGTAATTTTTAAATTATCTTCCCATATAAGAGATATCATGAAACTAGTAGTGATGTTGAAGAAGAATACTTCTTCAAAAAAAGATGTGGAAAAGATAGAAAGGGAGACATTAGAGTGAATAAGAATCCTTTAAGAAAGTTTATAATAAATCTGATGAGTAGGAAAAAATATGGGTACTCATTAAAAAGGAGTGATTTTTAATACAAAGGCACCACTTAGAATGAAAAAAATATATTAGGTTAAATAGCGTAAAGTCATTTCAAAGAGTGATGAGGAAAAAGAATAGAGTTACATCGAGTACATATTGATGTTTCAGTTGATAGCATGTATTGATAGAAATACCAATCTCAAGAAAATAATCAGGATACATAGAAGAGATATAATAAATTTTGAGGAGCAGTATAATGACTTTATTGATGTGATTAATAATTTCATGTTAAAAATTGTATAAAAATGGAAAATGACAAAATATCTTGATGAAAAGTTGGATAGAGATGAAGAAGGGATGAAAATAAAATTGTTTATGTTTCTTAAATACAAGAACACCTTAAATATATTTAAATAATATTAGGAAAAATATATGGATGCACAAGATTAATCATCCAATGATGTAGTGAAAACAAATCCAAAGAATAAGGTACAAGTAATTTCTGGTCGTTTTAGCAATGTTAAATCAAATTCATTTGGAATTATTGGTTCTAAAATAAATACTATAAATAGAAGGGTGGAATAAAATCATGAAAATTTATCTCATTAAAGAAGTATTAGTGGATAAAATCTAATAAAATAATTTTCCCTAATAAACAAGAAAAATAATGGTTTGAATAAGGATAAGTAGCAAGTATTGTTTCGCTAATAGACCAATCGAAATTTTGAAATAATGATATTCAGAGGTAATTGTTGATGTTGTGGAACATTTTGGCATAAATCATATAACTACTAGTATAACATGTCACTTATATGAAATTTTAATGAATTAAGGGGTGTAAATATTGAATGAAATTAACATTTTCTTTGAGAAAAAATAACAACTTTTTGAAAAATAACATTTTGGATAAAAAATAAATAAGTATTTATGGTCAATGTAGCTTTGGTTTTCAAGAAATATTATGTGGAAGGTGTGATCAAAAAGGCCACTATACAAGGGATTTCATGATAAAACTTCATTTAAATATTGGAATGGCTGTTATAGATGAGAGATATTAAAGAATAAAAAATATTCCCAACCATTTCAGTGAAGGTGGGTATTGAAAAAAAGAGAGATAAAGAAATAATTATAAAGTCCATGTGCTAAAGGAAGACATTAGAGTTCACAAGAAGAATATGAAATTCATGTGAGGATATTACAATTTGATAGCTAGGGAGTTCAAGGTATGATGTATGGGAGTTGCATGAAAGATATCCATATCACAAAGAATTATATACGTTTTCCACCTATATAATAAGAAAAGAAAATAACGAATTAATAATATAAAGATTCTTGTAATTTTATGGATATTTCTTAGAAATATATCTCATATAGGGAGTTATTTGAATCGAGGAAGACAAAATTTTTACCTATAAAATTTCCTCTTAATTATGAAGTTGACAATAATGGAAGATCCTAGTTGAGAGGAAGCTCTCAACCTTACTTCTCTCACCAAGGAGTTATGAAGAACTTCATTATTTACTTTCATGTTTTAAAATAGTAATGTGAATGGAATTTTAGGTGATTAATTAAATAGGATCCTGATAAGTGACATAGCTATTTTATAATAAGAAGATATATCTATCATGAAATACTTTAGCTACCATGATGAGGATATTCTTGAGTATATCCCAAGAGACAAAATTTAGTGGAGGAGGATCTAGAATATATATATTGAATGAATCTATAATTTGGATAGTTTTAAAGCATGAGGTACCATAATTATTTTTTCCATAATAGTTTTGATGTTGTCAAATCTATTTCTAGGATGGAAATATTTTATCTCTATAGGGGGAGAGAAATTCTTACCCGATATTTTATGATGCATTTATCAAAAATAACTAGAGGTTGTAAATTAATTGATTTATATATTTTAATAGCTCATACTATGTTATATTTGAGATTTGTATCAATTATTTAGTAGGTTATAGATAAAATTGACTCTTGTGTCAATCAATATTCTTTTTTACCATGAGAATTGTTCATACAGACATTGATATGGTTTATTTAAGAATTATTTCTTATGAGATGTGATTCCATCCTTCTATCAATGAATAAAGTTGGATAAAAAAGGAAAGGTAGATTGTAGGAGAAGATATTATTTCAAATCATGGAAGAAGTATGAAGATTACATGGGCAGAACATCCCATAAACTATTTTCTTTTAATTTATTATTAGAAAAGGGAGATAAATAACATTGGCTTTCCAATTAAAACAGATTTTGACAAAAAATCAAAATGGGTTAATTTAAAAAATCAAGTTTGTTAATGGATATGAATAAATATTTTTGTATCAATATGTAAATATGATATAAATTTAATGTGTGATTAAGTTGGGTGATATGAAAAACCTAATAAATAGATATTTTTTATATTTAAATATGGGAAATGGATGTGGTACTACTACTATAAATACAAGGATAACCATATTCAAGGGAGAATTGATTTTAAATGGGATCATTAAAGAGATAAACTCTATAGTAATTAATGACATATGTTGTTGAATAAGAGAAGAATTATCAACAAAATGGTTTAAGTTCAATTTATGATATGGATTCCAAAGGAGAGTGTAAATAGTTAATGATATACTTGGAAAGATGTGATTTCTAAAAGAATAAATATATAATCGTTGAAGAGGAATAAGTATAGTATGATCCTACTAAAATATAATACATTTATTTTTAAGCATACATACTACTATACAAGACATTTAATATCACTTAGGTAAATAATTTAGATTGTTGAATATGATAATGGAGATGAGTTGAGCCTATAAAGGATTATTAAATATTCAAAATAGATTATACATATGATAAAAGAATTTGGGAATCAGTTTAAATATATTAGAGAAAATAATGATATTTTAAAATGTCACTTCAGTTGTAGTGGGAAGTCATGATGTCATTAGATATGACCTTAGAAAAAGATGATAGGTTTGGGATAATTTTAAGGCGTTTATAAGAAGTTCCATGATTAGTAAAATAGGTTTCTATTTTATTTCCTTGAGTTGAAAAATGGTTACGTCTTAAAATTATTGTAAGTCTTTAATAATTCATAAGACTCTTGCAATACTTAGTAAGACGTTTATTATTTTATAATACTTCCTTACTTTCCATAAGGATTTTTTGAGATTTTATATGTTTTTTATAGTTTTTTAAAATGTTAGTTAGAGATAATTATACATTAATATTTCTTAACACTTTTTGAGATCACATAACAACTTGATTGAAATAATGTAAAACTTTATTTAATATTGGGTATTAATTATGAGATTATATAAACGTTTATAATATTTTCTAAAGATTTTAGGAAAATTTTATTACTTATTAGATAGTAAATAATTAGAAAATTTTGGAATGAATAAGTCTTATCATGACTTATAAAAATAATTTTTATCAATCAAATAAAAAAGGTATGGAAAAAAAGAGTCTTATAAAAAGGGATACATGTTTTAAATATAAGGTTGGTTTTTTGAAAGATGAAATAAACAAGAATTCTAGTGTAAATATTCTAATGAAATTAAATAAAAATATGAATAAGGTGTTCTTAATTGAAATAAACATCAAAGTTATTTGAATGAGATTTTGATTTAAGATGAGAATTACAAATTAATCCTAAGATGATTCTATGAAGTAAGGCAATTTATGATAAAAATGTTCTCTACACTATGTTTTAGTTCTATATATGAAACAACAAAAGACAACATGTACATTTATCATAGATTTAATTTATTATACTAATAATTAAATACCAATAATCTTGTTAGATATTAACTTGGATTAAATTAGTTTAAATGAGAAATAAACTGGAGAATTATATTTTCCAGTTTAAAATATAATAATATCATTTACTGGTAAGAATCAATGTGAATTCCATATTTGAATATGAAAACAATATCATTTTTATTTTTTAAAGTTAAAATAAATGTCAAAAGACAGAGAGATACTATTATTTTTTATTCAATAATATGATAATAAACTCTATGAGATAATATTTATCCATATCAAAGAGATAATAATCCAATTTTTTCTAATAATAAGAGAATATTCTCTTTGAGGAAGAATAATAAGATAATATTAAATATGTTATCCAAATATTTTAGAAAGATATAGATAAGAATAAGAATAAATGTGGGAAATTCCAAAAATCCTTATTCTAATCCTAATGAATTTCTATATTTGTAGAGTTAAAGAAGAATAAAACTGACTCATTTTTTGTATTAAAAGACAATGGTTGACAAAGTTTTGTTGATGAGTTCATTTAATAATAGATTACTAATATTAGAATAAACCAGTTTGGATATGGAAAGATATTCTTAGGAGATAACTCACAATGTTGAGAGCTATTATAAAGAAATAATTGGGAGGTGACCATGTATTTTTTGAGAGATATCTCTGAACTGTATTCATAGGTGTTCCATATTTTTAGGATATATATTATATTATTCTCACATTTAGTTTTTAGTGAAAATCTATATCTTGTACTTGACTCGAAAAAAGTAAAGAGTATGTACCCACATTAGGACCAAAACTTTTAAATCATAATTTTTATTATTGTTATTTCATCTAGTTGTTTATGGGAAAGGGTTATACATTTGTTTCTAAAACTTTTATGGGGGACACCACCTATGTGTTAATGTGAATTGGAATACTTGTTACCCTGCATCCCCTCTTTCAAAAGGAAATAGAATTTCATAACTTTAAATGGTGATTTCTACTCCTTGATCAAAATGGGATTATAGGATGTCGGTTCCTCCTTCCATGAATTCCTCCTTGGAAGTTATCACCTAGTCTAGGTCTCCCTCATATAGTTAAGTCATATTTTTGGAAATCATTCCCAGTGCCATATATTTCTGGATTAAGATTAATTACACTACTAAGGTATGAAAATTAAAATGGGTCTTGATAGGGATGAAACCATCATTTAGGATAATAGTTACATTGGGCATTTTTGGAATGTCTATACATTGGAAAAATTGGTCAACTGTATTCTTAATCACAGGTGGGAATATAATAGAGGCATATTAGGTGTGAAACCCAAGGAATATGATGCTAATAAAGATTCTTCTAGTGATGAATGAATATATATTACAAGTATTTCACCTCATGTATCCTATGTTTTTCATAAGGTTGCTGATTCCATAGGTGCATAACTTCTAAGGTTTTCATCTTAGGCATCCCATGTTTTGAAAAAGGTATTTATTTAGGATCACAAGTTTAACATATTGTGAAGAAGGATCATAATGACTGATTAATATCGATAGGGGAATGATTTTAATGTCTTATAGAGATAGAGTTTATTGATCAAGACACCCCATAGAGGCAGATCAGGGATGTGCATCCCTAATAGGGAATATTTAACACCTTGAAGTTTAAAATTTGTTGGGTCAGAACACCCTACAGAGGTGGACCTGATTGGTGTGTACCATAAATGGAATATTACATACCATGAATGAAGATGGATAAAAATTCCCCATGGATGTGGATCTGAGAGGTGTGTACAATAAAGGGAAGATGTCTCACTATGAGGGTGGATGGATTAGAATGCCCTGTAGAGGAATATCCGGGAGGTGTGTCCCATAAAGTTATTTTTTTACACCATGAAGGTTGATCGGAACACCCCTTGGGGTGGATCAGGGAGGTAAATCCATAGGAGGGATAACCTTGGTTTACCATTGGTTGGGATTGAACCTCAAATAAGCATCCTTATACCCTATTTAGGATCCATAGATCAAAACACACGTAGTTTGATGCTGCAGTTTAATTTCATTTGATAGGATAGGTCCATGATGTTTAAAATCATGTGGTAAGGATGATCAGGTCATGATGGTATCATTGATGAGGCATAGTGTGGGGAATATGCATGGAAGCTACCCTTCACATGAATATTTCTCTTGGTTAGAGGGTGTTGGGATTATGCATCGAGTTGACTGAGGGACCTGGTAGAGATGTGGTCTCCCATGAGAGGGGCGTGATCTTACCAGAGATGTTGTCAGGGGAAAAAAGGATGGATATGAATATTGTGTTTGGACCTCAAGGAGGCTTCCTACAAATCATAATTAGTTGGGAAAGAAATACAACATAGTTTAGAATGGGATCAGGCTTATAACAAAGGAGGTGGCCTAAAGGAACATGGGGCTGGGGCTTACGCATGGAAGCCTCCCATGTGGATGTTGGGGATTACACATAGGAATGTACCATAAGAGTGGACGTTTGGGATTATATCTATAGAGAATGCCTAAAGGAATATGTTGTCGGAGATTATTCATGGAAACTATCCATTGGAGTGTAGGTTGGAACTTATATCTATAGAGAAGGCCCAATGGAACATGTAGTTGGGGATTATGCATGAAATTTTCCCATATGGATTAGAGGTTGGGGATTATATCTATATAGAAGTCACAAAGGAACATTTGGTTGGGGCTTATTCATATTATCCTCACATATGGATATTGGGGATTACGCATAGGAGTGGATTTTGGGGTAATATATCTATAGAGAAGGAAAATAGTGGATATTGTGAGGTTTTCATGATCACTACTAACCTCTAAGACCATGTGAGTCATTCTCAGTGAAAGAAACAAGAAGAATCAGTAGACATGACACTCATGTTTTAAAAGAATTTTCAATTAGATTTGGTGTGAGGCTAACTTGTGGAAGTTACCCAAGGAGGATGTCTATCCATGTGAGGAGTATATCATTGCTTGTGAGGTGGATCCCATTCCCTGTGAGGGTAGATATTTTAGAGACCATCACATTCCACTCGTAGAAGAAGCATTCTATCTTATTGAATAGGGTAAGGCCAAAGTTTAATTTCATGTGTTGAGTGTGCTGAGACTTGGTAGTTTTACATCATGTAACTTGGATGTGGGGGACTCACTCCTCTCCCCTTAGGCTTACATGGACATATATCATGAACTTTTGAGATGGTCATGGCTTCAAAAATAAAAGGATATGATAATGGGGATGAGTTTCCATTGATTATTTCCACATTATAATGCCTATGTTGAGAAGAAAAATAAAATAGCATACTTATGGTAAGAAGAAAAAGGTATGAAAATGCGTTCACTAGAGGCATATGAGACATATTTTTAGGGACCATGAAGTTTTTGTGCTCTATATTTGAGGGTAACACACAAGAGGTGCATGCAAGCTATAGGTGTTTCATGCAAGTGTTTCTCGAGATTGGTGCTCAAGCACAAGGGGAGACCAGCGAGTCTTACAGAATTGGTGAATGATAGATTGGGGGGGGGGGTTGCATGCAAGGTCAGGTTTTCATGAAGGAGGATCCTTTAAATGCACTAGAATTGGTCTAATTGTGGTTGTGAGAGGATTAATCATCTTCGGACATAATTAACTATGGACCCATAGGGAAAATGTTATTCAAGATTTTATACCTTGGGGGTTCCAAAATTCCATGATGTCATGAAATATTGGTCTTACTCATAGTAGAGTGATACCTTGTCTTCTGAAGAGTCACCCCAGATGGGGGAGGGGTGAGATTTTATTTATTTTTGAATTATTTAGTGATGGGAACACAATATTATGACTGTGGAAGAGGTATTCCACACAAATTATTTCTTTATGGTAGTGATCATCCATGGAAGGAAATGGTTTGATTTTTTCTTTAGCACCATAGTGTCTTTCATGCAGATGGGGTTTCTTGTGAGAAACCTCTGATATATTTCATATGGTTACCTTGTATGTTCTTTTGAACTTTGTGAATGGAATGATAAATCTCATAGTATTGCGCATGCAGGGTTCTTTTGTGTGGATTTTTATCTTCCATGCAGACACTAAAACTTGTGTGCAACACCCTTGTTGTTCTTGGAGTGGTCCATTATTTTAGATGGTATCTTTAGTTTAGCCAAATATTTCCATGTATGGATTTAGTGGAATTTCGGTAACAAAACCCCTCCTCAAAATCTGATCTAAAAGGGGATTAGACGGTCAGGTTTTGAGGAAAACACCAAAAAAGGGATTCCATTCCATGTGCATGATTGAAATTCATGGTTTTTCATGTAAGGATATTATGAACACATGAAATCCTATGAACCATGCCTATAAATAGACGGAGGGGGGCCCTTGTACAACCCTTTTACTTTTCATGTGATATGATACTTCACTCTTGTGCACATAGGTCCTTCTTTTTCATGAGAAAAATTGATCCTTGGATTCTTTATTTGTGTAGAATCCTCCTTCACACATTTTTTCCATGACCAAACCAACATCTTACATGATGAAGATCCCTTCTTATGTACCTAATCCTTATACCTTCAATAATTATCCAAAATGGAAAAACAAAAAATCCAACAGAAATTGAAGTCTCTGCTCTTGCTCAGGGATATGAAATGATCGAAAATTAACAGATCCCTCAAGCTAGGGGGGTCGTATCGGAAAATCAAGTTCTCGTGGCCATGCTTATAGAGAGGAAGAAGAACCATCCACTAAGAGAATATCTCTCTCTATGGAATTTTAGGTTTCAGGAAGAGTTCATTATCCAAAATCTCAATGTTAACATGTTGTGATTGTTGTTCACATGTGAAGATGATCTCAATTGTTGGAACAAAACTGTTCATGATCATACATATAGGGAGCATGTGAATAGTTCCCTCTATATGCTAAACATGTGGACTGGGACAGGCATGGGGGATGATCCAGAGGCAAATAATTCCATACCAATTATGGAACTGTTTTCCAAAGTGGCATGAGGGATAATATCTTAGGCTGGAATAAGGATTGGCACCTAAAATCAGGTGGAAACTTCACTAATGAATGGGTGTGGGTGTACTGGGCACTCTACATGTTCCAAGAGTACTAGGAAGAGCTACATAATATAGGATAGTATTAACTTGTGTGTACATCACAGTTTTACTTTTACCATAACAAGAAACTAGTGTCAGATCTCCTCATCCAATGGTCCCTAGATAAAAGCATGTTCTATTTTCATCACAGGGTTGTCAACATCAGTTTGTGGGACATCCACTGCATTAGTGGAATTCCACAACAGGGATTCCAATATGAGGAGTTATTTTCATCAAAGAATGTTTGGGATTATAGGCAACATAATCCTCTCCCAACAGAAGACCTTATGGAGGTTCGAAAGTAGAAGTTAGGTCATGATCCCATTTTCCCTAAAAACATACTATTCAAGTCATGTTTTGAAATGTTTCAAAAGAAAGACAAGAATTTGAGGATGTCAAGCCAGGGAAAACAGTGTCGAACAACATCATAGAGGAGGAAGTGAGGATTATACTAGTTGATCTCAAAACAATGAAAATTTAATAATTGGGGGTTCAACATTTTGGGATGTTGGGATCCATGGTATTATATACCACATTTATTAACACATTCTTTAGAGGTTCACTATTTTTAGTTATGGAAACAAGGATGGGACTACGCCTATGGACAGTAGTGATGGCGGCGATTCTGGCGGCCTACAACTGAGTCAACCTAGAGGTACCTGTGTTGGCCAGGATTTATAGTCCACAGAACCATGTTACATGGAAAAGCATGATGAGGAGGATATGTTGAAAATCCATATTCTTACATGTCTAGATTGAGGTTCACATTAGGGGTTACAAATTATGGAATGCCATAAGTACCCCTAAAGTTGATTTGCATGCATCTCTATTAAATATTTCTAGGGACTAATCGGTGATGATTGATGAGGCTGGAGACAAATCACAGATCAGTAACAATGAAATATTCAACTCCCACCCCTTTTTAACTCTATTTGGTTTAAAAATAGACAACCTACAATGAACATGGAAAAATATATATACTTGAAGTGTTTCAAAGGTGGAGTGTTGGTGATCGGGATCGATGACCATTCCTTTAGTGAGTTGTAAACACTTTCCCATGTCACCAGACAGTTTGGGTGCCTTAAGAAAATGACAAAGAGAGTATTCATGGGGGTCTATGAAGAATGAAAACCATGTATCCTTCAATAGTTATAGTGTATATAGGTGAATACAGGCTCAGGGGAAACAATTTTGTAGCCGACGACTAATGTCAACACTGGCCTATTGAAGGACTATGCTAGAAACACAGTGGAAGTATATCTAGAGGAAATCTTAAAGAAGAATATTTAGGTGTTCAAGAAGGATAATGAGGAGATGGAGTAGTGGGGAAGTAGGTAGGATTCCCCCTGAGGGGAAATCCAGGCATCCAGGATATCTCAAGTCAGAACTACAGCAGGTATGACACAAGGTGTAGTCACACCCCCTCCTCCTAGAGGAGATGGGCCCCATAAGTGATCTTGGGGGGAATAAGGTGTATTCCATACATGGATTACCAGATCTAGGGAGGCTCTTGGGAATAAATTAAAGTACTTGATACAACCATATGGATATTCTATCTTTTCTTCTCTCTCGAGAGTCTATAGAACATTTCAAATATCAATGTCAATAGAGGACTTGTGGTTAAAGCTGAAATGATATGGAATTGAGATTATAGAAATTAGGCCAATGTGAATAAATTACAGGGTGATATTCTATAATATTCATACATATTTGATGACCATAGATATCTATGCATTTCAATGGGGGTAGAGTGAACCTCCCTCCAACCCAGTGTGAGTGATGTTTGGAAAGAGTCAAATCAAGAAGTGACATAAACTATGGAAGTTTCATCATCCAAGGTGGAATCAGACAACAAAGAGGTGCATGTATCTAATAGTGAATAATACTAGGTCTCAGATTCTTATCAGGGTACTCCCTAAGAAAGTGGTTCAATCATAGCCTCCGAAGAAGAATTAGCTGATTTTCTCAAGGTAAGCCTCGTTTTAATTATCATCCTTATTCTTAACCATCATTATCTAGAAGCTCTGACTAAAAATTATCATGTAAAAGATAATCTTAATAATGTAATGGCGATCCCAACTTGAGAGGGTGAAGGTGTACTGATGTTTTCTTAAGGGCATTCTCTTGGGAATGTACCTTAGGCTGAAGTGGCTAGTTGTCTAGTCGAGGTCTAGGAAGATAGGGAGAAAGCCTCAGAGCCCTAGGTTCTCCCAATAAATTATGGGGTGTACACACCATGGAATTAAAATGGTGTTTCCCACTACTAAAGAATATGTGTACCCAGGTTATATCATCATTTAAATCCCTCTTCCTAGTGGTACGAATATAATTCAATTCACTTGTCCCTTTTCATATTTCTCATAGAGCCTTTGAATCAACCTAATTGTCTGTTTCATGAAAATCTCACTCGATAAATGTAGGAGGATCTATGATCGACTATTGAAGTACCAACTGGTGTCCAATGGTCTCTTGTAGTGGATATCTCTACTAAGACTTTAGGACTCAACCTATCGATGCTCAGCCTTTGTAAGTCTATTTTTCTCACATGAGTTCATCGAGCCATTTCTTGAATGAATTGACTGGAATTTTCATGTTTCAATCTGTGCTTTGAAGGTTTAATTATAAAAAAGAGGGTGACTTTGGGACACCCATAGGTCCTTCCTTGATAGCTTCTCATATCCTTGGGTATCCGATCATTTAGGATGACTCAACCTTCATCTCGAGTGAACAATCTACCACATCTACGAGCGACGCCACTAGTGGGGAAAATATTGGTGATGATAGAGATGATATTGTCAAGGCATGGTCAAGTGAAGATGATTGACCATGCAATAGAAATACCATCCCATATAAGAGGATACCTAAGGAGGAATGTACCCCCAACTATATTGAAGATTTCCTTGAGTACGAACCTACACTACCTAAAGAGATGGATGTATCTGACCCTATTACAGTTGAATAGAATTTTATAATCTGGTTTATATGATAGAAGTTCATACAAAACTTTATCAATCATAATCTATAACCATAACTGGTGGTCCGTATGGGGTATCTTCTTCATTTCCTATATAATCTGTTCACATGAGGGGTAGATGGTTGTGATCTTCATGCTCCAGTCTATGGATTTATTATTGAGAGGGTGCATGGAGTAAGTCAACATCTAAATATCTCAGGGTGTTAGGATAAGTCTTATAGAATCCATAAGATCCAAGATTATCACCATAAAATCATACATATGTAGGAGAATATGAAAGAGCGTGTTCTCTTACACAATGCTCAATTGAAGATTGTCAAGTAGTTGAGGGATCAACTAGAGGAGGCATAGAGGTAGATGAGGCATGTGATATATCACATTTCTAATATCTATGTTAAGAGTGACTAGGAATAGATTAGGGATGATGAGCTTCATCCAATAAAAAAATAATGGGAATCAAAGCTTAGTAGGAAGAAATAGACCCTAGAAGCTATATTCCACAGGTTGGATAGGTTGAAATTCTCAGTTGATGGAGAAAATCCATAAGGGAAATTTTTCCATGACTTAAGAGTGGATCCAACATGTGGATTAACCTTAACAAGGATAAAATTTTCTTGTTTAATGATTATTAATGTATAGACATATTTTATTTTTACAGTATTAATCAATGCACTAAAATAATATTTCTGAGGAAACTAATGACCAATCACTAAACTCACGTGATTCATGTTTGGTGTCAGAAACAAGGTATGACTTTATGATTATTCATTTGTATAAGAGCGTCAGATAATAAATGAAAACTAATAGTATGATATTATCAAATGACCACCAAGATTGTTCAGGATAAGAGAAGCTATGGATGGTAAATAATGTTATTAGAACATACAAATTTCTTTTCTAATGTGATCTAGTGAATTAATTGGGTAGTGCTAGGGTTTTTCAATTCAACACGAACAAAGGAGAATGGGGAGTGTGAAAAATGATTCCCAAAACATGGAAAAGAAGGAGAGTGGTATGGAAATCTAATATAACTATTGAACGTGTTAAAACTCAAAATCTATATCGTTAGGCTTAAATGGGGGGAAAATTAAGGTCATTCACGGACCATGTTCAAAAAATAGAACCTATCTCAGAATGTCATCAAATGCCTTATGGGATATTAACCAAGGATGGTTGGTTAGCCAGTACGACATGAGGCCATGATGTTAGGGGTTCACATAAGACATGTAAGAGTATGAGGAACCAAATAAAGGGAAAATTAATCACGAAAAAAGAGTGGTGGAATGTTTAAATGGCTTCTAACACTATTGGAATTACACCACCGTGACTTAGAGCACATTGGTAAAAGAGTATTAGCCTGAAAAATGATCAAACCCATATTCCATCATTGGCGGAGAGGACCTCATAGGTGTGGGACTAGGAAAATTTTTATTTTTACATCTTACAAATATAATTATTGACATGTATTTTAATGTCATACGGTAAGGGCGGTGTATGGTAGAGTTTAACATCATTTAATCAGGATACACTTCACATTTTAATGTCATGTGATCGGGATATTTCATATAGTATAAGGTCATATGGCCTAAACCTGAAAAGATTTTTAATGTCATATTTAATGGACTATGGGGTTTATTGTTCATTCTATGTATATTCATGTGGCTTGAGTGAGGTAAAAACCAACATAATTGAGGTCCATGTAGGCTTGCAAACCATATACACACCTTAATATGAACCAATTATTGTTTGGGGTTATAATTTATGGACCATATCCGAGGCTAGGAGGTAGAAGGGGTGATCAAATTGTGATTGGGCCCAAAGATGAGAAGTTTTTGGGTCACTAAATTTCCCAAGAGGATGATAATGAAGCCACACGTAGTTATAGAAGCATGACGTGGTAGGAGACCAACACCGGTAGGGATGATCCTCTTTGGTGAGAGAATTTTAATAATCTCTTAGTTATCCTGGGGAATCCCATGTTCAGACCATAGGGTAACATTTTTTTACCAACCTATACATATCATATGAGTAATCCCAATTTAAAATAGAGAAAAAAAATCTCTTATCGAAGATAACCCTAAATGTTTCCAGGGTAAGACTGTAGCTTAATGTCATGTGTTGAGGACCATGGGGTAAGTATCCCAAATTGGATATTCATGTCGTGACAGCTATAACCCAATGTGAATGAGGACCAAGGAGGTTAGTTCCACACAGCTGACTACTGATGAAGACTCACACTATAAGACCTAGCCTTATTACATACATAATATTTAATTTAGTCAAGAAAACAATTCCTTTTACATTGAATATCTTTTCATGTTTATAGATTTAGATGATTTGGAGATAATACATTCATAACATTACACATTGTTACAGATTGGATACCATAAAAATAGTTTCCATTTTTTTCAAAATTCAAAACATTAAACATAAAACATGACTCCTTGAAAATTATTCAACATTTAACATGGCTTCATTATTTTTCTTTCACATCCATTAACCTGTGTAAATCATTTAAAACTTGGTAAGATCACAAAAACTTAGTAAGAGGTATAAAAAGAATGAAATAACATATTAGTCCATGAATACTTGTAATATATGAAATCATTTTCAAAAGACATACTTATCACCTATATATATAATTACATTGTGAACAATGAGATTTAGAAAATACAAAAGAACATAAGTAGAACCATAAAGGTATCTTGGAGCATTACTTACATAATCTTGTAACCCTCTTAGATACCTTATAATTTGTAACCCTCATGACTACCTTACAATTTTTGTAACCATCGCAGTTACACTTAGAGTAAACATACGACCGACCTCCAACTTACACATACCCAATGAATTGGAGGGAGATATAGGTCCCACAATTCATCATAAACAATTACCAATAACCATAACATAATCATACAACATGAATAATATCATAAAAACATTTCTTTTGAATTTTCTAAAACATAATTTTAAAATAAGATTTTAAAAGAAAACCCCCTTATAAATATCATATAATTGAAGAGAGACTTAATAGAGTGGATGTAAAATGTATATACACTGTAATAATACATAATTAAACATAATATAAGAAAAACCTATCAAAAAATCAATTTTAATACCACATAAATAACGAAGTAGAAGGTTAACCCAAAGAATGGAAATCGGGTTATGAATTCCCTTACCCCAGGATTGTCTTACTTCAAACTTGTTTAAACATCCTGTATAATGGTTAAAAGAGTGTTATTAGTATTATAAAGAAATATTTTCATGTTTATAAAATCTTATATGATCATTTCATAACATCATTTCACCCCATAATTGTTAGTATTTTGTTCCTTGCACTGTTTTGGGTGAATTCCTTATGTGATTTCCATGATTGGTTCATGATGGAAGTTCTTGTCGGTTGGAAGTGAAAATCCAGAATTGGAATGGAAAGGTATTTAAATATTACCAGTACAATAATTTATACCATTTATCATTTTGATGTTTTATATGAGTATTATTCATAAGTTAAAACATTAATGATGTTCGTTTAGATCATTTTAGTGGCTCTTTGATAATAAAAACCTTATTTTGTATTGTAAATTTAAACTGTGAGTATAAAAGAATTAAAAAAACATGGATGTAAAATAATAAATATATTATTACCTTTTTCAACCATATAAAGGGTTTCATGACCATACTTGAAATAATTAATGGAAATTTAAATCACATCATCCATGATGTCGGTAATTCGACACATCACGAACAATGTTTTTATTCCTTGAATAAGTGGGAGAGGAGAAGAATAATGATGATTAGTTTTCCATGAACATGAGAAAATCCAGATTATTCATGATTTATGTAGATTTCATGCCTCTTGGGTAAGAATATACAAATAAATAATAAGGAAATAAAGGAAATCAAAATAAAAGAATAATTGAGATATCCTTTACAAAAATTCGGCAGCCTAACGACTATGCAACATGATTTTAGAAAATATTAAAAAGAGAGGATACATGGTTCACTCATCCATATATGAATCATAATAATTAATATATCAATAATAATAAGTAAATAAGAACATGGTATGGAAACTTGAAAGTTATACCACATAAAAGAGAACTTGATGGAAAAAGAAAGAAATTAAGAATTTTCTTACCTTGTAGAGTAACTCCTCGAACATGAATTTTGGGACCGTGGGGGCTTGAGGAAAATTTCGGAGGGCTACTATGGAGTTAAGGAGTCCATATCTTCGTTGATGTGGAATTTTTAATGAAGTTAATGATGGAATGTGTTGGTATTTATAGAAAAAGTGAAGGATTATTTTAATAACTTCGAAGGGACACCTCATTAGTGGTATTTTCAAAACCATGGACTTTCCCATGGTATTTTCCCATGGTATAAGCCACTTGGGACACCTCATAAATTATTTTACTGTACACAAGTTGACCAGATTTATTAAATCATTATTACATCATTAATGATGTCATTAACACACTGAAACTCAAAACTGTATTTTTACTATTTACGAAAAAATCATCTATTTCAGAAAAATCCCCAACATTCACCCTAACCATTTATCAATGTGTAGAATTAAAAAATGAATGCCATTTTTTGAAAATAATTTTCTAAATAATTTTAATTTCATTTTCAAATAAAATCATACTTAATTCAAAAATTAATAATTTAATAACTATAACTGCTTTTATATCACATTTAAAAATTAATCAAGATGTCATTATCTTAAATTCTTAAGAAAATAAAATAATAATACAATTTACTATTCATTAGGGTTATATTACTATTCATATTACTATTCATAAGGGTGTGTTACTATTCACCAAAAAACAATTTGGTTCCAATAGACTCCAAATAACATACTGAACACAAATGTAGATGACCATTTTTCGAAATTAAAAGCATAAAAGCCGTAATATTATGTTTAAAGGATACTTATAAATATCTACATTAAACAACATTTCAAGCATTTAAATTTTTTTTTAGAAACCATGGGGTGTTAAATTATTCCCACCTTCTAGAAATTGTGTCCTCACAAATTTATTAACTTATTAAACAAGTGAGGGTACCTTTACCTCATAGCATTTTTAGACTCCCATGTTGCTTCTTCAACCACGTGGTTTCTCAAAAAAAACCTTTACCTGGTGGATTAACTTATTCCGCAATATCAGTTCCATTCAATCAAGAATCCGAACTAGTTTCTCTTCATATGAAAGGTTCTATTCTAGCTAAACTGATTCTGGGCTCAAAAAATGAGTCGAATCTAGGACATACTTACTCAACATCGAAACATGAAAAATATTGTGTACCTGAGACAAAATCAGAGGCAAAGCTACTCAGTATAAAACTGGTCCATCATTATCCATGATTTCAAAAGGACTGATGAACAATGGACTTAGCTTTCCTTTCTTACCAAAACACATCACACTTTTCCAAGGAGAGATTTTAAGGAAAACATAGTCACCTACCTCGAAATAGAAGTCTTTCCTTCTGTTATCTGCATAAAGTTTTTTCCTGCTCTGAGCTGTCCTCATGTGCTGCTAGATCATATTCACTTTATCAGCCACTTCCTCTACTAATTATGGTCCCATACACTTTCTTTCACTAACTTCATCCAAAAATGATGGAGTCCGACACCTCTTTTTGTACAAATCCTCTAAAACATCCATCTGTATACTAGAATGAAAACTGTAATTAAGAGAAAACTCAACTAAAGAAATATGATGATCTCCACTTCCTTGGTAGTATATTGAACAAGCTCGAAGAATATCCTCCAAAGTTTTAATCATTCTTTTTGACTTACCATCTGATTTAGGATGAAATTATATCCTAAAATTTAACTCTGTGCCCAACTACTTCTGAAGTCCCTTCCAAAAGTTAATAGTGAACCTTAGATCTCAGTCAGATACAATGGAACAAGGAACTCTATGAATCCTAAAAATATCCTTGAGGTATGATCGATAATTCTAATCTAAAGACATTATATCTTGAATTGAAAGAAAATGTGCAGATTTTTTTAGCCGATCCATAATAACCCAAATTGAACTGTTACCTTGAGATGTCTTAGGTAGTCCCGCCACATATTCCATGGATAAATTCTCCCACTTCCACTTTGGCACTGGAAAAGTCTGAAGCATCCCATTCCGTAATTTCCATTATTCTTTAACCTAATGACATGTCAAACATTTCATGGTAAAATCAACAATATCCCTTTTCATTCCATCCCACCTATAATACTCTTGAAGGTCTCTATACATCTTAGTACTACTAGGATGAACCGAAAATGGAGAACTATTAGCTTCACACAACAAATATTTCTTCAATTGAGAATCACAGGGCACACAAAACCATTTTCCAAATAATAAAACACAAAATTTATCAAGGTTAAATTCAGGAATCTTACCCATTTTAACCAATTATACATTTTTCTATAGCTCATGGTCTTCCTTATCTACTTTCTTAAATCTGTCTGACAACTTTTACTGCACTGAAACCTGAAACAAAACAGATTTATTCCTTGCACCAACAACTTCTAACCCAAAATTCATCAAATCATTAATCAAGGTATCATGTTCCAGACGTAACATGGTTAATTATGCATGATGTTTTCGACTCAAGGCATCCACCACTTTGTTTTATTTTCTAGGATGGTAATTGATCGTGAAATCATAATCCTTTATTAGTTCAATCCATATTATCTTCATCATATTTAATTCCTTCTGAGTGAATATATACTTTAGACTTTTATGGTCAGTATATATATGACATTTTGCTCTGTATAAGTGATGCCTCTAAATTTTCAAAGAAAAAACCACAAAAACCAATTACAAATCATGTGTGGGATAATTTAACTCATGAGTTTTTAGTTATCCTGAAGCATAAGAGATTACCTGATCATTCTACATCAAAAAAACCAAGTCCCTTTAACAAAGAATCACTGAAGATGATGAAATCACCATTTCGAGAAGGTAAGTCCAAAAATACAGCATTTACAAATCTCTTCTTATGTTCCTGAAATCAAACATCACATTCTTATGTCGAAACAAATTTAACCCCTTTCCATGTTAACTTAGTTATCAGGATAGATAATTGAGTTAATATCATAACAAAATGTCAGTAATAACCTGCTAATCTAAGAAAACTATGAATCTCTGTAGCATTTGTGGGTCTTGTCCATTCATAAACCAATTTTGTTTTGGTAGGATCAACTATGATTCCATCCTTATTTACAATGTCCCCATTTAAAGAAATATGTTGCAACCAAACATCACACTTGATGAATTTCCCATATAGTTTATTTTATTTTAAGGTTTGTAAAACAACCCTTAGATGTTTTTCATGCTCCTATTTATTTTTAGAAAATACAAGAATGTCATCAATAAATACAATCAAAATCATATCCAAGAATTCATGAATTAATCTATTCACTGGATTCATAAATATAATGGATGTATTAGTTAACCCAAAGGGAATAAAAACAAATTCATAAGGCCCATATCTATTATGAAAGGATATTTCTGGGATTTCATCCTCCTTCACCTTAACCTGATGGTATCCGGTTCTCATGTCAGTCTTGGAAAAGTACTGAGCTCCCTGGAGATAAAAGACAAGTCAGTGATAAGAGGGAAAGGATACATGTTTTTAGAAGTTATTTTATTCAAAGCTACATAATCAATGAAATGTCTCATGGAACCATCTTTATTTTTAATAAACAAAACATGACCCCCCATAGTGAAGTGCTAGGATGAATGAATACTTTATCAAACAAATCCTGCAACTGATTTTTCAATTCAAGAAGTTTTTTTTGAGCCATACGATATGGGGGTTTTGAAATCAGATTAGCATCAAGAACTAATTCAATTGTGAATTCGACTTCCCGATTAGGTATGAAACCAGGTAACTCATCAGAAAAAACATAAAGTTTTTCATTTACCATAGGCACATCATCAATCTGAATAGTTCCATTGTTCTGAAAAATATGATCAAGATAACTTTCATTTCCATATTTCAATAGTTTCTTAGCTTCATGATATGTTATCAATTGTATGGGTTCATTATTTTATAAAAACTAAAACACTTTCTAAAAAAAATCTTTATCTCTACAGTCAATCTTAGCATGATAAATAGAAAGCCAATCCATTCCAAGAATAACATCAAACTCGACTAAGGGTAAAACAACAAGGTTTTCAGGTAAAGTATTTCCACAGACCATAATAAAAAAATTATTATAATTATTAATTTCTAAAATATTTCCCCCTAGTGTTTTAACAACATGTTCAGGTCTCATTTGTTGAGGTGATATTTCCAATTTACCTAAAAATTTCACAGAGATGAAGGAATGTTTAGTCCTCATATCAAAAAAAAACATTAGAGAAATCTGAGTGAACAAACAAAGTACCTGATAAAACATTATTGGATGGCCTGACATTTGCTGACAAAGTCAAAAATGATCTCACTACACCTTTTTGATTATAGTCTGGTTTCGTTGCATCATTTGGATCTCTCCTTGGGAAAGAATTTTCATAATGACTCATCTAACCACATTTAAAACACTTTATAGTTTTCTTATCAGGATTAGTCTTCAGATAATTTCTATTGAAATCTCGGGCCATATGTAAAAAATTACCACATTAAAAACACTTCCCAGTTTTTCTAAGACATTCCCCCAGGTGTTTCTTGAAACACTTTTCAAAAAATGGAAACTGGATTTTCTTACCATCATATTTATTTTGTTGATTCTTACCCATCGCTTGACACCTGGACCACTTCTTCTCCTTGTTTCCAAAATGCATGTGCTCATTAAAAAACTCCTTCTCTAACCTCTAATCACACCAGACAAGTTTCTCATAACTTTTCAATTCACAGGGGGCCAACTCCCTTCGATACCTTAGCTTCAGTCCTGAGTAAAAGTGGTTTATTTTTCTATCAAGACCTTGAATAAGATTTGAAGCATACCTCACTAGTCGGGTGAAGTTTGCATCATACACAGCCACTGAATCATCCTCCTTTTTATTCAATTCAAGGAATTGCTTCTCCATCCATTATCACACCACCTTAGAAAAATATTTTCAAGGAAAAGAATTTAAATTCATCCCACTCTAAGGCATCAAAATCCACTCTACCCCAGATATTTCTTACCATTGACCACCACTGATCTGGTTCACCTTCAAAATGATAAATGGAAAGACTTCACTTTTGATTTTTTGAACATCCCATAACATCAAATATATTTTCAAGGTATTTGATCCATCTTTCAGCTGTTACTGGGTCATAATATCCATTGAAAGAAGGAGGGTGTTGTATTATAAAAAGTCCCACTACTATCATGTTCTGTTTTGGTACCTCTATTTGTTCTCTTACATGGATTCCACCACCATTTATTTTCTGCGTTAGTTGTTCTATTACTGTCACAAACTGCTCAATTCCAATCCCTACCATTCCAGAATGTAGACCCAAAAGGATGTCGTTATGTCGGTTCCTATCCTCTTTAGCATCCCTATTACTTCTGTGGACAACCATTCTGAACAAACATATCTTAGATAAATAATAATGGTAATCTTTACATGCTATAACATTTTAAATTAATGATAGAGTAAAAATCATTTATGGTATTCTTTTAACATCGTCCTAACCCCTAAAGTTATCAAAACCATCCTCTGATACCAACTATAAGAGCCCAACCTTATTACATACATAATATTCAATTTAGTCAAGAAAAAACTTTCTTTTACATTGAGGATATTTTCAATTTTATATCTTTTGAGAATTGGGACATAATACATTCATAACATTACACATTGTTACAGAGTGGATACTATAAAAAGAGTTTCAATTTTTTTCAAAAATCAAAACATTAAAACTTAAAACATGATTCCTTGAAAATTCATCAACATTTAACATGGATTCCTTCTTTGTCATACACATACATTGTAAAGACCTGAAGCTTAACGTACATTGACATTACATTACATTTGCGGAATACTTAGTACATACACACAAGGATCGTAATAGTTTAGTGTCTTTGGAAACTCGTAACGTAATCTTCTAATCGTGGTGAAAGATCTTCAACATCTCCTATAAAGATATTCTGTTTTTTACCTAAAACCTTTCTTTATATCCTGGGGAAAAGAAAACATAAAAGGGTGAGCTCAAATGCTCAGTAAGGGTAAGCAAATGAAATATCAATCCCATCGTATTCATAAGAACAAAACATTTTGGAAATCTTAACCTGCAAAAGAGAGCATAATTTTATAACATGGGATAAATCATGGTAGAAAAATGTAATCACAATAATCATAACATAAAACATGAAACTTTGTGGCATTCACACATAATCATAGAGAATCATTTCTTGTTAGTCAAGACTCATTTCCAAGACTATCATAGTGGACAAAGTCCCTTTCTGAATCGAGTAACCCTCATTTCAGTCCTGTTTCACTGAACCGGTATAACCTACCGTTCCAGCCCTGTCTATCTCATGAGATATAAAATCTTTAACCAATGCATTGGAGGGAGATATAGGTCCCACCGATCTCATAATGATACCATTCTTATGTGTGCCACAAAATCATAAATCATACATCATTACATAACCCATGTAATAAAAATGGGAATCTTAAACATCGTGACATCATCAAACAATTCATATAAGATAAAGGAATTCATAAAAATAATTCCATCACAACATAATAAAATCAATTTAATAATAGGGATATAAACATAACCCTATATTATCTTAGATGGAAAATAATTTTGATAAAACACTTGAACTCCATTCTTGAGGAAAATATCCTTTCTACTTCAAAAACATTTTCCTTTCTTAACATGTCATATAATTTTAAACTAAAAGAATTTGATTAAAAATAAACATGAAAACTTGTAAAGGAAGCTTCTTGGAAATAATGTTTGAAAAACCCATTCATGCCGTATATGTTAAAAAAACATTCTTCATACTTTTGTCGGAAAAGTCAAAAAGTACCTCGTACGAAAAACGACAAAATATTCCTTTCATAAATATTACTAAAAACTCACCGAAGGGTAAAAATGTATTTAAACAATTGTAGGTGGATGGAAATAATATTACATATTGATGAAACATGGATGTGGATGATAAAATACACCCCAGTAAATACTTACGAATAAACAATCTCGGATAAAAATGAGATTGTGATATTTCCCCTACCTTAGGTCCGATTTGCTTCGTATGTGTCTGAACCTCCTGTATAATGATTTAAATAATGTCATTGACTTATTAAAGAATCATATTCATTGTTATGATATCATATATGGTTCACTTATGACATTATATTACCCGTTCTTTTGTAAATTCCTTGTTAAAGAAGCGTTTTGGGTAAAATCGTTTTATTTATCATAGGTGTTTTGACTTGTTGTTATTGACATTATTATAACTTATATCATGATTTAAATACTTCCAGAATATAAAATATGATTTATATATCATATATATTCAGTATATATATATATATAATAGATAGATAAATGAAATGAAAAACACCGTTCATGGAGACGGTAGTCCGTACGTACGCATGAACGCTGTTTTTCTTTTTTTATTGTCTTGAATGGAAGTAAGTAGACGACATACATATATATATATATACATAAATCCAATATCGTTATTATGTCATATATTTCATTATTACTTATTATATATACTTTATAATCATTCATGAATGGTTAATCATTAAGAATGAATCTCATCGCGTCGTGGAGATGGTAGTCCGTACGTACGCACGAGCGATGATATCATTTCCATAATTATTGAATTGAATTGGAGTGGATTATACAATATATCAGAATCAATATGATGTTGTAATAACTATGTATAGTTATTCTTTACACCATTATACCCATCCATGTAAGGTGGTGGTGGAAAATAGATTACACCACGGCGTGGAGACGGTATTCCGTACGTACGCACGCGCGGTGATTTCTTTTTCCGTAGGATGGATAGATGGTGAAATAGGGTTGTTTCATACTTAAAATAACATATCAGTATATGAGTGATACTGATGTTATTACTTCATAATGAAAGAACCTAATAAGAAGAAGTGGAAGAAGAAATAAAGATGAAAGAATTGGTAATGGTAATTACCTCTTCTTTGAAGCGCCTCTTTGAGACCTCCTATTAGGGCACTAAAATTGGTCTTTGAGGAAGAACAAAACCTCTAGGATGTTTCTAGGGAAGTGGAGAAGAGATTTTGTCAGGGGTTGGCCGAGCTTGAGTGCTAAAATTGGTGTGAGGAGGAGGGGGAGGAGGTGTCCTTTTATAAGGGAGGAGAGGGGCACCTTAGGAATACCTCAAAATATTATTTAATATTAAAGTCAAAATTGGATTATAATGGTTCCAAAGGGTCTTATTTTGGAGCTAAAGTGGGGATGGGTCGAAGTCCTATCAACCAATAAGATTTAGACAAGTTTAGGGTATTATTTTAACCTTATCAATTAGATTTAACTCTAAGTTAAATAATTTAACTTTTACCGTGTCTTTTTGTTTTCTTTCACTATATGGTTAATACATTTACTATAACATGCCAAACGAACCCCAAATTGTTTATTATTAATAAATATATCCTTATCTAAGTCATTTGGCCGAACCTTATATTTTTAGGAATAAAATAACAATTAATAATATAATATTTGATTTAAAAACTATTTTGTGTCAATTTTGACACTGTTTGATATATGATTTTTGTGAAAGTTATAATAGAATTATATGTTCGAACCAAGTCGATTAAATAAACACTAATATATCATAGTAACCTATAAAATTAGTTGAATTCATAAAAAGTCTTAAATTACATTTATTTTTGTATTTATAATATAAATTATGTCAATATTTCATTAATAAGATAATTACCGCATCATCTTTGTGTCATAAATTAATTAAATTATTTGATGTCTAAAAATTACAAATAAAATACCTTTATGTAGTAAATCTTTTTATCTTTCTAATGAATATTTATAGTCGAATTTATCTTATGTATAACCCCATATTAAAAATGTTTTAGTAAATAAACTTTGATTTTAACTCTTTTAACCCTTCTTTAAATAATATAACAATAAATGTCCTAATCTAATCCAAGTGGGCCTAAATGGTCATATTTTATTCCTAATTTTGTTTTTGATCGAATTTAACTTATCCAATAGAATTAGGACATGTGTTAGGGTAATAATAATATCATTTTTACCCTTAATTACCCTATTTACTTTTAACCGTGGTAAAAAAAGTAAAAAGTTACTATTCACCAAAAATTATTTTCATCTCATTGAACCACATTTTAGTCCTTGATATTAACCGTGTCTCTCGGATTTTCGAAATTCCATTCACAGAAGCAGTGAAATTAAGTTTTATGCAAAATTCAGTTTTTAACCTACCACTTAGTGGTTTCACTATTCATCGAAAATTGAAAGTTTTCAGAAAAATACCAAAAATTAGGCCTAAGCTATATTTGATATTATGAACTCAAAAATGATGTCTATTTTACCAAATTCAAAAAATATCAGTTGCATTAACTAATTTAAATATTAATTCTCGTCGTCAAAACAAATAGCGTGTTTTTAAGAGATAATAACTATCAAAAGATTGACACTAGTTTATAACCGGTTTAAATGTGAAATTACATCCAATGACCAACATTGTATTAAATTGTAAAAATATATTCTAAATATACTTTAAAACCACTCAAATTAATAATTTATCACTATTAATTATTTCGATTTAAAAAGATGTTTTTAATTAAAATTTAGTAATTTTCACTATTCATCAGAATATGAAAGTTATCCGAAAAGTACCAAAATTTCACCCTAAGCTAATTTCGATATTACGAATCCAAAAATGAATTCCATTTTGAAAAATAAAATTTACAAAATTTCAAAAAGTTGTTATTACTATTCATAACGGCTAGTTTTAATAATATCTTAATAGCATATCGTTGTTTAGCGAAACTCGGTGTTGCGTACAACACACGCTATCGTGGAAGGTCGCGATTGCGTATAATTCAAGCCAGGTCAGAGATGTGTATTGTGAAAGCTCCTTTTGGTGTAGCGTATAACACAAGACATTAATAAAATTAAAAAGAATATTTTTCATAAAATCTCGGGCTGTTACATACATTAGCCTGTGAAAAAAATTAAAAACATGGTATGAGAACAAAAAACTTAGTAAGGGGTATAAAAAGAAGAAAAGAACACATTAGTCCATGAATACTTGTAACGTATGAAATCATTTTCAAAATACATACTTATCACCTGTATATATATACATACATTGTGAAACATGAGATTTAAACAATACCTAAGAACATAAGTAGAACCATAAAGGTATATTGGGGTATTACTTACATAATCTTATAACCCTCTCAGATACCTTATAATTTGTAACCCTCACAGCTACCTTTATATTTGTGTAACCATCACAGTTACACTTGGAGTAACCATACGGCCGACCTCCAACTTAAACATACCCAATGCATTGGAGGGATATATAGGTCCTGACCTTCATCAGAAACAATGCACAAGAACTAGAACATAATCATACAACATGAATAATAGCAAAAAAACACTGCTTTTGAATTTTTGTAAAACATAATTTTAAAAGAGGATTTTAAAAGAAAAACCCCTTATAAATATAATATAATTGAAGAGAGACTTAAAATAGTGGATGGAATAGGTATATAAAATTTAATTAGACATAATTAAACATAATATAAGAAAAAACCATCACCCAATCAATTTTAATATCACATAAATAACGAAGTAGAAGGTTAACCCAAAGAATGGAAACTGGGTTAAAAATTCCCTTACCTTAGGCTTTACTTACTTAAAACTTGTTTAAACATCCTGTATAATGGTTAAAAGAGTGTTATTAGTATTTTAACAAAACAATTTCATGTTTATAACATCTTATATTTCATTTCACAACCTAATTTCACCCCTTAATTGTTAGTATTTTGTTCCTTGCACTGTTTTGGGTGAGTTCCTTACATGATTTCCATGATTGGTTCATGATTGTTGTTCTTTTTGATTGGATGTGAAAATACAAAATTGTAAGGGAAAGGTATTTAAATATTCCCAATACCATAATTTATACCATTTATCATTTTTATGTTTTATATGATGATGATTCATAAGATAAAACATTAATGATGTTTGTTTAGATCATTTTAGTGGTTCTTTGATAATAACGACCTTATTTTTTCTTATAAATTAAAACAATGAGTTCAAAATAATTCCAGAACCATGGATGTCACATAATAAATATATTATAACCTAGTTCAACAATAGATTTGGTTTCATGACTAGATTAGAAATAATTAATGGAAATTGAAATCACATCGTCCACGATGTCAGTAATTCAACACATCACAAACAATGTTTTTATTCTTTGAATAAGTGGGAGAGGAGAATAATAATGATGATAAGTTTTCCATGAACAAGATAACATCTAGAATATAAATTTTTTATAGATATTTCATGCCTCTTGGTTAAGAATATATGTATAATGAATAATAAAATAAAGGAATTCAAAATAAAAATAATAATTGAGAAATCCCTTACAAAAATTCGACAGCCTAATGACTGTGCAACATGGTTTTAAAAAATATTAAAAATAGAGGGGACATGGGCCACCCATCCAAAAATGAATCATAATATAGAATATATGAATAATAGGATGTAAATAATATCATGTTATGGAAATTTGAAAGTTTTACCACATAAAAGAGAACTTGAATGGAAAAAGAAAGAAATTGAGAATTTTCTTTCCTTGTAGAGTAACTCCTAGAACATGAAGTTTAGGAAATTGGGGAATTGAGGAAACCTTGGGAGGGATAATAGGGAGTTAAGGAAACCAGGGATTCATTGATGAGGAATTTTTAATGAAGTTAATAAATGAATGTGTTGGTATTTATAGCAAAATTGAGGGATTATTTTAATAATATCCAAGGGACACCTCATTAGTGGTATTTGAAAAACCATGGGCTTTCCCATGGTATTTTCCCATGGTATAAGACACTTGGGACAACTCATAACTTATTTTACTATACACAAGTCGACCAGATTTATTACATCATTAATGATGTCATTAACACACCGAAACTCCAAACTGTATTTTTACTATTCACCGAAAATCAACTATTTTAGAAAATTACCCAAAATTCACCCTAACCATTTTTCAATGTGAAGAATTGAAAAATTCAGTTCATTTTTTGAAAAAAAATCTAAATATTTTAATTTAATTTTTAAATAAAATCATACTTAATTCAAAAATGAATAATTTAAAAACCATAACTGCTTTTATATCACATTTAAAAATTAATCAAGATGTAATTATCTTAAATCCTTAAGAAAATAAAATAAAAATACAATTTACTATTCATTAGGGTCATATGACTATTCATAAGGGTATGTTACTATTCACCAAAAAACAAGTTGGTTTCAATAGACTCCAAATAACACACTGAACAAAAATTTAGATGAGCATTTTTCAAAATTCGAAACATAGAAGCAGTAAAATTAAGTTTGAAGGATAATTATAAATATCTACATTAAATAACATTTCAAGAATTTAAATTTATTTTTAGAATACCTTGGGGTGTTACGCACACACAATCTATAGTCACAATTATTCAAATTTGACTCTTAGTTTAAGGTTATAGAGATTGGACCAAGAGGATATTCTAATAGTATATATAGCATGTAAGATTGAAAACCTGATGTCAATGAGGACCAAGGGGGTCCAACACCACACCAAAAAATTTGAAGAGAATCATCATGTAGTTTAAATTCATAATACTTGGAATTGAGAAATTAGTCTAAAGTTGTAATGTATGGACTGAAGGAACGAGGCTAGAGGGACAAAGTGTTTATGAATTCATGGTTAGGTCTGTAGGTGAGAAGTTCCAGTGTCAATACGTATCCCATAAGGATGGGAGTCAATCAACACATAGTTCTAGAACACGATGAGGTAATAGATCTAGGCCGGTATGGGTGATCCTATATGGTGAGGGAGTCTGAAGCATCCCATGGTTATCAGTGGGTATCCCATGTTCAGGGTATGGGGTAACATTTTTTATCATCCCACACATATCATATAAGACAATCTGATTTAAAATACGGAAAACATTCAGTTTAAATTCATTCATTGAATACATTAGGATTTTTAGTTTAAATTCATAGAACTAGGACTATATAGAATGAAAATAGTTTAAGGTCATGATTCTTGGAACAAATAAAAATAGGTTAAGTTTATGTATCCTATACCATATACTCTCAGTTTAAGGTCATGGAGTCTAGACCATAGAGAAGGGGATTCCCGAAACGGGTAAGGTGGAGTAGCAGGCTGATAAAACCGACATGAATGAGGGCCAAAGAGTCCTAATACCACCCCATACATTCCCAAGAATGCCTAAACATAGTTTAATTCCATAATTCTAGGACTAAAGTTATTAGTTTAAGGTCATAGAGATCAGAACAAATAAGGGGGAATACCTCTAGAAGATATGTGTTGTGTAGGGTTATGAAAAAATATACGTGACTGGGGGACTAGGTGGCTTACTACCACATCACATATTCTTGAGAAAATCTAACATATTTCTTAAATATTTTATGCCTAGACTTACTGTAAAAAGTTTAAGGTCGTGTTTTTTGGACTATAATTTCTTAGTTTAAGGTCATAAAGTTTAGACCGATGAAAGGAGCATTATAAAATGGGTATTTGTAGTGTGATAGACTAATGAAACTGACATGAATGAGTGACTAGGAGGACCAATGCCACACTACATATTCCATAGAGTACTTACATATAGTTTTATGTCATAATTCTTGGAATATAGGTTTCCGGTTCATGGCCTTAGAGTTGGACCAAATAGGGGACTTGCAACAGAGGAATATTCATAGGGTGTGGAGTAACAAACCTGATGTGAACGAGGGACATGGAGGCCCAATACCATTCATAAAATCTAGAATAAAACCTGCATACAGTTTAAATTCGTGATTCTGGGACTATAAATCCAAGCTTATGGTCATGCAACTTTTTCATTTTACGAATAGTTTAAGGTCACGTGAAATAGATCATAGACTCTAAGATTATGGCCATAGAGTTTTGAACTTACTCATAATTTAACATCATGCTCATCAAATGTGGACACATATTTTAATGTTATACAGTAAGGATAATAGTTTTTACATTGTTTAAAGTCATGAAACTAGGATGCTAACAATACGTAGTTTATCATCATGTGAAATGGATGATATTAGTGCTTTATGTGATGTACTATTTGAGAAACATGGCATTGGTTGGAGGGGTAATGTGATCTCCACCCATGGTGATCAAAGAGTACACACCATTGGAATAGACCATATATATGATGTAAGGTCTTTCCCATTTGGGTTCCAAATTTGGTAGTTTCTTTCTAGGTATGGTTGGAATTCTAGGGGCCAGTACCTTATCACATTGGAGGAAAGAGTGGAGGTGGACATTATTTTTGAACACACTTAATATATTATTCTAGTTCATCTCATTATAGGGGACCATAAAGGGATATCGAAACATGATGGTGTCCATAGAGGCGTACTTCTGCTTATCATTAGAGGGTTCCTCCATTGCAAGACTTTCCTTGGGGGAGATCCCCATATCTAGAGGCATAAAACAACTAAGAGTGAAAGATGAATTTATAATTGGTGAGGGACTTTTTTTCCCTAGAACTCTTGGTTTCAAATTTTTTGAGTAATAGAAAACATTGATGTTGATGAAGAAACATCAGTCAGATAAAAAATGATGACTTTATGATTCTTTGGATAGACTAAGTGGGCGAATGTGACAATGTGAGCCTAGGAAAATTATCTAAGATCTAACCATTCATCATACTTTTGATTTCTGTGGTTGGAAACTTACTTCCATTCAACTTCACTGTCATTGTAAGGATTTTTATAGATGTGTGTCACCTATTTAGGGACATTACCCAACTTGACCACACCACCATCTACTTAGTCCTGAAGCTAATACATGAACACATATAATTGTTTGATGGGATACCAAAAGATCTTATAGTAATAAAAATGGTCAGGGGGATCAGTACACTCATGTTAATGGGGCTTCTTACACCCTGGAAGCTTCAAAATCCACAGAGCCATGGTATTGAGGAAATAACTAGGAACCTGTGCATATTTGAAAGAATAAGTTTGATTCCTCATATATAAGAAGGTAAATCTAGGATAATTGACTTGAAGAGGGGTCATATCCTAATAAAGGGTTATATCAACATTCTCTCATATAGGCAGTAGTGCTGGGTGGGGTGGCGCCTGATTGTTCTATACTGTTCAAGGATACTATTGATGATTCTACTATACTCATTGAGGTTATACTGAAAAAATGGACCAAAATATCTAGTGATTATATTTCCACAACCTATACGGTGATGAAAGTCTCTACCTTGGATTCCCTTCTTGGGAGAGATGGAGGATGCAACATGTATGCTTTCTTATCTTACTGAAAATATTCCTCCAAATGTTGGTCCATGTTGGAGAAATCTCAGAACCCACCTGGGAAGTTCTAAGTGATGAGGGTAGGGGCCAACTAAGTCTTGATGTTTCTCATACACATCTTTATAATATGATCTGGATTCATTGGCATAATGAGTGAATACATGATCCCCTTCCTTTGAGAAACAAAATCTACGATACACTCATCAAGTAGTTTCTTGCACTTGAAGTGGTCAGTAATTATTGTCTTGTGCATGGTGGAGAAGAAACGACTGAGTAATTTCCTATGAATATCTTTCCAACTAGTAATAGACCTAATGGGTAGCAGGATATACCATGAAAATGCACTACCTTATATTGTCTATGTGGAACATCAGATCTTGGTGGCCTCTTGCTACTCTGGGATTCCCAACACGATCCTACACATTGAGATAATGTGGCCCCAATTATGCAGTATTTCAACTATCTAGTTAAACACAGAAAATATAGGGTTCCCAAAATTTGGTTGTTCTCACATTTTATCCTCCAATTCCAGATATGGATTTCTATTAGTTGGGATCGCCACCTATCACATCTCTAGATCTTTGAGGTGAGCAGTGAGATATGCTATCAAATTATCTTGGCAGGGGTCCCTCTATTAATAAGGATCCCTAAACACCAATACGTTTAAATGATCTTTAACATGGTAGGAATTCTTGGAAGCGTGTGGAGTGGATAAGCCTATATTTCAATAATGGTTATGCTTATTAGTCAAGTTTCAAGACTCATATTTCAGTTGCTTGACATACATTATTGGTTCTTCTCTTTATGGATAGGCGAGATCACTAAACATAACTGGGGAGAACTGTCTGAGGAGTACTTTCTACTACCCCACTGGAAGTGGAATGTCTCATATTGAGGGGCACCATAATCTGGTTGTCACTCATCAATGAGCTCATTGATCATCCTTTTCTGAAATGTGACCTATTGAATCAAGGTGGAAACTGTGGGATTGAACACTATCTTCTATGCAATATCAAACGTACCAGAGGGATCAACATTTCCCTTTATTTTATTGATGTTCTTACTAGGAAGAAATGAAAACGATGGATATTCAAATTCTAGTTACTTCAATTTCTGGTAGGTGTAGACACATGTTTGAATTTTTACCTGATACTGTTCTTCCCTAGGGGGAAGATTTTCTCTATCAGACCCTGCAATGTTTCCCACATCCTTGGAAAACATGGGAACAACCATTTTTACGAAAATGTTACTCGGAGGAAAACCCACACTATTAATGGGTAGGTCATGATGTTGTAGGATATTAATAAAGTGGAGAGTAACATACTCTTAATAGCCCAAATCTGAATGTGAAGATACACCTCTTCCATGATTCCATAGAGTACTATAAGGATCTGAATTCAACTCCGTTGGAGGGTTCAATTGTAGCCAGGAGATGCAGGGAGATGATCCACTGGTAGTGCGGGAAACTCAACCATTTGGAACTGATAATGAATGTTGTTGAAGTGATCCCGACTTCATGGATAGATAAAATTATGGTCACATAGGTGATGAAACATCATCAAAATATCCGATGGAAACATAAAGCCTGGACCTAGGTTAGGGACGTTGTAATTTTGAAGTTTGAAGTTTAATTTGTCCTAAACCTGGAAGACAACTCACTAGCAACCAAAGCCTCCCACAACATTATTGTTCAGAGTGAGGGGGGGGGGGTATTTTGATCATCCCAAGATTCATTCAATGCTTACTAAGATATTGTAGGTTCCACTGATGTATGTCAGTATGGTGGTTGGTCAACTAGTGCAGGAGACACTGCATGAGTTGACTTCCCCCCACATGCTAGGTTGTCTCCAAAGGGTGGTACTAACCACATAATCATGCACTTATAAGTCTGGGTTTTAACCACCACCACAACATGTGTGATGTATACATTAATCATCAGTGGGTCTTTAGGTAGCTCACTATCTAAAATATTAAACCCAAACTATAATAACTCTCCATGATCTTTGGTAGTGGTGGAGAGAGATACTTGCGATGATGAAGATTGTTGCACTGTGAGACACTGGAAGGGAGGCATGAATTCCTCAACCTATATGTACCTATGGAGGTGTTTAGGGATCTTGTACATATCACCCTATAGGATGATGAACTTCACCTCTTGGGATCATGACCTAGACTCTGATGCTGATGAATAGGGTGAAGGTTATATTATTAAATAAAATTCCCCCTCGAAACCCGAGAAGTGGACATGATTGATGATGAAATGTCACTTACCAGGATTTTTCATTTACTGGCAGAAGTTTAATCTTCTTCCCCATGAGGATTAATTAGGGAAGTGTAATTATTCATCACAGGGAGGACCTCTGTGCTGGTGGGTGAAAACATGGGGGGGGGGGCTATACTTTGAGTAGATGGGATACAGGGAGGGAGACTATATCAATTGTTGTTAGAGAGGGGTGGACATCCATTTTTACTTGTGTAGGAGTGGGGAGGACCTCCACTCTGGTTGTTAGAAAAGCATGAATGACCTATGATTTGGTCCATGGGAACATAGGTAGGACCTCAATGCTATCCATTAGTAATGGAATAGGGAGGAACTGTAACACCCCAAGGTTTTGAAAATAAATAAAGAATTCAATTTTATAATCTATCCATTAAACACAACTTTGCCTCTTCTATGCTTTCAATTTCGAAAAATGGTCATCTAGAGTTGTGTTCAGTAAGTCATTTGGAGTCTGATAGAACAAACATGATTTTTGGTGAATAGTAACATACCCTTATGAATAGTAACATGAATAGTAATATGACACTTATGAATAGTAAATAAAAATATTATTTTATTTTCTTAAGGCAATAAGATAATGAGATCTTAATTGGTTTTTCAATGAGAAATAAAACTAATTGCACTTTAAGATTGTTATTTTTCAAATTAACTAAGACCTTATTTAAAAATTAAATTAATAATATTTAGAAAATTATTTTTGAAAAATGGATTTCACCTTTGAATTCTACATGTCGAAAAATATAAGGGGTGAATTTTTGGGATATTTCTAAAATACATGAATTTTTTATGAATATTAAAAATATAGTTTTGAGTTTTCGGTAGTTTAATGACATCTTAATGATGTAATAATTAAATATAAAAGTGTAATGAACCAAATCCGGGGCCTCATAACCGGTGCCCCATACCCGGTTCGCCACATGACCTTAAGCGCGTTTCCCCAAACGCCAGAGGCTGCCGACTAGCAGCGAGGGCCTTGGGGAGTCGGTGGGAAAACTATGCCCCCATTGGGTAAAGTATACAGTAGAAGAACAAACATACATAATAGCAGAAATAGGAACAACATAAAACAACTGAAACTAAAAGTAGAAGCAATGTCTGATATAACAATGACGTAGTATGGTACACGTGTCTATGGAAAACAGTAAATAAAACAACGTGCTGAAATACAACTAAAACCAAATACTAAAAGTAAACAACAACTCTAGCAGCATCGCGAGCAAAAGCCCGGTCCCATGCTCTATAGCTTCAACCAACAATCAAGTACCTTATGTGGAAGGGCCACAATCCCTATCCACACTTACAACAATATAATATTTTTGGGCCAAAAAACAGGACCCAAACAGGGTGTGAGACTAATCCCAGTAGATAACCACCACAAGATTTGTACCCTACTGTCAGTGAGAAATATAGAAAAAGTAAAGGAAATAAATACTGTAATGAAATAGGATTACACTAGTAGAAATCCTACCAATTACCATTCACATTCATTTAATTAAAAAACTAGGGAATCTATCAAAGCTCTCAATTCTGAGGTAAAGCAAGTAACACACCAGGTAACTAAATGACTACCTAACCCACAAGAAGTTCAAACCCAAGCTTGTTCTTTGGCTTGGTGGACTCATCACAACCAACCAAAAAAAATTCACACTGACTCTCTGGGGGGCTCAAACTAGCAGACCCCTATAGTCTTGTAATCAAATAAGGTACAAACACTCTGGTAAGATCTTACGTCAATTCCCCTATGGTCTTGCAACAATAGCTACAGACTCTCTGAGGAAGCACTTACATATAATTCATCCTATGGTCTCGATACGTGTGTAAACTAAGATCACTCTTGCGAAGAAAAAAGTCCAATTCCCGTAGGTCCTGCATATGAAACTAAAATCAACATACCCTCTAGGGAAGCACTCAATCGTCTATTCCCTCTTTGATCTCCCGCACCATTTTCTCACAACCCTGAGCAGTCCATTCGAGTGTAATCGACTGTCAGTATCCCTAAGTAAGTTCAAAAACTACTTGGCTAATAGCTACAATGCATCAATAACATTTAAACAGTAGGAAACACCTGAAATCATTTAGAACAAGTAAACTAGCAATTGAAATAGTGTTTGACTCACAGAAAAACGGTGCCAAACGGCGATATACAGCCAAACAAGGAAAACACCAATGGGTTGATCCTAATACATGCAAACAAGAATACATTAGTATCAATTAATTATAAGCTAACCAGAAATCTAAGAATATTAATCAATAGGATCAAAATCCCAAACCCCGGATACCCGATACATGGGTATCCAACACTTTTGCAACCAAAACTCAAAGAGATTTAACGTAGGGCAACAAACCACCTACCTCGATCCTCGGAGATCGATATAAGTGAACCACGATGATTGATTCTCCTTATAATGTCAATGATCTGAGAAAACGTCCAAAACGCTCAACCCATGATAACTTGAAAATGAGGGGGAATCATGAAACAAGGCTAAAGCAAAACCAAGAACTCACCTCTGCGATTCTATTGCAACCGACAGTGTTTGATTCGGATCTCCAGTGAAGGATCGTTGGCTTGGAAAAGATTCGGCCACCTCGAACACTCTGGGCAGAATTAGGCAGAGAAGAAGATGAAAACAGGGTTAAGTCGTGACCCCGATCCAATTAATGAAATAAAAAGAAAAGTACATAGCATGTACTTTTAGAGTACACGGTGTGTACCATGGTTTTTTATACTCCACTTTAAGTGGACATTCAATCACCCCACACGACCATGTGTGTGGCTCAGACACGGCCAACACACTTCCTCGCGCGGGAGAAAAGTACACGGCGTGTACTTATAAAGTACACGGTGTGTACTTATAAAGTACACAGTGTGTACTCTAAAAATTTCCAGATTTTTCCATTTTCCTTAAAAACGACCAAAAAAGTAAAAAATACTTGAAACGACGATTTGGGTTCTTAAAAACATCCCACCTTAATGAAATTCATCCCTGAGTTTCCCTAGAGAGGTGTAGAAGAAGAAACCCTGAACAGCTCCAGCCACTGCGATCGTACATCGGCCTCCCACTCCTAAGTCTCGTCCTACACTCGCTCGTGCTGCCATAACACCCATACTAGAGGAATAGAATGGCTACTGAGAACATTCCTACTGCGATCGACAATCTGGATAGGATGCTCTTCAAACAATGCATCTGCTTCAAGCTCAACCTCCTCAGGTTGAAAGACATGAGACATGTCTGAAAAGTAACGTCGGAGCTGGGAAACATGGAAGACGTCGTGCATAGCCCGATACCTCTGAAGTAACTGCAACCGATAGTTAACCAACCCAAATCTATTCAAAACCTCAAACGAACCAACATACCATGGTGAAAGCTTACCCTGTCTCTGGATCTTCTTGTGTCCCAACCTCAGTGCGACACACAAGAAAACCTGATCCCCGCCCTCGAACTCCAGAGGTCGCCTCCGCTAATCAGCATAAGACTTTTGCTGAGACTGTGCTGTATCCATCCTCTTTAGAATCAACTCTATCTGCTCTGAGGTCTCCTGAAATAGACAAGGTCCCATCAAAGCTGCCTCTCCTGCCTCCAGCCATCAGAAAGGTGATTAGCAAGGCCTATCGTACAAGGCCTCATAAGGTACCATCTGAATAGTCTCCTGAAAACTGTTGTTGTAGGAGAAATCCACAAGAGGGATATGCTTCTCCCAAGAACCTCAAAAGTCCAAAATGAAAGCTCATAACATATCCTCAAGCACCTGGATCGTGCGCTTGGACTGTCCATCAGTCTGGGGATGGTATGCTGTGCTCAAAAGTACGTGTGTACCCAATGCCCTCTAAATCCCATGCCATAACTGAGAAGTAAATTGCACATCCTTGTCTGAAACAATGGAGTGTGGAACTCCATTGAGACTTACAATCTCTTGGATGTAAAGTCTTCCTAGATCATCAACACTGAAGGTCTCTTTGATCGGTAATAAGTGAGAAACCTTTGTAAGCCTATCGAAGACAACCCAAACAACATCATTCCCTCGAGGCGACCTCAGAAAACTAGTCACGAAGTCCATCGTGACATCGTTCCACTTCCACTTCGGAATGGGTAACTACTATAAAAGCCCTACTGGTCACTTATGCTCTGATTTCTCCTGCTGAAAAGTCAATCATCTCATTCCAAAACCAAAAATGTCTCTTTTCATACCTGGCTAGTAGTACTAGCGTTGTAGATCACGATACATCTTGGTGACGCCAGGATGAACTACCCAAATTGAGGAATGAAAATTCTGCATCAGCTCCTCGTGTATATCTGCTAGCACCAATACGCGCCCCGGGAAACACAAGATCTCATCCTCTCCCACTGTCCATCTAGGAAGAGGGTCCTCTCCTGACACACTCTCCCGCAGGACTATGCCCTCTGAATCTGATAGCTGCCTCAGCCGTACCAAATCAAGTAAAGTAGAGGTAACAACCACAGAAGAGAGAATGGAATATCCATGTCTGTCATGAACCTCCAAGTGCATCTCAGAGAACAAGGCCATAAGATTCCACTCACTGCAGGCCTCCTGAACTGCCTGTAACTGAGTCCTCCTGCTTAGTGCGCCTGCCACAATATTGCCTTTCCCAGTCGTATAGGCAAGCTCAAAGTCGAAAGACTGCAGGTACTCGACCCACCTCTACTGTCTTAAATTTATGTCATGCTGTGTGAAGATATACTTTAGGCTCTTGTGGTCAGTATATACCAAAAATTCTATCCCAGTAGATAGTGTCTCCAACAACGCAAGGAATGAACAACAACAGCCAACTCCAGCTCATGTGTAGGGTAGTTCCTCTCATGTGTCCTCAACATCTGAGACCCATAAGCAACGACCCCACCTCCCTGCATAAGCACAGCTCCTAGCCCGATACCTGAAGCATCATAGTAAATAGTATAACAATTTCCCGGTTCTAGAAAGACCAGTATTAGTGCTGACATCAACCTCCCCTTCAGCTCCTAAAAATATGACTCAAAAGAATCTGACCATAAAAACTTCACCTCATTCTTGGTCAGACCTGTTAGTGGTGCTGCTAGGCATGAAAAGTCTTGTATAAACCACCTGTAGTAACAAGACAGCCACAAGAAACTCCGTACCTGGAATACATTCTTCGGCTTCTTCCATGTAACCGCCACCCTCACCTTTTCTGGGTCTACTGATACTCTTGTCTCTGAGATGACATGACCGAGGAAGTGAATCTCATCCATCTAGAGGTGGAACTTTGAGAGATTAGCAGATAACTGATTCTCTCTTAGTGTACTCAATACGATCTCAATATGGGTAGCATGGCTGTGTCGAGTGTGAGATTACACCAAGATATCATCCACGAAAACCACCACAAAGGAATCCAAAAAAGGATGGAAAACTCTATTCATTAGTGCCATGAAGGTTGATGGTGCGTTCGTGAGACTGAACGACATAACAAAGTACTCGTACAGACCATATCTACTCCGGAAGGCTGTAAGAGGTATATCAGATGGTCTGACACGCAAGTGATGATAGACGGATCTCAAGTAGATCTTTGAGAACACGCTGGATCCTCTAAGAGGATAAAAAATATCATCAATCCACGAGAAGGGATATCGGTTCTTGACCGTCAACTGGTTCATCTTCCGATAGTCCATACACAGCCGTAAGGTACCATCCTCCTTCTTTGCAAACAACACCAGCGAACCCCAAGGGGACATACTAGTTCTGATAAAACCCTTTTACTGCAACTCCTCCAACTGTTTCTTGAGCTCTTGCAACTCAGGCGTAGTAATCATAAAAGGAGGTATGGATACTGATGCTACTCCTGGCACAAGCTCAATAGAGAAGTCTACCTCTCACTCTATAGGAAACCCTGAAATGTCTTCTGGAAAGACATACGGAAAAAGATCAACTACCAGATGAAAATTCATCTGAGAAGTCCCCTGCCCATCGAGATATAAACTAGAAAACTAGGCTGTAACACCGCCCAACCCATGATGCTCTAGTCCAGTTCTGCTCGCCTGGACATCCCATTCACCCTTGTGAAGAAAAGATCCACCCTCTGGTGATGTGAAACTCACCCTTCAGCGATAGAAGCCGCCAAAGGCCTGAAAGGAAACTAACCAGTCCATCTCGAGAATGAAATCATAACCCATCATCCCAAGGACATAATGATCCCATAAGAAGTGACACCCAACAACCTCAAGGGGGAACTCCTTGCACTGGCACACACTATCAGTTCTAAGTCCCAAGGGAGTGTCTAGTGTCATCATATCCTTAGAAGTAAAGAAAGTAAGTCTAAGGCTCTCTAAAGTTTGAATAGAAACAAAGATATGAGAAGCTCCAGTATCGAAAAGTAAAAAAGATAAAACTGAGGCGACTAAGATTGTACCTCGAACTGTGGAAGGTCCAGGATCTCGCCCCTGATAAATCTGCTCTACCGAAAACGTCTGGCCAGTACCGTGACCCTGTGTAGCAGCTTGATATCCCTGTGCAAATCCTCCCTGAGCCTGACCAGTGTGTCCTCGACATCTATCCTGGCCTGAATTACTTGAAGAACTCCATCACCCAGTCTACTGCGGAACTGGTAATCCTACTCCAGTATGAAGAGTAGAAACAGATCCTCCTTAACTAGACAATGGAAGAAGAACCCTGCCAAAACGCTGAATATGGACCATATTTCCGCAAGATCAGAACTCTACTGGGTCTCTCGGGCACTGAGGCTTCTTATTCCTGCTCTTTCCACACTGATAGCATACCACCTGGTTGCCCGAAGGGAGATCCCGTTTACCAGAAGAAATACCTCGCTTCCTCGAGTCACATCGAGTAGACTCTCGGTGGAGCTTCCTACAGTTAGTATGAAATGAATCAGCCTTTGGTGATGAAATTCCCTGGTCAAAAACTCCAGTCTCCCTCTAATTTCATGTGGTGATCAGCTCCTGGTTGACTATTAGAGTAATAGATGTCAACTGGAAGACGTTCACCTACAATCTGATCTCTGGCTTGATGCCTTCTTCAAACTTCCTTGCCAAAAAAAGCTCGTTATTTCCCAGAACGGGAGTGAAGCACTGTAACTCAGTGAAATGGGAGGAATACTCCATAACCAAAAGAGTAACCTACTGCAGGTTCATGGACTCTCTGGCTCTGTTGTCCCTCAGCGTCACCGGATAGAAGTATTCGTAGAACATACGCTGGAACTCATCCCACGCCATAGTCTATTGGCGCCCTGCCTGCGAAACTACATCCCACCATCTCTTGGTAGAATCTTGTAGCATGTAAGTCGCGAGCTTCACCCATCTGTCTGGGGGTGTCTCCAGATGCTCAAAGATGGAAATCATGGTTTCTAGCCATGACTCTGTAGCCTGATGTCCTCCATCCCCAGTAAAAGTGGGAGGATACTGCTGCTGAAAAACCCGTGTCAGCTCTGCCATAGACGGGGCATGATACTGAGCTCCCTGGAAGGTCTGCATGAATCTCATGAAACCCTCTCTGAACTGATCATCGACACCAGTGTCCAGAATCACTACAGGTGCCATTTCCGTAATGATCGGTAGAACTACTGGTAGTCCTTGGTCTGCCATATTAGGCGTACGATCACTGCCTATTTCCTGACGTGCAATGGGAGGTCGTCTTGGTGCTATAGCCCTGAAAGTTCAAAAGAACACCTCAAAATTAGGATTAAAAATCACAGAAACACAAGGGTACCAAACGGGAACATGAGAGAGAGACACCTAATTTTTCCAAAACATGACTACACGACATGTATTTAAACTACACAGCGTGTTTGTTAAATCCATTCACATGGGCATGTACTTCTGCCACTACTGGTCGTGTAACACCCCAGACAAATGGCGTGTTGTTCCAACACACGGTGTGCACTTGAACTCCACTCCCCTGCCCGAGTCTCTTTACACGACTAACCAACATGGTCCTATTAATCCTAAACTACACGGTGTGTTCACTAAGAACACAGTGTCTGCTGGACAGGTTCGGAAACCTGTGTAGCAGGTTACATGGATGGCTACACGGCTGACACATACACGGTGTGTTAAGAACAAACACGTCGTTTATAGGAGAAGATAACACCATCCCGTGTTGTTCGTGACATGGACGGGTACCTAGAACAAGGGTACACGGCGTGTACTACACGAGTTTCCCCGACCCGTGTTGTTAATGACACTACCGGTTACATGGTCAACTACTACACGACGTGTATTTATCATACACAGCGTGTCCCTGAAGACTTTCTACAACCCTGTGTCTCTATTCACACAGTTAGTAACATGGTTTAAAAACTACACGGCGTGTATTGATAAAGTACACGCTGTGTATTCTGGGTTTTTCTGGGCAGTAGCTCAGAAACTGCACCGAACGCTAGAAACACTGAAAAACAAACATCTATGTGCCAAATTATGATTTTTGGGGGCCCATACTCCCTGTGAATCAAATCTTTGCATCATAACAATGCATAAAACAAGTAAAAAACATAACAATACAATGATCCGCCAAATTATGATCCTCAAGGGCCCAGAACACCTCTAAGACCAAATTTTGGTATCCATGATAAATTAACTTCAAAAATAAACAACACCCTATCAACATAGCGATATCTATTTCACAACAACTATCAAAACATCATGCATAATCTATCACAATAGCATACAATCTCTAATGCACCCTAGATGACATTGTAAAAAGCATGACATGTGATTTCCAAACCAGTGCCTATATGATGCATGAGATGGAATACCCTCATCTCATCAAGTTGCAACAAAATAGAACCACAATAATATGAACAGTAACAACACAAAACTTGTGCATCACTCAGTAGTGAAATATAATAAACTGTAACACTTGCAAAAACTGAAAATTGCAATTATGGGGTAATATAGCTTTTCCCTGTACATGGGTTAATTACTCCCAGGCACAATTAAGTACTAACTACCCATTCCTTTCTATCCCTGTATATTGTCGCAAAATAGTAAGGAAATAGAAAAGAAAGAGAACCTCCTCTGATACCACTTTGTAATGACCCGAATCCGGGGCCTCATAACCGGTGCCCGTACCCGGTTCGCCACATGACCTCAAGCACGTTTCCCCAAATGCCAGAGGCTACCGACTAGCAGTGAGGGCCTTGGGGAGTCAGTGGGAAAACTATTCCCTCATTGGGTAAAGTATACAGCGGAAGAACAAACATATATAATAGCGAAAATATGAACAACATACAACAACTGAAACTAAAAGTAGAAGCAATGCCTAATATAACAATGATGCAGTATGTTACATGTGTCTATGGAAAATTGAAAACAAAACAATGTGATGAAATAAAATTGAAACCAAATACTAAAAGTAAATAGAAAATCTAGAAGCATCGCGAGACAAATCCCAGTCCCATGCTCTCCAACTCCAACCACCAATAAAGTACCTGAGGTGGAAGGGCCACAATCCCTATCCACACCTGCAACCATATAATCTATTTGGGCCAAAGAACAGGACCCAAAGAGGGTGTGAGACTAATACCAGTAGGTAACCACCACAAGATTTGTGCCCTACCATCAGTGAGAAATATAGAAAAAGTAAAGGAAATAAATACAGTAATGAACTAGGAGTACACCAATAGAAATCCTACCAATTACCATTCACATTCCTTTAATTAAACAACTAGGGAATCTTGAAAACCTCTAAATTCTGAGGTAAATCAAGTAACATAGTAGGTAACTAAAAGACTACCTAACCCACAAGCAGTTCAAACCCAAGCTTGTTCATTGGCTTGGTGGACTCATCACAACCAACCAAACAAAATTCACACTAACTCTCCGGGTGGCTCAAACTAGCAGACCCATATAGTCTAATAATCAAACAAGGCCCAAAAACTCTTGGAAGCTCTTACGTCAATTCCCCTATGGTCTTGCAACGATAGCTACAAACTCTCTGAGGAAGCACTTACGTCTAATTCCTCCTGTGGTCTCGATACGTGTGTAAAATAAGAACACTCTTGGGATGCACAAAGTCCTATTCCCGTAGGTCCTGCGTACGAAACTAAAACCAACAAACCCTATAGGGAAGCACTTAATTGTCTATTCCCTCTTTGATCTACCGCACCAGGTTCTCACAGCCCTGAGCAGTCCAGTCGAGCGTAATTGACTTTAAGCAGCCCTAAGTAAGTTCAAAAACTACTTGGAAAATATCTACATTTAATTAAGAACATTTAAACAATAGGCAACACCGGAAAGCAGTTATAACAAGTAAACTAGCAATTACAATAGGGTTTTCCTCATAGGAAAACAGTGACAAATGACGATAAACTACCAAACAGGGAAAAAAACCATGGGGTGATCCTCAAACATGAAACCGAGCATACATTAGTATCAATTAATTATAAGCTAACCAACAATCTATGATTATTAAACAATAGGATCAAAATCCCAAACCCAGGATACACGATACATGGGTATCCAGTACTTTTGCAACCAAAAATCAAAGACATTTAACGTAGGGGAACAAAAAACCTACCTCGATTCTCAGAGATTGATATAAGTGAACCAAGATGATTGATTCTACTTAGAATGTCGAAGATCTGAGAAAACATCCAAAATGATCAACCCAAGATAACTTGAAAATGGGGAGGAATCATGAACAAGGATAAAGTAGAACCAAGAACTCATCGTTGCAATTCTATTGCTACCGACGGTGTTCGATTAGGATAGCCGGTGACAGATCAGTTACTCGGAGATGATTTGGCCTCCTCGGACACTCTAGGTGGAATTAAGCAGAGAGGAAGACGAAAACAGGGTTAAGTTGCGAGCCCAGTCCGATTAATGAAATAAAAAGAAAAGTACATGGCATATACTTTTAGAGTACACAACGTGTAACTTGGTTTTCCATACTCTACTTTAACCGGCCTTTACGTCAGCCCACACAGTCGTGTGTGTGGCCCAGACACAGCCATCACACAGCCTTGAGCGAGAGAAAAGTACACGGCGTGTACTTATAATGTACACGACGTGTACTCTGAAAATTTCCAGATTTTCCCATTTTCCTTAAAAATGAATGGAAAAGGAAAACATACCTGAAATGATGATCCAGGTTCTTAAAAAAAGTATGGTCTACTTGTGTACATTAACTTATGACATGAGGTGTCCCAAGTGGCTTAAACCATGGGCAATCCCATGGTTTGGTAAAAACCACTAATGAGGTGTCCCTTTGAAATTATTAAAAAATTTCATCTCTTTTTCTATAAATACCCACTCATCCATTCGTTTTATTTCATTACAAATCCCTCATCCTCAAATATTGGGTGATTTTTCCTTTCTAGGAGTCCTCCCAAGGTGTCCCTAATCCCCAAGGTCTCATCCTTCAAGATCTAGGAGTTGTTCTACAAGGTAAGGGAATCCTTCATTCTCATCTTTAAGTCGACACTTCTTTTATGTTAACTATTTGAAATTCCTTTCTCATGTGTTGGGGTTTTATTTTATTCATTATTATTACTTTAATTTTGATTTAAATATGATGAGATACCCTTTTGTTGTCATCATTTGATTTTATGAAATTTTAAGTGACGTCGTTAGGCTGCCGAATTTTCACAAGGGATCTCTTAACATTTCTTCTATTTTCAAGTTCATCTCTTTTATTTTTCTCTCATCACCTCCTCTGTCCAAATAATCATGATAACTCCAATAACATCTATATAATGGATTTATGTCATGTGAATGGAATAACCATCATAAATATTCTCACTCCCTCCCTTTTATTTTTATAAATGAAATCAACATCCATGAGGTTCTGATTTATAACCTTCGTGGACGACAAAGTTTCGTTCTTCAATTTATTCTTCATTACTGGTCATGAAACCATATTTATGATTGAAACAGACTATAATATATGTTTTATAAACTAATTAATATTCATGAACCATAATATGTACATAAAATTAAGTTATATGACAAAACTAGTTCATAATACTCCAAATACCACCGAATAATTGAAGTGGTTATCATCTAATCATTCTTCTCATTCCATGAAACCAAATGATATTAATGACCATTAAAAATTAATTATGATTATAAATAATTTTTAATTCCAATACTAAATATTTTTAAACATTCCACATGAACATTATTACTTAAAAACAAGTGAACTGAATATGAAAATAATGGAAACAAACACTCCAGAACGACGAAAATCAATAAAATGACTTATCAATAAAGACATAAATGAACTAACCAGAATTATGGTAAAATAAATACATGTATAATAGGTTCTTAAATAAGTTATTAAAAAAATATAATTTTATATTTCAGGAGCTTAAGTACAAGAGCGGAACACGTTTGGATTTAAGGTAAGGGTTTTTCACCCGAACTTCCATTTTCATTCGGGTTATTTTTATTGTCTAATTTACTCGATGAAATTCTTATGTATTGTTATATAATCCTCATAAATTTTGTGTGAGTATTCTATATATGTAAACCAACCATAATCCTTCCCTATTTTCTGGATAGTTACATTTTTAAAAAAATCTCTCAAAACTGTTTCCAAAAATATGAGCCCAAAAATAGAGAATTTCTCGAATTCATATCTATTTTCAAGGGAAATATAATCTATTTTTGGAAAAAATTATACTTATAAAAAATTAATTTTATCATAAAATAATATCTCACTTTACTTCTGGTTTTATACAAATATTTTTCCAAAAGAACTATTCTTTTCAAAATAAAAGAGTATTTATCACAAGAATTGCTTAATGATTTTAAAAGATTATTCTCATTTGACTCAACACTCTTGTTGATTCTTATGTATTGTTGGTGTTAATAATTTATGATGTCATATACCATTTTTTATCGAATGGTTTGTGAATAAACTTTGTGTGGATGATCTATCCTAAAACCATTCAACATATTATTCTGAATGGTTAGTGTTTAAGTTCAATAATTGGGGAAAGTTAGTTACATTTCATATGATAGAAACAATATGAATGTATATGTTGTTTATGTTTATCCACATTCATATTAGAAATTCATTGGACTTATTATGTGATGGGTGGGGCCTGCTATAGCCCCTTGATGCATCTGTAGGTCTCATGAGACAAACTATGGTCCTGGGATGAGTCCTTGACAAAATGATTATTTTATGGTCCTAGCACGAGGATTGGACAATATGGTTATGATGTCTGGCATATTCACTTCCCTCATTATGATTATAGTATTTTATGTTCATTTATTCGACTAGTAGAATACCCATGATTATTCTTTATTATGACATTATTTATTATGCTCGTTTTTCTGCAATAATGTGTTCAAGTTCATTATTAAAGGCATGTGTTTTCAATTATTCACCATGTCTAAATTTTATATTAACTTATGCAGTATTACATACTATTACTGAGCATTTGAGATCACTAATTTCTTATTTTTCATTTTCTCAGGACATGAAGAAGTAATCTAGGAATGACGTGGAAGCATAATCTAGTAGACGTGATGTTTCTAGTGGAACGAAATAGTGTTTTGATTCCCTTCATGTTGTAATGATAAAATTATGTATGTAACTTGTTTCCAATAATACTAAAATACTCGGTATTTTGGGATTTTTATTTCTTTTATGTATGCCAACGTAATCAAATAAGGCACCGGCACTGGGAAACTAGGGTCAGGTCCTTATAGTCGGTATCAGAAGAAGTTTAGTAGAATACTTGGAAACTAGGTTTAGAAAACGTAGAATTAGGGAAGATTCCATAAGTTAGTCTTTGAGGAAATACATACAATAACGTCCTGATATTTTGGTAAGGAATAGATTATGTGGATCTTTCAAGCAATACATCCCTGTCTGGATATGAGAAAGTAGAGGTGGATCTGGCACATAAGTATCTAGGGGTAAAACCTGAAAACAACGCTTTGAGCTAGACTCGAATGGGAACTGGTGCATGAAAATGGGCCTTACTGCACTCTTGGTTATGACACTCCCAGGGGATATTCTTTGGATAATTCACATTTTCTTTACAATCCATTATGAAGTATTGAAATTTTAAATATTCTACAAAGAAACCATTTTTGTGAATATGGTATTATCCATGCGTAGGATCTCAATTTTTTGAGTATTTTTAAGTTAATATTATTCATTGTGATTCATAACCTAATATAGTGTATGCCATTAACTAGATATGGCGCCTTGTGGACAGAATTGAAATTGCATGAATGCATGTTTCCCCTGTAGGGATTTTTGTCCAAAGCAGGATAATGATGTTGGCTCTAGTGCTGTGACTGGTGCTGAGAAACTCATAACTATACTGGGACAACTTACTCAGGTTATGAATAATAACCTTACGCATATGGAGCATAAATATCCACCACGTGAAGGAGCCATGATAAATCCCTTTATGTGACAATAGCCTCCATCATTCAACGGGACTACAAACCTGTTTGTAGTAGAGCAGTGGATATGTTCCCTTGAGAAGATATTTCTCGCTTTGGGATGTAATTAAAGAGAGAAGGTTGTCATGGCAGTATATTGTCCATCGGGAGATGCGGATTAGTGGTGGTCATTAATCCAAAACACTAATGTGCAAGAAGAGATATAAGTGATGGAATGAAGGGATTTTAAGGAAATATTCTTATAAAAAATTTCCCTCATGAGCAGTGAGCAGATATGGAGAGACAATTCTTGAATCTAACGCAGAAGGATGATGAGAATGTTGCAAGGTATGAAGCTAACTTCACAAGATTATCCAGACATACTGTTGACTACATACAAAATAGAAGGTGAAAAATTTATCGATTCTTTGATGGCCTAAATCCATTCCTTCTGCGGGCACTAGTCTCCCAATGTTTTTCATCATATGAGGATATAGTTTTATGTGCCATCAAGATAGAAAAATAATTCTCTAAGCCTTATGACTTTATTGTAATGCAAGAAAAGAAGAGGGCTACTAAAAAGCCTTTGAAAGGAAATAAGGAAATGTGGAAGAAGGGAAGAGTTGAATTTCCACCATGTGATAATTGTGGAAAGAAACACCCTGGTGCATGCTTAAAAGGAAAAGTTGTATGCAAAAAATGTGGTCCAAAAGGCCATCTTTCTGGTGACTGTAAAGGAAAGAAAGAATCCAATGATGTTCAATGATATAGTTGTTGGGAGATGGGACACTATGCTAATGATTGTCTAAAATGTCAAGGAAATATGAAACAGATAAGGCCAAGGGATCAGGGAAAAGCTTATGCAATCACAACTGCAGAGGTTGAAGTTCCTAATGATGTGGTGGCAGGCACATTAATTGTTTCCTCCAATTTTGCCAATGTTTTATTTGATTCTGGATCATCGCATTGTTTCATATCTTCCCCGTTTTCTATGAAAATTAGATATTTTTAATTTGATTTAACAAGGGATTTGTCAATAAAAACTACTACAGGAAGTATCATTGCTACAAAGTTATGTGAATTAGTTCCCAATAGGGCATATAAATGTACTTTATCTACTAATCTCATCATCATACCCATGATTGAATTTGATATAATCCTCTGAATGGATTGGCTTTTGGACCATGATGCAAAAATTTATTATAAGAAGAAGGAGGTTACAATTTTTGATGATGATGATAAAGAACACCTTATCTTTAGAGCAGAATCATCATCACCTGATTCTTATATAGATGCACCCCCAGTAGCTAAACTAAATTCAATTATTGGGGAGGAAGAGAATGAAATAACTATGGGTGAGGAAAGGAATGCTGAAATAGAGGATGTAACTATTGTGAGAGAATATGTGGACTTGTTTCTAGAAGATTTGACTGGACACCCTCCAGAACGAGATATTGAGTTTATCATTGATTTAATTCCTAGTTCATGGCCTATATTGAAAACCCCTTATATAATGGCCACTGTCAAACTAGTGGAACTAAAGAAACAACTAGAAGAATTGAGTAATAAGGGATTTATTCTCCCTAGTGTTTTTCCATGGGGAGCCCCTGTCCTTTTTGTTAAGAAGAATGATAGATCTATGAGGTTATGTATCGACTACAGGTAGATCAATGCTATAATAATAAAGAACAAGTATCCCCTACCTCGCAGTGATGATTTATTTGACCAACTACATAGAGCTAAATACATTTCAAATATTGACCTTAGATCTGGATATCATAAGTTGCGTGTAAGGAAGGAGGATATTCAAAATATAGCATTTCAGACCAGGTATGGGCATTACGAGTTTACAGTGATGCCTTTTGGATTGACTAATGAACCCTCTATCTTCATGGATCTAATGAATAGAGTTTTCAAGGAATATCTCAATGACTTTGTAGTGGTATTTATTGATGATATCTTGGTATACTCCAAAATCTACAGAGATCATGAAAATCACTTGCGCATTATCCTAAAGAGTCATAGAAGACATGAATTATATGGGAAGTTTAGAAAGTGTAAATTCTGGCTTCAGGAGATTTCTTTTCTTGGCCATATTGTCTCTAAGGATGGAATCCTAGTTGATCCTGTGAAGACAAAGGCAATCCAAGATTGACCCAAACCAACAAACATAACTGAGGTACTCAGTTTTATTGGCTTAGCAGGTTATTGTCGGCGTTTCGTGAAGAATTTTTCTTGACTGGCTAACTCACTAACGAACCTCACATGTAAAGGGGTTAAATTTATTTGGACCAAAGATTGTGAAGAATCTTTCAAAGAACTGAATAGAAGATTAGTCAATGCTCCTATATTGACACTACCATCAGGGAATGATTAGTTTGTTATTTATAGTGAATCTTCAAAGAAAGGACTTGGTTGTGTCCTTATGAAAAACGGTAGGGTTATTGCTTATCCATCACGACAACTAAAAATTCATGAGAAAAACTATCCTACTCATGATCTCGAGTTAGCTGCTGTAATCTTTTTTTTGAAGATATGGAGACATTATCTTTATGGTGAAAGATGTTCGATTTATACTGATCAAAAGAGTTTTAATTATATTTTATCACAGAAATAACTCAACATGAGGAAAAGGAGATGGCTTGAACTACTCAAGGATTATTATTGCACGATACACTACCACCCGAGGAAGGCAAATAAGGTGGCATATTCTTTGAGCAGAAAGGATCATGGAGTTTTGAACAAGATGAGAGTTGAAAGGGATATTATTTTCATCGATCTAGTAAATAAGGATATGGGAATAACCATGGAAGGTGAAACATAAACTCTTCTTCAAATGGTTGGCAAACCATCTTTACTAAAAAGGATAAAAAGTTCTCAAGCTCATGATAAGGAGTTTCAAAAGAAGTTTAAAGCTGTGAATTATTGGAGATTTATTGACTTCGTATATGAAGATGAAATTTTGAAATTTGGGAAGATACTTTGTGTTTCTGATATACCCGATCTAAAAAGGGAATTTTTGGATGATTCTCATAGTTCCAATTTCTATATACACCCTGGTAGCACTAAGATGTATAGAGATTTGAAGGAACATTTTCAGTGGGACAACATGAAGAGGGAGATTGCTGATTTTGTGTCAAGATGTATGGTTTGTCAAAAAGTGAAAGCTGAAAGGAAAAATCCTAGAGGTGTATTGACACCTCTTCCCATACATGAGTGGAACTGGGATTATATCTTGATGGAATTTTTCATGGGACTACCAAAGACTCCTAGAAGGAATGATGAAATATGGGTCATTGTTGATCATCTTACCAAGTCAGCACATTTTCTTGCTATAAGAGAAGATCTACCATTTGAACGTCTAGCAAGACTATATATTAATGAAGTTGTGAGACTTCATAGAGTACCCCTATCGATTGTTTCTGATCATGATCCATGTTTAACATCAAGATTCTGGAAAAGTATTCAGAAGGCCCTAGATACTGATCTTTGTTTGAGCACTGCCTACCACCCACAAACTGATGGAAAATCAGAACGGAATATTCAAACATTGGAAGATATGTTGAGGTCTTGTTCAGTTAATTTTCAAGTCATGTGGAATTAGTATTTACCTCTTGTAGAATTTTCCTACAAAAATAGCTTCCATTCAAGTATTCAGATGTCACCCTATGAAGCATTATATGGGAGGAGATGTCATCCACCAACTTTCTAGGATGATGTTGGTGAAAGAAATCTCGTGGGCCTAGAACTTGTTGAAGAAACAATGGAAAAGGTGAATATTATCCATAACCATATCAAAATAGCTCAATTTAGGAAAAAGATCTATGCAAATAACCGAAGGAAGGATTTGGAGTTTCAAGAAGGTGATCACGTTTTCTTAAAGGTATCTCCATGGAAGGATATTATAAGATTTAGTAAGAAAGGAAATTTATGTCCCAGGTACATCAGACCTTTTGAAATTCTAGACCGAATTGGAGTCGTAGCTTACCGTTTGGCAATGCCGCCAAGTCTCTCCAAGGTTCACAATGTGTTCCATGTGTCAATGTTAAGAAAGTACATGCCAGACCCAACACATGTACTCACTTATGAAGAAGTAGAACTTGAGCCAGATCTATCTTATTATGAAGAACCAATCATGATTCTTGATACTAGAGAACAAGTATTGTGAAATCAGATGACTCGTCTGGTAAAAGTTCTATGGAGGAACCATAAGATAGAGGAAGCAACATGGGAGCCTTAGGAGCTTATGCTAAAGACATACCCAAATCTTTTTAGGTTATATTTTGTGAATTTTGATGAAAAAAGTTTTGTAAGGAGGGGAGAATTTAACACCCCAAGGTTTTGAAAATAAATATAGAATTCAATTTTATAATCTATCCATTAAGCACAACTTTGCCTCTTCTATGCCTTGAATTTTGAAAAATGGTCATCTAGAGTTGTGTTCAGTAATTCATTTGGAGTCTGATAGAACAAGCATGATTTTCTTTGAATAGTAACATAACCTTATGAATAGTAATATGAATAGTAATATTACCCCTATGAATAGTAAATAATAATATTATTTTATTTTCTTAAGGCAATAAGATAATGAGATCTTAATTATTTTTTCAATGAGAAATTAAACTAATCGCACTTTAAGATTTTTATTTTTTGAATTAACTATGAACTTATTTAAAAATTAAATTAATAATATTTAGAAAATTATTTTGGAAAAATGGATTTCACTTTTGATTTATATACGTCCAAAAATGATAGGGGTGTATTTTTGGGATTTTTCTAAAATACATGAATTTTTCATGAATATTAAAAATACACTTTTGAGTTTTCGGTAGTTTAATGACATAATAATGATGTAATAATTAAATATAAAAGTATGGTTGACTTGTGTATAGTAACTTATGACAAGAGGTGTCCCAAGTGGCTTAAACCATGGGCAAATACCATGGGCAAGCCCATGGTTTGGTAAAAACCACTAATGAGGTGTCCCTTTGAAATTATTAAAAAATTACCTCTCTTTTTCTATAAATACCCACTCATACATTCGTTTCATTTCATTCCAAATCCTTCTTCCTCGAAGATCTGGTGGTTTTACCTCTCTAGGAGTCCTCCGAAGGTGTCCCTAATCCCCAAGTTCCCATACATCAAGATCTAGGAGTTATTATACAAGGTAATGGAATCCTTCATTCCCATCTTTAAGTTGATACTTCTTTTATGTTAGCTAGTTGAAATTAATTTATCATATGTTGGGGTTTGATTTTATTCATTATTATTACTGTCCTTTTTATTTAAATATTATTAGATACCCCTTTTTTCTCATCATTTAATTTTATGAAATTTTATGAGATGTTGTTAGGCTGCCGAATTTTCATAAGGGATCTCTTAACTTTTCTTTTATTTTCAAGTTCATCTCTTTTATTTTTATCTCATCACCTAATCTATTCAAATTATCATGGTAACTTTAGTAACATCTATATACTAGATTTATGTCATGTTAATGGAAGAACCATCATAAATATTCTTACTCCCTCCCTTTTATTTTTATAAACGTAATCAACATCCATGAGGTTCCGATTTATAACCTTCATGGACGATGAAGTTTCGTTCTTCAATTTCATCTTCATTACTGGTCATTAAGCCATATTCATTATTGAAACAGACTATAATATATTTGTTATAACCTAATTAACATTCATGAACCATAATATGTACATATAATTAAGTTATATGACAAAACTAGTTCATAATAATCCAAATACCGCCGAATAATCGAAGTGGTTGTCATCTAAGAATTCTACCTCATTACATGTAACCAAATGATAGAAATGACCATTAAAAATTATTTATTATTATAAAAAATATATAATTCCAATCCTGGAGATTTATAACCATTCCACATGAACTTCATTAGTTAAAAACATGTGAACCAAATATGAAAATAAAGGAAATGAACATTGCAGAATGATAAAATTCAATACAATAACTTATCAATAAAGACATAAATGAACTAACCATAATTATGGTAAACTAAATACATATCTAAGAGGTTATTAAATAAGTTATTAAAAAATATAATTTCATATTCCAGGAGATTAAGTACAGGAGTGGAACACATTTGGAGTTAAGGTAAGGGGTTTTCACCCGAACTTCCATTTTCATTCGGGTTACTTTTATTTTTTAATTTCCTCAATGAAATTCTTATGTATTGTTATGTTCTACTAATAAATTCTGTGTGAGTATTATATATATGTAAACCAACCATAATCCTTGCCTATTTTCTAGATAGTTACATGTTTTAAAAGAAGCTCTCAAAACTGTTTCCAAAAATACAAGCCCGATATAAGAGAATTTCTCAAATTCATATCTATTTTCAAGGGAAAGATATAATGTATTTTTAGAAACCATTATCCTTATAAAAACAATAATTTTATCATGAAATACTATATTACTTTAGTTCAGGTTTTATACAAAGATTTTTCCAAAATAACTCTTTTCAAACTAAAAGAGTATTTATCACAAGAATTGCTTAATGATTTTAAAAGATTATTCTCGTTTGATTCAACAATCTTGTTGATTCTTATGTATTGTGGGGTATAATAATTTATTATGTCATGTAACGTATTTTATTTAATGGTTTATGACTAACTTTATTGTAGATGATCTATCCTAAAACCATTCACCATATTATTCTGAATGGTTAGTGTTTATGTTCAATAATTGGGGAAAGTTAGTTACATTTCATATGATAATTTCAATATGAATGTATTTGTAGTTTATGTTTATCCCCACTCATATTATAAATGCATTAGACTTATTATGTGATGGGTGGGGCCCGCTATAGCCCCTCGATGAATCAGTAGGTCTCATGAGACAAACCATGGTCTTGGCACGAGGCCTTGACAAAATGATTATTTTATGGTCCTAGCATGAGGCTTGGAAGGTATGGTTATGATGTCCGACATATGAACGTCCCTCATTATGATGTTAGTATTTTATGTTCATGTGGTTATTCAACAAGTAGAATTCCCATGATTATGTTTTATTATGGCATTATTTATTCATCTCATATTTCTTCCATAATGTGTTCAAGTTCATTATTAAAGGCATGTGCTTTCAATTATTCACCATGTCTAATGTTTATATTAACTTCCACTATATTGATAACTCTTAATGAGAATTTGAGATCACCCCTTTCATATGTTTTAATTTCTCAGGACATGAAAAGTAATTTAGGAATGACGTGCAAGTATAATCTAGGAGACGTTATGTTTCTAGTGAAATATAATATTGTTTTGATTCCCTTCATGTTGTAATGATAAACTTATGTATGTAACTTGTTTCCAATAATACTAAACTAATCAGTCTTTTAGGACTCACATTCCTTGTATGTATTCCAATGTAATCAAATAAGGCACCGAATCTGGGCAACTGGGGTCGGGTCCTTACAGGAACTCTGTATTAGTAAGTCAAAGAATGAGGCAGACCATTGCTGGGATTGAAATGGCCATAGGGATGAATTCCATATTGAGAAGCCAGAATGAGGAGAAGACCTCTATACTGGTTGCTAAATGTGTAGGGAGGACCTATGATTTGATATTAGAGAATATATGGAGGGCCTCTTTGTTGACCCTTGAAGGAGCGGGGATAAACTCCATTAGGATTATCTGTGGCACAAGGGGGGACCTCTATGTTTTCCGATGGTGATATCATGGGGATGACCTTCATAATTATTGTCAATGAAGTGGATATGACCTTAGATTTGACCGATTATGGAGTAGGGAGGACATATTATTGATCTAGGATTGGTGTGAGTTGGACCTTTTTGCTGATGGTCTATGACATGGGGAGTAATTCCATGTTTCGTGGTGGTAGAGCCATGGGGAGGACCCTCTTACTCGTTGTCAATGTGGGGAGTACCTATGCTTGAATTGATATTGAAATTGCAAATACCCTTGTGCTAATTGTTGATGAAGTGGGGAGGACCTCTGTTGGGGTTGTTGATGATGTGATGAGGACCTATGTACCAATAATAATCTTTATGGGTTCGATCGTGAAAGTTTCTGGAAGTGCTGAAAATTGAAATAGTCAACCCAACCTGCCCATGGGGAGGATGAGGTCTCAATCCCAACAAGAAATGGATATATTCTTTCTAGTATATTGCAAGAATCTGGAGTAATGAGAAGGAAGTGGCAGATATGACTATAGCCATGGAAGATTATTCTACTTTTCATGCATTCTCTTGAGATTATACTCAATATTGATGTCGGGTGGTCTGGACTAGGGCTGACAGACCAATTGTATAGTCCAAATTTTCTTCATCCTGAAGGATCAAATATGTATGGCACCGATGGGGCCTGTTAAGAGCCCCCTTGGTATATCCTAGGTAGTTTTTTCATCCAAGGTGACTCGAGAATCACCCAGAACCTTGGAATTTGGAAGAGAGTCATAGGATCTCTCAAGGGAGAGGCTTCTGAAGTGGTTCACTTTTAAAATGGTGAAGGAATTCTCCTTGCGCGAAACTTGGGGTTTGTAGTGTTGGTGAGGCGATGAAGCCTCCAGATACTGGTGGTCTATATCCCTTATAGGAATGAACCCTTCTTTTTCATACCAATGTGAATGGGTGTCGATCACTCTCATCTTGATGATCTAGAAGGGTGAGATATGGCATGGAAACCTAGTAGCCAAGGCCACAACAGAAGTTGTGATGGAGGTGGAGTCATGCAGGATTTTGACATTAACATTTCTCCAACCCTAACAGTTTTGGGTGTTGGGTGGTTGGTTTCTTATTGATGGGGTCTTGAAAAACATTTGGATTTATCTGTAAATATAGGTGTAAGGAAATCAATGCACAATTCACTAGAATCATCCAATATTTTGAATGTGGAGATGGATCCGCACTGATAATGTCACAGATGGGGGATAACAAATGTCTACTTATTTTCTGGTGAGTTCCATGTTAGGACCACCATTTTCTTAGTGGGAATTGGCACAAGATTTTTGGAATTGGTGACATACTAATCTGATAAATTTTTGAGTTCTACTAATATATATGTTGAGGACAAGAGTTTCACATTAGGTTCACCATTTATATTTCTAATTATTTTTTTTGGGGCCAATGCCTATGTGTTAGTGTTGTTAAAATTATTTTTACCCTTAATTTCCGCTTTCCAAAGGTGGTCGGCTTTCATCTGTTTCAAAGAATATGTCTGTTCTTGGATCAAAACAGGCTGATAGGATGTAACTTCCTCCTTCCATGGATTCATCCTTGGATATTATAGCCTAGTCTGAGTCTCCCTCATGAAGATAATTCATGTTCATGGAACTCATTCCTGGTGCCATCTCTTTGTGGACATCAGTTAATTACACTGTTTTCTAGACATTTGAATGGGTATTGATAGGGTAGAAAGAATTAGTAAGGAGAGTAGTCATTTTGGGAATCACTAGCATTTCTAGATGATGGGAACATTGGCCACCTATATTATTCCTGATAAGAGGGCATTTTATGAAGGTATCTTAGGTGTAGATCCCATGGCATCTTGTGTAGATCATGAGGTATCTAGTGCCAATGGAATATATCTTCCATGGATTTAACCTCATAAACACCATGTTTTTTGTGAGGTAGAAAACACCATAGGCGTATATCTTCCAACTATTTTACCTCATGAATACCATGTTTTCATATGGTATGTATTTAGGATCACAATTTTATGTTCTTGTGAATATAAATCTGAATTCTTGGTTGAGATGGATCGAGGCACTCGTTTATCATCTTATGGAGATTGATTTTATTGATAAAGACAACCCAAGGAGGTCGATCAAGGAGGGATATCCCTAAGAGGGAAGATGTCACATCAAGAATTTTACCATTGGTTGGGGTCAGAATTACCTGTTGAGGCAGATCTAGGAGGTATATCCCCTAAAGGGAAGATGTAACACCATGAAGGAGGATGGATCATAATTCCCCATAGAGTTTGATCTGGGAGGTGAGTCCCATAAAGGGAATATGTAATATGATGATGGAGAAGAGATCAAAATTCCCTATAGAGGCAGATCCAGGTGGTGTGAACCATAAAGGGATGATGTCACACTATGAATGTTGATTTGAACACCCATTGGGATGTATTATAGAGTTACATCCCTAGTATGGAGAAACATAATTTACCATTTATTGGTATTGAATCTCAGTGAGGCATCCTACATATACCTTTTAGGAGACAATGATCAAAACCCAAGTAGTTTGATTCCACAGTTTAAGGTCATGTGATTGGATCGGTCCACACAAATTAAAATCATGTGGTAAGGATTCTCATGTCATGATTGGAGCATCAACGAGGGTTGGTATTGGGATTATAAATTAAATATTCCCTTAATAAGAATATTTCTATTGGTTGGATGGTGTGAGGATAATGCATCGAGCTACCCAAGGGAACTAGAGAAGATGTGGTATCCTAGGTGAGGGGCATGATCTTACCGAGGATGTGGTCTGGAGAAAATTGGGATGGATGTGGATGTTGGGTTTGAACCTCAAGGAGGCTTTATTTGTATACCAGTTAGTTGGGAATCAAATACCACATAACTTTGAATGGTCTAAGGATTATACCTATGGATAAGGGCCAAAGAAACATATCGTTAGGGCTTACTCATGGAACCTACCCATATGTATGTTGGGGATTACACATAGGAGTGGTCCATTGGAGTGGAGGTTGGGGATTATATCTGAAGGGAAGTACCAAGGGAACATGTGGTTGGGGATCACACATATAATCTAACCATTGTAGTATATTTTGGGGCTAATATCTATAGAAAAGGCCCAAAAAACATGTGGTTGGGGATTAATCATGGAATCATCCCATATGTAGTGGAGTTTGGGTTTTATATCTATAGAGAAGACCCAAAAGAATATGTGGTTGGGGCTTATGCATGGAAGTTTCCTATATGGATGTTGGAGATTATGTTTAGGAGTGTCCCATTGGAGTAGAGTTTGGGGAATTTATATATATATATATATATATATATATATATATAGAGAGAGATAGAAAAGTCCCATAGTGGATATTGGGAGGATTTCATGATTGCTTCTAACCTCTAATCCCACGTGAGTCATGCTCAGTGTGAGAAACAAGAGGAAGTAGTAGACTTGATGCTTGTGTCGTGAAAGAAGCATCAGTGAGAGATGATGTGGGGATTACATGTGGAATATTCCCAAGGATGGTGTCATTACATGTGGGGAGGATATTATTCCATGTGTGTAAGATCTCATTCCATATAGGGGTAGGCAGTTTAGAGACTATACCATGCCACTCACACATGGATCATCCTATGATTATTTCATAGGCTAAGGCCATATTTTAACATGATGTGTTGAGGAAATTGGGACTAGGAAGTCTTACATAATGAAAATAGGACATGGGGGAATCACTCCTCACCCCTTGGGTTATATGACCATAGCTCATGCAGCTCTTGGAGGGGCATGTATTTCGAAATTCTAGAAAAAGATGGTGGGGAGGAGTGGTCACTCACAAGGTCCACATTAGTGTTCATATTTTTAGATGAAAAAAAGAATTAGTGTACCTATTATGAGAACAAAAATGTATAAAAACACATGTACTAGAGGCATAGGTAAAATATCATGAGGGACCAGGAAATTGTTGGGTTCATGTTTGGAGGGGCACATTCAAGAGGTGCACGTAAGGTATGAGTGTTACACGAAAGGGTTCATTGACCATGATGCTATATCATTAGGTAAGAACATGAATTCTCAAAGAGGTGGAAAACACAAGATTTTGGGGATGAAAGAAAGGTTAGGGTTGTGTTTAGCGGGATCCTCTATACACAACCAACTTGGGATGAAAGAGGTTGGGTGAGGATTACTCAAATGTGGGCCTAGTTAGTTGTGGACCCATAGGGTACCCGTCCCATAATATTTTCTATCCTAAGTGTTACATGATTTCATGATGTCATAGAATATTGGTCTTATGCACAACAGATCAAGATTTCATCTTCCAGAGATTCACCTCAAATAGTGAGGGGGGTGGGGTGGGGTGGAGGGGGATCTTCTATTTATAGATTAATTATTCCGATTACAGAAGAGGTGTTCCACACAAATTCTTCCCTATCAGTGTTAACAATCAATGAAAGACAATAGTTTTACGTTGCCATTGGTGTGGAAGTGTCTTGCACATGGATGGGGTTTCATTCACGAAACCCCTAATATCTTCTGTGTGGTTTCCTTGGATTTTTGAGTGGCCTTGGAGGAAGAAACAATAAAAATCATAATATTAGGAATGAAATTTTCTTGTGTGAGTATTCCGATCTTTCATGCACCCACTAAAACTTTCATACACCTCCCTTGTGGTTCCCAAAGTGGTCTGTCGAGTCGGATGGTGGATTCAGTTAACCCAATGTTGGCCGTGTATGGATTCAGGTAGAATTTTGGCACGAAAACATTATCGAAATGTTTTATTGAGATGTTAATTATTCATATAGTTTTATTTATAAAAACAAATCATAAAATATTCATATTGATTTATTCACTCCCCCTTTTAATGATGCATCCAAATCTTGAATTTTTTTGTGGTATTATAGGAGACTGAGTTCCCTCTGAGATCATATTATTATCAATGTATATTTAATGTTAATATGAAATCTATTAATAATAAGGGTGTCATAATAATTTATAAAAATACCTTTTATGGCTGGACGAATAAGAACCTCCCTGATCTTCTATCACATAGTCTTTAAGTTATTGTTGTTCTAATAGTGAGGTTTATACAACTTTTAATAGATTATAACATGACATTGTAGAAAATAGAAATATGCATTTTTATGGAAATTCTATAAATGAAATTATTTGAAACTTATTTGATAAGTAAGAACTAAAGTAATGGGACTTATAATATCCAAGGAGATATGGGATAATCTTGAGAATATTTATAAGGGGAATGTGAAAATTAATGAACTTGAACTCTAGATACGGATAGATATGATTAGAGATATTATAATGTATAATGGTTTAATGATAAATGACTAATTCACCTTAGTAAATGAGATATATAGTCACATAATAGGATAATTATATTCATTAGAAGATTCAACCATTATCAAAAAGATAATTAAAAATTTCCCTAATAGGTTTGACCCAAAGGTATCAACCCTAGAAGAAAAGGAGTAATTATCTCTTAATTATTTGAATGACACACTCCTCATAACACACTCCTTAGTCATGAGATGAGGAAAACATATATGTTCAAGAATAAATCCTACAAGGAAATAGCATTTAATTCTATGAGATATGAAAATATCAAAGAAAAAAAGATGAATCATTTTCATATTTTGAATGCAATAAAAAAAATATGGATCATAATAGAATCATGTATCTTATTTCCAAAAACATAATAATTTTAAGAGGAAAATAAAAAGGTATTATTTTTATAAAATAATTTATTTATGATTTCAATGGGAATTTTTCACTTAACTTTTAAAAGAAGTGATATAATGAAAATAATATTGAATATGAACAAGTTGAATCATCCAAATAAAGGGTTGGGAAAGTATGAAAGGGTGACATTGTAAATAAAAACAATAAATAAAGAAATTTATAATAAATAAAATGAATAAGGAAAAATATAAAGACTCATAAATGTGGAGTGAGTTAGAATATGAAACAATGAATAAAAAAACTTCAAATATTTTATTAAAGAGCATGAATTCATTTCAAGTAGTTATACAAAAAAAAGAGTTACACTGAGTACATGTTGAAGTTTGAGATGATATCTTGTCTTGAGGGAAAAAATTAAGCTCAAGAAAAATAAATATTCATGAGAATGAGAGAGGAAATATAGATAATAATAAGGATGAACATAATGAGAAGATTAATAATTTGAAGGTAAAAATTGAATAACAATACAAAACTCTAAAGTATATTGATGAAAAGATGGATGAAAAGGAGGCAGCATTGAATAAGACATAGTCCTATAGTCATAATGTTAAGAATATAATTAAGATTATGAAATAATATTATGAAACAGATACATATGTTTTTAATGAGCCATCTGAGGTTTCTATGGAATATAGTTCAAAAAATAAGATACGTGTTGTTTTTTTATTATTCTATTAATTATAAATGAATTTAATCTAATAATAAAAGTTATAAAAAAGTGGACATATATGGGTTAAATAAAATCATGAAGGCATAAATATTATATTATATAGATGTGGATATAATTTTTTAAAATAGTTATCCCCAAAAAAATTATAACAAAATGTAGATTATTCCTTGAAAACAAGTAATTTTCCACCAATAGATTGATAAAAACTAATAAAGATATAACTTTGAAGGTTATTATTGGTGTTTTGGAACATTTATGCATAATTAGAACAACTAAAGGTATAACATATCAATTCTATAAAATTTCCATTAATTAAGGAGACATGTAATAGAAAAATATATAATGTATTATGAGAAGAAGAAAAAATATTATGAATAAGAAATTTGTGGCTAAAAGATCAATGTATATCTAATAAAATTAGTTTTCATTGTTCATAAAGTATGTGGAAGGTGTGATCAACATAGTCACTATGTTAAATATTTAATTACACCACTTCTTTGAAAAATTTGATAGGATACTAGTGATGGGAGAGATCAAATTAATATGTCCACTTGACTATTTTTATCAAATAGATTCTTATATAGTTTTAATGATGAGGAAGGAATAATAAAGTGATTGTGCTAAAAGGAATCGAATATAGTTCATAAGAAGAATTTGATGTTTAGTTAAGGTTGTAAAATGTTGATAGACAGGGAGATCATGAGATCCTGTATATGAGTTTCATAATATATCTCAATATAACATTGGATTATATGAATTTATTACCAATAGAAGAAAAAAATATGAATAAGAAGAAGTAATCAATGGATATTCATGTTCTTTTATGGAACATTCTAATAAGGATTACCTTTATAAGGACATAGTTATAAAAAGTAAGAAAACCATGATGTTTATAAAGAGTTATATTAATTGTAAATCTAGAATGAATTGATGATCTTAGTTGAGAGGCATCCATCAACCATATTTCTCTCACCAAATAGAAAGGATGAACACCATTTTTCACTTATATGCTTATTTTTATTAATGTTTAGATGTTTAAAGTAGCTAAATTAAGGTGTATCATGATGAGTGTTTTAGATTTTTTATAGAAATTAGAGGTGTTCATCATGGAATACATTAATTTATAATATTAACACATGTTATAGTAAATATCTTTAGTGGGTGTCGAGTAAAGAAGATTTAAGAATATATATTTTGAATGAGTATATAATTTCTAGATAGTTTTTAAGTATCTGGTATCATAATTAATTTCCCATCCCTATTTTGATTTTATAATATTTGATTCTAAAAATGTGTAAAATGTATTACGATGAATAGGGGGAGAGATATTCTTATAGTTTATTTTTTGATGTTTTTGTTGAAGAAGAGTGCATGATATAAATTACAATATCAAATTATTAAAAATATCATAAGATGATATATTTTAAAGTTGAGTCAAATTTTTAATAGTTATGGAAAACATTTACCCTTGATTTGATCACTATTATTTATAAAGATAGAAATGCTCAAATTTATTGATAGTTTGTTTATTTAAGACTCATTTTCATGTGATATGTGATTCCATAATTATATTAGTGATTAGTTTAATCTATAACTAGTAAACATAGAATGCAAGAGATGATTTTATTTCAAATCATGGAATAAAAATAAAGATGAGATGATATGACTTTCCATTAAACTATTATATTTGTGTTTATTTTCAATAAAGGGGAGAAAATTATCATTTAATTAATTTATTAAAATGAATATTAACAACAAATGGAAAGGGAAAGATTGAAAACAAAAATAGATGTATGGATCCAATGTTTAATTTTTTACCAATATGGTTTTATAGAGGAATGTAAATGTGAGTTGAAGTAGTGTAATATAGAGGATCCCAATAAATTGATATTTTCATAATTCATAGATGGGAATATGACATTATGATTCTACTATAAATACATGTATGACCATATTCATGGAAGACACCATTTTAAATGTAATAATTAGAGAAATGATCATTAAGATAATTAATGATTGGTGAGATTAAATAAATGAAGTACTATCAAAATCATATTTCAATTAAAATTTATTATTTGTTTTGTAAAGGAGAGTGAATATGGTTAATGAGTTTATTAGAAGGATGTGATTACTATTATAATAAATATATCCATGTTGAATTGGAATAAAAAAAGATAAAGTCTACTAAGAAATCATCCTTGGATTTTTTATCAAGTATACTGCTATATTAGGGGATGAATATAATTTAGATAAATATTTGAGAATGCTAAATGTGATACTGTAATTGAGTTGAGATATTAAACGTTTATTTAGTACTACTAATTGAGTTTAAAATTACAATAATAATTTAAGAATCATTTTGAATATATTGGGGAATCTAATTATATTATTCAGGGTCATTTCAAATGTCTTGAGAAGTCGTCAAGTCATTAAATATGCCCAGAGTAATTTGAGGGGTTTGAGATTATTTTAAGGGGTTTGGAGGAAGATAAATTCTTAGTAGAAGAAATCTATAATTTCTATGTTGGATATTAAAAATGTATAAGTTTTTAATTTTGACAATACTTTGATATTTCATAAGATTCTTGGAAGATTTTATAATAATTTTATTATATCATAAGACTTCCTTGGTCTTCATGATACATTTTCATATACTTTTTCAAACCTTTTAAATTTCATAATACTTTATTTTTATTTTATAAGTCTTTTATTTAAAAGTATTTGTTAAATATCATATAAAACATTGTTTCAAATCATGTGAAAAATTTTCTATGATCACATAATTCTTCTATGATTGAGTATGAATTTTTTATATTTCATAATACATTAATAAAAAATGTAATTATTTTCAGATAGTTAGAATTTTGAAAAGGCATAAATAATGAAGATTATTTAAGTCTTAAAAAAATAAATTATTTTCTTTAAATTTAGAAAAGATCATGGAAAATTAGAATGTTATGAAATCTGTTATATTCTAAAATCATAATGTGATTTTTCTGAAGGATAAAATAGTTTATAATTATTTAATAACTATTTTGATGAAATTAATTCCAATGATTACCAAGTTATTATTCATGAAAATAAAATAAAATTTTATTTGAAGGATATAGTGATTCATGTTGAGAATAAATAATAAATATTATTCTATAAAAGATGGCATTCTAAAAAATAATTTTCCATGCCATTTTAATTTTATGTTCATGCGAGCATGCATGTCGACATGGAAGGTTATCACCAATTTCATGGACTCTATGAAGAATAAAACCCCAATTTTCTGAGAATATTTTATCTAGGAATAAAAAAATGATCATTTAAACTAGAGGATTCTATTGATTAGTTTAAAAGATTAAAAGATACTTTTCCACTAAGAATCAGGTAGATTTCCATATTGGAATATTGAAAAATATCATTGTGATTTTATACAGTTAAAATAAATTGTAGAAGATAGAGTGAATATAATATTTTAAATTTTAGAATCGTATAATGTACTCTATGAGAGAATATTGTTTTCTATAAAGGAGAGAACATTTTTTATATATTAAGAAAGAATAGAAAATATTCATTGTGGATGAAGAAGGATAAACCTACCTTATAATATCTTAAAATTATTTGATATGATTGATAATATATAAAATAAATATGAGTGAGGAAAAAAAATCCTCACTCTATTCCTAAAGAATATCCGAATGCATGGAATTGAAAAATAAAAACATTGACTCAATTTTTCACTAACAATTAGATGGAAACCAATTTATGGTTAATGGGTTCACTGGAAGGATCCTTTAAATAACTAGTAGGATCTAGTATAATGAACCCATCAATAGATAATAAGTGTTTTTAGAGATAAATCACATTAGTGGGAGAAAGTATAAAGAACCCTTCAAGTGGTGGTCAAGGCTATTTTAGAGATAAACCTCAACTATATTCACTAGTTTTCAATATTTTTTGGGTATAACTTATATTGTACTCACTGATGATTTATAGTGGAAATATTCATCTTTATCTTGACACAAATATATATAGGATTCCAATATTGTGACATAATATTTAAATTCTTTCTATTATTTTCTAGGATTATATCTCATTATATATGAAAAAGTTATAAATTATCAAAAGAGATAATCATGACATTAATAATTCAGAGTGATTGATTTAGAGAAAGAAATCATTAAATATTTTTATTGATTCACCCACACCCCTCTTAGTGATATAACCAAACTTGAGAACTTTAGTATGAAAATATAATTACTATAACAAAATAACAAATATAAACAAATAAACTAACATGATATATAAAATGAAACTCTACTATAATAGACATGTCATATACAATAGAAGTCATCATCCACTAGGTCAATTTTATATTGATATAGAAAATCATGAATAATATATAATAACATATCACCAGGAATGATCATGTTATTTTCTTATCACAATCTAAATAACCATGTCATGTTGTTGTAGCCTAACCATCCATAAAAATAATGCCCTGACCTTAATATTAAACAAATGAACTGTATATCAAATTTGGTGTTCCGAAAAGGTGTGAGTATAAAACTCCAAAGTTTACCACCAAGGGGGCCCTAAGATATAAAAAATATATTAGGTGATTATATGAACATTAATGTAAAAAATTATGTAACATTGGGTAAGAAAATTGTCAATTGAGGTTATCTTGTGCTAACCAGTACACTACTGCACCTGACCCAACCCTCTTGGACTAGTGTAATGGAATAATGATACCTATATAATATTCATATCAAGAAGGTATCATGGTATCAAGGAAAGTACATGTATACATTTAATTTCATGCAAATCATAGAAGATTCATGATATTATTGAACCATTATGAGCAACAAAAATTTAGTTCCATGAGAACAACCCTCAGGTACCTTGTAGTTAAATTAATTGGAATAGAGCCACATCATGGGCACAAAGACACATTGAAATAACCCATAACATCAAATGTTTTTTTGGTATAAAACAATTCATGGTATTTTGATACTGAAATTTTTACACCCTTACATCTAAAAAATTAAGAATGAATCACATGATAAGTTCTATGAAAACATGGATGAGGACCTAGTATCAAATTCCACTTATAAAAAAAATCACTTGGCAATATTAAATCACTAATTGTTATTTCCTAGAATATAAAAAACTATTGGGATAAAAATTAACACCATGAAAACAATATTAATAAATTTAAAATAATAAATAATTATCCCCAAGGTATACCCATCTTGTATATATATATATATATCTATAAGAAATTATCTTGATCATCTAGTTGTATTTATATCATGATGCCCATTTTTGGGGTTCAATCATTCTAGGAATATTCTAATTTACCCCAAACCAACCCATCAATTAGTAATAACATATCCTACATTCTAAATTCTATACTCTAACTCATATGTTGGGTTAATCTAAAACAATCAAAAATCTCATCTTACCAAAGTAAGACTATCTCTATCATCTCTTTAAGACCTTACCAAGATTCCAAAATTCATTATAAACAAAGTAAAACCACCTTTATGGTGATTATATCTTCCATATAAATTATTAAATACAAAAATATATACAAATCATGTATATGAATCAATTTCCAAATCAACATAATCAACCCACCCTTTTGTAAAAAACTCACCCAAACATTTTAAGTTGTATGTAGATTCTTACTTGAGGACCATCACTTAAAAAACAAAATATCAATTTTAAAAGGGATCTCATGTTTAGTGGACATAATTCCCTAATATACACACTAGTATAAAAAATAGCTTTTATGTATGTTTTTTCCTTTCAATGTCATTTAAAATGAAACTTTAATATAGATAATGTAAAAAGTGGGTCTTTCAACATCCATTGAAAACCCACATTGAAAAGCCATATAAAATATGACATATATATGTCTTTTGATATCAATTTTATAAAAAATACAAAATTTTAAAGCTATAAAACTCAAATATTCACATCAATTTTTTTTGAATACTTTGCGGAAAGATACCTTAATGTTGTTTTTAATAAAAACCAACATCAAAAGGCCATCAAGAAATTATTTAAATGTAAGTTTTTCCTAAAACCAATGTTGAATGTTATTATTATTTTTTAAAAAAAATATTGTAAAATTTAGGATTCTATAATTATAAATACAAACCATGATAGAAAAAAATAATAACTAACAACACATATATAAGAAAATAAATCGTGGAAAACATTCCATACATCTTGTACAGATTTACATTAAAATGAAACTATATCTAAAAATTATTAAAACAACCAAAATAATTTGTAAATAATTTTTTTTGGTGATTCAATTATTATATTAAATATAGAAAAATATCATAAAAATCCTAAAATATAATGTTTTATGGGTTTAAATATACAATATATTTATTTAAATAATATGTGTTATAACGAAACATACATATTCAAAATTTATTATGGTTCTGGTTAGGATTATCTCAAAAATGAATCATAAAACAAAATAAACACATTCAAAATTCCCTATATGATAATGAAATTGTGTTTGTGAAATTGTAGATATTTAAGAAAAATATTTATTCCCTTATATAAAAATGATACATGAACTTTCACATATTCAGTTTTTTCTGGTTCATCTATTGAAAAGTGTGGCCTATTTAACTCCATCCACATCCTATTGTAATTTCAAATATTAATTATAAAAACTTATATTAAATGAAAATTCTAATATTAAAAAAATAGAATAATAATTACTTATTTAACAACTTGATAAATATTCTTTGAATACCACCTAATAAAGATCATAACTGATATGCTTTGTATTATATTTTGTAAAAATATAAATAAAATACAATTTAAAATAAAATATTAAAATTATATCATTGAAAATAGTACAATTAATAGTTGTTTTTAATTTTATATGTTCTATTACCAGTCAAGGAATGTAAAAAACTAACAGACAATTTGCATGTTTTTTTAATCTTTCATATATATATTCAGTTCTAGCCTCTTATTTTAAGTATTTCATAAATGTTGAAATATATTATGTATTCATAAAACCATAAAAATAAGTAAAATTTTATTGTATGTAAATAGTGTAGAGTTATATTATTATAAAATTATTAAATTATGTTAATATAACATATTTTTACAAAAATATGTTAAATGTAAAATTGAAATTTACATACATGGAAAACAACCACAATAAGAGTACAGTGATCTGATCACCCTTTACAACATAAATAATGTTGTTTTTAAAAATATTTAACTTAAAATATCCTCAAAAAATATTAAAAATCATGGGGAAAATATATTTGTTATCTAATATAGAAGTAATATTTGTTAACTTTGTGAAACTATAAATATTAAGAGGAGTATCTAAAGGTGATGGTTTCTAAAATTTCCCTTCACATTACAACAATTACTTATATTCTAGATAATCATATATAAGGTTTATGAAAGAAAATAATTACATATAATTATGAATTTATTGATAAATAAAAAATAAAAACAATGAATAACTCATATGTTAATAGATGGAAAATAGATTTTGGCTAAATTAAAAAATTACATATACTCTATCCAACTATGGAAAACTATTCAGTATGAAGTGATGATCAGGATGTTGGATCAATAATATCATTTACCTTACCCAAATTCATAATCTAATGATTTAAATAATTCACCAGATGCTGTAAAATTTTATACACTACAATATATACTTGGGGATCTCTAATATGCAACACAAAGTACATGATCGAGAGTGAATGAGGATGTGGAGTATTTGGGTAGGCGGGCTTTATAAACTATTTATGTCTCATATCTCTCCCAAGTATGGACACTTTTGAAAATTTAATTCTATGATTTATTGAATCAATCAATTTTCAAAATGCATCCCTTAAAAAATCTATTTATCCCTTGTTTTATGCCCCCATCGATGTAGCATGGGGTGCACGATGATAAAATTTTCTAAAATTGATACCCTCTTTATACCCTCTCTCATGGAGTATGTGTTATTTATTTACTAAATTAGTTGTATGGATATCTATCCTACCATTAGGGATAAAGGTCCCCTGTGTTATTTTCTCTTGAAAAGTGTCCTAAAATAATATTTTCAAATGTTATATTAGTGGGATAAATTTATTAAATAGAAATATTGATGAAAATTAATAATTAATTACTTAAAATATTATCATCTAATTATTTTTTGGATCAATAATATCTGCTCTTAATCGTAACTTGGTTAAGATTATGATAATAAACACATAGCCAAAGAGTTTTATCTACTTTCTTCACGTAAAAAACTAGTGATTCCAATTGAGATGTGCTTGGTTTGATGAAAAACTTTCTTTCCAGCTCCTCTAACTGCACTATCAATTCATGTAACTCTATTGGTTCCATATTATAAGACGAAAGGAAAACTGGACTGGTCCCCGAAAGAAGATCAATCGTAAACTCCACTTCCCTTGTGGGTGGTAACCATGAGATGTTTTTTGGAAATACTTTTGGAAAGTGATCCAAAACAATAGAAAAATTATTTTCCTCGATATCTTCCTTTTATGAAAAATCCAATGCTTCCAACTGGTAAGATATTTTTCCCAATATTGGTGCCAACAATATCTTTGCACCTTTCTTTACCATCCTCTATCATTTGAAGATATTATCGATGTTGTCCTTAGTAATGAAACTAACTGTTCTCCTATAACATTCAATGTGATCCTTGAAAGTTTTTAACCAATCCATACCCATAATTACATCATATAAATCCATGTCCAACATAGAGAAGTCCCATTTTAGCTCAGCTTCATCAAGAGTTATAACACATGATCGACACACAAAGTCTTGAAATTCTATTCCATCGAGAGGATTTTGTTGTTTTAAAATATAAGGAATCATATTGAAATTTAAAAATATAAAATAAACAACACTATAATCAAAGAAATAATGTGATGAATCTGTATCGAAGAGCACCTTCACAAGGGTAGAATTCAAAAGAATTGTACCTCTCAACATAGATGGTCTAGCTTGATAATCAACAATCAACTTCTCTGCTCTATACAACTGCTTCTTCATTATATTGTTCCCCTTTTTACCTTGTTGATATTTCCCTGGTTGAGGAGTCACATAATTTTAATAATCACCATGTCTAGTTCTATTGTGTTGATGAGACTGATTCTACTGTCCTCGCACTGTCGAAGCATACAATGATTGCGATACCAGAGAAGTATCCTGAGCACCTGACCTTGGAGCACTGAAAAAATAGCGCTGAAGATGTCCCATCTTATTGCAATTATGTCATGCTCTAGGTTGTGCCTCACACTCTCTCTTTATGTGGTCAAGAGAACCACATTGAAAGAAACCTTCTTTGCTCTGGGGTCGTGGAGGAAGGATCACATATCTTGTCGTCTGATTCTTATTACCACTTCCACCATGGAAATAAGTGTCCCTTTTCGGTTTTCTCCCAGTGGTTGAGTTCCCACCATTCCCTGAATGTATCATTATTCCTCATAATATCGATCCTAAGATATCATGTTAATACATAGTATCTCTATTCACCATCTCTGTATAATATGTGATACAGAGAACTGCAATCTTTGATTGAATCTCCTACTGTAGCCCCGATTCTAAGATGCATGCCTTCAAGGACACACTTCCAACATCTTTTCATGAAAAGTGAACTAAATTAACGAATTTATCTACATACTCTTTGATAGAGTGACTCTATTGATTCAAGATGAAGAGATACATCATTTTCTGGATCCTAAACATGTGAGGATAGAATTGTTTGTTGAACAATTCTTCAAAATCCTCTCATGTAAGGCCTTCATCCAATTTAGCCGGAACTTATAAATCCCCCCAATTTCATGAAAGATCCTCAAGAATATACATCTCCAGATTGACCTTTAGTTCCACATGTGTGCCTATGAAATAAAATATATGATTCATCCTACTTATCCAAATATGACATCCCACCTTTTTATTATATAACATTTCATTACATTTTACAAACAGATGATCTCTAAAGCCTAGTTTCTTTGAAATCAGGAACATAATACATGAAAAAACATAAAAAATTCTTATAAACCACTTGTTTGGATTAATCATAGGTTCATCATATGTACAATTACTGCATCTCATATTTTGGAGACATACATCAGTGGAAAGGGTGAGCAGAAGGCCCAGTAAGGGTAAACAAGGGAATCCATTTACTTTTGATATTAATAAGAACATGATGATTTACCTAAAGGCATGAGAAATGGAAAAAGAGACACATAGAAATAAAAAAAATGAATCATAACTTGAATATGTGGCTAAAGAATTTAATTTAGACATTCATGAACATATCATTAAGGTTCATCCCCAATGTTTCATAAAAAAATTACAGAGGTTATTCACCAAGGTATCATGAAACTTTTCATCTCTAGAGATTAATTATTTACCCATTGAATTGTAGCTATATCAGGGCACAACCTTAAAATGTATCTATTTTCATGTGATCCCCAAAGATCATAATCAAACATTTCAGAAATAACCCATATAGAATAAACTAAATGGGTTTCATTTCAAAATTATGATGTTTTAAAAGTGCTTAAAAATAAGATCGTTATGTCATTTATAACACATGGAAAGTGAGTGAGGGTTACATGTATGTCAATCACTGAATAAAATATATCATTTTTTTGTATTTATTAACACCCATAGAAACAAAATTGGTCAAGTTTTTCACATAAATAAAACAATAGAATTTCTTGAGAGAAAGAGAGAGAAATTTTGAGATGAAATTTATGCAGCATAACGACTATATAACTTGGTTTTATAAAACAATAGAAAGAGAGGGGACAAATGTCACCCACTCATAAATAACTCATTATACATTAGGGTTATATAATATAAATTAACAATATCATTGTATAAATATTTTGAGGAAATACCATATGAAAATGAAACTCAAAGGAAAAGAGAAGATGTGATTTCTTTTATGAAGATTCAGCAGCCTAACGAAATCACTTAAAAATTTAGAAAATAAACTGATCAGAGAAGAAATGGTCTCCCATCATTTTCACATGAAATGGATAGTACTAATGATATAGAAGAATAAACCCCCATGTAATAAAATTGAAACTAGATGACATAACATAAAGGAAGTCATGACTTAAAAGAGGAGGGTGAAAGAATCCCTTACCTTGAAGAGTAACTTAGAAAGCTTGAAGGTTGGGACCATGGGGTTTTAAGGGTACCTTTTGAGGACTCCTTGTGAGTTAAAAAGACCAGATATTTGTTGATGAGTAATTTGGAATGAAATTAATGAGGTAATGTATTGGTATTTATAGGAAAAGTGAGGTAAAAAATTATTAATTTCCAAGGGACACCTCATCGATGGTATTTGCAAAACCATGGGATTGCCCATGGTATTTGCCCATGGTATTGGCAAATGGAGACAACTCATAGAATATATTACTATTAAAAAGTCTACCAGAATTATTACATCATTATTACATCATTATTATATAATTAATGATGTCATTAAACACAGGAAACTCATAACTGTATTTTTACTATTCACTGAAAAACAAAACATTTTATAAAAATATTATAAATTCCCCATAACCTAAAATCGATGCCCTGAATTAAAAAATGATATTCTTTTTATGGAAATAATTTTTCAAATATTTTTAATTTAATTTTTAAATAAAATAATTATTTATTCCAAATAAAAAATATTAAGTCTATAACTCATTTTGTAACACCTTGAAAAGGTGATCAAGTTCCCATAAAATTATCATATGACCATAAGATAATATAGTAAAAATTTATGATTACATTTTATGAAAATAAATTTCCACTTTATATTATTAAATTAATTATAAAATTTTAAATAAAGAATTTATAACATACAAAAACACCAAAACTTATACTATGGCCGTTTTTTCACGTTTAAGATGTCAAAATTGTATTTATACATTCGTGGGTGAAGTTTCTATTTTTTGGCCTATTTACTATTCATCACTATTCATTACAATTCATAAGGGTATGTTACTATTCATAATTTACTATTCATTAAAAATAAAGATGATCTTATTAGACTCTAAATTTTTTACTGATCACAACTGTATAAGACCATTTTTTGAAAGTTAATTTACATTATTAATTATTTAAAGTATAAAAAAACATTTTAAAATACCCCTTTTCCAAAATTCATCAATAATATAGAAAATCATTCTCCATTTATCCGGACATTTGAAATTCACAAATTTAACATAATAAGAAATAAAATTTTATTTATATAAAAGGATTACACAATGTAACTAAGGTCTCGTTACATAGACCCGTATAACGCCTGCTTAAGACCTAAGTGTAAGATGTGTTATGGTGATAGAATCTTCGGGCGGCTTAGACAACATTTCCCAAGTGGTGATTTCTATTAGATTGAACTTCTCCCTTAGGCGATTCCGTTCAAGATTCACATGTTGAATCTCATCTTGGGCTTGGTCCAGAGCAAATCCCAGAGATTCTACCTCCTTCCCATGCTCTGATAGATGGTCTTCGTATGGCCCATGTCTATTGGATGAGGCCATCGACCCTTTTTTCAGTATTAGTTACCCATGATCACTTGTATTTATAAACAATAATTGAAATGTTAAGAATTTAGTTTCCAATGGTCATTTTGAAAAATAGTAAAAATCCAACAATCTCATTTAATTATACTCATTTCATTAATTAAAGGATATAGTTTTGTTGATTATAAAATAAAATAACACAAAAATTTAGGGAAAAATATTATTAAAATATTCGAGTCGTTACATTCTTCCCCCCTTAAGAAATTTTGTCCCCGAAATTTTAACTCATACCCTAATAAGAGAAAAGTTTTGGGTACCTCTTCTTCATAGAATCTTCGAGTTCCCACATGGATTCTTCACATTTGTGGTTCATCCACAATACCTTAACAATGTGAGTAGTCTTGTTGCGTAGAACCTTGTCTATAAGATCCAGGATCTCCACTGGATGCTCCTCATAAGGGAGGTCATGTTCCAGTTGTACCACCTCTAGATTTAGTACATGTGAATGGTAAGGTATGTACTTCCTCAAGAGGGATACGTGGAAGACATCATGAAATTGTCCTGGATTTGGAGGGAGTGAAAGCCGATAGGCCACTGCTCTTATGCGATCAATGATTTTCCAGGGTCCAATATACCTAGGGTTGAGCATCCCTTTCTTCCCAAATCTCATCACTCTCTTCCAAGGTGAAATTCAAAGAAATACCTTGTCACCAACAACAAACTCAAAGTCCCTTCAACAGTTGTCGGCATATCTCTTTGGCCGACTCTGAGCAGCCTTAATGTGTTGCTGGATGGCAAGGAACTTTTCTGTCATCTCTTACACAAGATTAGGCTGAAGAATCTTTCTCTCACCACCTTCTTGGAAACAAGTAACATTTCTACATCGCTTACCATATAGATATTCAAAGTGTGCCATTTGAATTCTTGAGTGGAAGCTATTTTTGTAAGAGAACTCAATTAATGGGAGATGTTGATCCCATCCACCTTTAAATTCCATTGAGCATGTTCTCAGCATGTCCTCGAGTGTTTGAATAGTCCTTTCAGATTGGCCATCAGTTTTGAGGTGATAGGTCGTACTAAAATTCAATTTAGTGCTCCAATCATGTTGAATACTTCTCTAGAATTTTGATGTGAACCTTGGATCACGATAATATATGATGGGAAGTGTAAATCCATGCAGCCTTACGACATCCTTTACCTAAATCCTAGAAATTTTATAAAGAGATAAATCTTCCCTAAAGGAGATAAAGTGGGAAGTCTTTGTGAGATGGTCCATAATAAACCATATCGCATTATTTCCTTTGGAAGTTCTTGGGGGACCAGTGATGAAGTCTATAGTCATATTGTCCCACTTCCATGCTGGTATGAGTAATGGTTGCAATGAACCTTTAGAAATTTGTCACTCTACCTTCACTTGTTGACATACCATGCACCTTGAAGTGTATTCAGTAGTATCCCTTTTAATATTATCCATCCAATAATGATCATGAAGATCCCTATAATTTTTTTTCTTCCAGGATGTATAGAGAAAGTAGAGCTATGAGATTCATCCATCTACTCCTTCTTTATTTACAGAATAGATAGAACACATAGTCTTGTACGAAATTTCAGTACACCTACTAGATCAATATTGAACTCAGGAAACTTCCCATCCTTCACAACCTCAAACTTCTTCTATAATAAAGGATCTTTCTTATGAGCATTCTTGATCTTATCTTGTAATTATGGTTGAGAAATCATTTGGGTTAGGGTTGATAATGTCCCTTCCCTTATAATTCCCATGTATAGCTTTACTAGGTCATTAATCAAAGGATCTCTTTTAATCCACATCAAGGATTGAACAACTAGGTCATTCCTGCTTAATGCATCAACAACTTTATTTGATCTTCCAGGATGATAATGAATTGAACAATTATAGTCTTTGAGAAGTTCCAACCATCTCTTATATCTCATGTTCAATTCCTTTTGTGTGAAAATATACTTCAAACTTTGATAGTTTGTGTATATATCACATTTCTCCCTGTAAATATATTGCCTCCATATCTTCATAGAAAAAATGACCGAAAACAGCTCCAGATCATGCATATGATAGTTCTTCTCATGTGTCTTCAACTATCGAGATGCATAAGAAATAACTTTGTGATTTTTCATGAGGACTCACCCAATCCCTTTCAGATATGCATCACTAAAAATAATTAATCCTTCTCCACTTGTGGGAAGAGTTAACACGGGTGTAGTAAGAAATCTCTTCTTCAAATCTTGGAAACATTCCTCACACTTCTTTGTCCAGATAAACTTGACCCCTTTTCGAGTTAACATGGTTAAGGGATTATAAAGTCATCAGTTTTTTTTACAATCCTCCTATAATATCCTACTAATCCAAGGAAACTATGAATCTCTGCTATTGTTGTAGGCTGATGCCACTTCTCTACAACTTTTGTCTTTGGAGGGTCAACTGTGTTTCCTTCATTGGTAACAATGTGCCCCAATAAAGAAACTTATTGCAACCAGAATTTACATTTACTGAACTTTCCAATAAAATCCTCTCCTTCTATAGAGTTTAAAAAATAACCCTTAGATGATCATCATGCTCTTTGCAACTTTTGGAGTATATCAGAATATCATCAATAAAAACTACCAAAAAATTGTCAAGGTAGTTCTTAAATACTATATTCATCAAATATATAAAAATAGAAGGTGCATTAGTCAGTCCGAAGGTAATAACAACAAACTCATAATGCCCATATCTTGATCAGAAGTCAATTTTCAGAATATATTCTGTCTACACCCTCAATTGATGATAACCAGATCAAATATCAATCTTAGAGAAGAACTAAGCCCCATGAAGTTGGTAAAATAAGTCATTAATTCTTGGAAGAGGGTATTTTTTCTACACTGTGATCCCATTCAGTTCTCTATAATCAATGCATATCTGCATCGATCCATCCTTCCTCTACACAAAGAGAACTAGTGCTCCCCATGGACACACACTCATTCGGATAAAAACCTTCTCCAAATGATCTTGGAGTTGTTTCTTTAACTCCTCCCGCTCAACATTTTCCATACTATACGGGGTCTTTGATATCAGATGGGATCTAGGTATGAGTTTAATAGAGAACTCTACCTCTCTTTCTGGGGGAGGTTTGGGTAACTCCTCAAGAATATGTCAACGTATTCATGGACGATGGGGGCATTTTATATCTTCAAAATCTCATTTACTTCTTCTTATTCACCGTTCAACTCCATAAAGAAGGATATATGAGGTTCTTCTTGATAAAGATCAGGTTGAGATATCTCTCCTTTAAAGATAACTGTATGTTTTCCATGTAAGACTACTGAGATTTCCTTACTTCTGCATTTGATATTAGAATTATACATTGAGAGCCAGTCCGTCCCTAGTATAATGTCTAATTCCAGTATGGGAATGACTACCAGATTTTCAATAAGATTGTGCTAACTAAAGTAAATAATAGAGTTTATAGACACTGATAATGCTTGGATAATCCCACCAGGAGTCTTGACTGATAACTCTACTTTTAGAAAATCGCGGGTTGATTCTAAATTCATTGCAAACTTGGTGGAAATAAAGGAATGAGTAGAACCATATTCAAACAAAGTAATTTATTTGAGAGAAAAAAGGGTACCTACCACCACATCATGTGGCGCTTCAACTTCAAGTATAGTGATTGAAAAATTGAGACCTTTCTCCCTTGGCCGCTGCTGAGGCTGATGGTGATTCCCCTCCACTGCCCTCAGATTTGGATAGTGTTTGGCAAAGTGCCCAAGTTTTCCACACTTATAGAATTGGATATTAGGTAGGTCCTACACCATCTTACCCTTGTCTTTGGTGTTGGTAAGTTATGGCTTCACCTCACTACGACAATTCTTCACAATGTGGCCATCTCTACCACACTTGTAGCACTTCCCGTTCCCGAGCAGGTAGTTCCCCATATGCTTCTTCCCACATTTATTACATGTGGGACATTGTAATTTCTTGGTTCCTCTTCACTAATCAAAGCTCCTCCCAAAGCTTATCCTCATTGATCTCTTCTTGTCATTGGATTTATGATACCACTACATCCCACCAAACTCCAGTTCAACTTTCATCACACTCCACACAATCTACTCATAGATTTCATAGTCTCGGTTGGCTATATTTTTCCATAGATGAGGTCTTAGTCCACCAAAGAATCTATCAACCTTCCCACTAGGATCCATGACAAAGCATGAGGTATAACATGAATGCCTTGTGAAGTTCATCTCATAGCTTCCCTCATATACATTCTCCTTTTACTTCAACTCAAGAAACTCCTTCTCCATTCTTGTTATCATAGATCAAGGGAAATACTTATTGAATAATATCCCTATGAACTCCTCCCACTCCATAGATTCAAATTCCACTCTTTGTTTAATGTTTTTAATCAGTTCCCACCACTGATCAGCTTCTCCCTCTAAGAAATAGACATCCAGGGTGACCTTCTCTTTCTCTAAACAATGGAGCACAAAAAATATCTTCTCTATAGAGCTGATACACTATTCAGAAATCAATGGGTCGGGCAATCCACTGAAGGTTAGTGGTTGTTGAATCATATAGTATTAAACAGAATGTTTTCCCCATCTTGGTGAGATCGATCTCTCAGCTTGATTCAAGTTATTTCCCATAACTTGTGTTAGTTGGTTCATCATTCACATAAAAGTTTCAATTCTGGCTTCCATCGGAGGGCCGTCAGTGCATGGTCCATTATGGTCCCCATTCGCACAGTTCCTCCTATTGCCTGCCATTTTCTAAACGAATAAAACCTTATTGAAAAAATTATTTCATTTATGAATATTTTAACTATAAAGGATTTTATTTCTTAATGATTCATTCTTAAACGATTCCTTTTCTCTATAAAATATTTATAATAATTCATAAAAAGCTTATGATTAACCAAACATATCCCTCAGGAGTGTCATAACCAAGAGTGCATCAAGGCCCGTTGTCATGTACTAGGATACCTTGGGACATTCCCAAAACTCCTTGTCAAATATTTCTCTCCTGAGTACATCTGTGCGAGATCCGCCTTTACCTGCTCATATCCAGACAGGGATGTATTTGTTTGATAAACCAATTACTCAATACACACCAAAATACCAAGAATATTTCCTATATTTAATCTTTTCTATAGTATTCTTCCTAATGTTTTCATATACTAGTTTTTATAAATAAATAAACTGTCCTTTAATACCGACTATGACATCCTGCCTTTTTATTACATAACATTTCATTACATTTTACAAATAGAAGATCTTTAAAGTCTAGTGTCTTGGAAATCAGGAATATAATACATTAAAAAAACCTAAAAAATTCTTCTAAACCACTTTTTTGGATTCATAATAGGTTCATAATATGTATAATTACTTCATCTCATATGCTGGAGACATACATCAAAGGAAAGGGTGAGCATATGCCCAGTAAGGGTAAACAAGGGAACCAGTTTACTTGTGATATCAATAAGAACTTGATGATTTACATAAATAAAATGAGCAATGGAAAAAGAGAAATATCATAATAAAAATAACATGAATCATAACTTGAATATGGTTCTAAAACATTTAATTTATACATTCATGAATATATCACCTAGTTTAATCCCCAAGGTTTCATAAAAAAATTACTGAGGTTATTCACCAAGGTATCGTGAAACCTGTCATCTCTAGAGATTGATTCTTTACCCAATGAATTGGAGAGATATCAGGGAGAACCCTTAATATGTATTTATTTTCATGTGATCCACATATATCATAATCAAACATTTCATAAATGACACATTTAGAATAAAATAAATGGGTATCATTTCAAAATCATGATGTTTTAAAAGTGCTTAAAAATAAGATCGTTATGTCATTTATAACCCACAGAAAGGGAGTGAGGGTTACATGTATGTCAATTACAGAATCAAATATATCATTTTTGTGTATTTATGAACACCCATAGAATCTAAATATGTCTGGGTATTCACATAAATAAAACAAGAGAATTTCTTGAGAGAAAGAGAGAGAAATATTGAGACGAAATTTATGCAGCATAATGACTATATAGCTTTGTTTTAGAAAACAAAGGTAGGGGAAAAGGGTAACCCACTCATAAATAACTCATTATAAACTAGCGGTACATAATAAAAAGAAATAATATCATTTTATGTATATTTTTAGGAAATACCATATGAAAATGAAACTCGAAGGAAAAGAGAAGATGAAATTTCTTTTACGAAAATTTGGTAGCCTAACGACGTCACTTAAAAATTCAGAAAATAAATTGATGAGAGAATAAAGGGTCTCTAATAATTTGGACATGAAATGTAAATTAATAATTCTATGTAAGAACATTACCCCATATAATAAAATGGAAACTAGAAGACATGACATAAAAGAAGTCATGACTTAAAGGAGGAGGGTGAAAGAATCCCTTACCTTGAAGAGTAACATTGAAAGCATGAAGGTTGAGACCTTGGGGGTTTGAGGGAACCTTGGGAAGAATCATTGGTCGGTAAAATTACAAGAGCTTAATTGATGAAAATTTTGAATGAAATTATTGAGGGGATGTCTTGGTATTTATAGGAAAAGTTAGGGAATAAATTATTAATTTCCATGGGACACCTCATTGGTGGTATGTGCAAAACCATGGGCCTGCCCATGGTATTGGCCACTTGGGAAAACTCATAGAAAATATTACTATTAAAAAGTTCACCAGAATTATTACATAATTATTACATCATTGTTATATCATTAATGATTTCGTTAAACACCCGAAACACAAAACTGTAATTTCACTATTCACTGAAAAACAAAACATTTTATAAGAATATCATAAATTCACCATAACCTAATATCGATGCTCTAAATTAAAAAATGAACTTCATTTTATGAAAATAATTTTCTAAATAATTTTAATTTAATTTTTAAATAAAATCATTATTTATTCCAAATAAACATCTTTAAATCTATAACTCGTTTTGTAACACGTTGAAAAAGTGATCAAGGTCCCATAAAATTATCGTATGACCATAATACAATAAAGTAACAATTTATGGTTACATTTTATGAAAACAATTTTTCACTTTAAATTATTAAATTAATTATAAAATTGTAAATAAAGTATTTATGACATACAAAAACTCCACAACTTATACTATGATCTTTTTTTCACTTTTAAGATTTCAAAATTGAATTTATACATTCATTGGTGAAGTTTCTATTTTTTTTGGCCAATTTACAATTCCTTAATATTCATTACTATTCATAACGGTATGTTACTATTCATACTTTACTATTCACTAAAAATCATGTTTATCTTATTAGAAACTAAATTTATTACTGATTACAACTACAAAATACAATTCTTTGAAAATCATTTTACAATATTGATTATTTAAAGTATAAAAAAACATTTTAAAATATCCTTTTTCAAAAATTCATCAATAATATAGAACTTCATTTTACATTTATTTGGACATTTAAAATTCACAAATTTATCATAATTAGAAATCAAAATTTTATTTATACAAAAGGATTACAAAACGTAACTATGGTCTCGTTACATAGCCCCTCATAAAACATGAATAGAACCTAAGTTTATGATGTGCTACAATTATATAATCTTGTGGCGGCTCGGAAAAAATTTCCCAAGTGGTGATTTCTATCTGATTGAACTTCTCCCTTAGGTGATTCCGTTCAAGCTTCACATGTCGAATCACATCTTGGGCTTGGTATAGAGAAAAGACAAGAGATGCTACCTTATTTACAAGATCTAACAGATGGGCTTCGTATGGACCAAGTCTACTGGATGAGGCCATCGACTCTTCATTTTATATTAATTAACCATGATCACTTGTATTTAAAAACAATAATTGTAAGGTTAATAATTTAGTTTCCAACGGGTATATTGAACAATGATCATATAACAATCAAAACCCAACAATCTAATATAATTATACTCACTTCATTAATTAAAAGATATAGTTTTGTTGAGTATAAAATAAAATAACACAAAAATTTAGGAAATCAATTTTTTTAAAAATTTCGGGTCGTAACACCACATCTTCGACTTCTCAGGTTCAACATCACCACAGATGTTAGGTGGATTCTGCTGCTTCAAGAACTGGATGGTATAATCCACATGCCTTGGCTCATTCCTCTGGTTCCCCATATCCAAAGCTTGAAAATAATGGAAAATACTCTTAACCAGCTTTTGGTTCACTCGTGGTTCATGTGAAAACACATTCTCTACAGCTTCTTTGTGTTGGTTTTGACGACACCTACTAGGTTCCATTTTCTAAACCAATAACAAAATCTATTAATCTCACTCTCTAGAAACTGATGGCTTAGCATTTCAAATTATATCACATAAACTATCACAATTTTTTTTCCAAAAACAACTTTTTTCCAGGTTCAACCATTTTTGAAAAGTTTCAGCATTCTTTTTTATAATTAAACCATTTTCAAAACACCATCATCATTCCCTTTTTCAAAAATTTTATTTTGAAAAACAATTTCATATTTTTAAAAAAATCAACACTTTTTGACAACATGAATCATTCCTCAAAAATATGTATGCAATCTTAGTGGGATGTCATTTCCTTGGATTTGCATGTCATGCGCATCTCATCGACTAAACCCATAACAACGATATTCCTAAATCTATAAGTGTCTCCAAACACTTATGTAACCAACTCCCTGGTAACATGAAGTTCAACATAAAAGGGTTAGCTACATTATTTTATGCTATACATTTCAAGTTATAACAATCCTAGTCCTATCTAAGATATCAACCCAAAGACTAGAAAAGAAGTAATTTCAACTCCATGACCAAGAACATTGATGACCACTTTTTGGTCAAGGGTCTAACAAGATGATAACATTTTTACCTCAAAGGAACGATCAGACTAATACCATTTTCAATGACCTACTCATTTCTCATTGGCATGAGAGCACAAAGAGTCATTACTTGGCCTTAAGGGACATTTCCCAAGACAACAAAGGCTGGAAATAAATTCCTAAGGTTTTCACATACAAGTGGGGGATGATTTAACCTTTAATAAATAAACTAAATAACCAAAAACCCATTACAAAACCATTTACTAAATGATCATGATCCAAGGAATAAATCTAAACAACTTCATGTATCACAAAACCATATTAAAGTGTAAAACATTGGAAGACCAACCAAGTATCAAAGTACATAGTGAATAAAACTACTAAAGAGTCTGAAAATACCAAAAGACTCCATGCTCTATAGGCTCCATGCTCCACAATCACTGAACAACCCAAACATCATGAGGTAGTTCTAAAGACGTGGGAAACATTACCTTTACCACTGTCCCAAAAGATAGCATATGCAAAAGAACCAAAGTTCCAAATAATGGGTGAGTGTAATACTTAGTAGGTTTTCACCAATGAATTCCCTACTCATTCCACTAGGATATAAATGTTAGACACATTTATATAAAATGGTTTATTTGAAATAATTTACCAAAACAGTTTATAACCACATATAAAAAAGTTACAAAAACTATTTGAAACCAAGTGAAAACAAAACTAAATGAAACCAATTTCTAAAAAGTTATTTTTCTATAAATATAAATAATAAAATATTTAAAACCAATTTTTCTTATCATTTGTCATACCCAATCCATATTTGACAACACACCCACACATGCATGCTTCTTTTGACAGTCCCATACTAATGAATGATCTCTTGTCCAATTACCTTGTGTCCCAATGACACAAGCCCCTGATCCGGTTTCACGTCCCTTGTAATCCAATGGTACTCGTCCCTTACTAATTTCCCATTAGACATGAACTTACACCACACCATTTATGTCAAATATTTCTATTTCCAAAATAAATGACTTCATAAAACTGAACTTTTTTTTAAAACCAAAGAACAACAAATTTCAAAGAAACTTTTCATTTCAATAAAACATCCCCTTTTTATTGAAAACATCTAATCCCATTTATGTTCCATCAACCCAGAAAATTACCTTTTTTAAAACCCATGTTTCATAACCAAGAGAAAAATAACTTTACTCAAACACCCAATTTTACAGATTTCACAACCATCACTCAAAAAGGATTCCAAAAAGTTTTAAACACCAATTCCCAAAAAATTAAAAACCAAAAATTCAATTTTAAATAATTATAATTAGTTCTACTAAGTGGATTTGATAAAGAAGCCTCCTACATTGAAGATTTTGGTGAAAACCCCAGCGAATGAAGAACACACAAGAACACTAGGTCAGTTCTTCAAGAACCCACCTTAGATCTATTCTACTAGAAAGATCAATTCCAACCTTCATTGTATTTTTCATCCACACACCTAGATTTACCTATAACATGCATATATTTAAGAATCCAATAGAAGTGGTGAATTAGATCTAAGTAGATCTATGAAACGGATCCAGAATGAAGAAGAACGATCACATACCTCAAGAATCTGGATTCGATTCACCAAGGGAATCCTTAATATCACCTTCGGATTGATGGGAGAAACTTCTTTAGACTTAGGATAAACAAAATATTAAGTTATGGACTCTTATAAGAACAAAAGATCCATTTAGTGCACAAATGTGTGAGGTCCACATTTTTAAGATCTCACATAAACATACGCACTATTAGTTTTCACAGTTAGACATACTGTGATCTAATCATGCGTTATCTACTGCCTAGGTAGACCCTCACATGGATTACTCACACATTCTCACTTACCTTTCTCCAACCGCATGGGAGCAAATACCTCAATAGGACTAAATACACATGGTTTGGCCGCACGGTTAGAAAAACCGTGCGCCGCCTGTGTAACTTCCATTTTTTTTAAAACTACTTACAAATTTCTCCCAACTCTCCCATACATCACCCTTAAACTTTATAAACCGTAAAATCATCAAGTAAGGGCTACATACCAAAAACCGATGGTACTACATATGTCTATACATAATATAGGATCATTTTATGGAATGGAAGAGGAAGAGTTGCTTGAATTCATGACCCTAGTCCATCATGGAAACTCTCCACATAAAGGGGGTTCTCACCTAAAGGCCTGTGGTTGGAGGAAAAAGGGTTCGACAAAACCCATCCAAGTGTTCCTAAATGAAAATTTTGACATCCTAGGGTTTGCACCTAAAAATGTTGACAACCAAGTGTTTTTACCTGAAAAGGATAAATTATACGAGCAGCCTTAGAGTCATCCATGAATTGGTCACATTAATTGTGTGATCTAGATAAATTGTTCAAGGTTGGTTTCATAATTTGTCTAACTTGTCTAAGGGTTTCTTCTAAACAAGGATGAAATTTTAGGGGGAAGTTTTATGATCCATGAATTGATCAGTCATACCACGTGGTCTAGATGTCATTTATGGGTGTCTTTCATGTGATACATATAACATGTATGGGGGTCTTTACGAGATCTATCTAACATGTATAGGGGTCTATCACGTGATCAAGTGGTGTCTTATTGACAAGGCTAACATATATGGGGGCCTTCACATGATCAATGAACTAATCACATGAAACATATGAACCCATCAAATTAAAATAGTATAATACCCTTTTATGATGATATCATCATTTATATATTTCATCATATGAATCCCACAACATTTTTTCATTGGTTTTCCATTGAAGAATCATGTGATCAAGAAGACATGCATAAATGACTTCACGCGATCAAGATGACATGTACAGAGGCATTCATGTGATCATGATGAAATTTATAGAGGCCATATAATGATCTAGAGACTATCTAACTTCCAATCCTTGTGTAATTTATTCTCTTTATTTTCCCTAATTTACTCACCAGACTTTTCCCGGAGGAAGGCACTTGAGATCACATAATCCCCTTGCTCCAGAACATACTATGCTATATGTGTGTGTTTATTATTCTACCAAGGGGGTTTTATTGGAATATACACCCTTGTATTTATGACTCTTTTCCTAGTGTAAAAGACATGTGACTCATCTTTCATCAGTTTATGGACCATCCACATAAGTCAATATCATCTTATATGCACTACCTAATTGAGCCTTGCATCATCAGTGATGCACTTCGCTTATCTTGAGATAAAAAACGACCATTTTATTGGTCTATTTTTACCATATATCTTGAACACACAATATGTCTAAAATTATATTTATGATAAAGGGTGTCACATGAAATTCAATACAATTATGTCCAAAGGCCATCACATGATCATGCCTCAATGTTTAGAGGCCTTCATTTGATCATGACGACATGTACAAGGTCCATAGAGTGATCTAAATGAAATTTAAAAGGGGATTAACTTTATAATGTTAACATTTCTAAGGGAATTCACGTGATTAATGAACTAATAAGATGATATATGTAATACCATTTATAGAAAAAATAAAAGTCCCTTCACATAATAATCCCATTATTTCCAAAATTCTTCGTATAAAGGCTTCAACATCATCAAGATGTGGTTATATAATTGTCCTCTATGGAATTTCTTGGCCCTACATTTATTTTCAAAGGCCATTGCATGATCATGTTTGACATGTCAAAGTTATTTCAGATGACCATGGTATCATGTTGGAGGGATAAATCATGATCAATGAATTGATCATTTGAACTACATAAGACCATCGATTGAAAACATAATAACTTCTTTCACATAATGATCCTTTCATTAATAGATTTTATTGCATAAATCCCATTACATTGTCTGAAACCTATCCACCAGGGTGTCACATGATCAATATGAAAATTATGTGTATTTTTTTAACACTTTTCATGATTTTAATATCATGGAGTTTATTCCATGGATTTAAGAAGTCTGGATGTGATAATGTAACACCCGAGACTTTTATGTTATATGAATCATCAAAGGAATCTTTTTCTACACAACACTTGCTTGGCTTGCTTTACACGCAATCGCGACCATCCTCGATAGCTTGCGTCGTACGCAATACCGAGTTTTACTAAACAACAATATGCTATTAAAACTAGCCGTTATGAATAGTAATAACCACTTTTTGAAATTTTATAAATTTTATATTTCAAAATGGACTTCATTTTTGGACTCAGAATATCGAAATTAGCCTAGGGTGAAATTTTGGTATTTTTCTGAAAACTTTCAATTTTTGATGAATAATGAAACCACTAAGTGGTAGGTTAAAAACTGAATTTTGCATAAAACTTAATTTTACCGCTTTTGTGAATGGAATTTCGAAAATCCGACAGACACGGTTGATATCAGTAAGTAAAATGTGGTTCAATGAGATAAAAATAATTTTTTGGTGAATAGTAACTTTTTACTTTTTTTTACCGCGGTTAATAGTAAATAGGGTAACTAAGGGTAAATATGATATTAATATTACCCTAAAACATGTCCTAATTCTATTGGATAAGTGTAATTCGACCAAAAACAACCTTATGATTAAAATATGACCATTTAGGCCCACTTGGGTTAGATTAGGACATTTATTATTAATTTATTTAAAGAAGGGTTAAAATAGTTAAAATCAAAGTTTAATAAGTAAATCATTTTTATATGGGGTTATACATAAGATAAATTCGACAATAAATATTAATTAGAAAGCTAAAAAGATTTTCTACATAATAGTATTTTATTTATAATTTTTAGACATTAAATAATTTAATTTAATTATGACACAACGATGATGCAGTAATTATCTTATTTATGACATATTGACATAATTGATGTTATAAACACCAACATAAATGTAATTTGAGGCTTTTTATGAATTAAAATAATTTTCTAGGTTACTATGATATATTAGTGTTGATTTAATCAACTTGGTTTGAACATATAATTCTGTTATAACTTTCTCAAAAATCATATATCAAATAGTGTCAAAATTGACACAAAATAGTTTTTAAATCAAATATTATATTATTAATTGTTATTTTATTCCTAAAAATCTAAGGTTCGGCCAACTGACTTAGATACGGATATATATATTAATAATAAACAATTTGGGGTTCGTTTGGCATGTTATAGTAAGTGTATTAACCATATAGTGAAAGAAAACAAAAAGACACGGTAAAATTTAAATTATTTAACTTAGAGTTAAATCTAATTGATAAGGTTAAAATAATACCCTAAACTTGTCTAAATCCTATTGGTTGATAGGATTTTGACCCTTCCCCACTTTAGCTTCGAAATAAGACCCTTTGGAACCATTATAAACCGATTTTGACTTTAATATAAAATATTATTTTGAGATATTCCTAAGGTGCCCCTCTCCTCCCTTATAAAAGGGCACCTCCTCCCCCTCCTCCTCACACCAATTTGAGCCCTCAAGCTCGGCCAACCCCTGCCATTTTCTCCTATACACTTCCCTAGAATAATCCTAGAGGTCCTGGTCTTCTTCAAAGACCAATCTTAGTTCCCTAAGTGGAGGATTCAAAGAAGCGTTCCAAAGAAGAGGTAATATCCATTACCGATCTTTTTAATTTCTTTCTTCTTCAACTTCTTCTTCTTTAGTTGTTTCATGATAAAGTAATAACATCAGTATTACTTACATACTGATATTTTATTATAAATATGAAACAACCCTAATTCACCTTCTATCCATCCTACGGAAAAATGAAATCACCGCGCGTGCGTACGTACGGAATACCGTCTCCACGCTGTGGTGTAATCTATTTTCCACCATCACTTTACAAGGATGGGTATAATGGTGTAATGAGTAACTATTTATGATTATTATTAAGTAATATTGATACTGAAAAAAAATATATATATACTCCAATACAATTCCGAAATCATAGGAACGATATCATCACTCGTGCGTACGTAGGGAATACCGTCTCCACGATGTGATGCGACTCGTTCTACATGATCATCATTACATAGTAATTATATAAATGAATTGAATGAATAAATATTATATATGTTACACTAATACCATTATGGATATAAGGTATCTATAACCTTAAAAGAAGAATAAGAATTTATTCGACAAAACACGCATAAGAACAAAAGGCAATAAAGACCCGAGTAACAAGTAACAATGAAATATTACTAATAAGAAGCTAAGAATATGACCATATATGACATCATATCAATATTTATGATTCTGGAATAAGTCAATAACATTATTTAAACCATTATACAGGAGCTTCGGACACATATAAAGCAAATCAGACCTAAGGTAAGGGAAATATCACAATCTCATTTTTATCCGAGATTGTTTATTCGTAAGTATTTACTGGGGTGTATTTTATCATCCACGTCCATGTTTACTCAATATGTAATATTATTTCCATCCACCTACAATTGTTTAAATCCATTTTTACCTTTCGGTGAGTTTTTAGTAATATGTATGAAAGGAATCTTTTGTCGTTTTTCGTACGAGGTACTTTTTGACTTTTCCGACAAAAGTACGAAGAATGTTTTTTTAAACTTATATGGCATGAATGGATTTTTAAAACATTATTTCCAAGAAGATTCCTTTACAAGTTTTCAAGTTTATTTTTAATCATCTTCTTTTATTTTAAAGTCGTATGACATGTTATGAAAGGAAAAATGTTTTTGAAGTAGAAAGGATATTTTCCTCAAGAATGGAGTTCAAGTATTTTATCAAAATTATTTTCCATCTAAGATAATAAAAGGGTTCTGTTTTTATCCCTATTGTTACATTGATTTGATTATGTTGTGAGGGAATTATTTTTATGAAGTCATTTACCTTATATGATTTGTTTTATGATGTCATGATGTTTCAAGAATCCCATTTTTGTTACATGTGTTATGCGATGATGTATGATTTATGATTATGTGGAACACATAAGAAAGGATTCATTATAAGATGGGTGGGACCTATATCTCCCTCCAATGCATTGGGTAAAGATTTTATATCTCATGAGATAGACATGGATGGAATGGTAGGTTATACCGGTTCAGTGAAACAGGACTGGAACGAGGGTGACTCGGTTCAGAAAGGGACTTTGTCCACTAAGATAGTCTTGAAAATGAGTCATGACTAACAAGAAATGATTTTCCATGATTATGTGTGCATGACACAAAGTTTAAAGTTTCATGTTATGATTATGGGGATCTCATTTTCACTTCTATGATTTATTCCATGTTAAGATATTATGATCTCTTTTGCAGGTTATGATTTTCAAAAAGATATGATATGATTTTTATTTCCTTTATTTTCCCTTGCTGAGCATTTGAGCTCACCCTTTTATGTTTTCTTTTCCCCAGGTCAGGAAGATGGATATTAAGTAGAATATGCTAAAAGGGACCCTAGATATGATGAAATAAATGGGAGACACTGTAGAAGATTTATGAACCAGTTGTTTATGTTTCCCAGGTTCTAAAGACACTATACCTATACGGTCCTTTGTGGTTTTGTCGTATGTTGTAATAAGTGTGCTTCAATTTTGAAGTATTAACAATGTATGTAAAGTATGGGTCGTTATAGTTGGTATCAGAGGAAAGGTATAGTCAACCTTTGGAAACTAGGATGTGAAAGCCTTAGTAAGAACCCTAAGGATAAGTCTAAGCATAGAAGACAATCATAGTGTTTTATAAATGGCCCTGAATACCCTAGGATAAGACCTTAAGTGTGAAATTTTATCCTTGATTATGTGGTTTTCCTATTATAATTAGTGTTACTCACACTATTCTTCTTGGTTTTAGTCAATGGCTGGAACCCGAAGGAACCGTGTTAATGCGGAATGCGATGGGCAATGCAATGATTTTCCCCCTGAGCAACCAAACGATATGGGAGCTGGAATGAAAAATCTTGTAGCCATGCTCAGACAACTTTCTCAAGCTATGAATCATGCAGGACATCCAAACGAGCGAAGGAAGGATCAACATTCTGTTGAATCCTTCATGAGGCAGCGTCCGCCTTCTTTCAGTGGGTCTACTAATCCATTAGTTGCTGAACAATGGATTAGTACTACTGAAAAGATATTTTCAGTTCTTCAAAGTTCTGAACATGATAAAGTCATCCTAGCAGTGTATCGTTTGGAAGGAGATGATGATCAATGGTGGAATCTTATTAAGAATACTAGGCAAAGGGATGAAATTGAGTCTATGGAATGGGACGAGTTCAAGAACTTATTTTTCAATAAGTACTTCCCTCGTATTCTCCGAAAAAAGATGGAGAAAGAGTTTCTTGAACTGAAGGAGAGGGATGATGAATCTGTGGGTACCTATGAAGCAAATTTTACAAGACTTGCAAGGTACGCTTCTGGTATTATTATCCAACCTGAGAGTAAGATCGATCGATTCTTTAGTGGCTTAAAACCAAGTCTTCGAAGGGTGTTAGCCATAAGGGACTTCAATAGCTACGAGGAAATCGTTCGATGTGCTCTCGAAGTCGAGATGGAGATTGGAATAACCCTTCAGTCACATGGGTTTGATAAGAAAAGGAAGATGGAATTCAAAGAAAAATCTAAAGAGCACACGAAAAAGAAGACGAGCTTTTCCTTATGCTCAAAGTGTGGAAAGAAACATGGAGGGAGTTTTCTTAAAGGGACAAGTAAATGTTTTCAATGTGGAAAGGAAGGTCAACGGGCATTTGAATGCCGAGATAATGGGAAGAAGATGTCTAATGACGCAAACAAAGGAAGGGATACACAGAATGAACCTACTACACTTCAATGTTTCAAGTGTAAGGAGATGGGGCATTATGCCAATCAATGCCCAAATCCAAGGGTTGATGATGATGGTCGACGTCAACAAAATCTTAAGGCTAAAGACAAAGGAAAGTCACATGCAATTTCTATCAGCGATGTGGAGTACGATAACGAAGTGGTGAAAGGTACACTTACCATCCACTCTAAAGTAGCAAATGTTTTATTTGATTCTGGATCCACCCACTCTTTTATTTCTAAAAAATTTTCTAAGGGTATCACCGTATTACCTCAACAATTAGATGTTGAGTTAGCTGTGACAACACTTAATGGAACAACAGTCGCATCAAAAGTTTATAATTCTTCTCCGATCGAAGTTTATGGGAAAGTGCTTCCTGCAAATCTTGTGATCCTTCCTTTAGTGGAATTTGATGTGATTCTTGGCATGGATTGGCTTTCTCTACATGGAGCACATATCAATTGCCAAAGAAGGGAAGTCACATTTCATATTCCAGATCAATCTACGATCGTCTATCGATGCAAGGATGAACATAACCTTCCAGTGGAAATTCCTTCCATCTTATGGATCTTGATACCACTAAATGAAGGTTATTTATCTCAAATGGTTGGTGAGAAACTTACGATTAAGAATATTCCCATTGTACGGGAGTTTGATGATGTCTTTCCGGAGGAATTACCGGGTCTTCCACCAAATCGTGAAGTTGAGTTTTCAATAGAACTCGTACCGGGTGCTTTGCCTATTTCAAAGACACCTTATAGAATGGCCCCAATTGAGTTGCAGGAATTGAAGAAGAAACTCCAAGAGAATCTTGATAAGGGATTCATACGCCCTAGTGCGTCACCTTGGGGAGCACCTATTCTATTTGTTAAGAAGAAAGATGGATCAATGAGACTCTGCATTGATTATCGAGAACTTAACAAGATCACTATCAATAACAAATATCCTCTCCCACGCATTGATGACTTATTTGACCAACTACGCGGAGCTCAATACTTTTCCAAGATTGATCTTCGTTCAGGGTATCATCAATTAATGGTCAAAAGGGAGGATATACCAAAGACGAATTTCCGTACAAGGTATGGACACTATGAATTTATAGTGATGCCATTTGGTCTTACTAATGCCCCTGCTATCTTCATGGATCTAATGAATAGAGTCTTTAGAGACTATCTTGATCAATTTGTGGTAGTCTTTATAGACGATATTATTGTCTATTCAAAGAGCAAGGAAGAGCATGAAGATCACTTGAGAATTATATTGAAGACCCTGAGAAAGGAGAAGCTTTATGCCAAATTTACCAAGTGTGAATTTTGGCTTCAAAAAGTTGCATTTTTGGGTCACATAATCTCAGAAGAGGGGATATCTGTGGATCCAGCAAAAATAGAGGTTATCGAAATATGGTCAAGACCAACAACAGTAACTGAGATCCGAAGTTTTCTTGGTTTGGCTGGATATTATCGACGTTTTGTAAAGGATTTTTCACAATTATCTAATCCACTCACCAAGTTGACTCGGAAAGGAGTTAAGTTTGTCTGGACGGAAGAATGTGAAGAGAATTTCAAGGAGTTGAAAAGAAGGTTATCCAGTGCACCTGTGCTAACACTACCTTGTAGTGGAGAAAGGTTTGTGATATACAGTGATGCATCCAAGAAGGGATTGGGGTGTGTTCTTATGCAAAATGATATGGTGATAGCTTATGCCTCACGACAGTTGAAAATCCATGAGCAAAATTACCCAACACATGATTTGGAGTTGGCTGCGGTAATCTTTGCATTAAATATTTGGAGGCCTTACCTTTATGGTGAAAGGTCTGATATTTATACTGATCATAAAAGTTTAAAGTATATTTTCACACAAAAGGAGCTGAATATGAGCCAAAGAAGATGGTTGGAGCTGATTAAGGATTATGACTGCTCAATCCATTACCACCCTGGGAAAGCAAACAAGGTGGAAGATGCATTAAGTCGACAAGACCATGCTAGTTTATCCATGATGAGGATCACAAAAGATCCAATATTTATGGATTTACAAAGGATGGATCTTGGAATTATAATGGAAGGGGAAAAATCTTTTCTTTCTCAAATGAATGTTCAACCATCTATACATGTGAAGATTAAAGAGGCACAGAAAGAAGATGTCGAGTTACAAAAGAAGGTGAGAAATGTTCCTGAATTCAACCTTGATTGTGATGGGATAATAAAGTTCAGGAATCAGGTTTGTGTTCCTTCCATCCCCGAATTAAAGAAGGAGCTGCTGGATGAGGCTCATAGTTCTTCATTCTCTATTCATCCTAGAAGGATGAAGATGTATAGGGACCTGAAAGAGTACTTCTGGTGGGATGGCATGAAAAGAGATGTTGCTGAATATGTCTCTCGATGCTTGGTTTGTCAACAAGTTAAAGCTGAGAGACAGAAGTCTAAGGGGATGTTACAACCATTACCCATACACGAATGGAAATGGGAAAACATCACTATGGACTTTGTCACAGGACTTCCTAAAACATCCAAAGGCAATAATGCTATCTGGGTCATAGTTGATCGTCTTACAAAATCTGCACACTTCATTCCTATTAGAGAGGATTTCCCTCTAGATCAGCTTCCTAGGATATATGTAAAGGAAGTGGTAAGATTGCATGGAGTACCACTTTCTATTATATCTGATCGGGATCCGAGATTTACCTCGAAGTTCTGGCGAAGTCTTCAGCATACTCTGGATACAGAGTTGAGTTTCAGCACTGCTTATCATCCCCAGACAGACGGTCAGTCTGAGAGAACAATTCAAACCCTAGAAGATATGTTGAGAGCTTTCTCTATGGATTTCAAAGGAGGTTGGAATCAACACCTACCTTTTGTGGAATTTTCTTATAATAATAGCTTTCACTCCAGTATTCAGATGGCTGCTTATGAAGCTCTCTATGGAAAGAAATGCAGGACTCCAACTTACTGGGATGAAATTGGGGAAAGAAAGCTATTAGGACCTGATCTCGTTGATGAAATGGCAGAAAAGGTCAGATCTATTCAACAACACATAAGAGCAGCTCAGAGTCGACAGAAAAGTTATGCCGACAACCGAAGAAAAGACCTAGAGTTTGAAGTGGGTGATAAAGTGTTCTTACGAATATCTCCCTGGAAGAGGGTTATGAGATTTGGAAAGAAGGGGAAGTTAAGCCCTAGATATATCGGTCCTTTCGAAATACTGGATCGTGTTGGGAAGGTAGCTTACCGATTGGCGCTTCCACCAAATCTCTCTCAAGTTCACGATGTGTTCCATGTATCTCTCCTGAGAAAGTACATACCAGATCCTTCACATGTACTCAGCTCAGAAGTTGTACCGCTAGAGCAAGATCTTTCTTATGAAGAACAGCCGATAGAGATTCTGGATCGTAGCGAAAAAGTCCTACGAAACAAGACCACTCGATTGGTGAAAGTTTTATGGAGGAACCACCAACTTGAAGAAGCTACATGGGAGCTTGAGGATATGATGAGGGAGAAGTATCCTCATCTGTTTGTTACAAAGTGACGAATTTCGAGGGCGAAATTCTTTTTAAGGGGGGTAGAATGTAACACCCGAGACTTTTATGTTATATGAATCATCAAAGGAATCTTTTTCTACACAACACTTGCTTGGCTTGCTTTACACGCAATCGCGACCTTCCTCGATAGCTTGCGTCGTACGCAATACCGAGTTTCACTAAACAACAATATGCTATTAAAACTATCCGTTATGAATAGTAATAACCACTTTTTGAAATTTTATAAATTTTATATTTCAAAATGGACTTCATTTTTGGACTCAGAATATCGAAATTAGCCTAGGGTGAAATTTTGGTATTTTTCTGAAAACTTTCAATTTTTGATGAATAGTGAAACCACTAAGTGGTAGGTTAAAAACTGAATTTTGCATAAAACTTAATTTTACTGCTTCTGTGAATGGAATTTCGAAAATCCGACAGACACGGTTGATATCAGTAAGTAAAATGTGGTTCAATGAGATAAAAATAATTTTTTTGTGAATAGTAACTTTTTACTTTTTTTACCGCGGTTAATAGTAAATAGGGTAACTAAGGGTAAATATGATATTACTATTACCCTAACACATGTCCTAATTCTATTGGATAAGTGTAATTCGACCAAAAACAAACTTATGAATAAAATATGACCATTTAGGCCCACTTGGGTTAGATTAGGACATTTATTATTAATTTATTTAAAGAAGGGTTAAAATAGTTAAAATCAAAGTTTAATAAGTAAATCATTTTTAATATGGGGTTATACATAAGATAAATTCGACAATAAATATTCATTAGAAAGCTAAAACGATTTCCTAAATAATGGTATTTTATTTATAATTTTTAGATATTAAATAATTTAATTTAATTATGACACAACGATGATGCAGTAATTATCTTATTTATGAAATATTGACATAATTGATGTTATAAACACCAAAATAAATGTAATTTGAGACTTTTTATGAATTACACTAATTTTCTAGGTTACTAAGATATATTAGTGTTGATTTAATCAACTTGGTTCGAACATATAATTCTTTTATAACTTTCACAAAAATCATATATCAAATAGTGTCAAAATTGACACAAAATAGTTTTTAAATCAAATATTATATTATTAATTGTTATTTTATTCATAAAAATCTAAAGTTCGGCCAAATGACTTAGATAAGGATATATATATTAATAATAAACAATTTGGGGTTCGTTTGGCATGTTATAGTAAGTGTATTAACCATATAGTGAAAGAAAACAAAAAGACACGGTAAAAGTTAAATTATTTAACTTAGAGTTAAATCTAATTGATAAGGTTAAAATAATACCCTAAACTTGTCTAAATCCTATTGGTTGATAGGCTTTCGACCCTTCCCCACTTTAGCTTCGAAATAAGACCCTTTGGAACCATTATAAACCGATTTTGACTTTAATATAAAATAATATTTTGAGATATTCCTAAGGTGCCCCTCTCCTCCCTTATAAAAGGGCACCCCCCCCCCCTCCTCCTCACACCAATTTGAGCACTCAAGCTCGGCCAACCCCTGCCAATTTCTCCTCTCCACTTCCCTAGAATAATCCTAGAGGTCCTGGTCTTCTTCAAAGACCAATCTTAGTTCCCCAAGTGGAGGATTCAAAGAAGCGTTCCAAAGAAGAGGTAATATCCATTACCGATCTTTTCAATTTCGTTCTTCTTCAACTTCTTCTTCTTTTGTTGTTTCATGATAAAGTAATAACATCAGTATTACTTACATACTGATATGTTATTATAAATATGAAACAACCCTAATTCACCTTCTATCCATCCTACGGAAAAATGAAATCACCGCGCGTGCGTACGTACGGAATACCGTCTCCACGCCGTGGTGTAATCTATTTTCCACCATCACTTTACAAGGATGGGTATAATGGTGTAATGAGTAACTATTTATGATTATTATTAAGTAATATTGATACTGAAATAATATATATATATATATATACTCCAATACAATTCCACGATCATAGGAACGATATCATCACTCGTGCGTACGTACGGAATACCGTCTCCACGATGTGATGCGACTCGTTCTACATGATCATCATTACATAGTAATTATATAAATTAATTGAATGAATAAATATGATATATGTTACACTAATACAATTATGGATATAAGGTATCTATAAACTTAAAAGAAGAATAAGAATTTATTCGACAAAACACGCATAAGAACAAAAGGCAATAAAGACCCGAGTAACAAGTAACAATGAAATATTACTAATAAGAAGCTAAGAATATGACCATATATGATATCATATCAATATGTATGATTCTGGAATAAGTCAATAACATTATTTAAACCATTATACAGGAGCTTCGGACACATACAAAGCAAATCGGACCTAAGGTAAGGGAAATATCACAATCTCATTTTTATCCGAGATTGTTTATTCGTAAGTATTTACTGAGGTGTATTTTATCATCCACATCCATGTTTACTCAATATGTAATATTATTTCCATCCACCTACAATTGTTTAAATCCATTTTTACCTTTCGGTGAGTTTATAGTAATATGTATGAAAGGAATCTTTTGTCGTTTTTCGTACGAGGTACTTTTTGACTTTTCCGACAAAAGTACGAAGAATGTTTTTTTAACTTATACGGCATGAATGGATTTTTAAAACATTATTTCCAAGAAGCTTCCTTTACAAGTTTTCAAGTTTATTTTTAATCATCTTATTTTATTTTAAAGTCGTATGACATGTTATGAAAGGAAAAATGTTTTTGAAGTAGAAAGGATATTTTCCTCAAGAATGGAGTTCAAGTATTTTATCAAAATTATTTTCCATCTAAGATAATAAAAGGGTTCTGTTTTTATCCCTATTGTTACATTGATTTGATTATGTTGTGAGGTAATTATTTTTATGAAGTCATTTACCTTATATGATTTGTTTTATGATGTCATGATGTTTCAAGAATCCCATTTTTGTTACATGTGTTATGCGATGATGTATGATTTATGATTATGTGGCACACATAAGAAAGGATTCATTATAAGATGGGTAGTACCTATATCTCCCTCCAATGCATTGGGTAAAGATTTTATATCTCATGAGATAGACATGGCTGGAACGGTAGGTTATACCAGTTCAGTGAAACAGGACTGGAACGAGGGTGACTCGGTTCGGAAAGGGACTTTGTCCACTAAGATAGTCTTGGCAATGAGTAATGACTAACAAGAAATGATTTTCCATGATTATATGTGCATGCCAAAAAGTTTAAAGTTTCATGTTATAATTATGGGGATCTCATTTTCACTTCTATGATTTATTCCATGTTAAGATATTATGATCTCTTTTGCAGGTTATGATTTTCAAAAAGATATGATATGATTTTTATTTCCTTTATTTGCCCTTGCTGAGCATTTGAGCTCACCCTTTTATGTTTTCTTTTCCCCAAGTCAGGAAGATGGATATTAAGTAGAATATGCTAAAAGGGACCCTAGATATGATGAAATAAATGGGATACACTGTAGAAGATTTATGAACTAGTTGTTTATGTTTCCCAGTTTCTAAAGACACTATACCTATACGGTCCTTTGTGGTTTTGTCGTATGTTGTAATAAGTGTGCTTCAATTTTGAAGTATTAACAATGTATGTAAAGTATGGGTCGTTATAGATAAGGAATAGATTTTGTGTCAGATTCCACACCTTGATAGGGAAAAATTTTGTTGGTTTTCTTCTGGTGCATTTCATGATCTTTTATGTAATTTATGATTTCACGTCTCATTAAAGGGTCACATGATCTCATGATAGAGGTTTTTAATACCCACATGGAAATTATTATTTTTTTCTTTTCTTTTTCTAGAGTAATACATATGATTCATGTATACTTTAAACCTCAAACCTGCCAATTTTCATTTGGCGGGGGTAAAAAAAATCCCTCACTTCATATGTGAAGTATGATGTAAAAGGTAGGGACCTAGTTCTAAGGATGTAAATACCCAAATGAGTCCCTTGGGCTTCCACTGGTTATATTTTTTGATGACTCTTGGTATCCCAAGATGCCTTTGGTATTTTTTAAGGTGCCCTAAAATCACTATGGGTGAGGGCCAGACATTTAACATATTAATCAAAAGTTTGGAGAGATCTTAAATTTTTTCCTATGATAGGGGCCTGGAGAGATAGATTCATTTGGTAGTGGGATATGGTAAATCATGGTCTGTGAATATCCAAATCAAAAAGTAATGTGGATTTGTGGGTACAAGTAAAAACTTGTTTCATAGATAGCTAGGGTAATAATTCATGGATTTAATGGGAACCTTTATTCAAAGGACAAGACATCAACTAATAAAAAACTATAAGGTGTGGTGTTATTCACCATTTAATCCTAGAGGGGGTACCTTTGGAAGAGATAGTCCCTATTACCAATACAATAAAATTAATAACCAAGATAAATGACTCAAATCCATGCAATTATATGAGTAGTTTAACAACTCAAGGAATTTTTGGTTATCAACTCGGACTTCAAAGAAATTATGATAGTTTATGGAAAATGTAATATTCAATTTGGGTTCGAGCACCCTATATTTATTTTCACTATTTATTGAAAATGTTATCATGGTTAGTGGATGTTATACATCATTGGTATAACATTTTTCTAGACCATAGGTGTCCAACAAGCATGAACCAAATTTTACTAGAGGCATAAGGTGGTCCCCATGAGATTTGAGACTTTTTATTTATGCTCTAACTTTTTCCTAATATCTATATATAAAGATATTAATGAGAAAAAGATCGAATTTTTCGTTGAATTCCTTCAATAGGGGTTAATATAACATTTTTTGTGTCTCATTTAGTCATAGTTTAGGGCCTTTAAAGTTATACAATCGAGGGAAAATGTTTAAGGTCACACAAATATTTCTAAATGGCATGCCATTCAAGGACATGATGCATGAGGAAATAGTATATGGGGACCGTTATACAATACCCTAATTAGGATTCCAAATTCCAAGAGTACTCCAATACCCTTTTGATCAAGAGGTGGAAATATCTTAAATCTCATATTAAGGTTATTGAATCATGAGTAATTACATGGGGAATTCATGATGAGGATTATTATGAATCACACTTTTGTGAAGAGTTACATTGTGGTACTTTCATGGATAAAAAGGATTTGGGTTCATTTCTTGAAAGGAGTAGATGACTTTGGGTGATGAGTCAAGGGAACTTATGAATATATTACTCATGCATGGTCATGAAGAGGGACCCCTCCACTTTCCATGGGCTAAGGAAGGTTTGCAGAAACATGAGAAGCACAAGACCTGAATTGTGTTTTATTTATTAAAGTGCTAAAAAGATGACTAAAGAACCATGAACATTGGTTTAAAAAGGACATCTTCTTGTTATCCTTTAATATTGAGTGATGACGGATGATGGAATGTATAGTTTTAATGTTATAGTGTATGAAACAGTTTTTATTCAATTTATTTTCACTAGACAAGGATGTAATCATTGTGTAATTTAACATCATGCGACTAAGATGTTATTTTTGTGAACTCATGTGAAATTCATGCAATATTTATTGTAAGGAACATCTACTTAGGTCAGGGGAATTCCTAATTTGGAATATTTTTTTATCCTTGTATAGGCCTATCGGTGGCTGGCCACATTTTTGAGTTTCTTTTGTGAATATCCGATTCTTGTGAAAACAATCTATACATATATATGATTTATGTATAGGAGATGAAAGAATATAAAACTCAACCATCCTTATGAATTTGAAGGTATTAGAAGATGATCTATAGTTTATGGGAATATTCGATTTTTATGGATAGGATTCCTTGGGTTTCCCTATGATTTTTGTAGGGTAGGAATCATTCCACATTCATCTCTTTCAAAGAGATCCATATGTGTATATATCATTCATATAAAAAAGTGGGAAAGAATGTTATTATTTTGTTATCCATTTGGGCCTAAGATTGAACAATTTGGGTATCATTATATATCCTATAAAAATAGGAATCAAAACACATGTAGTTTTTATATAGATCCCTACATAGATTTAATCATATGTGGTAAGGGGAAATTTCCTTTTATTTGAATTTCATGTATGGATTCGGTGACAAGTGGTCTCAGCATCCCAAATTATCTTATATAAATAGGAATATAGATGTATGTATTTCCTATGTGGAATATTCCTTGCATAGAGCAGGATCATTCATACGGATGAGGAAATTTATTATTTTGAATACTGTGGTAGTGACCAGTATTAAAGACTCAAGCCTCACTATGTATGTTGTGACAAAAATAATCAATAAACACATTGTTCTAAAAAGAAAAATCCCTCCACAGTATTAACCCTAATGCAGGGAGAGGGAATTTCCATTAATTTTTTTGGGGCCCAGGATGTGGGATTCAAGAATCACTACGTATCTCAAAATAATGAGAATCAAGACCCTCATAAGTCTTATGGAAATAGACTCCCTATATAAAACTAGCTCATATTCTGTAAGGGGAATCATTTTTCCCTTATCGAGCCTTGACATTATAGTCAGATAAGGAATCCTCTATGTTGACCATGTTCATACAATGTGGAAGGGTAATTCGATAATATATTTTGGCATGGGGATGAAGAATTTATCCCTATCATAGATTTATTAATAGAGGATGCAGATCCTTTCATGTATCTTGATCTCATGTAGGAAGTGGGTCTTATTGAATGGCCCACACTAAGCATTTAAATTCTTGCATGATGGACCAGGTTTCATGTACTTTAACATCGTTAGACCAAGATGTATGAGGGATGATGTTTTATGGTCATACAAATTTTAATAAATATATTTTCGAGGAGGATAGATTATTCTCAAGTCATTTGGATCTTCAGAGGAGGTTCATACCCATGAATGAAATGGTACAAGAATATGATGTCATAATATTTCTTTGATAATGAGTATGATGCATATATGTGTAACATTAAGAGTTTCCAAATCCACATGAATATTTGGGATATAGGAAGTTTAAATTATAACCAAATAATAAAAAATTCAATGGGAGGTGGAGAAAAATGGTCATATGACAACCATTAATAATGTAGGAGGCCTATACCACACATAGTCAGTATAGTATATCCTGGATTTAAGGGGATTATATTATGGTACCAAAATATATACTAAGAACAATCTCTTACGTGTTGTGTTATTGACCAGTGACACCTAAAAGGGTCCCTTCATGTTAGTTAGTACATATTTCCAATTAGTTATAGGGGAGAACCAAGAGTATGTTAAATCAAGATTCAAGGGGTTCTAGGATAAGTATATCAACTAATTAGATTGGTTTGTGTTAACTTATACTTCAATAGTTTGAAACTGGTTCATAGATAATATAGTATTAAATAAGATTTTGATCACCCTAATGGTTACTACAATTTGTATTGAACACATTTTCACGAATATGGGACAAAACATGTGATTCCTAAATAGACAATCATCGAAGGGGATGATCTATTTATTAGTAATACATTATGTTGTGTAGTTTAACATTATACAAATAGGATATTTTTCTCCATATTTAGAGAAAAATAAAGTCTAACCTCAATAGTCTAGATAATATTCTAGGCCCTTTAACAACATATTATTCATTCTCTAAATGAGAAAAAAGAGATGGTGGGGAATCCAATTAAACTACATGGTAGTGCATGAACGAGAGCTTGATGGAGAATTCAAATTTTAATATGAGCATAAATCCTTCAAAAAATCTTGTTATCAATAAGGATAACCATTAAAAGTAAGGATTATAGTAATATTTTTTTAAAATAGATGATCCATGAATCGCTACATATCCTTTTATGATTAGAATAAATCCCTATGCTTTTCTCTTAAGGAAAATCCCTGAATAGGTCTAACCCATTTGTAGGGGAGGGGATATTTTTTATTTATATTGTGGCTGACCCCATGATTTGATTTATAGGGTTCACTACATATCATATTGAAACAGGAATCAAACCACTTATATTTGTTAAAAATATTCCCTATATAGATATTGATCTCATATGAGGATGTGGAATTTTATTTTCCCTTAGTGTTGAAACTAGACGTTGAATTAGAGGTTCTGGGAATCACTACGTATCTGGTGAGGGAAGAAATCATGATACAAACAATTCATAGAAATGAATTTCCCTATACATATCAGGCTCATGTGTAGGGAAGGGGGAATTATTTTCCACATGCACATGATGTCCATTTTACAAATACCTCTTCATGGATCTAGTTCTAATATAGGGGAGAATTCAGGGTCAAGCATAGGAAAGTGATATCTATTAATTAATACATATCTTGATAGAATTAGAATCATTCCACACATAGTTTTGATATATAGTCTCTATATATATTTTAATATTTCATAAGGATGATAAATTTATATATTTCATTATCATAACATTGTGGATAGGCCCAGGATTAGAGGATCTAAGCATTATTGTTTATCCTATAACAATAGTAATCAAGCCAAACATAGTTCTTTTAGAGAAATATCCCTCTGCAAGTCTGGCCATTATATTGGGGGAGAGAATTTTCCACCATTTGGATTAGACCTTACTCTTATGATAATAAAGGGCCACAAGGGGTATCCCAATCTAATTAGTTTATAGTCTTACAAGATGTACCATTTGTAACACCCAGATGCTTTTATGAAATATTTTCTTTAATTTTTTTTATTCTTCAGTTTCTTTCCTTACACGCAATCATGAGTTTAAATAAACCATGAGATTCCCTTATTATAAAATTACCATTATAGCATATCCGTTAGGTTAGCGAGAATAAATATAACTAACTTATGAAAATGTATTTTGAATTCATTTGCTATCAATTATTTATAAAACATATAAATCAATTAGATATTTATATTTTTGAGTGAATTAATGTTGGTAATGAAATTAATGAGATATATATGTGTTATATAATTAATAAAATATTTTTTTTATAATCATCCAATGGATATTTTAGTCCTAGGGTATGAACAAAACCCTATTTGATGTATAAAAATCTATTTTTTAAAAGGCTAATTTTAGACTTTTGAATGGAAGAACAAATTTAAATTAAAATTTTGATACATTAATAAATTATTTATGAAAAAATAAAATATTTATTTTGAAGAAGGACATAAAAATTTACTTTGGATGGATTTTTTATATTTTTCCGATTACTTTCATGTTTTGATAAATATTAAAAATATGCTAACTTTTAATTTAAAACAACTTTTTTCATGGAAATAATTTATATGGTTTAATTATATTATTGAAAGGTTTCAATGTATGAATATAATATATTTTAATAATTTAATATAATTTAGGTCATTTGAATTAATTTAACATCAAATTAGGACGTAAAAACCTTTCAATATTTTTCAATATTTTAACTTTTAAAGCACATCTTATCATTTCAACAATGAGATTAATTTTAAATTAATTATTACAACTTCTGTGTTTCAAATTTTAAAAAATGGATTATATATTTTTAATAATTAGGACCAATTTTTTTAAATAAATTTATTTTATTTCTGGGAAATAGTAATAGTAACTTAGGTAAATTTTATTAATGTGGTAAAAGAGTAAATCAGGTAATTTAGGGTAAAAATAATATTATTAAATGACCATGAAACTTGTCTTAATATAATTTAATGATTATAATTTTTCCTAAGACATAATTTTGTCGAAATGGAATCCATTATAACCTAGTTGGATGAGATTAGGACATTTCATTTATTTTATTTAAAGAAAATTGAAATATGTCTCACTCAAACATTAATAATTAAATTATTTTCAATATAAAGATATACAGAAGATAAATTCGATTATAATTACTCATTTGAAAGATAAAATGTTTTTATTTATCATGAAAATTTATTTTTAATTTTTAGGAAATAAATAATTATCTTAAAGGCTTATACATGGATGATAAAAAATTAATTAATTCATGAGAAATCAGTAAAACATTTTTTTATTAGAATATTAATAACTACTAAAAGGCCCAAAAACTTGATAAAAACTTATTTTATGAGTATATCGTTACCATGAGCATCAATTTGTTGACTTATTGATCAGTTAGAGGCTTATAGAAGAGATTATGACACTTATATTATTTTATTTAAAGTGAAGTTAAATTTGTCACGTTCTTGTTTTAAAAGAGTATAACATTTTTAATGTTGGGTTTTTCAGAATATAAATTCTACTAAAAGTATTCCTAAAAAATAGAATGTATTTATTTTTATATTATTATTATATTTTTAGTTTCTATTTAACAAATAATTATATTAAATATTTACACAAAATTGAGGTAGTAATTATTTTATTAATGATGAGATCAACAAAATGTTATTAAAAATATTTTAATAAATATAATTTGAGAAATTATTATGTAAAATTAATTTTATATAATACCATGTCCCCTTAGGGATATCATAAAATATTTGGATCGATTTTCACTTCTAATTTTTATATTTTTAAAAATCCATGATATAAATAGTTACAAAATTGACACTGTTGATATTTTGTCAAATTATGGGTTTCTTAAATTATTTAAAAATGATAAATCATTTTTAAAATTTTAGAATAATTATAATATGGTCTAAAATTTTCTCATTTTTTAATTTATGGTCTATTTTACTTCAAATATGAAAATATTTCACCCCTTTAATACTGAAATATTTGTCACCATAGTTAAAAATTAAGTAGAATAACTAAGAGTTAATTAAAATGATAATGATTAGATTGACATAAAAACATTTATAATTTTTTTTGGTTTATGAGATTAAAAACCTATATCATTTTATATTATAAATTTGGACATTTTTTAGGTTTTTATGTGGGGTTTAAATTTATTATAAATTAATATGTTTATGGTCTTCAAAAGTGCGCCTCACATCAACTACAAAATGGAACTTCCTCCCTCAACTATTCACTTCATTTTGAGCCTTAATGATCTGTAATCCACTGAAATTATTAATTCTAAACTTTCCTATAAACATTATATAGTTAATTTTCTTCTTCAAAAACCAACTATAGTTCTATAAGAAGAGATTTAGAGGAGCCACGTCAAAGAAGAGGTAATATCATTTACTGATTATTTCAAACTTCTTTCTTTTTCTACTTCCACATCATGAGTTTTTTCATTATAAATTAATAAATCTAGTATTACTTATATTCTTAGAGGTTATTATGATTATTAAACAACCATATTCCACCTTCTACCCATCTTATGAAAAATGAAATCACCATGTGTGCATATGTACGACTTACCGTCTCCACGTCATGGTGTAATTCATTTTTCACCACCACAATATATGGATTAGTTTAATGATGGAATAAATAAATAAATATATATATGGTTAATATAAAATTGTATTGATTCTGATATAATATACACCATACACTTCAATACTATTCAACAATTATGGTAACAATATCATCTCTCGTTCGTACTTATCGCTTACCGTCTCCACGGTGGGATCTGATTCGTTCTACATAATCTTCATTAAATCAGGATTACATAAATGAATTGAATGAATAAATATGATATATATTATAATAATACCATTATGTAAAATATATAAATAAAACCTAAAATATGGATAAGAACATATCCTACAAAACATGCATAAAAATATAAAATGGTTAATACCCAAATAAAAAGTAACAATGAAATGTTACTAAGAATCAGATGAAAATTTGATCACAAATGTTATCATAAAAATTATTATTATTATATAATAAATATGTAACAGTATTTAAATCATTATACAAGAGGTTTTGATACATACGATGAATATTAGAACTAAGGTAAGGGATAATTTTTCGATCTCATTTTTATTTGAGATTGTTTATACGTAAGTATTTACTGGGTATATATTGATCATCCTTGTCCATGTTTTATATTTTTTTCATAAAATATTTACTATTCTTATATAAATATTTAAAGTCATTTTTAACCATTTTTGCTTTTAAAACATGGTATGGAAGGAATATTTCTTTTTTTTACCATATTAGGTACTTTTTGACTTTTCCATCAAAAGTATGAGGAGAATGTTTTTTTAACATATACAGTATGAATGGATTTTTATGGTTTCAAGAATCCTTATTTCCATGTATCTTATTCTAAAATAATTCAATTTTGTTTTCAACTAAATTCTTTTTATTAATATTTGCATGACATTTTGAGAAAAGAAAATGTTTTTGAATAAGAAAAGATATTTTCCTCAAGAATTAAGTTCAAGTGTTTTATCAAAATTATTTTCTATCTAAGATGACACTCTTACAAAGGGTTATGTTTCTATACCTGTTATTACTATGACTTTATTATGTTAATTATAGAATTATCTTTTATATGGACTATGTTATGATAGAATGATGTTTAAGAAACCCATTTTATTTGCGGGGTTATGCTATGATGAATGATTTATGTTTTTGTAGAAAATGTAAGAATTATTTTATTATGATATGGGTGGGAACTATATATACCTCTAATGAATTGGGTAAATATTTATATCTCATGATATAGACATGAGTAGAACAGAAAGTAAATCTGGTTTACTAATATAGGGCTGGGACATCAAGTAAATCATGTTCAGTAATAGACTTTGTGAGCTATGATGGTCGTGGCTATGAGACTTGGAAAATACGGAAATAATTTTCTATGATTATATATACTCAAAAAAACTTAATGTCTTATTTTATGTCTTTTGGGATTATGTCCATTAATTATTATGAACTTTTATCCCATGATATGATATCACGATATTTCTTATGTAGGATAAGACTTTAAAATATTCTATTCTTATGTCGTATGATTATGATATGATTGATATTTACCTTGTATAACCTTACTAATAATTTGATCTCACCCTTTTAAATGTTTCCTTTCCCTAGGTCATGAAGAAGGGTATTAAGTAAGCTATTTCAGAAAGGATTATAGTTGTGAAGAAATAAGTGAAAGAAAATGTAAATGTATTCCGATCCAGTTGTTTATGCTTCCCAGTTTTAAAGACACTACAACTATACGGTCTTGTTATGGATTTATTATATGTTGTAATGAATTTACATCAATTTTGACGTAATATCAATGTATGTAATGTATGGTTTATTATACCATATGTCACATAGTTTATCCTTATGTGACCAAGAATTTATAATTTAGTTTAACTTCATAGTAACTGTATGTATGTGTCAAATATTTTTAGTTCATGCTATGATGAACTTAGTCTTATAAAGTTTAGATTCCATCCAAAATGAAATGGAATAAGAAAGAATACAAGCATTAATACATCCAATAACCCTATTAGTTGTGAGAGAAATTGGTGAAATATTCCATATCCTTAAATTCATATGTTAATAATGATTCTTTGATGATTAGATGGTCCAATGTCACATCATTAATTTTTTTAATGAAGTTAATGGTGTAAATTTACTCTAGGACCAAAATTTACCCTTATAACAAGCTATGAGTTATTATGTTATTCATAAAAAATTCCTAGTAGTTTACCTTCAGGAATAAAAACATCCCCAAGTAATAAGATAGTAGGAATTTTGCTATTCACCTATGAATCCTAGTGGTTTATTTTTAGATCATTTAGTCCATATTAACAATTGGATACAAGGGGTAACCAAGAGAACATGGGATCAATGTTCATTAAATTCCAAGAGAATATGAAAACAAGGAATTGGCAGGCACATACAAGAAAAGAGGGAATAAAGTTTGATTTGTGGAAAATTGGGGGTTTCCAAAGGGATTTAGAAACTTAAATTAATTGGGAATTCACAGAATATTTACACCCTAAAATGAAAGGGTACAAGAATGTGATGTTATAATATTTCTTTGATAATGAGTATTATTCCTAGATGAGTAATATCAATGGCATCCGAATTTGCTACAAAAGTCGGGTTATGGAAAATTTAAATCAGAGCCCAAGAATATCCGAGCCAATTGGAGGTGGATACCAGTGGGTACATGTCAACCATTAATAATGGTGGAGTCACATAATAAAAATAGTTGGTAAACTCGTTCCAAGATTAAAGTGTGACCTCTACTCTATGACCAAAAAGTCCCCTAGTTACAAGATATTAGGCATTGTGTTGTCCTACAGTGAAGACACAAGTGGTTGTCATATGTGGTCCCTTATGAGGATTTTCTTCTTACACCAGGATGGGGGAATTTCATCTTTTTCAACATAGATTCAGAACATGTACAATAAATTTTCAATATATTGTTGTCCTAGATTGAGGAAGAAGGAAACCTAATCGATGAGGTTTCAATTTATAGTTCAAGTGATACTACATTGTTTTCGTGTATAATTATTTTATAAAACTCAAGATGAATTGGTAAACTCATATACTGAAAATACTCTAATGAATTTCTTTCTCATACATAGTGTGTGTGTGTGGGGGGGGGGGGGGGGGGGGGTTAAGGACCCATAGTAAGAGCATGTCGTAAAATTTAGTGTCACACATATTTGGACATAAGTTTCCTACTCTTTAATGTCTATCAGTGAGGAAACAATTCATTTAATTTAAGGTCATGTGGAAAGAACATGGAGTTCCATGATATTTAATGTATTTCTTTCATGACTTATATTTTTGTTATTTTTAAATTCTTTATGCCAAATATTTTCTCTCATGGAGGTAGCTACACAAATACTTATTACGAACCCCCATGATGGTGGGAGAATAATGCATTCCCTATCCATTAGGACCAATGAGTAAGCCCCATTAAAATAGACATTATGTATTATGTAATTATATTCCAAATTGGTTTTTAGTTTAGGTAATTTATTATCTATTATCATAGGGGTTCTAAGAACCTGTACCAATTCTCCTCAGAGGAATGAGCAATGTGAACATTTTTGTTGAAGGCCTACACAATCCTATTCTGGTGGAGTTCAAGGTTTTACAGTGTACACAACCTTTTCTCATCAAGTCATTCCAACTCATCCATATACTTCTATGATTGTTTTTCATTTGGTAGTTTTCCACAAATATCTATTAAAAGTGATAAAAAATAGACATCAATGAGTAAAATTTCCTATGTTTAATAAACTAATGAACATGGGGTTTCTTGCATGGCAGTGTAAGTGGTGGTATGGTAGGACCATAAAAAATCTTGGAGCTTTTTTGACAATACCCCTTGTATTTTCCACTATTTTCCAAAGTATGTTTGATATAATCATATTGAAGTACTATATAATTCCATTTTACACTGTATGATAGTGAAAAAAATGGTTATACCTAATGTTATATTCTTCATATAGTCTATTAATCATAGAATAACAAATGTTGGTTCAATTTTCCATCAATATTATGTAAAGGACACCAACAATGGTGATTATATTATAATTCAAGAATTTTATGATACTATTTTCCCAAAATTCATTAAGTGGTATGACCTTGTCCTAGATGAGAAATAATTTGGTAGTAGTAATGATGTACATTAACTATATAACTATATCTTGGAGGTATGTACAAAAAATTTCCAATAATCAAAATGAAAATGGAAAGGAGTAAGAACTAGTTTGAAATAAATATGGGGATTGGGGGATAAAGATTACATGGATCTAACATGCATGTCACTTCCTAGTGAATTCTATATAGTATTGAATCATTGTCTTATATTAGTAACTAATCCTCCTAATTTTGTGTGAGAGCCTTGTTCTAGACTGGTGACCACTATAGGAGTCCGCATGGACTTCCTTCATGATGACAGGAGTCTCTCCTTCTGCAATTCATATGAGGAAGACTCGATCAAAACCTTATTTATAGAGGTATTTATTCTAATTTTTCTAGCTATGAAGGGTGATGTCTTACACTTGATATTATATCTTCTCCATTTTTTCTCAATCCTACAACAAGTTCTCTTTTTGGAGGTAATATATTACCAGATCCATCCATCTAGGGGTGGATTCCATCACATTTTTCTTTGGGAAGAATTTATTTGATTAATTTCCTCTGCTTCATAGATGATAACTGGTGAGACTAACATTAAAAGTGTGATAAGGAAGAATACCTCATCCCGATCGAGATTTTCTAGAACTATAGATTCCTTAGTCTTTCCATCGGCTCAACCATTCTGTGATCAAGGCACATGATGCAGTGTTGTTTTAAATTGGAACACTAACACCGGTAATCTCACAAAACCAACGAGATGTGTAATTATTACTTCTTAATGGTATATGCACCATTTATATTTTGATAAATTTCTATGAATCAAATTTTACATTAAATTATTCTATTTACCATTGCAATCCTTTCTCCAATCCTAGGGCCTGATATTCCTCCTCATTATTATTTAAGTCATCAGAAAGTGGGAATGAGTAGTGAAAATTACCATTCCGTAGAATGAAATAAAACCCCTAAACAAACTTGGTTGAGAATTAGGTTTTCCATTTTCTTCTCATTCATAAATTGGGAGGCCCCATAAAAATAAATTTCGCTCATTCAGTGGGGTTCATGGGAATAAAACATTTCTTCATCTAAAGGTTTGGTGTCCACTATTAAACTCTTCAGGGAAGGGTTTACCATCAGAAAATAAACCAATACCTTCCCATTAACTACCTTTTATGACTTGAATTGGGTGTAATACTATTGTAGAATACATGTGCATCATGATAATATCCCAATTAGTATATAGTGATTGAAAATATAATCGAACAGTTTTATATGATAGACTTAGTATACTCCATGATGCTTCAAGTAATGTGTCATCTTTTATACAGTGAAGATGAGCGTAGGTTATTTTTTCTTGACATCAGAATATAGATTCTAAGAATCTAGCATCATTTTAATGAGATAGTAGAGACTATTTTAATTCTTTATATCATTATTTATCATGTGGATTTCACTAAATTATCATTCAATGGTGTCACATATAAGATAAGTGGATTCCCTTTTGCTTGAAGTATTTAGACTGGTTGATTCAACATTCAATTATTGAGGTTCTTAAAATCATTTTTGAAGTCCTTAACCGATCATTATAAAACTCACTTCGTCATTAACTTAGTGAAGGAGAGACATATTCCATCTATTTTATATATAAAACATAAAATATAAGATATTTTTCCCTGGATCCGTCTCAAATTTTAAAAAATTCCAAGTAAGATTCATTTCCAGGATTTCACTAGCTTTTTTGAGGTCAACCTTAATGTCATAGTAGCATAGCACAATGATGAGGAATTTCCCTTACGTTATTCCAAAATCACACTTTAGATGATTCATCATCAAATACTGATACTAAAATTTATTAAAAATTAGCGATGTGGTCAAAACATTTTTAAGGGTTAACCACCAGGTCTTTAATGTCACACTATGCGATTCATCCTAGGAAGGGTTTAAATAAGTGATTCATGGAACATTGGTAAGTAATTTCAACATTACATAATCTGAAGAAAATGACCATCTAGAATAATATCCCATGTGTTAATATAAAGGAAGTGTATTCCCTATCATTAGGGGCTATATTGATATGGTAATACCCTAAACACCCATCCATAAAGGAAAGGTTTTGAATGATAGTTGTTTCATTGACTAATAGTTTTGTGATCGATACTGGGAAAACATCATTCAAGAAGTCTTGATTAAGGTACCTAAAATTGATATAAAACCTAATCTATAAATTATTTTTATTAATGGGGATGATTTTGGAAATCCATTTTGGGTACTTCACCTCTTGAAGAATGTTGTATTTGATCAATTTTCCATCATCAGATTATAATTTGGTAGTAAGAGAGAATTTCATTCTTCTAGACACCTAATTAAAATGTCAGTGGTCATATGGAAAGACTAATATATGAGTAGAAACATGTAGGTTTATCCTGGGAATATCTATATTAATCTAGGATAACAAATATCAATGCATCTATAGAAATGAAATATACATATTCTATTCCTCACAACACATGGAAGAACTAATCAATATAGGTTGTGGGTTTTCTATTGTTCCTAGGTTCCCCTATACGAGCTCATCAATAGTGGTAGAGGAACCTTCCTTAAACATGACATACATGTTCCTGAGGCCATCCTCTTTCTATCCATTCTCAATGTATTTGTATGAATCTCTATGAATGGTAGATAATTCATGGGAATCTATTTCCATGTCAAGGAATGAGAGGCCAAGAGAAGAGACATTGGCATCCAGAATTTCCAGAATCATTGTGGAGGGATTTCAGAGAAACATATCATCCATTATCTAACTATTCGGGGAAAGAGAGGTATATAAATCCTAAGTTATATGGAATATATTGGATGGATTCTTAATTTCTTCTATTGGTGTGAAGGAATTTATAGATCCCCATAGAGTGTTATTCTATATATCCTTTGAATAATCCACTTTATCTGGCATAATTTTTATAACATTGACATGTTCCTGTGATTTTCTTGGTTCATAAAAACTTTTCAGGATTGAGTTTACTACCCTAATCAGACTTATGGGCACTATATAATCACTGTTAAGCATACTCAAAGGTTTTACAAGGTTGGTTACCAAGTTGTTGGGAGCGGAAACTTTCATTTCACCCTCTATCATCTGCGGGTTTCCCTCCCTCTTATATATAACTTACTCAACATTTTAGTATTCATAATATTAATGGTGGGAAATATCACTATGTAATTTTCCAACCTTTCTATTAAAGGGGTATTTTAAACAATGATGAAAATTTAATGGTACTGCCACATGGCTACGAAGACAAGGTCTTCCAAGAAAGATATTGTATACTATTTTTGACATGATTACCATGAACTGAAAATTATACATAAGGTACCCAAATCAAGGTCTAAGATTGATCTTTCCAAGGTGATTTTTCTTACTTTATACCCTTGAATGGATATATTCATTAGACAAAAATCCTCCTCACTATATTCCTATAGTTGGAGGTTTCAGACTGAGAGGAGGATGATACTATAACTATTTATAACCAAATACCATTAGATGCTGACATTATTAATCATTCGTAAAGAAATGGATTTTATATTTCACTAAATAGATTCCTACCAATATTCCTTAGTATATGAGATGGTGGTATGTCATTCTTCTAGAGTTGGGTCCAACTGATAAACCTCAAATATGATGAATTTCTCCTCAATCTCCTAGGGAATCTATAGGGATTTGATAAGAAAACCTTGAGATATTTTTAAATATAGAAATAATCCATGATAGAAGTTTGTCTAGGACTTATAAAAACTATTTTAGAATCTCATATTTCTAAGACATAGGTATGCGCCTCCCAATGGTGTTTTACTCATAAGAATGTATATTTCAAGATGAAGTGTTTCAATTAGACAGACATGATTCTTTGGTGGAGGTTGAGGGGGAATCTTTTTTCTAATGGTGTAGGTTACACTATACTCCACCTTTATTTGGGATGGTCAAATAGTTTTACCCTTATCTTTCAATCATCTAAAACAATTGGGTTCTAATGACCATTGAGAGAATCTGAGGAACCACCGTTCCCCTTTCAAGATTTTTATAGAGCTCATCCATGGGTCTCACCTACATATATAAGTTTTATGGGGATGTGGTTGGGATATTGTGTTCATCCATGACTGCAATGTCCCTTGTTCCATCATATTTATTAGCCTAAAACTATGACTCCCCAGTTATGTTTACAGAACTCATACACAAGGGTGTAATCATCTACAAGAAAAATGGTATTCTAAGTGAATAACATTAACAAGGATGAATGTGATCTATTCATTCAATGAGGATTCTATTTGATGGTACTGTTCCCATACTCCAAATATTAATCAATCAAAATATTAAAGATGAAGAACCATTGTAGTAGTTGACTAAGTCTTGTTTCGTTACACCTTTTCATGAATTTTACAGTTACATATGGCTCAGGGAGGCATATTCAATGGTTCTTAATTGGATATTAGGATCAAGAATTATTTAAAAATATATGATCTCAGGTTTCCAAGAACTCAATCTACTGTCTTTTGATTCATCTAGTTATCATACATCCATTAATGTCTATTTGGAACCACATTCAATTCACCCTCTCCTTCCAGTTGGGTGGTGGTCACACAAGTCACATGTGATGGAGCTTTTCCTAGTATCACATTTCCAGAATCAACCATTACTTGGATGAAGTATTTGAAAAAAAATAAATCCTAGATTTTTTCTCTGAGTCTCCAATGAAAGGGACAATAGTTGGGGAGGTCATTTTTCCTGACCACACTAGGTTTCCTAGGATCCAATAACTTGAGGGGATTATTTTCCATGGATATTTTAAAATAACAAGGATCCTATCAATTTAAAATAGAACACAATTTTTTATTATTTTCCTCCGATCATGGGTGTCTCGGATTTGTTTTACCTTCGATAGAGGGAGGATTTTCTAGTGCTACTTCTTGAAGGGAGTCACTAGGTGAGTCCGTGCCTACCTAGAAACTCTAACGACCACCATTACTGGTTTGAGGGTGACATAAGTAGTCTATCTCTACCAAGTTCTTTTCTCTATACCATGGGTGCAACCAAGATTCATTCTAAGCTCACCTAATAAAATCTTCTAAGTACTCTACTATTTATAGGGACACGTGAAATACACCTGGATATTTCACCAGGATTAAAGGTGTTTTTATCACTTAATGGATGTTCTCAATATAATGTTCCAAGAATTGATCTTATAAGGTTGGGATACTGAGCTAGTATGTTATCCCCTTCCATATTTAGGTAAAGTTGTGTACCCCATAATTTTTGCACTATTTTATATTTTGGAGGATGATCATCATCATTTTCCTTAGTGTGGTGATTAATTATTAATGTAATTGAAGACAAAGGTATTCCAAGACTATTCAAGATCCCGTTGGAAGGATATGATTACTAAAGAAAGATTGGCCCACCAAAATCTCTATAATTCAACTCATATTTTCAACACTTTTTGGTCTTTCCAAGTCATCATGGGACCATATCGGGAGACAAAGTTAGTGAGGTGATGTTATGGATACCCCATTCCAACGAAGGTTGAAAATATAGGATTGATAAAATTGGGTGGGAGAAAAGTGTTTTCTATCTACTCTAGATATGGATTCCTCTCAATCAATACAGGGGTGCACTTCCCCTTTCTGGGTTCCATCCAAGAGGATAGAGTCTCAATAATATGTAGGAGTTATAAAGGTACCACTGTCTGGACCACCTACTGAGCATGAGTAGTGGGTGAGACTTGGAATGGTTTCACCACCTTCATATAATAATAAATTTCAATTCATATTGGGTTCAAGTGATCAACCCAATAAAGAGTTGGATGTCGCTCTAAAAGAGGAATGTTATGATCATCCAAAACATACTCATTTATATAAAACTTTTTTATAGATATAGAGCCTACCTGATGTCCAAATTCCATACTTATAGGCATATTAATTCCCCCCAAATGGTTGAGAGTAGGTATTTTAGTTTCTTCTTTAAGGTGGTACATAGTTGGAATATTTCCCCTGAGTAATTACACATTCATCCATTTGGGATCATGTATATTTCATTCATATTGGGCTAGCCATTTATCCATGGAAGGTATTTTGGACATTCTACGAAGTTAGAGGTATACAATCCCACATTTTCCTTTATCCTTAGGGTAATGTTGTTGAGGAGGTCACAACTCTTTATTTGATGGTACTAGGTTTTGGTCCCTCCTTGGATTCTATGTACGTATAGATTTAGTTAATGCATCAACATAACCTACTTATATTGGTATTTTTTCTTCATTGCAACCCTCTATGTTTGCATCTAATTCTGCATCATTTTCTAGATTCATGGTGAAAAAGTTTATTGAGGTATACTGTGCAATATGAGTCTTCCCATAATTGACTAAATATTAGGGAATATTGGTGAAAACATTTCCCCTTTGAGATTAAAATGGTTGTCCTACCCTAGACCTTGGTCTTATTGGGCCATCATGGATTATGATCCTTTCATTGTTTGACTATATTTACCAATCATTCATCCTATTATATCTTGTGTATAGTGACCATGAGTTACTTTCTAATCATGCTTTCCAAGGAGTTCCTAAATTAAAGTGGTGTGTCTCACAGTGGGAGGAACAACTAGGATACATTAAGTTGGTATTCACATTATAACCTATAAAAGACTAATTTCCAATGAGATAGTGATAAAAATTAGCCCATCCCTATGGGATGGAGTGGATTTAAGAATATAATTCGTTCTATTTAATCATGATGTTGAGGATCCAATGTCTCATGGAGTGGTAATTTATATAAAAATTTCCCTAGTACAGTGGTATGGGATTGATTTAGAGACATCACCAATTTTTTGGGGACCCTATTGGGGTTTTATAACCCCAATGGTGGAGGTAGTGATAAGAATACCACTAGCCTTGTGAGTTGGGTTCTATCCTCGATGAATTCCATTGTGATTTATAGTATTTGGTATAATTTCATTAGGAAACATGTTGGGTGTAGTGGCTGCTTGTGATGGGAGTCAATTACTATAGGGAGCTATGTGGTAGTCCATGAATTCAACTTCTATGTTTAAGATATATTTCAATTTTATTTATAGGCCTAATTTAGGGGCCCATTGGAGGCCATCAATCTCTATTCCTAGAGTTTTTTCATTCTAAATGATGGGGATATTCTTTGGTTTGACCAACTAGCCCATTCATTACTCGTTATTATGATATTGCATATGGTTATGAAATTTAAGATACTGAATTTGGGGATATTTTCTATAAGGGTGACATATTGAAGTGAAAGGCTCCATACTCACCCCATACTATAATATAAATATATTGTGGGGCTTAATTAATTATTTTTTTGATAGCTTCAATGCTATGGAGGCTATCATGTTATAAGATTTAGTTGTGCCTTTACGATCTTTGGTCCCATGCCATAGAGAAAGTGACCAAATCTGTCTAAAAGTAGGGAATGTTTATGGCCAAAAGGTAAACCTCATATCCCTAATAAGATAGGTCTCCATCCTTTAAACATTTAATGATTTCCCATATATTTGGTGTAAGTAAGGCATGCTATCTTCTTTTATCTCGTCTTTGAATTATTGTGAAATGTAGTAATGGGGAAAAATATTTTGGGGAGGTTGTTTCTAGCAAGATCCCTCCATATATCCATGTCATCCTTTTCTTATTTAGGGGAATATTCATTGACCTGGTCAGACTACATAGGTTCCTTCTTTAGGACTCCTACTGACCAAGTCGAGGTGTTACTGATAGTTGATGGGGAATTATATATGGTTGAACTTGATGTCTCTATAACCTCTCTATATGAAGGTGTTCTGATATGGTTAGGATTTAGTTATTTGGGATATATATCACTGAAGGGTGGTTTTCCAAAGGGGTTGTGAGGGGAAGGGTCCCTGTAATCCATCATTAAAATAAAATGCAGAGAACTGTCATAGTAGAAATCACTTTTGGATTCAGATGAAGAGTCAAGAGATCCTTGGAGTGTTTTACATACATATCATAAAACCTCGAGGGAACTAACATTGAGAAGAGTTAAAAAGTTAGAATATTATGACCTATCTTTTGGGGTTGAGTAGGAATATGAGCCTGATGCATGTCAACCCCTAGATTATGTTGAAGGACATCTGTTGTTATGGAAATTTAATCCCACTATCGAGAATCTACTAGAGTATGCTGATGAGATATTACTTTTCTGGTGGTTATATAATCATTCCAATGGGTGGTTGATAGAATATAGAGATTAAACCTAGTAGAAGTAGGGGGTATAATCCATGTTAGAATATGCATGCCCAGATAAAACATCCTAATTGACCTCTAAAACTGGAGAAGGGACATATGACTCCTCCTATGTAGCCTTTGAAGGATGATGGTTCAATATTTCATTTACGGGAGTAGGAATATGTTCTTGGATCTAATAATTTATTGGAATATACCTACCAACTTCATCAACGTGGATTTGAGAAACCCCTAAGGTAATTTCCAAACTATAGAAACAGATCTTGACTGGAATGGGGATTTGGACCTGATTTTAGTTGGATATTAGAATGTACTCCTATATTTGTTCTATAGGAATATATTCTACTCATATGATGATTTAAAAACAAGGTTTAGAAACCTTAGTTAGAATAGGATCAATATCCTAGACCTATGCCTTTTCCATTTTCATAATATGCCAATAATCCACCTGTTTGAGAGTATGAACATTTGCTTTCTACGAAGTAGTAAATTATCCATATTGATAGTGGTGGTATGATACTATGAATATCAGTATAATTATATGTTCCCATAAATGTATCATTTTTGGAATATTTCTATAAAGCTCACCCATCACAACCAAAATCTTATGGCATTTTAGAAGAGTTTATACAAGTACAGAGGACAAGATATTCTCGTTTACCAGGACATGCCAACAAATGTATTAAAATGAATTGATGATATATTCCCACCCCTATCATCCTTGTTACATTATAATATAGTAATGAAATAAATTTTTGGGGTGAAGGATATGTTCCTCCCCCATGTTTTCTCTTGAGATGTGCAGGAAGGCTTAGTTTTGGTGAGCAAGGATATGATCATGCTTGTTGGATACCACTAGAATATGCTAGAAGGATTAAAAAATAGATACGGGTATATGAGTCCACTATATTTAGTCTACATATTTCTACTCATAGAATGATATACTTGGTGCTTTGTTATGAGTGTCCAGGGTGGAAACCTTTTAGGTAGTGCCCTCAGTAGGAGACTAAGGGGTCTTGGACGGATGGTGCTTGTAGTGGATATTAGTAGGATCTATCATTTGTGGTTATTAAACTATGATGGAGATTTATTCAACCTCTCAATTAAACTTTCTAAGTAAAGGAAGGTACTGATGGTCAAACCTTGGGGAAAATCATCATATTTAGTTATTAGTGGTGATAGGAATTACTAGTTTCACCATAGCTTAACCCGAGTGAGGTGGAATTATGAAATTTATTGTATAGAGACCCTTTCATGTGGCATTGAGTGTAAGGATCATAATATGTTGGCGGTACTCTTTGAACATCATGTTTTTGACCCAATGATAGAGGAATTGAGTGGGTTTCATTTATTTATAACCTATGGTGGATGTTGACACAATTGAGGTTCCATGACATTTTTTAACTATGTATTGGCTTCAAGTTAGGGAGATTATTTTGAGTATGGTATCTATAATTACATGTACAGTAATAAAATGGGTCTCTAATTGGTGGAACATTTCATGAATGACCCATTATTAAATATTTTGTCTCATCCCAAGGGAAAAAGGTTAAATTTAATTACTGAAAGATTCATGTTGGGTTCCCAATTTTTTTTCTTGATAAAAAGTGGACATAATGATATATAATTGATTGTGAATAATTTATTCTATTACAATATAATTTCACATCAGGTTCACCAATTTTACTTCTTAATGGAAACTCTTATTTTCTCTAATGTCAGTAAGGAGATTCATACATTCTTTCTAAATGAATATAGTCATTGTATATTATTTCAAATGATTCTTAGGAACTCTGGTCAGTTGATAAGATGGGCGGCTAGGCCGATCAAACCCTTTGGAAGGTGATTATTACATACTCGAAGACTCTCTTATATTTTTAAGATATATATTTTTGAATCCTCCTTGAGCTCTGGTATGGAACTAGTTATCCTAAAAAATGATCAGGTGTTTAATACATATACATTCATTACTATATTATACTATAGATAAATCCAATATATATCAATGTTTCTCCATATAATTTACCATTATTTCATAATAATATGGGACTAATTGTAATTTATTGACATATAAATGGGTACTATAGAGTTTATCTCCATCTAGGGAGGCTGTTGGTATCTTGGTGTTGGGAGTGAACCCCTACGAGGCTTCCTATGTATCCCGTTAAATAGAAAATAATAAAAACCCACATAGTTTATTTTGAACCATGTCATGTAGTTTAACATCATGTGAAAAGGACATCCATGAGGAACTTTGAGCACTAGATATGGAGCTTTGGCCTAAGGAAGGTTACTAATGTATGTGGTATATAAAAATAATCCACTTCCTCATAGTTAAATTGTATTATTATGTTGTGAAAAGTAAAAAAAAATGGATTTTTATGTGACTTAAGTATATAAGGATTTCTTGAGATTCTTCAAAAGGGATGTGTCCCTTTGAGATAAAAATATATTTAATTAGACTTACATCTGTAATAAGGCCATATTGGGAGAATCCATATAATTTTATTGGTAAAATCATCACCGGTCCCTAAGTCAATATGAGTCTTTCTAGAAGTGAGAATCAATAGATAGTGAAAGATTAGAAACATCACATGAGGGAAAATTTTTATGGGGTTATATGCTAAAGTTACTCTAGTGTTTTTGAGGTATTATATCAAATATAAATGAGTGTATGGTTAAGATATTTGGAATATGGAATAAATCATATGTATCTTATTTATAGCAACTATCAGAGTCCTCATAGTTTAGTTGCATTCCTAACTCATTGGTGGAATAATAAGGATGGTAAACTAATAGGTGGATATGAATCCTATGATTTTGAGTAAGTGTAATGTTAAGGGAATTACACCAAGGTGGATTACCATGGAAAATATGATTCTTTATTCTCTGAAAAAACAAAGGAACACATATTCATTCATTATTGTCTAATGAACAATGAGAGATGATGAACATTAAAGGTCTATCGAATTGGATTTTATGGAAAAATGGTATGTTTAAGTGAATAAAAAAATTTTGTTGCATGAATTCATTACCCTGGTTTAGAATGGAAACCACCTAGATGAATTTATCCACCAAATTCACATGGTTGGAGATTCACATGGTTTGAGGGAACATGCCGATGTGTGTCTTCCTGATAAGGATAACATGTCTCTAGGTGTCTACCTAAAATGTATGACATGTCTAAAGTGGCCTTCTAGACAAGGTTGAAATTCTTTAGGGGCCTTCACATGATCCATGAAATGATCATGCGAGCCATATGATCTGTTTGACTTGTCCATGAGTATTTCTTTTGATCCACTTGACATGTCCAAGGGTGTCTTCCTACTAAAGATGAAATATCTCATGGCTAATCATGATACATGAACTTATTACATGAACTAAATAATCCATATATCCTATTCGAGGGTCTATCATGTGATTCTTATAACATTAATAGGGGTATTTATGTGACCTATATGACATGTTTGGGGGTCTTCATGTAATAAATAAACTGATCATGTGGACTGCACAATCCATCTAACATGTCAAAGGGTCTGTCACATGATATGAGGTTTTCTACCTGACAAGTATGAAATTTCCAAGGACCAAACAGTGATCAATGAATTGATCACATGAACCATGAGAACCCTTCAATTGAAAACATACTATAAGGACCATGCCATAAAATATTACATAATATTTAATTAAATGAATAATTTACATTGAGGATCTTTTTAGGTTTAGAGTTTTAGAGAGTTAGTCCATAACTATTACATTTCAAAAATATTACAAAGTATATACTTCTACCCAGTATCCATTTTTTTAAAAAACATGAACTCTTCAAAAAAAAAATTCATGTCTAGTTCCATGTTTAAGACAACATGAATTTTCCATGATCCCATCCTTGAGCCTATTCCACATTACGTCATGTGAAAACATTTTGAAAACATGGGATGAGAATAAAAACCTCAATAAGGGATACACAAAGAAGTAAATCTGTTAGTTTTTCAAAACAACAATTAAACCATGAATACTTTAAAATAAGTAATACTTTTCACCTTTATGATGTAGTAAATACTCTTCACTGAATAAATGATCATTACTTACCATTTTGTAACCAAAATATTTCCATAAAACCCATATAAAGAACACATAACTTATAAAGGTAACTTGGGACATAAACATACTTAAATGTAATTACCATATGGTTAAATTCCACACATATCACTAAATGGAATAGCCATACGGCCGACTTCCATACCCAATGCATTGGAGGTTATAACATAACCACCCATCCTGGTATTCATGGCACCAGCCGTCATATGGTTTATCATGTAACCACCTGTCGAATGTCCAAGTACCATCATAACACATAAAATATTTCTAATATAAATATTTCACCAATAACATTTCATTTGAAATCGCAAGAAGTAATTTCAATATATTGAAATAATCAATCCTTTTTCAGAAAACCATTTAAAACAAGGTTTTTTGAATCAAAGTGTCCCATACCACTTTGAAGATTTTATTGGAATTATAATTTAAAAACATTAATGTCCATATAAATAAATAGTCAAAACCATTTTTAAAACATGGACATTAAAGATAAATATTTAGAATGATAAATCTCTAAAACATTTAAAAATTATATTTTTGTTAAAGAGTTTTTAAAAAATGAGAGACTCTTGAATACAAATAATTGTGGAATAAAATTTATCAGAACTTTATAATATCCTGAGAATAAAGGGATTCATGATATAATATATCAAAGGAAAGTATATACACCATATAAGAGTGGATTTGGTGCATAACCAAAAAGAAGTCTAAATGGAAATGTAAATTGAGATGAAATCCCTTATAAATATGGTATCCTTAAATTAATGGTAAATCAATCTCATAATTATGTGTGACTAATATTAATACACCCAATAATTACAAGTTAAACCCAAAGAATTGAAATTGGGTTAAGAATATCCCTTGCAAAAAATTCGACAACCTAACGACGTCACATTACAATTCAGAAACTGAGTTGATGAGAGAGAAAAGGGTATCCCATCACTTGGACATAAAATTACAGCAATAATGATATAGAAGAACATATCCCAACCCAAGAATATTTGAATTAAAAGACATAACAAAAATAATCCTTTTAAAAGAGAGGGTGAAAGGTTCCCTTACTGATTTAGTAACTTACGAAACATACACCACATGAAAGAATGATCATAAAATGAAGATGTAAATACCCATAAATTAAAGTATCTTACACAAATAATTCAATCATGGTCGTTACATACACTACCCAAAACAAAGTATTGGAAAATATATCATGAATCTCATGAGGATAAAAAGTGAGATGAAAACCCCTTACAACATTGTAATCAATCGAGTAGTATGACCCAAAAGTAATAACCACAAAATGAATCAACGAATACCAGGAATATAATGATATTAATGATAAAATATATCAAAAGGAAGTACACAATACACCACATGCAATAAATAAGTGGTGAACAATGGAAATCTTATGAAATTAAAGGTGAGATAAGAAATCCCTTACAAAAATTCGGCAGCCTAATAGCACCACTAAAAATTTCTTAAAATGAATTGATGAGAGTAAGAGGGGGTCTCTCATCATAGGAAAATACAAATTACAGTATGGAGAATATAAAAGAACATCCTCCAACATAATAACATTGAGCATAAAATAAATGACATAAAAGAGAGTACTTGAAAAGAAAGAGAGAGGTCGAATCCCTTACCTCGTGTCCAACTTGACTCGATCGTTCTTTAATCTCCTAAATAATAAAATAAAGTTAATTTATACTTGATTAAGAACCTTTTTAAATTTTATTAATACTTTTATATCACTTATTAACATGTTATAAACATTCTGTAATCATTTAAGTTAATAACGTCCATTTTGTCGATATTTGGTACTGGAGTCAAAAATGGACTTCTTATAATCACATGTTGTTCATGTGGTCAATGGATCATTATATCCAGAATGCTATTCATTATTTGGATATCATATATATCATATATATCTAGTATATTCATTTTTTATAATAGTACATAACATTTAGAGGTAAGAAATAAAATGCACCGTTCATGGAGACGGTAAGCCGTACTTACGCATGAACGCTACTTTAATTTCTATTTCTTATTTTAATGGAATGAAAACAGAATGATACATAGGTATATTATAATTACATTATAATATCATATATAATATCCTTAACTCCATCCTTTATACATCCCACACAAGGCATTAATGAATCAAATCACTTTAAGGGGGCGGTAGTCCGCACTTCCTCAAATGAGATTATCGTATTTACCCACTATGGAAACCATAAAGGCCTAATATAAATGGAAAATACAGAAGAATAAATAAAAAATAAAAATAATTTATATAATATATAAATAAAGTGTTATCATAATGGCCACTGTGAGAGGTGGTAGGAGAAAATCGAACAATCATCATTTCATGAGGCGTTAGTTTTCCATCCACAAAAACATTATATTCTTCATCCATTAGATAGAGGTGTGTGTAAGTGTAGATAAAATAAATCTCAAAAAAACATCATAGTATATTGAGGATACTGATTTTGTTACAAAATAAATTAATAAAAAGAGTTTAGGCATTGGAGAAGTAAAATTATAGAAAACAATTTAAGAGAAACTGTTACCTTTAATTTGGGTAACTTCCTTTGGTTTGATCCAAAAGGACTTCTTGAAGTGCATTCTGCCTAAGTTAAGGCTTCTAGGGGGAGTATAGGGATGTAGGGAGATTAATTGGGCAGAGTTTGGACGATCTAAATGGCTTGAGAGGTGTAAGGAATTGGTTAGAATTGGTCTCCTTTTAGAAGGGGGAGGAGGGGCTCTTTAAAAAAGTGTGAAACTATTATTTTATTATATAATTATATTCGGTTTATAATGGTCCAAAAATCATTACATATTAATATAAGATGACTCATGGTCGAAATAAAATCATCCAATCAGAATTTGACATGTTTTGGATATTATTTTAATCATTATAATCCTATTTATTTAAATGATTTATTAATGAGGTAAATACTGCATCATTATTATGTCATAAATAATTTAATTTATTTATTGTCTAAAAATTATAAAAAAACACCATGATGTATGAAATATTTTTATATTTCCAATTAATATTTATAGTAAAAAATATGACATATATAACACCGTATAAAAATTAATTACTAAAAGTGTTTTGTTAATGTCGATTTTGTCTTTACATTAAATTAATTAATCTAAATTGTCATTATCACACCCAAGTGGCTCAATGGGGTCCATAAATGGACCCAAAGATGCCCATGGTAGTTAATGACTCAAAAAATAAGGTTTGGACAAGTGTTAAGGTAATTTTGAATTATTATAATATTCTTTTTACCTTGAATTAACTTATTTACCTTTAACTGCGGTAAATAAAAGTCAAAAGTTATTATTCACCAAAAAATATTTTCATCATAATGAACCACATTTTACTTCTTTATAACAACCATGTATGTCAGATTTTTGAAATTAAATTCATAGAAGTGGTAAAAGTATATTTAAATGAAAACGATAGTTTTTTTAACTACCACTAAGTGGTTTCACTATTCATCAAAAATTGATGTTTTTCAGAAAAATACCAAAAATTCAGCCTAATATATATTTTATATTAAAAATTCAAAAATTATGCCTATTTTTTCAAATTAAAAACATAGAAGTGGAATTAATTAATTTTAAAATTAATTCCCGTTATCAAAACAAATAGCGTGTTTTTAAGAAACAATAACTATCAAAATATTGATACTTGTTTATGTCCAATTTCAAAGTGAAATTAATTCCAATGACAAACATTGGATTAAATGGTTAAAATATATTATAATTACACATTAAAACCAATTAAAAAGATAATATAACCGTATAAATAAATTATATTAAAACATAGCTTTGAATTAAAATACAATATATACATTATTCATAAAAAATGAACTTTTTCAGAAAAATTAAAAAAATTTACATAGAGTAAATTTTTATGTCCAAATTCTAAAGAAGGATTTTATTTAGTCATATATAATGTATTAAAGTTACCAAACTATATTTAAATAGGGTTCTCCATTAAAAGGCGATAAATCAACCTTTTAATGTAAATTATGCTTAAAATTAGATTCATTCACATTTTAAGCCTCTAACATTTATTGGATAAATGTAATTACATTCAAAAAAATGTATAATCATATTGTATTTATTTTTGTTCATTCCCACCAATACAATGGCTAGGAGTTAATGACCATTTAAAAAAATAATATTATATTATTAGTGTGCAACGTAAGATTTCAAAGAAACCTGTTGTTGCGTATCGGGTACGCTATTGAACATAGCATCCCATTTAATGTAAAATTAATATTTAATTGACAAATATTAATAAATATGAAAAGTGTCTTATTATTTATTTATCTGGGATGTTATATCCTTCCCCCCCTTTTGGGAATTGCGTCCTTACAATTTTAAAACTGGGCTTGGAAACTTAATTAAAAGTCCCACATCAGAAAAGAGTCAATAAAACTATCACTTTAAAATAATGGAAGTGAAGTACAAAGGTCACATGAGATAATGCATACTAGGATTCCATGTAGGAACACATAGATATGAAAGAGAGAACAAACGGTCATGTTCTGATGGAGAGTGATAAAAAATGTGATTAGGAAAAAGTTAACCACCAGAAAATCACAAACATGTGATGGGTTCAACGGTTCTTGATTCCCCAGTAGGAAATGTTAACAGATTTTTTTTTATTTTAAGTTACTTTTCATTGAGGAATATAATTATGAGTATAACTAAAAACATAAGGAAACACAATTACTTTTCATGTAGACTTTTATCCTTCACTAGATTCCTAACACAGACTCATATTTTCTCCATACGATTAGTATTCAAGATGAATTGTTTATATTAAAAGTGCTATAATCAACTTTGAGAGAATCCAATAATCCAAAAAATATGAACTATATATTTCCCTTGTCTTTAGATATTAACTAAAACCAAATTTTTTAGTACAAGATCAGATAATCCCCAAAAAATATAAATTTTTACAGAAATAGAAACTAATCTTAATCTCCAAAATTTGTCTAACTAAACCCAAAGTTCAGCAAAGACCATTCAATAAACAATTGTCCCTATAATTCTTCAAAAGTAACCTAAACATTGATTATAACCCAAATATCTTAAGGATTTAATTACATAGACTTCCAAGATACTTCCTAACATTTATCTCCAAGTAACACCAGTTACTCATCAAGTCTCATATTGAAAAGTAATTAACCTAATCAAATATTCTCCATGATAGGTTAATCATTTTCATAAATAAATCAAATCATCATGTGTCCTTAATAAAAAAATATATTCTTCCAAACTAAAATTTCAACCATTATTCTACAATTGAAATCCCACAATATTTTATCTTTCTTAGGCATATAGTGTTTCCTCAAAAGAGAGAACATCTTCCACAACAACCTTTTATCACTTAATCACTAAATAATTTTTGAATACTAATTATATCCTTATGATAAAACATAAGTTCTAAAAATAAACATATTTTTTTCCATAAAAATATTTTACTAAAATAATAAGTCATACTAACCAAGGACTTCAAGTAGGATAGTGGTAGTCGATGCACCCTTGTCGCCCTTCGGTTGTGGGTTCGATTCTTGCAGCTTTGACAGATGCGATGGATTGTCACCCATCCTACGAGTTGTTCTTTTTATAAAACTAAAAAATAACCCTAACAAGTTTTAACCTCAATGGTTTCCTTATACGTCTCATTTTCATCCAAATTCATTATGATTTCAACATATTAATTCTTGAAGTCTTATTTCACCACCAAATGATAAAATAAAACAATCCCCAAAATGAAGAACATCATACCTCGATTATGGTGTCCATTTGGTTTCATCGTCATCTTGTTCATGTAGGTAGAAGGTCCATGCATTGCAACAATGATTTAGAGATCCTTCAAAATCATTTGCTTCCTCCATCCAAATACACCTTGTACAACATGGGTCATATGGGTGTTGACAGAAAAATAGTTTTGGAAAAAAATCATGTATGACATATAATTTCAAAAAATCTGATAAAACATGATTTCTATAAAACAGTCGAACCGAATTTGAGTTGAAACTTTCAATTAACAGTCCTTTTAAAATACCATAAGTTTGTGCTGAGAGACTATATTTTAAAATCAAATATAAATAGGTTGCGCAAGGGTCTCCTTCTTCAATACCTTTTTTAAAATCATAATATGATTCAAAATATTGTGATAAGGTAAAATATTTGAAAATTCCTTGAAAATATTTACCTTTCAGGAAAATATGAGATTATTGTGAAAATATGATTTTTCTAAATACAACCCATGATCCACAATGATATTGAGGTATAGTGGAGGTGTTTGATATCTCAAACAACAGCTTGCAAATGAGTTGTATTCTAGAAAAAGTTTCACAATCATCTCAACATGAATTTGTAATAATTATTTCAAGCATGCCATCAGGAACAGATAAGAATGTCGTTTGCGATCCTCCTCCTTCCATTTGTAACTGACATTCCTTGATCTGAAAAAGTTATAAAACACATATTTAACGGAAATAATAGATAGGGACTAACCATATGTCAAACAAAAATTCCTAATCCCTAAAGTTGTCAAAACCGACCTCTGATACCAACTACAAGGACCCGACCTTAAAACATTACATAATCTTGAATTAAATGAATAATTCACATTGAGGGTATTTTCAGGTTTAGAGTTTTAGAGAGTTAGGCTATAACTATTAAATTTAAAAAATATTAAAAAGTAGACACTTCTACACAGTATCCATTTAAAACAAAACATGAACTCTTGAAAAAAATTCAAGTCTAGTTCCATGTTTAAGATAGCGTGAATTTTCTGTGATCCCATCCTTGACCCTATTCCACATTATGTCCTTTGAAAATCATTTCAAAAACATGGTATGATCATAAAAAGCTCAGTAAGGGATACATAATGAAGTAAAACTGTTATTTTTTCAAAACAACAAGTAAACCATGAATACTTTAACATAAGTAATATGTTTCACCTTTATGAAGTAGTAAATACTCTTCACTGAATAAAAGATCATTAATTACCCTTTTGTAACCAAAATATTACCATAAAACCCATATAAAGAACAAATAACTTATAAAGGTACCTTGGGACATAAACATACTTAAATGGAATAACCATACGGTCGACTTACACACATATAACTAAATGGAATAGCCATACAGCTGACTTCCATACCCAATGCATTGGAGGTTATAACATAACCACCCGTCCTGGTATTCACGACACCAACCATCATATGGTTTATCATGTAACCACCCATTAAATTTCCAAGTACCATCACAACATATAAAATATTTCAAATATAAACATTTCACCAATAACATTTCATTTTCAATTACAAGAAGTAATTTCAAGATATTGAAATAATCAATCCATTTTCAAAAACCATTTAAAAAAGGATTTTTGAATCAAAATGTACCATACCACTTTGATGATTTTAATGTAATTATAATTTTAAAACATTAATGTCAATATAAATAAATAATCAAAACCATTTTTAAAACATGGACATTAATGATAAATATTTATAATTAAAAATCTTTAAAACATTTTTAAAAATGATATTTTTGTTAAAAAGGTTTTTAACAAAATGAGAGACTCTTGAATACAAATAATTGCGGAATAACATTTAATAAGAACTTTATAATATCATGAGAAAAAGCGATTCATGATATAATATGTCAAAGTATAGTATATACACCATATAAGAGTGGATTTAGTGCATAAAAAAATGAAGTCCTAATGGAAATGTAAATTGAGATGAAATCCCTTATAAAGATGGTATCCTTAAATTAAGGATAAATAAATCTCATAATTATGTGTGACAAATATAAATACACCCAATATAAGTGGATATTAATGGTAAAACAATAATAGGTCATTCACACATATTCATAGGATGACATATTCAATAAGTACAAGTTGAACCCAAAGAATTGAAATTGGGGTAAGAAGATCCCTTCAAAAATTTCGACAACCTAACGACATCACATTACAATTCAGAAATTGAGTTTATGAGAGATAAAAGGGTATCCCAACACTTGGAAATAAAATTTACAGCAATAAATATATAGAAGAACATATCCCAACAAAATAATATGTGAATTAAAAGACATAACAAAAAGAAGCCTTTTAAAAGAGAGGAGGGTGAAAGGTTCCCTCACTGATTTGGTAAATTACGAAACATACACTGCATGAAAAAAGAATCATACAATGAAGATGTAAATACCCATAAATTAAAGTATCTTAAACAAATAATACAATCATGGGAAGTACATAAACCACACAAAAGAAAGTAGTGGAAAATATAGCATGAATCTCATGGGGATAAAAAGTGAGATGAAAACCCCTTACCACGTTGTAATCAATCGAGTCGTATGGCCCAAAGTTAATAACCACCAAATGAATCATATAATACCATGAATATAATGATATTAATGATAATATATATCAAAAGGCAGTACAAAATACACCACATGCAATAAATAAGTGGCGAACAATGGAAATCTCACGAAATTAAAGGTGAGATAAAAAATCCCTTACAAAAATTCGGCAGCCTAATGGCGCCACTGAAAAATTCATAAAATGATCTGATGAGAGTAATAGGGGGTCTCTAATCATATTAAAATACAAATTAAATTATGGTTAATATAAAATAACATCCTCCAACATAAGAACATGGAGCATAAAAGAAATGACATAAAAGAGAGTACTTGAAAAGAAAGAGAGAGGTCAGATCCCTTACCTCATCTCCAACTTGACTCGATCATTCTTTAATCTCCTGAATAAAATACTAAAGTTAATTTATAATTTATTAAGAACATTTTTCAAGTTTATTATTACTATTATATCACTTATAACCATGTTATATACATTATGTAATCATTTAATTTAATAACGTCCATTTTGTCGATATTTGCTACTGGAGTAAAAATGGACTTCTTATAATCACATGTTGTTCATGTGGTCAATGGTTAATTATATCTAGAAATATATTAATGATTTGGATATCATATATATCATATATATCCTTTATATTCGTGTATTTATAATAGTGCATAACATTTAGAGGTAAGAAATGAAATGCACCGTTGATGGAGACGGTAAGCATACGTATGCATGAACACTACTTTCATTTCTATTTCTTATTTTAATGGAAATAAAAAAGAATAATACATAGGAATATTATAATTCCAGTATAATATCATATATAATATCATTAACTCCATCCTTTATACATCCCACATAAGGCATTAACGAATCAAATCACATTAAGGGGGCGGTAGTCCGTACTTCCTCAAATGATATTATCGTATTTACCCACTGTGGAAACCATAAAGGCATGATATAAATGAAAAATACAGAAGCATAAAGAAAACATAAGCATAATTTATATCATATATAAATAAATTGTTATCATAATGTCCTCCATGAGAGGCGGTAGGAGAAAATCGAACAATAATCATTTCGTGAGGTGTTAGTTTTCCATCCATAGAAACATTATGTTATTCATCCATTAGATGGAGGTGTGTGTAAGTGTAGTTAGAATAATTCTCATAAAAACATCATAGTATATAGATTATACTTATGTTGTTACAAAATAAAAGAATAAAAAGAGTTTAGGGGTTGGAGAAGAAAAATAAAAGAAAACAATTTAAGAGAAACCGTTACCTTTAATTTGGGTAACTTCCTTTGGTTTGAACCAAAATGACTTCTTTAAGTGCATTCTTCCTAAGGTAAGGCTTCTAGGGGGAGGATATGGATGTAGGGAGATTAATTGGGCAGAGTTTGGGTGAGAAAAATGTATTCATAGGTGTGAGGAATTGGTTAGAAGTGGTCTCCTTTTATAAGGGGGAGGAGGGGCTCTTTAGGAATGTGTGAAACTATTATTTTATTATATAATTATATCCGGTTTATAATGGTCCAAAAATAATTAAAGATGAAGATAATATGACTCATGGTAGAAATAAAATAATCCAATTATAATTTTACATGTTTTGGATATTATTTTAATCATTATAATCTTATTTATTTAAATGATTTATTAATGAGGTAAATACTGCATCAGTATTATGTAATAAATAATTTAATTTATATATTGTCTAGAAATTATAAAAAAACCATGATATAGGAAATAGTTTTATCTTAATAATTAATATTTATATTTGAAAATATGACTTATATAACACCGTATAAAAATTAATTACTAAAAGATATTTGTTAATGTCAATTTTATCTTTACATTAAATTAATTTATCTAAATTGTCATTATCAAAACCAAGTGGCTCAATGGGATCCCAAAATCGACCCAAAGATGCCCATGGTCGTCAATGACTCAACCAATAAGGTTTGGAAACGTGTTAATGTAATTTTGAATTATTATAATATTCTTTTTACCTTGAATTCACCTATTTACCTTTAACCGCGTTAAATAAAAGTCAAAAGTTACTATTCACCAAAAATTATTTTCATCTTAATGAACCACATTTTACTTCTTGATAAAAACAATGTATGTATTATTTTTTAAATTCAATTCATAGAAGTGGTAAAATTTCATTTAAATGAAAACGTTTGTTTTTTAACTACCACTATGTGGTTTCACTATTTATCAGAAATTGAAGTTTTTCAGAAAAATACCAAAAATTAAGCCTAAGTTATATTTTATATTCCAAATTAAAAAATGATGTATATTTTTCCAAATTCAAATCATATAAGTGGCATTAATTAATTTTAAAATTAATTCACGTTATCAAAACAAATAGCGTGTTTTTAAGAAACAATAACTATCAAAAGATTGATACTTGTTTATGTCCAATTTCAAATTGAAATTAATTCCAATGACCAACATTGGATTAAATGGAAATAATATATTCTAATTAAACTTTTAATCAAATTGAAAAGATAATCTAAACATATAAATAAATTAGATTAAAACATAGTTTTGAATTAAAATACAATATATACACTATTCATAAAAAATGAACTTTTTAGGAAAAATTCCAAAAATTTACCCAAAGTAAATTTTGATGTCCACATTCTAAAGAAGGATATTATTTAGTCATATAGATTGTATTAAAGTGACAAAAACTATATTTAAAGAGGGTTCTCCATTAAAAGGTGTAAATCGACCTTTTAATGTAAATTATGCTTAAAATTAGATTCATTCACATTTTAAGCCTCTAAAATTTATTGGATAAATGTAATTAAATTTAAGAAACATGTATAATCATATTTTATTTAGTTTTTTTCATTCCCGCCAATATAGCAGCTAGGATTTAATGACCATTTAAAATAATAATATTATATTATTAGTGTACAACGTAAGATTTCAATGAAACTTGTTGTTACGTATCGGGTATGATATCGAACATAACATTCTCTTTCATATAAAATTAATATTTAATTGAAAAATATTAATAAATATGAAAAGTATCTTATTCTTTATTAATCTGGGATGTTACACATCCTTACTCCCATCTCATAATTATCCAAGAATTTATAGCTTTCTTTGCATTAAGCCCATTATGTTTTTCCATCAGTTATCCATCAAGGGATAATGCGAGGAACAAAACATGCCTAGAGGCCTTCATGTGATCAAGAAAAAATTTCCGGAGGCTTTCACATGAGTAGAACGACTTTTAACAAGGACCCCATGTGATCAAGGGGCCATCTCCCAGGACACCATTTTATAACTTATTCCTTTTATTTTCCCTAAGTTACTCGCTAGACTTGGTAGGGGAAGTCTCTTATGATCGCATGATCCCTCCACTCCAAAAAATACACTCCCATATATATATATATATATATATATATATCTTAGTGTGTGTGTATGTTTTTTTTCTTCTATGGTGGGTTTCATAGGAATAATAACCTTTGAATGCATGCCACTTTTCATTTAGGAGAATCTATGTACTTCAAATTGTTTTAGTGGAACAAATGTTTTCATAAGTTGTTATTATCTTATGAACATTTCATGATTGACCAATTCATCATCAATGACATCCTATAATTATAGTACGATCTACAATGAAAAAAAGTTTAGTATGTTATTACCAGCCTTATTGAACCCATATTATGTCTGGTGTCATATTTATGAAAAATGGATTCACATGAAATTCAATATAAACATTTACAAAGGCCTTCACGTGATTAGGACACCATGTCTATATGCCTTTGTTTGATTAATATGACTTGTCATAGGGACTCTAGGTGATCTACCATACATAAAAAAGGTCCTTCACATGATTAGGACAACATTTTTATGATTCTTCATATGATCAATGAACTGGTCACTTGAACTCCATAACCCATCATGTGGAAAAACAAAACTCCATTCAGATATGTATTTTATCATTTACATATTTTCTCTTATGAAGACTTCGGTACTATCAATATAATTTACTCACATTGTCTTTAAGGGAACTTAATGATCAGTATAGTATGTTTAAAAGCATTGTTATGATCAAGGATGGCATGTTGAAGGGCTTTCACATGATCAGAATGGAATGTTCGAGGTCTTTTACGTGATCAATAAACTGATCATGTGAATTGCATAAGACCATTGTGTGAAAACATCAAAAATCTCTTCAAATATGGACTCAATAATTAATATATTTTATTAAATATATCACATTATTCTTCCAACATCATGTCTAAAATGGATTCACATGATCAATAGGCTAGTCACATAAATCTCTTGAACCCTTTTCATGATCCAGTTGCAATGGTGTTGATCGCCTGACTATAAGAATTTTTCGCCTAGTTAAATATAGATATCAAATTATATTGTGAAAATTTTCAAGGAAATATTTGTTGGGCTTCTTTTGATTCATCATTTTATTTTTTTTAAGTATTATATGGTTTTGAGTCCTACAAAGGTTCATGCGATTAGATGACACATCCATGTAATCTCTATGTAATCAAACTTCATACTTATTTTTTTTACAAAGTGATATGTGTTCTTCTGTTATATTATTATCTTAAAAGGTTCCAATGTTTATTTGGTGGGTGTCAAAAATGAAAATTGAAATTTCCACATCAATATTACATGAGATTTGAATTCCTTTATCTTTACATACACTTTCATTTTGTTCCTTCAATAACATATACAAAAACTGTATTTATGTGTCATCGCTTCCAAAATTAAATGGATATTGTAAATTAAATTTTATGAAACATCTATTTGAATCTTACATTTCATTTATATTTTCATAGATATGAAAAATTTAACTTTTCAATAAAACATTCCAAACTACCTCAACATTGAATTTTACATGTGAATCCTTTTAAAATTTTCAATATCAATTTTATTACCTAACTAAACAACATCAAAAAGAAAAATTTAATTCCATCCTTTATATTTTATTTTTAAATAACATTCATAATATTAAAATTTATATATTAGAAATAACTAAAAAATAATTTAAAATAATTATCATATCCAAAATATATAGTATGGGATTAAGAAACTAATTATTTTAATAATAAAAAATATCATTTCTTACGTTACTAATGAATTTAATATTTTATGATAATAAACAATTTTTTTCATAATGAAATGAAAAAATGGATAACTCTTGATGTGACCATGTAGATGTAACCACACAATAAATTCCATGTGACTTTATAAAAATCTATGTAATTGTAAATCAGATGATAAAATTTTCTCTATGTCTTAAAGTGAACACATGAAGAAATTAGCTGATTAAATGGAATTTTTATGTGATCATATGAAGGATGCAATCTATCTCAACAATAAATGAAGTGAATGGGTAAGGTGAAAGTGGTAAGTGACTGTGGAAGGTGATCATGCTAAGTTATAATTGAATATAACCATAAGAAAAAGCGACTATTATTAAGTGAAGTCCAAGTGACCATGACTAACATAAGTAGTGATGAATTTACGAATCTCTGATTGATATATGTTTGGATCATTTAATAGGGAGTTAGATAATTTATTCTTTACAGATCATACTAATGATTGAGAATATTTATTTATCAATATTCTTTAATTAATAATTAGAGAAGTTTTTATATTTATATATGTAGAGCTACTCATGGAAAAAGTTATTGTGAGTAGGGGAAAATAGTGACATAAAGATATCAAGAACTCTCACTAACATTCTACTTCACTAAATGCTTCCAGGACACTATATTTTTTGACCTCTTATTGAAACACTTAGTTGATGATTTTTACTGGATATATTTAATGATAATTGATCAACCCAAGTTGATTAGGTTGAGCTTCTTTAGAATATCTCTCTTCCCATATAATGCTCTCTCTATTTTTAGCTTACTTTTTAAGTTGTGTATTAATTAATCGATTTGTTCATTAGTACTTGGTAAAAAAATTTATTGAAGAGTATCTGATACTCAATATTTTAATATTTTACTCTTGGTATTGCATAAATAATTGTAGAAGAGTATGTGTGTCGTTTGGATTTCCATGTGTGTATTTGTTTATAATAACCCAATCCAGGTTGTGGATCAAGTGTATTGTTTAAAAAAATTCTTGGTAGTGGATTAATTCCAAGTGGAGAGGACTAGGTATCAATATGAGGATGAACCTCTTGTTTTAATCTGATATGTTTTTTCTTAGGTTTGTGTATTTTCGTTTCAAAATAAACCAATTTTAACTTTTAAAACCACTTAATAAAATAATACTATTACAATTAGGTTTAATTATTGTTTTATTTAGTGTTTAATGTGATTAGATCTATTTAATAATTTATTATAATTTTTAAAATTTATTTAAGTATTGTTTAATTAATCCTTTGAAAATATTTTGAAGATATTATATTATAAATATCTCTAATTTTTGTTAACTAGGAAATTTTTATAACCAGAGTATTAAGTTCTAAATATTTGTAATTTTTTTATTTGAAAGTCAATTCACCAATTTCTTGAGTCTTCCACTCCAACCAACATTTGGAATCATATAACTTTTTTCCATATCTTTCCCACTCTTTTTATCAAGATTATGTTTTAAATAAGAACTTTTTAATTTATATTTAATCTTTAATTTAAAATTATTGAGACCAAGTCTGAAGGTTATATTACTAAAAAACATCCTTATTTTAATTTTCAAAAATATTCTCAATAAAAAATAAAAATTATAATTCAGCTTGAAAGAATGGGTTTCAATATTTTTGGATCTATTGAAGATCAATATGAAAACCCCAAAATTCAAAAAAATAAATTTTTGGAGGATAATACTAATGATTCTAATGATATAATATAAAAAGAAAATGAATAATTTATTTTGATATATAGTAGTGGATGAATTAAATATAGTATTTTCATATATAATTGCTTATTAAATCTTGGATACCATTTCAATTTCTCATGGATGAACTTATAATGTATAAGAAATGTTATTAAATACATATACTATACAGTATTATACTTTATAAATGAAGAGTTATGAGTCTATTTTTGACATGTATCTTAGGTTAAATGATATCATAAATAATAAAATTTTACTTGGAAAAAATTTGAAGGAAATGTTCAGGTGACGAGGATCATAATATACATACTAGACTGATGGATATGCAATTTATTCTCTATCTAGGAAGCATGTAACACAAGTAAACTACTATTATTGTAATTTATTAGAAGGATGATGTTGAATGAAGAATAATTGAAGGTAATAAATTAAAAACAATGAACCTAATAGAAAAATATTTCTCATTCAAAGTATCATAATTGATTGAAAATGTAGTGAAAAAGAAGATAGCTCAAGTGGGGGTGAAGATGATCTTGACAGTGGTAAGGATGTGGCTTAGTTATCCAGAAGGATTAAATAGTTTAAAAAAATGAAGAAGTTATTTCAAAAGTCTAATTAGAGAGGAACATAACATAAAAAGGTATATTAGAGAAAAGAGTGGAAGAAGGATGATTCTACAAATGGGATTACATTTTATGAATGTAAAAGGGAAGTAAATATAAAATATGTTTTTGAAAAGATTAGATATAAAAATAAATACAAGAATTGGGATAAAAAAACTAAAAAAATCAATGAATCACACTTTTAGTTAAATTGAGGTCTTCTCTAGTGTCTCAGACTCTAGCCAATACGACATAATTTAAAAATGAAATCTATGCTTAATGGATACTACTTTTGAGTTACCATGTATTCCTTCAACTCATAGTTCTGATGATTCTGAAACTAAAAATATAGAATTAATAGAGTATTGTGCTATACTTTACGATATGATGTATGAATTAATAGATAAATACCAAAATTCAAAATTATTCATTTCTTATATAATGTAGATAAATCTGGTCTTAGTATATAAGATGAAATTAATTCAAATTTAAAGATGGAAAATAATGATTTGAAATTGGTAAACATACAACTTAAAAAGGATTTATAATAATTTTTTGATAGTTTATAGATGTTGAATATTATGCTAGGTAAATAAAAGAATTTTAAAATGTAAATATGGAATAAGGTATGGTTTTGGACAACATGGGAAGGTGCATAAAAATTAGTTCATTGCTAGTTCTAAAAATAAGACTTCAATAACTAAAAAAACAATTATTTATGGAAAAAACTCTAAAAATTTGGACCCAAAATGAATTTTATGTGTAAATCTTTTAATGTTTTTTTGAAAACAAACTATTGAAAAAAATATGGATTCTAAAATATTTTATTTCTAACCTTTCTCTAGAAAAACTTATCTTGGTTAGAGAATCAAAGTGTATTTAATTGATTGTATGAAGAATACTAGAAATGACCCTACATGAATTTATATTACCTGGATAATGGATGTTCTAGACACATGAACAATGAATATCCAAGCATTAAGAATCATATAATAGTGGATGGTGGACATGTCACTTTTGGTGATAATTAAAAGGAAATATTATTGGACATGGTAAAATTTTTAACTATAATCCTAATTTTTTTCTAAATCTTTATTTATTGATGTTTTAATGTATAAACTTATTAGAATTTCTTAGTTATGTAATGATGGTTTTAATGACAAACATGAAAATAATTCTTATATGATTTATGAATCTAAGAATGTTTTATTATTTACAAATTTTAGAAATGATAATGATTATGTTCTTAACTTAGATTCTTTATTTTCTCAAAATGTCTCTTTTCAAAGTTCCTTTAAAAAAGAATCATGATTTTGGAATAAGAGACTAGGCCACTATAATATATCTTCTCTTATAAAGATTACCAATAAGGTTTTATTGAATGATATACCTAATTCATATTTCGATAAATATAAATTGTAAAATCATTATGAGATGGGAAAAATATATATATTTAAAACCAAAGAATGAGGTTTTAACCTCTCAACCATAAGAAGTGGTTCATATAGATATATTTAGACTATATATAATTTCTATTTTAGTTGTAAAAACTATGAATATTTCATTTTTAATCATTATTCAAGATATACATAATTTTTTTCCATGTATCATAAAAGTGAAGCTTCTATATTTTTTGAAAAATATGTGAATTCAGTAGCAAAACATACGGGACAGACCATCAGAACCTCGATAATTGATCATGGTTTAGAGTTTGAGAATCAAGAATTTTAATAATTTTTTAAACTTCATGTCTATGCTCATAATATCTATGAATCTCAAACAACTTAAAAAAATGGGGTTGTTGAAAGGAGAAATAGGAACATTCAAGAAATTTTTTATACTATACTAAGTAAATAAATTACCATTTTACTTTTTTACTAAAGATATATTTTAATGCATTTAAAAGATAACTTATTAAAGATGTCATTAAAAATAATCCATATGAATTATGGAATGGTAGAAAAAAAATTAAATTACTTTAGAGTTTTTCATAAAATGTCTAAATTATAAATATATAATGGAATTTGGATAAATTTTGGAAAAAACTATAAAATAATTTTTGTGGGTTATTAAACCCTTATTCATGATTATAGTCTCTTTATCAAGAAATATTTTTTTTGAAGAAACCATCCATGTCACTATTTATGATACATATCCACATGAACTCAAAACTATTGTATAAAACCTTGAAGATGATTGGTAAAATAGGAATATCAATAATGTCTCTAATCCTTCTGATCTTTATACTAATTTACATAAAACATATCTTAGAAGAGACCTTAAAATATATCTAGAATAAAAATAGGACCTAGAAGAACCATGTTCTTCAGCCCCTCAAAATATTATAAGCCTTTGAAATCATCCCTTGTGTACTACTATAGGAGACCTAGATAGAGGTACACAAACCAGAGCCTTACATAGAAACAAGGATGAACATCAATCCTTAATGTCATAGATTAAACCTAAGAACATCTATGAATTAATCAATTATGTGTATTGGGTGATAGTTATTCTAGAAGAATTGAATTAGTTTGAAGGAAATATTGTATAGTAATTAATAAAGGATTTCTAGCAAATAAAACCAAGTGGGTATATATGAACAATGTAGTAGCATTTGGCCCAATTATTAGAAAAAATATATATAGATTTTTAGAATTATATAGTCATGAAGAATGAATTGAATATGAAGAAAACTTCTCACTAGTAGACAGTCTTGAATCAAATAGAGTACTACTTTCATATATACAACATTTAAATTTCAAACTATATCAAATGGATTTTAACAGTGAATATATAAAGGTAATATTTTTTATGATGGGTTTTTAGAAAAAACCACCTTGGTTTCAAGATCCAAATTTTCTAAATAATTTTTTTAAATTGACTAATTATTTATATGGTTTAAAAAATTCTTCTAGATTTTAATATGATACAGTTAGAAATTTTATTTTTTCAAATGTTTTAATAAATGATTTTTATAATCATACCTTATTTATAAAAATAATTTTAAAGGACGTTTTAGTAATTTAAGTAAATGTTGAATATATTATTTTTGTATTAGCATAAAATTATTTGTGTATATAATTTTAAAATTGATGTCAAAAGAATTTAAAATTATTTTGATGGGTTAACTAAAATTCCTTCTTGGATTTCAGAATTTTGTTTTAAAAAAATGGAATAATTTTTAATCAAACAAAATAAATGAAGGATATTTTAAAAACATTTGGTTTGGTTAACACCACAGATAGTGATATACCATGAGTAAATGTTGTATGTTATATCTAGATGAAAAGGTAAAGTCAGTTGACTAAACTACATAAATATGTATGATTATAATACGTAACTTCTAGTAGTTTAGATATTATGTTTAGTGTGTGTGTGTGTGACCATTTTCAAGAAAATTAATAGGAATATCATTTTAGTATTGTTAAAATTATTTTCAAATACCTAAAAAATATAACTTATTTTAGGATACTCTACTCTAGATATCATGTATTCAAATTAGTTAGCTATTCCGATTTCATCATTGATGGTTTTATGTTCAATAGGAAAAGTAAATTTGGGATATTTTATCCTTGGGAAAGTATTTAGTTTCATGGTTTAGTAAGAAAAAAAAATTTGTTTAATTATTTACTTCTGAAGCTATATATATAGTTACAGGTAGTTTATTTGCATAGATTTTATGGGAAAACACACTTTACTATTCTATGGATATCAATTTTGATATGCCAAATAAATTTCAAGCATACATGTGGTATTAAGTTTTCTAAAAATATCGGGTCTTACTCTAGGATAATGAATATAGATATAAGGCATCACTTTTTATGAGTTCATTTTCAAAATGGAGATACTACTCTTGAGTTCATCAACACTAAATAATAGCTTTATGATATTTTTAAAAAGCCTATGAATTTATAGATATTAATGTATACATGATATTAGTTGATAATGAAATATTATTTCTAAATTATCACCTCTATTTTGTAAATATTGATTTTGTTTTGATATCATCCTTAATTATACTATTAGTTCTTAAAATATGTGTTTATAAAGACTTATCCAAATTTAAAATTTATCTAATATTTTTATTGATCTAGTTGTTAAGTGACCATAAAACCATGTTCACATGTCCAGTTAATTGACTATAAGAATTTTTATTTATCTTTATTTAAGTATCCATGACTCATTGGATATGCAGTTAGTTAACCCACCATGAGATATTTAATTTACTACAAATACCTAGTTAGTTAACCAAATTTGACTATTTCTGTTTCAAATTTTATTTAAGTGTGTCTATCAGATTTAATTTTATTAATTATTATAATACTAACTAAATGATTGAATAAATTTAAAATTATAATTCAAATCGTCATATACATATTCATTAAAAATACTTTATCTTTTTTAAGGCCCTAGTTTATATTCCTCTCGAATGTCTCTTCCAAAACCATTTATCTATATCAAACTTGAATCCAATCCTATGGATTTTTGAATCATAATATAAATATCACTATGGTGGAAATAGATCTCAATGTTGCGCCTCCTGTTGGATCACCAACTTGAAATAGAAAAAATATACCAAGGTATCTCAAGTACTTTAATCAAACATAGAAATACTAATCTTATAGATAAAAATATATTTGTGGAAAAATAATTGGATATATAATTCATATATTTAAGAAACTATTTAGTTTGTAAGTTTGTTCAAGAGAAAGGGTGGATTGATTAGTCCAAGGATAATGATAAACCATATTATCCATGGTTGGATAAGGATTTTTGTACCAATTTGGAACTTTTTTCTAATTATTCAAGGGATACCATAAGAATAATGGTTAATTTAGAATTTTTTTTCTTCACCCTAAATATCTATGAAAAATTATTATGTGTGATTCATATAGGATATAATAAAGATTATCCAATATCATATCCTAAAAATCGTGATCATTTTGAGTTTATGAATTCCCTTGAGGGATTAACGGGAAACATAAATTCTACAAGACCAACTACCATTGAATTAAGTGGAGAATATATATTTTTGGTGATGTTAATTCAAATAATAATTTGTCCTAGGAAATGGGTTTTCAGCATCTTAAGGAACCATGATTTACTCATTATTTATTTGGTGAAGAACGGAATAACAACAATCTTATCGGGATATATTATGAGGATAATGACAAACAATTCCAATCATCTTCAAAATTTAAATCTAAAAATACCAAAAATTTATATCAACAGTGTTATTTTTTAAAGGATTAGTTCTTCATGGGGAGGAAAAGTCATTTTTTCAAATTGATTTCTCACAATTCAGAAGATATGTAGGCATATGAAGGTAAAATGGAGCCCTTAGAAAAAGAAGTGGGTAACTAAGAGTGAGAACTTATATGAGAAGTTTATTTCTTTTAAGAACCCTATCAAACCAAGATACCAATTGGATCCTAGTTTTTAATCATATGAGATTTTTTAGTATTCATTTGATCAAAATTAAGTTTCTTTGGAATTTCATTAAGAAAAAACTGAGCTGGATGATTTTATGAAATAAGGAGTATAACAACCCATACTTTACATACATTTTTATTACCTCAAAATTGGAGCACACTTATTACAACATATAACAAAACCATGAAAGGAACGTATAGGTATAGTGTCTTTAGAAACTGGGAAACATAAACAACTGGTTCATAAATAATCTACACTGTCTCCCTTTTATTTTATCATATCTAGAGCCCCTTTTGGAATATCTTACTTGATACCCTTCTTCCTAATCTGGGGAAAAGAAAACATACAAAAGGGTGAGCTCAAATTCTCAGTAAGGGTAAACAGAAGAAATATCAATCATATCATATTCATAAGAACATATCATTTTGAAAATATTATCCTGGAAAGAGATCATAATATCATGACATGGGATCAATAATAATAGTGATATGTAATCCAAATAATCATAACTTAAAACATGAAACTTTGTTTCATACACACATAATCATAGAGAATCATTTCTTAGTAGTCAAGACTCATTTCCAAGACTATCCTAGTGGACAAAGTCCATTTCTGATCCGAGTTCACTCCCCGTTTTAGTCCTGTATCACTGAACCGGATTAACCTACCATTACAACCATGTCTATCTCATGAGATATAAATCTTTCCCCAATTAATTGGAGGGAGATATAGATCCCAGCCATCTCATATTGATACCATTATTATGTGTTCCACAAGATCATAAATCATACATCATAGCATAACCCATGTAATAAAAACGAGATTCTTAAACATCATGCCATCAAAACATAAATCATATAAGATAAAAGGACCTCAAAAAAATAATTCCATCATAATCAAATCAATGTAAAAATAGGTATACAAACAGAACCCTATATTATCTGAGATGGAAAATAATTTTGATAATACACTTGAACTCCATTCTTGAGGAAAATGTCATTTTTACTTCAAAAACATTTTTCCTTTCTTAACATGTCCTAAAATCTTAAACTAAGATAATTTAATTAAAAATAAACTTAAAAACTTGTAAATTAAGCATCATGGAAATAATTTTCTAAAAATCCATTCATTTCTTATAAGTTAAAGAAAAACATTCTTCTCGTACATTCGCTGGAAAAGTCAAAAAAGTACCTCGTACTAAAAACGAAAAAAATATTCCTTTCATGTATTTTACTAAAAACTCACCAAAGGGTAAAATTGGATTTAAATAATTAAAGGAGGATAGAAATATTATTACATATTGAGAAAACATGGATGTTGATGATAAATATTCCCCTATAAATTCTGAAGTATAAACAATCTCGGATAAAAATGAGATTGCGAGATTTTCCCTTACCTTAGGTTCGATTTGCTTCGTACATGTCCGAACCTCCTGTATAATGATTTAAATAATGTCATTGACTTATTAAAGAATCATACACATTGTTATAATATCATATATGGTCATATTATTGGCTTCTTATTAGTAATATTTCATTGCTAATTGTTATTCTGGTGTTTATTGCTTTTTAGTTCTTATGCGTGTTTTGTCGAATAAATTCTTATTATTATTTTTAGGTTAAAAATACCTCATTTAAAGAATATTATTAGTATAAAATATATCATATTTATTCATTCAAGTTATTTATATAATCATTATTCAATTAATATCATGTAGAACGAGTCGCATCACATCGTGGAGACGGTAGGCCGTACGTACGCACGAGAAATGATATCGCTCCCGTGATCATGGAATTGTATTGGAGTGTATGTATACTATTTCAGAATAAATATCACATTAAAATAATCATATATTGTTATTATTTACACCATTATACCCATCCAAGTAAGGTGGTGATGGAAAACAGATTCCACCACGTTGTGGAGACGGTATTCCGTACGTACGCACGCGCGGTCATTTCATTTTCCGTAGGATGGATAGAAGGTGAAATATGTTTGTTTCATATTTATAATAACATAAAAGTATATGAGTTATACTGATGTTATTCATTTATAATTAAACAAATAACTAAGAGGAAGTATAATAATACATAAATTTGAAAGAATCAGTAACAGATATTACCTCTTCTTCGACAGGCCTCTTGGAAACATCCTCTTATGGAACTAACATTGGTCTTTTAATAAGACCAGGACCTCTATAATATTAATAGTCAAGTGGAGAAGATATATTGGAAGAGTTTGGACGAGTTTGAAGGCTCAAAGTGGTGTGAGGAGGAGAGGGAGGATGTTCCCTTTTATAAGGGAGGAGAGGGGCACCTTATGAAAAACATAAAATATTATTTTATAATAAAGTCATATTCGGTTATTAATAACTCCTAACTGATTTATTTCTAAGATAAGGTGGGAATGGGTCGAAATAATTTCATCCAATAGATTTTATACAAGTTGAGGTTACTATTTTAACCTTATCATTTAGATTTAACTCTATGTTAAATAATTTAACTTTTACCGTGTCTTATTGTTTTCTTACACTATATGGTTAATAAACTTACTATAACAAGAAAAAAGAACCCCAAGTGGTTAATTATTAATATATATAACCTTATCTAAGTCATTTGGCCGAACATTAGATTTTTAGGAATAAAATAACAATTAATAATATAATATTAGTTTTAAACACTATTTTATGTCAATTTTGACACTATTTGGTAATTGATTTTTGTGAAAATAATAACATCATGATTATTTCGAAAAAAGTTAATTGAATTAATAATAACATGTCATATTAACCTAAAAAATTAGTGTAATTTGTAAAAAGTCTCAAATTACATTTATTTGTGTATTTATAACATCAATTATGTTAATATTTCATTAATAAGGTAATTACTACATCATCATTGTGTCATAAAAAAATTTACTTATTAAGGTCTAAAAATTAGAAACAAAATACCATTATGTAGGAAATATTTATATATTTATAATGAATATTTATATTCGAAGTTATCTTATTTATAACCCTATATTAAAAATGATTTATTTATTAAACATTGACTTTAACTATTTTAACTCTTCTTTAAATAAAATAATATTAAATGTCCTAATCAAATCCAGGTGGACCTAAATGGTCATATTTTATTCCTAAGGTTGTTTTTGGTCGAATTAAACATATAAAATAGAATTAGGACATGTTTTAGGGTAATAATAATATCATTTTTACCCTTAATTACCCTATTTACTTTTAACTGTGGTAAATAAATGTAAAAAGTTACTATTCAACAAATATTATTTTTATCTTATTGAACCACATTTTACTCCTTGATATTAACAATTTCCCTTGGATTTTCGAAATTCCACTCACAGAAGCGGTAAAATTATGTTTTATGTAAATTTTCAAATTCTCCAAGGAGGTGGGTAAAAGACGGTGAAAAGTTCAATAAAATTTTTATATATATAAAATTATTATAAAATGAAACAAATAAATTAAATTGAACTTATATAGGTATTATGTATCAATTTTTACCTAAAATAAATTTAATTAAAATAAATAATTATTTAAATAAAAAGTCGGTTTTTTGTTGACTCTGAGCTGCTCTTATGTGTTGTTGAGTAGATCAGAAATTTTCTGCCATCTCATCAACAAGATCAGGTCCTAATAGCTTTCTTTCCCCAACTTCATCCCAGAAAGTTTGAGTTCTGCATTTCTTTCTATAGAGAGCTTCATAAGGATCCATTTGAATACAGGAGTGAAAGCTATTATTATAAGAAAATTCCTCCAAAGGTAGTCGTTGATCCCAACCACCTTTGAAATCCATAGAGCATGCTCTTAACATATCTTCGAGAGTTTGAATTGTTCTCTTAGACTGACCGTCTGTCTGAGGATGATAAGCAGTGATGAAACTCAACTCTGTATCTAGAGTATACTAAAGAATTCACCAAAACATTGAGGTAAACCTTGGATCCCAATCAGATATAATGGAAAGTGGTACTCAATGCAATCTTACCACTTCTTTCACATATATCCTGGCAAGTTGATCCAGAGAGAAATCTTCTCTAATAGCAATGAAGTGTGATGACTTTGTAAGATGATCAACTATGACCCAAATAGAATTATTTCCTTTGGATGTTTTCAGATGTCTAGTGACAAAGTCCATAGTGGTTTTTTCCCATTTTCATTCTGGTATTGGTAATGGTTGTAACATCCCCTTAGACTTCTGTCTCTCAGCTTTAACTTGCTGATAAACCAAGCATCGAGAGACATATTCAACAACATCTCTTTTCATGCCATCCCACCAGAAGTACTATTTTAGGTCCCTATACATCTTCGTGATTCCAGGATGAATAAAGAATGAAGAACTATGAGCCTCATCTAGTAGACCGTTCTTTAATTCTGGGATGGGAGGAACACAAACCTGATTCCTAAACCTTATTATTTCTTCACAATCAATGTGGAATTAAGGAACATTTCTCACCTTCTTTTGTAACTCTACATCTTCTTTCTGTTCCTCTTTAATCTTCACATGTATAGATGGTTGAACATTCATTTGAGAAAGATAATATTTATCCCCTTTCATTATAATTCCAAGATCTATCCTTTGTAAATCCATAAATATTGGATATTTTTTGATCCTCATCATGGATAGGCTAGCATGGTCTTGTAGACTTAATGCGTCTGCAACCTTGTTTTCTTTCCCAGGGTGGTAATGAATTGAGTAGTTATAATCCTAATTCATCTCCAACCATCTTCTTTGGCGCATATTCAGATCATTTTGTGCGAAAATATACTTTAAACTTTTATGATCAGTATAAATATCACACCTTTCACCATAAATATAATGCCTAAAAATCATTAATGAAAAGATTGCCCCAGCTAACTCCAAATCATGAGTTGGGTAATTTTACTCAAGGATTTTCAACTGTCATGAGGCATAAGCTATCACCATATCATTTTTCACGAGAACACACCCTAGCCCCTTCTTGGATGCATCACTGTAGATCACAAACCTTTCTCCACTACCAGGAAGTGTGATCACAGGTGCACTGGATAAACTTCTTTTTAACTCCTTGAAATTATCTTCACACTCCTCTGTCCAAACGAAATTAACTCCTTTTCGAGTCAACCTAGTGAGTGGATTAGATAATCATGAAAAATCATTCACACAACGTCGATAATATCTATCCAAACCAAGAAAACATCAGATCTCAATTACTATTGTTGGTATCGACCATCTTTTGATAACCTCTGTTTTTGCTCGATCCACAGATATCACCTATTTTGATATTATATGACACAAAAAATGAAACTTTTTGAATCCAAACTTCACACTTGGTAAATTTGGAATAATGATTCTCCTTTTTAGGGTCTTCAATACAATTCTCAAGTGATCTTCATGTTCTTTAATTCTCTTTGAATAGACAAGAATATTGTCTATAAAGACTACCAAAAACTGATCAAGATAGTCTCTAAATACTTTATTCATTAGATCCATGAAGATAGTAGGGGAATTAGTAAGTTCAAATGGAATCACTATAAATTCATAGTATCCATACCTTGTATGGAAAGCTATCTTTGGGATATCCTTCATTTTGACCATTAACTGATGATACCCTGAATGAAGATCAATGTTGGAAAAATATTGAGATCCGCGTAGTTGGGAAAATAAGTCATCAATGCGTGGAAGAGGATATTTTTTCTTAATAGTGATCTTGTTAAGTTCTCGATAATAAATTTAGAGTCTCATTGATCCATCTTTATTCTTAACAAACAGAACAGGTGCTCCCCAAGGTGACACACTAGGGAATATGAATCCCTTACCACGATTCCCTTGGAGTTTCTTCTTCAATTCCTGTAACTCAATTGGGTCCATTATATAATGTGTCTTTGAAATAGGCAAAGCACCCGGTATGAGTTCTATTGAAAACTCAACTTCACAATTTGGTGGAAGACCCAAAAATTCCTCCAGAAACACATCATCAAACTCGTGTAAAATGGTCATATTTTCAATCGTTAGTTTCTCACCAACCATTTGAGATAAATAACCTTCATTAAGTGGAATCAAGACCTATAAGATGGAATAAATTTCCACAGGAAGGTTATGTTCATCCTTTTATCGATAGATGATCATAGATTGATCTGGAATATGAAATGTGACTTCCCTTCTTTGGAAATTGATATGATATCCATATAAAGAAAGCCAATCCATGCCAAAAATCACATAAAATTCCACTATATGATGGATGACAAGATTTCCAGGAAGCACTTTCCCACAAACTTCAATTGGAGAAGAATTGTAAACTTTTTATGCGACTGTTGTGCCATTAGGGGTTGTCACAGCTAACTCAACATCTGATTTTTTAGGTAATATGGTGATAACCTTAGAAAATTCATCAGAAATAAAAGAGTGGGTGGATCCAGAATCAAATAAAACATTTTCTACTTTAGAGTGGATGGTAAGTGTACATTTTACAACTTTGTTATCGTACTGCACATCGCTGATAAAATTGCATGTGACTTTCCTTTGTCTTTAGCCTTAAGAGTTTGTTGACATAGATCATCATCAACAACCCTTGTATTAGGGAATTGATTAGAATAATGCCCCATTTCCTTGCACTTGTAACATTGAAGTGTAGGAGGTGCACTATGGGTAGCCTTTTCTTTGTTCGCATCACTAGATATCTTCTTCCCATCATTGCGGCATTCAAATGACCGACGACCTTATTTTCCATATTTGAAACATTCACTTGTCCCTTTAATATAACTCCCTCCATGTTTCTTTCCACACCTTGATCATAAGGGGAAACTCATCTTCTTTTCAGTGTGGTCTTTAAATTTTCCTTTGAATTCCATTTTCCTCTTCTTATCAAACGCATATGATTGATGGGTTACTCCAATCTCTATCTCAACCTTGAGAGCACATCGAATGATTTCCTCGTAGCTATTGAAGTCCCTTATGGCTAATTCTCATTGAAGACTTGGTTTTATGCCACTAAAGAATCGATCGATCTTACTCTCAGGTTGGATAATAATCCCAGAAGCGTACCTTGAAAGTCTTGTAAAATTTTCTTTGTAGGTACCAACAGATTCATCATCCTTTTTATTTAGTTCATGTAACTCCTTCTCCATGTTTGTTCGAAGAATACGAGGGAAGTACTTATTGAAAAATAATTTCCTGAAATCATCCCATTCCATGGACTCAATTTCATCTCTTGGACATGTATTATTGATAAAATTCCACCATTGATCAGCTTCACCTTCCAAACGATATACCACTAAGATGACTTTATCTTGTTCAGAACATTGAAGAACTGAAAATATCTTTCAGTGTTACTGATCTATTGTTCAGCCACTAATGGATCAGTAGACTGCTGAATGCGGGTGGATGCTTCCTCATGAAGGATTCCATGGAATGTTGCTCCTTCCTTTGCTCGTTTGGATTTCCTTCATTATTCATAGAATGAAAAAGTTGTGTGAGCATGGCTACAATATTTTTCATTCCATCTCCCATAACGTTTGGTTGCTCAGGGGGACAATCATTACATTGCCCATCACATTCATCATTAACACAGTTCGTTCGACTTCCAGCCATTGACTAAAACCAATAAGCATAATGTGAGAAACACTAATCATAATAGTACAACCACATAATCAAGAATAAAATTTCACGCTTTAGGTCTTTTCATAGGATATTCATGGCCATTTCTAAAACACTATGATTTTTTCCTATGCTTAGACATATCCTTAGGGTTCTTACTAAGACTTTCACATCCTAGTTTCCAAAGGTTGACTATACCTTTCCTCTAAAACCAACTATAATGACCCATACTTTACATACATTATTATTACATCAAAATTGAAGCACACTTATTAAAACATATAACAAAACCATGAAAGGACCATATTGGTATAGTGTATTTAGAAACTGGGAAATATAAACAACTGGTTCATAAATCATCTACACTATCTCCCATTTATTTTATCATATCTAGAGTCTATTTTGGAATATCTACTTAATACCCTTCTTCCTGACCTGGGGAAAAGAAAACATACAAAATGGTGAGCTCAAATTTTTATTAAGGGTAAACAAAATAAATATCAATCATATCATATTCAAAAGAACATAACATTTTGAAAATCTTATCCCGAAAAAGAGATCATAATATCATGACATGGGATCAATCATAATAGTGAAATGTAATCCAAATAACCATAACCTAGAACATGAAACTTTTTGGCATATACACATAATCATAGAGAATCATTTCATAGTATTCAAGACTCATTCCAAGACTATCATAGTGGATAAAGTCCATTTCTGAACCGAGTTCACTCCTCGTTTCAGTCCTGTATCACTGAACCAGATTAACCTACCATTCCAGCCACTTCTATCTCATGAGATATAAATATGTACCCAATGCAGTGGAGGGAGATATAGGTCCCACCCATCTCATAGTGATACCATTATTATGTGTGCCACAAGATCATAAATCATACATCATAGAATAACCGATGTAATAAAAATGGGATTCTTAAAAATCATTCCATCATAACATAAATCATATAAGATAAAAGGACGTCATTAAAATAATTCAATCAAAACAAAATCAATGTAAAAATAGGTATATAAATAGAACACTATATTATCTTAGATAGAATATAATTTTGATAATACACCTGAACTCCATTCTTGAGGAAAATATCATTTCTACTTCAATTTTTTTCCTTTCTTAACATGTCATAAAATTTTAAACTAAGATAAGTTAATTAAAAATAAACTTGAAAACTTGTAAATGATGCTTCATTGAAATAATGTTCTAAAAATCCATTCATGCTGTATAAGTTAAAGAAAAACATTATTCTCGTGCTTTGGCTGGAAAAGTCAAAAAAGTACCTCATACTAAAAATGACAAAATATTACTTTCATATCATTTACTAAAATCTCACAGAAGGGTAAAATTGGATTTAAATAATTGTAGGAGGATAGAAATATTAGTACATATTGCGGAAACATGGAAGATGATGATAAATATTCCCTAGTAAATTCTGAAGTATAAACAATCTCGAATAAAAATGAGATTGCGAGATTTTCTCTTACCTTATGTCCGATTTTCATCGTATGTGTCTGAAACTCATGTATAATGATTTAAATAATGTCATTGACTTACTCCAGAATCATAATAATTGTTATTATATCATATATGGTAATATTCTTAGCTTCTTATTAGTAATATTTCATTGCTACTTGTTATTCGGGTGTTTATTGCTTTTTGTTCTTATGCGTGTTTTGTCGAATAAATTCTTATTCTTATTTTTAGGTTATAGATAACTCATTTTTAGAATGGTATTATTATAAAACATATCCTATTTATTCATTAAATTCATTTATATAATCATTATTCAATTAAGATTATGTCGAACGAGTCAAATCACATCGTGGAGACAGTAGGCCGTACGTACGCACGAGCGATGATATCGGTCCCATGATCGTGGAATTGTATTAGAGTGTATGTATACTATTTATGAATCAATATCAATTTTCAATAATAATATATAGTTATTATTTACACCATTATACCCATCCAGGTAAGGTGGTGATGGAAAATAGATTACACCACGACGTGGAGACGATATTCCGTACGTACGCACGCGCGATGATTTCATTTTCCGTAGGATGGATAGAAGGTGAAATAGGTTTGTTTCATATTTATAATAAAATATAAGTATATGATTGATACTTATGTTTTTACTTCATAATGAAAAAACTAAATAATACGAAGAAGAAGAAGAAATAAATTTGAAAGAATCAGTAATAGATATTATCTCTTCTTCGACACGCCTCTTTCAAACCTCTTATTAGGGTACTAAAATTGGTCTTTTAAGAATACCAGGACCTCTGGAATATTACTAGGGAAGTGGGGAAGAGAAATTTTCAGGGGTTTGCCGAGTTTGAAGGCTCAAAGTAGTGTGAGGAGGATAGGGAGGAGGTGCCCTTTTATAAGGGAGGAGGGGGCACCTTAGGAAAAACATAAAATATTATTTTATAATAAAGTCATATTCAGTTTTTAATAGCTCCAAACTGATTTATTTCTAAGATAAGGTGGGTATGGGTCGAAATACTCTCAACCAATATATTTTAAACATGTTTATATTACTATTTTAACGTTATAATTTAAATTTAACTCTAAGTTAAATAATTTAACTTTTACCGTGTCTTCTTGTTTTCTTACACTATATGGTTAATAATCTTACTATAACAATAAAAACGAACCCCAAGTGGTTGTTTATTAATATATATATCCTTATATTTGTCATTTGGCCGAACGTCAGATTTTTAAGAATAAAATAACAATTAATAATATAATATTTGTTGTAAAAACTATTTTATATCAATTTTGACACTATTTGGTAATTGATTTTTGTGAAAATAATAACATCATGATTAGTTAGAAAAACGTTAATTGAATCAATACTAACATGTCATATTAACCTATAAAATTAGTGTAATTTTCAAAAGGTCTGAAATTACATTTATTTGTGTATTTATAACATCAATTATGTTAATATTTCATTAATAAGGTAATTAATGCATCATTATTGTGTCATATATAAATTAACTTATTTAATGTATAAAAATTAAAAATAAAATACCATTATGTAGGAAAGTTATTTATCTTTCTAATTTATATTTATAGTCTAATTTATCTAATTTATAACCCCATATTAAAATTTTTTTAGTTATTAATCTTTGATTTTAACTATTTTAACTATTCTTTAAATAAAATAATATTAAATGTCCTAATCTAATCTAAGTGGACCTAAATGGTCATATATTATTCCTAAGGTTGTTTTTGGTTGAATTAAACTTATAAAATAGAATTAGGACATGTGTTTGGGTAATAATAATACCATTTTTACCCTTAATATCCCTATTTACTTTTAACCGTGGTAAATAAAAGTAAAAGGTTACTATTCACCAAAAATTATTTTTCTCTTATTGAACCAAATTTTACTCCTTGATATTAACCGTGTCTCTTGGATTTTTTAAATTTCACTCAAAGAAGCGTTAAGACTAAGTTTTATGTAAATTTTCAAATTCTCCTAGGAGGTGGGTAAAAGACGGTGAAAAGTTAAATAAAATTTTTATATATCGAAAATTGTTATAAAATAACTCAAATGAATTACATTGAACTTATATAGGTATTATGTATCAATTTTTAGCTAATATAAATTTAAATAAAATAAATAATTATTTAAATAAAAAGTTTGTTTTTAAATAGTAACCCAGTGTTTTCACTATTCATAAAAAATTGAAAGTTTTCAGAAAAATACCAAAAATTCACCCTAGGATAATTTCAATATTATAATTCTAAAAATTATGTCAATATTGAATGATAAAATTTATAAAATTTCAAAAAATGGGTATTACTATTCATAACGGCTAGTTTGTATAATATTTTAATAACATATCGCTGTTTAGTGAAACTTGGAAATTGTATACAACACAAGCTATTGAGGAAGGTTGCTCTTGCGTGTAACGCAAGCCAAGATAGTGTGTAGTGAAAGATTAATTTATATAACATTATACATAAAAAAAATATTTCTCATAAAATATCTTGTGTTACAAGGAGTATCTCTTGATGATATCATGGATCCTTCTCCTACAATAACTTTTCACTGTTCTGATTCTACCTTACCTCTACCCTCTTGAGAATAAGACATAGAATATAAATGAATAGATTATATAAATGTTTCAATGAATTGATTTATTAAATAAATTCAATGGAAAGATAGTTACTCAGGTTAGTCTGACCAAAGTGATGAATGTCTTAAAAATTCATGTACTCTAAGCCGTATCATTTGAAGCAATCCTAGTTTAGGAGAGAGAGAGATAGATAAGTATCTACTTAAGGAGATAATTCTATTGATGTGGGACAAGGGGGTAGTCCACCTGGTCATATTGGATCTTCCATCCATTCTTTTCAAAAATTACATATAGGATATCTGATTTCCAAGATCGATTATCAAGAAAGTGTTTAAGTATCTCCTCTTAGGCTATTAGTTGTACAAGTTATGGAAGATATTTTTAGTCCAACTTTTTCCAAGGATGTTTAGGATCCTATAGAAAACAATGTGATAAATCTTGTTAGATATATTCTTATAGATCCTATTGATATTTTTTTAGATGTTAATAATGAACTAGAAGATTATTCCTTGAGACCATATGTAGTGGATATTGATGACAGGCTAGATGTTAGGAAAGATGATATTGAACTATCTACTCATACACCATCTTCTAATCCTTCTAAATACATTGCCACTAAATTTTTTAATGATTTTGAATAATATTTAATGAGTTCATTGAAATAATTGTCTATTGTTGTTGGAAATAATGTGAAAAAGGTTAGAGAAGAAAACATATTCAGGATAATTACTATGATTATTTGTAATTTTCAACCTAAACGTAATCTCAAAATGGATGTTAAAAAATTAATATTAAGAGTTTTGGATCTCAGGTTGGTTCTCTGTAGATAGATATTTTGGAAATGATGTTAATGTTAAAAGAGACATTTTTTAATTATTATATTTTGTCTTATACGACAGCTTATCCCCATAGATAGACATTATTTACACCTCCTAGTCCTATACAAAATTATGTTAGAAAAGGTCACAATGAATATAATATAAAATATTATTTGAATGTAATCTTTGATGAATTCCATAAAACATGGGATATGGTGATTATGGCTTTTAAAATACATGTTGTAATGACCATGGATCTAGTTAAAAAGGATATAAAACTAAATGGCCGAGATAGATACCCAATTTAATGGTCCATTGAATTTCCTCTTTATTTTATCATAATTTTATTTATATAAATTAATGTTTAGATCATTGGATAGTGATCTCAGATTTTCTCCACTCACTCGGGCTTTCAAATATCATGTGGAAGTAAAAGGTTATTACTCATATTCTAGAATCCTTTTAGAGAACATAGAGGATAATTATTGGCCGTGGAGTATGTTTCAAGTTTTATAAAGGATTTCATCAAATTACTCCAACCTTACCTTTACACTACTAATACTGTTATCTTGTCTCTGGAAAAACCATACCATTTGTTTTTCCCCTTACTTCTCCCAACCCTTTTGGCTTGTCACATTGAAAAGAATTTCAACATATTCACCCTATCTCTATTTCTTTTGTAATTTAATAACTTAATTTCACTTATTCACCACAATATAACCCTTCTACCTCCACCTCTATAGTAAAAGAAAAGGATCATATTCTCCATTATGACATTAGATATACCATGTATTATCATGACTCTAATTAAAGTACATGATGTATTCTCTATTTTTAATCCTTTTGATATTAATGAATTACATTGTTTATATTTATATATTTCCTTTTATCCCATTAACATACTTTGTTTCTTTCTTCCCTCTATCATTATTCATAATAATACCAAATGATAAAGAACTAATAATGTTTCAATTTATGTTTATTGTACTTAATATTCCAAGATTTTTTATCATAAAAGGGGGAGATTGTTGGATTAAATAAATAATTATTTTAATAATAAAAAATCATGTTTGTTATGTTATTAATGACCATTATATTTCATGATAGTAAACTATTTTTCAAGAAAAAATGATGAAAATGGCTAAGTCTTGAAGTGACCGTGTATAAGTAACCACATGTTGATGTCTAAGTGATCATGTTTAACTTAATTAGTGATGAATTTACAAATATCCAATTAGTATATTTTTTTATCATTTAATATGGACTCAAAAAATTTATGTTTTCTAAAACAGACTAATGAGTATGAGGATTAATTTATGAATATCATCCAATGGATAATTATAGAAGGTTATCTCTCAAAAGAAGTAGAGACACCCATAGAGAAAGTGAATTTGAGTGTGTGGAACCATAGTGACATAGAGATAATGAGAACTCACTCGAACACAATACATCAATGAATTCATCCATGACAATGAGTTTTCTAGGATCTTTGTGAAAATATTTATTGAAGGTTTTCAAGGATGGATTGAGAGAAAATTGATCAACTGAAGTTGATCATATTGAGACAATTCATACTTTCTATATTCCCATCCATTTCCCCCCTCTATTATTAGATTACTAATTGATATGTGTTTTTTATACTATATCCATTCATTTATATGTTATTATGAACTGTACTGAATATTATCAAATGCTTGATCTTTTATTATTTTACAACTATTATCCTATATATAACTATCGATGAGGCTATGTGTAACCAGTACTAACTTTTTTGTAGTCGTATATAAAAACCTATTCCAAGTTATGGATCATGTTTTTTGTTTAATAAACTACATTCAATAGGGTGGTTTCTTAGTATATAATATTAAGTATTGACATGATATTGGACTTCTTATTTTTAATACACTATTTGTTTTATTTATTTTGGTTATTTTGTTTAAAATAACTAGGTTTAACATTAAACCATACATAAAAAAATAATACTGTAATAGTTATATTTAATTAATTCTCCATATAATTTGTTTAATGTGATTATTTATATTTCAAAAGTTAAAAGAATTTATTAATTATTTTTATTGGTTTTGGATTGAGTTTTTGAGAAATATTTTGAAAAAATTAAATAATAAATCTCTATTATTTTTCTTAACTATGATGTTGTTATAAATATGGGATTTATTTTTATAGTTTTTAAATATAATTTTTTATTCAAAACGTAATTTACACCATCTTAAATTCTCATCTCTGACCAACATGTATAAAATTCCCTAAATAAGTAAATGTGGAGATTAATTTTATTGAATTTTGAATAAAAAATATTTAAAATAAGATATATATCAATACTTTTGTCATAGTTTTTACTCTCATAGGTTAAATAATATATCAAAGTCAAGTTACTTTTCTCATGGAATAATCAATAGATAATTATAACTACACATATAAAAGCTTATCCTCCTTTGTATACGAATCAAGATTCCAATTCATTTTGTTCCATTAACATTCATCCAATAATATACTAACAACCATTAACCTTTTTCACATTAATTCCAAGAAATATGTTCTTCACATTACTAAAGAAAATTAATTCATCATTTTATATTCCAAATCCAATGAATTATTTTTATAGGCTTGTTGGTTATATATTTTACTTTTAATTGAGGAAAGATTATATTATAATCAAAAGGAAATTCACAAGTGTAGTTATAGAGTTAGCTAGTTAGTACATTAATTTAAAAAGGAGATCAAAAGATCATTTTTACTCTTGAAATACCATTCATTAAATACATTTAAGATCATTGACATATATTTCCATTGTTATCCTTTAATAGTTTCGCCAACACACCTTTTACCATCTATCTTCATTAGATCACTAAACACAACTTCTCTTTATTCATCTCAGTAATAGATAACACTAATATATTCTTCAATAACATGAAAAATATATTGAATAAATACATGAAAAAAACATTACACCACCATAATATTAATTTTAGTAATATAATTACTCAATAGTAGGGTAAATATGGATTCTATATTTTAATATGGGTCTTATACAAGAGTTCATGTTCTCTAACATCACATCCTAAATTATTTAAAAGTGAAATCCATAGATCCATCTCCCCTAGTTCATTGGATAGTTACACAAATTGATGAATTTATACATGAATGGTAGGAATTACAAGTTGTTAAAAATTATCTTCTTGTAGATAAACCACCCTATTATAATAGTAAATAAAGTAATAAATATATGTATATATATTTATATAAATTAGGAAAATAAAACCTTCAAATTCATGAATCTCTATAAAAATTCAGAGCAAAAATTCCTATACAAACAAATATATCAATAAAATAAGTAAATCATACCAAAAATTCTCCACATAAAATAACTAACTATCCTATCTCCACCAATCCACTCATGCTCCTAAAAATATCTAATATTATCTTATTAGACTGTATAGAAAGAAGTAAAAATTATAGAAGAGAAAAGGTAGTGGTGTGTAAAACACTTAATATGGTGGTCCCAAGTATTAGATGAACCCATGAATAATAAAAAATTGTGAATGAAATAGTAACTACAAAGTGTGGACAAGATATCATTATAACACATCATTTTTAATTATAAGCTTATAATAAATCCTTATTATGTTTCCTATTTCAAAATTTTTTTAACTAAAAAATAACAATTTTTATATATATATATATATTATACCTATGAATATATATAAGAATAAGAAATCACCATACAGAATATGTCCCACTAGAGATCTATCAGGTACCCATAACTATATTAGAATCCTAAACATTAGACAGTAAATATGGTTGTAACATTCAATACTTCTAGTGAATCATTGGATGTTGGAACTCATAAACCCCACATATAGTTGGTAGATATATAAACAATAAGGGAGTGAGTTGGACATAAGTCTAAAATCATTTAATAACAAAGTTATAGATAAATATTTATTTTACCTCAACCTAAGGGTGTGATTAATAAAATTGTAATTGAATGCCTAGTATACTTCAAACTAAGGCTGTGTGTGAAAAGAATATAGTATTTTTAATCATAATAAACTTTTATCCTATTGATTTGAGAGAAAAATAGAATAAATAATCAGGTAAATAATAATTTATATGAATCTCAAATATCATTAATATCATTTAGTCAAAAACATTGGGTGAACATAAACAAATCAAACAATAAAAAAATTAGTTGTTTACATTATACTTCTATAAGTCATGTGATTTAATGATGTCATAGCCTTATTAAAAATAATATTTAATTCCAATATAAATTTATTATAGTGAATATTATGAGTTTTCTATCAAGGATTATACCATTCTTATAACACTTTGAGATTTCATAAAAGAAAACTATGCTTGATAGCTTGTTCGATATGGAACACAGGACTAAACAACATGAAAAATATATAACCATTATAACCTGGATATAAAATTTGTTGTTATAAATATTATTAAATAATTTATCAAAAATATAAATAAATTTTCTACTCAATATAAATTATTGAAAAATTCTTTGTAAATAATCAATACGTTGGTAATAAAGTATTTTTATTCTTCAAAAATAGGGTTTCTTCAAAAATAATATTTATTGTTTTTTTTGTGGGGAAATATTTTAATTACTTTTTTTATCTCTCATAAAATGTATTTGATAAAATTTAATTAATTTTTGAAATAATCATATAAAAAATAAAATAGGGTGAAGTTTCTTGATTTCTTGGAAAAATATTTATTCTTCAGTTAATAGTGACAAATACCGATTTTTTTATAAAAATGTCATTTCTTTTCAATGAATTAAGTAATTTAAAATTACCATTATGTTTTTAATAATGTAAATCCCCATGTTTTTTATGTATTTTTTTTAAAATAATTTTATCTTTTAAATATTGTTTGTTACAAGAAACATTTATTTTATCATGAGTTACATGTAACAATGCATTTATCTTGTGTTACATGCAACATAGAGTTTAAATGAAATGTATCATATAATTAAAATACTATTTTATGATAGTTATCTCCTATAAGTTAGAATGGAGGTTATGAATAGAAGTAAAAAGATTATTTAAATTTATGGTTTACATATGTATATAAATTTAAATATTTGGTGACCGATTAATTAAAAATGGAAAATAAAAACTATTTAAAAATTAAACAATTTTTTTTGAAAAAATATTTTTATGAAACAAACTTATTTTACTTCAATAGATTAAAAATAATAATTTTGATGAATTATTTTAATGAAATTTCTATGTTATATATTCAGTAAAAAATTTAACAATTATTTTATGTGTTTTCTAGATAATAGATAAGAATAAATCTAATTTTGGGCTTTAAAACTCTTTTTTGAGAAACAGTTTTGTCTCTTTTTTCACACTTATTTTTAATAATATTTTTTTAAATAAGTAATATAATTTAATTTTCTAAATAAACATAATTTTTTAAATAAAAATTACAATATTATATAATGATTAATTTTTTATAATATTAAAAAAATATTAATTTTTTTATGAATAATCAATCATACTAAATTTTAATCAAAAACTACATTTTTGTATAAATTATTTATAAAAAAATATAATATTTTAAAGTAGATTTTAATTAAAATCAGTTTAACTATTTATATATATATTAATCCAATATGGGTCTTTGGAATAATTTTCATATTGAGTCTAGATGTAAAATCTTTGAAAACTTTTAACTATTTTTTCTTTGAAAACCCTCTTTCTCATCATGTTTGTGGGATTAATTATACATAAAATTTACCAATATTGTGAATTGAATTTTAAAAACATTATTTCAAACCTATAATAATAATATTTTATATTATATAAGAAGCTCAAATTCATTTCTTAGAAAAATTAATATTGAATCAATAAAAATTAATTACCATTGTTAATGTAAAAATCGGTATACAGGGGGGTAGAATACAAAAAAGTGGTTAATATGATCTAAAAAATGCCTATTTTTTTACAATGACATATTTATACCTTATAATGTAAAATTATTGAGAATACTATATTTTCAATCCATATCATATTGGAAAATGTGGGCACACCTTTTTTTTCAAAAAAATTACAAGTGTGCTACCCACCTCACTCATAACGGAGACCCCTTTATTATACCCTTCACACCATAAAACCAAATTTTAGGACCATACATGCCTAAATTAATTTAAAAATTCCAACATCAAATCCTATAATCCTTATTTTTTAGATACGAAACTTAGGATGACTTTTGGTGCAAGCCTGGGTAGGTTAAATGAATAAGAGGTAACATTCTTCAATGATAATTTTTTGTTTATTTATTCATAAAACTCATTAAAATACTATTAAATAATTATTATATAAAAAACTATGACTATTACATATAACTATGTGTTTTTATGTTAAGTTAAAGATTTATAATCATATCCACTTTGATCAAATTAGTTACGAAATCATCATTTGTGTGTACGGAATAATATCACCATGCGAACTGCTGTCATTCATTTTTCCATTACAAAAACTTATGGATACGTATGATGTTGTATATAAAGTAAATATATAATATTTAAAAAATCAATATTAATTTTTAATCATTATATATTATATACCGTTTTACATTCCATTTCTTAGGGGATATGATAACACCATTCGTGTGTATGGCGGAAAACCTCCTCACAAAGTGATGTGATTATTTTTTCAATAACGCATTAAAAGAAAGATAAAAAGGAAATATCTAATTAATATATGTGATATATATAAAATAATTATGATATTAATTGTAATTGTTTCTTTATAATACAATAATATATCATTTTTTATCGTACCTTTTTAGTCACAGAAACATGATAACATCATTCCTGTATGCATGGACAACCAGCTTCATGAAGCAATACGACTATCTTTTCATAAAAAATAAAATGGTTGATACGTATAAGTATATTTAAAAAAGTAATATATTATTTATTATTTCATTATAATTATGGAAGTATAAGGCATTACTTACCTCTTTTCCATTAAGATTTTTGAAAAATGGAAGTGTTACAAATGCGTGTGTACATGCTACCATCTCCACGATCATAACATACTTTATTTATCAAAACTAAATTTCATGATTAGTTTTAAAAGTATAATTTATGTATAAATTTTATAATTATTTCAGGATTATTACTCATTATATGTTGGAACCATGATAAATGTAAGAGGAACTAAAATAAAAAATCAAAACATATATGAAAACCAAATCATTTGTTACCTAAAACATGATTTTAATATGGAATTATTGATAAAAAGGTAATAAATGGACATTGTTAATAAATATATGAAATTAAGTTTTTAATTATGGTTCTATAGTATAATTATAATAAAATTATACTTATTATACATGAGTTTCAAATGTGTACAAAGGAATTTGACACTTAAGGTAATGGATTTATAATCTCTTTTTTATTTCTTGGAGACATATGAGAACGCACCAATTGTTTTATTTTTTTGTTGTATATACTGTCCATTTTTCATATTAAATCACGAATATACTTATTTTCTGATATTTAATGTTTTATTTGATGTTATAATTTAGTAGTACATACAATTCAAATTTTCAAAATTGGTATGGATTTTATATTACAATCTCATTGTTTATCAGTATTTTTTGTGATTATAGATTCAATTATTAAATATTATGATATATCTCTCAATAAACAAATATATTTTCTTCTCATGTCGTTATTTCTAGAGAAAAAATACTTTCCCTTAATTTTACTTTCTTTATGTATTCATGATTTGAAAAGAATATTTTTACGAAAAAATAACTTTTCCATCGAAAAAACGTTTTCTAAAAATGTAAACAAATATATATTTTTAATTTTTTTGAAATTATTTTTTAAATAATATTTTAGCCATGTTTTAATTTTTACCAAAAAAATTAAAAGGAATCATTATATTATTTTTAAAATAAACACTAATTTTTATTTTACCAAAAAATGTGAAAGGAATAATTGAGTATGATATGAAGGTAATTTCCTTCCATCATGGAAATTATTTTATTAAAGATTACATTATAAATATTAAATTTTATTTTCAGAGGAATGATTTTTCCAAATTTTGATATTTTAAAATGTTTTTTCCAAAGTGGAAAAGATATTTTCATAGAGATATTTTTTTAGATTATTTTTAAATCATCATTTAAAATTTATCATGTTTATTTTAAAATAAAACGATTTCTAGAATGTTTTTTTTAAATTGATTTTCATATAAAATTTTTCTTCCTCGAGAAAAATTCCATGTGATTTTTCTTTCAAAATCATTTTCAACATAATATGACATATTTTGATGTAAGTTATAATTTACTTGGGATATGAACCATATATACCATTATTTTTTTTCTTTAATGGTTTATGATGAATAGATGTTTATGAAACCCATTTATTCTCTATGGGTTCTACTATGATAAAATGATTATTTAGACCATTACATTTGAAATGGGATGTGGTTTTATGAGGAAATAAAATGTTTATGCAACCCATTTATTTTTATGGGTTTTGATATGATGAATGTTCTATGATCTGATAGAATATAAATGTATGGATTATGTTATAGGTGGGAACTATATCACCCACCAATACATTGGTTAATGATTAATTTTATATTAGATCAATGGGTATAAGGGAGTTCCTCCCAATCCCAAAATATGGTACAAGGAAGGTTATCCCATGTCTAAAAGCGGGTAAATAGGAGGTCATCCCAATATTTAAGTTGGTACACAGGTGGTTATCTTAAGCCTATCATGTTATGAATGTATCTGTGGGTAACCTTTAAATAATATTTTTTTATGTGTATGCCACAATTCAATGTCTTATTCCAATGTTATGATCTCTTACCTCGTGTTCTTTTTTTCCTTATGATTTAGGTCTTATAAACTACAAATATTTATGTATTGCCTCATGATTATGATCTTTGATATAAAGGGTATTATTTTAAAATAACATGCTCATATACTCATACCATTAGGTTCATTTTATGCTTATTTATCTCCATTTTTACCCTTATTGAGCATGTGATCTTACCTATTTGTATGTTTACGTTCCCCAGTTTATGAATGATTTTTGGAAGTAGGGTATGTTGGTGAAGATTAAAAAATTGTAAGATATTTTTTGGATATGATAAATATATTTACCCAAATTATAATATGATGTACTTAGTCTAAAAAGTCACTAAACTATTATAGTCCTTAAGAATGTGTTTGTGTAATTAAAGTAATATTCAACTAAAAAGGTGTAATATCTATTTATGTGATTATTGAGTATATATAATTGGTATCATAGGAATTTTTAAGATAATATTTGGAAACTAGGATAGGAAAACATTACTTAGATCCCATGGTATATTTATAAGGACATGTCTAGTGATATTTGTGAAGTTCAGTATAGGGATGAGGGAAATTCTAAGAAAAAATTGATGGATTTTTTAAAATGATAGAGTAAGTGGTTTCAAAGAAGTAACATCCTTTTATTAATACTACATGCATATATGGTTCATCAAAAAAGGTACATTGGGGTAATAACTCTGAAAAGGGTGCATTGAGACAGACACATTCATCAATTGGTGCCTGAAAATGATCATTTCTTCACATCTGGTTTCACACACGTAAGGGATTTTCATTGGATATTAACAAAATATTTATAAACTATCATTAAGTATTTAAATATATGATGATCATGGGTGACCTAGGTCAAAACTACAGTTTCATAGACGTAAAATAACGTTTCTTGATTTAAATATACTAGAACTGATTTTTTTCAGATTATGTGGTTTTATATAATTGTTTATAATTGCTCAAACTATGAATTTTGGTTTTTGTAAATAGAGGGAATCATAAGGAACTTGTTTAACATTTAATATGCTAGAAAATTTTCTGATGCGTCGATAAATGGGATGATAACTAGAGTGAAAGATATTATGATTATTTTTAATTAGTAATCATGATATAGGATTGACAACTATCACCTTAACTAACTCTTGAACTAGTAGAAGAAAATAAGGATAGAGTTCACTAAGAGTTCAGGTAATAGAGACCATATTTTTTCAATAGTATTTTTTAGGTTAAATGTAAGAAGCTAGAATAAATTGTGGTTAATAAATGTTATGACATGATTAATATTTCATTATGTAGGAAATATTTATTAAGGAATAAGATGAAGAAGCCTACTTAATGGTTTTAGAAAGATGTGGGATGATTTATGTATTAATTTTATTTAATTCAAGGATTATATAATATGAATCATAAAATATATATAAGGATGTTTCACAATAAGTTTTTCGTTATGTATTTTTAAAAACATGTTAAATGGTACAGATAGGATAGAAAAGTGATTTAATGGAAATTGATATTTTTATTGAGATAATATTACCCTAAATATGTTTAAAATGTTGAGATAATGTTGTATTGATAAATAAATTTCAGATATTAATAAGTAATTTGGACAGTACTAATTACCTTGGAACTGATAAATGATTTGTAGAAAAAGTAATTTATGTCATCATTGATAGAGTTTAAATCATTTATTGATTTGAGGAAAATTTACAATAATACTTTTGTATATTAATAATGAGGAATCATGTATGTTTTTAATCTGATTTTATTCTAATTCATGTTATTATAATGTTTCAGTAGAATACAAGATGAGTTTATTCACATTTTTAGTATTTGAAAATCCAGATCCACTTTATGATACATGGGGGATTAATGTTAAGTTTTATTTTTAGAAATTTAGTGAATTTATTTATAAATTTTGAATTTTGGAAGGATTATAAGGTTAACTATTTATGTAATGGTTTATGTTGAACTTTGGATGAGGTTATAGATAACATATTACTTCACCATATGAATATTTATCCATTTTAGATAACCAATGTAATTTTTTATTAGATATAGAAGGGTTGAATTATCATTCTATTATGTATCTTATTTTGTTCTTCACCTATGAAATTAATATATATCAAGTAAGTACATTTTCATATGTTCTCAGTATATATGGAAAAGGAATCCCCCAAAATCAGGGAAAAGATATTGAAATAAAATGTTAACCTATTATCATATTTTTTAATGATATCAATGATATTTTTAAGGTTTTATTGGTTTATGTATTTATGGTCAATAACTTTCTTCGGTCAATTTTTTCAATCACTCTTGATCTATATTGGGGTTTTAGTTTTCTCTTTTATGTCCATGTCTTCAACTCCCACACATTTTATCCTATTTTTAACCCTTGGATTTTTCATTCTAGATAAATTTAGAACATCTATTTCTCATTTTAAAAAGGAAGTTTTATTAAACCTTTTGTACATGGTGGGTTTCTATAAAGGAATTTTCAAATGTAAAACCATTGATGATTGAGATGAATTTCTAGGGGGAAACTCATTTAGGGGGGGGGGGGTGGAGAATATAACTCCCCAATACATATATATATATATATATATATTTCAAATAAAGTTTATATTTTTAATATTTTTCTTTATACAAAAAAAATTAATTTATATTCTGTTACATATAACATTGTGTTTACTTTTTGTTACACTAAACACTGAGTTTAGACCAAACATATCATATTTTTAAAATATTAATATATGATAATTATTGCCTATCCATTTCAATGGAGGATTTGAATATGAATATATATATTTTAAAAATATAATATTTAAAAATGTTTATGAAATTAATTCCTTGGTGACTAATTAATTAAAAATTAAAATAAATACTATTTACAAATAAAGGAAATAATTTTCTCCAAAACTATTTTTTAAAAAAAAACTCATTTTACCTAAGTTAATTAATTTTTTTTTGAATTATTATAAAGAAATTTATTTATAATATATTAAATAAAATATATAGCATTCATATTTTACATTTCCTTTACAATAGATAAGAATAAATCAAAGTTTATACTTAAAAATGATATTTTATTTTCTAAGAAGCAATTTTAGCGCCATTTGCACATTTTTTTAAAAATAAAATTTTAAAACATTTAAAAAATTATTTGAAAAAATAAATTGCCTTTTTTTAACCATCATGAAAAAAATTATCTTAGGGTTAATGTTGGAAATTTTTTAAAAACGATTAATTTTTTGATGAATAGTAAAAATACTGAATTTTAATTGAAAACTAACTTCCTTTTTTAATTATTTGTCAAGTTATATTATAATTTAATTTTTTAATATAAAATTACTTCAATTATATATATATATATATAAATCCAATTTAAGTAATTATAATAATTTTTATATTTAATTTTAAAATAAAAACGTTTAGTTTTTTTAAAAAAAAAATTATATTTGGAAAACCTGCTTTCTCATCGCTTATGAGAGATTAATTTTAAATTAAAATTGTAAACATATATTTATGGAATTTGTAAAAATGAATTAAATATTTTGAATTGAAATAATTTTTATTATCTAATATGTTAAATTTTATTAATGAAATGAAAATTTAAAATATTAAAAATTAATTACTGTGGTTAAGGTAAAAACGGGTGTACTAGGGGTTAAAAAAATGATATGGGTAAAAATTTCTTAAAAAATTGTCTAAAATAAGTATTATGGACATATTTATACCCTATAAATTATAATTCTAATTAATTACAAAATTTTTATCCTTTTTCATGAGATAATCTTTGGTTAATCTTTTTCTTTTCAAATCATTATAAGTATACCACAAACCTCTCTTATAAAATTCCACCCCTACCTTCTCATATTCACATCATAAAACAATATTATATTATAAAATACCTAACCTAATACCTTACCAACTACCCTTGGGTAATCCAAGGATCCTTATTCTGGTCATAAAGACTACTGAGGAATGTTTTTGGTGTAAACCAAGGGACGTTACACACAGAATAGGTAACATTATTCATCAAGCGTTGTTATTTTATTTCTTCGTACAACTCCTTAAATTCATATTAAAACATGATGACATAAAAACCATAGTGCATTATATATAAGGAAATTTTTTATGTTTAGGTAATTACCTACAACCATATCCACTTTTATCAAATGGGTTATGAAATCATCATTCATGTGTAGGTGGACTACCACTTCATGAACTAATGTCATTCATTTTCCGAGTAATACATCTCAAGGTTGGGTATGATGATGAATATAAAGTAAATATATTATATTTTTAACATATTTATAACTATTATGTAATTATATAATATATTTCTTTCTTTTGACTCTGTAGGGGATATGATAATTTTGTTCGTGTGTATGGTGAATTCCCACCATGCGAATCGATGTGATTAATTTTTTAGTAATGGTTTACATGGAAGATAATAAGGATAAAGATATTGAATATATGTGATATATATGAAATATTTATGATATTAATGGCATATGTATCATTATTAAAGGATAATATTTCCTTTTATTTCTAACATTTTTACCGAGTTAAATATGATAATTCCATTCATGTACATGTGGACTACCACCATCACGAAGCGATGCGTCTCTATTTTCATCACCACATCACATGGATGATATTTTTATGAATATTTAAATAAATTAAATGTTATTTATGATATTATTATAAATTTTAAAGAGAAAAAAATTACTTACTTTCTATAATGGTTGTCGAAAAATGGAAATGTTACTCATGCGTACATACGATCTACCTTCTCCATGATTGTAACTTACTTCATTTATCAAAATCATATTTAATGACTGGTGGAAATTTTTAATTGATGAATTAATATAATAATTATTTCATGATTCTTATTATGGATATTATTGAACCATGATAAATGTTATTTTAATGAAAATAACAAAAAAACATATATGAAAACCAAGCAGTTATTACCAAAAACATGATTTTAATAAGAAATTATTAATAACAGGTTGACAAATGGTTAAAGTAAATCATATATGATATTATATATATAAATATAGTTATATAAAACTTTTATAATAAACATATATTTTTCATAGAGGTGGTTCAAATATGTATGAAGGAATTCAACACTTACGGTAAGGGTTATATAGTCTTTCTTTTATTTATGGGAGACATATGACAATTCACTACCGATGTAATTTTTGTGGTGTATAAAATAAAACATTTTAGTGTTATATAATGAGTATCACTAGCGAAGGGTGATCAAAGACCTCATATGCCAGTACGAGGAGGATGGCATTATCCTGAATAGGGATATGTCCTGCCAGGATCTGGAGGCGTCTGTGCCTCATCGCCATCGCCTCCCCCAAGGTCCGTGTAGGGAGCCACTGATCCCCACTCCGATGTACAACCGTTTCGTTAGCATGTCCCTGGAATGCCTCGACGACTCCCACCCCTATGCTGACATGGTAAGGGATGTCTAGGCCAGCCCAGCTTGGATCCTATTTCAAGGGCTCCCAAAGAGGGCCCCCACAAGGTCGCGTCAGCGTCGCCACCTGGCCCCCCGAGCTAAAGAGAAGGTGAGTTACGTACTTGCACCGCCGACCTCGGTCTATCTGACCTGACGCCAGCATCGGTCGCAAGTTGAAGATGATGCCCACTAGGGGGTGTCAATGTCAGCAGCTACTGTGGCCTGATCCACCCAAAAAGTATATCATCGGAGCCCTACATATGCTGAGAAGGGTCATTTATGCGCCCGACCCAGATCAAGACCCCGACCGTCCCATGCATAGGCTGGGTCAACTATCTTGGTCGCCGACATAGGCAGTTGTCACCACTGACCAATCCGCAACGATGACACCTAGTACAGAGGCCCTCCCTGCACCTCCACCATGGAATGTGAGGGTCCTCCCCACTCCCAGGCTCAGCATGGAGTTCCACCCCGCACCACCTTTAACCCAAACGAGAGTCTTCCCCATGACGAAGACACTTAGTACGGGATTCCCTCCCATTCTCACTACACCGGGTATGGAGTTACTACTCCTAGCACAGACCGCCAGGGTGGAGATTTTTCACATCCATTCAGTCTCTAATGTGGGTCCCTCCTCATGTTCTCATAGCAGTTGGCTAAAGTCCTCCTCACCTTGGAAACCAGAAGGTGGAGGTCAACTTCACTTCATCAGCGCCTGGTATGGAGGTCCTACACGTGTTTGGTCCGATTAGTATGAGGACCTTCCTCACACTGGTGTTACCAGGGGAAATAACCATGGAGGTCCTACCCATGCTCCTGTCAGCTCCAGCAGAGGTCCTACCCACTCCGTCACTTCCCACATAGGTCCTCCCTATGCCCCCTTTGATATTTGTCCCGATGTTCCTTGCACCCCAACTTACTTAGGTGGGAGTCCTACTCGCCCCATCACCAGTACGGACGAAGGTCCTCCTTGTGCCAGAAATATACCATGTCTTGAAGAGCCATCCAGGGGCAGGAAGGTGGGCTGTTGCCTTTATAAGAAGAATTATGGTTAGGTCGGGATAGAGGTCAAACATGTCCGCTTCATAGACTCTGAAGCGGAGTATGACTCAGCAATGTAACCCTCCCCTCTGTCCTCTGTGTCAAGGGATGGGGCCGAAACAAGGCGCAACATCCTCATACTCCTAGAAATCGAAGACCACCAGATTCCCACCTCCCTTCACAGGTATATCTAGGAGGAATAAAACATGGAAATACCATATTTTACGGTCATTCAATCACCACAATCATCACCAGAAGCCCTTTTTACCTTGACTAGAGATCACGTAGAGCTATTCTGGGGACAAATGGTAAACGATTAGTAGCATGGTTTGTCTCCAGCAGCCAGAGTCCCTACACTAGGAACTATGATCGTTAGACCCTCCTACCGTGATCGATGGCTAAGTCACTACACTCTTCAAAGGAAAGCCCGAGATGCGTCTGTTTGTCAGCTCGCTCTCCATATTCTCCACCAGCCAGCCTACCATCCCAGCGGTCTGCTTTGGAACCACTATTGATTCCTCTGCCGCCTATGGTTGATGAGTGATAAAATGAAGGTCAGGACCTTGAATCTGAGCCAAGGATCTTATGTAATAGTCTCACAGTGGACCAATTCCCTGAAAAGTTTTTGCTAGTTGTAGGACCAAATTTTTGGGCACTAGAGTCTCTCACCCCAGAGTAAGTTGAGTGTTTCCGTCAAACCCTCTGGGTGACACACTTCCACCTTCGCCACTAGTGAGTGGAATATCCGAAGAGCCAATCTCACTTTGAGGACATCCGCGAAAAATTCCTTCTGGTTGATCTGGTTGCACTCCCCGTGGCCTAGCGCCCTGAGTCACCAGGTCCCCATAAGTCCCTCCATCAACGATGTGTCCAGAGTTTCAAAGTACTCCTAAAGATTATATGGGAGGCTTTCCCCAATGTACAGATCCGTGGTTGGGGAAAATATGATGCCCTCCTCCTCAGTTCTATCCGGTGATAGCCCAACTTTCCCAGTGATATTGAAGACATTCCCCCGTGAAGAGTCGTGGTCAACATGGTCAGCCTATCAGAAGAGGAGAATGAGATAGAACTCCTCGATGGGGACCTACCTTTTAAGGCCGTACCAAATCACTTAGACCTATTTGGAAGGATTACTCACCAACAAAGAAATCTAATAGGTCTCCCTGCGCCCATCGAGACATTAGTTCTTAGCTGGAATCACGGTAAGGGAAAAGAGAACCTCAGATCTGGAAAACCCATAGACCTATCCAGATTAGTCCAGGGGGTAGAAGAAGAACCTGAAAAAGACACATTGTGACAGAAACTCACCAAACACAAGAAGATGGTCGGAAAAATCCAGGATGAATGTGTTGTAGAGCGACGTCCAGACTATGGTGACCCCCAGCCAAGGCGGTAGGGGCAGGCAGAACATTAACTTGATGAACTACCCCTGGGCGACCCTGATCATCCTTCCCACGTAGTCAGGTTTGAGGTTGGAGCTTATGGTAAAAGGGAACATTATGTCTCACAAAATCCCCCTGAGTGGCGTAACAATTCTCAAAGACCAACTCAGATTCCCCCAACTGCATCGTAGGTCGTTCCACCAGCCACTGGGCCTGCTTACCATGTTGGAGAGCCCGAAAATGCACTGGTAGTCAGGGATCCCCATCAAGACATGGACCCCCACCCTAAGGATCCAGTTGCAGCACTCATTACCCGCCTCATAGCATTAGAAACACGACAAGTGGCACTTCCACCGGATGAAAAGCCATATCCAGCATGGGTGGATGATATACCAGCACCCCGGGTTTTGGGAATCCCCCCTTTTCTCCCTTCAATGGGACTGGGGACCCGCCACAGCACTTGGCCCACTTCACCTCAAGGGGTGGGCTCATGTTGGGGACTACAACGTAGTAGGAAGCCTCTAAACTTCGCTGCTTTGTGCAGACATTAGAGGGACCGACGTTACTCTGGTAGAACCAGCTCCCCATCAGATCAGTAGCCAGCAGGGAGGACCTCTAGAAGAAATTACTCTACCAATTTAGTTTTACCACACAGAAGACATGTATCGTAGAACTATTCAAGTTCAAGAAGGGGCCTAATGAGCATGTTGCAGACTTTTTCGCCCAGTGGAAAGGGATAATGTATTCTATCGACATGCCACTGACTCAGGAGAAACTACTGACAATGGGAATAAGAAATTTAAATACTAAACTAATCCCAACTTTGATCACCCAGAACTACCCCGGGGGATTCTGAGAGTTATCTGATAAGGCCCAGTTCCTGGAATAATCACTGAAACAGTCTATCCAAGCATATATGTTGCCTCCCGTAATTCATGAAAGGAGGGCCTCAAGAGCTGAGCCCGTCGCAGTGGCCCAAATAGAGGCACCCAGGAAGCTAGAATTATTACCAGTGGAGCCGCCTCCATATCCTCAGAGGGTCCCTCCACCTTAGGCATAGCCTCCGGCCTAGTAGCGCCCGCCGCAGAATTGGAAGGTTCTCTCGTGAAATGTGCCGCCACCAGCCAAGCGGGATAACCAGGATCCGCCTCCTCGACAAGCTTTGCTAGCTCCTCATTATGGTCCAGCTCTAAGGTCCCCCTTTCTGGACAGGAAAAACTATACCTAATCATTCAACAAGGATCAATTCCCTGATTACTTCTGTAGTTCCTTAGAGGAGGGGATCATGCATTTTCCTGAGTGTAGAAGGCCAGAAGAGGCGAACCTCACTGATCACCCTAACTACTGCCCCTATCACCATATCCTAGGGCATACTCTCAAATAGTGCTATATGTTCAAGGAATAGCTGCAAGACCAGGTAGATGACAACATAGTCTGATTAGGCCTAGGCCCGACAAAGGGGGCATGCATCTTCATGAAACCAGACAGAAGCAGTGATAGTGAGGGCGAGTGGAATTAGGTTTCCAGTCATGAATCCCAGAAGTATGACGACTAGATGGATCGAAAAATGGTTTCCCATGACCATGAGGTCATCTGTGCGTTCCTAAATCGGTCAGAGCCTTTAGAGGCTGCAACCACAACCTATGCATCATCTTCTCAACCGTCCACTTCCCAGAAGAGCAAACACCGGAAGTGTAAGGGAAAAAAAGTCCCCCATCGATGCCATCGTCATCCCGTACTCTCGATGACTTCATGCCACCAAAGATGGTGATTCCTCCCATAATCCACCTAGTAGAGGATGACTCATCAAGTGATAGTCATGGGTATGCCTCAGTTAATACCGTAGAGCTGGTAAATCCATATATGATTCCTCATGATGAAGAGCGCCAGGAAGGCCCTCCCAACATCCCCAGTCGTCATCAACATCAATAGTGTTGTGGCTATACGGGTATTCAGAGTGCTTCAGTCAGGGATTCCAGCTAGGCTGTGCATGCTACTGAAACCAGACAGTAGGCTCAACATAGAGCTCAGCATGTACAAACTTCTCACCTGGTGGCATCAGGCCGGCCTTCATCCCCATTCATGCTATTATATCAAGCAGATCCACCCATACATCATTGTTACTATATGTGTTTCCCAATGGGTCAGTCTTTGTCATTCGACCCTCATCCGGTAGTCACTACATAGGCTTCGACTAGTGAGCAATGAGGCATTCCCAGCACCATTCATCCGCCGGTCCAGCCAACAGAGCCTACAGTACCTCCTGTCATAGAGCGACCTCCTATAAGCAAGAGTTCACAACTGACACAAAAGTATGATGTCCTCAAGAATATTTCCAATGTTCCAGCAAGGCTCTCCATCTTTAAGGCTCTTCACTTGTTGTTAGACATGCATGAGGCCTTTACTGAGGCTTTAAGAATCCCCCTACAGTTTGAGACAGAATTAGAAGACGCAAAAGCCTTCCACACTGAGGTGGTTGAGAATGATGAATGCTAGGACACTATCTCATTCTCTGGGAAAGATGATTGCTCTCTTATATAGGGGAACATTCTCCCACTATACATCACCAGAAAGTTCAATGGTGAGGAAGTCCTCCACTATCTTGTTTACATGGGATCAGGGATTAACCTAATCCCGACCAAGACACTGTGAAAACTGGGATTGTTTGAAGATGATTTGAGCACTTCTGACCTAAGAATACAGGGTTATAACAGAACAGAAGAGACACTGGTCAGTAAGATCTTATTGAATACCCTGTTCAGTGGCCTAGTTTCCAACACCAAATTCAGGGTTGTCTCCCATGACACCGCCTACAACACATTGATGGGTAGGATGTGGATCCACCTGCACATGCCAGTTCCTTCATCATGCCACCAGTTCTTCAAGTAATACTTCAATGGTCGGGTGTCCATGATTTAAGGTGAAACATCTACTTTTTTCTCTTGTGAAGCCTGCTATCTGGATTCCGAAAACTATAATATCAAGGAAAATCATATTCAGACCCATGAGGTCGAGCATACCATGGCTATGACCGACTCGTGGACAGACCTGGATGATGCCTATATCTTTCCGATCCACCAATTGGAGGATACAACCCCAGACATGGGACAATGCTTCATTGATTCTGTAATGAGGGGGAAACACATTCCCAAGTCTAAGAGATTCTAGAAGATCACCTCCTAATCTTATACAAATCAGGTTCAGGTTATCTCGGAGCCTCCTACTCCCATAAGATATAGGGATGTCTGCTCTATGGAAATGACAATACGTCATACTTTCTTGTTCCGCTGGGATGGAATAAGCTAGCTCAAAACAATGTGCCACTACTTCTTTGACATCATTAAGCATGTCCCCTTGGGCCAAATTCCAGATGCGATCAGATTGATAGACTTCGTCACTATGGTCGTGATAGCACAAGATTTCCACGATGTAGTGTCCACCGCCGCTCAGGCCGATACTAGCCTCTCATCGGGATCTTCCAAACCAATGGAGACTCCTCCCACTAAGGATACCTCTAGAGATGAAAGATATGACTTAGAGGATGCTCCCCTACCATTGAAGAGGGTTTCTCTACCACGGTTGATGAATTGGTTCAGGTGAACCTTGGTATCATGGCGGACCAGCGACCCACGATCATCAATGTCGCCATGCCCCGTGTAGAGAAACAACAGTACATAGACTTCCTTAAACAAAACCATGATGTGTTTTCCTGGAGTTACGATGAGATGCCAAGATTAGATCCTCAGGTAGCTGTCCACCACCTCAGTCTCCCCGCAAATCATCATGGGTTCAAGCAGCCTCCCAGAAAGATGCACCCTTCTCACGATGCCATGGTCGAGGCTGAAGTTGAGAAGCTTATAAGGGACATTTTTGTTAAAGAGGTCCATTACCCCAAATGGATGGATAACGTCATATCAGTCAGGAAGAAGAACTAAAAGATCAAAGTCTCCATTGAATTCTAGGATATCAACCGTCACTGTCTGAAGGATGAATTTCCCCGTCCTATGATGGGACTCTTGATTGAAACCACGACTGGGTTCCTAGACCTCTCCTTCATGGATGGGTACTTCAGTTATAATCAGATCTAAATGGCCACCAAGGATGAGGAGTCTACAGCCTTCAAGTTGTCACAAGGTACTTTCTGTTACCAAGTCATGACCTTCGGCTTAAATAATGAAGGTACCACCTATCAGCAGGCCATGTATTGCATATTTAAGCCAATTATCGGGACATTAGTGGAATATTATGTGGAAGATCTATTGGTCAAATCCTTCCAGCACCAGGATCATCTCAAGGATCTTGAGAAAGTTTTCATGTTCTTCTGTTCTCGCCACCAGAAGATAAATCCATTGAGGTGTTCTTTTGGAGTCACCTCTAGAAAGTTTCTAGGATTCTTTGTCAGATACTGAGGCATCAAGATAGACTTGGAGAATATCCAGGCTATCAGCCAGATGTATCCCCCGAGCAATATCCGGGATCTTCGTGGTTTCCAACGCCACTTAGCCTACATACACTGATTCATTGCGAATCTGGATGACCAGTGTAAGCCCTTTTCTTGGATTATGAAGAAAGGAAAACTCTATGAGTGGGATGAGGAATGACACACAAAATTTGAGGAAACCAAAAAGTATCTTTTCCATCCTTCGGTCTTAATGCCACCCATCTCCGGAAATCCGCTGGTCCTTTATGTAACCGCCTTGGAATGATATTTCAGTGCCCCTCTCACCTAGAAGAACAATGAGGGGACAAAAAATAGCCTTTACTACCTCATTCGTAAACTCCTCAATACGGAAACCAGATACTCCTCTATCGAGAAGAGCTGGCTCACGCTAGTATTCACAGTACAGAAGTTGAAACATTACCTGCAACACCATGAGGTACAGCTGGTGTCCCGGGTGGATCCACTAATGTACATCTTGAACCGCCCCAAGTTAACAGGCCGTTTAGCTCGGTGGGTGGTGATTCTACAGTAGTTCCACATCATTTTTTCCCTCAGAAGGATATTAAGGGGAAAGCACTAGAAGATTTCTTTACTCCCCATCCATCTCATACAGACCAGTCCTTGGATCTCGATTTCCCTAATGAGGCAATCCTCTTCGTAGACCAAACAATTCCATGTTGGAAAATGAACTTCGATAGTGCCTCCCAGATCCCTACTAGCATGAGTCTAAATAATCCCAAACTCAACACCGTAGGCCTGGGTATTGTCTTCATTACCACGAAACAAGCCATTCTGCCATAATCATTCCTATTGTCAAAAGGATGCCCCAACAATCAGGTGGAGTATCAGGATCTCATCACTAGCCTCGAGTTGGCCCTCAAGATTGGTGTTCCCCATTTACATGTGAAAGGGGATTCCAATCTAGTCATCAAGAAGATCAACGGTGACTATGTCGTTAGAATTCCAGATCTTGTACCATTATTGGAGCGCACTCTCCAGTTAGTGGCTCAGTTCTTGTCTCGACTATAATTTACCCATGTTCCCCAATCTCAGAACGCCCGGGCTGACGCCCTAGCCAGTTTAGCTGCATCGCTTGTAGAGCCCGAACATGATGAACTGATTATCCATGTGGCACACTAGAGAGTCATTTCCTCTGTCACCCCGAATGATGATAAAAGCCTGTAGGTAAATAACCTTACCACCAGTGCCTCCACGTCAGGACACCCAGATCCCCAATATGCAGTGTTTGTAGTGACTCCTTATTGGATCACCTCCTTTGTCGAGTATCTCTAAAATGGTTATCTCCTGGAAAATTGGGCCGAGGGCATGTGAATCTGACGTCGCACATTATAGTTCACCCTCTAGGATGGACCTGGCCGTGAGTTGATCCTCTATAAGTGCGGGTTTGATGGGGTTCTCCTCCATTGAATCCAAAAAGTCAAGATTTCTCAGGTCATACAAGAAGTTCATTCTGGTTCCTGCATGGCTCGTTAGATCGGGCCGAAGTTATCACACTAGATCCAGAGACTAGGTTAATTTTGGCCCTCCATGATGCATGACTACATCAAGTTCTCAAAGATGTGCCATGCATGTCAAATTCACGCCAACTTTGTGCATCATCCACTAGAGCCTCTCCACACTACCAATTACTCTTGTCCCTTTATAGTATGAGGACTTGATGTTATGGGACCTTACCCACCGGTGACAGATCGCCAGTACAGGTTCATCCTGACTATTATCAATTTGTTCTCCATGTGGGTAGAGGTATTTTCACTCAAGGAAGTCAAGGCCCATTCTATCGTTGACTTTTTGAGCTCCAACATCATTTACTAGTTTGGATTCCCTCAAACCATCCTCACCGATAGTGACACGAACTTCCATGAAATTGAGCTGAAGAGATTGTATGCTAAGTACAACATCTGTTTTCACCATACCTCCCGCTATCATGCACAAGAAAATGGACAGATTGAGGTGTTCAACAAAACCATCTCTATATTTTTTTTTAGAAAATGGTTGGCCAGAATAAGAAGAGTTGTCCGGAGAATCTCCCCAATGCCCTCTAAGATTATCATACGATGACTCGTAATTCCTCTCAGGTAACCCCATATTCCATGGTATATGAAATAGATGCCATCCCGCTCATTGAGATTCAGTTTCCCTCATTGCGCACAGCTGTCTACGATCATCAAGCACTGGATAAAGTAGCATAAATTCATCTGGATGAGTTAGAAGTGCTCGACAAGAGTAGGATTCACGCCCTACACAATCTGTAGAGGCATCTGAACAAGATATCTAGAGTTTTCAAAAAAAAATGGCCTTCGCTCTTTCTTGAAGGGAGACATGTTACTGGCCCTCAGGATGCCAATAATACCTAGATGGAAACCACCCAAGTTGGAAACCAAAAGAGAAGGCCCTTAAGTTGTTCACAAGGTTTACTCCAATGGGTCATACTCCCTAGTTACCATGGATGGTGAGAGTATAACTCCTCCCACCAATTTCATGTTCCTCAAGAAATACTTTTCCTGAGTCAAAGAGTCTAGCGTGGAATTAAAATGCATAGTCCAACATGAATTTAAACTGTATGGTCCCGTACAACCCTAAACTACAGTATAGTTCTGGATGACCTTAAACTGTTCGGTCCTACATGACCTTAAACTATGAAACATACCGCATGAAATTAAACTGTATATCATCTTGCAAGACGTTAAAATGAATTTCAAGAACTACGTATTTCTTGATTCCCATCCTCATTGGATATGTAGGAACTCTTGGACGCCTCATCCTGATTCCATCCCCACACTCTTCTCACTTGGATATACCTCTTGGGTGTAGTTCCCTCAGAGGATCCCATGTGAAGCAGCCTAAGTTTCTTTAACCCCACTGTCTGTAAGGTTGTGAAGGTTACACAATGTGCCCCTCCCCATTCTTATAATCATCTCATGTCCTCACCACATGAAGTTAAAATGCATGGCCCCTTTCAGAACTATGTGTCTCTTGATTCCCATCCTCATGGGATACGTAGGACCGCCCAGACATTTTTTCTGTTGACCCAGCCCCAAGCTCCAAGGTCTCTGCTTGAGTCTTTCCTCGTATAGGTCACACGATATGGATGGTGTGTCTCAAACCCATAACATCCATCATTTTTCATTTTACACTCCCGTATGTCCTAGACACGACATGTAATGGTTCATCATACCCTACTGTCTCTTCAAGATTTCACCTGCCTCGAGCAAGAGTGTGATTCCAACTGCTGGTCCCTTATGAAATGGGCATAGTCTGGTCCTACTCTTTGTTTCTCACAATGAGAATCACTCCCATCGGCTTAGGAGCTATGATGAGGCAATGCACACATGAGGTTTTATATGGTTGTAGTTGGCTGGAATTCTTGGCCTCGAGTCCCTCTCCCCTTTTTGGTCCCTTGACCCTTCCAGCCCCTTGGACCTAGTCCTCATTCGGGAGTGTACGGTGTTGTGTGGACTCATATCCTTATTCATGCCGGGCTATTTTTTCATGCCCCACACATCCCCATGAGACATTCCTCCCTCCATTTATCATCCCTTCCACCAACATAAGCCCCGCCATGTTTCACGGGACCCATCATTTTGGTTTCCATCATCTTCTATATCCAGATAGACCCCAAATAGCATAGATGCTCGGACGAATGGATCTCCTACCATTTCGGTCCAACATACCTGAAGATCTTGAGTAACAAATTGATACAAGTCCCATGTTGCGATTGTGGTCAACGGTTGATGCTCAATTAATTTCCCCAGAATTACGATCACGTAATGGCAGACATTTTGTTTCGAATATGGTCAATATTTGTCCCCTATCATCATTGAAGCTTTATGGTCCTCCATAAGCACGATGATCCTACCCCTTCACTCAGCTGTCCCATGCATATGACAATAAACTGGTTGTCTATGGTTCGAGATCTATGACCATAAACTAAGATCACTATCGTCCTCACTACAAGACATTAAACTGCAAGCTGGCTATGACATCTTGTCTATGGCCCATATCTAAGACCCTCGACCTTCTCAGGCCATTGAACCAAGTTCCCACGTAAGATTTTACCATGTGGTATTGACTTATGTATTCATTCATGCAAGATTTGTGATAATCATGCCACATACCTCTCTCTCTCCTCAGTGCCCTTTGCTCCCTTTTTCCTTCATTCAACTATTTGAATCAGCTACTGGTTGGTGCCCTCGACCCTCTTTGGTAATTCTCCAATGTGCCCAAGAGTGCTCTGGTTCAGACCCTGGAGTGTCAGAATATACCTGGACATGCTTTCTCTGATTTTTAGGCCTCATGTTCCCATTAATTTTGGATTCCATTATCTTTAACACCCAAAAGGACCCCAAAATGGAATGGATTCTCAGCCCAAGGGCCCTCCTACCATTATGGGCAAACGTGCTCAAGGGTTTTACACAAAAAATTGATACAAGTCCCGCATTGTGAATACGGTCAGCAGACGATGCTCATTTGTTGATCCAATGTCAGGTCACATGATATGAATACTTTGTTTCGAACACAATAAAAAATTATCCTCCATCGTCACACCAGCACCATCAAGCCTTAAATACTAGTTACATGATTCACACCACTTTTTATTCCATCATTTCCGCATGGAATTTTGACACACTTGGACCTGTCCCTCAGTGCATTTGTATGTTGGGGAGGACCAAGTCACAGTAATTTTTCATTCAGGGCACCACACCGACTTCCACTTTGTGTGTCTCCCGTGTTCTACAAAGACCTCTTCCACCCCTGTTTCCCACACCGAGTTTGACTCATGTGGGCTTAAAAACTAGATTGAGGTTTGCCCCTACTTGGGAGAAGTTCACTTAACCATGGACCATGCTCTATGACCATAAAATAAGATCATCCTACGTCCTTGCTGCAAGATGTTAAACTGCACGACACCCTTTCAGAACTACATATGGCTTGATTCTCATCCTCATGGGAATCGTAGGAACGCATGGAAATTTTTTCTATGGGTCCAACGTAATTGATAGATAGCCTCTACTATTCCTTAAACTTTACCAGCCCCTTAGCCTAAGGTTACTTTCCTAGAATCACACATGGTGTGATGTGGACCTCTTCCACATTCACGTCAGGTATGCTTTATCATGTCATGCACGTTCCTTCATGTCCAAGCCATATGACTTTAAACTATGCTGACTGGTCTCACATGACTTTAAACTATTGTGTCGTTATCGCATGACATTAACATGCATGACTGGTCCTATCACACGACCTTAAACTATGATATTATCGTCCTAGATTCACGAAAAAAATGGAATTACATTGTGATGACCTCACCATAGGGGACATCATGTTGGTTTTTGGTCATCCACCATACCATTTGTCAATTCCAGCATTTGGCTTGATTCCTTTGGGGACACTAAGATCCCCAGTTCCTTCGTTTATCACTTAAAAAAACATGTCTACCCCTAAGGAAAAACAAGATCTATCAAATTTCGCTTCTTTTAGTGTGAGGGCTAGACCCGCACGACCTTATTATCCTTGGAACTAGTATCCTGTCGTGCCATATCCTATAAATACATACAGATTGATTCCCATTTTCATGGGATATAAAGGAACACCCAGGAATTATGACTTCGGGGCCAGCCCCCATGAATCATAAAGACCTATCCCCCGTCTTCTTTCACCCCCTTGGCCCGAATTCCTTCAAGGAACCTTGTAACTTCAACTATACCCTGAAAAAGGTTTGGATGACCCACCACAATTATGGGATGCATCAGTTTCCCTGCCATAGAGGTCTTATCCAAAAGAAATAATGATCTCTAATCAGACCAGCCCATCCACCTAATGTGTTTCCACTACGGTGGTGTAATTTCAAGAGTGTTAGACTCCATTCAAACAAACCTTCATTCCACACCCCATGCCTCGCATTCCCTTTCTTTAGACCCTCATCCCCTTTCACATCTAAAAGAACCCCCTAATAGTGTGGATGCTTGTCCTATGGCTCGCTTACTGTTCTGGGACAACATTCTAGAAGACAAATGGATGACATTTCGAGTCAATCCCTATCTTTCGAATATAGTTAGTGGTTAATCCTCATTTGTTATCCTCATTTCAGGCTAACACAAGAAGGATACTGTGTTTAGAACATGGTCAACATATATTATTCATTTTCACACTATCCCACAATGTCCAAGCCTTTGGTATCGTGATTCACATTTTCCCTTCCCCTATGTTCAAATTAATTCTAATTCCCCTGGAATTACCCCACTCATGCACTAGAGCACATCAAAAGGACAATACATCGATTGTGCTGAGGTCTACATCCTCTAGTTAGACCTCCCGCTTTTCCTTCCCAGAAATCCCGCTTTTCGATCCCTTCCATAGATGGGTTAAACCCATCAAAAGAAAGTTTCAGTCCCTCCATCCTCTGGCTTGTGGCATCCCGGAGTTTCTACCACATGCTCAGCTCCCACTCCTCATCAACAGTAATGGGGAACAATTCATCAGACACAATTTGGGCCCGCTCTACGTCATCTTGGATGAAATTCATCTCTTTGGAAGATTTTTTCATTCTCTCTTCAACCTCGGTTAGTTGGGCCTTAAATTAAAATATTAGCTCTGATTGCACATTGACAGATATTGAGTGCTCATCCACCTCGATCTGTAGCAGTTGGACCTCACTTTCGGCCTCCCATAGCCTCTTAATGTTCCCTACCTTCCTCCGCTTCTAGCCCACACTGAGGCCATAGTCATACTCCCGAATCGTTTCCCCCATAAGATCTCAGATGAGCATGTGGGGATGCTAGGCATTCACTCCCCCATCACATAGTCCATGAAGTCGCGAGCGAAGTCTATCTATTTTGTCAAGCCATAGTGCTTGGGGGTGTTGTCAATGAAGCACTTGATCATCTTCCATGATCGGCGATAGAATATTTTTCTATCCTCTTCATCAGAGGATGTCTCATCCCAGTCAGTGTGGTTGGCATGCTCATATGTGGGGAACTCCCTCAAAAACGCGTCAGCAGGATCTACATATGGTGTATGATCGGGTGTGGCAGGACTTGGGCTATTTGATCGATCCTCATCATCAGATCCCACCTATATAATCTCAGGCACAACCCAGCTGATGGTCCCACCGATGATCGGGAGTGTCGTAGTTCGTTCAGTCTGGATATCTGCCTCCATGATCACCGGCATTCCCCAAGGAAGGGCACCGCTAGAAGTTCCGACCAACCTCATAGCAGCAGCCCATGCTAGTCAAATAATTGTATGCACAAAAAGGGGGCATGGACAATAGTTGACATGGTCGATGATTACATTCATAAATTTGGTAGAAGATACTTACAGAGATCGAACTCCTAGTCTCATTCTTGGGTTGACGTTGTTGGGATCCTGAGGCGTGGCCCCCTATATATGATTAAAAGATCTGAAAGCTCCAGAGGAGCCACCCCAAGTGTCCTATCCCCGCTAGATGGGGGAATTGATGTAACCAAAGGTGTTTATCATAAAGGCCCCACATCACCATCTATTGAGGGGTGAGAACGTGTTCTGTTTCTGAGACCATCCTTCACAATTCAAGTGCTAGTAAGGAGGCCATAATGACCTGTGAGCAAACCCTGAGGAAGGGGTTTGTGATTTTACCTTAAGAGCCTCTACAAATTCTTCAAGATCTGATTCTTGATCACCCACTTCTCCCTCCTCTAATGGGCTCCCGCTTCCAGCCTCCTCCCCCAGGAGGATTCATTCGATTCTTCTGGAAGAGGGATCCATTCCCTCAAGTCAGTAGCCGAAAAATGTTGGGGATCTATTCGATCCAAAAGCACCCTCACACGGTATGTCATTGGATGCGGGTGACCCTGGGAGTGTATAAAGTCCTCTAGATCAGCCAGGTATTGCTCTGCCTCCACCTGGGACACCGCAAAGCTAGCTTTGATAGGGCCAATTCCCGGAAATTCCATTAAAATTCAGTTCAGGTTCTGCCACATCTTGACAGGGATGAGGAATTTCTTTTTGACTTCCCAGATGTCCCAGGACTCCGAGAAGAAAACATTCTATGGCACATCGATGTGGCGCAATCGATTCCCTAGAGCTCGGGTATATATTCTACAGAACACTCTCAGCAACCGTCCCTCTGGATGACTCTGTTCTTCTAGAACCACCAGGTCCGCTGCTGCTATTGGGTCTTCCATTACTGCCTCACCCTCAACCGGTACATGCCTCATAGCCATGGCAGCCCCGCCACCACGAGATGTCCCTACCGCCTTCCAGCCCCGACATCGAGGTTGGGGAGACACACCAACACCGGCTCAGAAAGTTGGCTATTTCATCATCTCCCCTGGGTAGGCCACCTCCCAGATTTGGGCATACTATTTTACCAAACCAAGGACAGTGGTAGGTGGAGGTAGCTTATTCCGCATCTTCCCATATTCCCATGTGAACATGAGCCACATCTGCCTCATCACGCAAAGGTGTTCTTCGTGGCACACCTCTGAATATACCCGCGAGGTAAGTCGCTTCATACACCAAAATTGATGGGAAAATCAGTGCGGGGTGTACGAATCCTAGAGGGGATCATAGTCCACCCTTTCCAGTATGACTCCACCTCGAAAGGCCAAGAGATAGGACCAATGCTCTTCTTTTCCTTGGCTGTCTTCAGTAAAAACACCCATTGGCAATGAAAATGAGTGAATTATGAATTCCTCCACCTTCCACACTCGGTTCATTACCAAAGGTGTGGTCAGCTTGGATGTAAAGCATCCCACGATGTTTAGAATTTATGGGAGGAAGTTTGAAGCTGGAGGCGAGATAGGGTTCAGGTATTCATAAACCCCCCTAACATGCACCGCTATCCACCCATACAGGAGATGTGATGGACCACATATCCTCTTTGGCCTCCTCCCCTCATTGATGTGCCACAAAATTTTGTATAACTTTGAGAGAATCAGGATATTGAGGTTGAATCACCCTCCAGTCGCCAACATGGATTCCATAATGAATGTTCTTGGTCACACGCCCATGTTTGTATCCCTCACCGGTAAGATCCAACCACAGATGTGAGCCGCGATAAACGCTTCCATCCAGACTATGGATGTTGCTCAGTGCTGACAATAAACCCTCAAAATTTCCACTTTCTGTCCTAAAAGAGTCACTATTACGAGTTCTCCATTTCCCTTTGATCCCCTTCGGGCATGTTCATGGCCTCACCAGGAACTGTTTGTCTATAGGGATGTTCAGAAACTGCTTGAACCACCATTTGAAATGGACATCCCTCAATGCTTCCTTATCCTCCTGAGGCACCAGCCTCTTCAACGCCATCTTCAGTGGTGGAATCTACTCTAGATCCTCTCATATGACCATAAAAGGGAGGAATTCATCGTACACTTCCCCTAGTATTGGGACCCTTGAGATCTGGTGCACATACCACAAGTTGATGCCAAACTCTCTGTGGTGTTGGTGGAATTTACTTGTCCTCGAAGACCACCTGCTCAGCAGCTCCAACATAACCTCCTTCAGTTGATAGATGTTGAATTGGGAGGCCCAATTCACCTTGTACAGACCCACTCATCTCAACTCCACTCCAAACTACTCACATGAGGCACCTACCCAGTAGGCCCATGACCAATCATCTGTGATGTTGCCGCCCTGGTGTAGGTCCCACTCTTCAGACCATCCCTTCACCAAATTCCTCAGGGAATCCTTCAAGAGTTGCTGATACAGAGGGGGGTAGGTCTCCGACTACAATGCCTTCATATCCATGTTGTTCAAGTGGTTGTAAATGTACTCGGTGACAACATGCGTGATACCCTATTGGGTGTGGCCGTCAGCCACCCTAAACCACTGTCACTAGAAAGAAGTTCTCCAAAACTAGTAATTTGGCTCATCCCTATTTGGTTCCAGGATGAAGAAGTCCTCCCCTAGCCTGAATCCATACAATGGAAGCCTCATGAATAGCGGATAGTTCCTCTGGCTTTCCGTCCGCAATTGCGTTTACAACTCATGGTCAGAGTGGCTCCATACCAACTCCCCTAGGCCCAAGATATTTACTATCTCCTCCCTTTGGACATATTCCACAAGGACCCCCTAGCAGCCATTTGTTGAGCCATCCAGTTGTGAGTTTGGGTGAATTTTGGGTTTGGTTCGTGAAGATCATTCATGGAGTGTGTTTGCGAAGACTGTTCGTGGAACCTTGTCACGGCCTACCAATGGTAAGAAGAAAAGTGCTCTGACATGAAGTCAATGACTCACTATGTGCCGCGAAGAAGAGGAACTGATTCGTGGAGAGAAATCACAGAGTACATGGGAGCTTCACGAATCGAGAGCACTACAAGACAAAATTGCGAAGGATAGAAAGGAAAAAAGAGAGGCCAAATCCCCTTATTATATGTGATGACCCTCAGATCTTCGTAGTGCCTCCTTCTATAGGGAGCTTCGCGGCGTGCTCATCCTTCCTAGTGCCGCTCTTCTTCGCGATGTACACAGAATTTTGGTGATTGACCATCATACTTTGACCCTTGATTTCTCCTCGGATCCATGTCTGAAGGGGGGGGGGGGGGGGATTTGTTGGGGCCAAAATCTAGAAAGGATAAGAACAAGAGCAAAGTTTCCAGGGCTGCCTCACGAAGATCATTTGCAGATCCCCATATCCCTGCACTCACCATGGAGCAAGGATGTAGGATGCTCCATGATAGAATTTGACGTTTGTGAGGCCACCATAGAGAAAGGAGGCGGGATGCTCGGCGAAAGAATTTGACGTTCGCGAGCCTGCTACGGATGAAGGAGGCAGAATGCTCCGCGAACGAATTTGACGTTCGTGATCCCACTATGGAGCAAGGAGGGGGGATGCTCTATGAACGAATTTGTTGTTCATTATCCCACTGCAGAGCAATGAGACGGGATGCTCCATGAACGAATTTGACATTCGCAAGCCCGCCGCGGAGCAAGCTTCGTCTTCACACCAAATGAGCCCGACTTCGTGACACCTCTTACATATAAATATCGGGCTCCCCTTGAGCCCAAGTGACAGATCATCCAAACTTTCACCTTCTAAGCTCTCAAATCGAGAATTACTTCTTACTCTGTGAACCATGAGCTTCTCAAGGTACTTTTTCATCACGAAGTGCCTCCCCCTTTGCTTAAATTCAACCCCTCTTCTGAGCGGGATTCCTTTCGCAAAGCCCACGGGCCTTCACAAAGGAAGAAGATCACTAAGGGGATTTGGGTATTTGAGAAACACCCTTCATACACATGTGACCCGAATGCTAAGTAACATTCAATATACTTTGCGAATCCCATTGCTTCACAATGTTATGCTTCGCGAGGCACCCTTGCTTCGTGAGGCATTGCTCCATGAATTCCTTTCCACTTCACGAACCACCTTCCATGTACTCTTATACACTATTCCTAGTCTAGGTAACTTCTCTTTGCAAAGAACATCTCTTCACGAAGCCCATATACTTCATGAAGTACCATAGATTGACAAGGCTTCTATATGTGAACCCCTTTGCTCTGTAACTCCTTTTCTCGTGTGGCCCATTAGGTTTTGACGAAGAAATTTCAAATCCCCTTGGACATTACATCCTGTTGTGTTGCTTCACCTCATGCTTCTTTGCATAGGCATGCTAATGGCTATTGCCCTTTCACCTAGGCACGCTAACATGGACCCCCAATGGGATCACCTCACGTCTCCCCCCAACCAGGGCATTTTCGATGCATTCCCTCCCTTAATAGAAGAGAGGTATCATTTATGTAAGTCCTAGGGGGTGTGGAGTGAACCCACCTCGTCCGAGATGTAGGGCATTAAAATGATAAGAATTATTTTCCTTAGCACATGACGTTAAACTGTGACCTCGCCCTGTGCATCGCATGCGTGGTCTCTCCACCTTGGACATTCTGCACGCCCACTAGTATCCACGGGAGTGAGATAAATACTCACACAAAATGAGATCCTCTTTATTGGAGCAGCGTTTTTCATGGGGAAATGGCATCCACCTTGGTGTAAGCCCGTAGCCTTTCTTGCGGGAGGTAGTACCCATACTCCTGCTCTCTTCTTCCATGCCAATGGCTAAGAGGAGAGAGAGGCACAAGGGATTATGTTACCCTATCCCTCTCCCTTTGGGCTTTATCGCCACCTGGGCCTCCATCCTAGAGTGAGTCCCAATACTTCTCTCTCTGATATGCTAGCCACATGTAATATCCAATCCACTTCCCACAGATTCACCTTTTGTGACATGATCATCAGGTCTTTGCTGCCTCTTGTTTCTCACAATGAGAATGAATCACATGGGCTTAGAGTAAGTGTCAACCATGAAATCCAACCCTGGGTAGCCTAAAGCATAAGACCCACACCATTCTGAAACTACGTGGACTTTGATCCTTGCTAAGGCAAGGTACGTAGGAAGCCTCCCTGAGGTTCATTCCCAACACCCGGTCGTTCCGACCATCTTCACGTCAGTTCATCCCCTATTCTGCATGATGTTAAACTGTATGTCCCTTTTTCCCCCATCCAGCGGTAAGCCTTTTTGATCCCCTACCAAAAGGCAATCCAATTGTGAACCTCACACAGTAGTAAGCCATTGTGATCCATACTTAGCGGTAAGCTGTTTCGAACTTCACCCAGCAGTAAGACATTGTCGTCCCCCTTGTTGGGATTCACATACATGGTCTGTCCTAGTGGCGTCAGACCAATCATGGGAGGCCTAGAGTGAAATCCCCACACCATTCTTGAACTATGTGGACTTTAATCCTGGCCAAGGAAAGGTACGTAGGAAGGATCCATGAGGTTCAATCCCAACAACCACTGGTTTTGAACACCTTCACATCGGTTCCCACCCACTCGAACTATGTGGAATTTTATCCCAGTCTCCTAGACAGGGTAAATGAGAAGCCTCCCTGAGGTTCAAACCCATTCAACGGTAAGACGCTGTCAGCCCCATCAATGGTAATTTGTTATCAATCCATTCAGTGGTAAGCTGTTGTCCACTGAACTATGCGAACATTGATTCCTTTCCATGGGGATACGAAGGAAGTCTCTTTGAGACTCAAGCCCAACACTACAGTCACGATCATGATGGATCTATATAATTATCCATCCAGTTCATTTAACCACCCATCATCCATCCTGATTCTTACCCGGGCCACCACATTCTATTGAGATAATGCCAATTCACCTCTTCGCAACTCCTAGCATTAACTGGGTAACTAACCACGCGTTATCCCCAACATTAGTGTTCCCTCAAGGGGTTACACCTATCTTATCCACTCTAGTATGTGTTTCGATCATCCGGATCCATCTCTGCTGGACATTAAACCTATGACATACCCTGTGTTAAACATAGGAAGCTGAGGAAAACATCAGATTCAAGCCTATGAAATATAATTCCCCGCACTCGACGTCGGATGTCTCAGGCTTCTGCACCCTTGAGAAGCCCTATAATAAGGAGAAGAAACCCAGACATGCCCGATTTCTAGCGTCCAAAAACGATAGTAACGTCTCAATGTGACTACTCCATCAACCGAAGGTTGCTTCCCTAACCAAAACCCTTGGAATGTCCTGGAAGAAGTAGTGTAATTAACGGGTGTCTATGAAGATATGGCACTGGGAAGAGTTTCACGAACAACGTCTTAATCCATGAGGGAGACCCGGACTAGGTGATGAGTTCCAAGGAGGAATCCACGGATAAAAGAACCAACATCCCATTATCCCGTTTCGATCAAGGAGTAAATATCTATGAACAAGGAACCTATGCATCCTACCTTTGGAAATCAGGAATGTGAGGCAACAAATAGTGTCATCATCCTCGAATAAGACGGACGTGCACACGCCCCGACGAAAGTGTCAAAAACAACATGTAAATGTTAAAATGGCCTAAAAACATGTATAAATATTTTTATGGAAATATTTCTCCTTATCATTTCTAATTATCAATAATAGTCCATTTGGGAGCCTTTTTTATTGTAAAAAACATGGGTACATCTGTTTCTTTTCAAAATTTACAAGTGTGCCACTCACCTCACATATAAAAAGACACCTCTCTCTTCTCTTCTTCACACCATAAATGCCATTTTTATATCCCAATACCTTCAAAAATATCTTCAATAATATTCTAACCAAGACCTAGATCCACTAATTTTATTCGAAAACAATCGTAGGAAGGCTTTAGTTTTTTACTTACGGAGGTTGGTCGAATAATAGGCCTCATGCTTAATCAAGCATCTTTATTTTATTTATTCTTTAAACTCAATAAAATATTATTAAATTATTTTTATATAATAACATCATTATATAAAATATAATTATATGTTATTATTTTTGGGTAATAACATAAATTTATCTCATCTTTCATCCAATGGCATATAAAATCATCATTCTTGTGTACAGCGGACTACCGCCTCACGAACTGATGTCATTCGTTTTCGATCATCTTCTCTCATTAATTATTTTAATGATGTATTTAAAGTATACATATTATATTTATAATATATTTAGACATATATATTTTTTTTATTACTTATAACTTCTTAATTTTCATTCCATTATGTAAACAATAACGTCGCTCGGGTGTATGGCGGACTTCCGTGTCGTGAAGCGATGTGATTCATTTTTCACTAGCACTTGACATGGAAGGTAATAAGTAAACTTTTAATGAATATATGTGATATAGATTTAATAATAATGATATTAATGAAATATTTTTCATTCTAAAAAGACAATATATCATTTTGTTTACATTGAAAAATGATAACATCATTCATGTACGTGTGGACTGCCACCTCCATGAAGTGATGTGATTCTATTTTTCATCACCAAAATACATTGGTGATATATATAAGTATATTTATTGAAATTATTTGGTATTTTTGATATTTTTATAATTATTTAAATATAAATTATTAAAAACCTTATTTACATAATGATCAGTGAAAAACGATAACGTTACTCATGTGAAAGTATTGTCCACCATCTCCCTGATTGCAACATAGTTCATTTTTCATAACCCTATTTCATGATTGGTTTGGAAAATTACAATTTATGAATAAATATGATAATTATTTCATGATTATTATTCTATAAATGTTAATTAATGACCTATTTGAGCAATATTCAAACAATCAATGTAATGTTTTACACATAAGATAAATATTATCAAAACACTTGATATAAAATTAATTGAGTAAGTAATTTTATATAACATGGTAATAATGAAATAAAGTAAATAATAATTGTTAAAGAGGGTCTCAAGAAAGTATATAATTAAGATAAGTCTAAAATTTATGAATATAAACAATGTACATGAAAAGTTAGACACAAGGAATGAGAGTTTATTACAATTTCCTATCATCGAGGCATATTTTGATTTCATGCACCTATATTATTTTATAAGTATTATATACATCCAATATGACATTTTATATCATTATTTTTTTTTATTTTTTATGATATTTAATGTTTTTTTTATTATTTTACTTTCACGGATATTACGATTCAAGTGTTAACCAAGTGATACTGGTCTTTTTTATTTAAAAAAATTACTATTTTAAGGTGTTCCTTCCAAATCATTATATTCCATGTGTATGTTTTTAAAATGATATTTTAATTTTTTTATATGGACATAAAATATTTTTAAAGTAAATTTTATTTCTTTTTTTTAACTTATTTATGATGGTTTCAAATGAAATATTTTACATGTTTTATATGGAGAATCCTGATAAAAGACAAAAGGAATGTTCTATTTTTTTAATATATGGTGACAAGGAATTTATCTACCACCATGAAAATTATTAAATTTTTGGATTCCATTGAAAAAATTAATGTTTTATTTAATTAAATATTATATTACTCTTATTTTTGGTACTGTGGTATTAGAAATGGGGTTTTAAATAAAAATGGGATTTTAACATCCAATTTTTTTTATATGGGCTTTATTGTCTTTTTAAATGGGTTTTATGATGAAAAGGTTCATGAATAATATGTTTTATTCATGATATGGAACATGATCATTATATGGAAAATTTATGGGCCTGATACAACTTATACAAAGGGTTAAGCCCTATTATATATTGTGAATGAGCCTGATATATATTATACAAAGGGTTGATCTCCATTATAGCTCATGAAAATTTTATGAGTATGAATTAGATTAGATAAAGGGTGAGACCCATTATAGCTCAAAAATGAAATAGGTAATTTTAAATTTCATAATAAGAAAGTATAAGGGAGTAACTAAAGGTTTTATCTTATTGATTTAATAGGGCTCTAGTTACTTAGGAAACAGGTCTAAAATTGGTTATGAAAGTTATGCTCTAAGTTTTCAAAACGTGTTTAATTTTTTACTAGAGGATTTAATGATTTTATTTGAATAAGTTAGTTTTTATTTTCATTTGATAATATTTTATATATTTTTCTAAAATAACATTGAGATAAAGTTAAAAAATTTCATGGGTTCTCAATTTTTTCACAAGACTTATTTTTTTATGTCCCTCACCGATATTTCAATGGTCATGCCACATTTTAAAATGTTTTCATATGGTTTAAATATATGTAAGGTAAAATAATAAGTAAAGGTGAAATCTACGAAGATTTCCCGTGAAAACAATAATTCTTTATTTTTAAAATTAGTATTTTAGGGGAAAATGGATACCAATTAGAAGTGACAGATTTTTATTATATGATTTTTCAGGTATGAGTTATAACATAATTTTATAAACCTATAAACCTAAAAATATCCTAAAAGTGAAAGAATTTTAATTATTGACTACAAAAATAATAATTATTTTATATTAATGGTTGGGTCCATATAATTCCTAATTTTCTTTTCTATTTAATTATTTATGTTTATGTATTTTATGAATGTATATTCAATTATTTGTGTTTGACTTATGTTTTCTAAATATAGAGAATAATAAATTAAAATAAAAACATATAATAAATGAAAAAAATTAAAAAGTTAACATATATAAGTTCCTCTAATCCTAAATTATATGTCTATTAAGTATTTAATCAAAATTATTCTTGTTCAGTGTGTGAATTAATCATCTCAGATTTCTCATCATGAATTATCTAAAAATATATGTTACAATAAACCATAACAAAAATATATTGATACTTTTTCATATTAAATAAAGGAAAATCACCTATAAATCACTTAATGAGTTACAAATTCATTGGATATCATTTAGAAAATAACTAAAAATCATAAAAACTATACTTTAAGATGTGTGAACTCAATATTGAATTTTATATCCACATAAAGAAATCACATAACATTTTAATTCTTAACATGATATATTCCATAGTATATTGAATATGTTATATAGATAATTAACATGAGGAATTGGTTAATGTATAAATTATTGAATTAACGTGAGAAAAGAGGATCATAAATGGACATTAATTTTTCTCTACTAGATCAACCACCAAATTTTGTTTCTCCTTGTATAAGAATTAAGTTAAAAAAAAGTGGGAAATTGTTAGACTTAAACTCAAAATGAGTATAAAAATAAATATATCTTAAATTATAGATTAATTAAAATATTACCTACTCAATTTATAATTTAATAGTATCATCCACGAATTCATCTCATGATCAATGATCTTTGAATGTGTATCCTAAAATATTTGATTCACTCATTTTTCTATATAAACCTTCAATCCACTTATCCAAGATTATTCAATGTTATACTAACTTCTTTATTAATCCCCAAGATTGATTCAAAGTTTATCTATCAATATTTTAAATACAGTTCTATAGAATATTAAGGAATTACATGAAATGGTAAGACTAGTCAAACATAACGATTCTATATAATTCATGTCTAAAACATTTTCCCCTCATTTCATCTATGTATTGGAATGTATTTTCTCAAACTTAACTATTATAAAAATACCATACTCATACCTCAAGATTCTTTTTTAATTGATAAAATCAATGGAATATTTTTTTATAAGTTATATATGTATTGAAACAAGTTTTCATTTTAACATTTTTTATATGATATTTTTATATCATAATATATGATATCTTTAATTCCTTAGTCACCATCAAAAAAATACATGCATCTTAAGTATTAAAATATTGGTTTCTATAGTCATATTTGTTGATATCCATCAATCATAAATAGTGGTAATTTTTTTTTCTTATAATCATAATTGAAATTTTTTTATATAATCACAATTCCTATCATAATCCTTATATTTTTTATCATATGTTGTGACTGTTTATTTTATTTTTACAGCTTCCCCAAGTTTTATCTTATTATGTCACAAATTGCACAACAATATTTTCTGAGTCCAATCATAACATGTGACATCATGTACCAATTTTATCTATATTTAAAAACCCTTTAATAACATGTATTGATTCATCCATGTCATAGGATTTGATGGTTTCATAACCATTGTTCATGAAAAAAACCACCATGACTATTTTATTAATGATAGTTGTTATATGAATCAATAATTTCATAACCTATAACATCTCTAGTTATAATTTATGGCTTCCTTATTTCCTTTAAACATTAAATATTATTGTATTATGATATAGGGTGTCATATTCAATGGTTTAATCACATTTAGTGGGATCCTTCAATCATAATTGGTGATCCCTTTATGATTTTTTATATCATTACAATATTTAATATCATAATTAATGACTTCCTATAACCTCAAGTCACAATAGTGTTATGTCATATCTCATTCTACGAAATATAAAAACAAATAATTTATTTCATTTTATAATATATGAGACCAAATAAAAGGTCCTTATATTGTTTGAAATGATATTCGATGAATGAATTATATAGTTTTTTTTCAAAGGGGTTTATTATACTCACAGTCTCCTATAATTTTCGTATCCCCTATAAAAATTCTATTATTAATTATAGTTTAGTTTACTCAATCTATTATGAAATTAATTAAATCAATAATTTCAAAATTTAACTAAATTAATCCAAAAATATTCTACACATTGAAAATTTAAAAATTGTGATTTGTTCAAAATATTAAAAAATATCAGGGAACAAATTTTGGTAAAAATAAAAAACTATAAATAAATATGGATTTATAAATTCCCCCATAATTTTCTTTTTTTACTCATGGGGAAAATCATTAGTAAATTTACATGATATTACCTAATTCATATTTAAATTTACAAGAGATCAATGATATAATTCTTACAATTTCATTTGTCCAATGAATTATAATTCCTCATACATGACCTCAATTCCTCAATTAATTTTATGTTCCATTGTGATTCATTACATCCTCTTTTTCTACCCATTGACATTTCTACCTATATTCCTACAAATATATATCTCTTTACCCAATGGCATAATTTTATTGAGTTTTCTCATTCTTGAACTCAATCATAGTTCACAATAGAAATTTTTACGTATAATATCTCCTCAATAAAATTTAATAATTTTATTCAATATAAAGACCTTACATGGAAATTATAGTGGTCTGAGTTTTTGAGTAATATTGTGAAAACAAAGGGTAAAATTAGAAGGCTATTATATTAATCTAGTATGAATTATTTATAATTTTAACAATAATAAAATCCCTCACTAAATCATTTATACCTAAATCACTTAGCAATCTCTTCCCTTTATATATTGGAGGTTCAAACACATAAATATACTCTAATAGTGTATTCTTCATTATCATTTTTCATTTTTATTTCATATTTTTATGTACATAATTTTGGAATTTATATTTTTGGATAACAGAGGAATCAAATAATTTTTAATGAATATGATTTTGGAAACTATCCAACCCATTATAAATACAAATCCATAACTGAAAAAAATTTCCTAACCTTATTTTTGATATTTACTGTTTATAACCCCATAAATCTCAAATTTTATTTAATTTATTATAAATTTATTTTATAGGAATAATTTGGTCATAATTTAACGTTTTCCATAATTTCAGGAATTTATTGATTTAATACATATTTTCAGTAAATTTTCATGGACATACACTAATTTAGAGGTTTCTAATAATGTGGTGTTTCTTATATTTCTAAGGTCACAAGATCCAAAAATGATTCCCCAAACCCAAGATTAATATTATATCAACCACTAACATTCTTTTTTTGAACTCTCTAGGAAAATGGATTATTCTAATTTAATATCAAGTTATAAAAAAATACAAACCTTGTGAAACATATCATGAATTGTGATGATATATTTTTGTGTGATTAACTAATAGGATGTAACACATTACATAAAAAACATTGTTTTATCCTCCCATGATGAAGAACTAACCAAACATAGATATCCCTATTGAAAAAACATCATTCATCCACCCAATAATGTTTTTTATGTCAAATATTTAGGCTATGTTTTCAACCCAATTCATTCATTTAATCCAAAACACGATACATTTTTAGGACAACCCAAATACTCAAAAAATTAATTTATAAGATTCTATAATAAATTAAAAAGGTATATTAAGGCTAAAATTACCATATCTATTAGTGAACAAGGAATAATGTTTTCCATAAATGGAACCAAAGGAGACCATACATGATTCTCTATACTGATTATAAAAATTTAATTCGGTAATCCCTTAACAATAGGTCTATATGGTGACCAGTACAAGATAGAAAAGTAAGATATGATCACGATAACTAAAATCTATTCTGAAGGAGGATTATCAAATAATGATTCTATATGTAAGTGATCTAATAACCCTGGTATTTTTTCTTTGGTAACAATGTAAATAAGAGGAATTGGGAAAAAAATATGAGGATATGGAATTTCTAGTATTATCTAGTTTTATTTCATTCTTATCATTGAAACATTTCTATTTTTTATAATCCTACTATAATTATTTAAATTTGTTTAAATATAAAACTAACCACAATGTTTATCATATGGGTGACAAACCATTATTGTGACTTTGAGTTCCGATCATTTATTTATTGCATTAATCCTTTTTTTATTATTTGAGTTGTAGCAGTGTGTAGTTAAAATGGTTTGATACTGTGATGGTGCACCATCCCCTTCACTCTAATATTCTTCTTATGTCATTGTTTTCTTTAAAAGGTTCCCTTTGTTGTTTTTACCTTAATAAAATAAATCTAGAAGGTATGGTGGGGAGTGATTTCATAATCATGGGCCACGTATTGGGGATATCTCTCCACGTTTAGGAAATATTAGGAAGAGTATCTAATAACTTATTCATTATATTTAGGTTATATCACTATGAATTGACTATGGAAGAAATTGTTATTTAGCCCATGAATGAAGAATATATTGAGATCTATAGTTATTCTAACCTTATAGTGTTTATTTAAAACCATGTAGAGTTTTTTATTGATAATTTCAATAATAATTCGATATGATTCTTATTTTTGAGTTGGTTTTAAATATATAAATAATGATTAAAAAATACTTAACTTAATGTTTTTAAGACGAATTGAAAGCTATTAATATGTTTGGTTTTATTTGAAATAAAATTGGTAATGTTTGGAAAGTATTGATGTTTTTATAGAAGTTAAGAAGCCATAGAAGTAAATACATATTAGAGTTTTTAAAGGTGAATAATGCTGAGAAGTTAATTTATTTTAATTGGAAGATGATATCTGGATATTAGGTGAGTTTGGATGACTGAGTTTTTCTGAGTCTGAAAGGTAAAGTGCTTCAAATTTGATGTTATATGAGTTAATCTTTGAAGGTGTTTCCAATTGATAAATTAAAAAATTCTAGATAATTGGAAGTTAAGGGGAGTAGATGTTGAGAAATCTAAAGGGTACATAAGTTAAGGTATCTAGAATATATATTATTTTGATTAACTTTAAAAAGGAATGAATGAAGGAGTAATTTTTATATCTCATGAGAATAAATAATAATTTTATCCACAATAGATAAGTTTTTATATTTTTATAATATCTAAAATTTGGATAAGTCCATAATTTATAAATGAAACATTAAGTGATACATAAAATTAACTATGTATTATATATAAATGATACTATAAGAAGACGAAGGAAAATTGGAAAATGAAATATATAGAGGTAACATTGTTTAATCTTCAAAGGTTACTCTGATCAGATAAAGTGAATTGGAAAATGTTATATACACCGATAAATATTATAAATATGTAAGGTTCACTATGAGATGATTATAAAACATATATAAAATTACCAATATGTAATGTTTATTTTTCTCAATATGTAAGTCTCACTCTGAGCATATAGTCAAAAAAAATTCTATGCCCCCAATATGTAATGGTAACTCCTACGATATGAAAAGGTAACTTTACTGATGTGTAAGGATAATTTTTGTGCTATGTACAAGGTTTGAAACTAAGAAAATGGAATTCCTAAAATTAAATTTTAATGAAATTTGATGGATAATATAAGGTACAGTAAATAAGTATGGGTCCATCATAGGATATGTAATGTTTATTCCAAGAATATATAAGGGTCACTCTGATATATATAGAGATATGAAAGTGTTTTAGAATTTCCCATAATATTAAAAATTAACGATGCTAAAGAAATTCATTTTTATATTAAATATCATGAACAAAAATCATGATATAAGAAGTTAGATATTTAAGGGTAACACTATGAATATGATGTCATTTCATGATCATGAAGACTTGGAAGGAAATAATACAATGGTTGCACCATGAAGAATATTTTCCTGCCAAAAATACAGAATAAGTTCTAGAAGTATTTAGTGGAACTATATTTTCGTGATATATTGTATAAATTAAAAATAAGATGACATGGATTGAACTAATTGATAGATTAGTTAAATATCATTTGGGAAGAAGGTAATGTTATTTACTTATCTGAATATTGAATTTTGAATTCACACATAAAGTGATAGAAAGTAATTATACTATGTAAAATAATAAATATGGGACTTTCATGTAATCATTTATTGGACAATAAAATAAATATAGTGTTTAAGATAATAAAGTTTTGAGAGTGAGAATATTGAGTAAAATTAATAAGAATAGTACTATTAGTCATGGAAGTAGAAGAATAAAATGAATAGAAAAAACATGAACTTGGTTTTTGTGTGTAATCACTATATCCATGCTTTATATTGTGTAGTAAGTAATAAGTGAAGCCTATTTAAAAATATAAATAAGTATAGTAGAACAATATGGTTATGAAGATATAATCTTCCACAATAATAGGATAATCCAGACGTCTTAAAAATGTAAGATAGTAGTTCATCTTATTATACACCATTTTAGGAGATAAACTATTAAAATTCATGTATTATGAGTCAATGGTATATGGTGATCATTTGTATCCACAAATCATATTTTAGTGGATCAAATATTTCTAGGTGATTCATGGTCATTCCAATTATTAGCTACACTTTTTTATTAGTAAACCTTATACATCAGGTGTATTTATTTCATTTCCTGATATGTAATGTTTGATTTCAATGATGAGATTTCTCACTCTAACAAGTGATAAATATTGATTTTTAAAGAAACCATAAAATTGGTAATAGAGTAATTCTCTGATTCAACCCAAATCTCATTGAACCCACACCATGGAAGATGTTACTCTAAGGAGTATCAAAAAAATATATGTTTCTTTTTAGAGATTATGAAGTCTTTTGTTTACTAGAATGAAAGTTATTGAACTCAGTTTGTTGTTTAGTTTTATTGTATCAAGAGACAAATGTGTTGGTAATCTCTTTCTATTTACTTTATGACACATTTCATTAAATGCTTGATATTTTCTAGATATATTTACTGTTATTTATTCTTTTTATTATATTTAAAAATTTAATTAACAAATCATTAAATTTTTGTGTTTTTATTAAAAAACTATTTTTTAAGGATTTTAATAATTATTCCTTTGTTTTGTAATTATATGAATAATAGTTGTTTGATAAAATTATTAAGTGGATTTTAAAGGATTTTGGGTTGTTTAACCTGATTATTGGGCTTTATTAAAACTATGTAAGGTGAAATGTGGGTTGAATGGTGATTTTTTTGGGTTATTTCTAATATAAGGGCATTTTGAGGTTTTACTTGAGAAACTCATAATCTATGACATATATTTTAATTATGTTCATTCATATAAACCATTGAAATTCCATTGGATTTTCATAGACATAAAAGTGTGAGATTTACATTTTAATATGTGTAGAGATGCATCCATATAAATGTATATATATATAAATGGAAATTCTAGGGAATGAAATATTTAAAATATTACTCTTCTAAAATTGTTTCATTTTCCAAAATGGTTTTACAAATATGGTATTATGATTTTGTTTCTAAGAACCCACATTAGGGGCCCATTTGACAAGTTAAGAAATTGTTTGACATCTCTATTGGGTGTTTAAGAAAGAAATTTTAAATGGAGAAAGATTATATGATACTTTTTTTATTAATATCATATGTTAAGGACCAGTTTTCACTAAAAAATGTTTTCCTTTGAAAATGAACACCTATATAGAAGTCCTCTACTTTGGGTAGTGTCTTCACATGGGGCTATGTTGGGTGGTGTGATAATAAATTGTAATTCATGAATGTGTATCCCTAATTGAGATAATTTATTATAATTCCACCTCACCTCCCACTATTATTATCATCATGGGATCCTAGGTGTTTTAGTGGGGGTTAGTGATGATTCTATCGATATGATGATTTAATTGTCCTGATCCCCCATGTTAGGGAAAGTTCACAATGGTTTATTAAACTAATGAGGATCTTTGAGTACAGTTGGTTGGTTATTGAAATAGGGACGTATCGATTGGCTAGTAATGGCCTTGAACTATGTATATCTAGGGTTACCTCAGAAAATGTCTAAGACTACCCATGATTATATAAATTTTATTTCTTATTGCCACATGGAAGTTTAGTTTCATGTATTTCTTTTCATATATTTTACCACAACATTTTTTTACTACTAATATTGTTGCATTTTTATATATACCACAAAACGTGTATTTAGTTATGATATATCTAGCTATGTATTTACTTGCTTGGTTCATTTAGCCTAATTATGATCCCTTATATTTTGGGTTGGTTTTCTATGATGGATTTTATAATTGAAGTATTTTAATGGAATGTTCTGTGATTGGATTTTAAACAATATATGTGAAACAAGTATATTTTATTTATTTAATGATGATACCATATATTCTTATTGTATATTTAAACTCTTTTTTTGGACTATTTTTCAATGTGAAATTCATGGATTATATTATAATTTCCTACTATGATTTTCTATGATCACACCCAACTTGTTACACTCTATGTTAGTGGAACTATGGTTCTTTGGTTTTAGGTTTCATTAATTGTTAGCTTGTGGAGAAGGATGGTTATTACAGTTGGATTGTGATCAGGAGGTCATACATATATTATTTTGGGTATTTTTGGTTTTTCCTTGTATATAGGATGTATCATCCAATTTTTCTATCGGTATCTAAATCTTTTTTTGATTATACTATTTATTGATAGTTTTTTATTTGATAGGAATACTATTTGTTATCCCTATTTTGAGTTTTACTCTCTTTTCTATTTTTGTTCAAGGACTCTGAAATATAGGTAAACCATACTGGAATTCATTATGGTAGAACATGTTTAATATTTATTTATTGTATGAATTCTTCCCCAATGATAATGTCATGATTCCAATGACACTTATTGTAATCTAGTGGGGATTAGGGATTCACCTTCAGTATGTCACAGACCAATCAAGTGGATAGATTTATTGTGTATCCCATTTTCATTCCAAAAAATTGGTATCATATCACCCTTTTTTTTGGGATTTCAGATAAAATAGAGTAGTACTATCAGATCGTTGTTTTTATATGTCGGAATATATATAATAAGATCTTACATTCCCTAGTCCTATAGTTACCATGGTTTTTTTTGGTTTTGAGTCATTAATTTTGTTCTCAAGTTTATACTGCTAATTATTTATTTCTTAAAATGGTTTTTTACATTTAATAGGATGAAAATGGGAATGAATATGCATCACAAGGTGAGCATCCATAGCCTAGTGGCCCATGTAGAGGATAAATGTATGATTAAATATAGAACCTAGTGGGTGATGCATTCCTGATTCATGATCATCTAAACCACATCTCCAATTCATGAATAAACACCAATACCCTATGTAAAATGTTTTTTTGTAAGAGATGATATTATTGGACTTTTATTATAGTGTTTTGGTTTTAATGAAAAATAATTTGGCTTTTCATAAAGTAGATAAAATTGTTTTATTTTGTAACTTGGTCTTTGATGTTTTGAAAAATATAATAATTTTAAGTTTTAAAATTAGAAATAAGATAATGAAAAGATTTTTATAGTATTAGATTTTGGTTTTAGATTAAATGTTTTGTATTTGAAATACAAATGGTGGTTTAATTAAGGGACATTTTGGATCCATTTTTCTTTATTTCATGGTTTTTGTAATTAAATTATGGACATGAATTATTATCTTGGATGGATTTAAATTGATATTTATTTTGTTATTTATTTGGTTTTATGTTTTCATGTTATGTATATTATGACAACTAGAAATGTCTTAAAGGTTCCTATGAATTCTCCTATAGTTATTTCATGTACCTAGACTCTTATTAGAGTGGTGGAGCTAAGTTATTTTCAATCATTACTAGTTTTCCATATTGATCAAGGTCTAATATAGGCTTTTGGGTGGATAAGGTAAACTGAAAGGATATTTAGGTCCATGGGGACTTTATAATACCTGAGGGTGATGGCTTCCTTAAGCCTGTATAAAGGAAAATGTCTAGATCAATAGAAGTTCATTTCTACACCCTTGTTAAAAAGTGGGAAGATGTAGGAGTCATTGGAGACAACATTCATCTAATGGTTCATTCCTGAGGAGGTAAAGATGATGAAGGTAGAAGATATTATGGGATTTTATCAATGATATTGGTTAGCGAAGGATTATTTTTACCACTTTAAGGAGCTGGTTCTCTTTTCCCTCAATATGGTATAGTGTGATTTATTAAATCATTATCTATATTTATGGTCCCTCATCTATAAATCAGGGATTATGTTCTTAAATATTGTATAGTCTAATTTTAAGAGTTGGTTGATGATGCTTTTTTTTGTTATTTTTCTTTTAGAGGTCAACCCATAATGGTTGGAAGCTCTATATTCTTTGATGCAGGTGAATGTCACCCATCTAGTGAGAGGAGAAAACCAATGGAATCTGATCTAGAGTAGTCTCTTTCTTAAGTGGCTACCTTTGATTAAAGGATGTGTTTTCTTATATTCCTACACTGTGCTTGATTTTGGGATTTTAAGCCTTGTTAATATGATATTAAAAATACAATCCAAACTTATGGTTGCATGTGGGTTCTCTAGAAATTCTATGGGAAATGATCTTAGAAAAACAAAAAGATGTTTAGGTCAACTCTAGAATCTTAGTATTTTTCTACTCTGATCTATTAAGGTTAAATTTTTTATTTTCCTTGTTCTATCATTATTCTTTAATTCCATGTTTTCATTTTATCTAATTATATCTTCAGGTGATTTGATATTTCTTGTCTATTTATTTGAAACCCATGTTTTTTGGTCTGTGGTCACATTTAGTACCCTTCTTAGTTGAACCACCATGTCAGTCAGATTCTAAATGGTATGGAGATCGAACATGGATCTTTTTCCCCTATTAATCTAGTCATACATTAACTAAACAACCGAGAGGTCACTATAGATTAAATAGTTATATTTTAATTAGGTTTTTTAGATATTTTTTTCAAATTTTTTTTATGGGTTGAGGGCTCTGGTTTTAATTCTTATCTTGAACTTAGTAACATTCTGGGGGGAAATTTTTATAGTTGGGGGAATTATAACACTCAAACCATTTTTATATTTATTATTTTATTTAATTAATTTTATTCAATCCTTTCATGAATTTTCAAGTTTTATTCTCAATGGAATTTTAGTTTTTTGAGTTTTATGAAATGATTTATGTATATGCATAGTTAGTGTGTAAAACATAGGAGAAACCATGAAATTATCCCTTTAAACGGGGTGTTTCTTGTTAATTTCGTTTTTTATGATTTATAACACACATTTGGTAAATGTATGAGTCTAAAATATGCGTGACTTGGGGGAAACTATGTGATATTTTGTGTGTGTCTCCAAGCTAGTGGAAGACAGGAGAACAATTAGAGGAAACCATGATAAAAGAGTGATAGTGTGTCTAGAATTTTAATATATATGTTTTTATGGTTGTTTCATGGTTTAAAAGTCACGTATCCGACTATATGATGTTTTTTACTTCTATTGGTAAGTGCATGGTTGGCGTATGGTTTGGTAAACCATGCGGCCTAACCATAAGAAATGAAATTTTCATTAAAAATTTTGGAGTTATGTTTTTACCATTCAAAATAAGAACCAAAATTGTGTTATTTCTCAACAATTTTGTTAACCTCTATATAGGGGGATATTAAATCCATATCCCATCTTCCACTTTTAGATTTTGAGTCTTCTACTTCATGTTTTTAGTGGATTCATCTTGGGTAATTTTCTCTTCTCCATTTCCTCCCTTATTTTAATTATTTACTTCTCTCCTTTTCTTCAGAGGTCTCTTAGAAATATCCAATAAGACGGGGGATGATTTTAGACTTTTTCCCTATTGAATTAGGTTGTGAATAATGATTCTTGGGTCCCCTTTGACCTATGTTATATGTTATATCATGTTCAAACACCATTTAGGTTAGTATTTCCATCAATTTAATTTTTAGAACATGACATGTGATATTTGTGCCCTTATAAATCTTTTTAAATTCATATATTCATGTTATAATTTAAAAAATGATTTACCAAATATTTCTATGTTGTAACTTTTATTAAAAAGGGGTTTTCTAAGGATTTCCATAATTATGACTATGTTTTCCATGTTTATCTATAGTAATCATTTACTGGATTGATTAAGTTTATATTTTTAAATGATTTTTGGATTTTTAAGATAATTATTTTCCATTATTGAAATTATGTAAGGTTATTTTTATGTTAAATTATGATTTTTTAGTTTATTTCCATTCTAAGTGTCTTGAGTGGTTTACATAAAAAACTAAGGTTTTATGACTCATCTTTGAATTATGTTATTTCATATAGAAATTTTAAATTCCAATGGATGTTCATTAATATAAATGTGTGACATGTAAAAATTTATGTATAAATGAACATGAACATGTAAATGTGTAAATTTATATAAATGAAAATTACATGGAATTTATTCTTTAAAAATATTCTTTTCTCATATGGTTTTAGGGTTCGCAAATGGTTTTTAAAAAAGGTTGTATGTACATTTTTCAAAAAAAACACATTAATGAACTCTTTTTCATATTTAATAAATAGTTTTATGTATATTTTTGGGTTTCTAGAAAATAATTTTAAATGAAGAAATATTTCTTTTCAATTTTTTAATAATCTTAAATACTAAGGATTGGTTATTACCTTTAAATGTTTTCTTTTAAATGTGTAAACAACCATGTAATACCAATGAGTTGGGAGAGTTTTTACATGGGTGTGTTTAGGGAGGTGGGCCTGTCAATTATAATGCATATTTGTGGGTTCTTGATTGAGAAAATCTATGTGAACGCCACCACACCTCCCACAATTATTATCATAATTGGATCCCAGTCACTTCAGTAGTGGATAAGAGATACATCCATCTATGTCCTATTTAAATGAAATAGATTCCTCTTTATTGAGAAATTACCTGGTAGGGTTATGCCAATTGTGAGGTTAGTTGAGAGAATCTGGTGGTTTATTGACATAGGGATGCATTAATTGGATGAAATATGGTTTTGAACTGAGTTCATCAAGGTTTTCCTCATAGAAAGTTTATGATTTTCTATGATTACATATGCTCTATTTACTATTTATTCTTATAATGATAGTTTCTTATTCTTCCATTATTATATTTTAGTACTACTCATTTTCCCTCTATGTACTGTTTCATTTTTATATATATACCGTGATTCTTGAATTTAGTTACAAGCTCTCATTCTTATATATTTACATGGTTTGTTCTTTTAGAATAGTTTCACTCCCTATGTTTTTTATTTGGTTCTATAAGAGGGATTTAAGAATATAAATTTTTAAAGAAATTTTCTAATAATTATTTTTAAGAGTATTTTAGAAAGGTTTTGGTTATTTATTTATTTTTTAAAAAATTGAAAAAAATTATTTCTAATTGTATCATAAAACCATTTTCTATGACCTATTCAGGTAATGAAAACGTATAGATTTTATGGTTCATACATATTGATATGTTTTATTATCACACCCTACTTGTTCCACATTTTTTGGTAGCCCTCATCTATTTTATAGTTTCATCTTTTACTATGGTTTTTCTATGAAGCTGGTTGGATATTACATATATATAGTGATGAAAAGGTCACGAGGAGTCATTTTTTGGTATTTTGGTTTTTTCCATTTATCTTGTATGTAATGGTCATTTCATCCTTCTATTGGTAGATCTTTATTATTTTCTCATATTTATGAGAAGTTTGATTCTTATTATGTTTATGCTCTATTTTCCTTTTCATTTTCTATTCTTGGTTATGTTTCAGTTCATGGACTTTGAAATATAGGTTTACCATGTCAGGCTTCATAGTGGTATCCATTTTTTTTAATTTATTTCATGTGAAAAATCTCCCCCAAAAATCATTTCATCATGTCTATTGTTCTTTTCTTCAGCCTACTTCAATCAGAGATAACCCTCAAATATGTCACAGATAGGTCCAGGTTCCCAATTGAGGGGTTATCCTGGGTTGGTTCATTAAAATGAAGATGATTAATAATTTTTATTATTAATAATAAATATATTATATACATCATATTTATTCTTTAAGTCCATCCTTAAAACAAATGAAGAGATTTGATAGTGAAAAACAGAGGACATCGCTTCGTTGAGTCTGTAGTCTATACAAATTCAAAATCAATGTTCTTTTATTTTTTTGAAGTGGATACAAAGGAATAAGTAATGGTTGTAAAATTATTAAAATTACACTTTAGTATAATAATTATGTTTAGGTAATTATACTACAATGGGTATGTTAGGTTTGGAATATAATTATTAAGATGAAAATGATTAAGGATTAAGTAATACTCAGGTTGGGACCTTGAACATTCTCTTGAATATATCCTTCAAAATAAAGGGATTAGGATAAATTCTAGTGAAAAAGGGATTTGAAATGTATAAGGGACCTGTAGTTGATATAACATGGTAAGGAGTTTGAAAATTGTTCTAAAGTAAACTATAGCTTTAAAAGGGTAGATGTGATACCTTTTAATTATAAATGAAAAGGGAACTTTTATGGATACGCATTATTTTCCAATAAATAAATGAAACTGTTCAATGGTCAATGGTTCTATAAGTTATCAATAATGGTTTTTTGGGTGATTAATGGTTTATAAATCTTCTACCATTCATTTTGAAACTTTTTTAAGCTTGTTTGAATCCTTTTACCACGTGATCATTACTTTTAACAATTTTTGATTTATCATTAGTAATTAGTATTTACACAAGTAATATATAATTTTAAATTATAATAAAAATCTTATTAATTTATTTTTAATATATTAAAATAAATCTATGCTTTATATAATTTAATTAAATTTCCAAATATGGAAAATTACCTTTCAAATAAAAACATCTAACATATAGAAAAAAAATTATAGAAAAATGTTTTTCTACTATTGACTATTCTTAAAAATATTTAGTATTTGTTACCAATTTAATAAGTGTAAATATATTTATATATGGTTTTAAAAAATTATATTTTAGTTGTTTTTAAAAGGTATTACATTATTTTATTAGATAAAAATTACATAATGTAAATAAACAATTCATTGAAAATAACAGTTTTATTATTATCACGTTAATTAACATTAATCCTAGTAATCATTATTTTATCCATAAAAATGAAATTAACAGTATTAAGTTATATTTCTTTTCATTAAATGAAAAAATTATTCTGATCAAATTAAATTTCTAAACGATATAAATGTTAATTTTACATGATACATAAAAACTATTTTTAGAAAATTTGTGGTTTTAATCTTAAAACTTATGTATAGTTTAAATTTATTAATTTTATCCACTTACATGATATATAATGGGTTGTTATAAAAAAATAGAGTTATGTGGCTTCGAAATAAATCCAAAACTAAATAAAAATTTGATATTTTTTATTTAAATAAAACTATGATTTTTTAAATTCGAATAAAATGTTACCTATGTTCAAAAGACATAATAAAATTTTAATTATTTTAGATTAATATTTTAAATTCATATTATTATCCCTCTAATAAATATTTTATTAATTAGAATTTTTAATAAATTTCAATGTGTTTCTTATATAATGATAAATCCATAAACATTATAATTTTGGTAAAATCTATTTTTTGTTATTCAGTTAAAAAATAAACTAATTTATAAATAAATTAAAAATTGAATAGAATAATATTTTTACATGATAAAATTAAAAATAATGTTTATTTATTTACATTTATATTCTATAATTTGTAAATCAGGATTTTAAAGGAGAATATATGAAGAGAAACTTCATTTTTTTTGAAAATTCACTTTAAAATTATAAGTATTAAGAATCATAATTTGTATTAATTTATAATTTATTACAAAACGTATATATATATATATTATATAGGTTTTGTTAATCTAATACTCTATTAATAATATTCATCTCCTATGTTGTGGATCATTTTTTCAGTTATTGGGTTAGTTCAGTGTTTCATGTGACATAAGCTATCAAAGATAATATTAATTCAAAGGATGCAAAATTGTAGGTCATCACAGGAGTGGGAAAAGGGGATCAAACAAAAAATATTAAAAAATATTATTTATTACACATTTGTAATAATGTAAAAAATAACCATAATAGAAAATGTTAAATATCAATTGTTTTAAACCATCATTCAGAAAGTCAAAGATAATAGAGAAAGAATTTATGAAATCATTGGAATTTTGAGAAAAAAATATTGAATTATTTTTATATTTAGGAGAAAATATTGAATATAAGCTTCAAAATATTTAAAATAAGTTTTAAAATAAGATACAATATCTCATACTTTCTCCCTATTGGATAGACTCTTGCTTCATTTATAGTAAATTTATGCTCATTATTAATTTGAGTAAGAACCTTTTTTATATTTATTTTACATTATACCATTCATTTATAATTTTTTATTACCCATCTGTTAATTAATATTAGTTAAAATTAATATTCTAATGCTAATATTTCCCTTTCCCTTAAACCCTTTGGTTTATCAGTTCCGGTAATAGTAAATAGGTTAAAATATCATCACTTCCATAATATTAATCACATTATAAATATAATAAGTATTCATTAAATAAAATTCTTGAACTATCCTTGTAAGGTGATGATAAAATATAAAATATGTATTTAATATAGTTGGTATTCTAAAAATACACATGAATGAAATTTTAATTTTTATAATGGATTTAATGAAATATATTAATTATTTTTATCCTTAAAATTCATATTTTTTTTCAAAAATGTTATATTTAATCCCTATGTTACCCCCCAACCCCTGTTACCCAGAGTGAGTGCATTATTACATTACATTGGCATGATCACAAGGAAATTATGTCCCAAATGACCGATAAGTTTAGTATTATTGGAAACAAGATTCGTACGTAAGTTCAATTGTACAACATGAAAATAAATACAACACTAATTTAATCCATTAGAAACATCCCAACCTCCAATATTATGCTTGCAAGTCACTCATAACTAACTTCTTCGTATCTTGGGAAAATTAAACATTATAAAGGGGTGAGCTCAAAGGATTAGTAAGGGTAAACAATACAGCAGAAGATAATATAAATATTAAGCATGGTGAATAATTGAAAACCCACACCTTTAGAAATAAAAAACATGAACACTTTTATGTTAGGAATATGTGATGAGTAAATAATTCCATAATAAAACATAATCATGGATATTATACTAGTCGAATAACCACATGAACGATCAATATTATTTTCATAATGAGGGAATGTATAATGCCGGACATTCTGAAACATTATGTCAAGGCCTCAACCAAGACATCTAAAAATGATTTAGGCCTCAGACAAAACCATATATCATATTTGGAAAGCCCTCATCCAATTCCATGTCTAGTTGTCTCATGAGACCTACCGATGTAACAAGGAGCTATAGAGGGCTCCACCCGTTACTTACTAAGTCCAACACATTCCTCATATGAAAGGGTTGAAATATAACATAAAAATTTGTAATAAAACTAACATATAAAATTTCAACACATTAACCATAAACAATAAATGTTGTAAAAACAACACATCCATAGTCAAACATATCACAAAACCTTCAATACAATATGGGATATTTTTATCATAATAGATCGAATTTCTACTCATTTAAAATCCATCAAAGGATGTCAGCGTAGATGAAAGGAAAATTATTTAATAGGAATATATCTTTCTATTTGGAAATAATTTAAAATTCATGTAATTATAAAAGAAAACATTTATTTTGAAAATATTATTATAACCATGTAAGAGAGGCTTCATTGTTGTTATAACGGCAAAAAATAGCCTCACCCATTGTATAAGATTAAAATAACATTCTTACTTGAATTTTGTCGAAAAGGTTATAAAGTACCATGTTTGGAAAACGATGAAAAGATTCCTTCAAAAACATATAATGTAAAATAAGGTTATAAATGACTTTAAACCATTGTCTAGTAAATATTAAAAATGTTTTGAAATATATTTTTAGAAACATGCATGTGGATGATAAAGATGTCCCAATAGATACTTACGTAAAAACAACCTTGCATAATGAAAAGATTGTGAAATTAACCCTTAACATGTACTTTTCCTTGGTCCATGGTATGTTAAACTCCTGTATAATAGTTAAATAATTGTAATTAAATTATAATATAACCATATACATAAATATGATATCATATATGATCTTATAATGCTGCTTTGTTAGTAATATTTTAGTATTATCGTCGTTTCGGGTGTTAACCGATTTATTCTCATTTATATGATTGGTAAAGTAAGCCATGCTTGTTATGAATAAGATATTTTTTATTTATATACATAATTATATTATGTACTTAAAAATTATTTTTAACCATCAAATAAAAATTATTCTTCAATGGATACGATGGGGAATGATTCTCATCGTGTTCGTGGAGATGGTAATCCGTACGTACGCACGGGCGACAATATCATTATTTTGATATTAAAATTGTATATAATTTGATGTTATATCATATATAAAGAATAATTATCTTGTTATATTTATTATTTACATCAGTTATACATCAATATCATACCCATCCAAATAATAATGTATTGAATAACAACTACACCACGACATGGAGACAGTAAGCTCTACGTACACACATATGGTGACAAGTCATTCAAAAGATGGATAGAATAATGAATATGGTAAAATATTTACCTCTTCTTCAGGTTCTTTCTTTTGATTTGATCAAAAAGGCTTCTTAGGTTAGATTTATGACTAAAGTAATGCCTCTAGAATTAAAGGAGGAATGTTGAGAGGATATTTGGGTAGGGGTTTTCCGATCCAAATGGCTTTGAATGTGTGAAGTTGAGAGAAGGGGAAGTTCCCTTCTAAAAGAGGGGTGAGTGACACCTTAGGAAAGATTAAAATATTATTTTATAATAAAATAATTTTAGATTTCTAATGTATAAAAATGATTTTTTTCTAGGATAAGGTACGGATGGGTCAAAAACCGCTCAACCAATAGGTTTTAGGCAGGTTTGGGTCACTATACTAACCTCACCTTTTATATTTGTCTCTTAGTTAATTAGTTTGATATTTACTATATCTCTTTGTTTTTTTATATTATATGGTTAATAAACTTACTATAAACTTCCTAGAGAACCTAAAGTGGTTGATTAATGACATATATAATATTATTTAACCCCTTTGCCCGAACCATAGATTTTTAGGAATATAATATTAATTAATAATATATTATTTGTTTTAAAAACTCTTTTATGTCAATTTTGACAATATTTGGTATTTTGTTTATCATAAATTCATAAAAGAATTATTACTTAGATAAGAATTATTCAATCAACACTAAAATTTCATATTAACCTATAAAATTAGTGGAATTCTTAAAAAGTCTCAAATTATATTTATTTGTGTATTTATAATATCAATTATTTTAATATTTCATTAATAAGGTAATTACTGCATCATCATTGTGTCATAAATAAATTAAATTATTTAATGTCTAAAAATTATAATTTAAATACCATTATGTAGGAAAGTTTTTTATCTTTATAATTAATATTTATAGTCTATTTTTTCCTATCTGTTACCCTATATTAAAAATGGATTAGTTATTAAATATACAATTTAACACTTTTAACTCTTCTTTTAATGAAATAATAATAAAGGTCCTAATTTAATCCAAGTGGACCGGAAGGATAATTTTTTATTCCTAAGGTTTTTTTTTTCGAATTAAACTTATCCAATAGAATTAGTACATTTGTTAGGAAATAATAATATCATATTTTACCTTTAATTATTATATTTACATTTAACAGTGGTAAATAAATGTCAAAAGTCACTATTCACCAATAATTATTTTTATCTTATTGAACCAAATTTTACTTACTAATATCAACCATGTCTCTCGGATTTTTGAAATTCGACTCACAAAAGCAGAAAAATTATGTTTTATGCAAATTTGCAAAAGCTCCTAGGAGGTGGGTAAAAGATGGTAAAAAGTTAAAAAAAAATTTATATATCTAAAATTAATATTAAATTACTCCAATGAATTACATTAAACTTATATAGGTATTATGTATCTATTTTGATGTAAAATAAATGTAAATAAAATAAATAATTATTTAAATAAAAGTCAGTTTTAACCAATAACTCAGTGTTTTTTACTATTCATCAAAAATTGAATGTTTTTTGAAAAATACAAAAAATTCACCCTAAGCTAATTTTGATATTATAAATCCAAAAATGAAGTCCATTTTGAAAGATAAGATTTATTAAATTTCAAAATTGGGTATTACTATTCATAATGGCTAGTTTGATTGGTTGCGGTGTGTTAGAATCTTGAAGTTGCGTACAATGCAAGCTATTACATTATTTAAAGGGAAACGTACCATGGAAGTTTGGGGTGTTACATTCTCCCCTCCTTCAAATAATTTTATCCTTGAAATTTCTAGAATACCACCACATAAAAAGATTCGGGTGGTTCTTCATCATAAGTTCCTTAGGTTCCCACATTGCCTCTTCCATCTTATGGTTTCTCCATATAACTTTTACCAGACGAGTCATCTAATTTATCAACACTTTTTCTCTAGTACCAAGAATCATGAAGGGATCTTCGCAATAAGACAGATCAAGTTCCAGTTTTAATTCCTCATCGGTGAGTACATGTGTTGGGTCAGGCATGTATTTTCTCAACAGTGATACGTGGAACACATCGTGAACTTTGGAGATACTTGGTAGCATTTCCAAACAGTTAGCTACAACCAAAATTCATTCTAGAATTTTGAAAGGTCTAATGTACCTCGGACATAATTTACCCTTCTTACCGAAATGCATAACACCCTTCCATAAAGATACCTTCAAGAAAACATGATCTCCTACTTAAAATTCCAAATCCTTCCTTCGGTTATTAGCATAGATCTTCTGCCTACTTTGTGCTACATTGATGTGGGTTTGGAAAACCTTCACCTTTTCCATCGTTTCCTCAATAAGTTCTTTGCCTATGAGTTTTCTTTCACCAACATCATCCCAACAGGTTGGTGTGCAACATCTCTTTCCGTATAACACTTCATATGGTGCCATATGAATACTTGAATGGTAGCTATTGTTATAGGAGAATTCTACCAGAGGTAAATATTGATCCCACATACCTTGAATGTCATGTGAGAATGATCTCATCATATCTTATAAGGATTTAATAGTCTGTTCTGATTGTCCATCAGTTTGAAGGTGGTAGGCAGTGCTCAAACAAAGTTTAGTATTCAGGACTTTATAAAGACTGTTCCAGAATCTTGATGTAAAATAGGGATAATGATGAGAAACAATCGATGTGGGTACTCCTTGAAGTATTATAACTTCATTAATATATAGTCTTGCTAAACGGTCAAGTGGTGAATCTTCTCTTATTTCTAGAAAATGTGCTGAAATGGTTAGACGATCAACAATGACCCATATTGAATCATTCTTTTAAGAGTCTTTGGTAGTCCAATGACAACATCCATCATAATATTATCCCATTTACAATCAGGTATGGGAAGAGGTTTCATGACTCCTCCAGGCAGTTGAATTCCATATTTCACTTGTTGACAAACCATACATCTGGACACCAAATCAGCAATCTCCCTCTTCATGTTGTCCCACAAAAAAAATTATTTCAAATCTCTATACATCTTGGTTCTCCTCGGGTGTATAGAGAAATAGGAGCTATGAGAATAATGCAACAATTCCTTTTTCAGATCAAGTATATCAAAAATACAAATCCTCTTCCCAAATTTCAAAATTCCATCTTCATATATGAAGTCGTTCAATTTCCCATCATTCACAGATTTAATCTTCTTTTGAAATTACTCATCATCATCCTGAGAACTTTTTATCCTTTATAGTAAAGATATTTTGGAAACCATTTGAAAAATAATTGATGTTTCACCTTCCATGGTTATTCTCATATCCATCATTACTAGATATATGAAAATAGGATCCCTTTCAACTCTCATCTTGTTAAAAACTCCATGATCCTTTCTGGTCAAAGCATCTGCCACCTTATTTTCCTTCCCCATGTGGTACTGTATCGTGAAATCATAATAATTGAGTAGTTCAAGCCATCTCCATTTCCATATATTGAGTTATTTCTATGAGAAAATATATTTCAAACTCTTGTAATCAGTATATATCTCACATTTTTTTACCTTAGAGACAATGTCTCCATATCTTCTAATAGAAGATTACAACTGCTAACTCAAGATCATGAGTAAGATATTTTTTCTCATAAATTTTTAGTTGTCATGATGTATAGGCAATAACCCTATCATTCTGCATAAGGACACAACCAAGTAATTTCATTGAGGAATCACTATAAATAACAAACCCATCATTCCCCAATGGTAGAGTCAAGATATGATTATTAACTATTCTTGTCTTCAGTTATTCGAAACATTCTTTACACTGTTTTGTCCAAAAAAAATTAACCCCTTTACGTGTGAGTTTCGTTAATGGGTAAGCCAGTCGGGCAAAATTATGGACGAAACATCGATAATAACATTGAAAACCAATAAAACTACGTACCTCAGTTTTACTCATCTGTGCTGGCCATTCTTCGATTTATCTTTTATTAGAAGGATCAACATAGAATCCATCCTTAGAGACTATATGGCCAAGATAAGAAATATCTTGAATCCATAATTCACACTTGCTAAACTTCCCATATAATACATTACTTTTGAGGGGTTTTAGTATAGTGCGCATGTGATTTTCATGATCTTCATAGATTTTGGAGTATACCAGGATATCATCAATAAATACTAATATAAATTAATTAAGATATTCTTTGAAAACTCTATTCATTAGATCCATGAAAACAGAGGGTGCATTAGTCAGCCCAAAAGGCATTACTGTAAACTTGTAATGCCCATACGCGGTTCAAAATGCTGTTTTTGGAATATCTTCTTTCTTCACACACAACTGATGATATCCAGATTGAAGTTCAATCTTTGAAAAATAATGAGCTCCGTGAATTTGGTCGAGTAATTCATTAATACAAGGTAAGGGATACTTTTTATTTGTCGTTATAATATTGATCTCCCTATAGTCAATGAACAACCTCATAGATCCATCTGTCTTCTTAACAAAAAGGATAGGGGCTCCCCATGGAGAAACACTAGGGCTAATAAAACCCTTTATTACTCAATTACTCTAGTTGTTTTTTTAGTTACCCTAATTCCATAGTTTCCATTAGATAAGGGTTATTTGATATGGGCCTTGAACCAGGAATTTAATCAACGGAAAACTCAATTTCTCATTCTAGAGGATGTCCATGTAAATATTCTAGAAACACATCAACATATTCTTGAACAATAGGTACCTCCTCTATTTGAACATTCCTTTCCTCAACCATATTTATTTCTTTCTATTGCTCCCCAATAATTTAATTTAGTTGATCTATTTGGGGTGGATCTAGATATGAATCATACAGTGATTTTTCTGCTCTAAAAATAGGTTACTCCTTATCATCATCAAAAATTGTTACTTCCTTCTTCTTAGAATAAATTTTTTCATCATGTTCTGAAAGCCAATCCATACTGAGGATTATATAAATTCAATCATGAGTATGACGATGAGATCAGTAGATAAATAACGTTTATATTCCTTAATGGGAATTGATTAACAATACTTTGTTGGAATGATAATTCCCTTAGGAGTTTTGACTGACAAATCCCTTGTTAAATCAAATTGGAAATATATAATTTTCCTAGAAAACTGGGAAGATATGAAACAATGAGATGATCCAGAATCAAATAAAGTATTTGTTAACTTGGGGGTAACCATTAAATTACCTATCACCACATCTTTTGGAGCTTCAACCTCATCAGTTGTGATTGCATAAGCTTGGCCTTGATCCCTTGTCCTTTTCTAAGGTAAGTTTACCTGACGCTTATGACATTCATTTTCATAATGTCCCCTCTCCCTACAATTTTAGCATTAATAATTGGTAGCATCTTTCATTACTTTACAATCACCAGCTATATGGACTTTCTATCCACATTTGTAGCATAATCCTTTTTTTAGACAGGAACCAGGGTGCTTGCTTCCACAATTATCACAGGGTGGAAATTCAACTCTTCCCTTCTTCCCTATTTCCTTATTTCCTTTCCCATAGTGTTCAATAGATCTCTTCTTCTCTTGCTTTGATTTAAAGTCCTAAGACTTAGATAATTCCTTTTCTGTTTTGATAGATCATGATACAATATCTTTGTACGACGAGAAGGATTGGGATACTAATGCTCGATGGATAAATGGTTTTAAACCATCAAAGAAATTATCAATCATACTTCTTGGGTTATGTATATAATCCGCAACATGCCTTGCTATCCTTATAAAGTTAGCGTCATACTTTGCGACATTCTCATCCCCTTTTTTTCCTCAGACTCAAAAATTGCCTTTCTATATCTGCTCGATGGTCACGAGGAAAGTATATTTCTAAGAAAAATTGTTTAAAATACCTCCATTACATGTTTGATACTTATTAATCTTTTTTTTTTGTGTTTTGAATCAATGACCAACATTGATCATCATCTCCTGTGAGGTGATAAACAGCCATGAAAACTTTTTCCCTCTCGTTACTCCCCAAAGCATAAAATATTTTCTGTAAGGAAATTATCCATTGTTTATTTACAAATGGATTTGTAGACCCATTGAATGTTGGTGGTTGTTTCCTCATGAAGCGGTCTAACATTGATCCTCCGCGTTGGGGATTAGTGTGCTCCAAATGGGTAAGGTTATTATTCATAACCTAAGTGAGTTTTCCCAGTATGGTGATATGCTGATCAACACCAATTGCATCACACGCTCCACTATAATTATCTTGAGTAGGAGGGAAATCATTACATGGATTACGTGCATTGATACAGTTTCCATTCCTTCCACTAGGCTACATTTATAAACAATGGCATAAACAAGATTAGTTTATGAATCGAAATACATAATTCCCAACATGTAAATAACTTGACATAAATCGAATAGTTTATGGATATAATATATAATAATAAAAAGTTTTTATTTGAGGATGTATATACTCATATACCCTTAATAATGGTTTGTAAAGAAAATGAGAATTATCTTAAGAATATCCCCTGGGAGTGTTGTAACCAATAGTGTAGAAATGCTCATTGTCGTGCACTAGTTCCCATTCGAGTCAAGCTCAAAGTAGTGTTTTTGGGTTTTACCCCGAGGTAAATCTGTGCCAGAGCCCCCTCTTCCTGCTCATATCCGGATAGGGATGTATTTTTTTGAAAACTCACAAAATATCTACATTACCAAAATTCTAGGAAGTTATTTTATACCAATCCTCAAAGTCTATCTTTGGGTAATGTGCTCTAAACAGAGTTTATCTAAATCTAGCTTCCAAGGTTTGTACTAAACATTATCTGATAGAAACTGTAACGCCCCAACCCTAGTTTCCTAGAGTCGGTGCATTATTACATAACATTGGCATGATCACAACGAAATCGTGTCTCGAAAGACCAATAAGTTTAGTATTATTGGAAACAAGATTTGTATATAAGTTCAACTATACATCTTGAAAAGAATTAGAACACTAATTTATTCCATTAGAAACATCCAAGCCTCCTAGATTATGCCTGAAAGTCACTCATAACTAAATTGTTCATATCCTGGGAAAATTAAACATAAGAAAGGGGTGAGATCAAATACTCAGTAAGGGTAAACAATACAAAAGAAGATAACATAAATATTAAGCATGGTGAATAATTGAAAACACATTCCTTTACAAATAATAAACATGGAAGTTTTATGGAAGGAATATGATATGAGTAAATAATGCCATAATAAAACATAATCATGGGTATTCTAATATTTGAATTAATACATGAACCATCAATATTATTTTCATTATGAGGGAAAGTATAATGCCGAAAATTCTGAAACATTTTTTCAAGGCCTCGTTCGAGACGTCAAAAAATGATTAAGGCCTCGGAAAAACCATATATAAAATTTGGAAAGGCCTCAGACAACTCCACATCGAGTTGTCTGATTCTTGCTCAAATTTACCCAAGATAAGAAGGTAGAACGGTCCTTGTATATTATCTTGGGTTATCAAATCCTCAGAGACCTAAGAAGTAACCTAAAGACACGTCCATTCTATAGATTGTTTTTATCTATGAAGTGGAAAACTTGGGTTGATTTAAGATGGTTTTAGAGGATATCTAACAGCTTTAAGTGAATTCAATTTAAAATAATGAGTTGATCCTAGGTTATCACTTGGGGTGGATTAGATGAATTCCTTTTTGAATGATTTAAATTTCTTATAATTGAGATAGATTCATTTAAGAAGATCAAACGAAATCATAAATTACTTATTTAATACCTACACACCCTAATAATAATCACCTATACACGTGAAGGATAAATTTTTTGAGCACTACATGGTAGATGTTTGTATTAGCACTTGAAATGTGTGACCTTAAATTCAATAAGGATGAAGAGGTTTTAAAATCATCAAATAAAAATATCATTTAAAAGAAGTGATTAGCCATTAATGGAGTGATAAATAAAATCCAATATAGCCCCTTTATAATCCATTATATCAACCCATAAAATATCTATCCCTTCATTGATGAAATGTCTTCAACGGAAGCAGGAAGTAGACTTACGAGGGTGGAATTGAACAAGTAAAAACAACAACAAAAATCGATCGCTCCACCGTTGTGTGATAAATATCACAAAGTATGGTGAGAATAAATTCACAACATGAAAAAACAGTATAAACATGATATGTAGAAAAACAGAATAATATTAGAAGAAGAACTTTTATTAAGAATCTAGGATGAATTAAAACAACTTACATGTGAAGGAAGAATGTTACAAAGTGAAATTGACAGCATAACATTAAGATCAAACCAAAGCTCAAAGATGAAAAACTAATTCAAAACCACTACCTTAAATAGTAATTTTGGGAGCCTTGGTTCGATCCTCAAATAGTACAAATGATATCACTTGAGTAAGGTAGACCTATGGTGGTGGAAAGTAAGGGAGATGAGACTTTTCCAACCTTGACCAGAGGTGGAATCCAGCTTGCTTCCACCCAACAGACGCGCTTGTAAGTCCTTCTATATGGACGAATCAGAGTGGGCCATAGAAGACTAAAATGGATCCCCTGATGTCCCCTAACCTCCTGTAAAGTTTGGGCCCATTTGGAGTTGTATAGTAGGAGATATGATTAGATTAGTTGACTATTTTTCTGGGAGATAGAATGTGGCCCAGAATTTTATCTCTAACTTGGGCCGCCTAAATGGACACCATAGAGACCGAAGTAGCATTGTATCCTGAAGAGTTATTTGTTCCTATATATGTATTCTAGAATCCCAAGAAATTTTGGATTCATTATGCCTGTATGTTGGGACCACAGTCTCATCAGTGGGCTGGTGTCCAATCTGACTTTCCAGAATTGTTTCCTTTCATCACAAAATATCCCCATCTTCTTCCATGAATTCTCCATTGATCTCTGAATAAAACATGTTCATATTTAATTGTAGATAAATTTACCAAAATATAAAATTAAAATATGTATAATTATATTCCTTAAAATTAGATGAATCATTGGGTACTTTAAATGATGTTCAAAAAATGTACCACATAATAGTGCATTTTAAGAAGGTATTACAATCATAATGTGAAATGATGTTCAAAGTGTAAAATGAAATAAAATGGTGTTTATGAATAATAAAGCACATGAATATTATATATATTAACAATGAATATTAGCCTCATTTAGTGGCTAATCACACCCCCCAACTTGAGTTTTTCTAGTCCCAAGCAAAATATATCTCATCAAAATGAAATTCAAATTGCCTTTTCTAAAAACGTTTTAATACCCAATGATCACCAAAATCCCTTATACCAAACAATCATGAAACCCATCAAAATATTTTAATACAAGATAGTTTCATAAGAAGATCCCAATCCCAAGCCCATTCCTTTGTTCAAATTAATTTCCATATTTCATCCAATATCAATTAAGTACGAGAATGTGTTGTGCATCACAATAGACATGAGGGTTCATCTTTATTCAAGGGGAAAATAACAGAAGCGCTAGGTGGAATCACATTTCAATATTAAGATGAGTGTTCAAAAAAAAATTTATTATAATTTTTTGTTTTTTGTTGTTGTTTTTTTTTGAAACTTTTCCATGGTAATTGAAATTGCACTCAAAAGAGTCAAACCCTATTGTGAGACTTTGTCAATGACTCCCAGGCTCAAAGGCCTTAGGGAACCAAGTTAATCCCACATACTCAGACATCATCTCAAGTTAACTCAGTAAAAAAAAATCAAATTACCAAAAATAGAGATAAAATTACTAACTCTGGGCCAGACAACAAAGAAGTCACGATCCCCAAGTGCCGAAAGTCACGCATTATGTCATTTCATTGCTCTACGCCCAAATTTATTATTATTATTTTTTTATTTTTTTATTGAATAATCATATTAAAACTAAAATGATCACCAATACTATGATATTTATTTCAGGGACCCCATGAACTCTAACTAATACCCCACTATCCAAAGGACGTGCATTGTGATCTTTTATTTATTTGGATGAAAATATAAACGATGCAATATCACATTGGAGAGCCACACCTTCCAAAATAAATTCTTATGAAATTATACAAGGATTGAAATCAGAATCAGGGCATGAAAAATTATTTGATATTCAGTTTCAATGTGTGAAATGTGTATTACCATGTTCAATGTTAAAGGATTTTTTCCTTCTATTTACACATTTTTGTCTTCTTCAAATCATTAATTTTTTTTGACACAAAATAATTTTTCATTTTATCTTCCCCCCAACTTAAAATAACATTGTCCTCAGTGTTTAAAGAAAAGAAAATTTAAAAGGGGGTAGAGGTAGAGAATTAAAGTTCAAAAAGGTAATTGAAAATGAGGATCATGGAATGAAGTCACCTGGTGGTTGAAGTTGAAATTCTTGCTGCTCCCTTTTAATCCTTTGATATCCATGTCACTGGCAGTGTTCCGTAGTAGAAAAGGGAAAAACAAAACAAACAAAACAAAACAAATATATATATATATATATATATATTAGTAAAATAAAATAAACTAATGATACATTGTCTTCCTTTTAAATTTCTGGGTAAGGTATTACTCAAGGACCACACCACGTGACACGGATGAATATGGTGATCCCCTTTCATACCCATCCATACTCATAATAGAAGAACAGGTCAAAAGTCTATTTTTTAATTATTTTTTTTATTTTTATTTATTTTTAAATATAAAAATGATTAATTAATCTTATTTGAAAAATAAAAATGTTTTAGGTAGATTAGAAACATGAAAACCACAAGTTACATCCCGTGCAATGCTTTTGTTTAACGTTGTTAGCCCGACATGGATCCTAAATCTATCAAATTTTTTCTGGTTCATAGGTTGGCTCACATAACTGAACCTCTATTTACTATTTATTGAATGATTCAATGAATGGTTTTAACTTATGACCATTGACCTTGAAAATGTAACCACTTGTGGGATCTTGAATCTCTACTGCCCCATGGGGGTACACATGATGCACTATGAATGGACCTGACCATCTATACCTTAACTTTCCTGGGTGTAAATGATGTTTTGAACTATACAAGAGAACAAATTTTCCCGGTTCAAAATGTTTGACCTTGATATTCCTATATTGTTAGGCTTGAACTCTAGCTTTATTGATCCTTGAATTTTCATATGCCTCCATCCTTAGTTCCTCCAGTTCATTTATATCTAATTTCCTTTTTGTTACGGCCAATGAGAGGTCATAATCCATTTTCATAATTGCCCAAAAGGCCTTATGCTCAATTTCAACAGGTAAATGTAATTCTTTTCCATAAACCAACCTATATGGGTACATTCCTAGGATGGTTTTGTATGATGTACGATATGCACAAAGAGCATCCAAGAGTTTCTCCGACCAATCTCTCCTAGAGGGGTTGACAGTTTTTTCAAGAATTTTCTTAATCTCCCTATTCGCTAACTCATCTTGACCATTGTTTTGAGGATGGTATGAAGTGGAAACGTTATGATAAATACCATACTTAGACATGAGTGAAGAGAATGGGAGGTTGCAGAAATGGGTTCCTCGATCACTGATTATATCCCTAGGAATTCCAAATCGAGAAAATATGTTATCTTTTAGAAATCGAATCACAACTTCATGATCACTAGAATTAGTGGGAATGGCCTCAACCCATTTTGAGACATAATCAACAGCTAAGAGTATGTAAAGTTATCCCCTAGAGTTTAGGAAGGGAACCACGAAATCAATTCCCCAACAGTCAAAGATTTCAACCACTAAGATGGGAGTGAGTGGCATTTGATTCCTTTTTGTGATGGACCCTACTTGTTTACACCTAGGACAACTTTGAAATAATGTTTAGGAGTCCCTTGAGAGGGTGGGCCAGAAGAGACCACATTAAAGAATCTTTGCATATGTTTTCTTAGAGGAAAAGTGACCTCCATATGCCACACTATTACTGAATTTAAGGATGGTCTTTTGTTCAGATTCCAGAACACACCTCCTAATGACTTGGTCAAGGCAGAACTTATAGAGGTATGGATCATCAAACACATAGTGTCTAACATCAGAACGATATTTCCTTCGATCTTGAGTCCCTAAGAATTTTGTAATGACTCCTATAACTATGAAATTGGCTATGTCGGGATACCAAGGGCAGTCACTCACATAGTATAGGTGATCATCAGGAAATGAATTAGACACAGAAAGGTGATTTGAGTTGTCTTTTAATTCCATACTAGAGAGGTGATCAGATAAAAAAATTTCAACTCCCTTTTTATCCTTGATTGTGAGGTCAAATTCTTGTAAGAGAACGACCCACCTAATTAGTCTAGCCTTAGCATATTGTTTTTGGAAGAGGTATTGTAGTGCAGAATGGTCAGTGAACACAGTGATGGGGTATCCTAAGAGGTAGGACCTAAACTCTTCTAAGGAAAACACAATAGAAAGAAACTCCTTTTCAGTGGTGGTGTAGTTGATTAGGGAATCATTTAAGGATTTTCTTGGATATGCAATGACGTAAGGAGTTTTATCACAATGTTGTCCTAACACAGCTCCTACAGCAAAGGCACTACCATCACATATAAGTTTGAAAAGAAGGTTCCAATTTGGAAATTTCATAATGGGAGGAGAGTTGAGAGAGGATTTGAGGGTTGATAATGAACACTCAAAGCGTTTTGTCCAAAAAAATGGAGCATCCTTTACTAGGAGACCACAAAGGGTACATGAGATTAAACTAAAGTCCTTGATGAATCTTCTATAGAAACCGGAATTTACTAATAAATACCTCACTTCCTTGACAGTTTTAGGTGATGGAAGGTGACGAATGATGTAAACCTTGGCTTTATCAACTTCAATCCCCCTACCTGAGACCAGATGGCCTAGAAATAGTCCCTCTTTAACCATGAAATGGAATTTTCCCCAGTTTAGGACCATATTTTTTTCTTCACATCTTGACAAGACTTTGTCCACATTCTACAGATATCCATCAAATGTATCCCCAAACACAGATAAGTCGTCCATGAAGACCTCTAGAAAATCCCCTACCATATCTGAGAAGATTCCCATCATGCACCGTTGGAAGGTTCCAGGGGCATTTCATAACCTGAAGGGCATGCATTTGAAGGTAAAGGTTCAAAATGGACATGTGAATGTAGTGTTACCTTGATCGTCTAGGGAGACCTCAATTTGATTATACCCCGAGTACCCATCTAAGAAACAGTAGAACGCATGACCTGCCACTCTCTCAAGGACTCGATCAATGAATGGTATGGGGAAATGGTCCTTCTTGGTGAATGAGTTTAGCTTCCTATAGTCAATGTAGACCCTCCATCCACTACTCACCCTTGTTGGAAGAATCTCTCCATCCTCATTGGTTATCACTATGATTCCATCCATTTTTGGAAGCATTTGGATTGGGCTCACCCATTCACTCTCAGCTATGGGATATATGATAACAGCTTTTAACAATTTCAGAAGTTCATTCCTTACTACTTCCATGAGATTAGGATTTAGTCGCCGTTGAGGTTGACGACATGGCTTGGAATCAGATTCCAAATCAATCCTATGAGTCCCTGGAATTGGGCTAATCCTAAGAATATCGGATAGGGTCCAACCAATGGCTTTATTATGTTTTCTAAGGACATCTAGAAGCATCTTTTCATGATTGGCTTCAAGAGAAGAATAAATGACAATAGGATGCGTTTGATTGTCCCCTAGGAAGGCATACTTGAGTGCAGTAGGAAGTTCCTTCAATTCAAGATCAGGTTGGTTCAGAATTTTAGCCGAATATTGGGACATTGGATCAAGTTCAATTTTTTTAGAGTTTCAGATTGGATTGATTACCCACATGTAGAATTTTCAGCTACTAGATTGGCTTGATTAGATTTAGGGAAGGAATTTGGAGTGGTCTCCATGAAAGTGGTTTCTTGAAAGGTTTCACTGATTGTTGGACCTAAGACTTCATCATAAGAGCAATTTGAAAATGATTCAAGCCAAGGAGATAAACTTCCTTCATATGAACAAAGGAAATCAATCTCATCCTGAATTAAACAGTCATCAAATATTCCTTGATGTTCCATGGATTCATTATCAATGCTTCCCATAATGTTTACTAAATGAATGTCCTCATCATCTCCTATTTGTGTGCTTTCATTATAGATGTTCAAGTCTAGACTCATGTTCCCAAAGGTGACGGTCATGTTCCCATTTTGGACTCGGATAATAGAGTTGATTTTTTCAAGGAAGGTACACACAAGGATGATTGGGGTTTGTTACTTATTTCCTAAGTTCAGATGGCTTTCAAGGACAATGAAGTCAGCAGGGTAGATGAAGTTTTCAACCTTTACCAGAACATCCTTTAAAATCCCTTTTGGAACCCTAATGCTACGATCAGCAAGTTGAAGTGTGACAGATGTGGGTTGGAGTTCTTCTAGTCCTAAATGGCAGTACATGGCATAGGGGATGAGATTGACACTAGCACCTATATCACACAAGGTCTTGACAACTTTGCTTTCTCCTAGTTCAACATTGATGTAAAGGAAACCTGGGTCTTTGAACATAGGAGGAATGGTCCCTTGAATGGTGGTACACACATTAGCAGCCAAAAGGACTTGGTTTTTATGTGATTTTTTTTAAAAGTGCACAAGTCCTTAAGGTACGTTGAGTAGGAAGGTATGATTTGAATTTTATCGAGAAGGGTAATGTTCAACTTGACTTTTGAGATGATTTCCCTCAATGTTTCACTCAATTCAGTCTTGGTTTTCCCCCTCATGCATTGAGGAAAAGGTACAGGTTGTGGGGTTTTTTGGTGAAGAGTTGCTTCTTTGACAATGTTATCACGTTTTTTAGTTTGATCATTCGGTTCATTTGAATTTTCATCCATGTTTGAATCTTCAGGTGGGTTCTGAATTAGTCTTTCAATTTTCTCAATTGATTTCCCACTTATTAAAATAGTCACAACCTTTAGTTGTTCATGAGTTTTTTGAGCACAACTTGACTCTCCCCTTGAAGTTGAGGATGGAACCGCCCGAGTAGGCATGTGTGCCTTTCAAGTTTTGATGGTCTGAAGTTCTTGTTTTAGGGAAGAGACTTCTTAGTTCATCCTCTCCATTTGTTTGCACAGTTGTTCTAGTAGGCTTTGTGGAACAGTTTGTGTTGGTGCTTGAGAAGATTGGTTTATCCTAGGGGGATATTTTGGAGGTGGGATAGTTTTTTGAAAATGGACCAGTGGCTGTTGGTATTGGATAGGCTGGGTTTGGAACTGGTTATGGGTTTGGTAGTTCTGATGGGGGTAATGATTTTGTCCCTATGGTTGGCTAGGTAGTTGGTTATCTTTCCAGCGGAAGCCTGAGTGGTCATTATACCTTGGGTTGAAGTTGTTTTGGTATTGAGACTTTTGAAATTTAAAGGAATTTACTTCCACTGGGGGTCCTCCTAAAAGAACATCCTTTATGGATAGAATGGTTGGGCTGTTGTCTGTCTTATGGTCATGTTTGTCACAAATTGTGCAAACAGGGTTAACAGTTTGGATTTCATAGGCTTTCCTAAGGTCTATCTCTTCAACCTTCCTAGAGAGTGCTGTGAGTTTAGCTATAAGGATTTCCTCGTCTCTAAGTTTATGAATTATAGTATTTCTTTAGGGCTTTTTATAATAAGGTGAATTTCCCCATGTTTGTTTTTGTTCAGAAAGGATTTATAGATACTCGTAACCATCATTTGGGGCTTTGTTTTTAAAGGTTCCATTACACATCATGTCATGGAATTGTTTGTTCCCCAGACCCAACCCTTCATAGAAAATTATCACTTGTTCGGGAATAGAAAAACCATGGTGTGGAACCATGTTTAGAGTGTCTTTGAACTTCTCCCATGTTTCATAGAATGACTCTCCCTCTTTTTCAAAAATGTTTTGGATACGCTTTTTAAGTGCAATTGTTTTGTGGTGGGGAAAGTATTTTTTGTTGAATTCTCTTTGTAGTTGGTACCAAGAGTTTAGGGATGATGGTATTAAATTGTTTATCCAATTTTTAGCTTGATCATTTAATGGAAAAGTAAATATCCTCATATTAGCTGATTCTTGTTGATGTGGGGGACACATGGTTTCTACAATGTCATTGAACTCCTTAATGTGAATGTAGAGCATCTCAGACTCCATTCCATGGAATGTGGGAAGGTGGTTTAGGATATGGGGTTTAAAGATGTAGTTTGAATCTCCTAGGTAATTGTGTCTAATGCAAAAGGGGTAATTGGTCTAAGAAGGTGTGAGGTAGTCATTTATGGTTTGATCAATTGCATTCCCCAATTTTGGGGCTTCCTCATTTGGGTTTCCATTTTGGTTCCCACCTGGGTTTATGAGTTGGTTTCTATGATGACCTTCCATTGAAATGGGATCAATTTTTGAGTCAACAGTGTTAGAAATATTACGATACAATGGAAGGAGTTATCTTGGTGTACTTGACTCCCCAACCCTAGGACTATCTATCCTAACTAGACGGTTTGATTGATCGCGGGTGTATTCGGACATGCGCCAAAAGAAAAAAAATGAGAAAGGGACAAGATAAGAGAATTTAGATGAGAAAAGAAGAAACGGGGGAGAATAGAATGGGTGTTTAGATGAATTACTTGGGTCCCTGGAAATAATTCCAACATTTTATTCTCACTCAAATTTACCCAAGAGAATAAGGTAGAACTGTCCTTGTATTTTAGCTTGGGTTATCGAATCCTCAGAGACCTAAGAAGTAACCTAAAGACACGAACATTATATTGATTGTTTTTGGCTATGAAGTGTCCAAATTGGGTTGATTTAAGATGGTTTTAAAGGATATCTAATAGATTTAAGTGAATTCAATTTAAAAGAATTAGTTGATCCTAGATTATCACTTGGGGTGGATTGGATGAATTCCTTTTTTAATGATTTCAATTTCTAATAATTTAGATGGATTCATTTAAGAAGATCGAACAAAATCATAAATTACTGGTTTAATGCTTAAACACCCTAATAATAATCACCTATACACTTTAAGGATCATATTTTTGAGCAATCAAAGGTAGAGGTTCGTATTAGCACTTGAAATGTGTGACTTTAAATTCAATAAGGATGAAGAGGTTTTAAAATCATCATATAAAAATATCATTTAAAAGAAGTGATTATCCATTAATGGAGTGATAAATAAAATCAAATACAGACCCTTTATACTCCTTTGGATCAACCCATAAAATATTTATCCCTCCATTGATGACATGTGTTCAACAGAAGCAGGAAGTAGATTAACAAGGGTGGAATTGAAGAAGTAAAAAAACAACAAAAATCGATCACTCCACGGTTTTGTGATAAATATCACAAAGTATGGTGCAAATAAATTCACACCATGAACAAAAAGTATAAAATTGATATTTATAACTATAGAGTAAGAGTATAGGATGAAATTTTATTAAGAAACTAGGATGAATTAAAACAACTTACACGTGAAGGAAGAACGTTACAAAGAGAAATTGGCAGCATAACATTAAGATGAAAACAAAGCTCAAAGATGAAAAACTCCTTCACCATCACTTCCTTAAATAAGAATTTTGGGAGCCTTGGTAAGAGCCTCAAACATTACAAAAGATCCCACTTGAGTATGGTAGGCCTAGGGTGTTGGAAAGTAAAGGGCAGTAGACTTTTCCACCCTTGACCCGAGGTGGCAGCCAACTTGCTTCCACAAAACAGATGCGCTTGTAAGTCCTTTTATATGGACGAATAAGAGTGGGACTTGGAAGACTAAAATGGATCCCCAGATGTCCCCTAACCGTATGTAAAATTGGGGCTCATTTAAAGTTTTTTAGTTAGATATATGATTAGTTTAGTGGACTGTGTTTCTGGGCCGCAGAATCTGGCCCAAAATTTTATCTATACCTTCGGCCGCCTAAATAGACACCATGGAGGCTGAATTAGAATTTGATCATGAAGAGTTATTTGTTCCACTACATGTCTACGAGAATCACAAGAAATTTGGGATTATTTAGGCCTGTATGTTTGGTCCCACAGTCTCATCAGTGGTCTTGTGTCAAATCTGACTTCCCAGAATTGTTTCCTTTCATCACAAAATATCCCCATCTTATTCCATGAATTATACATTGATCCCTGAATCAAACATGTTCATATTTAAGTGTATATAAATTTACCAAAATATAAAATTAAAATATGTATAATTATATTCCTTAAAATCAGATGAATCATTGGATACTTTAAATGTTGTTCAAAAAATGTACCACATAATAATACATTTTAAGAAGGTATTACAATCAAAATGTGTAATTATGTTCAAAATGTAAAATGCACTAAAATGGTGTTTATTAATAATAAATCACATGAATATTATATATATTAACAATGAATATTAGCCTAATTTAGTGTCTAATAATTGTCTCATGAGACCTGCCGATGCCCCAAAAAGATATAAAGGGCTACACCCATCACTTACTAAGTCCAATACATTCTTCATATGAAAGGGTTGAAATATAACATAAACATTCATATTAAAAATAGCATACAAAATGTCAATACAATAACCATAAAATATGAATGGTATAGAAATAACACATGCATAGTCAAACATATCACAAAACCTTTAATACAATATGGAAGATTTGTATCATAACAGATCAACTTCAAACTAGTTTAAAATCCATCAAAGGATGTTGACATAGATGAAAGGAAAATTATTTAATAAGAATATGTCTTTGTATTTTGAAATAATTTAAAAGTCATGTAATTATAAAAGAAACATTTATTCTGAAAATATTATTATAAGATTTTTAGGGAATCATTGACGTTGTTGTAACAGCGGAACATAGCCGCACCCTCCGTATTAGTTAGAAAAACATTCTTACCTTAATTTTGTCAATAAGGTCATAAAGTACCTTGTTTGAAAAATGACGAAAATATTCCTTCCAAAAAATATATGGTCAAATAAGGGTATAAATTACTTTAACCCATTATCTAGTAAATAGTAAAAATGTTTTGAAATACATTTTTAGAAACATGGATGTGGATGATGAAGAGGTCCAAGTAGATACGTAAAAACAACCTCAGATAATGAAGATATTGTGAAATTAACCCTTAACTTGTACGTTTCCTTAGTACAGCGTATGTTAAACTCGTTTATAATAGTTATATATTAGTTATTAAATTATACAAGAACAATATAAATAAATATGATATCATATATGATCATCTAATAATTCTTTGTTAGTAATATTTTAGTATTATCGTTGTTTCAGGTGTTAACTGGTTCGTTCTCCTTTATATGCGTGGTTACGTAAGACATGTTTGTTATAAATAGGATATATTTGATTTATATAGAGAATTATATTATTTTCTTAAGATTTATTTTTAACCATCAAATGAAAATTATTCTTGAATGGATACGATAGAGAATGAATCGCATCGCATTCATGGAGACGGTAATCCGTACGTACGCACGAGAGAAAATATCATTCTTTTGATATTAAAATCATATATAATTGGATGGTATATAATATATAAAGAATAATTATCATGTTATATTTATTATTTATATCAATTATACATCAATATTATAACCATCCAAATAATAATGTATTGAATAAAAACTACACCACGACGTGGAGACGATAAGCCATATGTACGCACATATGGTGACATGTCATTCAAAAGATGGATAGAATAATGAATATGGTTGTACCATATTTATAATAATGTCACAATATATATAAGATACTGGATTTATTATTTTAGAATTGAAAAAACAAGGAAAGAATAAGTTGAAGAAGAAAAGAGCATGAAAGAGGTGATGAAATATTTACCTCTTCTTCGGGTTCTTCCTCTTGATTTGATCAAAAGGGATACTTAGGATGGATTTATGACTAATGGAAGGCCTATAAGATGAAAGGAGGACAGTTGAGAGGATATTTGGGCATAATTTGGCTGACCCAAATGGCATTGAAGGTGTGATGTTGGGATAAGGGGAAGTTCCCTTTTATAAGAGGGGTGGGGGAACCTTAGGAAACGATTGAAAATATTATTTTCTAATAAAATAATTTTCGGTTAATAATGGATAAAAAATGATTTATTTAGAGGATAAGGTGGGTATCGGTTTAAAACCACTCAATCAATAGGTTTTAGATTGTTTAGGGTCACTATATTAACCATATCTTTTAGATTTAACTCTTAGTTAATTAGTTTCACATTTACCATGTCTCTTTGTATTTTTATATTATATGTTTAATGAACATACTATAAACTTTTAAGAGAACATCAAGTGGTTAATTAATGAAATATATAATATTATTTAACCCTTTTGGCCAAACAATAGATTTTTATAAATAGAATATCAATTAATAATATAATATCTGATTTAAAAACTATTTACGTCAATTTTGACACTATTTGGTATTTTGTTTTTGTTAAATTCATAAAAGAATTTTATCTTCGAAAAAAATTATTTAATAAACCCTAACATGTCATATTAACCTATAATTTTTTTTAATTTATAAAAAGTCTCAAATTACATTTATTTGGGTATTTATAATATCAATTATTTTAATATTTCATTAATAAGGTAATTACTACATCATAATTGTGTCATAAATAAATTTAATTATTTAATGTTTAAAATTTAAAAATAAAATACCATTATGTAGGAAATATTTTTATCTTTCTACTGAATCTTTATAGTCGAATTTATCTTAGGTGTAACCCTATATTAAAAATGGATTAGTTATTAAACATAGAATTTAACACTTTTAACTCTTCTTTTAATTAAATAATAATTAATGTCCTAATATAATACAAGTGGACCTAAATGATCATTTTTTATTCCTAAGGTTTTTTTGGTCGAATTACACTTATCCAATATAATTAGTACATGTGTTAGGTAATAATAATATCATTTTTACCTTTAATTATCCTATTCACTTTTAACCGTGGTAAATAAAAGTCAAAAGATACTATTCACCAAAAATTATTTTTATCTTATTGAACCAAATTTTACTTACTGATATCAACCATGTCTGTTAAATTTTTAAAATTCCACTCATAGAATCGGTAAAATTAAGTTTCATGCAAATGTGCAAAAGCTCCTAAGAGGTGGGTAAAAGATGGTAAAAAGTTAAATAAAATTTTTATATATCTAAATTTAATATAAAATTAATACAATGAATTACATTGAACATATATAGGTATTATGTATCTATTTTGACGTAAAATAAATTAAAAAAAAATAATTAATTATTTAAATAAAATTTGTTTGTGACCAATAACTTAGTGTTTTTCACTATTCATCAAAAATTGAATGTTTTTTGAAAAATTCAAAAACTCACCATAAACTAATTTTGATATTCCAAATCCAAAAATGAAGTCCATTTTGAAATATAAAATTTATAAAATTTCAAAATAGGTTATTAATATTCATAACGGCTAGTTTTATTGGTTACGTTGTGTTAGAATCTCGAAGTTGCGTACAATGCAAGATATTACATTATTCAAAGGGAAACGTACCGTGGAATATTGGTGTGCTACATTCTCCCCTCCTCCAGATAATTTCATCCTCAAAATTACTAGAATACTGCCGCATAAAAGGATTCGGGTGGTTCTTCATCATAAGTTTCTTGGGTTACAACATTGCATCTTCCAACTTATGGTTTCTCCATAGAACTTTTACCAGACAAGTCGTCTGGTTTCTCAACACTTGTTCTCTGGTATCAAGAATCCTGACCGGATCTTTGCAATAAGAAAGATCAGGTTCCAGTTCTAATTCTTCATAGGTGAGTACATGCGTTGGGTCAGGCATGTATTTTCTCAACAGGGATACGTGAAACACATCGTGAACTTTGGAGAGACTTGGAGGCATTTCCAAACGGTAAGCCACAACCCCAATTCGTTATAGAATTTCGAAAGGTCCGATGTAGCTCAGACTCAATTTACCCTTCTTACCGAAATGTATAACACCCTTCCATGGAGATACCTTCAAGAAAACAAGATCTCCTACAAGAAATTTCAAATCCTTCCTTCGGTTATCAGCATATCTCTTCTTCCTACTTTTGTGCTGCTTTATTGTGGGTTTGGATAACCTTAACCTTTTCCATCGTTTCCTCAATAAGTTCTGGGCATATGAGTTATTTTCACCAACATCATCCCAATAGGTTGGTTTGCGACATCTCTTTCTGTATAACACTTCATATGGTGCCATATGAATACTTGAATGGAAGATATTGTTCTAGGAGAATTATTTTAGAGGTAAATATCGATCCTACATACCTTGAAAGTCAAGTGAAAAAAATCTCAACATATCCTCTAAGGTTTTAATAGTCTATTTTGATTGTCCATCAGTTTGAGGGTGGTAGGTAGTGCCCAAATGAAGTTCAGTATTCAGGACATTTTGAAGAATTTTCCAGAATCTTAATGTAAAATGACGATCAAGATCAGAAACAATCGATAGGGGTACTCCTTGAAGTCTTACAACTTCATTAATATACAGTCTTGCTAAAAGTTCAAGTGGTAAATCCTCTCTTATAGCATGAAAATGTGCTGACTTGATAAGATGATCAATAATGACCCATATTGGATCATTTCTTCTAGGAGTCTTTGGTAGTCCCATGAAAAATTCAATCATAATATTATCCCATTTCCACTCAAGTATGTGAAGAGTTTTCATGAATCCTCGGTGCTATTGCCTTCCAGCTTTCACATATTGACAAACCATACATCTAGACATATAATCAGAAATCTCCCTCTTCTTTTAGTCCTACCAAAAATGTTCCTTCAAATCTCTATACATCTTGGTGATCCAAAGGTGTACAGAGAAATTGGTGCTATGAGCATCATGCAACAATTGCCTTTTCAGATCAGGTATATCAAGAACACAAATTCTCTTCCCAAATTTCAAAATTACATCTTCATATATGAATTTGATCAATTTCCAATCATTCATAGATTTAATCTTCTTTTGAAATTACTCATCATCAGCCTGAGAACTTTTTACACTTTCTAGTAAAGATGGTTTGGCAACCATTTGAAAAAGCATTGATGTTTCACCTTCCATGGTTATTCCCATATCCATCATTACTAGATCTATTGAAATAGATCCCTTTCAACTCTCATCTTGTTCAAAACTCCATGATCGTTTCTGCTCAAAGTATCTGCCACCTTATTTGACTTCCCTGAGTGGTAGTTTAATGTGAAATCATAATCCTTGAGTAGTTAAAGCTATCTCCTTTGCCACATGTTGAGTTCTTTCTGTGAGAAAATATATTTCAAACTATTGTGAACAGTATATATCTCACATTTTCCACCATAGAGATAATGTCTACATATCTTTCAAGAAAAGATTACATATACTAACTCAAGATCATGAGTAAGATAGTTTTTCTCATAAATTTTCAACTATCATGATGCATAAGAAATAACCCTATCATTCTGTATAAGGAAACAACCAAGTCCTTTTATTGAGGCATCACATTAAATAACAAACCCATCATTCCCCGATGGTAGAGTCAAGATAGGAGCATTGACTAATCGTCTCTTCAGTTCATTGAAACATTCTTCACACTCTTTTGTTCAATCAAATTTAACCCATTTACATGTGAGCTTCATTAATGGGTTAGCCAATCAGGAAAAATTCTGGACGAAACGTCGATAATAACATAGTAAACCAATAAAACTCCGTACCTCAGTTAGACTCCTTAGTGCTGACCATTCTTGTATTTCTCTTGTATTAGAATAATTAACACAGATTCCCTCCTTAGAGACAATATGGACATGAAAATAAATCTCCTAAAACCAGAATTCACACTTCTTAAACTTCCAGTATAATTCATTTATTCTGAGGTTTTTCAAAATAGTGCACAAGTGATTTCATGATCTTTATAGCTTTTCTAGTATACTTGGATATCATAAATAAATAATACTACAAATTAATCAATATAATCATTGAAAACTCTATTCATTAGATCCATGAAAACTGAGGGTGCATTATTCATCCCAAAAGGCATTATTGTAAACTCATAATGCCCGTACCTGGTTGGAAATACTGTTTTCAGAATATATTCCAAATTCACACACAATTTATGATATCTAGATCGAAGGTCAATATCTGAGAAATATTGAGCTCCATGAAGTTGGTTAAATAAATCATCAATGAGAGGCAGGGGATACTTGTTCTTTATTATTATAGCATTGATCTCCCTAAAGTCAATGCACAACCTCATAGATCCATCTGTCTTCATAAAAAAGGAAAGGGGATCCCCATGGAGAAACACTAGGGAGAATAAATCCCTTATTACTCAATTCCTCTAGTTGTTTCTTTAGTTCCAATAATTCCACAGGGGCCATTCAATAATGGGTCTTCAATATGGGGCTTGAACCAGGAATTAAATCAACGGAAAACTCAATTTCTCGTTATAGAGGATGTCCATGTAAATCTTCTAGAAACACATCATCATATTCTTGCGCAATAGGTACATCCACTATTTGAACATTTCTTTCCTCACCCAGAGTTATTTCATTCTATTTCTCCCCAATAATTGAATTTAGTTGAGCTGCTGGGGGTGGATCTAGATATGAATCAGATGGTGATGTTTCTACTCTAAAAAATAAGGTACTCCTTATCATCATTGAAAATTGTAACTTCCTTCCTCTTAGAATAATTTTTCACATCATGGTATGAAATCCAATCCATACCGAGGATTATATAAATTCAATCATGGGTATGATGATGAGATCAGCAGATAAATAACATTTTACGACATAATGGGAACTGATTCACAAAACATTTTTGCAATGATACTTCCCTTAGGAGTTTTGACTGAAAACTCCCTTATTAAATAAAATTAGAAATTTCTAATTTTCTTTGGAAACTGGGAAGATATGAAATAATGAAATGATCCAGAATCAAATAAATCATTGGAAAAACTTGATGAAACCATTAAATTACCTTCCACCACGTCTTTTAGAGCTTCAACTTAAGCAGTAGTGATCACATAAACATGGCCTTGATCCATTGGCCTTTTCTGAGGTAAGTTTTCCTGACACTTAGGACATTCATTTCCATAAAGTCCCATCTCCATAAAATTTTAGCATTGAACATTGGAAGCGTCTTTCATTCCTTTACAATCACCAGCAAGATGGACTTTCTTTCCACATTTTTAGCATACTCATTTTCTTTTTAGACAAGAACCAGGGTGTTTCCTTCCACAATTATTGTAACGCCCCGACCCCAGCTACCCAGAGTCGGTGCATTACTTCGTAACATTGGCATGATCACAAGAAAGATCAAATCTCGAAAGACCAATTGGTTTAGTAGCCTTGGAAACACTAGATATATTCATAAAGTTTTACATTACATTTCAAAGTGAAAAACTACTACAACAACAAAGTCTTCATATCCACACTATTAACCCCTCATAATATCCCTGCAAGTCAATCATAATTTACTTCTTCACTACCTGGGAAAAATAAAACCTAGAAAAGGGGTGAGCTCAAATGCCCAGTAAGGATAACAATATAGCGGAACATTCAAAATAAGCATAAACATTTAAGGCAATGAATTACTAAAACAAAAGCCTTTTAAACATGAACATTTAACATAGTATGGCATAAATAAAATGAAATAATGCCATTTACTTATTCACATGGATATTCTACTAATCGAATAATCACATGCAAAAATGAATAACCACTTTCATAATGTTGGAATGCATAATGCCAGACTATCATAACCACATAGCCAAGGCCTCGTGCCAAGACTACAAATAAGATTTTGTCAAGGCCTTGTGCCAAGACACTAGTTTGTCTCATGAGACCTACCGATGCATCGAGGAGCTATAGCGGGCTCCACCCGTCACTTATTAAGTCCAATGCATTCCCATATGAAAAGGTTTAAACATAACATAAACATTCGTATTAAAACTAGCATACGAAATGTCAATAATTTCACCATAAACTATGAATGGTATAAAAATAGCACATCCACAGTCAAACATATCACAAAACCTTCAATACAATATAGAAGTTTTGTATCATAATAAATCAACTTCAAATAATCTTAAAATCCATCAAAGGATGTTGACATAGATGAAATCAAAATTCTTTTTAAATAAGTATCTCCTTTTATTTTGAAATCATTTAAGATCCATATAAAATAAAACATTTTCTTTGAAAATATTCTTATAAGCTTGTATGGAAAGCTTCGACGATTTTATAACGGCGGAAAATAACCGCACCCGCCTTATAAGTTAGAAAAACATTCTTACCTCAATTCTGTCGAAAAGGTTAAAAAGGACATTGTTTTGAAAACGACGGAAAGATTCCTTTATAAACCTCTTATAAAAAGTCAAACAAGGGTATAAATGACTTTAACCCATATTCTTGTAAATAGTAAAAATGTTTTGAAATACATTTTTAAGAAAACATGGATGTGGATGATAAAGAGATCCCAATAGATTATTACGTATATACAACCTCGGATAATGAAGAGATTGTGAAATAACCCTTACCTTGTACTTTTCCTTTGTTGGGGTAGGTTAACCTCCTTTAATTTAGGAAACTCACTTTGGTTGGAACCAATGGACTTCTTGAAATGATTTCTGCCTAAGGGGAAGCTTCAAGGAGGAGGAGAGGGATGTGGGGAGCTTAGTTGGGCAGAGTTTGGACGAGCCAAGTGGCTTGAGAGGTGTGGGGAAATGAGAAGGATGAGTGCCCTTTTATAAGAGGGGTGAGGGGCACCTTTGGAAAAGCTAGAAATATTAATTTATAATAAATTCATATTCGGTTTCCAATGGCTCCAAAGTTGACTATTCAAAGGTTGAGGTGGGGATAGGTCGAAAACAACTCATCCAATAGAATTTAGACAGGTTTGGGTACTTATATTAACCTTATCTTTAAGTATTAACTCTAAGTTAATTAGTTTCACTTTTACAATGTCTCTTTGTATTTTTATATAATATGGTTAATAAACTTACTATATACATCCAAGCGACCCCCAAGTGGTCCATTAATGATTAACCTATCATAATATAAGTCTCTTGGCCGAACCTTAGATTTTTAGGAATTTAATATCAATTAATAATATAATATTTGTTTTAAGAACTCTTTTATGTCAATTTTGACACTATTCAATAGTTGATTTTTGTGAAACTCATAACAGATTGATTACTTCGAAAAAATTCCATTAAATCAATACTAATATATCATATTATCCTTGAAAATTAGTTTAATTCATTAAAAGTTTCATATTATATTTATTTGGGTATTTATAATATCAATTATTTTAATTTTTCACTATTATAGTAATTACTGCATCATCATTGTGTCATAAATAAAATAACTTATTTAATGTCTAAAAATTATAAATAAAATATCATTATGTAGGAAATCTTTTTATCTTTCTAATTAATATTTATAATCGAAAATACAACATGTATAACCCTATGTAAAAAATGTTCTTCTAAAAGATGTAAGCTTATGCCATTTTTATTTTTATTTTAGCTTTATTAATATAATGTGTCATTATCACTTACAAGTGGATCCATGGGGTCACAAAATAGACCCAAAGATGCCCATGGTCGACCATGTATCAACCAATAGGGTTACGACACGTTTTAGGGTAATTTAGTATTATTATAATATTATTTTTTTAACCCTTATTTACCGGATTTACCCTTTAACCATGGTAAATAAAATATTTACCGCAGTAATTATTCAAAATGTCTAAAAATAAAAGTTACCTATTTACACAATTTGAACATCCTGATTCCAAATATGGAATCCATTTTCCTAAATTCAAAACACAGAAGTGGCAGAAATTAATTTAAAATTAATTCCCGCTGTCAAAACAAAAAGCGTGTTTTTAAGAGATAATAACTATCAAAAGATTGACACTTGTTTATGTTCGGTTTAATTGTAAAATTATGTCCAATGACCAAAATTATATTAAATGGTAAAAATATATTCTAAATATACTTTAAAACCACTCAAATTCATAATTTATCACTATTAATTATTTTGATTAAAAAAGTTGTTTTTAATTAAAATTTAGTAATTTTCACTATTCATCAAAATATGAAAGTTATCCGAAAAGTACCAAAATTTCACCTTAGGCTAAATTCGATATTCCGAATCCCAAAATGAAGTCCATTTTCAAATATAAAATATATATAATTTCAAAAAGTAGTTATTACTATTCATAACGGTTAGTTTAATTGGTTGTTAGAACTCGGTGTTGCGTACAACACACGCTATCACATTATTCAAAGAGAAACGTACCGTAGAAGCTTGGGATGTTTCATTTTAAATTTTTGATGTCTCCATTTAGTCAAAAAGTTTAAAATATTGTATTTAAAAAGGTTTCACTATCAAAAGTTGATAAAAGTGCAATACTGAAAATGAATCTGTTCTTGCATTATGACTAAGAAACTCATAATATGGATTCTAAAATTATAAAGTTTAAAATTTAGTTAATACTATTCATGACCTCTTTTAATGGATTTTTTTTGGTAAGTCATGGTGCAATTAAACTCGGTTTTGCGTGTAGTGCAAGTTATTAAATTATTTTGAAGAAATAACACACTATGAAATCTTGGGGTGTTACATTCTCCCCTCCTTCAATAAATTGCGTCCTCGCAATTTGAAATTGTTCTTCGAAAATAAAAGGTTGAAAATAGATAATATTTTTGTGGGAAACCCCACGTCGGAAATTGGGTTACTAAAATTTAGTCTTAATATGAGGAAAAGAGAAATCAAAGGGTCACCACCAAATTATGATCTCGATTAGGAGAACATTGGTGGAAATTGGAGACATATAATCGGAGGAAAAACGTAAATATTTATAGGTAGTGATTGAGGTCATCAATCACAAACAAGTGTATAATTGAGGTCTTTAAACTCATCAATCTATGATGATTTGAAGTACCATCGGTTCAACAAAATATAGGGTATTGGGATAACACATTTTTGACGTTTCAAAATATCTTAGTTGAAATCCCACATCGAAAAATGAATTAACGAGGCCTCTATTTAAATTAAAGAGTCGAAAGTATGAAGATTACCGAAAATAACACATACTAGGGTTCCATGTAAGAAAATATGGATATGGAAGAAAAATATAACCATCAATTATCTGATGGGGAGTGGTAGAGAACATGGCTATGAAAATGCCAACAATCCAAAAGCCATAAATTAGTGATGATTTAAGGTACCATCTAGGAAAACATTTTTGTTCTAAGTTACTTTTCTTAATATTGAGGAATTTATTTATGAGATTGTATAAGATCATAAGGAGATATACTTACTTTATAATTAGAGTTTTATCCATTAATAAATTTCTACCACAAACTCATCTTTCACTCTAAAAGATAATAGAATGTAAAAAAAATTCTATTTACACTATTCGTATAGGGTTCCAAAATAAACGAATTTATAATTCATCTACAAGATCTTTTAATAAAAACTACATTATTTAATCTAGGACATCTCGTGGGCCAGTGGTAGGTGATACACCCTTGTCGCCCTTCGGTTGCGGGTTCAAGTCTCGCAGCCTTGCCGGACGCGACGGGTTGCCGCCCGACCTCCGGGTTGTCCTTTTATGGCAATCCAAAATAATCCAAACTAGAACTATCCAAAATACTTCTATCCATACTCACAGTCCAACATTTATAAGTAAGGTAAACATAATGTAGAACCTTTTTACCCCGTAATAGAATATGAATACCTTCATCATGTATTCTTTTAATACACCGAAACATCCTGAATTACCATATTCCTTATTGATTACATTCATGCTCCCTTATTCCATATAGAAAGTTGGATATACTTCATTAATCCAAAAATGTTTTAAACCCCAACAATGATGGAATATACAAATCATTAATCAGTTCCAGGGTAGTCAAGAATATCCAATATAATTTATCCAAAACAATCACATATTATTCCAAAATCACTACCTCAGTATCAGAACTATATTATGATTTATCATTCTCTCAACCATATATTTTCCAAAAATTTATCCTGCTATTGAGTCACTTTTCTTTGTTCCACACAATCTCAAGTCCTTAATGAAATAGTGCTGCAGTACAATCCTTATATACTCCATGATTATTGTAACAAGTACATTGTTGATACAACACTCAATTGACATAATCAACATAAGAACTCTAATCATCCCTCTTCATCTGTGGTAGTATCATAACATGATTATTATCCAATAACATCATTTGTGGCATAGTCTGATGACTGGGACATAGGTTCGCGTAGTGTCCAAACTCATTGCAAATGAAGCATTGTACATTTGAAACCATTTTCTTACCCTTGCAGTCACGTACTTTGTGCCCTTTTCCTCCACACTTATAACAAACTCCCATTCCTTTCAGGCAAGTTCCAGGGTGTTTCTTTCCACAGTTACCACATATGGGAAAATTCTTCTTTTCCCTCTTCCCTTTATCCATATTTCTCTCTTCCATCTTTTTCTTCTCTTGCTTCCCTTCAAAGCCATAGGACTCAGTAAACTCTTTAATTATCTTATCAACACATGATATTATTTCTTCATATGATGATAATACATGGGAGACTATTTCTCTTATAAATTCTAGCTTAAGACCATGAGAGATATGATCCTTCCTTCTCTTTGAATCATGTGCATTTCTGGAGTTATCATTCCTTCTACTGGGCGCCATTTCTAAACAATTGCATAAACTAGATCAGTTTATGAATCAAAATACATAATCCCATACTTATAAAACACTTAACATAAATTGAACTATTTATGGATATAATCCATAATCATAAAAATGTTTTCATTGAGGAAGTATATACTCATAAACCCTTCATAATGATTTGTAAAGAAAATGAGAGTTATCCTAAGCATATCCCCCGGGAGTGTCGTAACCAAGAGTGCATCAAGGCCCGTTGTCGTGCACCAGTTCCCGTTCGAGTCTAGCTCAAAGCGGTGTTTTCGGATTTTACCCCTAGGTACATCTGTGCCAGAGCCGCCTCTACCTGCTCGTATCCAGACAGGGATGTATTGCTCGGAAAACTCACAAAATCTCTACAATACCAAAATTCTAGGAAGTTCTTCTATACTAATCCTCAAAGTTCATCTTAAGTCTACGTGCTCTAATCAGAGTTTATCTAAATCTAGCTTCCAAGGTTTGTACTAAACTTCCTCTGATACCAACTGTAACGCCCCGACCCCAGCTACCCAGAGTCGGTGCATTACTTCGTAACATTGGCATGATCACAAGAAAGATCAAATCTCGAAAGACCGATTGGTTTAGTAGCCTTGGAAACACTAGATATATTCATAAAGTTTTACATTACATTTCAAAGTGAAAAACTACCACAACAACAAAGTCTTCATATCCACACTATTAACCCCTCATAATATCCCTGCAAGTCAATCATAATTTACTTCTTCACAACCTGGGAAAAATAAAACATAGAAAAGGGGTGAGCTCAAATGCCCAGTAAGGATAACAATATAGCGGAACATTCAAAATAAGCATAAACATTTAAGGCAATGAATTACTAAAACAAAAGCCTTTTAAACATGAACATTTAACATAGTATGGCATAAATAAAATGAAATAATGCCATTTACTTATTCACATGGATATTCTACTAATCGAATAATCACATGAAAAAATCAATAACCACTTTCATAATGTTGGAATGCATAATTCCAGACTATCATAACCACATAGCCAAGGCCTCGTGCCAATACTACAAATAAGATTTTGTCAAGGCCTTGTGCCAAGACACTAGTTTGTCTCATGAGACCTACCGATGCATCGATGAGCTATAGCGGGCTCCACCCGTCACTTATTAAGTCCAATGCATTCCCATATGAAAAGGTTTAAACATAATATAAACATTCGTATTAAAACTAGCATACGAAATGTCAATAATTTCACCATAAACTATGAATGGTATAAAAATAGCACATCCACAGTCAAACATATCACAAAACCTTCAATACAATATAGAAGTTTTGTATCATAATAAATCAACTTCAAATAATCTTAAAATCCATCAAAGGATGTTGACATAGATGAAATCAAAATTCTTTTTAAAGAAGTATCTCCTTTTATTTTGAAATCATTTAAGATCCATATAAAATAAAACATTTTCTTTGAAAATATTCTTATAAGCTTGTATGGAAAGCTTCGACGATTTTATAACGGCGGAAAATAACCGCACCCGCCGTATAAGTTAAAAAAACATTATTACCTCAATTCTGTCGAAAAGGTTAAAAAGGACATTGTTTTGAAAACGACGGAAAGATTCCTTTATAAACCTCTTATAAAAAGTCAAACAAGGGTATAAATGACTTTAACCCATATTCTTGTAAATAGTAAAAATGTTTTGAAATACATTTTTAAGAAAACATGGATGTGGATGATAAAGAGATCCCAGTAGATTATTACGTATATACAACCTCGGATAATGAAGAGATTGTGAAATAACCCTTACCTTGTACTTTTCCTTTGTTGGGGTAGGTTAACCTCCTTTAATTTAGGAAACTCACTTTGGTTGGAACCAAAGGACTTCTTGAAATGCTTTCGGCCTAAGGGGAAGCTTCAAGGAGGAGGAGAGGGATGTGGGGAGCTTAGTTGGGCAGAGTTTGGACGAGCCAAGTGGCTTGAGAGGTGTGGGGAAATGAGAAGGAGGAGTTCCCTTTTATAAGAGGGGTGAGGGGCACCTTTGGAAAAGCTAGAAATATTAATTTATAATAAATTCATATTCGGTTTCCAATGGCTCCAAAGTTGACTATTCAAAGGTTGAGGTGGGGATAGGTCGAAAACAACTCATCCAATAGAATTTAGACAGGTTTGGGTACTTATATTAACCTTATCTTTAAGTATTAACTCTAAGTTAATTAGTTTCACTTTTACAATGTCTCTTTGTATTTTTATATAATATGGTTAATAAACTTACTATATACATCCAAGCGACCCCCAAGTGGTCCATTAATGATTAACCTATCATAATATAAGTCTCTTGGCCGAACCTTAGATTTTTAGGAATTTAATATCAATTAATAATATAATATTTGTTTTAAGAACTCTTTTATGTCAATTTTGACACTATTCAATAGTTGATTTTTGTGAAACTCATAACAGATTGATTACTTCGAACAAATTCCATTAAATCAATACTAATATATCATATTAGCCTAGAAAATTAGTTTAATTCATTAAAAGTTTCATATTATATTTATTTGGGTATTTATAATATCAATTATTTTAATTTTTCACTATTATAGTAATTACTGCATCATCATTGTGTCATAAATAAAATAACTTATTTAATGTCTAAAAATTATAAATAAAATATCATTATGTAGGAAATCTTTTTATCTTTCTAATTAATATTTATAATCGAAAATACAACATGTATAACCCTATGTAAAAAATGTTCTTCTAAAAGATGTAAGCTTATGCCATTTTTATTTTTATTTTAGCTTTATTAATATAATGTGTCATTATCACTTACAAGTGGATCCATGGGGTCACAAAATAGACCCAAAGATGCCCATGGTCGACCATGTATCAACCAATAGGGTTACGACACGTTTTAGGGTAATTTAGTATTATTATAATATTATTTTTTTAACCCTTATTTACCGGATTTACCCTTTAACCATGGTAAATAAAATATTTACCGCAGTAATTATTCAAAATGTCTAAAAATAAAAGTTACCTATTTACACAATTTGAACATCCTGATTCCAAATATGGAATCCATTTTCCTAAATTCAAAACACAGAAGTGGCAGAAATTAATTTAAAATTAATTCCCGCTGTCAAAACAAAAAGCGTGTTTTTAAGAGATAATAACTATCAAAAGATTGACACTTGTTTATGTTCGGTTTAATTGTAAAATTATGTCCAATGACCAAAATTATATTAAATGGTAAAAATATATTCTAAATATACTTTAAAACCACTCAAATTCATAATTTATCACTATTAATTATTTTGATTAAAAAAGTTGTTTTTAATTAAAATTTAGTAATTTTCACTATTCATCAAAATATGAAAGTTATCCGAAAAGTACCAAAATTTCACCTTAGGCTAAATTCGATATTCCGAATCCCAAAATGAAGTCCATTTTCAAATATAAAATATATATAATTTCAAAAAGTAGTTATTACTATTCATAACGGTTAGTTTAATTGGTTGTTAGAACTCGGTGTTGCGTACAACACACGCTATCACATTATTCAAAGAGAAACGTACCGTAGAAGCTTGGGATGTTTCATTTTAAATTTTTGATGTCTCCATTTAGTCAAAAAGTTTAAAATATTGTATTTAAAAAGGTTTCACTATCAAAAGTTGATAAAAGTGCAATACTGAAAATGAATCTGTTCTTGCATTATGATTAAGAAACTCATAATATGGATTCTAAAATTATAAAGTTTAAAATTTAGTTAATACTATTCATGACCTCTTTTAATGGATTTTTTTTTGGTAAGTCATGGTGCAATTGAACTCGGTTTTGCGTGTAGTGCAAGTTATTAAATTATTTTGAAGAAATAACACACTATGAAATCTTGGGGTGTTACATTCTCCCCTCCTTCAATAAATTGCGTCCTCGCAATTTGAAATTGTTCTTCGAAAATAAAAGGTTGAAAATAGATAATATTTTTGTGGGAAACCCCACGTCGGAAATTGGGTTACTAAAATTTAGTCTTAATATGAGGAAAAGAGAAATCAAAGGGTCACCACCAAATTATGATCTCGATTAGGAGAACATTGGTGGAAATTGGAGACATATAATCGGAGGAAAAACGTAAATATTTATAGGTAGTGATTGAGGTCATCAATCACAAACAAGTGTATAATTGAGGTCTTTAAACTCATCAATCTATGATGATTTGAAGTACCATCGGTTCAACAAAATATAGGGTATTGGGATAACACATTTTTGACGTTTCAAAATATCTTAGTTGAAATCCCACATCGAAAAATGAATTAACGAGGCCTCTATTTAAATTAAAGAGTCGAAAGTATGAAGATTACCGAAAATAACACATACTAGGGTTCCATGTAAGAAAATATGGATATGGAAGAAAAATATAACCATCAATTATCTGATGGAGAGTGGTAGAGAACATGGCTATGAAAATGCCAACAATCCAAAAGCCATAAATTAGTGATGATTTAAGGTACCATCTAGGAAAACATTTTTGTTCTAAGTTACTTTTCTTAATATTGAGGAATTTATTTATGAGATTGTCTAAGATCATAAGGAGATATACTTACTTTATAATTAGAGTTTTATCCATTAATAAATTTCTACCACAAACTCATCTTTCACTCTAAAAGATAATAGAATGTAAAAAAAATTCTATTTACACTATTCGTATAGGGTTCCAAAATAAACGAATTTATAATTCATCTACAAGATCTTTTAATAGAAACTACATTATTTAATCTAGGACATCTCGTGGGCCAGTGGTAGGTGATACACCCTTGTCGCCCTTCGGTTGCGGGTTCAAGTCTCGCAGCCTTGCCGGACGCGACGGGTTGCCGCCCGACCTCCGGGTTGTCCTTTTATGGCAATCCAAAATAATCCAAACTAGAACTATCCAAAATACTTCTATCCATACTCACAGTCCAACATTTATAAGTAAGGTAAACATAATGTAGAACCTTTTTACCCCGTAATAGAATATGAATACCTTCATCATGTATTCTTTTAATACACCGAAACATCCTGAATTACCATATTCCTTATTGATTACATTCATGCTCCCTTATTCCATATAGAAAGTTGGATATACTTCATTAATCCAAAAATGTTTTAAACCCCAACAATGATGGAATATACAAATCATTAATCAGTTCCAGGGTAGTCAAGAATATCCAATATAATTTATCCAAAACAATCACATATTATTCCAAAATCACTACCTCAGTATCAGAACTATATTATGATTTATCATTCTCTCAACCATATAATTTCCAAAAATTTATCCTGCTATTGAGTCACTTTTCTTTGTTCCACACAATCTCAAGTCCTTAATGAAATAGTACTGCAGTACAATCCTTATATACTCCATGATTATTGTAACAAGTACATTGTTGATACAACACTCAATTGACATAATCAACATAAGAACTCTAATCATCCCTCTTCATCTGTGGTAGTATCATAACATGATTATTATCCAATAACATCATTTGTGGCATAGTCTGATGACTGGGACATAGGTTCGCGTAGTGTCCAAACTCATTGCAAATGAAGCATTGTACATTTGAAACCATTTTCTTACCCTTGCAGTCACGTACTTTGTGCCCTTTTCCTCCACACTTATAACAAACTCCCATTCCTTTCAGGCAAGTTCCAGGGTGTTTCTTTCCACAGTTACCACATATGGGAAAATTCTTCTTTTCCTTCTTCCCTTTATCCATATTTCTCTCTTCCATCCTTTTCTTCTCTTGCTTCCCTTCAAAGCCATAGGACTCAGTAAACTCTTTACTTATCTTATCAACACATGATATTATTTCTTCATATGATGATAATACATGGGAGACTATTTCTCTTATAAATTCTAGCTTAAGAACATGAGAGATATGATCCTTCCTTCTCTTTGAATCATGTGCATTTCTGGAGTTATCATTCCTTCTACTGGGTGCCATTTCTAAACAATTGCATAAACTAGATCAGTTTATGAATCAAAATAAATAATCCCATACTTATAAAACACTTAACATAAATTGAACTATTTATGGATATAATCCATAATCATAAAAATGTTTTCTTTGAGGAAGTATATACTCATAAACCCTTCATAATGATTTGTAAAGAAAATGAGAGTTATCCTAAGCATATCCCCCGGGAGTGTCGTAACCAAGAGTGCATCAAGGCCCGTTGTCGTGCACCAGTTCCCGTTCGAGTCTAGCTCAAAGCGGTGTTTTCGGGTTTTACCCCTAGGTACATCTGTGCCAGAGCCGCCTCTACCTGCTCGTATCCAGACAGGGATGTATTGCTCGGAAAACTCACAAAATCTCTACAATACCAAAATTCTAGGAAGTTCTTCTATACTAATCCTCAAAGTTCATCTTAAGTCTACGTGCTCTAATCAGAGTTTATCTAAATCTAGCTTCCAAGGTTTGTACTAAACTTCCTCTGATACCAACTGTAACGCCCCGACCCCAGCTACCCAGAGTCGGTGCATTACTTCGTAACATTGGCATGATCACAAGAAAGATCAAATCTCGAAAGACCGATTGGTTTAGTAGCCTTGGAAACACTAGATATATTCATAAAGTTTTACATTACATTTCAAAGTGAAAAACTACTACAACAACAAAGTCTTCATATCCACACAATTAACCCCTCATAATATCCCTGCAAGTCAATCATAATTTACTTCTTCACAACCTGGGAAAAATAAAACATAGAAAAGGGGTGAGCTCAAATGCCCAGTAAGGATAACAATATAGCGGAACATTCAAAATAAGCATAAACATTTAAGGCAATGAATTACTAAAACAAAAGCCTTTTAAACATGAACATTTAACATAGTATGGCATAAATAAAATGAAATAATGCCATTTACTTATTCACATGGATATTCTACTAATCGAATAATCACATGCAAAAATCAATAACCACTTTCATAATGTTGGAATGCATAATGCCAGACTATCATAACCACATAGCCAAGGCCTCGTGCCAAGACTACAAATAAGATTTTGTCAAGGCCTTGTACCAAGACACTAGTTTGTCTCATGAGACCTACCGATGCATCGATGAGCTATAGCGGGCTCCACCCGTCACTTATTAAGTCCAATGCATTCCCATATGAAAAGGTTTAAACATAACATAAACATTCGTATTAAAACTAGCATACGAAATGTCAATAATTTCACCATAAACTATGAATGGTATAAAAATAGCACATCCACAGTCAAACATATCACAAAACCTTCAATACAATATAGAAGTTTTGTATCATAATAAATCAACTTCAAATAATCTTAAAATCCATCAAAGGATGTTGACATAGATGAAATCAAAATTCTTTTTAAAGAAGTATCTCCTTTTATTTTGAAATCATTTAAGATCCATATAAAATAAAACATTTTCTTTGAAAATATTCTTATAAGCTTGTATGGAAAGCTTCGACGATTTTATAACGGCGGAAAATAACCGCACCCGCCGTATAAGTTAAAAAAACATTCTTACCTCAATTCTGTCGAAAAAGTTAAAAAGGACATTGTTTTGAAAACGACAGAAAGATTCCTTTATAAACCTCTTATAAAAAGTCAAACAAGGGTATAAATGACTTTAACCCATATTCTTGTAAATAGTAAAAATGTTTTGAAATACATTTTTAAGAAAACATGGATGTGGATGATAAAGAGATCCCAGTAGATTATTACGTATATACAACCTCGGATAATGAAGAGATTGTGAAATAACCCTTACCTTGTACTTTTCCTTTGTTGGGGTAGGTTAACCTCCTTTAATTTAGGAAACTCACTTTGGTTGGAACCAAAGGACTTCTTGAAATGCTTTCTGCCTAAGGGGAAGCTTCAAGGAGGAGGAGAGGGATGTGGGGAGCTTAGTTGGGCAGAGTTTGGACGAGCCAAGTGGCTTGAGAGGTGTGGGGAAATGAGAAGGAGGAGTGCCCTTTTATAAGAGGGGTGAGGGGCACCTTTGGAAAAGCTAGAAATATTAATTTATAATAAATTCATATTCGGTTTCCAATGGCTCCAAAGTTGACTATTCAAAGGTTGAGGTGGGGATAGGTCGAAAACAACTCATCCAATAGAATTTAGACAGGTTTGGGTACTTATATTAACCTTATCGTTAAGTATTAACTCTAAGTTAATTAGTTTCACTTTTACAATGTCTCTTTGTATTTTTATATAATATGGTTAATAAACTTACTATATACATCCAAGCGACCCCCAAGTGGTCCATTAATGATTAACCTATCATAATATAAGTCTCTTGGCCGAAACTTAGATTTTTAGGAATTTAATATCAATTAATAATATAATATTTGTTTTAAGAACTCTTTTATGTCAATTTTGACACTATTCAATAGTTGATTTTTGTGAAACTCATAACAGATTGATTACTTCGAAAAAATTCCATTAAATCAATACTAATATATCATATTAGCCTAGAAAATTAGTTTAATTCATTAAAAGTTTCATATTATATTTATTTGGGTATTTATAATATCAATTATTTTAATTTTTCACTATTATAGTAATTACTGCATCATCATTGTGTCATAAATAAAATAACTTATTTAATGTCTAAAAATTATAAATAAAATATCATTATGTAGGAAATCTTTTTATCTTTCTAATTAATATTTATAATCGAAAATACAACATGTATAACCCTATGTAAAAATTGTTCTTCTAAAAGATGTAAGCTTATGCCATTTTTATTTTTATTTTAGCTTTATTAATATAATGTGTCATTATCACTTACAAGTGGATCCATGGGGTCACAAAATAGACCCAAAGATTCCCATGGTCGACCATGTATCAACCAATAGGGTTACGACACGTTTTAGGGTAATTTAGTATTATTATAATATTATTTTTTTAACCCTTATTTACCGGATTTACCCTTTAACCATGGTAAATAAAATATTTACCGCAGTAATTATTCAAAATGTCTAAAAATAAAAGTTACCTATTTACACAATTTGAACATCCTGATTCCAAATATGGAATCCATTTTCCTAAATTCAAAACACAGAAGTGGCAGAAATTAATTTAAAATTAATTCCCGCTGTCAAAACAAAAAGCGTGTTTTTAAGAGATAATAACTATCAAAAGATTGACACTTGTTTATGTTCGGTTTAATTGTAAAATTATGTCCAATGACCAAAATTATATTAAATGGTAAAAATATATTCTAAATATACTTTAAAACCACTCAAATTCATAATTTATCACTAATAATTATTTTGATTAAAAAAGTTGTTTTTAATTAAAATTTAGTAATTTTCACTATTCATCAAAATATGAAAGTTATCCGAAAAGTACCAAAATTTCACCTTAGGCTAAATTCGATATTCCGAATCCCAAAATGAAGTCCATTTTCAAATATAAAATATATATAATTTCAAAAAGTAGTTATTACTATTCATAACGGTTAGTTTAATTGGTTGTTAGAACTCGGTGTTGCGTACAACACACGCTATCACATTATTCAAAGAGAAACGTACCGTAGAAGCTTGGGATGTTTCATTTTAAATTTTTGATGTCTCCATTTAGTCAAAAAGTTTAAAATATTGTATTTAAAAAGGTTTCACTATCAAAAGTTGATAAAATTGCAATACTGAAAATGAATCTGTTCTTGCATTATGACTAAGAAACTCATAATATGGATTCTAAAATTATAAAGTTTAAAATTTAGTTAATACTATTCATGACCTCTTTTAATGGATTTTTTTTTGGTAAGTCATGGTGCAATTGAACTCGGTTTTGCGTGTAGTGCAAGTTAATAAATTATTTTGAAGAAATAACACACTATGAAATCTTGGGGTGTTACATTCTCCCCTCCTTCAATAAATTGCGTCCTCGCAATTTGAAATTGTTCTTCGAAAATAAAAGGTTGAAAATAGATAATATTTTTGTGGGAAACCCCACGTCGGAAATTGGGTTACTAAAATTTAGTCTTAATATGAGGAAAAGAGAAATCAAAGGGTCACCACCAAATTATGATCTCGATTAGGAGAACATTGGTGGAAATTGGAGACATATAATCGGAGGAAAAACGTAAATATTTATAGGTAGTGATTGAGGTCATCAATCACAAACAAGTGTATAATTGAGGTCTTTAAACTCATCAATCTATGATGATTTGAAGTACCATCGGTTCAACAAAATATAGGGTATTGGGATAACACATTTTTGACGTTTCAAAATATCTTAGTTGAAATCCCACATCGAAAAATGAATTAACGAGGCCTCTATTTAAATTAAAGAGTCGAAAGTATGAAGATTACCGAAAATAACACATACTAGGGTTCCATGTAAGAAAATATGGATATGGAAGAAAAATATAACCATCAATCATCTGATGGAGAGTGGTAGAGAACATGGCTATGAAAATGCCAACAATCCAAAAGCCATAAATTAGTGATGATTTAAGGTACCATCTAGGAAAACATTTTTGTTCTAAGTTACTTTTCTTAATATTGAGGAATTTATTTATGAGATTGTCTAAGATCATAAGGAGATATACTTACTTTATAATTAGAGTTTTATCCATTAATAAATTTCTACCACAAACTCATCTTTCACTCTAAAAGATAATAGAATGTAAAAAAAATTCTATTTACACTATTCGTATAGGGTTCCAAAATAAATGAATTTATAATTCATATACAAGATCTTTTAATAAAAACTACATTATTTAATCTAGGACATCTCGTGGGCCAGTGGTAGGTGATACACCCTTGTCGCCCTTCGGTTGCGGGTTCAAGTCTCGCAGCCTTGCCGGACGCGACGGGTTGCCGCCCGACCTCCGGGTTGTCCTTTTATGGCAATCCAAAATAATCCAAACTAGAACTATCCAAAATACTTCTATCCATACTCACAGTCCAACATTTATAAGTAAGGTAAACATAATGTAGAACCTTTTTACCCCGTAATAGAATATGAATACCTTCATCATGTATTCTTTTAATACACCGAAACATCCTGAATTACCATATTCCTTATTGATTACATTCATGCTCCCTTATTCCATATAGAAAGTTGGATATACTTCATCAATCCAAAAATGTTTTAAACCCCAACAATGATGGAATATACAAATCATTAATCAGTTCCAGGGTAGTCAAGAATATCCAATATAATTTATCCAAAACAATCACATATTATTCCAAAATCACTACCTCAGTATCAGAACTATATTATGATTTATCATTCTCTCAACCATATATTTTCCAAAAATTTATCCTGCTATTGAGTCACTTTTCTTTGTTCCACACAATCTCAAGTCCTTAATGAAATAGTACTGCAGTACAATCCTTATATACTCCATGATTATTGTAACAAGTACATTGTTGATACAACACTCAATTGACATAATCAACATAAGAACTCTAATCATCCCTCTTCATCTGTGGTAGTATCATAACATGATTATTATCCAATAACATCATTTGTGGCATAGTCTGATAACTGGGACATAGGTTCGCGTAGTGTCCAAACTCATTGCAAATGAAGCATTGTACATTTGAAACCATTTTCTTACCCTTGCAGTCACGTACTTTGTGCCCTTTTCCTCCACACTTATAACAAACTCCCATTCCTTTCAGGCAAGTTCCAGGGTGTTTCTTTCCACAGTTACCACATATGGGAAAATTCTTCTTTTCCCTCTTCCCTTTATCCATATTTCTCTCTTCCATCCTTTTCTTCTCTTGCTTCCCTTCAAAGCCATAGGACTCAGTAAACTCTTTACTTATCTTATCAACACATGATATTATTTCTTCATATGATGATAATACATGGGAGAGTATTTCTCTTATAAATTCTAGCTTAAGACCATGAGAGATATGATCCTTCCTTCTCTTTGAATCATGTGCATTTCTGGAGTTATCATTCCTTCTACTGGGCGCCCTTTCTAAACAATTGCATAAACTAGATCAGTTTATGAATCAAAATACATAATCCCATACTTATAAAACACTTAACATAAATTGAACTATTTATGGATATAATCCATAATCATAAAAATGTTTTCTTTGAGGAAGTATATACTCATAAACCCTTCATAATGATTTGTAAAGAAAATGAGAGTTATCCTAAGCATATCCCCCGGGAGTGTCGTAACCAAGAGTGCATCAAGGCCCGTTGTCGTGCACCAGTTCCCGTTCGAGTCTAGCTCAAAGCGGTGTTTTCGGGTTTTACCCCTAGGTACATCTGTGCCAGAGCCGCCTCTACCTGCTCGTATCCAGACAGGGATGTATTGCTCGGAAAACTCACAAAATCTCTACAATACCAAAATTCTAGGAAGTTCTTCTATACTAATCCTCAAAGTTCATCTTAAGTCTACGTGCTCTAATCAGAGTTTATCTAAATCTAGCTTCCAAGGTTTGTACTAAACTTCCTCTGATACCAACTGTAACGCCCCGACCCCAGCTACCCAGAGTCGGTGCATTACTTCGTAACATTGGCATGATCACAAGAAAGATCAAATCTCGAAAGACCGATTGGTTTAGTAGCCTTGGAAACACTAGATATATTCATAAAGTTTTACATTACATTTCAAAGTGAAAAACTACTACAACAACAAAGTCTTCATATCCACACTATTAACCCCTCATAATATCCCTGCAAGTCAATCATAATTTACTTCTTCACTACCTGGGAAAAATAAAACATAGAAAAGGGGTGAGCTCAAATGCCCAGTAAGGATAACAATATAGCGGAACATTCAAAATAAGCATAAACATTTAAGGAAATGAATTACTAAAACAAAAGCCTTTTAAACATGAACATTTAACATAGTATGGCATAAATAAAATGAAATAATGCCATTTACTTATTCACATGGATATTCTACTAATCGAATAATCACATGCAAAAATCAATAACCACTTTCATAATGTTGGAATGCATAATGCCAGACTATCATAACCACATAGCCAAGGCCTCGTGCCAAGACTACAAATAAGATTTTGTCAAGGCCTTGTGCCAAGACACTAGTTTGTCTCATGAGACCTACCGATGCATCGATGAGATATAGCGGGCTCCACCCGTCACTTATTAAGTCCAATGCATTCCCATATGAAAAGGTTTAAACATAACATAAACATTCGTATTAAAACTAGCATACGAAATGTCAATAATTTCACCATAAACTATGAATGGTATAAAAATAGCACATCCACATTCAAACATATCAAAAAACCTTCAATACAATATAGAAGTTTTGTATCATAATAAATCAACTTCAAATAATCTTAAAATCCATCAAAGGATGTTGACATAGATGAAATCAAAATTCTTTTTAAAGAAGTATCTCCTTTTATTTTGAAATCATTTAAGATCCATATAAAATAAAACATTTTCTTTGAAAATATTCTTATAAGCTTGTATGGAAAGCTTCGACGATTTTATAACGGCGGAAAATAACCGCACCCGCCGTATAAGTTAAAAAAACATTCTTACCTAAATTCTGTCGAAAAGGTTAAAAAGGACATTGTTTTGAAAACGACGGAAAGATTCCTTTATAAACCTCTTATAAAAAGTCAAACAAGGGTATAAATGACTTTAACCCATATTCTTGTAAATAGTAAAAAAGTTTTGAAATACATTTTTAAGAAAACATGGATGTGGATGATAAAGAGATCCCAGTAGATTATTACGTATATACAACCTCGGATAATGAAGAGATTGTGAAATAACCCTTACCTTGTACTTTTCCTTTGTTGGGGTAGGTTAACCTCCTTTAATTTAGGAAACTCACTTTGGTTGGAACCAAAGGACTTCGTGAAATGCTTTCTGCCTAAGGGGAAGCTTCAAGGAGGAGGAGAGGGATGTGGGGAGCTTAGTTGGGCAGAGTTTGGACGAGCCAAGTGGCTTGAGAGGTGTGGGGAAATGAGAAGGAGGAGTGCCCTTTTATAAGAGGGGTGAGGGGCACCTTTGGAAAAGCTAGAAATATTAATTTATAATAAATTCATATTCGGTTTCCAATGGCTCCAAAGTTGACTATTAAAAGGTTGAGGTGGGGATAGGTCGAAAACAACTCATCCAATAGAATTTAGACAGGTTTGGGGACTTATATTAACCTTATCTTTAAGTATTAACTCTAAGTTAATTAGTTTCACTTTTACAATGTCTCTTTGTATTTTTATATAATATGGTTAATAAACTTACTATATACATCCAAGCGACCCCCAAGTGGTCCATTAATGATTAACCTATCATAATATAAGTCTCTTGGCCGAACCTTAGATTTTTAGGAATTTAATATCAATTAATAATATAATATTTGTTTTAAGAACTCTTTTATGTCAATTTTGACACTATTCAATAGTTGATTTTTGTGAAACTCATAACAGATTGATTACTTCGAACAAATTCCATTAAATCAATACTAATATATCATATTAGCCTAGAAAATTAGTTTAATTCATTAAAAGTTTCATATTATATTTATTTGGGTATTTATAATATCAATTATTTTAATTTTTCACTATTATAGTAATTACTGCATCATCATTGTGTCATAAATAAAATAACTTATTTAATGTCTAAAAATTATAAATAAAATATCATTATGTAGGAAATCTTTTTATCTTTTTAATTAATATTTATAATCGAAAATACAACATGTATAACCCTATGTAAAAATTGTTCTTCTAAAAGATGTAAGCTTATGCCATTTTTATTTTTATTTTAGCTTTATTAATATAATGTGTCATTATCACTTACAAGTGGATCCATGGGGTCACAAAATAGACCCAAAGATGCCCATGGTCGACCATGTATCAACCAATAGGGTTACGACACGTTTTAGGGTAATTTAGTATTATTATAATATTATTTTTTTAACCCTTATTTACCGGATTTACCCTTTAACCATGGTAAATAAAATATTTACCGCAGTAATTATTCAAAATGTCTAAAAATAAAAGTTACCTATTTACACAATTTGAACATCCTGATTCCAAATATGGAATCCATTTTCCTAAATTCAAAACACAGAAGTGGCAGAAATTAATTTAAAATTAATTCCCGCTGTCAAAACAAAAAGCGTGTTTTTAAGAGATAATAACTATCAAAAGATTGACACTTGTTTATGTTCGGTTTAATTGTAAAATTATGTTCAATGACCAAAATTATATTAAATGGTAAAAATATATTCTAAATATACTTTAAAACCACTCAAATTCATAATTTATCACTATTAATTATTTTGATTAAAAAAGTTGTTTTTAATTAAAATTTAGTAATTTTCACTATTCATCAAAATATGAATGTTATCCGAAAAGTACCAAAATTTCACCTTAGGCTAAATTCGATATCCCGAATCCCAAAATGAAGTCCATTTTCAAATATAAAATATATATAATTTCAAAAAGTAGTTATTACTATTCATAACGGTTAGTTTAATTGGTTGTTAGAACTCGGTGTTGCGTACAACACACGCTATCACATTATTCAAAGAGAAACGTACCGTAGAAGCTTGGGATGTTTCATTTTAAATTTTTGATGTCTCCATTTAGTCAAAATGTTTAAAATATTGTATTTAAAAAGGTTTCACTATCAAAAGTTGATAAAAGTGCAATACTGAAAATGAATCTGTTCTTGCATTATGACTAAGAAACTCATAATATGGATTCTAAAATTATAAAGTTTAAAATTTAGTTAATACTATTCATGACCTCTTTTAATGGATTTTTTTTTGGTAAGTCATGGTGCAATTGAACTCGGTTTTGCGTGTAGTGCAAGTTATTAAATTATTTTGAAGAAATAACACACTATGAAATCTTGGGGTGTTACAATTATCACAGGGTTGAAATTGAACTCTTCCCTTATTCCCTATTTCCTTATTTTCTTTCCTATATTGTTCAACATGTCTCTTCTTCTCATGATTTTCTTTAAAGTCGTAAGACTTAGATAATTCCTTTTCTGTCTTGATAGAACATGATACAATATCTTCGTACGAGGAGAAGGATTGTGATTCTAAAGCTCTATGGAGAAATGGTTTTAACCCATAAATGAAATGATCAATCATACTTAAAGAGTTATATATATGATCCACAACATGACTTTCTAACCTTGTAAAGTTAGCTTCATACTTTGCGACATTCTAATCCTCTTTTTTCCTCAGACTCAGAAATTGCCTTTCCATATCCGCTTGATGGTCATGAGGAAAGTATTTTTCTAAGAAACGTTCTATAAACTCCTTCCATTCCATGTTTGAAACATATTTACCTTCCTTAGTTTTTCGAATCAATGACCACCATTGATCTGCATCTCCCGTGAGGAGATAAACTGCCATGAAAACTTTTTCCATTTCATTACTCCCCAAAGAATGAAATATTTTCTCTAAGGAAATTATCCATTTTTCAGTTACAAATGGATTTTTAGACCCATTAAATGTTTGTGGTTGTTGCCTCATGAATAGGTCTAACATTGATCCTTCGTGTTGTGGATCAGTTTGCTCTATACGGGTAAGGTTATTATTCATAACCTGAGTGAGTTGTCTTAGTATGGTGATAAACTGATCAACACCAGTTGCATCACCAGCTCTGCTATAATTATCTTGAGTAGGAGGTAAATCCCTACATGGATTACGTGCATTGATACAGTTTTCATTCCTTCTACTAGGTTCCATTTATAAACAATGGCATAAAATAGATTAGTTTATGAATCGAAATACATAATTCCGAACTTGTAAATCACATTACATAAATTGAATAGTTTATGGATATAATCCACAATCATAAAAAGTTTTTCTTTGAAGAAGTATATACTCATAAACCCTTCATAATTGTTTTTAAAGAAAATGAGAATTATCCTAAGAATATCCCCCAGGAGTGTTGTAACCAAGAGTGCAACAAGGCCCATTGTCATGCACCAGTTCCCGTTCGAGTCTAGATTAAAGCGGTGTTTTCGGGTTTTACCCCTTGGTATATCTGTACCAGAGCTGCCTCTACCTACTCGAATCCAGACAGGGGTGTATTTATTGGAAAACTCACAAAATATCTACATCACCAAAATTTTAAGATGTTCTTATATTCCAATACTCAAAGTCTGTCTTAGGTTAATGTGATCTAATTAGAGTTTATCTAAATTTATCTTCCAAGTTCAATACTGAAATTCCTTTGATAGCAACTGTAACGCCCCAGACCCAGTTACCCAGACTCGGTGCATTATTGCATAACATTGGCATGATCACAATGAAATCCTGTCCTGATAGACCGATAAGTTTAGTGTATTTGGAAACAAGTTTCGTACATAAGTTCAACTTTACAACTTGAAAAGAAATATAAAACTAATTTATTCCATTAGAAACATCCAAGACTCCTTGATTATTCATGAAAGTCACTCATAACTAACTTCTTCATATCCTGGGAAAATGAAACATAAGAAAGGGGTGAGATCAGAGGCTCGGTAAGCGTAAACAATACAGTGGAAGATAACATAAATATTAACCATGGTGAATAATTGAATACACCTACCCTTACAAATAATAAACATGAACACTTTTATGGAATAAATATGAGCTGAGTAAATTATTCCATAATAAAACATAATCATGGGTATTCTAATAGTCTAATGACCACATGAACCATCAATATTATTTTCATAATGATGAAATGTATAATGCCATAAATTGTGAAACATTTTGTCAAGGCCTTGGACAAGATGTCTGAAAATGATTTAGGCCTCAGCCAAAACCAAATATAAAATTGGGAAAGTCCTTGACCAACTCCACTTCTAGTTGTTTCATGTGACCTACCGATGCACCAAGGAGCTATAGAGGGCTCCACCCATCACTTACTAAGTCCAATACATTCTTCATATGAATGGGTTGAAATATAACATAAAAATTCATATTAAAAATAGCATATAAAAAGTCAATACACTTACCATAAAATATGAATGGTATAAAAATAACACATCCACAATCAAACATATCACAAAACCTTCAATACAATTTGGACGATTTGTATCATAATAGATCGACTTCGAACTAGTTTAAAATCCATCAAAGGATGTTGACATAGATGAAAGGAAAATTATTTACTAGGAATATGACTTTTTATTTTGAAATCATTTAAAAAGTCATGTAATTATAAAAGAAACATTTATTTTGAAAATATTTTTATAATATTGTATGGGAATCTTTGACGTTTTTATAACATCGGAAGATACCTTCACCCACCGTATAAGTTAAAAAAACATTCTTATCTTAATTTTGTCGAAAATGTCATAAAGTACCTTGTTTGGAAAATAACGATAATATTCCTTCCAAAACATATATGGTCAAATAAGGGTACGAATGAATTTAACCAATTGTCTAGTAAATAGTAACAATGTTTTGAAATACATTTTTAGAAACATGGATGCGGATGATAAAGAGGCCCCAGTAGATACTTACGTAAAAACAACCTCGTATAATGAAGAGATTATGAAATTAACCCTTAACTTGTACTTTTCCTTGGTTGATGGTATGTTAAAATCTGATATAATAGATAAATAATTGTAATTAAATTATACAATAACCATATACATTAATATGATTTCATATATGATCTTCTAATCTTACATTGTTAGTAATATTTTAGTATTATCGTCATTTCGTGTGTTAACTGATTCGTTCTTCTATATATGCTAGGTTACGTAAGCCATGTTTGTTATGAATAGGATATATTTGATATATATACAAGATTATATTATATTTTAAAACATTATTTTTAACCATCAAATGAAAATTAGTCTTGAATGGATATGATGGAGAATGAATCTCATCGCATTCGTGGAGACGGTAATTTGTAAGTACACACAAGCAACAATATCATTATTTTGATATTAAAATATTATATAATTGGATGGTATATCAAGTATACAAAATAATTATCATTTTATATTTATTATTTACATCAATTATATATCAATATTATACCCATCCAAATAATAATGTATTGAATAACAACTACCCCACGACGTGGAGACGGTTAGCCATACGTACACACGTATGGTGAAATTTCATTCAAAGGATTGATAGAATAATGAATATGGTTGTACCATATTTATAATAACATCATAGTATATAGAAGATACTAGAGTAATTATTTTATAATGAAAACAATAAGAAATGATGAAGTGGAAGAAGAAAAGAACTTGAAAGAGGTGTTGGAATATTTACCTCTTATTTGGGTTCTTAGTTTTAATTTGATCAAAAGGGCTTCTTATGTTGGCTTTCTGACTAAAGGAAGGCCTATAATATGAATTTAGGATAGTTGAGAGGATATTTCGGTTGGGGTTGACTGATCCAAATGTCTTTGAAGGTGTGATTTCCGAGAAGGGAATGTGCCTTTTTATAAGAGGGGTGAGGGTCACCTTAGGAAAATATTAAAATATTATTTTATAATAAAATAATTTTCGGTTTTTAATGGATAAAAAATGATTTACATAGAGTATAAGGTGATTATGGGTCGAAATACACTAAATAAATAGGTTTTAGATAGGTTTGGGTCACTATATTAACCTTATGTTTTTGATTTAACTCTTAGTTAATTAGTTTGACATTAACCATGTCTCTTTGTATTTTTATATTATATGGTTACAAAACTTACTATAAACTTCCAAGCGAACCAAAATTTGTTCATTAATGACATATATAATATTATTTAAGCCCTTTGAAAAAACCTTAGATTTTTAGTAATAGAATATCAATTAATAATATAATATTTGTTTTAAAAACTCTTTTATGTCAATTTGGAAACTATTTGGTATTTTGTATTTGTAAAATTCATAACCCCATTATTACTTCGAAAAAAATTAATTTAATTAACCCTAACATTTAATATTAACCTATAAACTTAGTTTAATTCATAAAAAGTATCAAATTACATTTATTTGGGTATTTATAATAAAAATTATTTTAATATTTCATTAATAAGGTAATTACTGCATCATCATCGTGTCATAAATAAATTAAATTATTTAATGTCTAAAAATTATAAATAAAATAGAATTATTTAGGAAATAATTTATCTTTTTAATGAATATTTATAGTATAATTTGTCATATGTTTAACCCTATATTAAAAATGGTTTAGTTATTAAACATTAAATTTAACACTTTTAACTCTTCTTTGAATGAAATAATAATAAATGTCCTAATCTAATCCAAGTGGACCTAAAAGATCATTTTTTATTCCTAAGGTTGTTTTTGGTCGAATTACAATTATTCAATAGAATTAGGACATGTTTTTGGGTAATAATAATATCATTTTTACCTTTGATTATCATATTTACTTTTAACTGTGTTAAATAAAAGTCAAAAGTTACTATTCACCAAAAATTATTTTTATCTTATTGAACCACATTTCACTTAATGATATCAACTGTGTGTCTCATATTTTTGAAATTCTAATCCTAGAAGTGGTAAAATTATGTTTTATGCATATTTCCAAAAGCTCCTAGGAGGGGGGTAAAAGACGGTAAAAAGTTCAATAAAATTTTTATATATCTAAAATTAATATAAAATGACTCCATTTAATTACAATGAACATATATAGGTATTATGTATCTATTTTGACAAAAAATAAATTTAAATAAAATAAATAATTATTTCAATAAAAATATGGTTTTAACCAATAACTCAGTGTTTTTCACTATTCATCAATAATTTAATGTTTTCAGAAAAATACCAAAAAATCAACCTAAGCTAATTTTGATATTACGAATACTAAAATGAAGTCCATTTTAATGATAAACTTAATAAAATTTTAAAAAGTGGGTATTACTATTCATAATGGCTAGTTTGATTGGTTGCGATGTTTTAGAATCTCGAAGTTGCGTACAATGCAAGCTATTGCATTATTCAAATGGAAACTTACCATGAAAGCTTGGGGTGTTACACCCTAAATCCACATATATAACCATCTATGTGATGTTTGAAAAATTAAATGATTTTTTCATGGTGGTAGTAGTTTATATCAATAGATGAGTGTCATTTTTTATAGGACTATGTTGTTATGAGGTATTGTTATGATATGAATTTTTTGGTTATTATTGTTATAAATGAATATGGTTTTCTTAAAAGGGTTTTTTTAATCTAACATAAATTACATTACACTGTTTATGTTTCCTAAAAAATATGTTCTTGCAATTTTTATTGACTCATGTGTATCATATTTATTATATCAGTCAGATGTTACCAATTTAAGTTGACCAACATGATTTTTGAAGTTAATAATTATCCTATCATGTTTAAAATTTCTATTAGATTAAGGGTTCAATGAATAAATTTCCCGATAATTTGATGTTCTTATTGTTTATAACATCATTTCGACTAAAAGGTTTCATAATTCAAGAGTAAGTGATAAAGAGAAGTTTTGGTTTGTGATTGATGCAGATATAATGGTGAAAATTTAGGATTTTTTTCAAATATATGTAATGTTTTGGTTGCAGTGGTATGAAGTGTTATCAGGAAATAATATGTGAATATTTCTATTCAGAGGAAATTTGTTGATGTACAAAGGTAATTCACTAGGAAATGTCATCTAATAAATACCATCAAGTGATCCCTTAAAATTTCACTACTCTAAGACCATACGACAAACTTTTAATAATGTTTTCATAAATAAGGATGAATTATTTTGTACAATGCCTATTTGATGGGAATCTTTGATGTCCAAATGTGGTGTTATTACGGGATGATTGAAGGAATGTATTGAATTCATCATAGAGATGGTTTTAGTTGAATTCATTGAAAATAGGTTTATATATGAAGTTCCTTGGTTAGAGGATGGAATGAGAATCCAATAAAAAATAGTTCTAATGAATGTCATTAGAAGGTGGAAGTGAATGATGGAAGACTTATAAAGCATTTCCATGATATTATATACAATCAGTAGATTTAGTTTTTTGGTTAGAAGTTATTTTATGAATATTCACTGCTAGAATTAGGCTCAAAAAATTTGTTCTAGTTTGAAGGAATTTACAAATCTCTTATAAATTCTTCAATTATAAAGATACTATGCAGATCGTTCAATGTCCTAAATATCCTGGAGAAAGGATCTGCGATTCTCAATGAGTTTAAAGGAATTTTTTTTCAAGATTATTGATGCTAAATCAAAATGGGAACTCCTATATTCTAGGAGAAGTGATTATGATCAAATGTTGTTTTTTATAGGTATGCACATCCTATTGAAATGGAAGATTTAATTAGAGTTTTCAAATTTCCATACAATCCCAAAGGTTTTATTGCTATATAAAGGGTATTTTCACACTGAGGTGAGTTTGAGAATTTTTTTATGAGAGGAAAAGTGCAGATGAATTGGAAAGTTTATCGAACAAACATTGAGGTATAATAGGTAAGAAAAGATAATTCATAAATTTTCATATCATGTGGTATTAGATAAATCTATTAAAGATGAGATTAAATGAATATATCATCATAGGTGGTACAAGTATACAAGAAGGAGCTAAATTAAGTATACCAAAAATACTTATCATAGTGTATACTAGATGAATCCATTGGAAAAAAATATCCTTAAATTGATGTAGGTTCTTCTCCACTACTATGTTTGAAAATGAACAATAAGAATTATGTCCATGAAAAAAATTGTAAAGGAAATTCCAGTAGCACATTGAAAATATACTGAAACCTAGTTGTGAATTAATATTACAGTTCTTCAAAAAACATTGTTAAATATTTATCTTTATGATAATAACATGTAATATTAATTGGATATTGTTCTTTTAAACTGAGAGGGAACTTCCTTCATTATTTAACCATATTCAAAGTACTTATATTTTTTTTTGTGTGGTCTTGGATTATATCCAAACCATACTATGGACTAGCGACTCATACTGTATGGTGAAGATTATACATAAATGTTTTCTGAGAGTTGTTGTTGTTTTCATATTTTCCATTAGTATTGTATCAATCATACATGAGGTGAAGGTTATTTATTAAGTAAGAAAATATAAAAATAAGAAGGTCATTGATTCACCCGTACCCCTTTTAGAGATCACACATATCCATATTAGCCCATTATAGTGGTAACAGAGGGAATGTTCCCTTCTTTTAATCTTTACTAAAGTTGTAATAAAAGGAAGGTGTCCATAGATGTTTTTAACTCTTTTAATAGTAAATGGATTCCTATTTTCAATGGAAATAAGGAGCATATAAATAAATATAGAATGTTACCATATATTTTGGAAATTGTCTATGATATTATTGAGGATTCTATAGATGATTTCCCACCTTACAATAAAGATATTCATTTAACAACCACTGATAAGAATAAGTTATAGAATGATGAGAGTGCCTAAAATGCCATAATTTTACCACTCTATGAAAATCTATTTCTTATATTTATAGGAGTTGAAATCGATAAAATCATCTAGGACACGTTGGAGAATATCAATAAGGGGAATAATAAAAGATAAGAATTGGAAGTAAAAAATATGAAGTTTAAAGTATGATGATATTATGATCAGTTATAATGAATCTACTGGTGTCTTTCTTACAAGGGTAACTTTTATTTTAAGCTCCAATAAATGTCATGGTATCTAGAAGATTCATACAATAATGAAATTATCTTTTTAATTTATCATGGTATATTTTATTTCAATGTTCCATCCATAAAATATAGAGATCCTGAAACTATTTATTTTAATGGTCCACATATCATTATAATCACTTAAGAAATGAGAAGAGAAAATACTATTATATAGATGTATAAAGGTGATCAATAAATCTATTTAAACGACATCAAGAAGAGAAAATATAGGAAGGTTTCATTTCGGGATGAATCTAGTGACTTTGACACTGATGACGAGGTTAGAAAAAAATTTGATGAATTTATGTATTTGTTTTCCAAAACTGTAAAAATGGGCACATGGAAGTTTAATAGAAAGTTACCTATGATGTTATTCAGATTTGGAGATATTGGAAATTTTTTCTCAAATTTTACAAGACTCAAGGATGGTGAAGATAATGATGATGATGACATAAAGATGAGAAAAACTTTGAAAATGGAGGCATACATAGCCATGTCCCTTATAAAGTGAAAGGATTATATGTTTTCTAGAAACCAAAAGAGAATAGTTTCATCTAATTATGTGTAATATGATGAAATAAAAGAAGAATAAAACAACTATGATGATGCTTATGAAAAATTTCTTATTCATAATTTGAACGATGAAAATTTTATCAGTGATAAAAGTATCATCTAAAAAAATGGGGGAGAGACTCAATTGGAGTTTATGCTGAACTAAGAGTTGAAATAATTAATTGTAATGATTGTAATACATGGAAAGGTAAATAATAAGTTGAAGAATAAATCATTTCCACAAACTATACAAAATATTTTCTTGAATTAAAATCCAAGTTATAAAAAGAGACTAAAGATATAAAGGACTTACTTGATTAAAATAAAAACATTAATGGAAAACATGGATGACAATGATTATGGAGGAGAAATTATTCACTTTTCAAAAAACATTCTATATCTATGTATGGAATAAAAAATTTCTAAAACATATTTATAGATTTTGGTGAATGTTCTAATTATCGTATACCTTTGAATAATAAAAAATTATCCTTAAAGGATAATAAAAAGGAGATAGATGTTCATAATAAAAATCACATTAATAAAAAAATGTTTCTAGATAAGACAGAATTATTTGAAAAACCTAAAGATTATTATATTTCATTATATAAACCAAAATCTAATACTAATAGATATTTTATTGAGCCTAAGAATAAATATAATATAAAGAATAAATATTTAGGACATAAATAATACCATGTTATGAAATAAAGTTCCAATGTGGAAGGTAATGATTTTAATGAAATGAATTGAATAAACTCCTATAAATATGTATTTTTGAAAGAGAAATATATATACTATGATTGATACTGGAATTTTGGTAGTTTTAGAAAAAATAAAATGATGTATTTGAATAATCATAAATGATAAAATGAATATTGGAGAAATAAGAGGTAGAGTTTTTGGGGGAGTCAACCAACTCAATGAATACAACTAGAGAAAGTTATCTTGAAGATTGAAAATAGATTTCAACCTATGGAATATTTTTTCAAAATATGTGGTAATTTTAGAAATCTATAAAATGGATGCCTTGTTATGTTACTTGCTTAAAAAATTTATATCTATAATAACAAAATCCCCTTTTGAAGGGAGATAAAGGAAAGGAAAAGTCCTTAGTTATTTAAAATGATCTCAATGATATAAATGGAGAAAAACCTTAAATATTGGATATTGGATTTCATCACACATGATCAAAAATTAGAAATTTATAATGAATGTGAAAGATTAAAAGGAATGGTGTTGAATTTTGAAAACTTTGATTCATTCAGAATCAAATTCATTAGATCTACTATCATTGGTGAAGAAAATATAAAATCCAAAAGTGATTTTATTTAATGGGATGAAACAATTTTTTTTGAGTGTTACAAAATATTTTGATGATGGTAATGACTTTTTAAGAAGAAGTGGATTCATTGATAAATAAATTCAATATTTTAAAGTTATTATAAGAGAGAAAAGACCAAGGGAATCTTTTTAGATGTTGGTAATTCCTAGAGTTCGTGGTATTTTAACATAATGGAAGAAAATCAGCAATAGAATAAATCGTTTCACATATGTTTCATAGTAATATGAGAATGAAAACAAAGAGAAAAAATATATCTGATATTTATGACCTGACATGAAAAATATACTCTTGTTCATCCATATTCTAGAAATCGAATATTATAAAATCAACACATAATAAGGTCGAGATACATTTGACATACCCTTTAGAACTAATACCTTATAATATTTTCAGGACCATGAAAATGGAATAGAAAAACTGAGACATGTTATTTTTTATTGATGTATTTACTTTAATTACATGTATTATTTTATTGAAACAAAAATCATAGGTACACAAAATGATTAAGATTTTATAGTTAATTAAAGAATTGTTTTTGGATATTCTATAATGGAGATTCAAACTATTAATGATGGTGAATAGACAAAGGATAAGAATAAATATTATCTTAATAATCATCGAATTATTCATGAATTCAATGCACCTTACATAAAAAACATAATTTTTTAGCAAGAATAAATATAAGTTTGTTTTAAATGACACGAACAATGCTTATAAAACATGAAAATTCTCAATATTTTTGGAGACATGCTATTGGAGTAGTATTTCAAATTTACAATCAATGTTTATATTGGTTAAACTGAAATATTACTCCTTATAAGATTTATTATAATGAAAAATGATGTTTGATAGAACTATGTGTATTTGGTATCCCTTTTATTATCAAATAAAGAAGGTGATAATCTTAGGGAGTTTTGTCATAGATTTATTGATGGAATATTTCTCATTTATCCACCTAATGTAATAGGAAACATGTATAATAATAAAGAGAGAGGAATTACTATTGGCTCTAAAAATGTGAATGTCCTTTCATGTTATAAAAATAATGTTTCACTAATGATAAAAAATGTCGAGGAAAGGGATTATGAAGTGTCTATAGTTGAACAATATTATAGTTCTATTAATTATAGTTTTAATTTACAAGATTCTAGAGATGAACATTCTTACTCAGCTATCTCAACTGATTAGGATCAAGTATGTTCATCTCATCCTAGTTTGAGGAAGGGTGTGTAAATCCAAAACATCATTGGAGATCAGTGATATTAATTAAAAACTAGAATAACATCAATGTTAATTTAAAGAACTCTTTAATATTCAAAGTTTTATCCAAAATATGTTGATAAAGATTTATATCATCAAGAGTTGGCTGATGCTATGAATTAATAGTTGGATCAGTTTGAAAAGAATGAGACAAAAAAACATGTACCCAAACTAAACATCATGAATGTGATTAGTAAAAAAAGGGTGTCTTGAATTTAGTTTAATGAGAAAGGTGAAGTGAAAAGAAAAATTAAAGGAATTTTTTGTAAATGATACTCACAAATAGGATATATTGACTTTTATGTGACTTTTCAAAAGTGTAATGATTAGAAACAATCAGATTCTTTATCGTAAATGTTGTGTAATATAAATATATTATTTTTAATATTGACATTAATTATTAATTTCTTGATGGATAGAATGATGAAGAAGTTTGTATTGAATAATTGTGTTTATTACTTCTTTATAAGGACAAAATATATGTGCAGATGTTGTAAAATCATTTTTATTGTGTGTAGAAATCTATTCGATCATAAAATTATAAATTAAATACTTTATTAAGGATGCTATCTTTCATGAAAATAATAGTTGATAGTAACCTCCACATTAAAGAAAATTTAAAGGTATACCACAATATGATTGTATATTTTGATGTTATCATATTCATAGGGAATGATAATCAAACATGTGAGATGTTATCTGAGGTGATAAAGATGGGTTTTCAGATTTCCATACGAGGAGAAATGAAATACTTTCTTGGCTTACAGATCTAAAAAAAGTATATTTTCTTATCCCAAGATAAGAGTGTAAAGGAACATCATAAAAAATTTGTGATTGAAGACTAAAATATATTTCCTCACATATTTTTGTGGGAACCAATTTGTTAAAATTAGGGGAAGGAAAAGAGGTATATGTTAATGACTTTATCTAGATGGTTGGAAGTCTATTATATAAAACCACTTAAAGGCCATATATAGTGTTTTCTATTATAATTTTTAGCAGGTATAAAATTTTTCTAAATGAATCTCATATTATGGATAGAGAGTTAATATTTATATATTTTAAAGTGTTGTCTGATTTTAGGTTGAAATATGAGATCATGGGAAAGATTGTTCAATTTGGTTATATAGATGTAGATTGGATAGGAAGCATCAATGATAGATAAGTCACATATATTGGTGTTTTTTTCTTATTTGATAGATGTGGTAGTTGGAATAAAAATAAATAAAGTTCAGTGACACTTATTACAAGAGAATACGAGTACGTGGAGACTACTAAGGATAAAACATCATTGATTTGGATAAAGACACAATTTTACAATTTGTTTTTTGACATGAAGTTTCCACCACTATTGGGTTGTGATAAACAGTGTGCTATAATTCCTACCAAGAATGAAATGATACATTCTTGATCTGATAACATTGATATAATATATCATTTTATCAAAGAGTATTTGGAAAATAATGAACTAAAGAAGGATTTTTTTACCACAATAGAAATATTTGGTGATACATTTACTAAACCTTTGTGGAAGGAAAAAATTGATAAGATGAATTTGATCATTGTTATAAAACATCACCATCTTCAAGGATAAGGTATGTTATTCCATCCTCTCTATCTTCTTTATTTATATAGCGTTTTCAAATGGGGTGAAAATAACAGAACATAAACCTATTATTTATTTTGTGTTTTACCTTTCAAGGGAACACATATATTTAGGGATAGTATAAAAATGGGTTAGGTTGTTGTTTCAACATTTGTGGACAATTTTAACAATTTATTGAAGTTTATGTAGGAAAATTAATTCATTTTGGATGAATTTTTTTCTATTAGATGTTAATTGTGGAATAAGGATGCTAAAATTATTCTATGAAAAGTTTCTTATGAGGTATATAAAATAGTTTCATAAATAACTATTTACGGACAATAAGGAATTCATGTTCAATGATTCTTATTTCCTATACAGAGTTTTCTCATGTTGTATTAGAATTGTTTGAAAAGAAATCCACTTAATGAGTTACAATGATTTAGTGATTTACATTCCTTCGTTGATAAAAAAACCAAAAAGAGAGATTATTAGGAACAAGATTTTTTGAGGTGATATTTTGATATGAAGGAATTGGGTTGGCTTGTTATGAATGAAGGTGGTATTCCTAAAAAGGCAATTTTTTTGTTAAAAATAACTCAGATTACATTGTCTGTCTATCCAAAACAATATTATAAAATGGGTTTGCTTGTACAATATTTACTAGACTGAGTATATTCACCAGACATTACCATAATGATTTGATTGGTCTGAGTTTCATGATGAGTAGTTATCTTATCATATTTACATGTTCCATCAGACATAGTGTTTGATGAAGAAATTTAGGGATTATTTACTATTATTAAGGTTCCTAACATAATTTATTTTAAAATTATTACTGATATAGGTTTAATTATAGAGGATATATTTTTGTTTGAGATTAATAAATATATGACGGTTCTATTTTATGATATTCATGTTCGACGTTTGTGGTGTTTTGGATGCAATTGTACAAAATGTTATCGAGAAATCATTTGTGAAGACTTTTGTTCATATTTTTTTAAAGAGAAAAAATAATTAAATAGATAATATCATTAGAAAAAGATGAATATATAATCTCTTTCAATTTTTTCATTTTGTATCCATTATATATAATTCTTTCACTATTTTCAGAAATAAAGATGGATTCCTTTTTACAATGTCTATAGGATGAAATTTTTTGAAGTAAAAATAAAGAGTTATTGCATAATGACCAGATTAATATCTCAAAGTCATAAGATAGATGGTTCAGTTGAATTCATCAAATATTTTTTTTCTATATAAAGTTCATCTGTCATAGGTTGACATGAGAAAGAAACAACCAAAGAGTTGTGATGAAATCCATCAAGTGGTGGAAGTTTCTAAAAAAAGACTTCAAAAAATTACCATGATTTAATTTAGGAGAATAAAATAATGTTACATTGGTCATTTGATATTCTATAAATATTCACCAGATGAATTAGTTGTAAAAAGTTGTACTGGTCGATGATATTATGTAACGATTTTACAAAGATATCAACTGTGATGATGCTATGCTAACTGTTTATCATTTCAAATTTTATGGAGGAAATATCTCTCATTCTATTTGAGTAGGAATAATGATTTTTTAAGTTCATTGGTGCCATGTTTTAAGGAGAAATATTATTTTTGAGATAATTATTTCATTTCAAAGGTAGTAAGTTTTCAAGTGGGACACATAAATAGTTTAGAGGGAATATTTAATTGTATTACATGTGTTTTTTAAAAATATTAGAGGCGCTATGACAATATAAATGGGGTCTATGAATAGAATTGAGTTTGATAATTATTATTATTATTATTGAAGCAATGGTTAATTGTAATGTCGATCAGAAATATGTTGAAGTAGAATCAGTCAGAAAAGATACAAGATAAAGTTTCATATGAGGTGGTATCAGATGGATAAAGTGTCTTGGTAATCATAAGAACATCACATCATAAGTTGAATCGGTCTACATGAAGGAACCAAAATATTGAGGAAGTAAATCAGATGGATTATACTCAAAGAACTAAATAAATGAACTCCTATCAAAGTTAAGTAGGTTCCTTCCTACTACTAAAAAAAATTGATGAAGTAGTTGTACTTGCATAAAAATAAAGTATGCATAAAGTTCAAGGAACACGGTGACAACAAACATAAACCAATCAGTGAAAGATTCATATAGTTGTTAGAAAGAATTCAAATCATTTATCAATGTTAGGATATAATGTAATTTCAATTGACCATAGTGCTCTTCAAGAGAATTAATACACCATGCTTGTTGTAACCAAATTCAATGTATTGCTTTCTAGTGGTTTGTGTGGTCTTGGATTATTTACAAATCATCAAAAGGAATACGTAGTAGGTAAAATAATAAAAACACATGTTAATATAGTTGTGATTTTTTTTTCAATTTTTTTTAATGTGACATATCTATAACAATATTTGATTATTTTTTCGTATGCAATAAATCATAAAAAGAAGAAAATCAATGATTGACACCTCATCCTCTTAGTGATCACATAGATCCTAGATGTCAATTTCTATTTTCCTTTTTATAATAGTTGGAAATGAGGTATATAATGTATCTTATTCAAACATAATAACATTTTTTATACTAGTGGTACTAATTTATTTATGTGAATATAGTTATAGAAGATTTGGAAGAGGTTTAATAAGGGTGAAACTTGAAAGAATTTTTTAAGAAAATTTCCCCATTGAAATCATCCTTTGAATTACAACTTAATCGTTATTAGGTGGATAATTTAGTGATCCTATTAACTTTAATGAATTTACAAGAGAGTTGTAATGGGATTTGAGTATATCATATTTTAGATACAGTGCTAAATGTGTGTAGAGAGGTGAGGATATGTCCATTTATAGGTTAGCGGTGTAGCACTTTTGAAAATATTCATAACTTTAATATAAGGTGGATCCCAAATTAGAATACATATTTATTTGTGTCTAAATACACTCATCCAATAAAATTTGATTTATTATTTTTAGATATTATAGTCCTTGTCATTTAATTTTATCCTTTTTAACACATTTTAACCTTTATTGTGTTGACAAAATTTTAACTTGGTAACATAATTTTATTATTAAAATTATAACATACCTTATTAACTAATTTTAAAATTATGATTCCAAATAAGAAAATAAAATTATAATATTTAATTTCTAGGGGAATTAAATACTATTTTTATAAATACCCAAATTACAACAAAAAATAGTTTTTATAAAAATTAATTTTTTACGCATAAAAATTTACTTAAAATAAATTCTTGTATTAAATTGACTCCCAAAAAAATTATTGGTTTCTTATTAAATAAATAAGAGTAATGTGACAATAAACTAAGAGGGAAAATAATGTATCCTTTTAATTAATAAATTAATTAAAAGTATTAAAAAAGAGATTATATTAGAATAAGACACCAAATAATTTTGAAAATATCAAACATAGGTTACTACATTCGATATAATATTTTGAAATGAATTTTTTAATTAAATATAGATTTGGACTATAATTTTTTATAACATTTCAAGTCATTATTATATCATGATAATGTCAAAAAAGTGATAGTATTTCTAAAAATTTTATTTTTCTATATTCACCTAAAAATAAACAATTTTTGAAAATAAAAAAAAATATTTATAAGAAAAAATTCGCATGATGATATCAATTACAATTTCCATTTTATCAAATTTTAATAATAAAATTTACAAATTTAAATTTTAAGTAAAACCATATAATACATGGAAGAAAATTTTGTTAGAATAAAACGTTTTTTTGACTGAATTTGTTTTGTAGATTTATTGAAATGAATAAAAATTCATACAATAAAATTATGAACAATAACAATACATGAAATTGATTTTTTATTAACATTTCATAAGTTTTCACACAAGTCTCTTTTCTAGAACCTTATTTTTGAGTAAATAATTTTTACTAGATTTTTCTTTGACTCTTCTTGAGGGTGTCACAAAATCTTCCACTGAAATGGGTTATATATATATATATTCTATAAATTTTTCCATGACTAAAAAATCATGGAATAAAAAAGTGTATTCTTAAATACCATATAATTAAAAGAACTAACTAGAGTGTTTTATGACTCTCTGTCACAAACCCTTTTCCAAAGATTTATTAAATCAAAATCATGAAAAATATACTCTATAATATAATCTCTATAAGATTTTAGATATTAAAAATTAAATTACATCCAAATTCTAAAAGTTATAGCCTTATAAAATTGGATATTAAAAATTAAAATCCATATTTGTTATAAATTTCATAGAATGTTATAGTAGATTGAAATCCATGATATAAAATTTAGGCTTCAACATACCTTATTAAGACCATAAATTTATTTTAAAAGGACCAAAGAAACCATAGAGGTGTGTGCATTAAGGTTAAAATTGTTTACAAAATTTTCAATAATTAGTAGCCTTTGTAAGAAAAATTAATTTGTTGTAAGGAACATAGTTTCACTCTATCAATCATTCAAATAACAAGTAAGTGTAAAATATATGAAAAAATTAAATCATATAAGGACATAGTAATTTTATATGGTTCACTTATAAATGGATAAATCCAAGTAAAATACAATAAACGGTTTTAATTAACTGGAATCCTATAAACTATCTATAATTTTTTTATTGTTTTCTAGTGTTTGGTCACATCACCACTGGACACTTACTAGAAAAATTATAATTTATTGATGATGCATTACCTTATAAGTAATATATTGTTTCCTCCTAATCACTATACTAAATCAAAATATATCTACAAAAATATATATACATAAGGGTATTAGAAAAGATATTATGATCAAACTGATTTTTCTTACACCAATGATAGTATATACGGTACAATATTTTCATCAACATTGTTTCTTTCCTAATTCACAAGCTATATTAAAAAAACCCTTTATTAAGATATTTGATACCATTCCATAAAAATAATATTTACAAAAACATTTTACTTTGAAAATGATTATCAAAATTATTTTAATTTTTATTAATGTATTTTACTTTATTACACTTTGTATTATTTAACACCAACTAGATATATCATTGATATGTTATTAATTATTCATAATAACATTTCTACATCTCAGGTAACACAGGATGAGATTGATTATTTAAAAAATAGATTATCTTAGTCATTCCCTACCATTATGGAATATAGATTATAGGTGTCTCAATTAAACCATATTCATGAGACTCTCTGACACTTGAATCAGAAGTATAAATATTTTACCCTTCCCTATTTTTACAAAAAAAACCAAATCAATATATATAGACAAATTATGTCTCTGTATCTTCTGTATATTAATTTATTATCAACTTTTAATGGTGTTCAAAACCCTATAAAATTCATCCAAAAAAACTAGTATCCCCCTATTAATAGTAGGTGAGAATATAGAAATTAATGTTATGTTAAAATCACGCATGACAATTTTTTAATTCAACTCCCATAAATATCGATGCTTCAATATCAAAATTTTATAAACATATTAATTCATTTAAATTTCCAAAAATATCATTCAATGTTATCATCAAATCTACATGGACTTTATTTAATAATTTATCCAAATGTTTCAATATTTGAATATTTTTTTCATTTGTCAATAACTTAGATATCATAAATGTCATGAAATTATAAACATAATCATGATTTGGTTTTTTGAGTGGAAATAATTTCTCAAAAATCCATGGTTTTAAAATGACTATATATCAAAATTTAAGGTTGTTTCTTTTATTAAAAATTCATATATCTTGAAAACCATGAATCATTTACAAGATTCCATTGATATCCAATGATAATACATTACAATATGGATTGTTAATGTTGATGAAATCAATGTAATATTTGATACATATCAAATAATTTATGGTATTACATCTTTCATTTAATAATAAAATAATTTCCATCGATATTTTTTGTCAGTATCTATAATATCACAACTATAAACAATCATTTAAAATTTATCTTCATGGTCACACTTACATAAAAACAACAAAAAATTTATAATTTTTTTATAATTCACTCACATCAAGAAAAATAATATCTATATATAAAGAAATTCTATCATTTTTTATATAGTTTATGAATGAATATTATCTAAACTGTTCAACTGATATAATCTATTACTTTCACAATATCAAAATCAACTACATGTAATTTTTCGATTTTATATAAAACAACTTCATTCAAAAAACACGGTAGTTGTTATTGAATTAATAATTTAATTTAATCTCTTTCATTTTAGATTAAACCACATTAGAGTTTACACTATTATTTTTTATAGTCAATTCTATTTTTTAAAAATAAAGATGTAATTATAATATGATATTTTTCTCATTATTGACTCATTTTATTAAATGAAAGAAAAATATCATTTTTATTGGTAATAGATAAAACCCGTTACATAGAAATGAAGACTCAAGTACATAAAAACCAATAAAATCCCTACAGAACCATGATTGTTGGACAACCAATATCAGCAATCCACCTTTCCCAATCAGTTCCACACTACCCGACTATGATGGCCATCACCCTTATGTCACTACTGGTTTAATAACTCATGACCCTACCTAGATCGCTATTTTCGGACCCACATCACTGCTCACCCACCACATGACTGATTGACTTTCCCTTCTTGGATCTTTCCAACTTATATGAACTACATCTCAACTCCACCACTAGACCGTCTGAGGATTTTCCATCACCAAATCCCATCTTTCAAACCTTCTTTGCACTACGACACCTATATCTACCACGAATCATTCTGAAAGACCATCCTCACCACTGATTATGTTGTACTGGAATCCATTCAACATAATTATCTATTGTTGGAATCCTCTATGATGCCATATATACTAATATCATCACCCACCCAATGATTCCCTACTCAAAAATTTTCCCCCATAGACAGACCACCCTTCTTCCCTTAGGTATCCCCCCATTGGCACACCGCCCTGGTTATTATCCCAATAAATAGATACTTGAAGGATTCAAACTCAACTTCAATGAATTTTTATTATACTTCCTTACCATAAGAAAAATACCCCAACTACTCCTTATCGACTCATTCAAATACTCAAAACTACAAAATTTCAACATGATCAACCATGTAAAACAACTTTCACTAAAATATATATAATACTTATTGAACTCCATACACTCTAACATTATGATATAATAGTTCATAAAAATAATAAATAAACTATAATGTACATTCATGAACATCTAAATCATCCATGAAATCCAACCAACATTTATTTATCTTTATTTTATTTCTTTTAGAAATTTCACAAACTATACCCTCTATGAAACTTCCATAGTCACTTTGATAAAATCAATAGAAGAACTATTGAACATTAATGTGTAAATTTAATATATAATTCATAAATGTATTCATGTTATCATTTTTATATTTTCATATAAAATTATTCCTTCTATATGAATTACCATGACATGTTATTTATTCTTCCATGGGCTAGTTTCCATCATCATTCACCAGAATTATTTAAGAGTTTTATAATTATAAAATCATTCTATCTTTTTGTGTTAGAAAATACATATCCAATGGTCTATATATAATTTAATAAATCACATCAATACATATCATGCATTACATCATTAATATTATATATTTTATAGTAAATATATGATCAAAAAATAGATCCAATACAAAACATTCTTTGATTCCAAAACCACTTTTTTCAAATTATATTAGTTTTGATCAAACTTATCTATGATTAACTAGGATTAAAATATTAATTTCTCAATTTAAAATGCATTTAAATTATTTAAGTTATTATCTGTTTAATAATGATTTAAAACATTAATAAATGGATATTTTTTATTATTTTTTATATGAAGCTGTCAAAAATGTTTTTTAATGTAGAAGAATACTCATAAAATGTTTCTTCACCGAATTTTGTAATTCAATATATTTCATCATATTGGATATTATATTTTTTTTACGGAATATATTTTGGATAAGTATTTTTTAAAGTTCCTCACTCTTGGTAACATCTCCAGGTTGTATGTTATGTAACCCCTCTTTTATAGCTCCTTTAAATAAGAATGTAAATTCCTTTTGATTAATTTGTCCCTCTCTTTCCCAATTTGGATTTAGTATGGTATATGAAGTTATAAAGTCATTAAATTATTAATTATGATGTTTACCTAAACGTATATGAATCATATTCAAAATTTATTTCATAAAAGTATTAAGTTCAATATAATCTATCAAATCAAGATGTGAAATTATATTTTTAGAATAAATAAAGTTCGGTACAAAAATGTATCTCAAAGTATTATAAATATTTTAAATGTTTTCTTCTAATTTATTACTATTTTGGATATAATTAGAAATATTATTTGTTTTTATAGAAATTTTTTACGATATATTCATAAAATGTATTTACAAATGATCAAAGTTTATTTAGTGTCTTACTTTAGAAAAAAATAGTATTCTCAATATATGGATCACGTTCTAAAATTTTATCATTTCTTATTTAAGTAATTTATAAAGTGTGTTATAATTTTTAAAATAATTAAAAATACAAGGAAAAAAATAACTAAAGTAAATTTAATAGTGAAAATATCATTTAAAGTGAAGGAAAATTTTGAAAACAGGTGTTCATGGGATTGTCAAAAAATATACTTAATACCTATAGAAATATAGTATAATCAAATACATGGTTTTCCACACATGGAGAATACCACACTCAATTATATTGTTATGTTATTTTCATTATATTTTGTGTATTTTTTGAAATTGTTTTTTTTAAATTTTACTAATTCAAATATTTTCATTAATAAAGTAAAATAATATTAGAAAATAAATAATAGAAATTAAGATAAAATATATAGAATATCCCCAAACCTATTCTATCATAGTCCATACAATTTTTTGTTCTTTTTACTAATCTTTCTTAGAGATTTAATATAAATTTAAATAGTACTCAACTTGTATTCATCGAAAATTTGAGTTCTAATACAATATAATCATAAGAAATTATTTTTATATTCCTACGAAAATAGTAGAAGCACATATATTTCAAAATGTGATGTAATAATTATTTTAAAAACAATATTAAAATAAATTACAACTGGGGAAAGAATTGTTGAAGGAGTGATAAATTATGACATCCCAGAACCAAATTCCACATAATGGGTTCCCCGAGGCCAGTGGCTACATGGACTCAAGAGAATCTCCCCAAAAACCATAGGTTTCCTACTGGTAATGAGGACTTGGGTTGTGTCCATGGGGATACTATGCCCTAATTTCCAAAATTTAGCACATCATATGAATATAAACATTAGTAAAAAGAAAAATCAATATAAGTAAACAGAAGGCACAATAGTAATGTAGAGACAATAATAATAATAACTAAAAAACTAGAATAACATTCAACGATATATGATGATATTTCATGTACAAGAAAACTGGAAAACATGGATACAAAATAGAAGGAATAACTTGTTCCACAAAAGTATAATAGAATAAATATACAATCCCAAGAATCCTGAGTTCCGACTCAGTCCTCTAATATCATGCTCCATACTAAATAGAAAGCAATAAAGTGTTTGAAGTCACATGCTTCACTTTGTCAACATCTGAAACCATGTAATCTACCCTGGGTACCAAACAGTGCCTCGAGAGGGTAAGAGATAAATCTTAGTGGGCCACCACAAAGTGTCCCTATAACATTCGACCCATGTAATAGATATGTAATAGTGTGAAGGCATTCATATATTAAGTAATGCAGTATAATGTTACTAAATACCCATGTACCAACTTCATCCCTCTACTGGTGTCTGAACATTTAACCAAATCATTTAATTAAGTAATTACTGATTTTTTATTGATAGGTCTTGTGAGGCATAACCAATACTAACATCACCTAGTGATTGTATAAATAGTGAAGGTTTTAAGATGGAACCAGGAAACCATGATTCATGATATTTAGTAATGAACTCCAAAGGAAATAACCAATGTGATGTAGACCTAGAGGGTCACAAAATTAGTAATAAATGTTTCCTGGAATGAGATATGAGTGTAATCCAAGGATTTTAATCCAAGGCATTCTACAAAGAGGTTCTTACCGAGTCCAAGTTGATCAAATAAGGTAAATGGGGCTGAGTAATGACAGAGCCCGATGGGATTTAACCATGGAAACTACTTGTCAATGTTGGATCAAAGGAGTTTATCCTAGGAATATTTTTTCATAATGAAAAGATCCAAAGGTTCCATACTGGGCATCATAAAATAGACAAGTTTTGGGATCAAGGTGGGTTTCAACATAAGCATTTTTCATCCTTGAATTGGAATGGGGTTCTCGAGTGCTCATCGCATTCTCCAATCAGAATCCCTGGAAAAATCTTGTGAATACATTTTTATTTAAGAATGATGTCATGTAATATATCATTCAGTTCAAGACTTTCCTTTCATTAGGGTGATAAGGTCATGTATCATGAAACTATTTTATCATGTCATTTATTTCAAGCCTTTACTTTCATTAGCGAGACAATGACAGTTAGCATGAAACCATTTAATCCTTCTAGGTCATATTCCATATTCAAGGTTCATTCTTCTACCTTTCATTAATATGGTAAGGGGCGATGCAGATATGCTACCAATTAATCATTCAAAATTAATTTTCAATTGGAATCACTTACCATAGGTGGTTCAAGTGGTATGCATACATGGTACTTTCCATTATTCAATTCACAATATAAATCAAGCCAATTAATTCTGAAACGATTAACCATAGAGTAGGAAAGACAAGTCACACCTGAATGGTGGTGCAAACGTGTCAAAACCTTAAACAATAATTATGGAATAACATTCGACATGGAATGGATATTTTTATGGTCATAACCACAAAAAATTAATCACATATATGGAAATAGCATATCCCTATAGATATAACAAGTATAATCACGGAATATAAATTCTTTAAACATCACCTTATGAAATCATTGGGCCCCACACGAAAAATAAAAAATCAATAAATGTTAGAGATGATTTATAGACCACCCATCATAGGTTTGTAAAACTCTCCTCCTCGAGTATTGGCCCTTGATTTGCCTTAGATCAGAGTAGATCAAAGAAAAAGAGAAAATGTGAATACCCCGATATCTCGGTCATGATAAAAAGAGAAGGAGAATGGATCCAGAGAGCTCAAGTACATGTCGTTGCGCATCCAACATGATGAACATAAGATCAATCAGTTTCTGGATGAAGGAGATATCTTGATTCAATGTTTAGATCTTTATAAAGTTCCAAAATGAGGGCAATGGAGGATAATACTTTATAAAAATGGATTAGGGAAGAAGAAGGGATCTAATTAGATCATTAAGGTAATAACATGAAATTTATCCAACAAATTAGCATTGCAATGGTTTGTCTACATGGTTGGACAAATTGTGGGATCTTTTATAAGTATAAGAGAATATTTTATAGTTAGGCCACATTGCCATGTGAAAAACATGCAAAGTGGATCTGTCTTTAAAATTCATTCTTTACGGTTATCCAAACCATGCGCCAACCATGCGCTTACCATGCGACCAGCCTAGTTTCCCCAAAAGATGGGTTATGGCCTTTGAACGTTCGTCGAACACCCAAGAGACTTTTTTAACCCCTTAAAAATCCATAATATTTCCAAAGTAGTGATTTATATTGAAAATTAAAGGATCCATACCTAAGTGAAAAATTGATTTCTTACAATATCCCCTGATCCCCCTTAAAAGAACTCATCCCCAAGTTCACCTTCCATGGGTGGAGAAACATTGTCCAAGAAAATCTCTATCCATTGAGAATGTACATCGGCTTCCCTCTCCCAAGTCTTGTCCTGTACTCATCCATGCTTCCATAACACCCATACTATATGGAAAGACCATCCTCATAGACCCTTCTGCTCCGGTTGATGATGCCTACTAGAAATTAATCAATTGTTACATCAGAATTTAACTCAACTTCCTCCGGATCAAAAGTATGATATGGGTCAACATGATATTGGAAAAGTGTTGAAACATGAAAGACATCATGCATGGTATGATACCTTTGAGGTAGTAGTAATCAATAGGCTACTAGCCTAACTCTCTCTAGAATTTCAAACATCCCTACATAATGAGGGGAAAACTTTCCATACTTTCGTAACCATATACACACAATCCTAAGAGATAACTGAAGGGAAAAAAGATCCCCAACCTTGAAATCAAGTGGTCTTCAATAGAGACTGAGATAAGATTATTGTCTAGATTTAGAAAAATCCATATGCTTGCTGATCAACTGAACTTGATCTAAAGTCTCCTGAATGAGATAAGGAACTAGTAGGGCTTCCTCACCTGACTCTATCTAGCTCAGGGGTGAATTGCATGGCATACCATATAAGGATTCAAATGGATCCATATAAATCATCATCATAATGCTATTATTATATGCAAAGTTGATGAGAGGGATATTCTTCTCTAATGAACTTCCAAAATCAAGGACACAAGCTCAGAGAATATCCTTTAGAAGCTGTATAATATGCTCTAATTGTCCATTGGTATGAGGGTGAAAAGATGTGATTTGAAGCACCTATATTCTGATAGATGTCTACAATCCCTACCAGAACTGTGATGTTAAATGAGAATCAAAATCTAAAATGATAGTACAAGGGACCCTGTTGAGACATAAGATCTCACACACATACAGTCTTCTAATCTCATCAACTAAGAAAGTATCCCAAAAAGTAATTAATTGGGATGATTTCATTAGTCTGTCAATAACTAACCAGACTACATTGCTACCCCTTAGTGACCTAGGTATAACGAATATGAAATCTATAACAACATCTTTTCCTTTCCTTTTTAGGACTAGAAGAGGCTGTACCAAGCCCATAGGTCTCTGGTGCTCTGCCATCATCTACTGACAGGTGGAACACCTAGTGATAAATCCTAAAATTTCATGTTTCATCCCAGGCCACCAATACTTGCATCACATGTATTGATACATTTTCAAGATTCCATGATGAAATTCCCACTATGAGGCATTGGAATATTTCATCAACTTCTTCCTCATATCCGTAGAGACCCCAACACATCCATTAATATGTATGATTTCATCATTATCTACAAACCAATCTAGAGGCAGGTTATCTCTTGATGTACTCTTAGGGAGAACCAAGCATTCATGATTTGAAAATTTCTAATCCTTAAATTTCTCAATGAGGGGAGATATTACTATTAAAGAGGATAGATAAGAGTTCCTGTGACTATCATGAAACACCATATGTATGCTATAAAAGGGGGCCATTAACTTCTATTCCTCACTAGATTCTCTTACGACCTATGCCTCAGTTTTCCAACTCAGTACATCTACAACCACATTTCCTTTCCCAGGCTTATAGGCGAGCACAAAATCAAAGTATTATAGATATTTGATCCATCTCTACCATATGAGGTTCAAGTCACACTAAGTAAATATATATTTTAGGGTCTTTCGATTCGTGTACACCACAATGTGCTTGTGAAGAAGATAGTGTCTCCAAAAACATAAGGCAAGTACAACTGCTACTTTCTCAAGTTCATGTGTTGGGTAATTTAACTTTGCGGCGTCCCAGACCTGGATGACACTTAACATGTGCCTCGACCTCGGTGGCCACTCGACCTCACCTGCCAAGATCCATACCTAATGACTTTTTCCTCCTGCATCAACACTACTCCTAGGCATATGCCAGATTCATCACAGAAGAAAATATAACATGTTACAAGTTCTATAAGAATTAGAATAGGTGTTGAGACCTGCCTTTCTTTCAGCCCCTGAAATGATTTCTCACTTGCTTCTAACCATAGGAACTTCACACCCTTCTTTTTAAGACCAGTAAGTGGTGAAGCAAGGCTTGATTATTCTTGTATAAAATGATTGGAATATCTAGAAAACTCCAAGAAACTCCATAAGTCATACATTTTCTTGGGATTATACCATGAGACTAAAATACTATCCTTTTCTAGCTTAACAGATACTCCTCATTATAACGATATATGACCCAAGAATTGGACTTTGTTGATCTAGAATTTGCAATTAGCAATATTGGTGTAAATTTCATGATCTCTTACTGTACTCAGAATGATCTCAATATGTTTGTAATGGTCTCTAAGAGTATGATAATACACCAAGATTTCATCCAAAAAGGCTATAACAAAGGAGTAAAAATAGGGGTTGAAACCCTTATTCATCAGATTCATGAAAATATTAGGTGTGTTCGTAAGACCAAAAATAAAAAATAGTTACTCATATAGAACATACCTGCTATAGAAATCTACATGAGGTATGTCTGATGGTTTGAATCACACCTGATGATAACCTAATCTCAGGTCTATCTTGGAGAAGACCTTTTATCCTAATATCTGGTTGAATCATTCATCTATTCAAGGTATTAGATACCGGTTCTTAATAGTAATTTTGTTCAACTTTACATAATCCACCCATAGATGTAAGGCTATATCCGAATTCTTGGAAAAAAGCTTGGGAGAAACCCAAGAGGTTGTATTGGCCTGTATAAAACATTTTAACTCTGAATCATATAACTTCCCATTGAGCTCAGGATGATATATCGGTTCTATCATGGATGGAGGAATAGACACTAAAGATGATCATATAACAATCTCAATTATAAACTATAACTCTCTCTCTTGTGGTAATCTATAAAAATCATCAGAAAAGAAACCCCTGAAACGATCCACTATTGGAGGGAAATAAACTTTTCATAAACCTTGATCACCATGAAGATATTTTCAATTTAAGAATCCACTCTACCTAGATCATGCTATTTTGGTCCATCTTTTCTAGACTAGTTATCCCACTCACCCTTATGTAGATAACTGCTACCCTTTGGTGATGTAAAAGATACTCTATGGTGATAAAAATCTACAAAAGCATGGTAGTGAACCAACCAGTCCATCCTGAGAATCAAATTGAATCCTCTAATCTCGAGAACACATAGATTCCATAAGAAAGGGTAACTACCTAAATCAGGGGGGTAATCCCTACATTGGTGTATGCCCTCTATTTGTACCCCTGATGGTGTATCTAGGGTCCTTACACCATAGTAAAATTGTATCTCTAATATGATTCTTTCCATGAGAGATACTTAGATAAAATATTTTGAAGAACCTTTATAAAATAAAGCATATAATATTTTAGAGGATACTAGAATAGTACCTCATACTGTAGAAGGTCCCAAAGCTTGATCCTGAGGTATTGACTATAATGTATGAAACTGACATGATCAATGACCCTGTGCAATAGATGGACCACCACGATCATAACTACTTTTTTGGTGCTTTAGGTGATCAGGGGTATGGATACCACAACCACAAACTCCACCTCGGCCAAACCTACTGGTGCTATTCCAAATCCTCGTCTGACGCTGTGTACAAGAACTCACTCCTGAAGGTGGAGCTGATGCAGATCATTTTACACTCGAGTTTGGTGGAAAGGTCCTATAAAAACATCGGAGATTCCCCACATGACTGCAATCCTGACACTCCAGTGGATTTATATCACACTGAGTCTCTGAATTCCCCCATCATCTTAAATGTTGACACACTTTAGAGCTGTCGAAATAGACACTATGGTTTTTATTTTCCTAATGAGAAACCTTTAGAGAACATTTCCTGCCACCCAAAAAACTATTTTCATAACACAGAACTGGCCCTATATGCCCGATACTATTTTCGTCCCTCAAGTTTTACTTAGTGATAAGTGTGCGACTGACTATGTTAGAAAAATCAGGTAGGTGAAATACATTGACCTGCATTGAGATGGATCACTGGATCCCATCCTCAAAATGTCTAGCATGCGACAACTCATCACCATCTAGGATCAGTGGAAAGAACTAAAACTCCATGGAATTTGATGAATATTCAATAAGTGATATAGAATTTTTTTTGAGTTTCATGAAGTCTCTATCTCTATCAGATCTCAGCGTCTAAGGAACAAATTGATAATAGAAGGTAGTCTAGAAATCTGCCCATAACATGACTTGACGATGACCAGCATGGGTAATCAAATCCCACCAGCGCTTGGCCAAATCCCGAAACATGTATATGGAAATATTGGCCCCTCACTATAGAGGCATCTCCAGATACCTAAATATAGACAGGGGATTCAATCCAAGACACAATAACTTGTAGACTACAATCGCTTGAAAAGGTATGAGGATGCTGCTGCTGAAACTGGTGATTCAGATCAGCCATCATAGGCGCAAGCCATGGAGCACCATGCCTGAATTACATCATACATTAGACACTATCATGAACTTGGGTGTCAGTTCCTAGATCAGGTATAATAGGTGGTACCTCAAGTGGCACTCTTAGAGGTATGATTGGCGGATGATGGCCCACCATGTCTAGATAATGGTTTTCACCACCTTCTTGGAATATGACATGAGGAAGTCGTGGTGGAATTGGTCTACAAATTAAAAGAACATACCCCAGAAAAAGCTTAAGATGAAATAAAGGATCACTAGTAGAAGCTGAACTTGATAAATCTCACTACCCAAGGAATACAACCCAAACTACCCACTTAGACTGTAAGGTATTGGTAATTTCTCAAGTATATCGTTTAATTTTGTTTTACATTTATTTTCCAGGTCCACTCCTTTACATTTCGTAAACATGACAAGGAGGGATAAGGATGTGAAACCCATTAATTTTATATTTCATGTTTCAATTTATAATGGATAGTCATTTCCCGTGCATTAGTGGCAATAAACCTATCACTAGAAATGAAACCTATTTATTTATAGTTTACTGGATCGACTTGGTAAATTACTAATCCACACCCACGAGTTCCCATACACCTCATGAATTGAGACATGAACTCACTCAGTCGCAACAAAAAGTAATACAAGAATAAGTGATCTATTACAACATCACTCAACAATCACAAGCATATTAAGAGATTTAAAGCAGTGAAATGAACCTATATGGCATGGGAATATGCATGACATGTGAATTCTAGGCTTATATAATGATTCATGTAAAAATGATCCTTTCCCACATATCATCTAGCCAAGGATGGAAGAAAATCCTAAAACAGATTAATAATCAAAAACACCACACAACATGTGTGTCACCAAATAATGAAATAAAAACAACTATAATTGGAAAAAGTAGAGCGACAATTATAATTTAAGGAACTTGGGTTTCACCCTGAACATGGGTTTCTGACACCCAATCATGACTTATGAACATTTCCCAAGCGTTCCTATTCTCCAATCTATTGTCTATAAATAGTAAGGCATGAAAAGAAACCCATTTGATACCACTTTGTGGTGTCCCGGACCTGAATGCCACTTAATGGGTGCCCCGAGCCCGGTAGCCACATGGCCTCAAACACATCTCCCTGAACTCTAGAGGTATTCGACTAGTAGTGAGAGAATGATGTTTTTCCATGGAAAGACTACGCCCTCATTACCAAAGTCTATCACATTGGATGAATGTAAACATAGGTAAAAATTAGAAGCACTATAAGTAAATAGAAGGCACAACAGAAATGTAGAGACAACAATAATAATAACTGAAACGACTGGAATAAAATTCAAAAAAAGGTGATGATATGTCATGTACTAGAGAACTGGAAAACATGGATACAAGACAACAAGCATAACATGTTCCACAAAATTATAAAGGAATAAAAATTATATCCCATGCATAATGAGTTCCAACTTGGTCCTCTGCTATCAATCTCTATATGAAACAACATGCAATCAAGTATTTGAAGTTGTCTGCTTCCCTTTGTCAGCACTTATGTCCATGTAATATACTTTGGGTACCAAACATCACCCGGGGAGGGAGTGAGATAAATCTCAGGGGGCTGCCACCAATGGTGACTATAACATCCTTCCCAAGTAATGGAAATGTAATAGTGTGAAGGCATGCATATATAAATTCAATCAGTAACTTGTTACTAAATACCCAGGTACTTGATTTATCCCTTAGCTGGTGTTTGAAAATGTAACCAAATCATTTAATTATGTAATTTCCAATTTTATATTGATAGGTCTCATGAGAAATAACCAACACTGACATCATCTCATTATAGTATAAATAGTGATGGTTCTAATATGTAACAAGGAAACCACGATTCATGATATATAATAATGAAGTCCCATGTTAACAACCAAGGTGATGTAGACCTAGAGGGCCTCAAACATAGTAGTACTTGTATCCCGACATGGGGTAATAATGTAATCCAAGGAGCATAATACAAGCAATTTCACAATGAGGCACCTACTAAGTCTATGGTGATCAACCAAGGTAAAATTCGGATAAGAATTGATTGGGCCCAATGGGCTTTAACCATGGAACCTTCTTTTCAATTAGGGATCCAAGGAGTGTATCCAAGGAATCATTTTTTATAATGAAAGGATACTACAGTGTCATACCTAGCATCCAAAAATATAAATGGATCAGGATCTAGGTAGGTTTCAACCTAAGAAATCCACATCCTAGAATCAGAATGGGGTTCTCGAGTGCTCAGGGTATTCTTCGATCAGAATCCAAGGTGAGCTCGAGTCAGGCCATTTTTATTTATGTATAAATTCATGTAATATTTCATTCAATTCAAGATTTTCCTTTCACTAGTGTGATAAGGTCAAGTATTATTCAACCATTTTATCAAGTAATTTTCTTCTAGACATTCCTTTCATTAGTGTGAAAAGGACAAATAACATTCAACCATTTAATCCATTTAAGTCATATTCCATATTCATGGTTTATTCAGATACCTTCAATTATTATGGTAAGGGGTGCTACAAATATATAACCCATTAATCATTCTCATTTTATTATCAATTAAAATCACTTACATTAGGTGTGTCATGTTCTACACAAACATGGTGCTTTTCATTATTAAATCCACAATATAAATCAAGCCAATTGATATAGAAAAGATTACCCAGAGAGTGGTCATGCTATGGAACACCAGAATAGTGGTGCAAACATTTCAACACACTAAACAAAAATTATGGAATAAACATGAACATGGATGTGATGGAGTAATGGTCATAACCACCAACAATTAATCACATATTTTGAAAGAGAATATCCATACTCTTCTAATAAGTATAAGCATGAGATATAATTTTTATTAATGGAACCCGATGAAATTGGTGGGCCCCACATTACTATTCCAAAATCAACGAACATTAGGGATGAGTTATATACCACCACATTAGGGTTGTATGACTCTCCTCCTCTAGTAGTGGCCATATATTTGGCTCAGATTAGAGTAGATGTTATAAAAAGCGAAAAATGCTCATACCCTGATATATTAATTGAGAGTAAATGAGTAGGATAATAGCTCAAGATGACTCATGTACTTTCCAATGTACATCCAACATGATGAAAGAATTCTCGATCAGTTTCTAGATGTAGTATATCTTTTGATTACATGGTTATATCATAAAAATCCCCAAAATGATATAATTAGAGGAAAATCCCACATAAACTCAGATTAGGGAAGAAGATGGGACCTAATTATATAATTAAGGAAAAATTGGAAATTTACCCAAAAAATTAGCATATGAATGATTTTTCCACACAATTTGACAAATGGTGGGAAAAACGTGTTGGGTTTTCTTGGTAAAAGGGCATAATGTACAGTTTGGTCGTACGATATTGTGGAAATTATGAAGAGTGGTTATGTCTTGAAATTTCAATCTGCATGGTTTTCCAAATCATGCACCAACCTTGTGTTAACCATGCAACCTACCCTGTTTTCCCAAAATATGGGTTTTGGGATAAACAATTTCTATGAAAACCCTTGATACCTTTTTCAACCCCTTATGAATCCATATTAGGCCTAAAGTGAAGATTTAGAATTAAAATTAAAGGATCCATACCTGAATGAAAAACCAGGTTCTTACATAACTCATGACATCATTTCAAAATATATGATACACATCACATGATATTTCATTATTTAAATAAAAAAATTCATCGTATATATTATAATATAGAGAGAAATGTGTATAAAATCAGTAAAAAAAGTTAATTATAAATAAAAAATATATTATTGTCCATTAATTTTTCAATCAACATATATAAAAATAAGAACAATTAGAATTAAATAGTTTATATGAGGAATATGTAATGGGGAATGAAATTTGGTTCTCTCCTACTACATTAACCACTAAAGGTTTCTTAGAGCACTATAAAAATGGTCTTTCTGGAAAAGAAATGGAGGAACTAGTAGATTCAAACTATAAATAGAAATATTACGGAATATATTTATAAGGATCATTCAGTAGTGGTGTATGTTTATAATTTTATGTGTTCTCAAAATTATCCAAGAACACTATTTTACCTAAATGACCAATACATATACATTATATAATCATTGATTCATCCATATGTTCATTCAAACATTCATATATTTTGATCCCGAGTCTTTCTAAATTACACTAACATCCTGATTCATCTTCATGATCATTTGTATGATTACCTGACATATTCCAAAATATATGTTTATAAATTATTAATTAATTACCTGAAATTATTAGACAAGGCCCATAAAATGACTCTATACTATATATATACTATGCATATAAATTTTCATTAATGGTTTGGAATCTATGTATTATTAGAAAACCATTAAAATTTCATTGAATTATTATAATCATTATTTTATAATCTTGGGGAAAATTTAATTTTACTATTGATTGAAATATAGTTATATAATATCCCAATATCAAAAGAAACGTGATCTTCAATTCCCAAGTCTCCATTACATATATATGGCTATTATAAAATGACATAGGCTTTGCCTCAGTTTTATTTAGAGATATCCATCTATTGTAAAGATGAATATGGCCTTCTTCCATGTAACAAGTAGTGACATATTATTATCATATATTTTTATTCCAATAATACAATTGATATTTTCCATCATAACTTACAACATGGTATTTTTCATTTACAACTCCCCTCAATATTATCATGTAATATATCGAGCAATATAATCATATTCAGTGATTCTAATTCTAAAAATTAGAAACCTATATCACTTATATTTATCTTTATCCAAACCTCAATCATTTCCATTAATTCCCTTAGGTATTATTCTACAAATTTTCTATGATCACATCTCATATAAAACTGGTAATTGTGATTATTTTTTATAGCTATATATCATAAGAAACAATATTATCCTATCCTATGACATATCTAATCACAATTAGTGGTATAATTGTTTCCATGAAACATTAAAAATTTATATAATATATTATAGGATATAATATTCATAAATTAAATCTCATTAATTTAAACCCATCAATTATAAATGGTAATTCATTTTCATGGATTTTTTTGTCTCTATAATAGCCAATTTCAAAATCAATGGATTATTGTATGCTCTATTTTCATTTGGGTTATGGTGCATCACCTTTGAAAATATATCAAAACACCTCAAACATTTTTTTACAACCAGATTTGGCTTAAAAGATATCATTATACGATTTAAAATGATATTAAATGAATAAATTTTATATATTTCATTGGAATAAATTTCATTTTAATCTCAAACTTTTATAATCACTACATAATATATAGAAAACAAAGTGAGAAATAAGGTTCACTTTAATCAATTTAGTTAGAAAATAAATAATTTTGTAGTTCCAAAATTTATTTGAATTAATCATAAAATAGAAAAATACACATAAGATTATTAAATTTTGATAATTTATAAATATTAACAGATACAAGTGAATAAATTTCACTGAAAAATAGTATAAATTATCCAAAAATATTTATTTATCGATATGATTCATTCATTATATGTAAATAAAGAACTCTTTATTGATCATAATTAAATAAATATTTCATGAAATGATTTTTAATTTAAAGATAATGATAGTTCTTCCTAATAAACAGAATCCTATGGTGTCCCATGTTATAATAAAACCACATTCTATTATATCATATATCATAGCTCACAATATTTAATCAATATGATGAATATTTTAATACTTATCATGTACTGAATCCTCATCTAATTTAAAAAAAATTAATTTTTGTTCGAAATATTATATTTCTTAATAAAGTTTACTCATAAAGAGTTGATAAAATAAAGTTTAAAAATTGAGTAAGTTTATGAAGAAAGGACAAATTTGGTTGTGTTTATTACAAATTGATATAATTTATTGTAATATGACCTAAAAAGATGCTTAAGGTAATATAGACCTTATTTGTAAATTGTTTGTGGATGTTTTCTTAGTATTGAAGGAAATGAAACCATTCCATAATTTAGTATCACAACATCATGGTTTTAAAGCCACAACCATATTTTTTGGGAATTTTGGAGATCCTATTATATGAAATGGGATGAATTGGAAAAATATGAATTCTATAAAGGCCATCGAGAGTAAAAACATCATGGTTTAAAAAAAATATGTAAGATTTTGTAAATCATCGTCACGGTGGACACTATTTTTGGATATGAAATTATTAGAGGATTTGGGATGTCTGAACCATTCATAGAATATATCCTGGTTCAAGATAAAATTATGATTCCTCATGGATCATAAAGAAAATTTTATTGTCTTTATAATGTATAATTTAAGAATAAATAGATGGGTGAGACCACACAAAAATGTTCATCACGGTGAAGAACTCAAAATTATAGAGTTTTTTTATGAAAACAACTAGAAATGGAACTATTTTTGTATTATATAATTTTTTTAATATGCAGTTGGTCATGATGGTTATTATAGAGGTGGGAATTTTGTAGAGTTTTTTCTAAAAGATTCTATAATTGAGGAGGACTAAACCAAAACATATTTTGGAGGAAACCACACTATAGGGATTTTTTGGAATTTATTTTCAAAAAATTTATTGCCTATTGTTTTCTAGTGATATGATTTTCAATGGGCATGGTTTTTTTATTCAAACCTTTATCTAAGATACCATGTTGTAGTTGAAATGAACACATCCTGTTTTGATAAAAATTTTATGATTTCGTGGGTTTAGTTCAAATAAAATTAATATAATGATATTATATTCAGTATTATTATTTATTTTACAATAAGGGATGATTTTAGAGGCTAATGAAAAGTAAATAAGTGTCATATTAAAAGGTGAACTTTTATAAGAAGATATTTTAGAGTTTAAAAGAGGAAGATTAAAAGAAATATTAATATGACTTGTCATATTGAGATATAACTAATCATATATTTTAATAACAGGTTCTATGAATAATATGAATATTATTTAATATTATAAACTTATTAATTAGTTGAAGCTGAAGAGGAACACCCTTATTAGCATGGTGTTTTGAGTATTCATATCATATTCAGTAGTGTATCATATTTTTTCATTAATCAACATTTAATAATTAAGTGGATAGGTTGTAGGTGGGGGGTGAAACTCATAATTAATAGTCAGTTTGTCAAAAAAATTGTAATCATTACATTTCTTTATTTATTTTCTTAGTATATCAACACATGATCAATGTCTTCTCCTTCAATGTAGCCGTTTTAAGTTAACAATGTAAAATTATCATATTATCATAGTTTTGTTTACTATTTATATATTTTGGAGGTTTTATTTGTGATTATGGGTTCAGGTTTTTCAATCCAACATAATTTTAGGATCTATTTTCTAATAAATAAATTTGACAACAAAATTCATAACCCCAGTTAGGGTGTTTTGGGGCATGGGGTTATAATAATTCCCAAACATTTTTTCAGATAAAATATAATTTCATCTAAATTTTTTATGAATATTATTTTTTCTAAAAAAAATATTAATTTAATATTCTTATTTGTAACCATATAGGCCTTTATAAAATTGTTCATGCCTAGTAATTATTAATTAAAAACCATTGGGAAATATTTTCTTATTTTGAAGAATCAATTTTACGAAACCTATAAAGGGTTATATAATGATATCATTCATACACATATATCTCAATATGAACATATTAATCAAATGTATCTCTATACATCATACTCGTATTAATATAATTTTTTTATCATAAAATTGACAAAAGAAACTAAACAAGGATATTTTTTATCTCAGATAGGACTACTCATATATTATCATTTCTCTTGAAACAGTCTATCCAATATTAATGAATATATTACATGTAATTCATCCATGTATATGAAAACATCACATGTTACTAAATTTATCATGTTCACGATTTTTATTAATATCATCCATTTTATTTACTTTGTTTTATACATATCATATAATAGGAAAAAATCATATTCGTTAAGAAAACCCCAACACATGATCAATAAAATAACCGAGTACCCCATGATTAACTCATTATTATGGATGTAATAAGATATATATCAATGTATAAATGTAACCATATAGGGTAACTTCATAACCTCATATAGTGGTCATTTAAATAAAGTACAAACCCCTAATTATTTGAAATATAACGTATATAGAATTCAATGTGACAAACGTTACTAGGACAATGTAGATAGAAAGTTACACTTGTTTCATATGAGTGAACTATGTATCAAAATATGTGTTTTTAATCAGGGTAATCTTAATATTTTATCCCAACCCTTAACTATATAAAATAATAATTGATTAAGGGTAACTCTATGTTTTACAATGTCGGGTTAATTATCATTTCACACTAATAAAGATACCCCATATAAATAAATAATAAAGTAAAAACATCCATTAATAGTAAAACTATAAAACATTTCATAATCTCAAGCTATACATGAAAAAATATATTTTTTATTATGAAAAAATAACATTTAGATCTAATCCCCCACATATGGAAATCATATGGATTTTATAATTCTATCATATTTTTCTCTTGTTAGAGGATTCTGTCATAGGGTCTACATCATTATCTTTTATATCCACCAAAAAAATATTTATATTTCACAAATAATTGATTTCTATAATTAAATATTATTTATGATGGATGTGGGTGGTCCTATCATGAGATCATTGTTATATAACCTTTAAAATAGTTTTAATTTTTTCACGAACAATTATATTGGGCCTAATATGCTTGACATTACCATTAGATTAATAATAAAGTTGTTTATCCAAATAGTTTCCTCTTTAGATTATAAAGAAGAAATATAATATACTTTTATTATGGAATAAATGGTTTTTGGAAGATTAAAGAACTTTAATCTAACGATATTTCCATTGAGATAGAACTCAAATCCATATTTAGATCATGAATCCCTTTTTTCTTCTTAGAGTCTGAAATTAGTTTAACACTTTACAATGATCTCTTCCTTCTCTTCAAATATCAAGAATACATCCTTAGATATTTACAAGTATTTTATAATATTATTTTTTATATTTTTATGACCATCACTATGATTTGGTAGGTGTTTACTAGTTATATTGAAATCGTAAGAGGAAATAGGTAAATTACATAATATGAAATTAATGATTTATCTAATTATTTAAGTATATTGAATCAAATTCATGTGTTTCACTTCTATTTATATAAATGAAAAATTATACCTTTTAATATTCACACTGTGAAATAATTTTACAAAACCTTTCTTATGGTTTTATATATTAAACCAATTTTTCGCAATTCTAATACATGCAATTCAACTCTAACCAAGATACCATATAGATTTATCTCTATAGATATTCTTATCCAGTATATATAACTTCACCCACACCTTTCATTGAGAATAATTTTACCAGATAATACATTATCTACTTCAATAGATGGATATTTTTTCTATTGATAAGTATTCCATTGATATAAAGTACTAGAAATTCAATAATTCTCTCACAAAATCACTATTATAAAACAATATTCATCCCTGTTTTTTATAAACTAAAATATTTTTTTTTATAATTAAAATATATATTTTAATGCTATGATAGTTACTTAATTTTATAATGGATTGGCCAAACTTTCAAACATGTTATACTCCATCATGATCGTGTAATCACTTGATAGGTTGGAATAATTTGGAATTTTTTTTACTGAATTATTATTTTTATTTTATTTACCCCTATCAATAATTGAACCACTATTCTCAGTTAAGAAATATATATATGGAAATAATTACGAGTTCCCTCAATAAATTCACACTTCAACCAAGGAAGTTAAATTCATGATACTTTTATAAGGTTTGAACCCAATGTGGTTATATACTCTTTGTTGTGTTCAAGTCATGTATGAGCCTTATATGTCCACAATATTTTACAAGTGAATAGAACATGTTATCTCCTAAAAATCCTTTACTATCTCATTATATGTTATTTACATTTGATCCCACCAGTTTTATAGTCCCTTAACTAATTCTATACACTAGTTCTAGTTGTATATAAATTTCCATAAAATACATTAATAAATAAGATTTTATTCTTTAATTTTGATTTCACTAAAATATAGTGGAAATATATCATTCTTTAATTAGAGTATTTTACATCCAATGGATATAATACAATAACTAAATGCACATCAGTCTCTTCAACAAACCAAGCTTCTAGACCATACTCTGGATTGATATTGTTGTGCTTACTTGTATTCATTATCTTAAAGACTAATGTTCAATATACAAGAGTCTTGAAATAGGTGATGAATTAATTAGTGGAAACTCTCAGTATCTCTCATAAATCATGTCCTCCTCCCTCAATATAATCTTCTATGATATAATAATTTCGTAGGATATGTCTAAATTCACGTTTATAATTCTTATCATCTTCTTCACATCTTATGCATCTACAATATAGAGATATAGTCTGGAAGGTATTATAATACTTTTTTATTTATTCCTCATTTATACATAGTTTGTTTATTGAAAAATATTATAATATTTTCTATATCTATCCCTCTCTCTTCTATACATTGATTGTTTATCTGAATTGTAGAATAGAATACCCATTACCAATATTCTTTATATTGTTCCTCTTTTATATTCCTAGTATTCCCCCTGAATATTCCATATAAGTTTAATTATTAATTAATTTTGGTCAATAAATATCATTTAAAAGACAATATTATATAATATTTATCTTTTAAACTCATGTAATATTTAGAATCATCACAAAATTATATTTCTCACTTCTTAAAAAAAAGAAAACACTTTATACTCTACATGTTAATGTAAACACGTAAAACATCTCTATTATAGAATAAAGTCCTCTTGTGATTTTATCTTCATATTTCACTACAACATGAGATTATTCTCAAAGCGTGATACCATATCAGTTAACAACAAAAAAACATTCCTTGAATTTCATACATAGATAGATTCAGGACATGTTCTTTTTCTTCATGATTTGGAAATAGTCATCATTATCCTTGTCTTGAATCATTGATTGATCATTAACATGTTATGTTTATACTTTCAGGATAAATATTAGTATGAGATGATTTAATTCTCCTTCAAAATTCTTCATTCTATAAATATCATATATTTTGGCTAAGTCTAGGAAATTTATATATCCTATCTAGTTCTTATAATTCTTCTCAATATTTTTCCTTAGATCTCTGATCAATGAGTATTATATAATAAGTATTTAATCTTATATATATCAAGGATTCAAATCCCATTTTCTTATTTCATCTCATTATATACTTTTAGGTATCATGTAAGGTTCCTACCCGCATAACATTCCACATTATATTTTAGAAAAAGATTTATATATGATTTAAATGAACCTTACATATCTCAGTGTGAGTTTTGAATTTTTCAAATTTGTAATACTTGGGGATATTATGAATTATTTAGTGATCTATAATAACCCATATTTATTGTGAAAATTAAACTTATGCATCAAAACATGTATTTGGTGTTTCAAAATTTTTCGATTCTTCTCTAGATTTCATTTAACATTTGTATTTATAATTCTAATGCATCCATTACTCTAATATATTAATTTGTTTATTAATAAAATTACCCATATTTTTTCTCGTAGCTTTGAATACATTGATATATTTTCCTGTATTTAAATCTGAATTACTCTGGTGTATTCAGAGTTTTCTCATTGATATTTTTACATGTGAATTTTTCTTATTTAAGTTAATTTTTTCTATGCCATGGTTTTATCCATTTTAAACCATTGAATCATAATTCCATAATTATTAAAGAAGGATTATAAATAATTTACATCATTTTATTTAAGAATCAGTCACACTAATATTCTTAGAAACAAGTAAAATGACATTAGAAATTTTCAGCATGTTTTTTAATCACCTAAAATCCAATTACAATGAATTTCTAAATATGATTACCAATATTTGAGAGTCCCCATAAAAACCACCCACCTCCATAATTAACAAATCTAATCAAACTTATTAATTTCAATAACCAATTGATATATTATATATATAATAACATCAATTATTCTTAATAATACATTGATAGATTCTTAATATTTCATTTATCCATACACTTCCTCAATCACATCACCTTAATCACTTGAATAACTAGATTTAAATCTTACACTATATTGTTGTTGATAGATTTTATCACAATTATCATTTCATTTTATCCACCTAATGATCAAATAACAAATCATTTGATGTATTTGGATGTCCATTCCTAGAATAATCAATAATTTCCCATTATAATAGGAATTATATCTAATTACGTTTCTAACATTTGAATGGATATAAAATACATAATGTTAGAAAAATTCTTCCAGGATCTATCCCACTTATACAATCATTGGGATCTTTCTCGATTTCTAGACACATACTAAATTATTGACCTCATAATGGTAGCCATCCTTGGACAAAATAATTACAGTCAACATAACAAATAGGTAACATCAATATACCACTTTATATTTATTTCTAATAGCCTTAAATACTTATAAATCAACACGATGTATTTAGTAATATGCATATACCCTTATTGAAAATAAATGAAAGTTTGAATGTTTGTGGTAAGGTCTTCTTCATCTAATTCTTCTTTAATGACTCCGAAAATTTCATCTGTTCCATTTTTCATGAAAAATAATGTTTTCCATTTAATGAAGTATAATATAATATTTCATTTAGTGATGATAAATAAATTAACAACCTCTAAATTTACATGAGAAATTCTCTATGTAGATAACAAGACTGATTAACACATATATTAAGGCAATCTAAAATCTATTCAATATGTGATACCAATATCAAATATTAATTCCTAGGGGTTTCTAAATATCTTTTATAAATAAAATCCCACATTTTACTTCAAAAAACACATTAGAAACATTCAATTTCAAGAATATATCACCCCTTTCAAGCTATATTATCTCTAGTAATTAAATATTTAGTCCCCATATTAAATAATGGATTTTAATATTTTAATAAATTGATATGAGGATATAATAAAAAAACCTAATAGAAGAAAACTTCGATAACATTCTAAAAATAAAATATTCATATGAAATAATTATCTTCTTTCAACTGCTCATCTCAACTTCCCCTTAATGGATAGACTCTATCATTTTTCATAATATATAGTCTTGTTTTGAAATTATGACCAGTATATCCTTTGCAATTTCACTTGAAATGGTTTATGAAGAATGAATGATTCTAGTTAGAGAACTCCATTATGGAAAACTTTTCATAATATATAATTATCACAACATTATTTTCATTTTCATAATATAAATCACATTCAATTACCTAAACATAAATACATGCATATATATGGGAAAATGTTGGGACTTACTTTTCCATTTAACGATAAAAACAAAAATGAGATTTATACCATTTTATTTGTAGCTCTAGTTTTATGAAAACACTTTATGATTTACCTTTTTCTATTTCTCTATAATTTAATTTCCGAGAATATAATATAATTAGTTTTTTCCTAATATTTCTCATTTGGTGTAATATCCCTTTTCTCCTTAGCTATAATTAAAACTATAGTTCATTATGATTTCTCTATCTTTCTCACTTTCTTCATTTAAGTCAGCCAAATAATCAAATTGAATTTATAAAATTCTCAAAAATCATGAATTTTCCTCAAGACTTTAAGGTTTCTTTTCTACATTCTTTAATTAAATTCTTCTATCCTAGTATAAAAACTATAAATTTTTGAGGAGTGTGCCAATATTGTTTTTATGTTACTCGTATATTCTTAATAATTTATCGATCATGAATCTTTAGAAATCACTCATGAAATTAAAATTCTTATTCATAAATTTATTTCACCAAGGAAATAATATTATTCTATGCATGGAATGATTATCTTATTATATCCTTATTTCCATATTTTTTATTCTACATCATGGGTTTCATACTTTTATCAATGATATGAAATTTTCTATGATAGTAGAATAAAATGTTCTTTATTACTTTTAAATCCTTTTGAACAATATTCATTGATGTGGTTTTCTTAAAATTTTACTTCTTATTACATCCTATTTTAGACTCATAATTTTTTAGTTTTTCTTCATATCTTTTTTTGATATTATTTTCACATAAATATAGTAATTTTGTTGGTTGATTTTTACTAGATCTCATCATCATAAGGAACACATGTGTTTCAATTTCCATTGATGATATCCATGATCTTAAATCCATTATTAAATGATAAATCCATCCTCTTATGTCTATAATGAAATATTATAGATGAATTATTCTTGTATCAATATCTAATTCTCCTTGGACTTTTATATTATTTAATAATAAAAATATTATTCCTAAATTCAATATCATTGTGTCTTAAACTCTAAGAATACCACCAATGGAAAATAAGTATTCTTCTCATACATTCTCTTTCCATCATGGTAGCTTGTAAACATTGAATGTTTAGGTATAAAATATAATTTTTTGAAATATACTCAGCAATATTCCTTTCTAAGAAATTCTTACATCCACCCTCGATATAGTGGTTGATTTATTGGAAATGTTTTCACCTACGTTTCACTATAATTTTGTTTAAAACCAATATTACCCACTAGTATATTTATTTTTGGAAAATGGTTTACCATTTCCTTAGAGATTGTTTTTATTTTATCAAGAGATGATTTCAAGATCCATTTTACACTAAATTGAGTCATTTTAGAGACAAGAATCTTATTAAAAACATACATATAAGAATATCTCTTTTTTAGGAAGTTTATGTAAAACCTATTATTGATTCATAGATTTAAAATTAAATTAAAGAACCTTAATGTTTAGGGTGTATTCCCCATTCCCAAATGATCTAAAATTGGTTTTCCCTTTATATACGTATCTTCAAAAACTAATCCTTATGATTTCTACTACCATTTTATTAATAATTTTCACTTTGTTTTATTTTTTTAAATTTTAATTCCAATTGTAAACTCTTAAAAGAAAGAGTAAATATATTGATTTATTATAAATTATGGATATATTATAAATAATATTTTCTTATCTCAACTTTATCATAAATTTATTTTAACATGTTTTCTTCAGACATACTGAATTTTTAATTTTAGAACAATAAAAACTATTCCATTGATTCCATATCATTGATGAGATTCATTAATATCTGTAACTTCTCAATAATTTACTTATCTATATCCTATGGTTCAATTTATATCTATTATTTTTCATACTAAATATCATTTAAATAATCCAATATATATATATATATACCCTTAACAAGGACCATATTTGATGAAATCATTAAATTTAGAATAAAAATTATTAAGTGATTTGAAAAAAATATACTATTAAAATTTTGAAAATAATTCTTCTATATAATTATTGAAATTATATTTAAGAGATTAAAAACCACAATGATTAACTTCAAGTGTTATTGAATCCACTTTCCCCTTTAAATCCTTTCTCAACATCATAAACTTTTTATTTTTAAGGGTTTTAAGGTTTTGGCTAACACCTCTAAGAAATGAATAAAACTATAATATTAGTGTGAGGAAACTCTGAATAATCAATTCTAGACTTCCTATATATCAATAAAAACTAATATGAAATTTAATTATATCAAATCAATGGAAACCTATATTATCTCTAATAACACTTGTTATTCCCATGTATGATTGTTCTATCACCTAAGGGGGGGGGGATTTTGGTGACATTTTTATCAAATTATTTTTCATTTTTAATTATTCCTATCAATATACGAGACTATGTAATTTACTAAGAAATGATAATAACATTGTAAATTATAAACTCTATATTTTAGACAACCACTTATTTATGAGTTCAATGACTCTTATATAACTCAATGAGAGTTTGTATTTATTTTTTCATATTTTCCCTTAGATATTATAATGTATACTCTAGTGAAATGCGATTACAAATTCACATTGAGAAAACTAATCTTATGTATCATAATATACCTGGGTTTGTTGAATTTTTCTCAGTTATTCTAATGAGTTACTTTTATATATACAATCAATTTGAAAATTATTATGTTATTATCATAAATTACCTTTGTATATTGAGAATATTAATCTTAATTATTCAAAGAACATCCAATACATTAAAATATTTTAATGTCTAAAAATATTAATTTATATTATAATTTATGAGTATCCTAAAATACATATTTATAACTGATGAAGAATTATTGGATTTAATTTTTTTTCATTTAATCCTTTTTCAATTTTACACACTTGAATCAGAATTATAGAATTCTTCCTATAATATCATAAAAGCTTGAAACAATTTTTTGGAATATCTATTCAATCCAATATACAAAAGTGCAACTCAGATAAATTTTCAATTACTTAGAATTTTACCAAATCTCTTTCACCCCATTTCCATGGCATTTTTATATGATTACTAAGTATTGAGAATACCTATAATGACCAAATAATTTAAATATAAATGCTTCAAATCATATTTCATCATTTAATCACCCAAAAGATATCTTTTAAATATTACAATAACCATTATTCATGATAATCCATTGATGTATTTTCAATAATATATTCGACCATGTAGTCATTTAATAAAATATACTTAATAATATAAATAGATAGCTTCTAGACGTCAATAAACCTATTATAGATAGTGATTCTCATAGGATTTGACACACGTTATTCAGTTAAATATCATATTATAAATCATTAATTATATATACAACATCCTTATAAACAGAATAAATTATTTCCCATTGTCAAGGGAAACATCTAAAATTCCTTGGAAATATATAAATAGATCTACATGATGTAATGGATGGTGATTACTCCTAAAATATATCCCACTTCTTCATTCATGGGTCTCTTCCTCCATTATTACACATAGATAGATAGATTATTATCATAACGGAAGCCTCACTTATTGAAAACAAATACAATTACCATATTCCACTAGTAACTAAAAAACATAGTGGTATTATTTAGATTTGAAAAAAACTTTTTATTATATTATTTTTAAATTCTAAAATATATTCCCATAAAAAATTTAGTTCTTATATCCATACGACGGTTCTCATAATAAGGATAAGTTATTATAGAAAGGAAAATAACAATGTAATTTATCCTAAATAATGTTTATGTTGTCTCTATTTATCATATAATAATAATATTATTATAATCAATTACCACTAAGGGAGATTTATATGGTAAAAATACGTAATCTATGCTAGTTTTCATTCAATAAACACACTTAAAACCTATGGATTTTACCATTTTAAGTGGTTATACTATGTTTAAAATGATATTACAATATATGGAGTTAATTTCATATTTTATGGGCTTTAAGCATTTCATGGAATCATAAATCTCAATAATTTTTTCATAGTTGGTGGGTTCATTTTGGGTAAATTCAACCCCATTATAATTTTCTATAAGAAATCCATATCACATGAGATCCTATAAAATCATACTAGACCTATTATTTTATTATGAAATTTTATGTAGTCCAGTTTCCATAAATACCTATGTAACAATCTCATATTATATATGATAAACAATACATTTTTTAAATCTTTAATGTTACTACGATCAATTTTCTTCCCATTGAATCTTCATGTAATATATTATTTTTCAAGATATATTATACTTTTATCAACCAATACATTATAATAAGTGGTATGATATATATCATGCCCACTTATTTTATTTTGGATTCCAAATAAATATGATCCTTTTCTAATTTAGAGCAATGTTTTTAAGAAATAATACGCAACACATAAGCATTACACACCTAAATCCAAAAAAAGACTCTTTGTGTTGTTTTTCAGTCCCAATCTCATATGGTGTATTTTAAACTTCTTTCAGGAGGGTGATTTTATGTTGTAAAACACATATTTTAATATTATAATAGTAGAAAGGTTTTCGAATATCATATTGGAGTATCATAAATAAAATCATGTCTAATAAAATATAATTACCCTTTTAACAAAAACTATTTCATCATTTTATAAATAAGGTAGTGAGTTATGATACTTTTTAATAATATATCAAACGATAAATAGACTACTGACTGCTATATTCCCCATCTTGATCTAATTATATTATCATAACAAATTTAAAATGTTCATTATGTAATAAAATTTTGATCACCATGAATAGATTATTGTTTTTTTAAATATTTTTATATGAAATAGATACCACCACCAAATAATATTACTAGGTATGGTTATAAAGTAATTATAACCACTGATTTATTATATATATATTTTCCCACTTACATAACTTTGTATTAAGTCCAATAGCTGACTAACTACTTAATATTTTATAATAAATTGTTATGTGTAAAGTTTTTATAATAAATATTATTCACTTGTATCAGGTGATGTCTAATCAATTGATTCTAGTGATATGTCTTTATAGAGTATTTGGATCTATTTCATTTTTTTCTGTCCAATGCAAAAAATCCAAAATGTAAGTGATGTTTAAGTACCCTTTTTGGCCTTCTTATTTTTAATTGTATAAACCATGTTTTCTATATCAAAAATTTATATTACATTAACCATATTTCATATTCTATAAAAAAATTCAGTAATTTATATATATTAATTTATTTTTTAATTAATTAATTGAAATGAATTTTCATCTAAGAAAATAAATTGAAATTTAATTTATAGTTATGGAAAGAATATATTATAATCTAGAAAAATTCCACTAGGTAGATATATATTATACATTCCTATCTCTAATATAGTAATCCTTAATCTATTTATAAAATATTATGAAACTTCTCCTTTAATAAATTCCCTTTATTTTTTAGTTTATTCATATCAATGGAAATATGTTGTGAATAATAAATATCCAATACTTATGATTTGGAACTGTAAAAAATGATATTTAAAACATCTATTTATTTATTCCCAAAAATCTATTTTTATTTAAATCCATATTAAAACAATTCGTAACTTTTTACATGGGAAAAATTATAAGAGGATGTGTAATCCATTATTAGTATTTCACAATAATTACAAGATAAATAAAAATTGATACCCTACTAAATATTCATTTTCATTGAAAAGGTAAAAAATGATAAAATTTTATTAAAATAAATCTTAAAAAATCCTAGTATCCTTCTCTAATTTCTTATTCCTCTTGAAAATATAATTTAAACATTACCCATTATACTACACATGATACTTATCTTCTTCCATATATTTTCATATTTTTTTATATAAAAATGAAAAGTAAGTGAGTTGAGAATCTATCACTCAACTTATGTTACATTAAGAAAATACATGTATCATAAGTTATCTACTGAAAGATCCTTTCTTATATAAAATGTAATCACATATGACTTCTTATTATCATCATCTAAGACAACATCAATATATGAGGCAATACTCAAGTAGGGTTTAGATTCTTTCAAAACTGCAAGTATATTAGTGTTTTATGTTACCAATACTCAAATTTGAAATAGATCATGAATGAGAGAATATAGGGAAGTGGAAATAATGCTACTATAATACTAATCCAAAGTGATCCCTTATGAGTTTTTAACTTTAACACCATTACACCAACATGATCCATAACCAATTTTATCTTGAAATTTTATTTACTCTTCGTATAATAATAATAATTATTCCATTTTTACCCATGTTAAACCTTCTTGAATGATTTTACATTATTTAAATATCATTAAAAACATCCTAAAAAACTAAAAAATATATTAAAAATATTTTTTCTTTGGAGTAGTTATTACACTATCATTATTATAATTATCCAAATTCAAACCTACCACACTAATATGTTCAATATCAATACACAATATTTCCAAAATAATTGAGACCAATGGATTGGGATAATGAAGAGAAGATGTATTATGGAATTCATACAGATATTGAAATTCCACATCTTCAATAACACTCCATCGAATTAGGAGTCCAATCCCCCATCATTATCCAGATTATATTCCTTTATCATGTTATGTCTTCATAACACCTACACAACTATGCCCAATCCTTTATATTTTCATGATCAGAAGTTGGTAAACTCATCACCAATTTCTTTCCCCTTGGGATATTTTGACCTATATCCTATCATGATTGGGTGAAAAGTTTTATATTTATTGGACACTATTTTTCTATTAATATCTTAATTTTTAAATTTAACAAAATCTACATATTTGAAAAATTGAGAACGAAAGGGAGTAAATCGTAAAGCAGAAATCCACCCCAAATAACTGAATGAAGATAATTACCTTTATTAAAGAAATTTTAATAGAAAATCATCTATAATTCTAAGGAAAAATACTTCTTACACATACATTCTACCTTAACATCACTATAAATAACCCATGGAGGTGGTTTTGATATATCTGTTTCAATGAATAATATTTCATTAATTGAATGATTCATATTATATATTCATTGATGAAATAACAGAATTGAATAAGAAAATTTTCATAGAGATGATGGATCATAAGACTTTTAAATTGCTGGGGTAGATCATGTAGATGGATCCATAAAATAGTATTGGATGGGTTTCTATTCATGTAAAAATAAAATGACTGGTGATGGTGGATAAATAAAAAAGAACTAAAATATATATTTTACCGATATTAAATAATCACTAAGTATTATTCATTATTTATGAAAATTATAAGTTAGAATGATTTTATAATAAAAATTATTATTTTTTATTTTAGGCTCAAAAATTTGTTACAATTCTTATTAAGGGAACCCCCCATCGATCTGAGATTAATGAAACACACCACCATTTTATAATAAATAATGATAAATATCATTTCAATTCCAATGTAGAAATATAAATTGTTGGCTGACATAATAAAAAACTAGGTATCTTTAGTAAAACATAAATTTCTGGGGAATCCATTTAAAATCAATTTTAATATATTAATAGTATCAAAATCATTCAATATAATGAAGAAAATTAGTGAGTGATGAAGACAAGTATGTATCCACCCTCATTATCGAAGGATGGATCCTAATCCCCACCATATTTGTTTATGTTACACCCTTAGATGATGAAGGAGTACTTACATTTCAGAGAGATATTGATGAATCCCAGGATGGTTAACAGGATTTTATGGATTTGGAATTAAATTAATAATTCTTGGGATCCTAAAGTGTATATATATTATTTATTTATATCATACTCATAGATAGATTAGATCCTCTTTGTATTTAAGTGAATATTAAATGGAATGAAATTATTCTTAGTTGAATTACATTTATATTTGTTCTGAGGGTAAAAAGTAAAGGAAACACACACCCACCTAAAGTTATATCAAGGATCAGACCTCATCCCTTCCCCAAGTATATTACCATGAATAAAATATCCCTTTATAAATATTTTGTAACATCTAAGACCCAGTTCACTCATAGGTGAACTGAACATGGTTAGCCATGTGACCTCAAGCATGCCTTCCCATGTGATATAGGCCAGCGATAAGAAGAGAGGGTCTAAGGTGGTACAGTGAAGAGACTATATCTTCATTATCAACATATAGAATAGGTGTAATAAATTAAAAATAAATAAATAATAATAAATTGAAACTAGAATATAGGAAGTAAAATATCTAGATGATAATAATAAAAATGAAAAAAAAAGTAATAATGAGTACTATATACAAAATTATGTAATTCCATGTCTCAACAAAACCATGGTTGAAATAAATCATACATAATGGTATTAATAAATGACAAAAATACAAAAAGTGTATCTTCAATAGAATAATGAAAAATGGTCGGTCTAGTAATCCCAAACCCCCATGCTTTAATCAATTAATAATCCATGACCGGGTAGTTTCACTTTTCCCTTCCAATATCTATGAAATCTGTTTAGGTACCAGGGGTGGCACAAATAAGGTGTGAAATATACTTAGTAGGTCACCACCAATGGTGTACACAATAAATCCATCATATTCATATAAACTGTCACTATGTGCTAGTGTAATAGGATAATAAATAAAGTGAATAACAAATATGACATTCCATGATAAAAACCTATAATAATAGTAGGATATAAATTGTGGGAATATATATATATATATATATATATATTTAAATTTCAAGAAATATTTAACTACAACTTTGAAATATTCCACATGAGAAAATAGTATTAGAAATACGTGGTCTAGGTCCCAAGGAAGATAATCAGGGTGACCAGATTGAGACCACAGGTCTCTTCCGCTGTTAAGATCAAAATTATATCAGATTTATATAGTCTAGTTCCAAAGGAAAGGATAGGAGAAACCTATATCCAGATATATGAATGTATATATAAGTCGTAGGTTCCATACCTCAATCTCTTGAATAGGTTTCTATACTGTAAGTAATCACTCCCAGGGGTTGTAAGTACCATGCCTCAATCCCCTAGTCGGTTCCATACTGTCATGAAATAAGATCCATATCCCTATATGATGTCATTTACATACCTAGATGTTCAACATCATGAATGCAATATAAAAATTACAAGGGCTATGTTTGTTTCCAGACCCAATTACAGTTATCAATTCAATAAGGTGGAATATATAAAATTTTCCATTTGATTCTATATTTGATTTTTCAAAAAATTTCAACGTTTTAATAACATTTAATATTATCGAAAATGAGTAAGGTCCATAACCAACTATCAAATTTAATATTAAAAAGGATCCCACTAAAATATTGAAATCTTACACACCCAAAGGGGTGGTTCTATCAAAGGGAATATTAAAGAACCCACCACATTGGTGGTTTGTGTTGAGGTTGAAAACCACCCACCATGTAAAGGTTATAAAAGGAAATTAAATTAAGGTTAAAACTATTTAGTTAATATGTCTAATTAATTTATGTGTAACATTTGGAATGTATGGCATGCATCACAATGATAATAATTAAATAGACAATAAAACCATAAGTAAAAGGTATATTCCACCAACCTTATGCACATGGTAGATCACTAGTCTTGTATTATCCATTGGATAATCCTAAAATATAATAAATTGGCAAAATATATAAATGACTAAAAAATAGTTCCTATTATCTTTAACCAAAATAATTCTAAAGAAGGATGGATCAACAAAGGATGGAAGACAACCGATTAAAGCTCTTACCAATGAAGATCTAACATGAAATAGAGGTTGGATAAAGAAGTTACTTTAAATCCTATCTTAGTCATGGAGGATAGATTAAATAGTGAGGATAGGGTTGTGTTCACAGAGGATGAAAGAAATAGAGGTGGGTGAAACCTTAAAGAAAAGTAGGGAAAATGGTCTTTTCACCCAAATTCTAAAGGGCGTTTGGTTTTGAAACATGTGTAACGATCGAAACTGTTATAAATAAAATTACATTATCATTTAATGTTTTATTATATAATATGGTTATAGAAGACACATGAACTTATTATATTTTATTATATCCAATTGGATTCAAATGACCGTTAATAATATTTATTATTGATATATATCCATTAAACAGGGATCCAATGATTAGTATAAATATAGGAATTTACAAAACCAATTGACACATACAAAGGATGTAATGGCCTCAAATAGTAGAATATTTTCTTATGAAGCCCATTTGTCAGATCTTCTAAGGGAGATAAAATCTAAAGGCTATTCCCTTGATTAAATCCAAGCCAAGGTCCAACAACTTAAGAATGAGAGAAACCTTTTATAGGAGAAGCTCAAGATCATCGATTTCATGGCCCAAACCATATTTAACGAATAACCCCATGAATGTATCACCGTTGCGAACCTTAATATTTGGGTTTCTTCTTGTTTATTAAATGGATATGTATCAAAACCCTATATAATTTACCATGTACATTATTATTTTGAGAATAATATTTTCTTTTATTTTGATACTATAAAATACGAATATTGTTTTTCAGTATTATTCAATTAAATTAAGGAATTAATTTTGATGAATCAATTTTTTTTAAAAAATTATTTTAATTAAATAATATTAATTAATTAGGTTTATTAATTATAAATGATCATACACTTTTTATGGAGTCAAATGTAATGTTTTATTAGGCATCAAAATCTATTATTCCCAAAAACCCATCATTTTCAATAAATGTCAGTTATTATTCTTAAAAGTTAAAATTCACATATTTAGAAAATTATTTAGTTAAAATGAATATTATTTTTTGAATTATTATCTCAAAATTATCCAATGGTGAATTTTTTATAATTTTTCGAGACAATGGAACTTTCTGGTAAAAAATAAATACCATATAAATATACATTGTGTTTATGTTTTCAAAATGACAAAAATATGATGTAATAAATACTATAATGGGGCCAAATATACGTTTTTACCTTAAAATAATGTTATTTAATGTTTTTTATTGTTAATTTTAATATTTCTTTATGAATCCTCTAAAATATATAATATGTTTTATGATTTAAATTCATTTCATTAAAAGAGTGACTCACCTCCACATTAGTAAGTGAAATATTTTAATATTCTTGTACCTTTTCCTAATAAAATAATTGAATCCTCATTAATTTATAAAAATCCATGGGGAAAACCCATTTTATGGTTTGTAGTTTTGAATATTTTATTATATAGAGTCCAAAACCTATGTTTGGGAAATAATAATGAAATCCCCTATCATTTCCTAAATAAACATACCTAATATAAAAATTATCTTCACTAAAAATAATTATAAAATGTCCTTACTCTACCACACTCTCTCTTGAATCCTCCCAAGCTACCCGAAGCTCTGAATAATCTTCTTTTCAAGCTTTTGGAGCCACACACTCAAGTATGGGTTCTTTAATTAATCATATTTATCAAAGTCTTTTTATCTTGTTATGAAATTATATTTTTCATTTAATAATGATTGGATATGATTTTTAAAATCCACCATAATTACCTTATTTTATATAAATGACTAGGTACCCATTTATCTCTCCTTAATCCCTCCCATATAAACCTGTTACTATGTTGAAATTTCATAAGCATCCCTCCCTTTTCTTTTTTAATATTATTTATTATTTTATGCCTTATTTTTCAATTTATAACTATGTGGAAATTTACTTCAATGTCCCTATTACTACCCACTTCATTTCCAAATGATGATTGACCTATTTATGTCTCATCAACTAATTTTATGATCTTTTAATTGATGTCGTTATACTACTAAATGTTTCCATGATTTTCCATACCAAACCAATTGTGTAGTGAATACCATACCCATTCTCATCTAGGGGTTTAATTTTTATGAACATATAACTTTTTATTGGGTACTAACATGTATTTACTCCACACTCCTTGATTATGGTATAAATTATGATGATTAATGAATGCATGTTTACTAATCTATTTGGAACACTTGATCATGATAATGAAATGAAAGAGATGGATACACCCAGAATTATATTGAACTCTAATGCATTGGGTAATGTTTAGTATAATGATTCATCCTATTTGAAAATAGTTATACCTAAAAAAATTATAGTAATTTATGAACCATTAAGTCATGGAGGTTTAACCTTGACAAATGTTTATAATGTAGTGTTTTTGGTTTCTTCTACACTTCCATGTTATGATTATCATGCTATATTATGCCTTATTATTCATGTTCCTATATGCCTCATTGATTTTCCTTTTCTAACATGTTTTATTAACTTCATGTTATTAAATTTATATTCCCTTACCAGATTTTTGGCTCACTCATTTCTTATCTATTTACCTAGTTATTCTAATGCAGATTTAAGCACAAGCATGTTAAAGAAGACTTCAATAAAGATGCTGTAATTCATTTTTAAAGTTGTAATGAAGTGTACCTGATTCCAAAAAATAGAATAATTCTGGAACATTAGGGTTTTATTACGTTTAATATTATGTAATTAAATCATGAATTAATGTTTCATAAATATAAGGGTTTTAATAGTTTATATCAGAAGAAATGTTTAGTTATATGTGGGATTAGGATTAAAAAAATCATGAGAAAGCCTTATGGATAAAACTGAGTACAAGAAAACATACCTATGTTTTGGTTTTATATATTAATTGGTTTATCATGAAAATACATCCTTTCTGGATACTAAAAGTGGACATGGTTCGGGAATAGATGTAAATAGGAGTAATAACTTCAATGAGGTCTTCTGGGCTTGACTCGGGGTAACCTATTTCACAACAGTGGGACTTGCTGTGCAATTGGTTGGACACTCCAAGGGGATATGATTTGGTAATTCATAACTCATTCTAAATAAATTTTAAGGGATTAAAATAAATTCCCATAAGAGTATATGCTTGGAAATGTATCATGGAGAACAATAATTGAATCCTAGGAATCCATAAGTTATGGAAATACATGTAAGTTATATGTTAACCATTTAATGTCAATTAATTCTCAATTTATGTGTCTATAAGTTAAATATAAACATCATTAATTTTACTTTTATTCTATCCGATGGATGGATATAGGATGAATCAGGTAATAAATCAATGTGAGGAGTAATTTGATGACTACCCCAATGACATTCCCCACATAATGGGAGTAGGAATCACACACTTCCTGATAGAAATATCTCAGTTGACTAAGGTTCTGAATAGAAACCGAGATTAGGAGGGGCATCCAAAACCCAATAATAGAGAACAAGCCATAATTGAGAGCTTCATTTTTCAAAGGCCTCCTACTTTTAATGGGTCATATGACCCCTTAATTGTTGAATAGTTGATCAAATCCATTGAAAAATAATTCTACATGCTTCAATTTTATGAAAAAGAGATGGTTTTGTTGGATGTTTATCATATAGAAGGTGAAGATGATCAATGGTGGACATTGATAAAAAATATGAATCATGAGTAAGATATCAAGGCAATATAGTAGAAGGATTTTTTTAAAATGGTTTTTGATAAATATTTTCCTCAAAATATCATTCTAAAAATATAAATGGATTTCCTTTTCGTTAATAAAAAGGAAAACTTCACAAGGCATTAAAGATACGACTTCAGATTTTTAAATATATCAGAGTGCATGAATAACTACTTCTTTGGTGGAATGAAACCTAGCCCACGGAAAGCCTTGGAGACCTGTGACATTGATAATTATGAGGAGATTATCTGATGTTCCATCAAAGGTGATATGTTGATAAATGAATCGTAGGTATATGCCAAGAATAATAAGTGTAATATAGAGATCAATACAAGTGGTCCGATAGAGATATCTAACACTAAAATGAAATTCCAATATCCCACGTAACAAAGGTGCGGAAACAATAATCCTAAGATATTTCTAAAGGGGATTTGGAAATCATTTAGTTATTGGAAGGAGGCTCACCTAGCTAGTGAATATCGACTGGAGAAACCTGACACTATAATATAGGAAAGGAATACTCCAGTCAACCCTCAATGTATTGTTTATTTCTACCATAGCATGGAATAAAGGAATTTTTGAAACCAATGCACTAATCTAATGGATTTTAGAGACAACCAACAACTTCCAAGATGATAAGTGAGATATTTTTCCATCACTACCACTAATATGAATCCTCACAATGAAGTGGAGACATGTATGCTAGTTATTACTTCAAGAATAGAGAATGTACCTCTTGATTTAGGTTCTACACATTCCCTCATATCATGAATTTTTAGTAGAACTATCCAAACACCACCACAAAGCATTGAAGTAGAGTTATAAGTTAAAATAGAAAATGGGGAAATTAGTGCTTTCCAAGAATATAAATCCTTCCCTGTCAAATTTTGTGGGCATAACTTCTCGAAGAACCATTTAATACAACCATTGGTAGATTATGATTCAATTCTGGGTATGGATTGGATTTTCCCTATATAGATCCAACAAAAAATTTCATGAGATGGAAATAAATATTTGTATTGCATATCGACCCCTGATTCAGTAAAATTTAAAGGAGAAGGATGAATCTTTTTTATTACCATCATCTCAATCATGGTTATTTTTACCCTTTGAGAAAGTGCATCTAGATCAAACGATTGAGTCTATGGAAAGAATCATCCTTGAATACATGCCCATTATGAGGGAATATAATGATATGTTTCACGAGGAATTTCCTGGTCTTCCTTTTAGTTTAGATGTTGAATTTTCAACTGAGCTTATACATGGGGTGTTACCATTATCTAAGACTCCATATCAAATGGATGTTGTGGAACTTAAGGATCTAAAGAAATTACTATAGGAGAATATAGATAGTAGAATCATATTCCAAAGTTCTTCACCATGGGGTTAACCTTTACCCTTCATCAAGAAGAAGGATGGGTCAATGTTCATTTGCATTGATTATCTTGAGCTCAACAAGATCATGATGAAGAACAAGTATCCTTTTCCTTAGATTGATGACTTATTCTATCATCTACATAGAGAACAATACTTCTCCAAGGAGGATATGTGTTTGGGATATTACCAAGTTAGGGTGAAGAAGGAGGATATCCCCAAGACCACTTTTTGTATAGGCTACATGCATTATGAGTTCATAGTGATACCTTTCGAAGTCACTAATGCTCTAAAAATTATAATGGACTTGATGAATAGATTATTTAGAGAATACATCAAAAAAATGGTAGTATTTATAGATGATATTATAATATACTCGAAATGAAAGGAGGAGAATGTGGAGTATTTTAGTACTATCCTAAAATCCTTGAAAAAGTAAAATATTTATCCCAGTACAAAAATTGTGAGTTCTTGTTGAAGGAAGTCTGCTTCTTGGGGAATATCATCATATATAATGGAATATTTGTAGACCCTTAATAAATATATAAAATTTATGAATGGATGGGGAAAAAATCTATGAAAAATTTATATAGTTTCCTTGGGTTAGATGGGTATTATCTCTTATTAGTGAGAAATTTCTCATGATTCTCAACCCCTCTTACAAAGCTAACTCAGAAGGGTGTAAAGTTTGAGAAAATTTATGAATGTGAAGAGGGATTCAAGTAGTTGTAAAGGAGGCATATAAATACATTGGTGCTAAAACTACCCATAAAATGAGATATTTTTATAGTATTTACATATTCTTTAAATAGTGGAATGGGCTACGTGTTGATGAAAAATGACATAGTCAATGCCTATGCTTCAAGGAAGATGAATTTCCATGACCAAAACTACCCCAACACATGATCTGGAGTTGCTTGCAGTGATTTTCAATTTAAAAATTTGGCGGTATTATCTATTTGAAGAGATGTGTTAAATTTATATGGATCACAAATGTCTCAAGTATATATTCCCATAGATAGATCTGAATATACACCAACAAAGATGGTTAGATATGATCAATGACTCTGACTGCTCAATCCAGTACCATCCTCATAAAGTGAATAAAGGGGTAGATTCTCTAGGCATAGAAGATATAAAAATTAATTAATTGATGAGAACATAGAGGGATCATCTCTTATTATATTTAAAAAGTAATAAAATTGGAATCATAAAGTAAGGAACATCATCAATAATTTCAAAAATTATTTTTCAACTTTCTCTTATGGAGAGGTTAATGGATGCTAAAAAAGTTGATGTGGGAATTCAGAAGAAAGTGGAAGCTATAAGTAAAGTGAAATCTTTATAGTTCAAGGTTAATAATTAAGGTGTTATGAGATTTGGGTCAAGACTATGTGTACCATCAATTTATAAGTTAAATCAGGATATGTTGGATGATTCACACAACTCAACCTTCTCCATCCTCCAAGGAAGCACAAATAAGTATCGAGATATCCAAGAACACTATTGGTGGGAAAATTTTAAGAGTGAGATCCTAGAACATACATTGTGATATCCTATTTGTCAGTAAATGAAAGAAGAAAGGAAAAAATATAAGGGGATGATGCAACCATTACCCATACCTATCAGGAAATGAGATAACATCAACATGTAAATTTCCACAGATCTTCCAAGTAAATAAAGTGGGAATAATGCTACATAGGTTGTGGTGGATTATCTTATAAATATTTCACACTTCATTGCGATACGAGAGGAATTATCATTGGATCTACTTGCACAAATATGAATCTAGTAAGTGGTTAGGATGAATGGAGTACCACTATCGATTTTATCCAATCATGATCAAGATTCAGCTCTATGATCTAGAAGAGTCTCCAGCATACTCTGAATAATATGTTGAACATCATTATGGAAAATCACCCTTAAAATGATGCCCAATCTGAGCGGACTATCTATACAGTTGAGGAAATTCTTAGAGCATAATCAATGGACATAAAATGATGATGAGATCAACATTTTCGTCTAGCTGAGTTCAATTTCAAATATTGTTTCCACTCACATATCCAAATGGATATCTATGAATCCATTTATAAGAAGAGCTGTAGGATACTGCTACGCTATGATGAAATTGGGAGAAGAAATATATTAGGTCCAAAAATTGTTGTAGATATGGTGGGAAACATTAAGACCATTCAACAACACATCAAGGCTGCTTACAGTAATAAAAGAGCTATACTTACAATCATTGACAAGGATTATAGTTTGATGTTAGAGACGTGGTATTCTACCGAATGTCTCTATGGAAGAGTGGAATGAGATTTGGGAAGAAGGGAAATCATAGTACAAGATATATCTGCCCCTTTCAAATTCTTGATCTTATTAGAGTGGTGGACTATTGACCTCCACTCCCACCTAACCAATCTCATGTTCATGATTTATTCCACGTATCACTCTTGAGGAAGTACATACCTGGCCCCTCATGTTTATCATATCTATAGGTTGTACCATTGGAGAATGATCCTTCCCATAGCGAGAATCCAGTGATGATCTTAGATTGTAGAAAAAAAATATCTACAAAATAAGAAAATTCACCGTGTCAAGGTTCCCTAGAGAAACCCCATGTTTTAAAAATAAACCTGGTAACCAGAGGAAGTGATGAGACAAAATTAACCTCAAATGCTTAAAGGGGTGAAATAGAAATTTTATGGGTGTAGTTTCTCAAGTGGGGAAGATTGTATCCACCCAAACTGTTATAAATTAAATTCCATTATGATTTATTGTTTATTATGTGATATGATTGTAGGAAACACATGATGTTATTTTGTTTTATTATATCTAATTTGATTGAAAATATGTTTAAGAATCTTTACCATTGATATATATACATTAAACAGTGGTCACATAATTGGTATAAATATTGAGATTTAACAAATAGAATTTACATAGAAAAAGGATATGATGGAATCAACCAGTAGAATTGTGACCTTTGAAGCACATTTATTGGAGCTTATGAGGGATATATCATTGTGAGGCTTTGACCTCTATGAAGACCAAGTTAATGTCGAATAACATAAGCATGATTAAAAATTTTCATGGAAGAAGTTCAAGTTCTTCGAGATCACCGCCCAAAACATGTTTTCCAAATGAACCCATGAAATTTTCACCCTCTCAGACCTTAATCTTAGGGCACACACTTTTATATTAAAAGAATATATATCAAGAAACTTGAAAATTTATTATGTACATTATTTTTTAGAGAATAATGAATATATATATTTTTTGATTCTATAAAACTCAAATTGTAATTTTTGGTATTATTCAATTCAGTTAATGATTTCATTTGGATGAATAAATTTATTTTTGAAATAAATAATATTTTAATTAAATACTATTATTAAATTATTTTTATTAAATATAAATGATCATACACTATTTATCAAGTTAAATGTAATGTTTTATTACGGATCCAAAACTGTTATTTCTAAAAACCCATCATTTTCAACAAATGTCTTTTATTATTGTTAAAAGTAAAAATTCAAATATTTAGAAAATTATTTAGATAAAATGAATATTAATTTTTTAATCAAAATGTAGAAATAATACATAGTTTTTCATAATATTTCATATATCATCGTATTTTTGGTAAAAAATTAATTACCGTATAAATATATGGTGTATTTAATGATATAATAATGACCCAAAAATGATGTAATAAATACTATAATGAGTATCCCAAGAAAAATATATTTTTACCCTAAAAATAATGTGATTTTATGTTCATTTTACTAATTTTATAATTCCGTTATGAATATTCTAAAATATACACTATATTTTATGATTTTAAAATAATTTCTTTAAAAGAGTGACTCACCTATACATAAGAAAGGGTAATACATTAATACGTTCAGACCATTTCATAATAAAATAATTAAATCCTCCAAACTTTGTCAAAAACCATAGGAAAAACCAATGACAGGTTTTTATTTTTGAATATTTTATAATATAATGTCTGAAACCTATATTTGTGAAATATTAAAGAATTCCCCTATCATTTTCTATATAAACTATAAAGACCCAAAAATTTCAAGGAAATTTTTTTCTTAATTTCTTTGGAATTTTGAGAGTCTGTTGCTTCAAATGGAACCTTATTCCGAGGCCCGGTGTTCCCAGAATCATTTTTCGAAGTTTATCTCGGGTATGTTCAGTTAACGAGTGTAGAGACCCGTATCTTGACGTACGTGGACATTACATTACATTTGCGGAATACTTACTACATAACAAAAACACACACACAAGGATCGTAATAGTTTAGTGTCTTTGGAAACTCGGATCATAATCTTCTAATCGTGGTGAAAGATCTTCAATATCTCCCATAAAGATCTTCCCTTTTTTTACCTTAAACCTTTCTTTATATCCTGGGGAAAAGAAAACATAAAAGGGTGAGCTCAAATGCTCAGTAAGGGTATACAAAATAAAAATCAATCACATCATATTCATAAGAACATAACTTTTGGAAATCTTAACCTGCAAAAGAGAGCATAATTTCATAACATGGGATAAATCATAGTAGTGAAATGAAATCCCAATAATAATAATAACTTAAAACATGAAACTTTGTGTCATACACACATAATCATAGAGAATCATTTCTTTTTAGTCAAGACTCATTGCCAAGACTATCTTAGTGGACAAAGTCCCTTTCTGAATCGAGTAACCCTCGTTTCAGTCCTGTTTCACTGAACCAGTATAACCTACCATTTCAGCCATGTCTATCTCATAAGATATAAAATCTTTACCCAATGAATTGGAGGTTGATATAGTTCCCACCCATCTTATAATGAATCCTTTATTATGTGTGCCACATAATCATAAATCATACATCATCGCGTAACACATGTAACAAAAATGGGATTCTTGAAACATCATGACATCATACAACAAATCATATAAGGTAAATGACTTCATAAAAATAATTCCCTCACAACATAATCAAATCAATTTAATAATAAAGATAAAAACAGAACCCTTTATTATCTTAGATGGAAAATAATTTTGATAAAACACTTGAACTCCATTCTTGAGGAAAATATCCTTTCTTCTTCAAAAACACTTTTCTTTTCATAACATGTCATACAATTATAAACAAAAAGAAGTTGATTAAAAATAAACTTGAAAACTTGTAAAGGAAGCTTCTTGAAAATAATGTTTTAAAAATCCATTCATGACGTATAAGTTAAAAAAAACATTCTTCGTACTTTTGTCGGAAAATTCAAAAAGTACCTCGTACGAAAAACGACAAAAGATTCCTTTCATATTCTTTACTAAAAACTCACCGAAGGGTAAAATTGGATTTAAACTATTGTAAGTGGATGGAAACAATATTACATATTGATGGAACATGGATGTGGACGATAAAATACACCCCAGTAAATGCCAAAGTAAAAACAGTCTCGGATAAAATTGAGATTGTGATATTTTCCCTTACCTTAGGTCTGATTTGCTTTGTACGTGTCCGAAGCTCCTGTATAATGGTTTAAATAATGTTATTTACTTATTCCAGAATCATACATATTGATATGATATGATATATGGTCATATTCTTAGCTTCTTGTTAGTAATATTTCATTGTTACTTGTTACTCGGGTCTTTATTGCCTTTTGTTCTTATGCGTGTTTTGCCGAATAAATTCTTATTCTTATTTTAAGGTTATAGATACCTTATATCCATAATGGTATTAGTGTAACATATATCATATTTATTCATTCAATTCATTTATATAATTACTATGTAATGATGATCATGTAGAACGAGTCGTATCACATCGTGGAGACGGTATTTCGTACGTACGCACGAGTGATGATATCGTTCCTATGATCGTGGAATTGTATTGGAGTATATATATATTATTTAAGTATAAATATTAATTTATAATAATCATAAATAGTTACTCATTACACCATTATACCCATCCTTGTAAGGTGATGGTGGAAAATAGAATACACCACGGCGTGGAGACGGTATTCCGTACGTACGCACACGCGGTGATTTCATTATTCCGTAGGATGGATAGAAGGTGAATTAGGGTTGTTTCATATTTATAATAACATATCAGTATGTAAGTAATACTGATGTTATTACTTTATCATGAAACAACTGAAGAAGAAGAAGTTGATGAAGAAAGAAATTGAAAAGATCGGTAATGGATATTACCTCTTCTTTGGAACGCTTCTTTGAATCCTCCACTTAGGGAACTAATATTTGTCTTTGAAGAAGACTAGGGCCTCTAGGATTATTCTAGGGAAGTGGAGAGGAAAAAATTGCAGGGGTTGTCCGAGCTTGAAGGCTCAATGTTGTGTGAGGAAGAGAGGGAGGAGGTGCCCTTTTATAAGGGAGGAGAGGGGCACCATAGGAATATCTCATATATTATTTTATATTAAAGTCAAAATCCGTTTATAATGGTTCCAAAGGGTCTTATTTCGAAGGTAAAGTGGGGATGGGTCGAAATCCTATCAACCAATATGATTTAGACAAGTTTAGGTTATTATTTTAACCTTATCAATTAGATTTAACTCTAAGTTAAATAATTTAACTTTTACCGTGTCTTTTTTTTCTTACACTATATGGTTAATAAACTTACTATATCAAGCCAAAAGAACCCAAGTTGTTTATTATTAATATATATAATCTTATCTAAGTCATTTTTCCGAACCTTAGATTTTTAGGAATAAAATAACAATTAATAATATAATATTTGTTTTAAAAACTATTTTATGTCAATTTTGACACTATTTGGTACATGATTTTTATGAAATTCATAACAGAATTATAAGTTCGAACCAAGTTACTTAAATCAACAATAACATGTCATATTAACCTATAAAATTTTTTGAAAGTCATAAAAAGTCTCAAATTACATTTATTTTGGCATTTATAACATCAATTATGTCAATATTTCATTAATCAGACAATTATTGCATCATCTTTCTGTCATAATAAATGATAATTATTTAATCCCTAAAAATTCTAAATAAATTCCTATGATGTAGATAATTGTATTAGCTTTCTGTAGACTATTCATTTTTGAAGTTTCATGAAGTTTATCAGTAGATTAAAATTATTATACTTATAAGATTTAAGAAAGTGACATGTTGTCACATTCTTTGGTTTTAATAATAATTTAATTATTTTCATTGAAAAAATTTAATTAAATTAATCTAATCCGACCCTTAGGTTATATGGGTCGTTTTTTAGTCATCCAATAGGATTTTGACATTTGTTAGGGTAATTTTAAAATATTATATTTACCCTTAATTACCCGATTTACCTTTAACTATGGTAAATAAAATTTACCGTAGTTACTATTCATAATTCCCAAAAATAAAAAGTATCATATTAACATAATTTGGACCAAATGATTCCAAATATGGAATCCATTTTTTAAAATTCGAAACACAGAAGTTTCAGAAATTAAATTAAAATTAATCCCATTGTCGAATAAAAACGGGTTTTTGTTTAAAACATTGCAAAAGATTGAATTGATTTACCCTACGAATTCCAGGTAAAATCAATGCTAATGACATAAATTATATTAAATGGTAAAAATATATTATATTTATACTTTAAAACCATTAAATATTATAATTTAACCACATAAGATATTATGATGATAGAAGTTGTTTTAAATTAAAATATAGCGTGTTTTTACTATTCATTAAAATGTGAAAGTTACCAGAATAATATGAAAAATTTATTCAAAGTAAATTTGTATTTCTTGATTCCAAAGAAGAATTTTATTTTTTCAAATTTAACTTATAAACATGTCAAAAACCAGATTTAAAGTGGGTGCTCCATCAAAAGGCGGTAAAACTGCATTTTTTGAAAAATACTTATTTTACCCGAAAAATTTATTTTGTTCTTATACCATGTTCTAGAAATGTGTAAGATAATTAATAATGTTATAAAATTCAAATTTTAGTTAATACTATTCATAACAGCTAGTTCATGAAAATATTATAATAATATAACATTGTTTATTAAAACCCGGTATTGCGTACAACACACGCTATTGAGGAAGGTCGCGATTGCATGTAATGCAAGCCAAGTCAGGGTTGCGTGTTGTGAAAGAATCCTTCGTTGTTTCGTATAACAGAATCCAACCATATTTCATTTATACATTTAATATATATATATATATATACTCAATGTTGCGTAGAATAACTATTATCAAAATTGTGTGTAACACGGTCCAAGAATAGTGTTGCGTATACTGCAAGCTAATACGGTGTTGCATATAGCGCAAGGTAATCTTGGAGTAGAATAAAACATAAGACATTAATGAAATTAAAATAATATTTTCCATAAAATCTCGGGGTGTTACAATCTACCCCCCTTAAAATGAATTTCTCCCTCGAAATTCGTCGGGGTTATAAATGGTTTACTATTTGAAAGTTTCTTTGATAGAAACCCACATCGTAAAAAGGAATACCAAAACTTATCTTTAAAAACAAAAGTATGAAATGTAATGGTTACCCAAATAAACTAATCACTGGGTTTCCACATAAGTGAAAATATGGATATGGGAGAGAAATCTAACCATCATGTTCTGATGGAGAGTGGTAGAGAACATGGCTATGGAAAAGCTAGAAATCACAAAGCCATAAATTTGTGATGATCTATGGTACCATCTGATTCATCAGATATAAGAGCACTAAGACAACATTTTTTGGTTTTCAAGATCATTTCCCTAAAGTTGATGAAATTGGAATTAGAAGAAATACTTTCGTTATTTTGGTATAGTCTCACCGTTTTTCGTTCTTTGGACAATTTCCACTTCATCTCTTAAAGAAATGAAGTTGAATTTTTCATTCGTGATGTGTTAGAAGATCATGTGATAGAATGATGGGTCATTCCATCTGTCTCAAACAAAAGGTTAGAAAAGTTGAAAAAATACATAAGTCCATCTATAGTGATATTAATCATATATGGTTCCTAAAATGAACTTATACTTCACATATCATACTGCTTAATATAATAAAACTAGTTTCTACTAAACAGGGACTTCCTGTAGGTCAGTGGTAGGCGATAAAGGCCAGTCGCACTTCGGTTGTGGGTTTGATTCCCATAGCCTTGTCCGAAATGATGGGCTGTCGCCGGTCCTGCAGGTTTTCCTTTTTCTAAAACTACATTACTATAACATCACATAAATAATATCAAAAAAAAGTTCTATACTTAATCAATACTAACTTATGGTTAACATAATCCATTACAATCTTTAGGCTTATCTAAAATACTTCCGTCTAAGCTCATAGTATAAAGAAAATGATTACTTGAAATGTCACCAACCAAGCATGTGAATACCATCATTTATCCCCCATATATCTTGTTGGTCACATTCCAATCATGCGAATACCTTAATGATGTATTCTCTTGAAAAAAATGAACACTCATTAAACCTTAGTGAAAACATGAATGGTTTCAAAAGTTAACTCATTCCACATACCAAAATCCAAAAATTCTATATACTCAAACCATGATATAACCTTCTCCTTATATCAGTCACGAGCTCATGAATACTATCAAACATTTAATTTTCTCCTTATCCCTTCATTATGCGCATATCATCTACATTCCAAAAATATCTGAATAACATTTCATGGATACTGGTAACATTAATCAGACAGCAGTGTAACAATCCTTACATGTCTCTTTATTCCATAGTACCATAAGATTACTTATACACCATTACACATGATAAAAATGTAATCATTCCACTACATTCTTAAACCATTGACTGAGCTTCAACAATTCTTTCATCTCACATATCATTTGTAGTCTCTTCATCATCATCCACATAAATACTTCTCATACGACCATACTGATTATCTTCATGAGACTTTCCCTTAGGGCATTGGTTTGCATAATGCCCGTACATTCCACATTTAAAACATTTAACCATTGTTGACGTCATAGCAATACCATTATCCTCATCCATGTTGTTAACTGAACCTTTTCCTTTTCATTTACTTGCTTTGTGTCCTTTTCCACACCCAAAGAATCTTCCAGTTCCTTTGAAACATTCTCCTTGATGCCTCTTCCCACATGATTTACATAGGGGAAATTGAACTTTCTTTCCTCTATGATCATCATGAAACTCTATCTTTCTCTTATTAGCCGAGTCAGGAAACTTACCAAATTTTACTTTATTGATCATATTATGAGATTGCTGATTCGGCATAATAATGATGTTTGGACTTCCAAATCCCATTTCATTATGAAGAATATCATTCCATTGTCCATCATATCCTCCATTATCGTGAATCATCTTGTTTCCAGCCATTTTCTAGAACCCAAAAAAGAATAGTGTGAGAGGCAAAAATCATGCTAGGGAAAACAACATAATAAAGGGGGAGTACCCTCAATATCTAACATCTTATGTTAAATTATATGATCGTTACCGTAGTTCTAGGACTGTATCCTATACGTATACTTATCCTTAGGAACATCCCTAGACATACCTTATAAATATCTCTAGGGATCTCACTAAAGTTCTCGCATCCTAGTTTCCAAAGGTTGACTAAACCTTTCCTCTGATACCAACTGTAGAGACCCATATCTTGACGTACATGGACATTACATTACATTTGTGGAATACTTACTACACAACAAAAACACACACACAAGGATCGTAATAGTTTAGTGTCTTTGGAAACTCGGAATGAAATCTTCTAATCATGGTGAAAGATCTTCAATATCTCCCACAAAGATCTTCCCTTTTTTTTACCTAAAACCTTTCTTTATAGCATGGGGAAAAGAAAACATAAAAGGGTGGGCTCAAATACTCATTAAGGGTATACAAAAGAAAAATCAATCACATCATATTCATAAGAACATAACTTTTGGAAATCTTAACCTGCAAAAGAGAGCATAATTTCATAACATGGGATAAATCATAGTAGTGAAATGAAATCCCAATAATCATAACTTAAAACATGAAACTTTTTTGCATACACACATAATCATAGAGAATCATTTCTTGTTAGTCAAGACTCATTGCCAAGACTATCTTAGTGGACAAAGTCCCTTTCTGAATCGAGTAACCCTCGTTTCAGTCCTGTTTCACTGAACCGGTATAACCTACCATTTCAGCCATGTCTATCTCATGAGATATAAAATCTTTACCCAATGCATTGGAGGGAGATATAGGTCCCACCCATCTTATAATGAATCCTTTCTTATGTGTGCCACATAATCATAAATCATACATCATCGCATAACACATGTAACAAAAATGGGATTCTTGAAACATCATTACATCATACAACAAATCATATAAGGTAAACAAATTCATAAAAACAATTCCCTCACAAAATAATCAAATCAATGTAATAATAGGGATAAAAACAGAACCCTTTATTATCTTAGATGGAAATTTTTTTTGATAAAACACTTGAACTCCATTCTTGAGGAAAATATCCTTTCTTCTTCAAAAACACTTTTCTTTTCTTAACATGTCATACAATTATAAACTAAAAGAAGTTGATTAAAAATAAACTTGAAAACTTGTAAAGGAAGCTTCTTGAAAATAATGTTTTAAAAATCCATTCATGCCGTATAAGTTAAAAAAACATTCTTCGTACTTTTGTCGGAAAAGTTAAAAAGTACCTCGTACGAAAAACGACAAAAGATTCCTTTCATATTCTTTACTAAAAACTCACCGAAGGGTAAAATTGGATTTAAACTATTGTAAGTGGATGGAAACAATATTACATATTGATGGAACATGGATGTGGACGATAAAATACACCCCAGTAAATGCCAAATTAAAAACAATCTTGGATAAAAATGAGATTGTGATATTTTCCCTTACCTTAGGTCTGATTTGCTTTGTACGTGTCTGAAGCTCCTGTATAATGGTTTAAATAATGTTATTGACTTATTTCAGAATCATACATATTGATATGATATCATATATGGTCATATTCTTAGCTTCTTGTTAGTAATATTTCATTGTTACTTGTTACTCGGGTCTTTATTGCCTTTTGTTCTTATGCGTGTTTTGCCGAATAAATTCTTATTCTTATTTTAAGTTTATATATACCTTATATCCAGAATGGTATTAGTGTAACATATATCATATTTATTCATTCAATTCATTTATATAATTACTATGTAATGATGATCATGTAGAACGAGTCGCATCACATCGTGGAGACGGTATTCCGTACGTACGCACGAGTGATGATATCGTTCCTATGATCGTGGAATTGTATTGGAGTATATATATATTATTTCAGTATAAATATTACATTATAATAATCATAAATAGTTACTCATTACACCATTATACCCATACTTGTAAGGTGATGGTGGAAAATAGATTACACCACGGCGTGGAGACGGTATTCCGTACGTACGCACGCGCGGTGATTTCATTTTTCCGTAGGATGGATAGAAGGTGAATTAGGGTTGTTTCATATTTATAATAACATATAAGTATGTAAGTAATACTGATGTTATTACTTTATCATGAAAAAACTAAAGAAGAAGAAGTTGAAGAAGAAAGAAAATGAAAAGATCGGTAATGGATATTACCTCTTCTTTGGAACGCTTCTTTGAATCCTCCACTTAGGGAACTAAGATTGGTCTTTGAAGAAAACCAGGATCTCTAGGATTATTCTAGGGAAGTGGAGAGGAGAAAAGGGCAAGGGTTGGCCGAGCTTGAAGGCTCAAAGTTGTGTGAGGAAGAGAGGGAGGAGGTGCCCTTTTATAAGGGAGGAGAGGGGCACCTTAGGAATATCTCATATATTATTTTATATTAAAGACAAAATCGGTTATTAATGGTTCCAAAGGATATTATTTCGAAGGTAAAGTGGGTATGGGTAGAAATCCTATCAAATAATAGGATTTAGACAAGTTTAGGTTATTATTTTAACCTTATAAATTAGATTTAACTCTAAGTTAAATAATTTAACTTTTACCGTGTCTTTTTGTTTTCTTACACTTTATGGTTAATAAACTTACTATATCAAGACAAAAGAACCCAAAGTTGTTTATTATTAATATATATAATCTTATCTAATTCATTTCGCCGAACCTTATATTTTTATGAATAAAATAAAAATTAATAATATAATATTTGTTTTAAAAACTATTTTACGTCAATTTTGACACTATTTGGTACATGATTTTTATGAAATTCATAACAGAATGATAAGTTCGAACCAAGTTACTTAAATCAACAATATCATGTCATATTAACCTATAAAATTAGTTTAAGTCATAAAAAGTCTCAAATTACATTTATTTGGGAATTTATAAAATCAATTATGTCAATATTTCATTAATAAGACAATTACTGCATCATTTTCTGTCATAATAAATGATAATTATTTAATCCCTAAAAATTCTAAATAAATTCCTATGATGTCTATAATTGTATTATCTTTCTGGATACTATTCATGTTTGAAGTTTCATGAAGTTTATCACTAGATTAAAATTATTATACTTATAAGATTTAAGAAAGTGACATGTTGTCACATTCTTTGCTTTTAATAATAATTAAATTATTTTCATTGAAAAAATTTAATTAAATTATTCTAATCTGACCCTTAGGTTATATGGGTCGTTGTTTAGTCATCAAATAGGATTTTGGCATTTATTAGGGTAATTTTAAAATATTATATTTACCCTTAATTACCCGATTTACCTTTAACTATGGTAAATAAAATTTACCGTAGTTACTATTCGTAATTACCAAAAATAAAAAGAATCCTATTAACATAATTTGGACCCACTGATTCCAAATATGGAATCCATTTTTTAAAATTCAAAACACAGAAGTTCCAGAAATTAAATTAAAATTAATCCCGTTGTCGAATAAAAACGGGTTTTTGTTTAAAACATTGCAAAAGATTGAATTGATTTAACCTAAGAATTCAAGGTAAAATCAATGCTAATGACATAAATTATATTAAATGGTAAAAATATATTCTATTTATACTTTAAAACCATTCAATATTATAATTTAACCACATAAGATATTACGATGAAAAAAGTTGTTTTTAATTAAAATATAGCGTGTATTTACTATTCATTAAAATGTGAAAGTTACCAGAATAATATGAAAAATTTATCCAAAGTAAATTTTTATTTCTTGATTCCAAAGAAGAATTTTATTTTGTCAAATTGAACTTATAAAAATTTCAAAAACAAGATTTAAAGTGGGTGCACCATCAAAAGGCGGCAAAACTGCATTTTTTGAAAAATACTTATTTTACCCGAAAAATTTATTTTGTTCTTATACCATGTTCTAGAAATGTGTATGATGAATAATAATGTTATAAAAATCAAATTTTAGTTAATACTATTCATAACGTCTAGTTCATGACAATATTATAATAATATAACATTGTTTATTAAAACCCGGTATTGCGTACAACACACGCTATCGAGGAAGGTCCCGATTGCGTGTAATGCAAGCCAAGTCAGGGTTGCGTGTTGTGAAAGAATCCTTCGTTGTTTCGTAAAACAGAATCCAACCATATTTCATTTATACATTTAATATATATATGTATATATACTCAATGTTGCGTAGAATAACTATTATCAAAATTTTGTGTAACACGGTCCAAGAATAGTGTTGCGTATACTGCAAGCTAATACGGTGTTTCGTATAACGCAAGTTAATCATGGAGTAGAATACAACATAAGACATTAATGAAATTAAAATAATATTTTTCATAAAATCTCGGGGTGTTACAACGAGCGAGCGAGTTTTTCTATCCTTTGAACCAGTGCTCGAAATCTAAATCTGAGGGCACCGTTAAAACCAAAATGTTGTTTTTTTCTTAAGAATACCCTTTCTGAAGTTTCTTCTGCTCGAGTGGTTTTGTTAAAAAAAAGGGTTAACTAAAGAAGGAATTAAAAATTTCTTCTACAACTTTTATTTTTCTATTCTAAGTAGTTTAAGCATATGAATAGAAGATTAAGTGGGACCCACTACATCTTAACTCCACTTATTAATATAATAGTAAGGTGGGGCCCACATGAGCCCCACCCATTCTAATCCCTTAAAGACCTCCCTCATGATTTTAATTGTGTAACACACCCGCACCCCCTTTTAAATGACATGTCAACTCTCGCAATTAATTGGACTGTTAAAGGATCTTCAATTAATTTAATTAATTGAATGAGATCTTTTGAATTTCAAAATTAATGTTGCCTTGTGTGTCTGAATAAAATTAGACAATGTCTTATTTTTTTTGGTTGATTCGTTATGTGGAAAAAGGGAGAGAACTCTCATGGTCTTGAAGAACTTCATCTTCATTGCGAAGAATGCCGAGTGTACAACGAAGAACTCCATCACTGCAAGGGGAGATCGTCATGCCATCTCCTCTCCTATCCAAAGCCGGTGAGAGATGCCTTTTCCGGAGAATGACGACGCGCTGCATCCTTCATCGGGATATCACCGACGACGCTTACAGAGCCTTGATCCGCGACGTTGTCTTTCGCGATGCCATCTTCCATGACGTCTTTTTCCCATGACTATCCTCGTTCGGAAACTCCTTCGTGTTGGGGTTTGTTTTGAGAATGAAAATACTCCCATGTTTGTTTTCCTATAAAACATAAACGCAGACCAACTAATTATCAACTTGATCCGCAGATTATTATTTGCAGGTTGGGGATTATCATTTGTGGGGAATCGTTGGGAGTTGTTTCAAACCACTAACGCGGTGGGTGCGGACCAACGAACAAGTCCAAACCCACCGTTTTTCTGTTCCTTATGCGCGAAACATTTGGAAATGAGTAAAATGAACTGTAATGAAGTTTGGAGGCCTTCGTAGTAAAGTACGGGTCCCAGGAGAGCCGTAGGCGCAGAAATCGGGAAAATCGGACAACCGGAGCGTGTCCGGTGGTTTGAGGAAGAAGCTGCTGGCGCCGGCGGTGGGAGGCGGCGGCGCCCTAGCACTCCGCCAGGAGGAACCACCATGGTTGAATCTTCAGCGACAGTCAGCCGGATCCCGTGGCCGCATGGGATCCAGAAGAGGAGGACGCGGCGCGTTCCACATTCGTGGAGCACAAGGGGGGAAACACATCCCCCCCTGCTCGGCCCATTGGCCGAGCTAGCGCACCCCCCGGAAGGGCCGGGCCGCACCCATCCTGGCTGGACCCGGACCCGGGTTGTGTTAACCCAGTTCGGGCCGACCTGGGGGGGGGGGGTTGGGCCGGGCCGGGCCCAGACCCCCCATTTTGGGCTGTTTTCAGTCATTTTCCCATATCTTAGGCTTCCGACCTCCAATCAATGCACTGGCTATTGAGTTGGGATCATTGGATCAAGGCGGTCGTTTCGGTATATTTCACATAGGGTTTCGAAGAACTTTGGGTATGGCTGGGTTGGTTCGAACATGAAACCAACCAGGCCCTTGGAGTGGAAACGCTTATAACTTGATCTGCGGACGTCCGATTGATGTTCCGTCGACTTTTTTGGATTCCTCTTAGTGATACAGACCTTTTGGATTACTCTTCTCTAGTTTTGGTTGCAGTTGGAGTATGGTCGGTTGGTTTTGACTTAAAAATCAACCAGGACCCTCAAATGAAAAAGCCAATAACACTTAGACCAGGTGTCCGATTAACACGCCGTCTATCGTGTTGAGTTCCTTTTGTCGAGACGGAACTTTAGGATACATCATCTCCGGACTACGTGTCAGTTGATGTATCGACCCCCATGACTCGTGGAGCGAACCTCTCCGGAAACGAGCGTGCTATCTGTAGGAACCCTAAAGATGGCTGAGACTTGACGAATAATGATCGATCGACTCGGAGTGTTTCAGATAGCCCAGTGGGAAGCGCTTGGTTGTAGCGGCAGACCCACAGTGGAGAAGCGCTTGGTTGTAGCTGCAGACCCATGGTACTCAACAGAAGGAGTACCTCTATAGGCTATGAGGGGGAGCTCTTGGTTGTAGCGGCAGACCCAAGGTGGGTAGCGCCTGGTTGTAGCAGCAGGCCCATAGTACTCGACAGGTGGAGTACTACTGCCGTCCAAGGTTAGTGGGAAGCGCTTGGTTGTAGCGGCATCCCCACTGTACTCGATAGAGGAGGAGTTCCCCAATAGGTATGGTTTCGACATCATGATTAAAATCCTGGTTTGAGCTGAGTCTTGACTTTCAATAATTATCTTCGATGTGATTGACTTGATATCATGTGTGTATTGGATTATTCTTTCCTATGTGGATTATGTTTTACTTTCCTGAGTGGACTAGATTGTACATGAGCTCGTGAGTCGGAGCTGAACTGGATTGGATGACTTAGGTATATGTATGGGAATATACCTAAGTAGTGTTGGATGATACTTCGTGATTGTATATTTTCTCGTGGTTTATCCTTTGTGAATTCAGGGAGACCTCCGGGGGTCTCAGGGTCCCTATAGAGTATCGTATACTCACCCCTATACGGGCTTCGCCCGCACATTGTTCTGTTGGTTGCAAACGACGGACATCAATGATCGTGGTTGAGCCTTGTGGAGCTGGACGGTACCCAAAGGTGGATCTCATGATGAGTTTTTACCCAGAGGTGGATCTCACGACGAGTCTGTACCCGGAGGTGGATCTCACGACGAATCGGTACCCGGAGGAGACAGACAGACGTGGAGTACTGAGGAGGAAATATGTACCTACCCTACTGGTAGGAAGCTGGAGGACAATCCGGGAACTTCTTGTCACCTTTCAGCTATTGTCCTTTGAGTTGTACTTTACTTTCTATTATAGTTATACCTTTCTTTTGGGCTTGTATTTCTGGCCCCTTGTACTTTCAGCACGTTTGTTTTACTTATTATTTAGTATAGATTCTACTTGTACTCTGTCTGTGTCTGTTTTTGTTTCATAAAGTCAATGTCTTCCCTTTTTATCGGGATTTATGCCTTAGTGATAGTCGCCATCCCCTGGCCTATGAAAGGTGGGTTTTGGGTAGTCACGACACGGGCCCCAAGGATGGTTCATGGAAAATTGGTATCAGAGGAGTTTGGTTCTACCGCAGAAATCAGTACTCTGATCTTTCTTCTGTGTGAAGCAATAGTGTTAAGGGTATTGAGTGTGGTTATCAGTTCCGGGAGTCCAGTGTTGCTGCGGAGGCCGACGTATCCATATACCAAGACCCCGACTTCTGATTTCTGACTCAATGCATGAAAACATTGATTGCATGTGTGTTTCAAGAGTTTTCTTGTGACTAATTTGTGTCAACTCACTAGGTACACTGTTTTGACCGTGGCACAACTGTTCCTTTTTCAGGATGGCCCCACGACGGTAGCCAGCTAGGGTTCCGAACATTGTGTGAGACGATAGCCCACCGAGCGACGTGGCCTCGGTGCAGGGCCCCATTACAGCAGAGGCACCAGTGGTAACTCTACCCGCCGAGCCACCAATGCCACCAGTCCCAGCCGCTGAGAATGAATATCACCTTAGTGCACTGCACAAGTTTCAGCGTTAGAGACCGCCCAGGTTCCGTGGGGAGACGGACCCTCAGGCAGCTGAGGATTGGCTGGAGGCTGTTGTTCGAGTTTTTAGATTGGTAGGTACACATGAAGACTTCATGGTGATCCTTGCTGCCAGCCTCCTTCAGGAAACCGCAAGGAGATGGTGGAGCCTGATGCTCCAGGTGCACGATGAGGCATCACTTCTGTGGGTAGACTTCGAGAGCCTATTCCGGGAAGAGTTTGTACCAGCCACCCTTCGAGCGGTGCACATACAAGAGCTAATTCATCTTCAGCAGGGTAGCATGACGGTGACACAATATTTAGTGAGGTTCACTGATCTCTCTAGCTACTCCACAGATAAGGTACAATACCCGTTCTTCAGGGCCCGAACCATTGAGAAGGGGCTCAGGAGAGAGATCAGAGTTTCAGTTGTTTCTCACAGTATCTCGACACAGACATGGGTGTTGGAGAGAGCCCTCTTAGTGGAGAGTTTCCTTGCTGAGCAGTCTCCAGTAACAGGACCCACCACTAGCTAGCATGCGGCAGAGTCTTTTTCAGCAGGCAGTAGACAGATGATGCAGAGGTCCAAGAGAACCAGACCTACAGGTGGTCGACCCTCATGACACAGGATTGTGTGTGCGAGGCACCCGGGGTGGAGAACGACTTACCATGAGCGGACTATGTTACTCCTGCAGTGGGGTTGGTCACATGGAACATGACTGTTCGCCCCTCCATACTGATGATCAGCAAATAAACGAAGGACCACCCAGGCAGAGGCAAAGGTTCAATAGAGGCGGACCTCAAGGAGTAGGATACTAAGGAAGGGGAGCTGGCCGTGCAGCTGGAGGTGGACGATGCTTTGAGGTGTTGCCACCACCACCACCAGGAGGTCCACCCAGACCATAGGGAACAGGTGGACATGGGAGAGCTCAGATTTAGGCAGATGAGGCTTACGACCATGGAGCTCCGGGAGTAGATGGACAGGAGCCAGACTAGTTCCAGGAATGGGACCTTTGATCTTGGTGTTTCTAGTTTCTTTATTGTCTTTGTTGTGTGTCTTTATACTCGATCTTCAATAATAAAAGACTCATTTCCTTGTGATGTTTTCTTCCTCTCTTTTTTTTGTACTAAGAGGTTCCGGTTTAAAAAATGTTGACTTGACCCTCACTTTTGAGATACCTACTGGAGGAGACCCAGTGACCACACACTGATGCCGAATGTGTGACTAAACCCTTGGAGGTGAGAGTAAGGGTTGGATCTCTTGGTAGTAGCGTCGAGGCCTTACGACGTCATCCTTGGTACAGATTAGTATCATCCCGGCCGGGATTGACTGTATTAGGAAAAGAATGTGGTTCATCCTAGGGATGAGACCATATTTCTCTTATCTGCAAAGAAGAAATCTTAGCAGCTCTTGTAGGACCAGAGAATGTCCAGGTCATCCAAGAGCGGATGAGGACAGCTCAATGCCGACAAAAGTCTTATGCTGACAAGAGGCGGGGACAACCAGAGTTCGAGGATGGCGACCACGTTTTCCTACGGGTCTCACCTCGACGTGGATTACGGAGATTTGGTCGGGGGGGCAAGATATCTCCACGCTTCATCGGACCTTTCTAGGTCCTCAATAGGGTAGGCGAGGTGGTTTACCACTTGACCCATCCACCTCAGTTTCACCAGGTTCACGATGACTTCCACGTATCTCAGATAAGGAGATACGTGCATGAACCGACTCATATATTTGATGATGGGGTGACTTTTGCAGAGGTCCCAGTCGAGATCGTGGATCAACAGGAGTGGGTCCTACGTGGATGGTCGATTCCTCTAATGCGGCTCGGGTGGCAACACAGAAACCTCCAGGAGAGCACTTGGGAGTGGGAGGCTCAGATGCGTAATCGGTACCCTCTTTTGTTTCCCTAGTTTGTGTTATAGATTTATAGGGATGTAAAGACTTGAGGTGGGAGTAATGTAAAGACTCTAAAATTTCAAGAATTTTTTTTTCTTAATTTCATTGGAATTTTGTGAGTCTGTGGCTTCTGACAGCACCTGATTCCGAGGCTCGGTGTACCCAGAATCATTTTTGAAAGATTAGCTCGGGTAAGTTCAGTGAACGAGCGAGCAGGTTTTTCTATCTTTTAAACCGGTGCACGGAATCAAAATCTGAGGGAACCATTGAAACTGAAATGCCAGTTTTTGCTTAAAAAGACCCTTTCTAGAGTTGCGTTTTCTCAGGTGGTGTTGTTAAAAAAAATGGGTTAACTACAGAATGAAATAAAAATTTGTGCTATAATTTTTATTTTTGAATTCTAGGTAGTTTTAACCTATGCATGGAAGTTGAAGTGGGATCCAATAAATCTTAACTCCACTAGGTAGGATAATAGTAAGGTGGGGCCCACATGAGCCCCACCCATACAAATCCATTAAAATCCTCCCTTGTGCTTTTAATTGTGTAACACACCCGCACCCCCTTTTAAATGACCTGTCAACTCTCGCAATTAATTGGACTATTAATGGTTCTTCAAATAATTTAATTAATTGAATGGGATCTTTTTAATTTAAAAATTAATTTTGGCATGTGTGTGTGAATAAAATAATACAGTGTCATATTTTGTTGTTGGTTGTTTCTTTGTGTGGAAAAAGGGAGAGAACTCTCATGGTCTTGAAGAACTTCGTCTTCTTCGCGAAGAATGTCGAGTCTACGATGAAGAACTCCATCACTGCAAGGGGAGATCATCGTCCCATCTCCTCTCCTCTCCACAACCAGTGATATATGCCTTTTCTGGAAAACAAAGACACACTGCATCCTTCATCGGGCGATCACCGACGACGCTTAAGGAGCCTCGATCCGTGACGCGGTTTTCCACGACCTATTTTTCCCGTGACGATCCTCATTCGATGACTTCTTTGTGTAGGGGTTTCTTTTGAGAATGATAATACTCCCATGTTTTTTTCCTCTAAAACATGAATGCGGACCAACTAATTGTCAAGTTGATCCACGGATTGTTATTTGCATGTTGGCGATTATCATTTGTGGGGAATTGTTGGGAGTTTTTTCAAACCACAAACGCGGTGGGTGAGGACCAACTAACAAGTCCGAACCCACTGTTTTTATGTTCCTTATGCACAGAGCATTTGGAAATGATGAAACAGAACCAGAATAGTTGTTGGAGGCCTTCACAGTAAAGTACGGGTCCCGGGAGAGCAGTAGGCGTAGATGGCGGGTAAATCGGACCACTGGAGCACGTCCGGTGGTCCGCGGAAGACGCTGCCGGAACCGGTGGCCGGAGGCGGCGGCTGGCCGCCAGGATGCGGCGGCGCCCCGGCGCGTCGCCAGGACGAACCGCCGCGGCGGCAGGCGGCCGGATCTCGCGGCCGCGCGGGATCCGGACGAGGGGGATGTGGCGCCTGCCACGTCCGTGGAGCGCAAGGGGGGAAACACATTCCCCCTGTTCGGCCTGCTAGCCGAGCCAGTGCAGCCCCCCCCCCCCCCGGCTGGGCTGGGGCGGGTCGCGCGGACCAGGCCGGGCCACGCCCTGACCCCCCATTTCAGACTGTTTTCAGTCATTTTCCCATATCTTGCACTTCAGACCTCCTATCGACGCACCGTCAGTTGCGTTGGGATCGTTAGATCGAGACAGTGGTTTCGGTATATTAAACATAGGGTTTTGCAGAACATTGGGTATGGCCGGGTTGGTTCGAACACAATACAAACAGGGCCCTCGGAGTGGAAACACTTATAACTTGAGCTCCGGACATCCAATTGATGTGAAGTTGACTTTGTTAGATTCCTCTTAGTGAGACGGACCTTTTGGCTTACTCCGCTTGAGGTTTGGATGAAGTTGGAGTATGGTCGGGTTGGTTTTGACTTAAAAACCAACCGGGCCCCTAGAACGAAAAATCCAATAACTCTCAGACCGGGTGTCCGATTGACGCGCCGTCTGTCGCGTTGAGTTCTTTTTGTCGAGACAGAACTTTGGGATACATAAAATCTGGACTACGTGTCAATTGATGTATCAACCCCCTTGTATTGTGGAGTGGACCCTACGGGAAACGAGCGTGCTGTGTGCAGGAACCCTAGAGATGGCTGAGACTTGACGACTACTGATCGATCAACTCGGAGTGTTTCAGATAGCCCAATGGGGAGCGCTTGGTTGTAGCGGTAGACCCATGACGGAGGAGCGTATGGTTGTAGTGGCAGACCCGCGATACTCAACAGAAAGAGTACCTCTGTAGGCTCTGAGTGGGAGCACTTGGTTGTAGCGGCAGACCCATGGTGGGAAGCGCTTGGTTGTAGCAGCAGGCCCACAGTACTCGACAGGTGGAGTACTACATCAGTCCAAGGTCAGTGGGAAGCACTTGTTTGTAGCGGTAGACCTACTGTACTCGATAGAGGAGGAGTTCCCCAACAGCTATGGTTTTGACATCATGATTAAAATCCTATTTTGAGCTGATTCTTGACTTTTAATCATTATCTTCGATGTGATTGACTTGATATCCTGTGTGGATTTGATTATGCTTTTCTATGTTGATTATGTTTTACTTTCCTGAGTGGACTAGATTGTAATTGAGCTCGTGAGTTGGATCTGAACTGGATTTGATGAGATAGGTATATGTATGGGCATATACCTAAGTAGTGTTGGATGATACTTTGTGATTGTATCTTTTCTTGTGGGTTATCCTTTGTGAATTTAGGGAGACCTTCGGGGGTCTTAGGGTCCCTACTGAGTATCATATACTCAAACCCGCACGAGCTTCGCTCGCACTTCGTTGTGTTGGTTGCAGACTATGGACATCACTGATTGTGGTTGAGGCTTGTAGAGCTGGACGGTACCCGGAGGTGGATCTCACAACGAGTCGGTACCCGGAGGTGGATCTCACAACTAGTCTGTACCCAGAGGTGGATCTCACGACGAGTCGGTACCTGGAGGAGACGAACAGACGTGGAGTACTGAGGAGGACATCTATACCTACCCTTTAGGTAGGAAGCCGGAGGATGATCCAGTAGCTGCTTGTCACCTTTCAGCTGTTGTCCTTTGAGTTGTAGTTTACTTTCTGTGGTAGCTGTACCTTTCTTTTGGGATTATATTTCCTACCCCTTGTACGTTCAGCACATTTGTTTTACTGCATACTTAGTGTAGCTTCTGCTTGTACTCTGTTTGTGTGTGTTTTCGTTTCATAAAGGCAATGCCTTCCCTTTCTATCGGGATTTATGCCTTGGTGCTAGTTGCCAGCCCCTGGCCTATGGAAGTCGGGTTTGGGGTAGTCACAGCATGGGCCTCGAGGGTGGGTCATGAAAAACCCACAAAATCCCCTACTTATCTTCTCTAAGAATCCATGGAGCATTTCCTTCCTCTACCCTACTCTCCCTACAATCCTTCCAAGGTGCCCTAATCCCTCATTAATCCTTTATTCATGTTTTTTTAGCCACACACTAAAGTAAGGGTTCTTTCCATTCTCATCTTTCTCAATGTTTCTTTATATTTTAATTCCTATTTATTTTCAATTAATAATAATGAGGGATGATTTCAAACCTCACCCATACATCCCTTATTAATTCTAAATGATGACGGGTGCCTTTATCTCTCAATAATCCTTTTCATTTAAACCTGTTACCATGTCGAAATTTCATAAGAATCCTTTCCCCTTGATTTTTAATCATATTTATTATAATATCCCTTATGTTTATAATTTTATATGTGTGGACATATCCTTACATGTCTTTATTACTTTACAATTCATTTCCAAATGGCCAGAGGCCCATTTTTCTTCCATCAACCCATTTTATGAACTTTTAAGTGACATTTTTATGTTGTTGAAATTTTCCGATGATTTTTCATGCCAAACCATTTGTGTAGTGAATACCATAACCATTTCCAATCACAGGTGTTCACTTTTTTAAAGATATAAATTTTTATTGGGGACATAAATGTATTTATTCCACACTCCCTGATCTTGGAATAAATTATTATGATGAACGACTCCATGTTTTATGATCTATGTGGCACACTTAAGAATATGAAGGAAATGAAAGGGTTGGGTGCGCCCAAAAGTATCTAGTGCTTCAATGTATTGGGTAATGTTTACTATCATGATATGTCATGATGGGACCATGGTATACGTGATTAATTTATTGGAATTTTTCCACCATGAATTCATGGTGGTTTACCCTTGACCTATGTTTATGATCCAGTTTGTTAAGTTGTTTCTACACTATGCATGTTATGATTATCATTCTATATAATAACTTATTATTCATGTTTCTATATGCCTCATTTGTTTTTCATGTCTAACATGAATTATTAAATTCATGTTATTCCATGTTTATTCCCTTACTTGAATTTATGGATCCCCCATTTCTTATGTATTTCCCTAGGTTATCTAATGCAGTTTTAAGGTCATGCATATTAAATAAGTTTTCAATAAAGATGTTATAATTCATGTTTACAGTTGTAGTGCAATGTATCAAATATCAAAAGACACTAGAATTATCTACCTTTTGGGTTGTATTAATTGAAATTTTATTTAATTGAATCATTTATTATTGTTTAATAATAATAAGGGTTATTATAACACAGTTATCGAATCAATGTGCTCATGGTGAACCTACCACAATCTATAGAGAATGGACCAACATATTAGGGAAAATATTTATTCTAATCATCATAAGACCATAAACTCTACTCTATGGATCCCTATTACACATGGTTTCACAAAATTTTCAACCCCTGGTGCATGTTTTGGTCAAAACATGCACCCGCCCCTTTCCATTATAATTTGGATCTAATGGAACATAACAAGCCCTGAACACTCCCAATTTCACCACTATGTTATTAGGAAGATTTATAAGTATAAAACGTTGGATTTCAAATTATATTTAAAGGATAAATACAACATAGTAAAACCCAGGATCATATAGTCTTACCCACTTAAAGAAACGCATCCTTGATTTTCACTTCTAAGGGTAGTAAATCATCATATGAGAATAACTCTGGCCACAGAGCACGTACGTATGTCTCTCACTTCCAGGTATCAGTATGTGTATAATAAAACTACCATATAACCCATACTAATTGAACTGAACTAACATGGGGAGCCTTAATGTTGTGATCCACAATATGAATAGGAATCTCTTCAAAAGAAGCATCAACAACTAGTTAAAAATCATCAGGATGGAACGTATGATATGGGTTAGAGTAATAATGTCATAACTGAGAAACATGAAAAAATGCATCGCTTGTAATATCTTAGGATGTGATCTTTGATAAATAATAGGTCTGACCCTATTCAAAACATTAAAAGGTATATTATATAGAGTCAAGAACTTACCATTCCACCTAAATCATTGTTGCCCCTGTCTAATTGATACACAAAATAATAACTGATCCTTGAAGTATAACTCTATAGGTTTTTAGCGATGGATGACATATGATTTCTGTGTAGACTAAGTTGTATCCATTTACTTTCGAATCATCTGAACTTACATTGAGGTTTCCTGAATGATATAATGTCCATGTTGCAATGCCTCACCAACCTATAACCAAAAAATAGGTTAACGACATCGTCTAATTTATAAATCCTCATATATATCCATATGTATTTTTTCCTACCATAATTTATTAAAATTGAACTCAGATAATCCTATATGTTTCTGAAAATAACCTCTAAAATCCTAAAGGCATGATCATAAAATGTACTCTAGTACATGTATTATCCATTCAGACTGATCATTGGTATGAGGGTAAAATTCTATACTCAAAATCTCTTGAGTCCACAATTATTTCTATAACCCATGCTCAAACCTCACCATTAAACAATATTCCCTATCATAAACGATTGTACGAGGGACCCCGTGTAGTCATATAATATAATGAACATTCTATATCCAAATATCATCCAATATTATGGTCAAGAAGTTGGTTACCTTTATCATACTATCGATGCTTTTCCATACAGCGTCACTGCCTCAATGGGATATTAGTATTCCAGTTACAAAATCTATAGTAACATCAGCCCATTTACACTAAAAATGGGAAATAGTTGTAGAATCCCTACTCGTTGCTGGATTTATTCCTCCATCTACTTACTAGTGGAACAACAAGTAACAAAACTAGCTATATTCCATTTTATAATAGGGAAACAATACTCATGACATAGTTCACAAGTCATATTTTTATTCCAAAGATGTACAAACCATGTAAAATAATGAAACACTTGCATCAATTCACCAATGATACCTGTAGTAACCGAAACAAATCTATGGATGTGCAATACCTCATCTTCATCAATATTCCTGCATAGTGGGGAATTCTCCATGAAAATAATCTCATGTAGGACTAGGCCCTTGGGAACCAATAACTACCTCATCTTCACTATCTCCATAAGTAAATATTTTACTACTAAATCTTCTAGAATATGTTATTTGTGACACTTTTATACTTCTAGGTGCATCTTAACAAATTGGGCTATAAACTAAAACTCACTACTATAATTATAAAAAATCTATACATATATCCTTTGTATTATAGCACCCACCACAACATTACCTTTACCAATCATATAGGAATGATAAAAATCGAAGGACTTCAGGTATTCAACCCACCATCCCTATCTGAGGTTTAATTCGTGTTGTGTGAAAATATATTTGAGGATTTTGTGCTTTATATACACAACAAAATTCTATACCTTTATTTTAGGCCTCTAGTAATGTATGGTGTACACTATGGATTCCAACTAAATATCATGCTTTGGATAATTCCACTCATGAGACCCCAACTGTCATGAATTATACACAATAACTCGATATTCCATAATAATAACATCCACTAGCTCGAAACCTGATGCATCACAATATACTATAGAGCTTCTTCCAGACTCTGGAAGAATAAGGATCAGTGTTGATTTTAGTCTCCCATTTATTTACTAAATTTATTACCATTGGATTATGACCATATATATTTCACATGTTTCTTTGTCAAACATGTGATTGGTTCTACATGGCATGAAAAGCCATGTATATAATGCTCCTGCAATAACTTTTCATTCCCAATAAACTATGTATTTCAAAAATGATCATGGCATTATCCTAGGTAACTATAACTCTCATCTTATCTATGTCCATTGATACTACTACCTTAGAGATAATGTGACCCTATAAGTTTACCTTGTTGGTCCAAAAGTGCAATTTAGCGAGCATAAAATGCAGCTAGTGCCCTATTATTTTATTCAGAATGATATCAAGATGTTTGTAAAGGTGGTGTTAGGTCTGAGAATATGAAATATTTTATCCAAAAAGTCTACCAAAAATGATTCCAAATAAGGGTGGAAAACACAATCCATTAGATCCATGAAAATGGATGCTATATTTGTGGGGCCAAAGAGCATAACTCGATACCCATAAATACCATAATTACTGTGGAATGTTGTATAAGGAATTCATGAAGGTATAAGATATACCTGGTGATATAATGACATCAAATCATTCTTTGAGAAAACCTGAGATCCTCATATCTGATCAAATAGGTCATCTATATTGGGAAAAGGATATCAGTTATTAATAGTAAACTAATTCTTCTTCTAGTAATCCAAATAAATACATAGTTTTTTACTCAATTCAGGGAAAATAAGATCAGAGATCCCTAAAGAGATGTATTGGCCCTTATATAATCTTATGATTATATGACTTCCAACTATCTCTTTATATCATTCAATACAGTTGTGACCATCCTATAATGTGGAATTTACATTAGTGCATCTACTAGAACCAACTCAATAAAAAATTTTACCTCTCAATAAGGTGGTAAACCAGAAAGGTCATTTGGTATAACTCCTTGAAACAATACAATATTGGAGGAAAGTCACCCTAATGTGTTCCTTGAACATCTATATAAATGCTAGAAATCTAGACTATCATTCCACTCAACCCATGATGCTCTGTTCCAACTCTACATATCTATTCATATAATTCACCATTGTGAATATATGTACTTCCCTATGGTGATGTGAAGGAAAAAATTTGGCTTATAAATATAGATAAGATTGATATGAAACTATCAATTCCATCCTTATAATACTGTCAAAATAATATATCTCAATAATAAAGAGCATCTATAGGAAACAATAGCCTCCTCTCCAAGGGGGATCTCTTGGCACAATTGTACACTCTCCGATCAGATACACAATAATATTTAAAGGATCATCACCCCATATAAGTAATTAATTTTGCGCATGAGGATTTACACAATAGCCACATAGATAAAATAATTTTAGTATTTTTTTTAAAAAAATTGACACCAAAGTACATGCTACTAAAATCACACCATAATTTATAGATGTTATGGGATTCTGCTCCCCTAGAACATGTTTCACTACATAAACATGGCTCATTCCACATATTTGAGATACCGCATGACTGCCTTAACTAGGACCAATCTAATGACACTGTGTAACTGGTGTCTAGCTCCACTGACTATGAATGCTTCCTAGTAATTATTGGCTAGTATCAGTCTATCTCCCTAACTAACATGGATATTCTAGTCCTACTCCAATAATCAGTGTTGGCGTTGATCATATCTCACTATACACTAGAGGTATTATTATAAAAATCTTCTACAAATGAACCATACTTCCATAGGATTGACACACAAATAGGTCCGTATCGCACTGAGGTATCATGTTACCATACTCCACACTCTTATGAATGGCTACAAAACTAATAGTATGTGCACTCTAATTGGAACTTCCATAATGATAGTTATTAAATATTTGATTCCTTCTACCAGATACTACATTATTGCATCAAGAAGTTGTTCCACTCTGATTCGGACCTCCAGATTCCCTCCATTGCAATTATATAATAAGATCTATGTTTACTATATCATACATGGTTATCAACCGTAAAGGATTCTCCAGATATCAAATAGGATTCATGAGTCCATCCTCAAAAAATATCACTCCCATTAGATCATCGATGATATAGATAGGCATAAAGCACTAAAGATCTATAATTTGAGTTGAGTAATATATAACAGATATAGAGACCGGCTATAGGTTCATGTACTCCATCACATGATAATCCATCAAGGATAAATGGAAAATATAATCATAGAAAATATAATGGAAATCCCTTAAAATAATTTTATAATTCATATTCTATTGGTTCGGAATATCCCACAATCATTTGGAAGATTATTGAACCATATATGTTGCAATCTTCATTCTCCTCTGTAGAGGAATATCCATGTTCATTGAGAAAAATGATATAGTCTTTATCAATTATTCTATAGGATGGGGTCCAATATACCCTTAAAACATAGGTGAATGATACTTCTCAAACTAATGCATAAACTCTTCCATAAAAGATGTAGGTCATAGAGCTCCCTTTATAGTCTTCACATTCCAAAAAAATTTCCATCATAGGTAGGCATCTTCTCCTATATCAGGAATAGTAGGATGTTCCATAGGTGGAACTACTAGAGGTAACATTGGTGTCTCAGGGACCACCACCTCTAGAGCATGGTCGCCACCACTATTATAACAAATGACATAGTGAATTTTTATTTTCATAGATGTAGAAATTCCAAGATAGAACCTCAGATAAGAACTGACAACAGTAAGGTTTTATACATATTATTAGGATTGGTAAAACCCTTCCACTATAAGAGGCATGCCCCTCTGCCTTCTCCTAATTCCATTTTTGATTATTGGAATGATAAAAACAAAAAGATAAGACACTTCTTAATTCCCACTATTAAGGTCAGTTATGGGTCATGTTCTTTGCTTCATTATAGGGGTCCTAGTATATGGACTATTAATTGTAATTTATAGTTGAAAACACCAATTATGATACAATTTGAAACCCAATTTAAGGGTGACCATGTTAAAAATTAAGATTTATCCATTCTTGAATTCATATTATATAATATTTTAATGATTACCATCCACAATTTATATGAGAAATTTCTTTAATAATAACAATTTTTATTTTATTTAAAAGGTTATATACAATAATATTCAATATAATAATATAGTTGGGAGAATAATATGATTCGAATAGAAGTATCATCATTCCCTATTTATGTAGGTGCAAGAAATATTTAGATTAAAAATGACATTTATGAATTCAAACTTGGATAAATTAATAGTATACAAAATCTCAGTTACATAACTGAAACATGTGATAATTTTTTATTTAATGTGTCCTCATAAAACTATATGGGATAACACCATTTAGGTTGATGTAGAAAATTTAATAACCAATTATCCAATACCCTTTCTATTTAGTACATAATCTTTAGTTTTATAACATATACATCAATTAATAAATATACCACAAATATCATGCAATTAGAAAAGGTGAACTACCTGGAATGGAATAATTCATGACATTTTAATCCCATAATGTGCCTAAATTGATGCAGGATAAATTCTTCCTTACTGTACTGGGATATGTAAAAAAATAATATAACAACACCATAATTATAACTCGAATTTCATTTGCATCACCTGATAGCGAATTCAAGAAAACTGTAATAGAAAAATCTATAACATCATGTCCCATTATAGGTAATTTTTATTTTCACTATATGTGGATTAGCTAAAACCAATCATAATATCATTAAAAAAATATAACACTTCATAGTCTCATTTATGCCATCCTAAAATAGAATGGAAAATAAATGAAATTCTATTATACCAATTCGTAATGTTCCGAATATGGTTCACTTATAAGTGATCGAACCTGGTTCACTCATAAGTGAACCAAACCCAGTTGTCCACCTGGCCTCAAGCACACATCCCCATATTCTAGAGGATACTAACAACTAGGGATGGTTTATAGTGGTATAGGGGGAAAATTATACCCTCATAATCAGTGTAACATAAAGTTATAATTAATGGATAACAGATGAAGCATAATAAATCACCTTAAGAACAACAGAATTAAAACAACTAGATGATAATAATAAAAAATCTTCTAAATAAATAACTAGTACCATATAAAAATGTTATCATTTAATGTCTTTAAATATAAATTAATTGAAAACCATTGTATCATGAACTCATACATACTGATATAGGAGAAAGACTAAAAATACCAAAAGAGAATCTCCAATAGCATCATGATACAAGGCTAAGTCCGGTTCTCCAATGCTATAGTGCTATAATCAATCAAGAATCCATGAATGAGAATTTCTATTATCCCTAATTGCATATATGGGATCCATTTGGTTACTATGGGTAACTGGAATACGACGTGAGATATTATTAGTAGGTCCCCACTAATAGTGTCTCAAACAAATCTAGTATGTTTATATAAACTATAATAATGTGCAGGTATAATAGTTAATGATGTAAGTTGAATAATAGATATGATATGTTCATGACAAGAAGATGTAATAAGAGAGGACTATAATTTGTGAGAATCAATATGTAAATATATATATTCATATATATGAAGTGTTAACAACATGTAACTACTAGATCTATATATGCCAAATGAGAAAAGTGTATTGGACCTATATAGCCTAGGTCCCAAGGCGTATAATGAGGGATACCTCATCCAGAACAAGGATCTCATAAAATGGTAAGCTTGGAATAGTATCAGACCTATATAGGATAGGTCCCAAGGTGATAACCATGGAGATCTATATATGAAGATATGAATGTATAATAAAGTCATAGGTTAGGTAACTCTATCTCCCTCATCGATTCCATACCATAAGTAATCCTAACCATGGTTCAAATGTTCTATACCTTGATCCCCTATTTGGTTCCATACCGCTATGAAACAAGTGTTATACCTTTATAAGATACTAGTTCAATACTGTGTTCTCCAACAACATGAATGTAATATAAACATTATAAGGGCTATGTTAGTATCCATACCCAATTATAATATCCAATATAAAAAGGCACAATCTTGTATAATGTCCGTCACATTCCATGTTTTCATTAATCCAAACATTTAAACATTTTAATAATATTTAATATCACAAAAAATGATAAATGTACATCTATAATTATCTAATTTAATTTTAAAAAGAATCCAACTAAAAAATAATGAATCAACACACCCAAAGGTGAGGTTTTATCTCACGTGAGACTATGTATCACACCTCATAGGTGGCTAGGGTTGAGGCTGATAACCTCCAACCATGTCATGGTGCTAACAAGAAATGCATTGAGGTTCTAAAAATATAATATATCCAGTTAATTAATTTAAGAGAATCTTCCAAAAGGCCTGGTGTGTGGTGCAATGACAATAATTAAATAAACAAAAAAACTATATGGAAAAGGTATAGGTCACCTACCTTATTGACATGGTAGAATAGTCATCAATTATGAAGCCTTAGTTCATCATAAAATGGAAGAAAAAATATATTAATTTATAAATACCCTAGAATCATGGAATATACATTTCACTGAAATGGCATGAATGTTGGAGAGACAAATGACTGAAGGAAATGTATTAAATCTCTTACCAGTGGTGATCCAACATGACAGATGACGTCCTAAATTGATTCTGGATATAGAATTTTCTTCAAATCATATCTTAGGCGTGGAGGAGATCATAAATGGAAAGCAGAGGGATGTGGACATGTAGGAATAAAAAAATAGGTGGTTTTGGTATTAAAGAGAAGGAGGGAAGAATGGTATTTTCATCGAAATTGTAAAGGGAACAAGGTTTGGCCACACACATGGAAAAACTATTCTCCTCCCACATTCCACGGAAAGTGGACTCACATGATTGGTTATTACAGTTTTCCTAACTATGATCAGCCCGTGTGTTCCCCTCTAGGGATCCTTATAGGAACCTACATGAGTTTTCCAAAACATTTAACCAACATTGTAGGGTTTGGTTAGACAATGTTTCTAGCACTATCCTCTATAATTTTGAGCTCTAGGTTTAAACCAATCCCCTGCCACTCTAAATTTTACCTTGGTGGAATTATGTTCATTTCTTGTTATAAAATAGTTTATTTAAAAATGATATTTAAAGGGTACATACCTAAAATAAAAACATGGGATCTTACATTTTTTTGAGCCCAAGGACCCAATTTACCTTAATACAAGTGAATGGACTTGAGGCCCAATATTAACTAGCATGAGCCTCGATTCATCCATGGGTTTACTAAAGCATTTGGGACAGTCCAATTATACAAGAAAACACAGCATGAGGTCCACTAATCCATTTAATAAGGATTCTATTCCTACAAACAATGTTTCCACTAATAAATAATGAATTTTCCTTTAGGTATACAGGTCCACTCAAGGTCATCCCATAGTAGAACACTAATATATCACACCTCACCTGAGGTTAACCTTGAATTTTCCATATCTTCTCTATGGTATGAAATTACCGCCTATGATTTTTCCAACATGGTCAGTCATCCATCTTCCGTTCTTCCAACAATCCATGAACTAGAAAAGGTTCCAAGTTAAACTCATTGATATGTTATCATAATGGGATGCCAACTTAAGTCACTATTGACTTAACATTCCATGTAATAGAAATTATTCCACACATAGAGGTGGTTGGGGAAAAACTCCAAACTCAAGGAGTTAATCACAAGCTGAATTCCACTATACTGAGTATTCTTTTTCATAAATTTCTTAAGAGTAATGACATTCCATGATGTTTTTGATTAAAAATATTATATTTTCATTGTTATAGAAGCATAAAAAACTAGGTTTTCTACATAATAGAGGATTTGATGACATGATCATCATAAAAAAACTAGATGATTTACACTGTTAATATTATAATTGATATGTTGTGGGTAATTAATCACAATGTGTATACTATCCCTTGAAATCTATTTGTTTCAATATTTTTGAAACCAATTCATTTCTTTCCATAATGAAACCTCTCACATTACAATGTTTTAGTTCACACTATAGTGTATTTGAAAAAATATTTACTTATATCATAGCAATGAGGAGTTTTAATGACTACTCCAAAAGAACTATGACTAGAATACATGAATTCATACATAAATAAAGTTATATTTGATGATATATGGGGTTTATGCTCTGAGTAAAACATACACACAATAATAGTGTTTAAGGGTCATTATGATTCAATTTCTATATCCACATGATATATCCAACACTTTTTGAGAAAGGAAGTTATGTATTAGTGAATACATGATCTATAAATTGATTGGTATATCAAATTATACATGCGCCTATATTAAATGTTCATGTTTAGGGAAACCATTGGTGGTGGTCTATAGATTAATACTCACACCACACTCAGGAACTCCATTACCTAAGAGGAATTTATAGTATATGACCAAGGTAAGGGGAAAGGACCATCAAATAGAGATGATTGAGAATGTAGACATTTTTTGGAGTAAGGATACAATACTAAGAGTAGAACCATGAATAGTTTTGTAGATGACCTAGTATTTTTTTAGGTTTTCGTTTAGATCATGATATATAAAACTTGTCTATGGGTAGTCCTATTCATTTATGTATGAATACGAGAAATTACATCTAATCATTTGGTTATTGGGTGATAGTTATTATTTATTTACTGATGTATTTAGTATATGATTTATACTTTTACATAATATTATTTTATAGTGATTTTTTATTATTATTTATTCCACTATGATTTATTACTATATACACTATAAAGGGTATTGTCTTCCCACTTCATACATAGACCCCCCATTAGTCGATAGATTTTGGCATACGAGGAGGAGTATTTGAGATATGTGGGAATTGGTTCAGTCACTATGGAGGTGTAACACAAAATAAATTTTACATATTATAAGAAAACTTATAACTCTTTTTATAGACCATGTAAATTATAGATGGATCTAAAGTGAGTTCAAGAATTTCACAAATGCTCATTCAAAATTTATCCCTTTATGTTATACTTTAATAATATACATATCATTAAATTAATGTAATTATTTAACGCTTGATATATCATAATTCATTAAAAATAGAATTAATTATGTTTATATTGAATATAAAGATTGTGTATTGGAAGAAAAACCAATATATGATATCTCATATCATAGTGAAACCACTTCATGTGATATGCCTTGTCATGGGTTGATATATAACCCATATATGTACCTATTATATGGTATTAATGTTCATAACCCTTTAAATATTTTATTAATTATCATTCATTAGTTACTTATTACATATTTCAATAATTAATTTATAACGAAACATAATATAACAAAAATAGACCTTCTTTAGTGAAGTGGTAAATGAATTTTTCAATTGATCCCCAATTGAAAATTTTCTTTTTATCATGAAAAATAGAATAATTAAATACATTTAATTAAAAAAATATTTATAAATACATTTATTTAAATTAATCTTATGATAAAAACTCCCGGAAATAGTTTGATAAGTTATATTCATTATTTAATTTTTCACTCATTACATTTTTATGCCTAAAAAAGGATGTTTTAGTTCCCTTTAATGATTATGGTAGTTCGTATTCTTAATGGATTATATTAATTAATTTATAAAACATATAAAGTTAATAAAAAATAATCCATATTATATTTGACGTTATTAATATTGGATCTCCCAAAAAAATATTTATACTTAATTAAAGTCATTGATAAATATTTTTGGATTTTTATTGTGTGTTGGAATAACTACGGATTATATTGTTTCATGGTAATATATATTAATTATAATTATAATTTTGTTGATAATAATGGATTTTAAATAATATTAAATTTTATTAGGAAAAATTACACATGATTTTAAATTTTATTTCATGTGTCGAATTAATTATTTCTGGAATATATGTTGTAGGAAAGAAAATTATTTATAGTAATTTTTTTATTTTTCAATGTAGAAAATATATTTTTTGGAAATATAAAATAATTTACAATGGGTATAATAGAATAAAATTTAATTCTAAATTATCTCATTTATTTAAGAATAATTTTTCATATCTTAATGACATGATATTTTTTAATGTAAACTTTGAGAAAATATTTTGATTTTAGGGATATTTTACTTATACTAGTAACGTATTTTTTTAATACCAACCACATGAGCTTGATTTTTTAGTGTAACATATTCCTAACATAATTCATATTGAGAAGAATATTTTTGATAAGGTTTTAATATAGCGATAAACACACCTTTACATATTATGGATTTATTTAAGGTATGATTGTATTTTAGATAAATTTATAAGCTTATAGAAATAGACTTATCTAAAATCTATTGATGAAAAACTTCAATGAATACAAAGCATCATATTTACTATACAGTGAAAAACATTTTTTATTTTTAGTAGATTATGTAATTTATGATATTTTATGGATATGATTCAAATATAGTATTTTGAATGTGGAATGCTAATATCATTTCGTTAAAAATTCAATTTTGTTATGTTTTCATGGAAAAAGATTCATCAATTTTTCTTAATGTTTTATTTATATAACAATTTTTGGATTATTTTACTAAAATATCAACTTTATTTTTTTGTCTTAAAATCTATAAAATTGGTGTGACACACCATATTTTTATTCGTTTATTGTGCTTCATAAATTATTTTATATGAAAACCCAAACTAAAATAAAAAAATTCATTATTTTACTAAGTTATAATATTAAAACATGGAATTAAATGAATATTCATACTTCAAAAAATATAAATAAAACATATTAATAATATTAAAATAGTAAAAAACATTTAACTAATTAAATATAAGGTGGATATGAAAAATTAACCCATATCGTTTCCCATAAAACTCATACCATCATGAATAATTGTTCTGACTTCTTGAGCTAGGTTCAATCATATGTTATTGAACTCAGATGGCCACTTATCCTCAAGTGAACCTCCCCATATTCTAGAGGAATACAACTAATATTGAGGGAATGTGGTGGTACAATAGGGATATTATACCCTCACAATCAAAGAGGATCATAGTGGGGAAACAAATAAACAAACTAGTGGAATAATTAATAATAGAAACAACTGAATAAAACCATCTAGATAAACTAATAAAAATAAATACACTTTCCCATATACAAAATTAAGATGTCTTGATGCTATACAAAATAATGAAATGGATAAAAGACATCTCTTATAGAATAAAAATCTAAATATTAGTTCTATTATTTCATACTATATGCTAAAATAATATATAAAGTATCTATCGCAAGTTACTTCCCATTATCCCTACCTGAATCCAAAATGCCTATCTTGGTACAAATCAGTGGCCCAAATAAGGTGTGAGTAAAACTCATTAGTCCACCACCAATGGTGTCTTGCACTATCCATTCTGTGAGAATGCAATGATTAGTGTAAAAGTGCATCAAATAAACTTTATAAATAAATAAATCATGTCATTACTATCTCTCCATCAGACAGCCATCTGATACTAACTACTTCATCCTAAACTGGAATGTCACTGAACAATTACATTTCTAATTTATATTTTTAAGGATGATAATTTAAAAATACAACCAAGGAATCCTTATATAGTGATAATCATTTAAGGATCCATAATTTTCAGTCCATTTATGCTTTCAGTTGGGAGAAATCCACATGGGCGTACCCTTGTAAATTCACCACAAGGGAGAAGGTGTATATTATCCCTAGGATAATTTAATAGGAAGGCTTAGTGATAGACATGAAAGGATCCCAATGTAATAACCAAAATGGTCCAAAATATCAAGCCATATGCAAGGAGAATCATACAAGGTATTCAATATTTAATTTTAGGAATTATAAGTAAACCCTTAATACTAAGACAAGGAATTCAAAAGGGAAATAACGAATATATGTGCGTTTATTCACAAAGAAGACACATAAATGACTAGGTAGACATCCTATGATCATATCGAATCAAAACCACTCCGAGAGTCCATGTATTTCACTGGTCATGCCATAAAATTAAGGTAATTCAAGGTTCATGACCATAATCTATCATTATATAATTATTAATCAGGTTCCCATAATGATAACAACATCCAAGATGGAATTTCATACATGAACTAGATCTAGGTGACATGTCCTTGGCATTCACATTTTAGTTTTAAATAACGAATCCATTTAAATTTATAAAGGAAATTTTACAACATAAAAGGTTGCGTAATTACATGTATAAGGCTTAGAGTCCAAAGAAGGGATCATGTAATTTCACTCAATTCAATAAACCATTTTATTCATAAGGTTTAAAAAAATATAACTATAAATGTTTTATAATTCACATAAAAAAGTATATCATTTTAATTCAATTTACAACGCACCGTAATGGGTTTATTTGTGTTGAGGTATAAAATATCCAATAAAGGATTAGTTGAAAATAAAAATTTTTTATAGTGGTAACAAAATAATAATTTAATTTGGTATTTAAAATTAGTTTCATGTAAATTTCAGCATGCAACACATCAATGTATCATATAGACATCTAGATTTTATGGAAAGTAGAAAGACCACCAACCTTATAACAATGAAACTTCACTCATCCATTATAGGACCTTGATTCAAAATGGAATAATAGAAATAAATGAAATAGACAAACACCTTGAAAATAGAGAATATTATCTTGCATGGAAATATCATCCAATGTAGAGAAGAAATCAAAGAAATAAAGTGTGTTGATTGATCTCCATCCCAAATGGTATCCAACGTGACGAACATCACTTCAATATGAGTGAAAATGAAGTATTTAAATAACAGAACAGCTTAATGGAGGAGGAGAGATCTAAAATATAAGGGTTTCCTATGTGTGGAAAATGAGGGTATAAGTGGATAAAATTATATTCTAGGAAGGAATGGAAAAATAGACATTTCACACATTTTAAGAGGTCTAACTATTTGGATGCATGGTTGGCCAAATCTTGAAAACTATGCAATATTACTATCGCATGCCACACACCCTCCATGAGATAAGTGCATGATTATATAAGTTGTGTGTATCCCATGTGTGATCACTATCCAAGTATCCACCCCTAGAACAAATAGGTTCACACATAATAAAACAATATTCAAGGTAAAAATTTTACCACAATAATTTATTATAGATATTCATACTACCATGAAGGCACCCTCACATGGTTTCAAAACCAATGTTACTTCCTCTATGGGTCACACGATTGTCTCAGATATGTAAAATTGTTTAAAAAACCGTGTAAATTTACTCATTGATCTACATGGTTGGGAATCACGTTTGTACTAACTATATTCCAACTTTGAAACTCAAAATACCTCTATAAAAACGGATCTACAGGCTCTAAACAATCCGCACACTCTCTTCAACCCTCCACAAATTCCATTGAAACATCAATTTAGATACTATGAAAGGTTCATGATAAAATCAATATTTTCCTCACCACACATAAAAGATGAGGTCTTACAAACTCCCAACCTTATAACTTCTAGTCCCTGAGAATCCTTCAGGGGTATCAAGATGAACTACCCAACCTACCTAGGTCAGAAGTTCCCGATCAAATATATGCATTGAATATCAAAATTACTAATATTGCTTTGAGATAAACATAAATATAAGGGATTGAACCATCAAAACAAGATCCCATACTCATTATCAAGATTAAATGTCTAGATAATACCTGAGATGTTAAAAATCTATCCAATACTAATAACCAAGTTAAAACATTAAGATGAAAATCTATCAAGATCATATATCCTAATAAATGATCACATATTAATCTATTCTCTCAATCTTCACGTGGTTATCCCACTATGGATTCTGAATTTGAACATCCAAATAGAATCCATGGTACTAGAACAATCAAAATGTTTTATAGGAGTATTCCTTGGGCATCCAAACAATACTCCCTACATAAACCTCAACACGCTAAACCTGACCACACCTGAGAAAAATACACTCAACCCTTGATAATAATGAAATTATAGAGGTAAAATTGATCTAGATCAACTTTTTTACACAACTATTTCCTTAAAAATCTATAAATAACCTTTTTCGTACACCAGTTTATAGCCATGGTGTTCTAGATGCAATTTCTCAACAACTACATATAAAACCCTGGATGAAATCAATTGTAAACACCTAAAATGAATATATTTTGAAAATATCTTCTTAACTAGAATACTTTTTACTAAAAATTTATCATGTCACCTCTAAACTGAGGCACATTGATATTATTTCTAGAATTCTCACTGAATTCTATATTCGATTTATAATGATATATCATGGGGAAACCATCTGCAGTTCATAAGCACAATCGTTACACAACCCAATCACCAAATCATTACTGTTCTGGTACCCATTGGTCTTCATGAGCTTTCTGGGGCTTGACACCCACAATCAGGATCCGACCAAATGTTTACTTGAACATACACCTAAAAATTGTCAAGAAATACAATAATGAATAGTTTTATTTATTCATCAACATAAGAGAGAAAAAAAATCCAATGACTAGTCTTAGGGTCCCATGAAACTTCTCAAATGAGGGTATCCCAACAAATGAATATTTCATGATCCCCACATTGGTATCATTCATGTCTTCTCACCAACAAAAAATATCATTATTACCACATCTCAGGCCATGTCAATCCCCATACATAATGACTAGCATTGTGACAAGACCACTCATCCTAGAGAACTAACATAATGGAAAGCCATCCCAAATTTCCACTTCCCATGAATAGTTCCTTTGGAATTTTCTATGATTCAACTTACAATAAGGGTAACCATGCTAAAACAACCGAAATGTTCTCCCCAACTTATGTATTTCCTTAAACCACTCTAAGAGCATGAATTCCAAAGAGTATGTACGTCAAACCAAAAAAAATAAATTAAGTTAGCTTAATGTATAAATAATAATATATTACCATACATAAGATGATGAGAATATATAAGGAATGATCACCACTATACTTGGAGTACACTAAGATTTCATTTATAGATGTGAATCACTTTACTTGATCCATGTTCCATAAAAGCTGGATATACCGTCCTTTTAACAACACCTAACACCATATATACTGACAATGTGTGTCCAGCTCCAGCCATGTGTACACCGCCTCCCAGTACCCAAGTTATTTCCCAAAAATTGATGACAGATTTTTATAGAATGGGAATGTAGACCTTCCCATAAATACATAAGACAATATCATTACATCAAAATGATGTGCCCAGCATGGTTTCCAACTAACCACATCCTAATTCTCACATAACCTCTAATGAGACTATCGAACAATATGTATCCCACTCTACATAGAAATGATATATTATAGCCACCAAAGAATTGTAATTACTTGATCATGATCCTCTCACTACCCTTAGAATATACCATGATCATTCAATTATTCTTACTGAGGCTTCTATTTTGAGCTTAGTGAAACTTCTATAATTTGAACATAATAATTTCCATAATCGATTCACTGTTTTCCACCAGCTATCCAAAAGCATTATCATAATCTGACAACATAGCTATAAGGGTATTTCCATAAACATTATCATTGTATTTAACATAAAGTACCAAATGATTTCTAATCTCACATTGTAAAATTACTTATCAAAAATCAGTCGGTCCACCAAGACAAAACAATTTAAAAATTGTATTGAAATCTCTTTCAAAGATCCATGATGTTACCTAAAACCCCAAAAGTAAATATGAACATTCATACATAACAACTGAAGCCAAAAACAACTTCCATTGTTCACAAAAAATTATATGATCAACCAACCCCCATGTAATTGTGCTTACTTGTAAGAAAATATATTATACTGACACATCAAATCTCTCATATTTCTCATGAAACTCAATCCTAAATCTAATTTCAAGAATCAATCTTAACTCACTGCTGAGTCAAAAATAAACATATTATTTGGGACTAAAAAATTTAAAAAGTAATAGAATATATTTCGACCATTATTTAATATTCCTCTATAGTTTCATTTCCTCTAGCTATAAGGACACACTTTTCATGACCAACATGATGCTACCCACCTCGAAACTGTCCCAGTCATCCTCGTATCCAGAATAAAAACTCATTCTATGGAAAATCTCCATTAATCACCATACAAGGTCCTTGAATGTAAAAACAATGATTATTACATCTGTAAATAAGAAAAGAGGGAAAAACCATTCACATTCAAGCACACTAGACCAGGTTCATATTTAGAAATATTAAAGAAACTCCACTCGAGACACATTCATGTACACCATCTATAATGGTCATAATATCCAAAAAATAGAATCAATGGTGGTACGACACTCGATCCTTTTATAAAAAATAAAATCACTAAAATAACTAATACCTTTATTATCCTTTCAACAGAACACTACTCAATATAAGCACTTAACCCATTAGTCACTCTACTCCAGAGATGACCCATGGACAAAGCATTCAAAAATTTCTAACACTAATCTATAAATGGTTCAACACAACACTCTTTAACTCAATATAAACCACATATATCCACATGTCATTCCATGATATAGAATCAACATTATGGGTTTCCCCACATTCTCTTAACTTACATGCCCAATGACACTATGTGTCTAAGTATAAAATAACTTACCCAATGGTTTGTCCTAGAGTCACATTATCCCGCACAACAATCAACATGGATGAAAAAATTATAATTCATGTAACTAAATAGGATAAGGATTACAAATATAATTTTTTCTCTAACCTTTCCATAGGAATGTCTAACAAACTGATTAAGAGAATTTCACGATACTAACATCCCTAATGTGGTTCAATATAAAAAAATACCACCCTTTTATCCAGGCCATCAGTTTATAAATTATGATTCTCCCTTGAGTAAATCATTTCCTGAATAAAACCCTCACTTGATAACTAAATATAAGAATTTACCAACACTTCTTATCTCTGAAGACACTAACATAGTGTTCTAACCCCTTACATACATAAGGAATCAAATAAAAAACTAGAGTCACACAAAAAATATAACTAGGATCACTTTCCTGACCTTTAGGTCTAACATAATTAATGAATAGAAACCAAATAAGACCCATCAGAAATTTCCTTTCTCCTATTCAAGGTAATCACAAGATAAAATTAAACCAATTACCTACATTAGGTCCATATCTAATAACATCATTAATGGATTTATTCAATCATTTTTAATCTTATTGTAAACATTAAAGAGTGTTAGATAAAAGTGTATTAATGTACCAGTTACTAATATATTGTATATGACACTTTATTGAGATTACATATCAAAATATCTTTGGGAAATTATCACATAAATTCCAATTATACCATTTACTTATCCATAAATTTTAAAAACTAGGCTGTGTTAAAGAAAATATCAACTCCAATGTCCATAGGAAATAACTCTTTAGGTTGTAACTTTAATATTAATTAACCAAAACCTCATATCATGAAGCCTCAAAGAAAAAGAAGCTATTAAATCATTTTATGGGGAATTTTTTAAGTATGCTTCCACCATACATTTATACATAACATATTATAATTTTCTCCTAACAATTTCAATGTGAGTCCCTATTTATCATCAATATACCCATACTCCAAAATCTTGGTATAGCTGACTTAAAATATTATAAAGGATCACTAGAGACACTCCAACCACCCATTACAATGGTTAGGTTAGGGTCAATGTATTATATCTTATATCAATGGTTTTAGTATATGGAGTGTCAACTGCATGTTATAGAGTAAAACACCCTTTAAGATGCAATTAAAATACCCATTTAGTGGAAACCATTTCTTTTATGAATTAAAATTCAACAACTATATATATATATCATGGTTTAGTTATATATGTATACAATTCACATGTTTAAATTTATTATAATTTATAAGTTTCAATTGGTACACAATGAGACTAGAATCATCATTTGATGATGTTTTAATAATATGTATCACCATTAGAAAATTACAAAGGTATATAAACATTATAAATTAAAATTCTCATGACTTTAATTTGAACCACTAATGTTTATTTCCATGAAATAAAAGGTTCATGGATTAAAAATGTGATAATTGGTCAGTTAAGATTCCGCCATCAAGTTATGTGGTAAAAAGCATTTTATGTTGATTTAGACACTTTGATAACTAGTTATTATTTTTTCATTTACCTCAATGAAATTTTAGTATAATTAAAATTATATTTCTTTAGAAACATATTGAATGATTCAACAAATGTATGTAATAATATATACATTGAATGGAATATGCATGATATATCAATCCTTATGTTCCTTTAATGATGTTTGAGACAATACTTCTTTTCTATACCAATTCTAATGGTAAAATAATAAATGTTAATAAATACCAAAATTCATGTGCATCAACCAATGGTTTAATCAATAAAACATTAAATAAAAAAAACAAGAATAGAATGTCCCATCCTAGGGAACTGGGATTTTTACATGTTCATGGGTAAACTAATTCCAAGAAAAGCTCATTAAAAACACCAAAATATTCTTATTATTTTGTCTATAAACCCAAAACATAAATAAAATGTGGAAAATGGAATCTAATAGAACTTATAACATTCCAATCCCAGTTCACTCATTTTTAACAGAACACAGTTGGACATATAGACTCAACTAAGCTGACCCACATGCTATAGGTTTCCAACTAGTAGAAAGGGTAACTGATTATATGGTGAGGATACCATAACCTCATAAACTAATGTAATCATATTAAGAGACCATATGAATAAATAAAAGTAAGAAGTGATAATAAAAATAATGGTAGTAAACTATCTAGATAATATAAAAAGAAAAATTTATTTCACTTCCTATATAAACAGTGTTGATGTCATAATGACATACAAAATAAAAATAGATAAAACATACCTCCAATAGAATCATGAGATAAATCTATGTCCACTAATCCCATACTCTCTCCTAGTATAGTTTTTCAAGAAAATATAAAAGGATGTTTTACCTTGTACCTACATGCATCCATGAATTATGTCCGGGTACCAATCGGTGGCTTGAACAGGGAGTGAGTAAAAATTACTAGGGCCACACTAATAATGTCTAGAAATATATAATTTTTGAAAATACAATGATCCTATTTGATGTACAATAAATAAACATGATAAATGAATAAACAATGTCATTTTAGGTTCCCCATAAGACACCCATACAATACTACCTACTTCTGACTAATCTAGAATGTCTCTGAAAAATTATATTTTTATGTCATATAGATACAGATGGGACCCAAGGCAAACTACCTAGGTGTTGATATATACTAATAATAATTTAATGTTTTATAATTTAGATTCTATATAGGTTTAATAAGATGGTAGAAATCCATATGGATGTACCGTTTAAATCTTAGCCAAATTGGGAAGTGGTACCTGATAACTAGGATCATGTCCCGTGTTGACATGGTGACAGAATTGAAAGGATCAGAATGTCAAAACCAAGGTGTTCTATAACATCAATCCAAATCCATGTAGAATCATCCCCCACATTAAATTTTTATTTTTCTGAAATAAAGTTGAATTCTTGGTGAAAATATACTGCATTCAAAATCATAAGATAATCAGAATATCCAAGTGTGTTCATTCACTATATAGACACATCAACGAATATATTTTCATCCCATTATCCCATCTAAGGAAAACCTTTATGGGAGTCCATATATTGCTCAGGGAATTCCACACCATTAAGGAAAGTCATGTTATATGACCATAGTCATTCATTATATTAATGAAAAAAATATCCTATAATTATAATAATAGAGAAGATCACATTTCATACTAGAAAAAGGGTTAGGTGGCATGGTTTTAAATCATCTTTCATTATAAAATCATTTTTTCATTTAAATATATAAATTCAAGTACACACCTTCAATGGTGGTGTAATCACATAGCTATAGAATATGGGCCTAAAAATACATTATGTAATATCATACAATTAAATTTAACCATTTTATTCACAAGGTTAAGCACAACACACCTAAAAAATTGGTTTAATTCACATAAAAAGGTGTAACATTATAATAAAATTGAAAAATGCATCCTTACGGTGTAGTTAGCATCAAGGTAGACAACCTCTGATGATGAATTACAGGTTTCAAAGATAATAGGTTTGAGGTGCTAACAAAAACAATAATTTAATTTGAAATTTAGAATGAGTTACATAGAATTTCCAACAAGTGGCATGTTGACACATGATATTGTCATTAAAAATTTTAATGGAAAAGGTCAAAAACATTTACCTTATACCAAGAAATATTCAACCGTCCATTATAAGTCCTTCCTTTATGATGTAATGAGACAAATCAATGAAATAAAAAATATCTAAAATCAGTTAATACTATCTCAGATAAAAATAATACCCAATTAGGTGAAGAAAATGAATATTGGAAGAAAGAGGATTGGAAGAATTAACAGTGGGGGTCCAATATGATGAATAAAACTTGAAAGTGAGATCAAACAAAAAATATATCTAAATTCCTATCTTGATGGCTGAGAATAACTCTAAAGAGGGTGGTTCTTATATGCATGAAAATGATTGTAGAATAGGAGAATGTTTTATTTAAGGGAGGATAGTCAAAAAGGAAATTTAAAACATTTTAAGAGGGCGTAAAGTTTTTCCATGTGGTTGGCCAAATAATGTGCCAACTTTATGTATGCACTATCCCATGGTACACACCCAACACAAGTTTATTACACTGTTTGAAAATATAAGCATATAAAATGTGTCCTCAATATCAAAGGATCCATATCCCTCACATGTATAAACACATAGTTAGATAACCCATTCACAACCTTTGTATTTCACCTATGCAATTTATTATAGAGAGTAATATAGCCTTTCAGTCCCTATCACATAGTTTGACAACCAACATGCCTTACTATCCAGGTCACATTTTTGTTTTGGACAAGTCACATGGTTTTAATATACCATGCATCCTTACTCATTAGGAAACACGATTGAGATGGACTGTTATTACTAACCATGTTCTAACTGTGTGCCTCAATCTACCACTTTAAAAAATTGTAGCTTTAGGCTATGGAAAGCCTCCATAAAAAAATAAAACCTCCACTAAGTCCGTAAGATCTTATATTTAGAAACTAATCATAGGTTAAAAATTAATTTAAGTGATACACACCTCATAGAAAATATAAGATCTTTCAATTGTATAAATAATTAAAATAATTATAAATATGATAGAATTATTGATAACAAATGAACTAATAAGTTGAAATAATTCTATATATTTATGTAAGGTTATATATATTAATGTAAAAAGATAATATAACTATTATATTACCATTGGGTATATATACTACCATATAAAATATATATTTCTAATGGATATTTTAATAAATACATAAATAGAATATTATCCATTTATAAAAATGAAAATACTATTATAAATAAAATCTTATAAAAGTAAAATAAGTAAATAAAATCTATCAAATAATTTGGGAATGACAATATATCAAAAATACAATCACTCATTATATAATAAGTTGTTTTCATTCAAATATATTATTATTTAAAATATATTTTATTTCTACATAAATCTTAAATTTCACATATTTAGAGTTTTAATTTAACAAAATGGATGTAATATTTTAAATAAGGTTTTCAAAATTACATAATTAGGGAAATTTAATTTCCCAAAAAAATAATAAGTTACCAATGATAATTCTGAATTTAGTCCATAAATATTAGAAACCATAAAATACCAAGTATGTTAAAAATGATGTATGAAAATTATATAAATAATAATACATGTTAATAATGGTGGTAATCATAGAAACCCTTTTTATCACTTATGTTCCATTTAAATGTTAAAATAACCTTCCATTACCCTAAAGGAACAATAAATTATGAATATGTCACCCAAATTCATCTATAAAAGGACCCCACATGTATCCATTCCAAAAAACAGATATTGTTCATATATCTAATGAAACCATACCAAAATTCTCCCCACCAAATTCCCCTATCTTTTATTGTTTATTTTAAAATGAAGAATAATCTGGTCATTCTGAATGATTTTATTATTAAAAGTAATGATTCCATAAATGTAATGACTTCTTCTCTGTATCTTTTATTTTTATTATCATATTTACACTACAAAAATTGTATCTAACACAATAATAATGTATTTTATCACAATAAATTTTTTTTTTGAAATTATATTACATCAATATAACTTTTTTATTGATACTCATTCATTGATATAACATGATCTAGTCTAGTTATATTCAACAACCTATATGAATTATAATTTTTCTTCTTTAATATTCCAATCATAGATGAGTATCAATACATAATTAGTAATAATATATGAAATTAATGATAAATTTATTTCATGATTATGGTTTTTAAGGGTTATACTGAAATGGATGATCATAGTATTGTAACTCTCAATTATTGGTAATTTATGTGGTCAGTAGACTATGAAGTCACTCTAAGAGGGGGGGGGGGGTTAAATCATTTTGTCCCTTATTACTAATTTATTATTTGTTTTTATAACCAATATTAATATTAAATACTCTATCTTAGTTATGAATTATAGATATACTTATATGTTACAAACACTAACCACCAATTAAAAATAATTAAATAGTCAATATATAGTGGATAAAAATATTTTTAGTTATGTTTGACCTTAATGTGGGAATCTAGTACTAACTATATTCTGGTCGACTCTCGGTCACAAATTTAACAACATTTTAGAAAATTTATTACAATTGGTGGGATGATTTAATGATTAAATTATAACCTACCATGAGATAAATGGTATCATTATTACCCATTTTGAGGGCATCACCCTTAACATAAAAACTATCTCCCAATAACATAATCTCCTGACATGTTTACAATATACTAACTAGATTGTTAAGATTACATTAGATCCTACTAGTCTGTAATGGTCTTATAAATTTCCTTATAAATCAAAATCTTCCATATACCTTGGTATCTAACTAAATAAAAATAATAAGATCATTATCTTTAGTTACATACCTTTAACAATCAAATTTTCTTACTCTATAATATCATGAACATTTATCTTGTTGTATCAAGTATCAAAACATTATGATCATATCTAGATCAGGATAACTATCCTTCCTCACTCAATATTTTTAATTAAATTCTCAATACATATAATTTGAATCATTTTGTAGTAATTTTGTTTTCTCTAAACTCACTTATATTCCTTAGGATATAGAGATATCATAGGGAAGGACATCACTCTTTATTTCCATATTTATTATTTCCTTATTCTTCTTACTTGAAGAAACTAATATGATAATTCTAATAACAACTGTGAAATTATTTCTTCGATAATCAATGTTTTATATAGAATATAAAAACCAATTATTTTATCTTATTATCTCTCTTATAACTATGATATATAAAACAATCAATTATTATTATTTTATCCTCACCTATCAATTTCTACTATTTTCTTATTTGTTCTTTTACCTTTCTAGAATCAAGTGAATATTATTTCCATATTTGGATATATAAATATCTTGTAACCCTTCCATGTGACAAACATTTTGAATATAGTCAAATTTTAGTAAAAAATTATCCATCTTTGATCTTCATTAATAATTTTTGAGTTATTTCCATTGTAACTAATTTTTTAAAATTTATAAATCTATAAAACATTCTCCTTAATATTTGTATTTATTATCTTTCATAATTTCACAAAATCCCATTTCTCATTAATAAATATTTTCACAAGAATATTTATAAAACCTTATGATATGACTCTTCTATTGATGTTGTGTAAAACCAAATCATAGAATGACCTTGTTATTTTATTCTTTCCAACATTATTTTTAACTAGAATCATTTATATTTAAAGGAGTGTTATTTTTATGAATTAAAGATCAATTTTACATTCCATGCATTCATTACTTATAAATACCATAATTTTATAATTATAAAATCCATACTTATAATAATTTTAAAACATAAATATCATCCTATTATCCTTTATATATAATAGAAAATATTTTAGACTTTGTTAAATTAATTATGACAAACCCTTACATATCATCCAGTTAAACCATGCATTTCATATTGATAACTTATGAAATTTTTGATTTTCTAGTGAAAAACTATATGTATCACCTTGATGTTTCATTTATAGATCATTATAAAGGTTTTTCATCTTCCAAAATTTTGTACTAACACTAATAGTCATTATACATATTCATTAATTGTCTTACATGTCAATGTTTGGTTTTTTATTTTCCATATATGTGTAGGAAATACATCATATATCTTACATATGAACTAAAATATATTATGTATCACTGTAGGGTTTTTTTACTTTTCTATACTTATGTATCCACTCAAAATAATATAATTCATATAAATTTAATATATCCTACAAATTAGAGTATGGTCTTTACTTTTTATATTTTTTATATCTATGAAAAATTAATGCATTTGATTCCTTTGATAATTTTCAACTGTAACTAAAAATGGAACATTCATATCATTTAAAGAATCTTTATATCATAGTAGATTCAAACCTACTTTCAATATTATGATTTAAGGAAAACCAAAAGTATGAAATGAATTTTCCAATATCTTGTATATAACACAAAATTCCATAACTTCTTCAAATCCTCTATCTTCTGTATAGTAAACCTTCTAATTTTAGAAGAACATTATCTAAACATCTGATAATCATTAAAAAATCATTAAAATATGTTTGTGTTAAATTCAATATATAACTATTATATAAATAGTGATTCTAGAAGTCATATGTAGATAATCCTTCATTCTTGGTGATTATTCCATATGTATTATTTACAGATGTTTAATTTTTGGAAGAATCTTTAAAAACAACTTTTTCAATATTTTAAATCTGGGGAAAAATAAAAAATTTTATTTAGCATATAATATTATTTTAACTTCATAATTACTGTTATGTACATAATACAGATTCAAGATTACACTAACATATGGTTACTTTTCCCATTTATTCAAATTTATCTATCATTCTAGAATAATTTCATGCACGATATGACTTCTTCCAATATTCTCAAGGATTATATAGACAAAAAAATAATCTAAAATCCATTTAAATTAAAATTTCAATTTTTCAAAAATTATTAGGTAGTTTTAATAATATTCTAAAATAATCATACAACACATGTGTTCTTCATTTGTGTCTTTCTTTTAAATGTTACTGCACTGACCACTCCAAATTCATACTTATATTTATTTAATAATAATTAAAGTATATTAATATATATACCTATACATATTCACACTTGATAAAACATGGATATATTCCCACTCTTTGTGTCATATTCATTCTTCTCCAATACAACCATATCTCTTGACCATATTTTGTAACATGTTATAGAAAATGATTTCATCTTTCATAAACACTTTTCAATGATTTGAATTACAATATATAATATATAATCCTTAAATTAAAATATTATATTTCTTTAGACCCTAAAAAAATTATCAACTTCATCATTTATAATCTCTATAATGTTAAACAATAGGAAAAACTCTTTTTACAACATATGAATGAATCTACAACAGTATGTACCATGAAATATAACATCAATAAATTTGATAATTTATAAATCTAAGATATATCTACCAATTTATCCTCAATATTAAATGTAATTTTACTCTATTACCCAACACATATTGATAGTATTATTACGCAATGAAATTAATTATAATCATCATAATTCATTGGCCTCTTCACCCTCATTGCATTCGTTTCTAATAACCCTAAATAAAACACATAGATTATTATAAATATTTTATTATTATTAATTTATTTATCTTTACCTTACTAAATATAAATGAAAATATTAAATAGTAAGAGGTATAATCTTTTTTATCTCATGATTTTCAAGAATATCATTTTATATCGCTTTTGAATGTAAAATAAAATTCAATTGACAGAATGATTACATAACATTCAATTATAAATGAGTCAAAAACTAATCATGTATAAGTCTATATAGTATACCACACTATATAAAACAATATTTATTAAACTATACATCAAATTTGGATAAAACATTATCTAATATGTGATAATAACTCCGAAATCTATACCTATATGGTTTTGAAAATATTTTTAAAGAATTATCACAAAGATAAAATAAATAAACACAAAAAAATATGTAACTAAACGAAAATTTCTCCTCATTCAAGCCATATTATAGTTTAACAAAACCCCCCCAAATAATGATGTTGGATACAATAAAATTACGGATAAGAAAGTTATTTTCAGACCTCAATCACATCTATTTATAAGAGATGTGAATATTTTTGGATTTTATATAATAATGTATTTTAGAATTATGATTATCTCAGATGACACAATATTGATATAGTACATACTTTTTCATAATGGATAGTCTTATCTAGATTTCACTCTATTCATATCATTGGTAATCGAAATTTGACATGTTGTAAGGAAGCAATAGTCAAATCACACCATGATGAAAAAGCAACCAATTTTATTTTTCTTGAAAACATTATAGTAATACCTTATCACACATGAAATTAAATTATATACTTATAATTTCATGAGAAAAAGACATATGTGAATAAGGAGGTGTCCTTCCTTGATTCTTAATGAGAGAAACAAGGGTATGATTGTCCTCTCAAACTAAATCCCATTTATTTCATGCTCAAATTTTATTCATGATTTAACCAATGAATTTATAAACAATAATATAATTAGGAAGAATTTTTTTATATTTTTTTTACATATATATTTATGTGTAATAATTTAATGTAATCTTTCATTTTTTATTACATAATCGTTTCTCTACATGGTGAAAAACAGGGGATCTTTTAATGTTTTATTTCTTGGAAATAAGGTATATAATACAAGAAAACCTAAAACTCTATTCTAATACATTTTAAAGTATTAATAATACGAATATTAAATGTAAATTTATAGAATATCATAACCTAGGGACATATATCAAAGGAAATGGTGAGCACAAGGCCTGATAAAAGAAAGAATGGAAAACCATTTATGTATGATCATACGGAAAATCAATAAGCACTAGAGGAATATAATTATGGAATAAGTAGAAAAACATGTGGAATATCATAATAAAAATAAAAATAATTACAACATGAAAATTTGGATACAATAGTTAAATTAGACATTTATAATCATATCACCAAGGGTTTTTACAGAGGTGTCAAAATATTAACCAAGGTTATTCACCAAGGTTTCATAAAACATGTCATCTCTTGAGATTAAATTATTTACTTAATGAATTAGGGAGATGTTAGGGAGAACCATTCATATGAATTAATTTTATTGAGAGAAACATATATCATATTAAATAATTTCATAATCAATCGACAGAGAATAAAAGAAAATGGGTTTTACATCAAAATAATGGTGTTTCAAAAGTTCATTAAAAATATTCTCATTATATCCTTTTTTAATGAATGAAAAAGGAATGTGGGTTTAATGTATGTTAATAAAATAATATGATAAATATTTTTTACATATTGGTGAATAAATCTGGAAAATAAATAGGTTTGTGTACCCATAAAATTAATATAAAAGGGAATTTCTTTAGGAGAAGAGAGAAATTTCAAGAAGTAAAATCCAAACCGTAATGGGTATATAATGTGGTTTTAGAAAGTGTGAAATAATAAGGGAAATTAATATAACATTGATAAAACATAATTTAGATGTAATGGAATGAATAAAAATGAAATTAGTGTGAGTTATTATAACATTCAGTAGAAATATATAAAAATAGGTTCTTGAAATGAAGAAAAAGAAGGATGTTTCCCTTCCCTTGAAGAGTTTTTCTTAGAATGAGAGGATTGGGAACATGGGGGATTGAGGAAACTTTTTAAGGAATAATTGGTAGGTAAAACTAATAGATATTTTTGGATGATTTATTTTTATTGAATGGAATTGTATAAATGGGTAGGTATTTATATAAAAGTGGAATATTTTTCTTATAAATTTCTAAATAAAGGACATGGAAACATATGTTGTCAAAAATGAAAAACCATGTGATTTAAAGAGATATTTTCCCATGTATTTGTAAATTTGGTTCATACTTGATGTAATTTTAATCCACAACTATTGAACACAATTTTAAATTCATTTATTTGGTCTGGAAAAATAAATCTTCCACCAAAATAATGTTTTTAATGATAAATCTTCCATTATAGATTTTGGAACGTAAAATATAGTTTTATAAATTGATTAAAATATATTAAATACATGATATTAGTAGAATAACATATTTTAAGACATGTATTAATGTTAAGTAGTTCTTACATCTTCATTACATAATTTTGAAGTCAATAAACAAATCAAAAAAACTTAATGTATCTTTTTACTCTTTATGAAAAAATAATTTATTTTATAAAATTATCATACATTAACCATAAAAATTATTTTTATGTGTGGATTTGAAAAATGATATTTAATTTATAAAAATAATTCACAAAATATGTGAATTATAACTTTTAATTATAACAATTGTTTTTTTAAAATAACAACGGATTGAAAATGCATACTAAAACATATGACACTTGAAAAAAAATATTTCATCATTTATATTGAATAAGTGTGTTTTTATTATACAATTTAATTAAAATAAGTATTATTCATAGTATATTTTTTCATTATAAATATTTATATCTTTTCCAGAAAGCACAATTCCTAAAAAAATCAATTTATCAAATTCCATCTCAATTTTATTTGGTGAAACTATTCTTAAAATGGAATTGATGAAATAAAATTTTATTTATACAATGGAATTACACTTTATGTAACCATGGACTTGACACATTATCCCTTATAACCCCTAAATATAGCCTAAGGTTAAGGTGTGATATGATGATATAATAATGGGGTGACTCATATTACATCCCATGATAAGTAATTTTCCTTACTTGAAATTATTTTTTATGAGATTTCATTCAAGATTCACTTATTGAATATCGTCTTGGAATTGGTCAAGAGTGAACCCCAGTTATAATACCTCTATACCCTGCTCTAAAAACTGGTTTTCATAAGGCATGAATCTACTTGTTGAGTCCATTATTTATCTTTTCTACATTAATTATTAATTATCATTTCTACTTACAAATTATTACATAAAAATAATTTCTAGGAGTATAGCTTCCAATAGTCATATTGACCAAAGAACATATTTTACCAATGGTTGAATATAAATGGGAACATTTCCATTTACACTCACTTAATTATTAAAGTGATATGGTTTTTATGTTTATAATATAACATAACAACCATTTTTAGGGGAAAAAATTAAAAAGTTTGGGTCGTTACATTCTTCCCCCATAAAAAATTTCATCCCCAAAATTTCAACTCATTATCTTCATTGAGAAAAGGTGTGGCTACTTATACCTCATTACATAATTTGGTTTCCACATCACTCTTTCATATATATTGTCACTCCATAACACTTTGATGAGTTGGGTAGTCTTCATGCATATAACCTTGTCTTTATAGTCCAAGATTTCCATTGGCTTCTCCTCATAAGAGAGGTCATGTTCCTATTGGACCACCTCAGGATTTAGCACATGTGATGGATCTCGTAAAACATTACTCAAGAGATATAAACATAATAAGTCATAAAATTTAGCTAGATATTTTGAATTTTAAAGAAAATAGTACACTACTCCTTTGAAATCAAGTATTTTATAGGGGTCAATGTGCCTAGGGATAAACTTTCTTTTCTTCCCAAACTACATGTATCTCTTCCAAGGTGAAATTCCAAGGACTTTATTTCCAAAATCAAACAAAAAGTTCCTCTTAAAGTTTTTAAAATAGATCTTCTATCGACTCTGAGAAGCATTTATGTGTTGTTGGATGGCATGAACCATATTTTCATTTATTACATAATATCAATCCCAAGAAACATTCTCTCACAAACATCATCCCAAAAAGTAGGAATTATACATCCATTCCCATATATATCTTCATAGGGTTCCATTGGAATACTCAAATGGAATATATTATTATATGATAACACAACTAATGGGATATTTTGATCCCATGCACATTTAATTCCATTCATAATGCTTCCAACATTTCCTCAAGTGTCTGAACATTACATTCAGATTGGCTCTCTGTTTTGGGGGTGATAGGTCATATTGAAATTCAATTCAATATTTAAGGCATGTTGAGGACTTTTCTATAATTTTTTTGAACCTTAGATCGTGATAAGAAATGATATAAAGTGGTACCCCAATAAACCTCACCACTTCCATTACATAAATCATATAATGTTGTTCAAGATAGAAAACATTCCAAATAGTGATGAAATGAGCAGTCAAGGTGAGATGATCCAAAATTTTTCATATCTCATTGTTTCCTTAGGATGTTCTTAGGAGATAGTGATAAGCACCATTATGAAATTTTCCCACTTCAATGTATTTAAGGGTGGTGGATGAAATACACATTTAAGAATTTTTCTCTCTAAATTCACTTGTTGACACACTAACCACCTGGTAGTGTAGTCAGAAGACATCAATTTAATGTTATGACACAAATAATGATCATGAAGGTTTGTATACATTTTTGTGCTTCTATGATGTATAGAGAATTTAGAGATATGAGCTTAATCCATAATATAAATCTTTATTTTATAAATTTATGGAACATATTACCTTTTAATAAATTCCATTACACCTTCTTGATAAATATTGAACTCAGGAAACTTCCCATTCTTCATAGCCACTATCATATTTTGTAGAAAAGGATCTTCTGTTTTAGCATTCTTGATTTTCTCGATTAAGGATGGTTGAGAAATAATTTCAGATAGGGTATATGATGTCCCTTCTCATACTATTACCATGTACTATTTTACTAGGCCATTGATGGATATATCTTCTTGATTCCACATCATTTCCAAAACAATAAATTCATTAATACTTAAGGCATAAACAACGTTTTTTTCTCTTGTGGGGTGTAATGAATTGAAAAATCGCATTCTTTAATAATTTCCAAATATCTCCTTTGTCTCATATTCAATTACTTTTTCATGAAAGTATACAAAAATCCTTGATGGTTTGTGTATATATCACATTTTCCGCATAAAAAAGTGATTCAATATATTCATAGAAAATATAACCACAGCTAGCTCCAGGTCATACAAAGTAATATTCTACTCATGATGCTTCAAATTTCGTGATTCATAAGCAATCACCATATAAATTTTCATGAGGATTACCCCATGAATTTTCATAGATGCATTGATAAAAACAACGAATAATTATCCGATAGAGGGAAGAGTTAATATGTATATAATTAAAAATCTCTTTTTTAGATTTTGGAAGCCTTCTTCACAATCCTTTTTTATATGAACATAGCCCCTTCTCAAGTTAACATGGTTAATAAATTAGAATTTTGGGAAATGTTTTCAAACATAACATATAATATCTTGCTAAAGTATTTTATTATTATAGGATGAGGTGACTCCTCCAGAACATTTGTCTTTTCAGGGTTCAATGAGATTCTTTCATTCGTTAACATGTTCCCCTAGAATGAAACTTGTTGTAACCAAATTCACATTTTCTGATCTTTCCAAATCTCTTATCCTTCCTCAGAGTTTGAAATATAACCTTTGTATTATCATCATAGTCCTCAAGACTTTTGTAATATATCTGAATATAATTAGTAAAAACTACCAAACATTTATCAAGGTAGTTCGTAATGGTTTTATTCATGAAATCCATAAATATAGTAGGATAATTAGTCAAGCCTAAGGGAATAACAATGAACTCATAATTACTATATATTTATTGGATGGTAGTATTTAAAACATCCTCTTTATTTACCCTCTATTGATGATAACAAGATCAAAGATCAATCTTGGAGAATAATTGAGGCCCATGAAGCTGGTAAAAAAATCATCAATCCTTTGAAGAGGATACATTTTCTTCACTGTGATCCCATTAAGCTCTCTATAATCAATGATTTGCTATATTGATCCATCATTATTTTTTTTGAAGAAGGTGACATGAATTGGTTTCCCAATTCAGGCCAAATGGAATTTATTAAAATTAACGTTTACAATGAAAACATGAGGTGTAATGGATTCACAAAGAGAACATGTTCTCCATAAGATGACAAACTTGGTCGGATAAAGCCATTCTCCAAAAGATATTGGAGTTGCTTCTTTAATTCCTATAGCTCCACATTTTCCAATCTATATGGGGAATTTGATGTAGTATTGGATCCATGCATGAGTTCAGTAGAGAAATATACCTGCCTTTTTAGGGGAGGTCCAGGTAACTCCTCATCAAATATGTTAATGTATTCTTGATAAGTGGAGAAATTTCCTATTCATATAATTTTATCTCATACTTCATATTCAGTGATAATTTCCATAATGAGGTATTTGAGGTTCTTGTAGAGAAAGATTAGGTATTTATATATCTCCTTTGAAAACAATTGTTGGTTTTCCATTCAAGAGTGATGATATTTCCATTCATCTGCAGTTGATCCTATAATTATTATTTGAGATATATTCTATCCTTAGTATAGTATCTAATTCCATCATGGGAATTAATACTATATTTTTGATTATATTATAATCTCCAAAGTGAATATTATAGTTTCTATACACTATTGATTCTTATATAATCCATCTAGGAGTCTTGCCTAATAACTCTACTTCTAGTAGTTGATGGATTTATTTTATTTTATTTTTAATATTAGAGGAAATAAATGAATGCATTGAACCCAATTCAATAAAATTACTTGGTATCTTTGATATAATAATGAGAGTTCCTTATACCACATCATTTAGAGCTTCAACATAATACATCTTAATAAAAAAAACTCATCCTTTCTCTTTTAGTCTATGGTGAGGTTGATGGTGATTCCCCTAAATTATATTCTGTTTTCAAAAATGGTTCAGAAAGTGACCACGATGTCTACACTTATAGTATTGGACTTATGGATGAGAACCCAACATCTACCATTTGTCATTAGTATTGAAAATTTGAGGCTTCACCTCACTATGACAGTTTTGAGAAATGTGGTCATGTCATCCACAATTATAAAATTTTCATCTCTTGAGAAAGTAGTTCAAAAAATTCTTCTTCCCATATTTATTTTCATGTGTGACGTTTCAATTTCTTCCCTCCTCTTTCATGATCAAAGTTACTCCCTAATCTTGGATCCATTTATCTCTTCATTTCATTCGATCAATGTGACCTCTGTGTCTCTCCAAATAGTAGTTCTACCTTTATATCACTTCTAACTATATCCTCATTAGAATCATTGTCTATATTGGCTAGATTATTCCATAGATGGGTCCTTAGTACAAGGAATAATATATGATACTTTCAATTCATATCCATGACCATGATATAGGTGTAATTATAATGTCTTGTAATGTTAAGCTCATAGATTCCCACAGATTTATTTTCCTTATAATTCATCTCAAGGAATTACTTCTCCATTTTCATTCACAACGAACAAGGGAAAAATATTTTGAATAAGGTTAAACTGAACTCTTCCCACTCCATAGCTTCAATATCCCTTCTAGGATTTATGTTATTAATCCATTTCCTCCACTGATCATCTTCTCCCTCTATGTTATACATAGTCAGGCTGAGTTTCTCTTATTCTGAAAAAAGAGCATAAAAAATATATTTTCTATAGAGCTTTGCCATTTTTCATCAAATAAATGGGTTGATAGATACCCTAAAAGGTGGCGGTAATTAATTTATAAAGAACTCAACAAAAAAAATTTCCCTTCGAGGTTGATCTAGTCTATTTTCTTGATACATGTTATTCCATATAACTTGATTCAGTTGATTCATAATATTCATGAAGTTTTCCATTTCGTACTCTATTAGAGAGATATCATCACATGGTCCATCGTTCCAACCATTTATAGGGTTCCTAACATTTTCTTCGATTTTCTAAATGAAGAAAACCTTAAGGAGAAATTTTATTATTTTATGAATCTTATAATTTTAAAGTAATTTTATATCTCAAAACAACTATATTAAATAGGTTATTCTTTAGAAAAAATACATTTTCTATAAATAATTTATAATGGTTCATGAAAATATTTTTATTAACTAAACATATCCTCAAGAATGTCAAACTTGATGTGCAGCATGGCCCATGGTCAAGAACCAGTTACTATTCAAGTTTATCTCAAAGAGGGGTTTTTAAGTTTTACCCCTAGAGACATCTATTCTAGATCCCCATCCACTTTTTCGTATCTAGATAATGATTTTTTTCTCATAAACCACTTACCTAATATTTAACCATAATAATAGGATGTTTTCCTAAACTTATTTTTTCAATAGGGTTTATACTAAAGATTTAAAATCTTAATTTCCATAAATAACTAACCAGTACTTTGATACCAACTATGGAACCCTTCCATTTTAATACCAAAAATTTTCATTACCTGGTATAAATAGAAGATATTATAATTTTAGTTTCTTATAAATATGGAACATAATACAAGAAAAAATAAAACACTATTCTAATATACATTAAAGTCTTCATCATGGGTTCATACAAAGTAAATTTACTGCATCTCATTACCTGGAGACATGCATCAATGGAAGGGTTGAGAATAAAGCCTAGTAAGGGAAATAACGGGAAATTGTTTACACATAAATTTGCAGAAAATCAATAAGAACCCGAGGAATATCATTACAGAGTGAGAAAGGAAATATGAGGGATATCGTAATAAAAAGTGAATAAATAATAACATTAAATTTTTCTAAAAAATTAAAATGATACATTTATAAGAATATCAACAATTTTTTTTCACCTAGGTGTCATAAATATTACCACGGTTATTCACCAAGGTATCATAAAACATGTCATCTCTATAGATTTATTTCTTTAACAAATGCATTTGAGAAATATTAGGGTTCAACCTTAATACGTCTTAATTATAATTTTATCAACATATATCATAAAAAATAATTTCATAAATAACCCATGGAGAATAAAATAAAATGGGTTTCATATTAAAATCATGGAATTTCTGAAGTGCTTTCAAACTTGATCATTAAGTCATTTTTAACCCTCCGAAAGAAAATTTGTGTTTTATGTACAACAATAACAGACTAAAATAAATAATTTTTACATTAGGTTGAATAATTCTATAAAATAAAGAGTATTGGGATATAATAAAAATAAAATAAAATGTAATATCTTGAGGAGAAGAGAGAAATTTTGATAAGTAAAATTGACACACTAACGGTTATATAACTTGGTTTTAGAAAAGTGTAAAAAGGATGGGGACAGAGGTATACCATTTATAAAACATAATTTGTCACTATAAGAGTGAATTAAATAGAAATAAGATATATTTAGCATAACATTCATGTGAGATATATAAAAATAGGTTCGAGAAACCAGAATAAAAGAAGGATATTTCCCTTACCTTAAAGAGATGTTCCTAGAATGTGAAGATTGGGACATTGGTGGCTTCATGACACCATAAGAGGACTCTTTTGGAGTTAAAATGACCAAGGAATCAATTATAATGAATTGTGAGTAAAGGTAACTAAAAAAATTGGTGGGTATTTATAGAAAAATTGCATGATTTGATTATTAATTTCTAAATATAGGAATTGGAAAATTCGGTTGTCGAAAATGAAAAACTGTGGGCTTTCCCATTTTATGTTCCCACGGTTTGGGACACATGGGTCCTATTTTAGGTTATTTTAATCCAAACAATTTCAATAATCATTTCATATTAATTATTTTTTCATGGAAAAGTATTGTTTCCACAAAAATAGTATTTTTAATGTTAAAGTTTCCATTTTATAACTTGGAATGTAAAATATATGTTTGGAAATAGATTAAAATACATTAAAATAATTTATATTAAAAAAATAACTTATTTTTAGTGGTTTATTATTGTTAATTAGTTATTAAATCATTATTACATACTTATTAATTCATTAAACATATCAAAAAACTGAAAATGTAGTGATATTTATTTATTAAATAAATAGCCATTATTCAAGGACAGATAAATATTATGGAGGAATAAGGGATTGATTATTTAGGTACGTTGCGAAATTTTAACATCCCAAGTATGTAATGAATAATATATAGTTTTATCTATGTCTATTAATGATTTAGATAGTGTTTTAGAGGCTTAAAATGAGAATAAATCCAATCTTATGCATGGAATACACTAATATTCTTAAAAGATTGTTTTACTGCCTTTTGATGGTAAACCCTTTTTAAAAAAAAATTTGAATATTTTATAATCTCTATTTTTCAAAATAAACATATTCTTTATTATCGGTACATTGAAATTTACATTGGATAAATTTTTGGTATTTTTCTGACAATGTTCATTTTTTTAATGAATAGGGAAAAATACTGCATTTTACATCAAAACTTCTTTTTCATTTAATTTAATTATATTATTATATTATATTTTAAATTGATCTTAAAGTTAAATCTGAATAGATTTTTACCATTTAATCCAATGGTGGTCATTAGGATTAATTTCACTTTGTAATTGGGCATAAACTAATGCCAAACTTTTCATAAATATTGTTTCTAAGAAACCCGCTATTTGTTTTGACAACGGGGAGTTTTTTTTTTAAAAAATTAATTATTTCAATTTATGTGTTTGAATTTGGTAAAATGGATTACATATTTTTAATCAGAGGGTCCAAATTATGTAATTAATAATCTTTTGTTTTTGGACATTATGAATAGTAACGGCGGTAATTATCTTTAATTGTCTTGATTAATGAGTAATCAGGTAGTTAAAGATAATAAGATAATATCATAATAATAAAAAATGACCACAACATGTGTCCTAAGGCTACTGGGTTTCTCATGGCCGACCATGGGATGCCTTGTGCCAAACTTGGGGGCCCCGTGGATTCACTTTTGTGAGAAAGTGACTTTTTATCTTTTTATTTTTAAAGAATGTTAAATGTAACAAAGAATGTATCACCTAAGTAAAATATTTTTAATTGTGTCTAAATAAATTATCATTTGGACTATAAATAGTAATTGGAAAGATAAAAATATTTTCTACATCATAGTATTTTTTTTATAATTTTTAGTGATTAAATAAATTAAATTATTTATGACATCATAATGAAGCAGCGATGACCTCATTATTTAACGATTTAAATAAAATGGAAATATAATGTAAAATATAAGACCTGAACATGTGAAAAACCTATTGGATGGGTGGATTTCGAACCCTTATCACCATATCCTCGAAACACATCAATGTAAGACCACTAAAATCCGAAACGCATTCTAAAATAAAGTAACATTTCCTTACATTCCAAGAGTGCCCCTCCTCTCCTCTTATAAAAGACCCTCCACCTCTACCTTATTACCCACACTTCCAAAGCATTTTGCTCGGCCAAACCCTACGCATTTTGTCTCTTAACTTTCCTCTCTTACTCCTTGAAGCCTCACTTTGTGAAGAAGTCTTCCCAAGGAAGCCTTTGAGCTCAAACCAAAGGGAGTTACCCAATTTTAAGGTAATGTATTCACATGAGTCATTTTGTTTTATTTTGCTTCTCCAACCCCTAAACTCTTTTTATTCATTTCTATTGTAACAACTCCAGTATCTTAAATATACTAGGATTTTGTTATAATAAGGATTCGAGAAACACTTACACACACCTACATCTAATGGTTAAAGGACATACTGTTTACGTGGATGGTGAATTTATGCCTCCCGAAACGATGTTTGTTCAACATTATTTTAACACCTCCAAAGGTGGCCATTAAGATGTCACTATATTTATATATGATATATAATATGTTTATGTTTTCCTTAAGCTTATTTATTTTTCATTTTGGGCATACCTTTATGGTTTCCATTATGGGAAAACACGATATCTTCATTTAAGGAAGTGCGGACTACCGCCCCCTCAAAGTGATTTGATTCGTTAAATACCATATGTGGGATGTATAAAAGATGGAACTATTATATTATATATGATATTATACTGGAATTATAATATAACTTTATATCATTATGATTCCATTCTATAAAATATGAAATAGAAATGAAAGTAGCGTTCATGCATACGTACGGCTTACCGTCTCCATGAATGGTGCATTTCATTTCTTACCTCTAAATGATTATGTAATATTATAAATTCATGTATATACTGGATATATATGATATATACATAATGATTATAATTTTGGATATAATGGATACATGAACAACTTGTAATTATAAAGGGTTTATTTTTTACTAAAGTACCAATTATCGTTAAAACGACAGTTATTAACTTAAATAATTACATAGTGTCCATGACATGGAAGTAAGTGATATAAAAGGAATAATGAACTTGAAAGAGGTTCTTAAGCAAGTAGAAATTAACTCAAGTTTATTATTCAGGACATTAAATAACGATCGAGTCAAGTCGGAACCGAGGTATAGGACGTCGTCTCAATCTCCTTTCATTGAGGCATATTTTGTTTTATACTCAACCTTCTTTTCTACGGTGTATAAACCCCTTTGAATTTTATGTTTATCCAAAAGGAATCTTTTTTATACGAAGCATTTTACTAAACGACAAAAGGGAATGTTTTGTCGTACGTATGCGGCGACAACGACTTCTCCGCCACCGTGACCATTATTTGAGTTTCGGCTTCCTCTACAAGCCATACCTTTTTTTTAAAAGAAAAATAAATACCATGTTTTACTTTTCATTTTTTTTGGTATTGAAAATGGGTTTCATAATGTTTTTATATCAATGTGTTGTACTGATATCCTGTGATTGAAAAGTGGAAATGTTATGTTTCCTTTATGCATGTTTTATTTGATACGATTATGTTGTGGTTCTTGGGAATTATTATGAAGATGGGTGGTTCCATGATAAACTAAGAGCGGGTGAGCCCGATATAGCTCTCCAATGCATTGGGTAATATGAAGGTGTGAAACGTTAAGGTTTCTCCGAAGATATTTAGGGAATATACTGTGATGGGTATTCCAAACGTAACCAAGAGGGTTACTCCCTACGTAAGAATGTTATGAATGCCTCAAGTTACCTTTATGTCTTATGATTTCTATGATTAATTCATGATTTGATGAGATATGTTTTATGGTTAATGTATGATTTCATTCTTATGTATATATGACCTCATGTTTCCATTCCATATTTTTTTATACAACCCATACTGAGATTTTTATGCTCATCCCAAGTATTTTTTTGAAATGTTTTTCACAGGTCAAGGGAAAGGTACATGATATGATGATAGTGTCAAGGAAGTGTCAAGAAAGAATCCATGTTTTATTTTAAATATGTTTCCATTGATGGGAAATAAGAATACTATCTTTATGTAACAACTTTGTTTAAATGTGGAATGTAATGCAAGTTTTATGATCTAATTCTCTAAAACTCTAATCCTGAAAAGATATTTAATGTGTAATCTTGTAATAACTCAAGATTAAGTAATGTTTAAGGCTGGGGCCTTATAGTTGGTATCAAAGGATGGTTTAGATAACTTTAGAAGTTAGAATTCTATTAAATGATTATCCAAAAATATTTTTTTTATGGTCAAATTGAAGTGATATAGAATTTGATGATTACCATGTTGCTTTATCTAAGACATGTTTTTTCAGAATGGTTTTCTGTAGAGGAAATCGGGAAGCAGTGCTAGGAAGGAATACAGAAGGAAATAACCTTCCGAATCAACATCCTGAGATGGTTGGAATTGGAACTGAACAGTTTGTTGCAGTAATGGTGCAGTTGACTCAAGCAATAAATGGTGGTGGTATCCATGAACGAGATCAGCCAGATCAACCACAGAGGAACATGTCAGTGGTGGAACATTTCATGAGGCAACATCCCATATCATACAGAGGATCATCTGACCCTGTGCTAGCTGAAGGGTGGATTAAATCACAGGAGAAGATTTTCAATGTCATGGGGTGTTCAGACAATCAAAAGGTTAGTCTTGCTATTTACCGTTTAGAGGGTGAAGTAGATCAGTTGTGGTCGGTGGTTAAAAATACCAGGGATGATGATGAGATTGATGCTCTCGACTGGGATGAATTCAAAGGTATTTTTCTTGAGAAGTATTTTCCTAAGGCTGTTCGACTTAGGATGGAAAATCAATTCTTGGAATTGAGGCAAGAAGAAGACTCAGTGGCTGCCTATGAAGAGAGGTTCACTCAATTGGAAAGGTATGCTCCAAATTTTATCTGAGATTTTTATAGTAAAATCAATCATTTTTACTCAGGATTAAAGACAAAATATCGAAGGGCATTAGCTTCTCGTGAGTTTAAAAGTTATTAAAAGCTTGTTCGATGTGCTGAGAAGGTGGAAATTGAGTTTTCCGATGATCAAGTGTTCTATAACAACCAGCAGAAGAAGAGACCGATGTGGCATGAGAAAGGAAAGAATTCTTCAAAAAAGTCTGATGGTAAGAAATCTAAGTTTCCAGTTTGTGATAAATGTGGCAAAAGGCATGCTGGGGAATGTCTTCTGAATTCTAGAAAGTGCTACCGATGTGGTAAGATGGGACATAAGGCTCGTGATTGCACTGAAAAAGGTCAAGGTGATGGTAAGTCCAAATTTGATTTATAGTTAGTGAAATGTTTTAAGTGAAATGAGATGGATCACTATGAAAATGAGTGTCCATCAAAGAGCTTGAGTGATGGGAAGCAGTTAGACTACAAGCAGAAAGGTGTGGTGAAATCCTTTGCAACTACTTCAGCGGATGTCGGGCCGTCAAATGAAGTTGTATTAGGTAATTTGTTTGTTTTTTCAGATTATGCCAGTGTGTTGTTTGATTCGGGGTCTACACATTCTTTCATCTCTGAAACCTTTTCATGTAAAATGGGAATACCATCTCAAGAAATGACTCCTGAACTTTTGGTAAAAACACCTGGGAAAATGTTGATGCAAAAAAGAATTTATAAGAATCATCCTATCCTTATCTGTGGAAAGAACCTCCTTGAAAACCTTATTGTTCTACCTCTAGTAGAGTTTGATGTTATCTTGGGTATGGATTGGCTCTCTATTTACCATGCTAAGATTGATTGTAGAGCTAAAGAAGTTTCTTTTCAGAAATACTTTCAGTTTGTGTACAAGAATGAACCCTTACTGTTGATAACATATCAAGAGGCTGAGAAACTTGTAAAAGATGGAAATGAATGTTACCTTGCACACATCGTTGAAAATAAAGGATCTGTTCAGATTAATGATGTGCCAGTGGTAAATGAGTATCCTGATGAATTTCCTGATGAGTTGCCTGGAATAATACCATATCGGGAAGTTGAGTTTACTGTTGACTTAGTTCTTGATGCTAAGCCAATTTCAAAAACCCCTTATCGAATGGCTCAAATTGAACTTTTAGATTTGAATGAGCAATTGCAAGATTTATTAGAGAAAGGATTCATTCGACCTAGCACATCACCATGGGGTGCTCCTGTTTTATTTGTTAAAAAGAAAGATGGTTCTATGAGGCATTGCTTTGATTATAGAGCCTTGAATAACATCACTGTTAAGAACAAATGTCCTTTGCCTCATATCGATGATTTGTTTGATTAGCTCCAGGGAGCTAAGTATTTTTCAAAGATTGACCTGAGATCGGGGTACCATCAGCTGAAGGTAAAGGAATCCGATGTTCCGAAGACTGCGTTTCGTATAAGATATGACCATTATGAATTTGTAGAAATTCCTTTTAGGCTAACCAATCCACCTGCTGTATTCATGGACATAATGAATAGAATTTTCCATGAGTTCTTGGATAATTTTGTGGTGGTTTTCATTGATGATATTTTGTTGTTTTCTAAAAGTAAAGAAGAACATGAAATACATTTAAGGGTCATTTTGGAAACCGTGAAAGAAAATAATTTGAATGGGAAATTCAGCAAGTGCGAGTTTTGGTTGCAAAAAATTTCTTCCCTTGGTCACATTGTTTATAAAGATGGGATAATTGTTGAGCCTACAAAAACAAAGGTTGTTGAAGAATGGCCAAGTCCCACAAATGTAACAGAGATTCGTAGTTTCCTCGATTTGGCAGGCTATTACCGAAGGTTTGTTTGAAATTTTTCACAGTTATCTAGTCCAATGACTAAGCTAACTCAGAAGGGTGTTATGTTTATCTGGACAAAAGAATGTGATGATTGTTTTCAGGAATTGTAAAGAAGATTGGTGAATGCTCTAGTTTTGGCACTACCTTCCAGGAATGGTGAGTTTGTTAAATACAGTGATGCTTCATTGAAAGGACTTGGTTGTGTCCTAATGGAGAATGATCAGGTAATTGCTTATGCTTCACTTCAGTTGAAAACTCATGAGGTAAATTACCCAACACATGATTTGAAATTACCTACTGTTGTTTTTGCTTTAAAAATTTGGAAGCATCACTTGTATGGAGTAAAGTGTGAAATATATACCAATCACAAAAGTTTAAAGTATATATTCACTCAGAAATAATTGAACATGAGACAAAGTAGATGGCTAGAATTAATCAAGGATTATGATTTTACAATTTATTACCATCCGGGAAAATCAAATAAAGCGGCTGATGCTTTGAGTCAAAAAAGTAATGCTTCATTAGCAATGTTGCATTTGGAACGTGATCCTTTGGTTAAGGATTTGATAAACTTTGGCATAGAATTTGTTAGTGCAGGAAGTTCTTCTGTTTTGTTTCAGGTATCAGTGAGATCGTCTCTATCAGATAGAATCAAGCAAGCACAGAAGCAAGATAGTGATTTACAGAAAAAGGTAGAGCTGGTTTAGAAAGGTAAGTTGCCTGAATTCAACATTGATAATGATTGCATTTTGAGATTTGGGAAGAGATTGTGTGTGCCTTGTGATTCATAGTTGAAGAGAGAGTTGTTATGTGAAGCTTATAGTTCTCCGTTTTCAGTTCATCCTGGCAGTACTAAGATGTATAGAGATCTTCGGGAGTATTACTGTTGGGATGGATTGAAAAGAGATATTGCTGATTTTAATGTGAAGTGTTTGACTTGTCAACAGGTTAAAACAAAGCGGCAGTTACCGAAAGGGATTCTTTAGCCTTTTCCAATACCAGAGTGGAAATGGGAGAATATATCCATGGACTTTGTTGTGGGATTACCGAAGACATCTTGAGGTAATAATGCAATCTGGTTTATTGTTGATCGCTTGACCAAATCTTCTTATTTCCTTGCTATACGAGATACTTTTTCCCTAGATCAACTTTCCCATTTGTATCTTAAAGAGATAGTCAGGTTACATGGAGTTCCTCTCTCCATTGTATCTGACCGTGATCTCAGGTTCACTTCTAACTTTTGGAAAGGCCTTCAGAAGTCGTTGGGTACTGAATTAAATTTTAGTACAGCTTTTCATCCTCAATCAGATGGGCAGTCAAAACGAACAATTCAGACCTTGGAGGATATGCCACGAGCTTGTTGATTGTATTATCAGGGAAGTTGGGACCAACATCTTTCTTTGGTTGAATTTTCATATAATAACAGTTTCCATTCTAGTATACAGATGGCACCATTTCAGGCATTATATGGGAAGCGGTGATGAACTCCAGCTTTTTGGGATGAAGTGGGTGAGAGGAAGTTGATGGGACCGTAATTGGTAGAAGAGATGGCAGAAAAAGTTCAGTTGATTTAGAAACACATGAGAACAGCTCAGAGTTGGCAGAAGAGTTATGCAGACAACATGAGGAAGGATCTCTCTTTTGAGGTAGGTGATCATGTTTTTCTCAAAGTATCACCATGGAAAAGTGTGATGTGATTTGGTAAGAAAGGAAAGCTGAGTCCAAGGTTCATTGGACCATATGAAATTCTGGAGAGAGTTGGATTAGTTGCTTACTGAGTGGCTTTGCCTCCGAGTTTATCTTAGGTACACAATGTTTTTCAGGTTTCGATGTTGAGAAAGTATATGCCAGATCCATCTCATGTTTTGAGTCCAGAGGTAGTTCAGCTGGAAGAGAACCTATCTTATGAGGAATAACCGGTCCAGATTCTTGACCATAGGGAGCAAGTGTTACGGAATAAGGTGATTCATCAGGTAAAGGTTTTGTGGAAAAACCACATGATTGAAGAGGCAACATGGGAATCTGAAAATGCAATGAGGGATAAGTACCCCCACTTATTTGATAAGTAAATAAATTGCGGGGACACAATTTTCTAAAGGGGGGAAGGATGTAACATCCCAAGTAAGTAATGAATAATAGATATTTTTATATATGTCTATTAATGATTTATATAGTGTTTTAGAGGCTCAAAATGAGAATAAATCCAATCTTATGCATGGAATACACTAATATTCTTAAAAGATTATTTTAATGTCTTTTGATGGAAAACCCTTTTTAAAACAAAATTTTTACAATTTTATAATCTCTATTTGTCAAAATAAAAATATTATTTATGATTGGGACTTTGAAATTTACATTGGATAAATTTTTGGTATTTTTCTGACAATGTTCATTTTTTTAATGAATAGTGAAAAATACTGCATTTTACATCAAAACTGCTTTTTCATTTAATTTAATTATATGGTTAGATTATCTTTTTATTTGGACTTAAAGTGTAATCTGAATATATTTTTACCATTTAATCCAATGGTGGTCATTATTATTAATTTCACTTTGGAATTGGGCATAAACTAATGCCAAACATTTCATAAATATTGTTTCTAAAAAACCTGCTATTTGTTTTGACAACGAGAAGTTTTTTTTAAATTAATTATTGAAATTTATGTGTTTGGAATTTGGTAAAATGGATTACATATTTGGAATCAGAAGGTCCAAATTATGTAATTATGAATCTTTTGTTTTTAGACATTATGAATAGTAATTACGGTAAATATCTTTCATTATCTTGATTAATGAGTAATCGGGAAGTTATAGATAATAATATAATATCATAATAATAATAAATGACCACAAAATGTGTCCTAAGGCTACTGGTTTCCTCATGGACGACCATGGGATTCCTTGTGCCAATCTTGGGGGCCCCATGTAGTCACTTTTGTGAGAAAGTAACTTTTTATCTTTTTATTTTAAAAGAATGTTAAATGTAACAAAGAATGTATCACCTAAGTAAAATATTTTTAATTGTGTCTAAATAAATGATCATTTGGAATATAAATAGTCATTGTAAAGATAAAAATATTTTCTACATCATAGTATTTTTTTTATAATTTTTAGAGACTAAATAAATTAAATTATTTATGACATCATAATGAAGCAGCGATGACCTCATTATTTAACGATTTAAATAAAATGGATAGATAATGTAAAATATAAGACCTACACATGTCCAAAACCTATTGGATGGGTGGATTTCAAACCCTTATCACCTTATCCTCGAAACACATCAATGTAGGACCATTAAAATCCGAAACACATTCCAAAATAAAGTAATATTTCTTTACTTTCCAAGAGTGCCCCTCCTCTCCTCTTATAAAAGGCCCTCCACCTACACCTCCTTACCCACACTTCCAAAGCATTTTTCTCGGCCAAACCCTACTAATTTTGTCTCTCCACTTCCCTCTCTTACTTCTTGAAGCCTCACTTTGGGCAGAAGTCTTCCCAAGGAAGCCTTTGAGCTCAAACCAAATGGAGTTACCTGATTTTAAGGTAATGTATTCACTTGAGTCCTTTTGTTTTATTTTCCTTCTCCAACCCCCTAACCTATTTTTATTCATTTATTTTGTAAAATCTCTAGTATCTTAAATATACTAGGATGTTGGTATAAGAATTATTCGAGCAACACTCACACACACCTACATCTAATGGTTAAAGGACATACTGTTTCTGTGGATGGTGAATTTATGCCTCCCGAAACGATGATTGATCAACATTATTTTAACACCTCCAAAGGTGTCCATTAAGATGTCACTATATTTATATATGATATATAATATTTTTATGTTTTCCTTAAGCTTCTGTATTTTTCATCTTTGGCATACCTTTATGGTTTCCATTATGGGTAAACGCGATATCTTCATTTAAGGAAGTGCGGACTACCGCCCCCTCAAAGTGATTTGATTCGTTAAATACCATATGTGGGATGTATAAAGGATTGAATTATGATATTATATATTATTTTATACTGGAATTATAATATACCTTTATATCATTATGATTCCATTCTATAAAATATGAAATAGAAATGAAAGTAGCGTTCATGCGTACGTACGGCTTACCGTCTCCATGAACGGTGCATTTCATTTCATACCTCTAAATGATTATGTAATATTATAAATTCATGTATATACTGGATATATATGATATATACATCATGATTATAATTCTTGATATAGTGGATACATGAACAACTTGTAATTATAACGGGTTTATTTTTGACTCAAGTACCAATGATTGTTAAAACGACTGTTATTAACTTAAATAATTACATAGTGTTCATGACAAGGAAGTAAGTGATATAAAAGGAATAATGAACTTGAAAAAGGTTCTTAAGAAAGTATAAATTAACTCATGTTTATTATTTAGGACATTAAAGAATGATCGAGTCAAGTCGGACCCGAGGTATGGGACTTCGTCTCAATCTTCTTTCATTGAGGCATATTTTGTTTTATACTCAACCTTCTTTTATACGGTGTATTAACCCCTTTGACTTTAAAGTTTATCCAAAAGGAATATTTTTTATACGAAGTATTTTACTAAACTACAAAAGGGAATGTTTTGTCGTACGTATGCGGCAACAACGACTTCTCCGCCGCCATGACCATTATTTGAGTTTCGGCTTCCTCTACAAGCCATACATTTTATTTAAAAGAAAAATAAATACCATGTTTTACTTTTCATTTATTTTGGTATTAAAAATGGGTTTCATAATGTTTTTATATCAATGTGTTGTATTGATATCTTGTGATTGAAAAATGGAAATGTTATGTTTCCTTTATGCATGTTTTATTTGATTCGATTATGTTGTGGTTCTTGGGCATTATTATGAAGACGGGTGCTTCCATGATAAACTAAGGGCTGGTGAGCCCGATATATCTCATCAATGCATTGGGTAACACGAAGGAGTGAAATGTTAAGGTTTCTCTGAAGAGATTTAGGGAATATACTGTGATGGGTATTCCAAATGTAACCAAGAGGGTTACTCACTACGTAAGAATGTTATGAATGCCTCAAGTAACCTTTATGTCTTATGATTTCTCTGATTTATTCATGATTTGATGAGGTATGTTTTATGGGTAAAGTATGATTTCATTCTTATGTATATATGAACTAATGTTTCCTTTCCATAATTTTTTTATATATCCCATACTGAGCTTTTTATGCTCATCCCAAGTCCTTTTTGAAATGTTTTTCACAGGTCAAGGGAAAGGTACATGATATGATGATAGTGTCAAGGAAGTGTCAATAAAGAATCCATGTTTTATTTTAAATATGTTTCCATTGATGGGAAAGAAGAATACTATCTTTATGTAACCACTTTGATTAAATATGGAATGTAATGCAAGTTTTATGATCTAATTCTCTAAATCTCTAAACCTGAAAAGATCCTCAATGTGTAATCTCGTAATAACTCAAGATTAAGTAAGGTTTAAGGCTGGGGCCTTATAGAAATAATATATATTAAATATTAATTAGGTAATATTTAATATAATTATCATGTTAGGTGGATATTAATGAAATAATAACAATATTATTATTTTTGACATGTGGTTCTTGAAGGGATTATGTAAATAGTTAAGGGAACTTGTGAAAATATGTATTTCTAAACCCTAGAAGTATTTAAACCTAATTATATTATTTTTCAATATACCAAATTCATTTTTTGTTGTGTATAATGACAACTGGATAGAATACTCTCATGCTTTAGATAGATCCCTCTCCAATAGTGCTCCAAAGAATAAAGAGAAATGTTCATCCGCCATCCACTCTCAAGTATAGAGAGATCAAGGATAAAACATTAGAAGTGAATCTCATTGAGGTCAAGGTAGAATAATGAAAATGATAAGATATTCCATTCTAATGCATGTCAATTCCTACAAAAATGTTTGGAGATTTGTGGAACACATGTGGATCACCACTAAAGGGAATCTACTATTGATTCCTACAACGCAACAATAATACAATATAGATATGTTTTCAGATCCGTTGACGAAGAAATAATTACAGAATATTATTCAATAATTTATTAAATAAATTATATATAATATGTGATGATCCTCTCTCTATTGTTCTTCCATTTTATCCATTTTCTATTTTCTTTTATTAATTTTTTTTAATAATGACATTTATCATCATCTAGATCCTGGATTGATCATTGTTTAAAATAAAAATTTTGGCATTGCCCATCAAACGCATCCGCTACACCTGGAACCTATAAGTGGTATTAGAATAGTTACATAATGTTTTATAATTATTGAAATATTTTTGATTGAATTTTTCATTTAGTTTTGAATTAAAGTTTAATCGTTATTTTAATCCAAATTGTGAGATATGATACTTCCTCTTAATTTTTTGTAGATCTAATCAAATTGATTAATTTTTTTAACCAAATAAAATATCATTAATCATCTAAATGTGCGAAGGATTATCACTGGATAACACAAGAGTACATTACATGTAGCCAAAGTAACACACCATATAGTAGTGCTTAATGCGTGAATAATTAATTTATAAGTAATTCAAACTGTGTGAATTAAATACACATGGTGCATTTAATTTATTACACTGCATTTTAACTAGGATAGACTAGCACATAGCTAGCTGAAGTATACATCATGTAGACCATGTACATGGTGTGTAGACCATTAAGTAACATATGGGTCTTGTACTTCCATAAAATACCTACCTGAATGGTTAACATGTAACTTAGATACCACATGACTTATACCCTATGTACACACCATGTAATTCAATTTTTCTGAGGTATGGTTTACACACCGATTCCCTAGATGTGTACCTCAGATAGATGGCGAGAGAGAAGTACACACTGTGTAAATTGGTTTTACATAACATGTACTTACAGAAAATTACACAAAATTAATATTAATTTATAATACCGTGAAAACCTTATCAACATGATTTTTCATGTGGTAATTAATTTGAATGGACATTCCATGTGATGTTTCTTAATATATATATGTATATATAAATGTTTAATTATTTTTTTATAATTTTCATATCTACATATCATGTATGATTTATATTATAAATATTATACTATGTGAATTGATTCACAACACATGACCAAAAAATATTTAAACTTGTTTAATAATTACATTGATTGTATATGAAATTAGCGTATGTGATAAGTTGTGCATTCCATATGTCACAAGATTAAAGAGTATACATGTACGACACATAGTGGGTATATTCAGACAGGTATTCACTACATTTATTCCAAGAAAAATTTGTGAAGACAATTATTATTTAAAAAAATTAATTAATTTGTTTAAAGTTATGATGGTTGAGAATCTCAAGGAAATTCAGATGATAATTATGATAAAATAATTGATTAATTAAAGAATATAATTAATTGAATTAATGATGATTTATAATAAATACTAACGACTATGAAATTAATGATTGTTTAATTAATTTTGTAAATTGTTGAATGCATGTCGATGATCATGAGCATAAACTGGATTGTTTCATGTGAATGGTTTCTTTTAATGTATTATTAAATTAAATTGGTGGTCTACATGCATTCTCTCCTCTTATATTTCAGGTCCTATGTTCACATGGTTTATTTTATTTTATAACATTTCCCTTAAACTTCGTGTGAGTAAAAGCATATTTAATGTATGTATATCCTAAGATAATGGATGTGGTTCATGTTTGGAGCCGATGTTAAACCAATCCAAGAGAGATACAGAGGTGTAATGGTGGAAATTTATAATAAAAACAATAACTAGTTCAAGGAGTCTTCCCCTAGATAAAAATTTACATTATAAACCACTAGATAATCTAGGATTTTTAAACTATCATGATCATACAACTTTATTATTTTATTTCTATAAAATTTTATGTTTATTTCAATATGGATGTTGTGTCCTGATCATGCGAATTAGTGAATTAAAACCCATGTAAGATAGAACTAACATAAATTGTGGTATACAGAAATATTATCTAATACCTGGTAAGTCAATTAATTAAATACACTTAATATTAACATGAATTTTATGAATATAATAAATTTTAAAATTATCTATAGAAGATAAAATCACAAAATTGTATATTATGTCAGTATATACTTCCATTAAATTAGTTAAAATATAATTAAAGATCAGAGTGCTTGACCTGCCAATGTTGGGGTGATTTCAATTACTGTGGAATTCTAACATCATGTTTCTGGTTGACTTAAATTAGTTCACATCAATGATTTAATACCAAAGTATTACTTGGTGTAACTGAGAGGAAAAGGTTAAGGAAATCCTATTTAAGGTTTTCTAGACTGTGGAGTCAACTCAACATATCAAGAAACTCTGAGTTAATGTATTTTCCACTTGGAATGCCTACAAAAAACCATTCATGTTACTTGACCAACCAAATTTTTGTCAATGATTAGGGGAATATGGATAATTTCAAATATAATATGCAAGAAACCCGATATTTTTAAGACAATGGATAGTGTTATTGGGGTTCTATAAAATTTTGGGATATTAAAAAATAAAATATTAATTTATTTTTCTACATCATATTAAATAAATCACTAAATATATGCTCATATTACTTGTAGAAACTGTCAAAATAATCAAATCAAACATATCACTATGATACATACTTGAGAAGAATATCTGTCTAATTGAAAAAACTATCCAAGTATTGAAAATGAACTTATGGGTTATCCTATTTCAAAGATGGAAATTATATATTCTTGAAGAACCTATTCTTGATGTTCCTAGTAATGAGGAAAGTGATGATGGATTATCACTCTATGAGAGACATTTGAAAGATTATATAGGTATTCAATGTTTCATGCTATCATCCATGAACAATGATATTTTGATGAAATAAGAGGACATTGATGTGTATAGCATGATATATCAACTTCATGATATCTATCAACAGAAGGAAAGAGACAAGAGATATGATGTATCCAATTATTTTTAATAATTAATATTATATAGTATATTCTAATTAGGCCTCATGTAGTCAAGCTTATTAGAAACATTGAAAGCCTATATATATTAGTAATAAAATTCTCGGATGAGTTGCATAAAGATAACACACTGTTATCACTATCCAAGACCTTTTGTGGAACATTTTTAATTAAAATATGAGTAATAATGAGAATAATATTTTAGAACATCATACTTTGATTCCGTAAGTGGATGAGGACATGGGGTGTGATAAACCCATGATCTTTATAATGAATAAGAAAATTAATAACAAGGTGAAGGGGACCAAGACTCATAACAAGTTTAAAGCTCCTGAGAACCTTCCCAAAAGAGGATAATCCATATGCATAGAAATGAAAATGAGGTAGTATGTTTTTCAAGTGGAAATCCAAGACACTAGAAGCGGAACTAAACACATAAGGGGGCCTAAATGTGCATTCGTGATCGACTGTAATATTTCAATATCTACGCATTATTTATTAGATATAGCTTTTAGTGGTCAAATTTATATTAAAATGTAGAAAAAATTATATTTAAAATAATTTTTAGAGGAGAGGTGGATTTCAGAGCTATTAATGGTGTAAGGTTTGATGTTCAATATAACGACCCAAACATTTATTAATGAAAATTATTCTTGATCTAATTAAATATCTTAATAATTTAAATGGTTATATAACTTATTCACTTCATTGGTTTTTTGTTTTTTCATTTCAAAATACCATTAATAATTGTTATCATTGATAATATAGTTTTTTAACAGTGATCACATGATTAATATAAATATAGGTCTTTAACAAATCCAATTTACTTAGAAAAAAAGGAAGCGATGAATTCATTCAGTAGAATTTCTCCATACAATGCCCATTTTTCAGAGCTCAGAAAGTATGTGGTACCATTAGGATTCTATCTTGACCAATCCCAGACCACGATTCAACACATTATGCTCGAACGGAACCACCTATGGGAGAAGTGGAAGTTGATAGATATTACTACACGAGCGATGTTATACGAGCCAACCCAAGAGTTTTTCACCATTGCACACCTTACCCTTCAGTCTTATGTGGGTGTTATAAGGGGTTATTTAATGATACCCTAGTATTATAATTATGTACACTATTTTTTATATAGAATATACATTCATTTTATTATTGTTACTTTGTATATGGTTTTTAAAGAAAAAATAGCATTTTTAGTTAATTATGAAATCTATTTTGATGTATTAATGGATTTTTAAATTAAATAATACTCTAATAAAATATTATCACTAACTTAATTTTTATTAAATATAAATTACCGTATTATTATTATGAATTCCATTGTGATTTTAATTATGATTTGAAAGCTATTTTTCTCAAAACCCATGAATTTTCGATAAATGTTGGTTTTAATTTTAAAAGAAAAAATTCACATATTTAGAAAATTATTTAGATAAAATTAATAATTTTTTTCAATTATAGATATCAATATTATCCAATATCGAATTTTTCATAATTTTGTTAGAGTCAAATGTTTGGGCAAAAAATCAAATACTTTTTAAATATATAATATGTTTTATGACATCATAATGACTCAATAGCGATGGTATAAAATAATATAAACATATGTTCAGACAATATATGCTTTAACATTAAAATATTGTGATTTTTGGTTTTTTTGATTTATTTTACAAAGCCTTAGTGGACCCTCCATGACTTATAAAACATTTTATCTTTTTAAATTAATTTCTTTGAGAGTGTGATTCACCTCCACAGTTAAGAAAGACTAATATTTTTAGAAGTTTAAAAATTATCCTATCAAATATTTTTTTACTCCCCTTTGGAAAAAACCATGGGAAAAAACCATGGGTTGTTTTTTGGTTTTTATTAGTTTAATGTGTGGTGACCAAAACCTAAATAATAAATAATTCCCTCCCCTTTCTTGTATAAACCCACCCAAGCTCCCACTTCCTCTTCACTGAAATCCTTTTAAGTTCGTCCAAACTCTTTCATAATCTCTCTATAATCCTACCAAGGCACCCCAATACCCCTAAGAAGACTCTTTCAAGCTTCTCCCAAGACTTTGGGATCACACTTCTAAGTAAGGGATTCCCTCCTTTCTCATTTTATCCATGTTTCTTAATACTGTTATGCCCTTTTATTTTCAATTATAAATTTTGGGTACGATTTTTCACATCCCCTATACTGTCATGTTTATATTGGAATGATGAGATACCTTTTTTCCTCTTATAGATGCCATCTAAATACACCTGTTACCATGTAGAAATTCTGTATGGAATTTATATCTCCCTATTTCCATTCAAGAAATTATATTGTATTATGAATCTAAATTCCATTACATTTGTTGGGAAATATATCTACACAAGCCCATTACTATCCATTTCATGTACATATTATGATATAAAACATTATCTCTCATCAACAGTTTTTTTGAATACATATGTCACACCATTTTGCTGCCAAAATTGCACCGAAATTTTCCAAGCCAAAGTCATTGTGTAGTGAATACCATGCCCATTTTTCTATCAAGTGTATTCACCTTTATGCACACTTAATTATTGATTATAGAGTTTCATGTTTGAATTCCTCCTTCATTTATCGTGGAATAATTGATTATGTTTAATGAATCCATGTTGTATGATCTATGTGGCACACTTATGCATGAAATGAAATGATTAAGAAGTGTGCACCCTGATAGAGATCTAATGCATTGGGTAAGGATTAGTATTATGATATGTCAAGTGCAATGAGGGTTTACTAAAGCTAATTCAAGTGAAATGAGGGTTTACTCATGCTTCACGATCAATGGGTCTTGGATCATGCTAATATCATGTTAAATGTTGTTGAAACATTTCCAACTTATGATTATCATGTTATATCATTCCTTTATGTTCATGTTTCTCTTATTATTTATTGATATTCCTATTTCCTAACATGTATTGTATTATTAATTCTATGACTTTTTTATTCCCTTAATGGGATTTATATCTTACCCTTTTCACATGTATGACCTTAGGTTATCCCATGAAATCCTAAGTACGAGGGAATGTTTTGGTCATGTAAGGGAGGTTTTCACTAAAGATGTTGTATTTTATGTTTTAAATTTTTCATAATGTTCCTAATTCACAAAGACACTGGACCTCTCAATTTTCTATGTTGTATCAAGTGAAGGTTTTATGTAATAAATCCTATTTAAGTTTGTCAAAAAAGATTAGGGTGGTTATAGTTGGTATGTGAGAATATGTGTAGTTATTTTTGGGATTTGGATTAAAAATCCCTAGTGAAAGCCTTATGGATAATACTAAGTATAATTAAATAATCCTAAACATTTTGTGAGTATTGAGTAAATGTTTTATCATATAAATACATCCCTGTCTAGATACTATAAGGTAGAGGTGACTCTGGAACAAATATACTTAGGAGTGGAATCTCTGACAAGGAGTTTCGGTAATGACCCGAGGTATTCTGGTACACAAAAAAGGGTCTTGATGCACTCTTGTTTACAACACTCTTGGGGGATATGTTTTGTTAAATTAAAAATCATAGTATTAACAATTATTAAGGGAATTAAAATAATTCCCCTAATAATATATGTTGAGAAGTAGATCATGGATAACATAGATTGAAGGCTATATATTCATAAGTTAAGGATATAAAAGTTATTTATAAGACATCTGTTTTTTTCCTTGGATTACCCTTTATGTGTTAACCCGAACATTCCTTTCATTCCATCCAATGTCTTCAAATACGAGGACTCCGTCTAATAACTGATGTGAAGATTAATGTGATAACTATTTTAATGATATACCCAATCTGATGGGAGTAGGAAATGAGGAATTTTTCACAATAATATCTTAGTAAACTGATGTTTTGATTAGATACATGGGTCAAGAGAAACTTTCCACCCCCCACCCCCAAGAAAGAACAAGTATCAATCAAGAGCTTCTTGAGACAAAGGCCTCCTACATTTAATGGATCATATGATACCTCAATTTCCAAACAATGGATCAACTCCATTAAAAAGATATTTTGAACACATCAATGTTATGAACAAGGGAAGGTTCATCTGGATGTTTATCATATAGAGGGTGAAGCTGATCAATGGTGGACATTGATAAAAAATAATAATCCTGAGGAAGAGATCAAGGTGTCAGAATGGAAGGATTTCTGGAATATGTTTTTTGATAAATATTTTCCTTGCACCCACCATCTTAATATGAAATGTAACATCCTTTCCCTCAAGAAAAAACACAAAAAATTCATCAGAGCGTACAAGGAAAACTTCAAAAGGATTGAACAATACACCTCCAAAATTGTTGTTACCCCCTGATGCATGTTTGAAGGCTTCTTTGGTGGGATAAAACCTAGCCTACGGAAAGCCCTAGTGATCCGTGACTTTGATAGCTATGAAGAAATTGTTAGATGTTCCCTTAAAGTCAAAATCGGGATTGAAAAATCTCAAGGGTATCATGGGGATAATAACTGTAAGGTGGACATTGATTCTGGAGGTCCTATGAATAAATCCAATGATACAATGACGATCTAGTACCCCACTTTCCAAATGTGCAGAAATAAAACCCATAGAAATTTCCTGAAGGGGACAAGGAAATGATTTAGGTGCGGAAGAGAAGGGATCCTATTCATTAACTGCTGACAAGAAAAACCCATGGCTACATCAGAGGAGAGGAACACTCTGTTCAACTCTCAACGCGTTGTTTATTGATTCAACTGCAAAGAATCAGGGCATTTTTCAAATTAGTTCCCTAATCCATTGGTTTTCGGAGGCAACCAACAACCTCCAAGGAAACAAGTGTGATTTTTTTCCATCACTACAAACTAAAGTGAACCCCAATATTGAATTGGTGATAGGTGCATTAGTTATTTATTCAAGAATAGAGAACATAATTTTTGATTCTGGTTCTACACATTCTTTTATATCTCAAAATCTTATTAGAATAATACCAACACCACCAAAAATCATGGAAGTAAAGATGTCAGTGAGTACGTAAAATGGGGAAATCATTACATACCCTAAATATAACTCCTCCCCATTCACAATCTGCAGATAGAACATCCCATAAAACATCATCATACTCCCTATAGTATAAGTTGATGGAGTTCATGGCATGTATTGGCTTTACCAATATAGATCCAACATAAATTTCCATGAGAGGTAAATCACTATCTATATGGAGAATCGACCACTGATTTTATACAAGTTAAAGGAGGAAGTTGAATCTTCTTTAGCACCATCATCTCAAGTGTGGATATTATTTCCCTATGGGAATGTGTATCTGGATTAGATGATTGAGTCTAAGGAAGAAACCATCCTTAAAGACATGCATATTGTGAGGGAATTCACTAATGTTTTTCATGAGGAATTGTCTTGCCCTCCTCCTAGAAGAGATGATAAATTCTCAACTGACCTTATACCTAGGGCATTGCTAATATCCAAGACTCTATATCGAATGGATATTGTGGAGCTTGAGGAGATGAAGAAAAATAACTACAGGAGAATCTGGGTAAAGGGTTTATATTCCCAATTTCTTCGCCATAAGGTGCACCAGTCCTCTTCATCAATAAGAAGGATGGGTCAATGCGCCTTTTCATTGATTATCACTACATCAAGAAAATAACGATAAATAACAAGTATCCTTTTCCAAAAATTGATGACATGTTCAATCATCTACATGGAACATAATACTTATCTAAGGTGGATTTGCGATTACGATATTACCATGTAATGGTGAAGAAAGAGGATATCCCCAAAACTAATTTCCATACAAGGTACGGGTACTATGAATTCATAGTAAATCCATTAGGAATCACTAATTCTCCAAAAATATTCATGGAATTGATGAATCGACTATTTAGAGATTACCTCGACAAATTTGTGGTAGCCTTTATACATGATATTCTAATATACTACAAAACCAAGGAGGAGCATGAGGGGAATCTAAGCAATATACTAGAGATCTTGAAGAAGGATAATCTCTATGCAAAGTGCAGCAAGGGTGATTTCAAGTTGAAGGAAGTATCATTCCTGGGCCATATAATCACAAGTAATGGGATATTGGTGGATCCCTCCAAGACAACTATAATTGAGGGATGGATGAGGCCAACATTGGTAATAGATATCTGTAGACTCTTGGGGTTATCTTGATACTATCGCTGATTTGTGAGATATGTATCATGATTACAAAACCCTCTTAAAAATCTAACATGAAATGGAGTCATGTTTTCCTGGAGTGATTAATGTGAAAAGAGCTTCAAGGAGTTAAATAGAAGTCTTATCACTATTCCCATTCTCAAATTACCAACAATTGGAGAGATTTTTGTGGTATTTAGTGATTCTTGAAAGAAGGTCCTGGGTAGTGTGTTGATGCAGAATGAAAAATGGATTTCCTATGCTTCAAGGAAATTGAAATTTAATGAGAAAAACTATCCAATACATGATCTGGAGTTGGCTGTAGTGATCTTATCTTTAAAAATTTGGATTCATTACTTCTCTGGGGAGAAGTGTGAAATATATATGGATCACAAAATCCTCATGTATATATTCACACAGAAAGAGTTTAATATATACTTCTCAATCCATTCCCACCCTAGAGAAGCGAACAAGGTGTAAGTTTCTCTAAGTAGATAGGCCCTAATGATTCTATCATTGATGATAATAGAAAATGATCCAATCTTCATAGATTTTATAAACTTGTACATGGGAATTATAAATAATGGAACATCATCAATCCTTTCACAAATTATTGATCAACCGTCTCTTCTAGAATGGTTAAAGGATGCTCAAAAAAATGATTTGAGAATTCATAAGAAGGTGGAAAATATCAAAAAAGGGAAATCATCTGAGTTTAATGTCAATGAAAAATTAATTGTGAGATTTGGATTAAGATTATGTATTCAATTGAATCTGGAGTTAAATAACGAAATTTTGGATGATGCATATGGTTCAAATTTCTCCATTCACCCAGGAAACAAAAATATTTATCGAGATCTCTGAGAGAATTATTGGTGGGATGACATGAATAAAGAGATTGTAGAGTATACATTAAACTCTCTGGTATTTCATCATGTGAATGGTGAGAGTTAGTAGTCTAAGGGGATGATGCAACCATTACTCATACCCACATGGAAATGGGAGAACACCACCATGGAATTTTTCATTGGATTTCCAAATACATCAAAAGGAAACAATGATATCTGGGTTGTTGTGGATCATATTACCAAGACTACACTCTTTATTGAAATTCTGGAGGATTATTCATTGGATCAACAGGCACAGATACATATCAGAGATGTTGTAAGGCTGTATGGAGTACCACTATCAATTGTATCCAATCGAGATATAAGATTCACCTCTATGTTTTGGAAGAATCTTCAACATGCACTAGATACTAAGCAGAACTTCAGTACAGATTATCATCATCAAACTGAGGGGAAATCTATATAGACTATATGAATAGTTGTGAACATGTGGAGAGCATACTCAATGGAATTCAATGGAGTATGGGATCAACATATTCCTCTAGTTTAGTTCCCTTACAAAAAAAATTTCAACTCAAGTATCCAAATGGATCCTTATAAAGCCTTGTAGGGGAATAGATGAAGAAGACTGACATGTTGGGATAGAGTTGGGGAGAAAAAACACTGAGGTCTAGAAATGATCGATTAAATGGTGGAGGAGGTTAAGACTATCCAGAAACACATTAAAGCTACTCACAGTCAACAAAAGAGGTGTGCAGATAATCGTTGATGAGACCTGGAGTTTTTTTGGAGACATGGTATTCCTCCGCATATCACTGTGGAAAAGAGTTATGAGATTTTGGAAGAAGGTAAATCTTAGTCCAAGGTACATAGGCCCTTTTGAGATCTGTGATTGCATTGAACTAGTGGCCTATCAACTAGAACTCCCACCAAACCTATCTCAAGTACATGATGTATTCCATGTATCACTCTTGAGGAAGTAAATACCTGACCCATCATATGGACTCAATATAGAGGTGGTACCCATGGAGAATGACCTCTGATATAAAGAGAAGATGGTGAAGATCTTATATCATAGGGAAAAAACTTTACAAAATAAGATAATTCCCTTCATTAAAGTGTTTTGGAGAATACACATGTTTGAAGAAGAAATGTTGGAATTAGAGGAAGTGATGAAGCAGAGCTACCTGAAACTATTTAATGTTGGAAAAGGAAATATCGTGGGTCAATGTTCTTAAGGATGGAATATTGTAATGACCCAAAATTTTATTAATGAAAATTCCTCTTGATCTAATTAAATTTATTAGTATGTAAAATGGTTATATAACATATGAAATTATTTGGTTTTATGTTTTTGAATTTTAAAATACCGTTAAGAATTGTGATCATTACTAATATAGCCGTTGAATAGTGATCACATGATTTGTATAAATATAGGGTTTTAACAAATCCAATTTACATAGACAAAAGAAGAAATGGGATCATCCAATAGAATTGCTCCATAGAAAGCACATTTGTTGGAGCTTGGAAGTTAGGTGGTGTCATTGGGATTCACTCTTGACCAAGCCCAAGATGATCTTCAACACATTAAGCTCGAACGGAAAGACCTACGGGAGAAGTTGAAGTTGATAGAGGTTACCACCCGAGCGATGTTATCCGAGCCACCCCAAGAGTCTTTCACCATCGTACACCTTACCCTTCGGTCTTATGAGGGTGTTATAATGGGTTATGTAATGAGACCCTAGTATTATGATTATATACAATATTTTTTATAGATAATATACATTCATTTTATTATTGTTACTTTTTGAATGGATTTTAAAGAAAAAATAGCCTTTTTAGTTAATTAAGAAATCTATTTTGATTAATTAATGGATATTTGAATTAAAAAATATTTTAATAAAATATTATCACTAAATTACTATTTATTAAATATAATTTACTATATAATTATTATTAATTCAATTGTTATTTTTATTAAGGGTTGAAAGCTATTTTTGTATAAACACATGATATTCTGATAAATATTGGTTTTCATTTTCAAAGTAAAAATTCACATATTTAGAAAATAATTTAGGCAAAATGAATATTATTTTTTGAATTCGGGCATCAAAATTATCCATTGGTGAATTTTTCATAATTTCTTGAGGTAGTTGATTTTTTGGTTAAAAAATCATATACCATCTTAATATATAATGTGTTTTATGACATCAATATGACCCAATAGTGATGTAATAAAATACTATAAAAATTATGTTCAACTAATAAATGTTTTAACATTAAAATAATGTGATTTTAGGTTTTATTTATTTATTTTACAAAGCCTTAATGGACCATCCAAGACTTATAAAATATTTTAACTTTTTATATTAATTTCCTTGAGAGTGTGACTCACCTCCACATAAGAAATCCTAATATTCTTAGATGTTTGGACATTTTCATTTCAAAAAAAAATCCACTCCCCTTGGGAAAAACCATTGGAAAAAACTATTGGTTGGTTTATGGTTTTGATTAATTTAATTTGTGGTGGGTGGGGGTGGATAACTCTCAGAACCCTAGCAATGGTAATCTCAGCGATTGTGATGGTGTTATCGTGCAGAATTGGAATCTATTAGGATCTCACTCATGGATTATTTTAATCATGAATGGGAATTTTCTTTGATGGATGATCAAGTCTCATTGTGGACTCAAGGATTGTCTTCTAATTCTTTAGCTCTAATGAAAAGGGGAGATTATTTTTCAGAGATTCTTTCTGGTTCTCCGGATTCATGTAAGGATGGTGTGCCTAGATCATCTAATATTTGTAAGGTTGATAATGGTGGTTTTATTGTGACTATGGATTCAGTGACCTTGTAGAAAAGAATTGATCTTTTAAAAATTTAAGTCTCTTGTCGTGTTTTTTATTCAAAGGGAGGCAAACCCTGGTCTTATGTGGATATTAAGAATAGGATTTCTAACTATTGGGGCTTCAGAAATTAGAAACTAATTTTGATAGGCATAGGTTTTTTCATATAATTTTGCAATCAATGGATGATTTAAATAGGTCCTGGGAGCTTAGAAATCAAAATCTCAAGCCTGGTACTCTTAGAATTTGTAAAGGGAATGTTAACATTAATCCATTTAATCTGAAGCAAACTAATTCTCACATTTGGGTCAGACTCTGTAGTCTGAATTGGACGTATAGGAATTCCAATATACTTAATAACATTGCATCTTGTATTGGAACTCCTATTATGTTGGATCAGAAGACCATGGATGATGAACTTGGGTATTTTTCCAGAATTTTGGTTGATGTTAACAAGGAAATCAAGAGACCATCTTTTATTACTTGCCTTGCTAATGGAAAAAAGTCTGAGATAAATGTTGAATATGAATGGGTTCCCCATTTTTTTGATGTTTGAAATGTAGTTGGACATTCGGTTGTGAAATGAATAATGCTACAGATGAAGGTGAATGTGACACCCAAAGGTATGCATTGTAAGGAATTGAATCAGAAGAAAAAGGATAAGAGGGTTCTTGTGGTTAAAGAGGGGGTTTCAAAACCTAGAACCTCCAATATTGTGATCCCTATGAAAAAGTCCGAGGTAGATATTGCTGATGAAATGGAACAAGGAAAGATATCTGACTTGCTTAGTCATCTTGATAGTTTGGATCATGAGATTAATAATATAGGGGGACCTGATATCAGGGAGGAGCTAAATATTTGTCTGTATTTCTCAAAAGGGATTTACAATTTGGGTTTTCACATGAAAAAATAAGTGGATGATATATCCATAGTGCAAGATATGGAACAAGATATTAACAGCTTGGTACAATCATTACAGGAGGGTGAGGAGATCATTTTCACTGTATAATCTTTGATACTGATTGTCCCTACCTCCACTACTGCTGATGCATCCCTTAAGCTAGATTTTGGAACCCAAACTTTGGAGCCTCTTCAAGTTGACATCTCCAGTCCATCCTGCATTCATCAAGATGATTCTGTTAAGATACCTGCTTCAAGGATTAATATGGATGATGGTTTAGATATGAATGGAACCATCATAAAAGACAGCATTGATGAAAACTCTAATGATACATTTGGCCACTCAAGGGATAGTTGTAGAAGTGATATCCTATGTCTAAACTATCAAAAAAAGTCCACAACTCCCAGAATTATAGAAGGACTAGTAATTATATAATAATGTATGTTAAAACTGTAGATGATACTCTAGTTCCGGTTTCCAATAATCTTAATCCTCTCAGTGGACATATTAATGTACATGTCAATCCAGGCAATGATAAAGATGTAAGTTCACCTGTTTCTGGTTTTTATCTAAATAATGGTCTCAAAAATGATATGAATTTTCCCACTAACGTGGCTGAAAATAGAAATAGGCTAGTTTCACCTATTCTGCAGGTTATGAAACCAAGGTGTCTTGGTACGATGTAGAGGAGGATAGTCTCCCCACTAGTTTTTCATTCAAGTATTCCTTGACTAAAAGAATTATGGGTGACGATGAGGGTGTTGAATCAGTTTATAATCAAGAAGATAAGGGAATTTATGCTCTAAATGAGTTGTACATCAATTTTTGGAAAGAGTATATATAGCATTTCGCCTTTTTATCACATAAACTTTCATTACATTTTACAAAACCGAGGATCTTTAAGGTTTAGTGTCTTGGAAACCGGGAACATAAAACATGAAAACATAAAACATTCATCTTAAACACTTGAAAGGCTTGTCCTCATGTTCATCCTAGGTTCGTTACTACATCTCATAACTTGGGGACATACATCAAAAGAAATGGTGAGCAGAAGGCCCAGTAAGGGAAACAAGAGAAACATTTTACATGTGAACTTCAGATACTTCAATAAGGTCATGAAAAGATCATTAAGGCATGAGAAATAAATCATGAGATATATCATAATAAAAATAACATTTTTCATAACTTTAAGATGTGGCTGAAACATTTAATATTGACAATCATTTTGTTTCACTAAGGTCCATCCCCAAGGTTTCATTAAAAATTACCAAGGTTATTCACCAAGGTATCAGTCTAAAAGGTCATATCTAGAAATTAAGTCTTTACCCAATGCATTGGGGTGATATCCTGGCGCACCATTGATATGTCTTTATTATCATGTTAGACACATATATCATCATCAATAATTTCGTAAACAACCCATATAGCATAAAAGAAATGGGTTTCATTTCATAATCATAACGTTTTAAAAACTGCTTTAAAGACATGATCTTAATGTCACATTAAACCCACAGAAAGGGAAAGCGGGTTTCATGTATGTAAATCCCATAATTTAAAATAGAACATTTTGATATATATTTGAATACCCCTATAGAAATAAGATCTTTGAGTATTCACTAAATAACATAAAATAATTTTGAGAAAAAGAGAGAGGAATTTTGAGACGAAAATTCTGCAACATAACGGCTACGATACATGGTTTTAGAAAACATTGAAAAGAGAGGGGACATGGTTCACCCACTAAAAATGATTCATAAAACAGGAGGGGAACAGAATATAAAGTATTTAAGAACATGGTAATGAAATTTGAATGATATACTATATGAAATGAAGAACTTCAAAGGAAGACAAAAAATAAGATTTCTCTTATGAGAATTCGGCAGCCTAACGACGCCACTTAAAACTTCCAAAAATGGATTGACGAGATCAAATTGGGTCTCTCATCATATGAACATAAATGATAAGTATTATAGATATAGATATCATACCCCAACATAATAAAAACTAACTTGAAATACTTGACATGAAAATAGATCTTGAAAATGAGAAGGGTGAAAGAATCCCTTAAAAATTCGACAGCCTAACGGTGCCACTTAAAACTTCAAAATACTGAATTGAAGAGATCAAATAGGGTATCTCATCATATGAAAATAAAAGATCAGTATGATATATTTAGAGATCATACCCTAAAATAATAAAAATGAACATGAAAGACTTGACATGGAATTAGAACTTTGAAAAAGGATAAAGCTGAAAGAACCACTTAAAAATTTGGCAGCCTAACGACGCCAATTAAAACATCAAAATACTGAATTGAAGAGATAAAATAGGGGCCTCTCATCATATGATCATAAATGATCAGTATTATAGATATAGAGATCATACCCCAAACATAATAAAAATGAACTTTAAAGACTTGACATGAAAATAGATCTTGAAAACGAGAAGGGTGAAAGAATCCCTTAAAAATTCGGCAGCCTAATGGCGCCACTTAAAACTTCAAAATACTGAAATGAAGAGATCAAATAGGGTCTCTCATCATATGAACATAACATATCAGTATGATAGATTTAGAAATCATACCCAAAAATAATAAAAAGGAACATGAAATACTTGACATTGAATTAGAACATTGAAAAAGGAGAAAGGTGAAAGAACCACTTAAAAATTCGGCATCCTAACAGCGCCACTTAAAAATTCGTAAAACGAAATAATGAGAGTAAGAGGGGATCTCTAATTATATGAACCTGAAAAGGGAAGTAATAGGAGTATAAAATAACATCCTCTCACATAAGAACATGGAGCATAAAAGAAATGACATAAAAGAGATTACTTGAAAAGAAGAGAGAGGTCGGATCCCTTACCTTAAAATGTAACTCTTAAAACTCAAAGGTTTGGACCTTTAGGGCTTGGAGGAACCTTGGTAGGACTCCTTGGGAGTTAATGAGACCAGAACATCGTTGATGATGGTTTTGGAGTCGAATAGATGAGAGGAGGGCTTGGTATTTATAGGTAAAGTGAGGGGAAATGGCATTAATGGCCAAGGGACACCTCAAAAGTGGTTTTCTCAAAACCATGTGCTCTCCCATGATATTTCCCATGAAGTTAGGCCACATGGGGCCCTCAATACAATAATTCACCACTTTTGGTCGGACAAACATTAAAATATCTAATAATATCACCATGACACATTTATGATGTCATTAAACATACTGAAACCCTAAAACTGCTTTTTTTAACTATTCACTAAAAATTCATCTTTCTCAGAAAAATCCCAAAATTTCACCTTAACCAAATATTGGCGCTCTGATTACAAATATGAAATTTATTTTATAAAAATAATTTTCTAAATATTTTTAATTTAATTTTTAAATAAAATCACTATTCACCGAAAATTCATTTTTTCTGAAAAAACCCCAAAATTTACCATAACATAATATCGGTGCACTGAGTTCAAAAATTAAATCCATTTTATTAAAATAATTTTCTAAATATTTTTAATTTAATTTTTAATAAAAAAACACTATTCACTCCAAAAAACTAATACTTGAATAATAATTTATGAAACTGTTATTTAACCATTTTATTGAATCACATTACTTAGTCATGGTGCCTAGATTATTTTAATACTTTATTTAAGTGAGGTTACTAATCTATTTGGTCACATTACTAATACTAAGCATAAAATCCCTATTCATAATTTACTATTCATCAAAAATCAAGTTGATCTTATTAGACTCTAAATTTTGTACTAAACATAATTGTAGAAGACCATTTTTTGAATATCATTACACATTTTTAATTATTTAAGGTTTACATAAAAATTTTTAAAATATCCTTTTTCTAAAATTCATCAAAACTTTTCATACTATATTTATCCCGTCATTTGAAAATTCATAAAATTCATCAAAAGAAGAAATCCCAATTTTTATTTAAAACAAAGGATTACACAATGTAGTTACGGTCTCCATACATAGCCCCTTATCACACCAGCATAGGACCTAAGCGTAAGGTGTGCTAAGGTGAGAGAATATGAGGGAGTCTCGGCCAACATCACACGAGTAATAATTTCTATCAGTTTGAACTTCTTGCAAAGGCGATTCTGTTCTAGCTTTACATGAAGAAGTTCGGCTTGGGTTTGGTCCAGAGCAAAGCCCAGTGGTGCTACCTCCTTCCCAAGTTCTGTTAGATGAGCTTCGATTGGTCCAAGACTACTGGGTGATGCCATCAAATCTTATTTCTATAATAATTAACCAAGATTACATGTATTTAGAGAAAAAAAATCAAAATGTTTAGTTTCCAATAGTCATATTGACCAATGGTCATATAATAGTCAAAAACCAACGGTCTCATTTTAATAATAATCATGTTATCAAATGAAACATTTTTGTTGCGTATAAAAATAAAATAACACATAAAATAAGGAAACGATATTTATTCAAAATTTCGTGTCGTTACAGTCTTCCCCCCTTAAGAAATTGAGTCCTCGCAATTTTTAAAAAAATTAGGTTTTGAAATTTCATTGAAAGTCCCACATCATAAAAGGAGTCAGTAAAACTATTACTTTAACAGAAAGAAAGGGAAGTACAAAGGTCACATGAGTTAACCCACACTAGGATTCCATGTAGGAAAACATGGACATGGAGGAGAAAACAAAGGGTCATGTTCTGAGGGAGAGTGATAGAAAACATGATTAGTAGAAAGTTAACCATAAGAAAATCCCAAATATATGATGTGTGTAAATGGACTTTGATTACCTAGTAGGAAACATAAACCAACCACATTTTTTTGTTTTACGTTCTTTTTCATAATTGTGAGGAATTCATTTACTATATAGAATAGAAACATAAGAAAATATACCTACCTTCAAGTAGAGTTTCATCCTTTAATAAGTCTCTACCAAAACTAATATTTTCTCCAAATGATGAGAATTAAAAAACACTTGGTCTCATCAAAAGAAAAAGAATCATCTTCTAGAGAACCACATAATCCACAAAAGATTAACTATCTATTTCTTATATCTTTAAACATTATCCCAAAAATAGAAAGGGTAAGGTAAAATAACTCTTCAAAAAGAAAGAATCCCATAGGAATGGAAACAACTTTTAAATATTCAAAGTTACATGGTACTACCCAAAGTTCATCATAGACCATTCCATAAATAACTGTTCTTAAAATTCCTCAAAATAAACCAAACTAATATTGAAACCCAAATACAAGAAGAATTCAATAACATAGTCTTCCAAAATAAACTTTATTGTTCATCTCCAAAACACATCAACCACTCCTAACATCTTATAACAAAAGTTGATAACCTAAACATATTTTACCCAAGATAGGTTTATCATTTTCATAAGTAACCTAAATTACTATAAGTCCATCTTAAATTCATCAATTCTATAAGTCAACCTTACTCCTCAATGAAAATTCTGTAGTAATTTATTTACCTTGGTCATATAGGGTCCCCAAAATAGTGAACGTCTTCCAAAATAATAATCATCTTTTAATCCCCTAATCATCTCTGTCATATTAATACGACAATCATAACATTTCCTATCACATTGGTTTTTGGGAAATGTTCTTCAATTTCCCACCATTAACTAAGAAGAGAGATTATAATTAGAGGTTTAAATACTTAACCAATAATCATGAAAAAGAAGCTTAAATCATATAAGGATAACTTGTAGAAGAAAAGTATACCCTAACTTGTGATCCCCTAGGTTTCAAACTAGGTTATCCATGATTATATATTCTTATGTGAATATTTATTTTATTTATCCTTCTTTCTTTAATAATGGTTCATACTAAGCTTATGTATTTACAAAAGTATATCCCCCGGGAGTGTCATAACCAAGAGTGAAGTAAGGCCCATTGTCGTGTACCCATTCCCGTTCGATTCTATCTCAAAGCGGTGTTTTCAGGTTTTACCCATATGTACATATGTGCCAGAGACACCTCTACCTGCTCCTATCCAGACATGGATGTATTTGCTTGGAAACCCCTTACTCAATACTCACCAAAATACCAGGAAAATTTCCTATATTTAAAATATTCTATAGGATTCTTCCTAGAGTTTTAATATCCAAATTTCCAAAAATTAATAAACCGTCCTTTGATACCAACTATAACATTTCACCTTTTTATCACATAAACATTCATTACATTTTACAAAACTGAGGATCTTTAAGGTTTAGTGTCTTGGAAACCGGGAACTTAAAACATGAAAACATAAAACATTCTTCTTAAACACTTGAAATTATTCTCCTCATGTTCATCCTAGGTTCATTACTGAATCTCATAACCTGGGGACATACATCAAAAGAATGGGTGAGCAGAAGGCCCAGTAAGGAAAACAAGAGAAACATTTTCCATGTGAACTTGAGATACTTCAATAAGACCATGAAAAGAACTTTAAGTCATGAGAAATAAATCATGAGATATATCATAATTAAAATAACATTTTTCATAACATGAAGATGAGGCTGAAACATTTAATATTGATAATAATTTCGTTTCACCAAGGTCCATCCCCAAGTGTCATTAAAAATTACCAAGGTTATTCACCAAGGTATTAGTCTAAAAGGTCATCTCTAGAGATTATGTGTTTACCCAATGCATTGGAGCGCTATCTGGGCGCACCCTTGACATGTATTTATTATCATGTGAGACACATATATCATAATCAATAATTTCATAACCAAACCATATAGCATAAAAGAAATGGGTTTCATTTCATAATCATAACGTTTTAAAAACTGCTTTAAAGACATGATCTTTATGTCACTTTAAACCCACGGAAAGGGAAAGCGGGTTTCATGTATGTCAATCCCAGAATTTAAAATAGAAAATTTTGATATATATGTGAATACCCATATAGAAATAATAGCTTTGATTATTCACTTAATAACATAAAATAATTTTGAGAAAAAGAGAAAGGCATTTTGAGACGAAAATTCTGCAGCATAATGGCTATGATACATGGTTTTAGAAAACATTGAAAAGAGAGGGGACATGGGTCACCCACTAAAAATGATTGATAAAATTGGAGGGGAACAGAATATAATGTATTTAAGAACATGGTAGTGAAATTTGAATGATATACCATATGAAACTAAGAACATTAAAGGAAGACAAAAAATAAGATTTCTCTTATGAGAATTCGGCAGCCTAACGACGTCACCTAAAACTTCCAAAAATGGATTGACGAGATCAAATAGGGTATCTCATCATATGAACATAAATGATCAGTATGATAGATATAGAGATCATTCCCCAACATAATAAAAATGAACTTGAAATACTTGACCTAAAAATAGATCTTGAAAATGAGAAGGGTGAAAGAATCCCTTAAAAATTTGGTAGCCTAACGGCGCCACTTAAAACATCAAAATAATGATTTGAAGAGATAAAATAGGGTCTCTCATCATATGAAAATAAAATATCAGTATGATATATTTATAGATCATACCCCAAAATAATAAAAAGGAACATGAAAGACTTGACATGGAATTAGAACTTTGAAAAAGGAGAAAGGTGAAAGAACCTCTTAAAAATTCGGCAGCCTAACGACGCCACTTAAAACTTCAAAATACTGAACTGAAGAGATCAAATGAGGTATCTCATCAAATGATCATAAGTGATCAGTATGATATATATAGATATCATACCCTAACATAATAAAAATGAAACTGAAAGGCTTGACATGAAAATAGATCATGAAAACGAGAAGGGTGAAAGAATCCCTTAAAAATTCGGCAGCCTAACGGCGCCACTTAAAACTTTAAAATACTGAATTGAAGAGATAAAATAGGTTCTTTCATCATATGAACATAAAAGATCAGTATGATATATTTAGATATAATACCCCAAAATAATAAAACGGAACATGAAAGACTTGACATGGAATTAGATCTTTGAAAAAGGAGAAAGGTGAAAGAACCACTTAAAAATTCGGCAGCCTAACAACGCCACTTAAAACATCATAAAACGAAATAATGAGAGTAAGAGGGGATCTATCATTATATGAACATGAAAATGGATGTAAGAAGAGTATAAAAGAACATTATATAACATAATAACATGGAGCATAAAAGAAATTACAAAAAAGTGATTACTTGAAAAGAAGAGAGAGGTCGGATCCCTTACCTTAAAATGTAACTCTTCAAACTCAAAGGTTTGGACCTTGAGGGATTAAAGGCACCTTGAGAGGACTCCATGGGAGGTAAGGAGACCATAACATCGTTGAGGATGGTTTTGGAGTCGAACGGATGAGAGGAGGGCTTGGTATTTATAGGGAATGTGAGGGGACAAGGCATTAATGGCCAAGGGACACCTCAAAAGTGGTTTTCTCAAAACCATGTGCTCTCCCATGATATTTACCATGAAGTTAGGCAACATGGGGCCCTAAATAAAATAATGCATCACCTTTGGTCATCCAACCCTTAAAATATCTCATGACATCACCATGACACAGTTATGATGACATTAACCATACTGAAACCCTAAAACTGCTTTTTTTACTATTCACTAAAAATTCATCTTTCTCAGAAAAATCCCAAAATTTCACCTTAACCAAATATTGACGTTATGATTAAAAATATGAACACCATTTTATAAAAATAATTTTCTAAATATTTTTAATTTAATTTTTAAATAAAAACACTATTCACCGGAAATTCATGTTTTCAGAAAAAACCCCACAATTTACCATAACATAATATCGGTGCTCTGAGTTCAAAAATAAAATCCATTTTATAAAAATAATTTTCAAAATATTTTTAATTTAATTTTTAATTAAAAAACACTATTCACTCCAAAAAACTAATACTTGAATAAAAATTTATGAAACTGTTATTTAACCATTTTATTGAATCACATTACTTAATCAAGGTGCCTAGATTATTTTAATACTTTATTTAAGTGAGGTTACTAATCTATTTGGTCGCATTACTAATCCTAAGCATTAAATCACTATTCATAATTTACTATTCACCAAAAATCAAGTTAATCGTATTAGACTCTAAATTTCATACTGAACATAATTGTATAAGACCATTTTTTGAATATCATTACACATTTTTAATTATTTAAGGTTTACATAAACATTTTTAAAATATCCTTTTTCTAAAATTCATCACCAATATTCATACTATATTCTTCCGGTCATTTGAAAATTCATAAACTTCATCATAAGAAGAAATCCCAATTTTTATTTAAAACAAAGGAGTACACAAGGAAGTTACGGTCTCCTTACAAAGCCCCTTATCAGACCAGCATAGGACTTAAGTGTAAGGTGTGCTAAGGTGAGAGAATCTGAGGGAGGCTCAACCAACATCGCATGAGTAGTGATTTCTATCAGTTTGAACTTCTCGCAAAGGAAATTCTGTTCTAGCTTTACACGATGATGTTCGGCTTGGGTTTGGTCCAGAGCAAAGCCCAATGGTGCTACCTCCTTCCCAAGTTCTGTTAGATGGGCTTCCATCGGTCCAAGACTACTAGGTGAGGCCATCAAATCTTCTTTCTATAATAATTAACCAAGATTACATGTATTTAGAGACAAAAAATCAAAATGTTTAGTTTCCAACAGTCATATTGACAAAAGGTCATATAATAGTCAAAACCCAACGGTCTCATTTTAATTATAATCATGTTATCAAATGAAACATTTTTGTTTAGTATAAAAATAAAATAACACATAAAATTAGGAAAGAAGATTTATTCAAAATTTCGTGTCGTTACATTATAATTTGATTTCTTCTAATCGTAAGGGTAATACCAAATTATAATTGGCGTCATCCAAAATGGTTCACTCAACTTCTCAAAATAAAATTAAAAATGGTCATGTTCTGAGTTGTAGTTACTATCTTCCTAAAATTTTTACAGCTCCTGGAGTACACTTGAACCCTCCAAGACTAATGGATTAAAAAGAATCAGAGACTTCGAAAACTACCCCCAATGCCGCAAGACAGGTAAGGGATCATTTTGAGGATAAAATATCTTCATTGACTCCCCTTGATTAATAGATAACCCCCAGGAAAGGAACACCTGAATTGATAATGGAAGAGCCTTATAATTCGGGATCTACTATGTACTGGAAGGCCCCTTCTATCTCTCATGGTGCTCCACTTGTCCAAAACATAAGAAGAAATTTTCTTTCCAATGACAGAACCAAACTGAGGGTCGAAAAACCTTATCCTGGATCAGTAAGGATCAAGCTGGACCCTTTTGGTTTTCACGATGACTCAAATCCTATCCAACATACGTGAAATTGCTGGACTTCTACTGATTTCATTCTAAAAGAAGGTAGGATCTTAAAAGATAATGTTATACAAGCTCTCAATACAAAGGGGGATGGGTGCTCATAATTTACTATCACTGGGAATTTGGCTTTGATGTCACATAGGAACGACAATGATCGGGGAATGAATGAAAAATATCCTTCAAAGGTAAGTACTCACTATTCTTTTGAGCTGCATGCATCAGGTAGTAGCGAGGAATATGTTCAAAGAAATGTTTTTTATGTGGAGAGGCTGCGATTGATAATGTTGACAATTCTAGATTTCTTGATGATAGAGGGGGGTCGTAGATGTAGCCCAACATAGGGAGAATATGGAAGCATCTTCATGGGCGGGGTGGACACTCCCCTCATCACAATTTGATCAATCAGTCTAAAATGGCCTAATTGTGTTCACTTTGTCCTTTATTTCTATTTTTTATTCCCCCATATTTTTCTACCATATTTTTATTTAACGAAGAGGCCAATGTGCCTCAATATTAAAAACACATTGTGTGTAGAAAATCAATTTTTAGAAAAATAACTCCATTATTTTCAAATGTTTTTTATTTTCATTTATAAATAATTAATAACCAATGAATCAATTTTAAACATTCCTAAAAAAACATTTTCATATTTTTTTTACTTTTATTCATGTCCTCCATTACAATTTATAAGCATTAAATATAATATTTAATAACAATATTTTAATATTATATTGCAGTTAAGTTAAACTTGGTGTGGTGAACTAAGGATTAAATCTATGAAATAATTTTTAATAGATATTTATATCAAAAATTATCTGTGTCTTATAAAAAAACCCAAATTAAACCTGCTTTTTCCAAATATTGCATCCACATCTCATACATAACCTCACACCAATAGTGATCACCCAGAAGGACCTTGCTCTACGTTTTTGGGAAGGGAAAGGAGTCATAAACCCCATTATTATATATAGGAACCTAACAAGGTATTATTACCCATGAGGGTATCAAGGGACCTAAAAAACATCAATATGAACCTAAATATACACCATTATATTATTAATAGAAAAAATTATACGTAAATAAGGTCACCACGACATAATATCATGAGTCATGAGACCTATATTCACACTCTTTCTAACATATAGTGTTCCAAAAATCTATCTATCAACATATTTAACATGAAATATATGGCTAGTAACACAAAAAAACCTAACATCAATTTTTTGAGTCCAATATTAGACCACATCAATCAGAAAAATCCTTATATATAGTTTGAAAGACCATCCTTCTATTTAAAAGTATGGGATAAGACTTATAGTCATACCTAAGACAACACAAATGGTAACCATAGTAAATAAAAACAAACATCATCTATGAACACAACATATTTATATCCTTCTAATGAATGTTATTATTTCATCAAGAGTCACATCTTACCTTTAGTTCACCGATCTACTAGAAAACTAACTCTAACTCCCCATGATATTTTTATTAGTTTTCCTTTAAATACATAATTATATTAATATATTTCACCTCTTAACACTAAAAAATGACATAATTTTTGAGTATTTAAATTAAGGTACATAAAATAACATCATGTAATTATTTATTAGTGACATAATACATTGCAGAGTTATTTATACTAATGTACAATGCATAACTTGAATGTTAACTTTAATTTTTCCCTCATAGAATACATGTCTTTCATTACAAAATAAAATATTAAAACTAGATTTAAATATAATTATTAAATAATGTTATGTGGAAAGAATATTGATGAATATATCTAAGAGCCCATAGGAATAATAAATGAGATGGAACAAAAAATGTCATGGATGAAGAAGACCTCATCATGAATGGATAGGAAGATTCTTCCTCTATAGATAAATATAGAATTTTCACCAAGAATAAAAAATATAAGAATCATTTTCTGAAGTCAAATAAAATGTTAGGAAGCATTGGTATTTAATGAATAACAACTACCATTTGAAGTGGTTTCAATGCTGTTAGTAGTAGTTTGGGGTAAATTATTACAAGAAACCTTTTTGAATAAAGATTAAAATAATTATTTTTTATTTGACTAAATAGTTAATAATATATTCATTAAGGTAAAATTTAAAAAACTATGAAAATTATAATAATTAAAAGTAAAAATATATATGTTATTGGCCAAACTAGCCCATGTATCCATCCATACCAAGGGTATAATGGTCCAATCATGAGGGATTGTTTAATTAGTTCAGCCAGGACTGGCTATAGAGATGAATAGTTTAAGTAGTGCCTGTGTATGGGAATGAAAGGATGAGATAGGGAACATAGGTACATGAAAATAATTTGGTTATGGGTGGTTATCATTTATTGGAGGTTATTCCAAGTGATTGGGGATTGAAACTGGAACCCCACATATCTCAATACCGCTGTAGTGCCACATCTATAATTATAAAAGGTTTATATGGAGTGGAAGATCGATGTGGGATAAAATAAGTGGGTACTGCTCATCCCATTTCAATAGAACACATTCATTTTAAAAAATATCCCATCATTCATCTTCTTGATTCACCACATAAAATTCTATAAAAAACCCCTAATATTTCTACCTTGATAGATATATCAAGAGAAAGTGGATTCCAATTCAGCATATTTGATGTAAGAATATAGAGCTATGAATGCAGCTTAAGATAGGTTATCTTCCCTCTTTCCATGATAACTATTATAGAATATGGATAGAATGAATGTATATGTATACATAAATATATGTTAGTTCACATCAAAGTATAAATAGAATCAAATTATTCCGGATGATCGGTCAAAGGTTGTATAAAGCACAAGGAGATAGAATAGTGGCCTAAGCCATTGTATCATCCTTAGTCATGATAGTAGAAGTGTATTTATAGTATATATATAAATATATATATATTTATTTCATTCCCAACAAGATAATGTAGGGAAAATTTATGAGATAAAAATTTAAAACACATGAGAAAATGTATACCTCATACTCCTCATCCAGGTAGAAACTAAATTTAGGTCAATTATAGGTCATTTTTTGACATTTGGATTTAGGGGAACTACCAGAGAGGATCTGTATAAACATTTCTTGGATAGATCGATGATGGTATATTATATATGGATTGACAACATAGGATGATACATACTAGTGGATGATGAATGAGCTCTTATTTTTCTATCTCTACACCCCTTTCTCTCCAACTAAATGTCTTATTTAGTATTGAATTCCTTTTAAAAGTTGGGGGATTCATTATAAATATGAACATTTTCTTATCACGTATGCATGCATCCAAAATTCTAACCCCCTCATCATAATATTATTACATATATATATATATATAACATTATGGGGGTGGGGGATGAATTTTAGGTATTACGTTCAAAAAGGTATTCTACAATAGAAGTTCATAGAGTCTCAATTAGTGTAAGGTTTGTGAAATCATTTAAAAATAAAATTTTATTTTAATTTATCAAAAAAATATCATTATTATTGAAACCTCAATGTTTTTTATGTTATTAGTTTATTTAATGGAATAGGAAAGTGTTTTTTTAAAATAAATATGATTTTACTTTTTTATGATTCATTGAAATTATTAAAAAGGGGAAATTTATATCTAAATTACATTTTATAAATTAAAAGAAGAATTTATTTGTTAAATGAATAATTTTTAATTTAAATATGAATATATTTCTTTTTTAAGGATTATAATTATATTTTTAAAGGGAAAATTGCATTAATTTATAATATTTTTTTATCATTTTCTTTATAAGGGAGGAAAAGTTTCAAAGCTACAATTTTTAATTTTTGATTTACGTATTATAAACCTTTATTGTATTGGGTAAAAAATTTTCCATGAAAATATGGTTTCAAAGTTTTCCAAAACCCACTTTCTATGTTTATTTTTTTATTCAGATTTGGTTCTACGATTTCTATAGGTATCATTTTATTTATAATTTTTTATCAATGTATATTTTCCTCTAAATGTAATTTATATTCCTGAATCAAATTATTTAAATTATCATGGATTCCGTTTATGTTTGAGAAATTGTATGGACATGAACTATTTTATTCTCTTCAATTTTTAATGTCATTTAAAAAAACATCTAATAAATAATTAGTGTAATGATTTATTTTTATGAATTTTTTATTTCTATAAACCCATGTCAGTGTTCATTTAAATTTATGTATATAATTTTAATTATTTTATAGATTATTTGTTTTACTATATTAACCATGATAGTATTTATATACCTGATATTTTTATAAATTAATTTTAAACGCTGAGGTTAAAATCTTAAAAGTACAGTTTTAGGAAAACCCAATGAAAATTGGGAATGTTATAAAATGTTTTACTAAATTTTTGCACTCTTAAATTTTAAAAATATGTGGAATGTGGAGTAAACCCAATCCTTAAGGAAAATTTTACACCATTTTATGGGTATAACCTATATAGCATTCATTGTTACTAGTTTCCACATTTTTTATATGATTTTGAAATATTTGTCTTAAAAATAATTAGATTTATTCTATAAGGGAATATCATGGAATTATATTCAAACGTAATTTTTTTTGGAATGAAAAATGGATTTATTTATTTTATAAATTTTTAAATGTTTTTAATTAATTTTTTTAAATATATTTTAATAAAACCTTTCTAGGAATTAATTTGTGAAAATATCTTCATCCTTATTCAAGTTTAATGAATTTATTTTTGAAACCCACTTTTCCATTATGTGGGAAATGAATTTTAAATCTAAAAAAATAAAAAATAAATGTTTTCTTATCTTATTGAGAATATTTTAACTATGGTTTCAAGTATTTTATTGACTAATGGGTTTCCTTAAGGGTTTTTTGAAGCCCTTTACTGAGTCTTGTTATCACTCTATTTTTTCCAAAAAAGGTTTTCATCGGGATTAGAGATGAGTGGGTGCTATTGTAAAGATAAAATATATTGAGAAAAGATATAGTATCAAATAAATAATTGGTTTAGTATATACATTAAAAGGATAATCATGTGTTTATAAAAGTTAATAATTCTCTACAACTCTAAACCTAAAAATATATTATGAGTATAGTAACTAATTTTGGACATTAGGTTTTAATTTTAGATATATTTATTTATTTCAATCAATAATTATAATATTAATGACAATTTAAATTAAGGAAATTCATATATATATATATATATTTTTGTGTGTGTGTGTGGTTTTTATCCATCAACCTAATGGTACTACCCATGGGAAAGCATAATTGGTATCCGACTAAGGGTTAGATAACATTAAAGATTAGTATGATATTATAGGATAACTTATGATTTAGAAATAAAATCATTAGGTTTTGTTGTTGTTTTTGTAATAATAAGTAATATCTAAAAACTGGGAATATGTATTCTCTAGAGAGACATTATGAAATTTGGATGTTTGTTTTCATAAAGGTATAGTCTTTAGTAAATTCAATTAAATCATAACTAGTGAAAGGTTTTTTTTTCTTTTAGGCTTAATTATTTTTTGATATTTATCACAATTGTTATTGTTATGTAACATTGAAATATTTAGGTTTGGATCAATGATACAAGGAGGAGGATCTTGAATATATTTTATATATTTTATTCTTAATATAATTGAAATAATTACTGAATGTTTTTAATATCATGATATTGATCCTTTTTCCATGTTTCTATATAATATATAAAATACATACTATATTCCCTAAAATTAGCATGGATCGTGAATATTTTACAATAAAATTTTGAATTCACAGTTCCTTTATTCCTCTTGATAAGGGAGGTATCACCCATATATTTTCTGATATTTTATAGTGTCATAATATTTTAAATCCCAAGATTATTTTTGAGTATCCAAAAAAGATATAAACCTATAAAAAACCTATATATACCTAACTTTAACCAATTTACTTTATGATAATTAATTTAATATTCTCAAATGACCATTAATCAAATGATATAAATTAGACTCTGTCAAGAAGTTTTATAAAAATCATGATATTTATGATGTCTTAAAACTATATGTTAGGAATATAAAATTCCTAAAAGTTCATAATTATCTCCTTTAATACTATTTCAATTATGTGTGATGTCTGTAGAAAAAGAAAATAATGAATTAAAAAAATTACCCTATACATTTTTACATGATATTGACCATCTTCTTTTTGGAATGAATCAACCATTATGATTGGAATATTACATGGTAATGGGGATATGGAATGAGGAATATGATATTAGAGTACATATTATAGTCATAATATATTTTGTTACGATGTTAGGGTTAATTAAAATTCCACTGATGAAATTTATTTAATGGGGGAGATTGTAACACCTAGAGATGATTGTATCAGTTTTCCTTTACATATGTTATGATTTTAATATATTTCATCTCTTTAAACCAAATAAAAAATTAATTTATTGATGAATTTATATATTTATGTTTAGAAAATGATATTAAAAAATTTATTATTAATATCATAATAGTTTTTATAATTTGGATAACTAAACACTAATGCATAACTCGAATGTTAAAATGAAACAATGCCTCATTTATTACAAGTTATAAATTACAAGATTAAATAAAAAACAAACCAAATAATGAAGAAATAAATTATATTATAAGGAAGGAATAGTAATAACTATAACTAATAGAACTTTGGATTAGTAATTGAAAAGGAAAAAAACATTTAGTTTTAAAACTGCCTCATCTATATAAACCATTAAAATTGATAAACTAAATGTGACTATAGAATGAATTAAAATAACCAAATAATTTGTGATTTATTTTTATATGTAAAAAATAAGATATGAGGGATTGGTTTTTAAATAAGAAAAATGAATATTGTGAGTAGTTTCGAATCCATTAGAAGCCATTTGGGAAAAATTATTACAAGACCATTTTTTAAAATAAAGAATGAAAAAAATAAAATATTCACTACTTTAACAATACGTTATACATCATGTGTTTCAAAATATATTCTTTAAAACATACTAGTAATTATTTAAAATGATTTTTTGAATCTAACATATGGGTAATAGTATAATAATTATTAATTTATAATTACAAGATGATAAGTTATAATAATTAATACGAATGTTTCTATAAAATTTATAATATATAAATTATGGTAATATTTTGATATATTTGGATGAATATTATATTAACTAAATGTAAAAAAATATTTTTACAAGTCATATTCCAAACAAGACTAAGAATACATGAATCATAATTTGAAAACTAGCCATTCATGATGTCTAGTTCAGCTTGAACCAACTATAGTGATATATAGGTCAAGAAAGGATAACGAATGGGCATGAATGGGTGAGGAGGGGAATGCAGGTATAAATTCATAGGTCATATGAGGGTGTTTAGTTGTTATTAGGGGTTAAACTAAGAAACTAGGGATGACCACCAACACCAAAAGGTCTCCATTTCTTTTATAGTACTGCAACTAGGATTATAAGGCTATTCTTGATGGAGTGGTCTCCTAATATAGGATATGATAAGTGTTTATTATTAAACCAATTTAAATGTGTCCTATGCTTTTGAAAATAAAAAATCACCCCACCATCATCAACTTATTATTTTACATGTAATTCAAAATCAAAACCCTACTACTACCATTTTAACTAATATATCGAGAGGATGAGGATTCAAATGAGGCATAAATGTTTGAAGATCAAAAATACATTATTATAGACTAATTTTTTCTTTCTTATTATCTCTATATGCTATTTATTATGGAATGATAACTTATAAAACGTGTATATATATATATATATTAATTCACATAATGGGATCAATGGGCCAACATGATTATTGGTGATTAGATAATGTTTGGCCGAAGATCATGAGGCTAGAATGGTGACCTAGGACATCATCGTCCCTAAAAACACAAATATATAAGGGTATTTATAAGTTATTTATATATATATATTGATCACCATGATATCATGTGATTAATGGATGAGATTGGAATTTAAAACATCAGGGAATATGTGTATCTCATCCTCCTCCTCCTGGTTGTAACTATTTCTTTTTCAGTTATAGTTTATGCTAAAACATTTGGATTCATGGGAACCACAACAACAAGTCTATAAAAAAAATTTTTTAGTTAAGATGATTAAATTAGATAGAATAGAGGTTTATAAGCTATGGTAGACACATGGTAGTATAATATGAAAATAGTTCTATTTAGGGGCCTACAAACCTCTTTCTCTCCAACTGAATGTCTTGTAAAGTAAGTATTCCATTTCACAATAGGTGGATTATTTTTAAATATGGAATTATTCTCTTATGTTATATAAGAATAAAAACCCTATGACCCTATTCAAAATTATAGTTACAGAGGGAATGAATGTGGGGTAGTATATTTTAGGTATTATCCTCAAATAGGTGTTCTGTAAAAGATTTTTGTGGAGTCTCGATTAGTATAAGGTAATGTAAATCATTTTCAAATAAAGTTCTATTTTCAAATATATTTTTTAATTTAACTTTTTAAGGTTATTATTTTATATCAAGGAATATAAAATGTTATTTTCAAAATAAAATATGTATTTAAAAAAATATTATGAAATTGTTAAATTATGTGTATAGGAGAAATTGTTTCAAAATTCAATTTTAAAAATTTAAAGAATCATTTATTTTTATTAAAAATTATTTCTAATTTCAATTTTAGTTTATGGATTTTAGTTTAAAATATTATTATTTCATTTTTAAAATATTTTTTTTGAATGTTTTTATTTTTTACAACTACATTGTATGAGATGAATGTTTTCATAATTGATGTTTTGAATTTATAATTTATTTTTTATAAACATACCTTGTGGGGGGAAAATATTTTCTGCAAAATTTATATTTAAAATTTTCTAAAACCCTCATTCTAAGAGAAATGTTTTTATTTTCAATGATGGTTCTATGATTTCTACATTTATCATTTTATGGAAAAAATATTTTAATCGAATAATATTTTCTATTATATATAATTTATCTTCATGAATCCATTCATTTTTATTACCATGGAAACCATTTATGTTTGAAATATTTTATGCCCATGCACTATTTTATTTTAATTAGCATTCCATGTTATATATATGTATATATATATATAGAAATTATTTAGTTTAAAGATTTATTTCCAATAATTTTGGTTTTTCTAACCAATGTTAATATAAAATTTAATTTGTGTATTTATTTTAAAAACATGTACTCATTGTTTAGTTTTCCTGGATTTACCATAAAAATATGTATATACCCTCTCCAGTTATAGAGTAGTTTTAAACATGTATTTCAAAATTTAAATGTTAAATTTTGTTGACAAACCCAATGAAAAGGGGAAACCTATAACAGAATATAGTAAAATTAATTTCTCAAAAATTGTAAATAAATAAGGAATAGAGAGTAAACACAAATATCATGGGATGGTTTCCACTATTTTATGTGTAGGACAAATATAGAAATATTTTATACAGTTTTTCAAGTGGTTTTTTATCATGTTGTGGAATGTTTTTGTTGGAATATCAATGGATTTAGTGAATAAGTTAGTTTTTTAAATTATAATCAAAGTTAAATTTTTGAATTGAAAATGGATTTCATTAATTTATTGATAATGGGGCTTATTAATTAAATGTTATTTTATAGTATTTTATACATCTTTTCAAGGAATTATTTTTAGAAAATACTTTCCCTATAAATAATGTTTATAAAAATTTATTTTAAAACCATTTTTTTGATGTAAGAAATGAAATTTCAATCGTAAAAAATTATTGAAATATTATTTATATCTTGATGAAAATATTTTAAATAATATTTCCATTATATTTAATACCAATGAGTTACCTAAAAAAAATTTAAAACCCATTAATGATACTTTTTATCAATCGATGATTTCAAAATAAAAATCTTATGTATTAGAGATTATTTATTTCTATTATGATTATATGATTGCAAGAGAGATGTTTCAGTAGTAATTAAGGAAATTATTTACTTCCAATTTAATGGATTAACTTATGTGTTAATATAAATTTGTAATTCTATAAAACTCTAAAACAAAAAGATTTTGGGATTGTAGTAACAAATTTTTTATTTAAATTTTTAATTTTATATATAGTGTTTTATTTGTGTTAGTAAATATAATGTTAAAATACATTTTAATTAATTTATGGGGAATAATATATATATATATATATATATATATATATGGGTTTTTCACTTGAGGTGGGAGCACGAGTCAGTGGTTTTCATACTAACCATACATCAAATGCACATTGGTCACAACACTACAAAGAGATCCACCCATTATTCCATTCCAATATATCTCATATAAATTTTCATGTTCATACAAAATCTAATCAGATGTCACTCACAATTAATTACTATCATATATATCATATAATAATCCACCAATTATTTTTATATAGTGGGTATCAACATTCCAGGTCTCAATATCTTCTAATTATACCCTCAAATCATCGATATCCATTTGGGTTATAAGAAAGAAAAATCCCCTAAAACATGATTAAAACTCAACCCTTTATGTTTAGGATCTGAGCATACCATCACTAGGACATATATCCTAGTATATATATATCATATACAATGAAGGTTAAAACCCATGAATTAGATTTAATATTTCAATATTAAATATATAAATAAATTCATGTTCCATCATAACATTATGAAAATTTATCAATAGTGGGCATCCCTTTTCTCATACCAAGCCTTCCACTATAGGGTACCAATCCTCACCGATCAGCCACATAATAGATTATTCCCTTGAGGAACATTATCACATCCATAACAAAATTTATGATGCTACCCCTAAGAAACATGTCCACCCAACCCTCGAATAATAGAAAAATAAGTGGCATGTAATATGTCTCTCCACTCTATACTAACCCTATGACATAAGGGACAACATTAGGGAAATATAACACTGGTTAACAAAACTGATCTTGCGACGGGTATAAGATATATAATGGATTCACATAATTAAATACTAAATATTAATAACATAATTAAAATATAACTATAGCTAATTATAATTACACTATTATTTTATATAGGAAAAAATATAGATAAGTTGTTTTTGACACTTTAAATAACCCAACCCCATAAAATAATAAATGTTATGAATAATAACCATGAGCATTAATATTATTTGAGTCATATCAACTAACATTATTCATAAATTATTTCCCCTCGCTAAAATTATAAGATAAAAACTAATAAATCAATTACACCCAAAACATTATACTTAGAATAATAATAAAAATCAATTTTAACATAAAATAACAACAAATCTACCCCAACTCCCTAGTAAATTGGAAATATGATCATGTAAGTGATGTTTGGGAAAAATATAAATTTTATATCCAATTTTTCAACTATATATATATATATATATGATATTACTGTATCCTAAATTATAAAATAAAGAAAAAATGAAATTGATTCCACTATGTTTAATCCTAAATTGTGTTCACCCCCATAGTGATCAAACCATGCCTCATATACCTCAAATTTACCTCCACTAATACCATAGGCTTCCAACCAGTGGAATGCATTTATATTATATATATATATAATATGCTATGGCTATTTCCTTTTTGTTAATGATATCTATAAATGATATATTTAGAGATATGTGTATAGGAACTAAATACAATATAAAAAAGTAAATGAAGTCATCATAGATAATTTCTAAAAGAAAAAATCACATCAAATATATTATAAAAAAAGTATAGGATAAAATAGTAGGAATTTAGACAACATCTATTTATTTTCTCACAAATAATATCAAATAATAAGAGTCTGAAGGCAAAAAATTTCTATGAATGCTAGAAAACGTGGTCCCATATCCCACCTTCTACCCATATTTTCATCCCATTCAGTGATATTAGAGTCATATCCCCTATATAGAACATGAACCATAGGTAATTCAAGTTTAACAAGGTGACTAATGAGGGTTTTAGTACAACTAATTAAACCACCACTAATAGTTTATGTAAAATATCTAGTATATGAATGTTCCTTGAATATGCGACATTATAATTTTAAAAGTGAACATGTAATGGAAATAAGGATATATTTATCACACCTATGTGTTTTACAATGTAATAAAATGTGATAAATACATACTTTATATAGTTTTTGGTTGTATTTGAGCATATGATAATAAATTATTTGGTTGATGGGGTAGTATGTTTATATTCTTATGGGCTCACAAATCAATGTATGTCAACCACTGTGAAAAATTACATGTTTTAAAGGAATTTTAGTGGCTAGAAATATAATTATAGGCTTCTTGTAAAATTGATAAATATAAAAATAATATAATCCAAATTGAAAGACAGATCGAGGATATAGGGTTCTCAACCTGATGGTATCTTGACCATAATGTCAAAAAAACTGATAAAGTAGAGAAGAAACTTTTCACAACTTTGTGTGATATGTGTCTTTAATTTATTATAATATATTTTATCCTATTTCATTTGGAGTCCAAGAGAGTTTTAAGATGGGATTTTAAAATTATAGACAATTGTTTGATGTTACCCAATTATCTCACATGGTTTATTAAACCCTCCATATATTTTTCACTTAAGTTTTACATTTTCTAGTGTTGTTTATAAAGGATTGAGACTTATTTCACTAAATTTTCAACCTATAACCAAGATACCACATTCCTTCATCTTTCCTATAGAGAACACTTACACGGTCGGTTCATATATTGTTAAATAAATACACCCTAAAGTATTTAAAAAAAATAAATACTTAATCCCTCCATCCACCAACACCCTTGACACCCCTTCCCCTCTCCCTCTCTTACCCATGTGTGAGGCCACCACTCAAAGGGCCACTACTTCCTTATCTTATATATTAATTCCTCATGTATTTCCTATTACTTAGACCATTTTTCCTTCTCATATTCCTAACCCAATCTTGATTTTATACCCCCCCTCCCGTGAACCAATATATTTTCATCCAAGGATAGGGTTTCAAGATGGGTTCTAATATAAGGGTCTAATTTATTCTATTCTATGAGGGTTTATTCTTTCTTTTTTGAGAATTTGTTCTTAAAATTAAAACATTCTTGTTTAATTGTTGTTTATTCAAGGTATTTTTTCCATGAATTAGCATTTAATTATTAAAACATAGACTTCATGAGGTTTAAATGTTTGTTTTAAATTAATTAATGATATTATCAATTATATTTATGTTATTCCAAAGGATAAATTTAGTTTTCATCAGGATTTCCATCGAGTTTGAGAGGTTTTATTAATTTAATAAATTGTTAAATATAGTCATTCATTATGTGAACCCCTGATTGTTTGTTAAATTGATCAAATGACTCTTAATGAATTATATTTTCGTTATTAATGATATTTTTGGTCGATATTTTATTCATGAAAGTGTTTACTTATAATTTATGGGGGTACATGAAATTTTAATCGTTATTAAATTGTTTAATGGTTATCATGAATAAAATATGCAGTTTAAAACATTTTTGACACTAGATGGGTCATTGGATTAATTGATAAAATGGTATTCTAAGAATTTGGGTTTATAAAAGATTTTTTTTCCTATACATGTTTTCAATGTGTGATATTGAATGATATCCTTTGAATAATGGTTTTATAAATGGTTTCATATTAGTGGAAAATGGACTAAGCATCCCATGTGGATTTCATGAAGGTTTTTTTGGAAGATTTAAATATTTCTCAATTTTTATGGTGTATGTGGAAACATTTTGATCCCTATTTTAGATTTTATTAATTTGAATTGTTATTCTAGGGGTTTGAAATATATATTGTTTGATATTATGGGTTATATTAATATGGTGGTCTATTATGTGGGTATTAATGGATCAGTTTATTTATATGGGATGCTTGTGCCGATTACATTTTTATTAATTACCGAACACCAATTTTGTTTTAGTGATGGTACCTAAGTAGCTTAATGAGAAGTCTAGACTTATGATACACTATAAAATTATTGATTAATTGTGTCCCCTATAGTTAGTGATAAGTATTGATAGAGTGATTTAATCCAATGAGGTTGGGCGAAGGCTAGTTGGATGGATTATGTTATGACACAATATACGTCAATATGTTAGTCTATGTTTTCGAAAATTATTTAAATATACAACTTTAAGACATATGGTACAAAATATGACACATACTTTATTGATTGGTGGTCGATTTATTTTATTTCTATCATGTTCTTGATTATTATTCCCTAATTTTATTTTTTTTCACTATTATCTTTATTCATTGAATTATTATCCCCTTGAAATGTGTTTCCCATTTTTATCATAGTATATCCCATGTACATGGTTTAATTTACTTTAAGTAGTTTTCAATGATGTTCATAAAATATTTTTTTTGAGATTTTAGGATTTAAAATTGTGTTTTGAAAAGAGGTTACACTGTGGGTATTTTTGTCAATAATGGTTTTGTAAAAGAAGAAATAATTAATTTTATTGTTTTAATTTAATAAAGTAACAATGAGAAATTTTATAAAGTGAAAATGGACATTATATGTTTTAGTAAATTAACTTTGAAAAACCAAATTTTTATTTATAATTCAATCTATCTTGATATTTTTTTAAATTAAAATTTTGGAATGTGTCAAGGATATTAGTGGCCTTTTGAGAATCTAAATAGTCATTCCTATATCAAATTTTAGTTTCTATAACATACCCATTCCATATAAACTCTTGTGCTTTATTAGGCATCAGGTTTGGTTAGTTTCCAATAGTTATTGAGGTTAGTTTCCATTTTATTTATCACATTATGCCAGGTGTTCATATTATATGATATTGTAGGTCTACCATTATTTTCGTAGAATGTATGGAGTGTTTCTCCTAAAATGAGTTCTTTATTACATTATGTTATGATTATTTTTGGATTTCATTATTTATGTGAAGACTGAAATTATGGATCTTCAGCAAGTTGAGATATCTTGGGATGTGAGTATAGGTACATTAGCTAGGTGAGGGTGTTTGTATGGTGAGTTGAGGGATTTTTAATTTCTCTTTACACATTTTTTTTTCCAATTTGTTAATTTATAAAGATTCTTTCTATAATAGACTTTTGACCAATGGATTGGTTGTTCCAAAATTCATTTATAAATTTGTTCATAATTTTATAGTGATTTAGTTATATTCAGGGTAATATTCTATAAGAACCTGGATCTTCATTTCTAGTATGGATATTGATTTGGGGTTGTTTTTTAGGAAAAAGGAAGAAATGAAAATTTTTCTAAGTACATGTCGAGTGGTTGTGAGTACATGTCATGTACCCGAGTATTGTGTATAGCTACGTACAGGCCGTGTAAAGGCCAAGTACATGGACATGTGGGGACCTGGATGGCCGCTTAAGGAGGGGATTATTAAGGTCACTAGATTTCATGTACATTTAATGAACACTTTGTTTAGTTTTCATTTTAAATTATATATCTGAGCGGGTTCATGTCTTATGTATAGATCCAAAATCATATTCCCATGTTTCATAGATGAGTGCTCGGGATTGAAGAAAAAATATTAAACCCCCATTTCCTCATCCGACCTCCAATTGAGAAGCCATCATGTTCATTGGAATTCCACCAGTGAGTTCTCAATTCATCTAGAGCCCTTATTCCTTATTCTTCCTCTCTAGTGAGTTATTCATGTTTTATCTTTTTACACCATTTTTGTATCTATACCGATATAGGCCACTTTAAGGGATGACATTCAAGAGTATTGATCATATGAAATCATGGTAGTTGGTTTGTGCCTTTTTCTGATTGTCTTTAAATTATATATTCTTAAAGTGACAAGTAAAAATGTTTTTGGTATTTCTTGATTTATAATTCCACCCTATTTAATACCTTTTATGGGTTTTTTATTAGAGATGGGTTGTAGCTAATGAGTAAGGTTTGGAACCTTCTTTTCCATGCCTTGTTTGATTAGGATGGAGTTGATTGATTATATAAAATTCATGTGATATAATTTGTGAATGTTATCCATGTAGTGGTTATGGATTTCTTGAGTTGTTTGATATTATGTGAGCACTATTTTTTTCCAATGGACCATGAGATCCTTGGACCAGGAAGACTATATGGTCTTCCAGATTATTTACATAGGACTACGAGACCCTTAGTGTAGATATTGACCTAGGGGTATTGACCGTGAGAGCTACCTAGAAGGCCATTTATAATTACTTATTATATTTTGTCCAAGGGGTATTGACTTTGAGAGCTACATAGGAGGTCGTTTACAATTATAGATGCTATGTTGACCAAGGGGTGTTGACCGTGAGAGCTACCCAAAAGGTCATTTGTAATTGATTAAGTGCAATGTAGGACCAATGGGGTTAGACCGAGAGAGCTTCCCAGAGGGAAATTACATCATAAATTGGTTCTTTGTTAAACCAAAGGGGTTATAACTCAATATATTTCCTAGAGTTTTGTTTATGAATGGTTTAATGATTTTGATGAGTCTTACAAGCCAAAGCACAAGATTGGACTCAATTTTACATGACATTTTATATGGCCTTCTAAGAAATCTGTTTATTACTATTACATTGGGGGGATATTGATCATAGGCTAGATCCTAAGATTTCATTATTAAAAAAATTGAATAATAAATGAAAATGAATTTAATTTAAAACTGTAGGATTGTTTACTTTTGAGTATTTCCTACTATATTACTTTATTTCTTCATATTTCCATATATATATATATATATTCACTAAAAATTTGGCACAAATATTTCGGTTTTTTCCTAATGGGATTTGTCTCACACCCTATTTGGGTCATTATTTTGGGCACAAATAGATTATATGATTGTGGGTATATATAAGGGAATGCTCCCTTCTTCATCAGGTACTTTATTGTGGTTGGAGTTGGAGAGCATGGAACCAAGATGAGGCTTTTGATGCTTTTTCAGTTGACATTTTATTCTATAATTTGGTTTCGATATTGTATTTCCAGTATTTTGACTTGTATGGATGCTTTCCTAGACACAAATTACATGAATCATTTATATGTTCTCCAGTTGTTTTATTACTAACTGGTTTCCAGGGTTTATTTTTTTTGTATGGTATTACTACTTCTATTATTGTTTACTATTTTTCTTCTACAGTATATACTCTAAAAATGCGGGAATTGTTTCTCCAATATCACAACTTAGGCCTCAAGGCTTTTCGGTAGCCTGTGGAATTTGGGGAAACTGTTTGAGGATATGTGACCAACCGGGTTCGAGTAACCCTTGGGTGCACCCAGATCCAAGACGTTACAAATTATTATTAGAGGGAGGTTCTTTTCTACTTTGAAATACTATTTGGATCCAATGTACTGGGATAATAATTAATGGGTAGTTAGAAATTAGTTGTTCCCAGGAGTAGCTAACCTATATATTGAGAAAATCAATGCTACCTTGAATATTGCAACTTTTCTTTTTTTTTCAATTGTTACAGTTGATTTGATTTCACTGTTGAGTGATTCCCTTGTTTTTTCTCTTATGATTTATATCATTGTGGTTCTATTTATATTGAAACCTGATGAGATGAGGTTATTCCATCTCATGGATCATATAGGCACTTTCTAGAGATCACATATCATTTGTTCTTGTCATTCCATTTAGGGGTGCATTACTGATCGCATGGTGTTGTGATAGATGTTGTGAAAGATAAGCATGATGTTGTGATAGATATTGTGATAAAAATACCTTCTATTTTGGGAGGGCATTGGTATATTTAATGCTTAATTTGGATGTTATCCATGCTTTGGTCCCTGAGGTGTTATGGGATCTATTAGATCAGAAAATGGTGGATCATGTTTGAACTTTAATTGAATTCTAATATGATATGACATGAATATGGATGCAAAAATTTTATTTGTGGGGAGTATGGGCTCTAACAGATTAAAAAATGTCATGCCTTGAACAAATTTAATGTATTTAGGGGTTCTATAGATGTTTCATAGTCTTACTTTCTAGATTCCCAAACAACACGATGTGTGTCGTTATGATCACACGCCATGTGTTCTTCCATTCTGGAAGAACCATATTTTTTACGTACATGAAATGCACTGTATATACACACTGTGTAGTGTTAAACTTGTGAATGAATTTGTGAGAATAGACATGGTGTTGATAAAAATTTGGTAGAACACATCGTGTACTGGGAGTAAAGGACATGCAATAAAACACCATGTACCTGGCTGTGTTACTAACAAAACAGGTTATTGAAACTTTGGTTTTACACTATGTGTACAGATTTCACACATAGTGTGGTAATAGAACATGTATCAAGCTTTGTGACTAACGACACTGGTTGATGGAACCTTGTGGTACATGCCGGGTCTAGGGTAAACATGCCGTGTAGTGTTACACCAGTAGAATCATGTAGTTATAGCCATGTAGAAGTACCTGGGTAGGAAAAAATTAATGTAAATTCTGTTTTGTCGAATGAACACACCATGTGTATGGGGTGTTACATGACTAGTTGGTAGGAGTACACACCCATGTTAAGGATTAAGTGAACACACTATTTAGTGGTTCTACATTTTGTGTAACTCGATTTTGTAAAACATCAATGCTTTCCTTCTCCTAGTCCATTTGTGGACATCTAAATTTCAATCATGGTAATATTAAACTAAGGTGTGTGCTTGACCTTGTAGATTCATTCCACTAGTAAATCCTCTGGTTTTACGCCAGGTGAAAGGCGATAATCAGACATCAGAAATGGTGGATCAAGGACTACTAGCAGATCCACCCGTCATGCCCGTCTTGCAACCAACTATTATACTTAATGCAGGTGCTTATATATAGTTCCATGAAGGCTTTATGAGGATGATGTAGACTTTTAATGTATCATCACATCATGACCCATCTATTGTAGAGCTGTCATGGGTGTTCCAGTAATAGAATCCTCCCACATTTTTAGGGGATGGAGGACCAAAGGCTGTAGAGTCATGGTTTGAGGCCATTATTTCTATCTTCAATCATATGGAGACACCATTTGAGAGGAGGGAGAATCTCATGATGTACATGATATTTGATTCCCCTAAAGGATGGTGGGAAGTTATCTCATAGGTGATATGTCCTCGATATATGGGTTTGGAAGTGTTTCAGAGGACATTCTTTGTTTACTTCTACCCCCGTGACTTTAGGGACTGAATGAGACCAAATTTCATGAATTTGGAGAAGGGTTCTCTTTCAGTGATGGATTATTCTTCTCACTTCACAGTGATTCAAGGATTCACACCTATTTTGGGAGGTGACAAGTTATCACTAGCTAGCCAATTTGAAGATAGTATCTGGTACGACTTCTGATCACAGGTGAATGTTTTTGGGATGAAATTTATGACTACTATAGTAATCCAGGAACAACTTACTAAGTGCAATTTGAGAGATCTGGGAGCTGTGAGCCAGGGTGTTTTAGCATCCATGGATGGTACTCTTTCACTTGATAGTAGGAATCACCTCAAGGATCCTTTAAAAAGTTAATCTAGTAGTAGGGATGTATCTTCAGGTATCCATGTGAGGCTATACCAGTGGGAGAAGAGTGGGTACACAAGACCTCAGTACCTGAGATACCCAATGGAGTGTCGATCATGGAGAAATATGGGTTATCTTCAACATTTTTTTGGATGTTTTGACTTGAAGCATATGAGAGGGTAACTGTTATGACTCCACATTCTGGAGCAGGACCACTAGTTTCTCATTAGTCAGGGAACTAGAGTTCATCTGGACATTCAGGATGAGGTGGTGGTCATGGACACTGTAACAGCCCGAGATTTTATGAAAACTATTCTTTTTAATTTTATTAATGTCTTGGGTTGTACGCTACACCAAAAGGAGCTTGCACAACACGCATCCTTGTCTTGCCTTGCATTACACGCAATCGCGACCTTCCTCGATAGCTTGCGTCGTACGCAATACCGAGTTTCACTAAACAACAATATGCTATTAAAATTATCCCTTATGAATAGTAATAACCACTTTTTAAATTTTAGAAATTTTAACTCTCAAAATGGACTTCATTTTTGGATTCGGAGTATCGAATTTAGCCTAAGGTGAAATTTTGGTACTTTTCGGATAACTTTCATATTCTGATGAATAGTGAAAATTACTAAATTATAATTAAAAACAACTTTTTTAATCGAAATAATTAATAGTGATAAATCATTAATTTGAGTGGTTTTAAAGTATATTTAGAATATATTTTTACAATTTAATACAATGTTGGACATTGGATTTAATTTCACATTTAAACCAGTTATAAACAAGTGTCAATCTTTTGATAGTTATTATCTCTTAAAAACACGGTATTTGTTGTGACAACTGAAATTAATTATAAAAATTAATTAATGCAACTTATATGTTGGGAATTTTGTAAAATAGAAATCATTTTTGAATTCGGAATATCAATTATAGCTTAGGGTGAAATTTTGGCATTTTTTTGAAAAACTTCAATTTTTGATGAATAGTGAAACCACTAAGTGGTAGGTTAAAAACTGAATTTTGCATAAAACTTAATTTTACCGCTTCTGTGAATGGAATTTCGAAAATCCGAGAGACACGGTTAATATCAAGGACTAAAATGTAGTTCAATGAGATGAAAATAATTTTTTGGTGAATAGTAACTTTTTACTTTTTTTACCGCGGTTAATAGTAAATAAGGTAACTAAGGGTAAATATGATATTAATATTACCCTAACACATGTCCTAATTCTATTGGACAAGTGTAATTCGACCAAAAACAAACTTAGGAATACAATATGACCATTTAGGCCCACTTGGATTAGATTAGGACATTTATTATTAATTTATTTAAAGAAGGGTTAAAATAGTTAAAATCAAAGTTTAATAAGTAAATCATTTTTAATATGGGGTTATACATAAGATAAATTCGATTGTAAATATTAATTAGAAAGCTAAAAAGATTTCCTACATGATGGTATTTTATTTTTAATTTTTAGAAATCAAATAATTTAATTTATTTATGACACAAAGATGATGCAGTAATTATCTTATTAATGAAATATTGACATAATTGATAATATAAATACCAAAATAAATGTAATTCAAGACTTTTTATGAATTCCACTAATTTTCTAGGTTACTATGATATATTAGTGTTGATTTAATCAACTTGGTTCGAACATATAATTCTGTTATGACTTTCACAAAAATCATGTATCAAATAGTGTCAAAATTGACACAAAATAGTTTTTAAATCAAATATTATATTATTAATTGTTATTTTATTCCTAAAAATCTAAGGTTCTGCCAAATGACTTAGATAAGGATATATGTATTAATAATATACAATTTGGGGTTCGTTTGGCATGTTATAGTAAGTTTATTAACCATATAATGTAAGAAAACAAAAAGACACGGTAAAAGTTAAATTATTTAACTTAGAGTTAAATCTAATTGATAAGGTTAAAATAATACCCTAAACTTGTATAAATCCTATTGGTTGATAGGATTTCGACCCTTCCCCACTTTATCTTCGAAATAAGACCCTTTGGAACCATTATAAACCGATTTTGACTTTAATATAAAATAATATTTTGAGATATTCCTAAGGTGCCCCTCTCCTCCCTTATAAAAGGACACCTCCTCTCCCTCCTCCTCACACCAAATTGAGCACTCAAGCTCGGCCAACCCCTGCCATTTTCTCCTCTCCACTTCCCTAGAATAGTCCTAGAGGTCCTGGTCTTCTCCAAAGACCAATCTTAGTTCCTTAAGTGGAGGATTCAAAGAGGCGTTCCAAAGAAGAGGTAATATCCATTACCGATCTTTTCAATTTCTTTCTTCTTCAAATTCTTCTTATTTAGTTGTTTCATGATAAAGTAATAACATCAGTATTACTTACATACTGATATGTTATGAAACAACCCTAATTCACCTTCTATCCATCCTACGGAAAAATGAAATCACCGCGCGTGCGTACGTACGGAATACCGTCTCCACGCCGTGGTGTAATCTATTTTCCACCACCACCTTACATGGATGGGTATAATGGTGTAAATAATAACTATACATTCTTATTACAACATCATATTGATTCTGATATATTGTATAATCCACTCCAATTCAATTCAATATTTATAGAAATGATATCATCGCTCGTGCGTACGTACGGACTACCGTCTCCATGACGCGATGAGATTCATTCTCCACATTAACCATTCATGAATGATTATAAAGCATATATAACAAGTAATAATGAAATATATGACATAATAATGATACTGGATTAATGTATATTTATATGTATGTCATCTACTTAATTCCATTCAATTCAATAAGGAAACGAAAACAGCGTTCATGCGTACGTACGGACTACCGTCTCCATGAACGATGTATTTCATTCCATTATCAATATATAATATATATATGTATATTATGAATATATATTATATATAAATCATGTTTTACATTCTGGATATAAGTAATCATGATCCAAGTAATCATATTAATAATTACAAGTTAAAAACACGAATGACAAATAAGACGATTTTACCCAAAATGCTACTTTAACATGAATTTACAAAAGACCGGGTAATATAAATCCATAAGAGAACCATATATGATATCATAACAATGAATATGATTCTGTAATAAGTCAATAACATTATGAAAATCATTATACAGGAGGTTCGGACACGTACAAAGCAAGTCGGACCTAAGGTAAGGGAAATATCACAATCTCATTTTTATCCGAGATTGTTTATTCGTAAGTATTTACTGGGGTGTATTTTATCATCCACATCCATGTTTCCTCAATATGTAATATTATTTCCAACCACCTACAATTGTTTAAATCTAATTTTACCCTTCGGTGAGTTTTTAGTAAAGTATATGAAAGGAATCTTTTGTCGTTTTTCGTACTAGGTACTTTTTGACTTTTCCGAAAAAAGTACGAGAAGAATGTTTTATTTTTAACTTATACAGCATGAATGGATTTTTAAAACATTATTTCCAAGAAGCTTCCTTTACAAGTTTTCAAGTTTATTTTTAATCAACTTCTTTCATTTTAAAGTCGTATGACATGTTATGAAAGGAAAATTGTTTTTGATGTAGAAAGGATATTTTCCTCAAGAATGGAGGTCAAGTATTTTATCAAAATTATTTTCCATCTAAGATAATAAAAGGGTTCTGTTTTTATCCCTATTATTACATGGATTTGATTATATTGTGATGGAAATATTTTTATGAATTCCTTTATCTTATATGAATGGTTTTATGATGTCATGTTGTTTAAGAATCCCATTTTTATTACATGGGTTATGCTATGATGTATGTTTTATGATTTTGTGGCACACATAAGAATGGTATCATTATGAGATGGGTGGGACCTATATCTCCCTCCAATGCATTGGGTAAAGATTTTATATCTCATGAGATAGACAGGGCTGGAACGGTAGGTTATACCGGTTCAGTGAAACAGGACTGAAACGAGGGTTACTCGATTCAGAAAGGGACTTTGTCCACTAAGATAGTCTTGGCAATGAGTCATGACTAACAAGAAATGATTCTCTATGATTATGTGTGAATGACACAAAGTTTCATGTTTTAAGTTATGATTATTGTGATTACAGTTCACTGCCATGATTTATCCCATGTTATGAAATTATGCTCTCTTTTGCAGGTTATGATTTCCAAAATGTTATGTTCTTATGAATACGATGTGATTGATATTTCTTTTTTTTTACCCTTACTGAGCATTTGAGCTCACCCTTTTATGTTTTCTTTTCCCCAGGATATAAAGAAAGGTTTTAGCTAAAAAAAGGGAAGATCTTTATAGGAGATGTTGAAGATCTTTCACCACGATTAGAAGATTACGTTCCGAGTTTCCAAAGACACTAAACTATTACGATCCTTGTGTGTGTGTTTTTATTATGTACTAAGTATTCCGCAAATGTAATGTAATTTCCATGTACGATAAGCTTCGGGTCTCTACAGTTGGTATCAGAGGAAAGGTTTAGTCAACCTTTTGAAACTAGGATGCGAAAACGTTAGTGAGATCCCTAGAGATATTTCTAAGGTATGTCTAGGGATGCCCCTAAGGATAAGTATACGTATAGGATATAGTCCTAGAACTATGGTAACGATATTAGATTAAACCAAAGATGATAGATATTTAAGTTACTCCCCCTTTATCATGATTTTTGCATCTAACACTATTCTGTTTGGGTTTTAGAAAATGGCTGGAAACAAGATGATTCACAATAATGGAGGATATGATGGACAATGGAATGATATTCTTCATGAGCAACCAAATGAAATGGGATTTGGATGTCCAAACATCATTATTATGCCGAATCAGCAATCTCACAACATGATCAATAAAGTAAAATTTGGTAAGTTTCCTGACTCGACTAATAAGAGAAAGATGGAGTTCCATGATGATCATAGAGGAAAGAAAGTTCAATTTCCCCTATGTAAATCATGTGGGAAGAGGCATCAAGGAGAATGTTTCAAGGGAACTGGAAGATGCTTTGGGTGTGGAAAAGAAGGACACAAAGCAAGTAAGTGAAAAGGAAAAGGGTCGGTTAACACCATGGATGAGGATAATGGTATTGCTACGACATCAAAAATGGTTAAGTGTTTTAAATGTGGAATGTATGGGCATTATGCAAACAAATGCCCTAAGGGAAAGACTCATGAAGAGAATCAGTATGGTCATATGGGTAGTATTTATGTGGATGATGATGAAGAGACTACAAATGATATGTGAGATGAAAGAATTTTTGAAGCTCGGTCAATGGTTTAAGAATGTAGTGGAATGATTACATGTTTATCATGTGTAATGTTGTATAAGAAATCTCATGGTACTATGGAATAAAGAGACATCTAAGGATTGTTACACTGTTGTATTTCCTTGAGTTATGAAAGTGTATGATTAATGGTACCACTATCCATGAAAGGTTATTTAGATATTTTTGGAATTTAGATGATATGCGCATAATGAAGGAATAATAAGATAATGAGGTGTTTGATTGTATTCATGAGCTCATTACTGATATAAGGAGAAGGTTATATCATGGTTTGAGTATAGAGAATTTTTGGATTGTGGTATGTGGAAAGAGTTATCTTTTAACTGCATTCATGTCTTCACTAAGGTTCAATGGGTATTCAAGAGAATACATGATTAAGGACTTTGAATGTTTGGAGTGTGACCAACAAAACATATCTTATGATATATGGGGATCGACGATGGTGTTAAATCTCTGGTAATTGTTTTCACTATATTATGAGAGTGGACTGTAGTATTATGGATAAGCCTAAAGATTAGAATGGATTATGTTGGACATAAGTTAGTATTGTTTAAGGATAGAAGATTTTCGATATTATTGATGAGATGTTATATTAATGTAGTTTTAGAAAAAGGACAACCTGCAGGACGGGCGACAGCCCATCGCTTCGGACAAGGCTGTGGGAATCGAACCCACAACCGAAGTGCGACTGGCCTTTATCGCCTACCACTGGCCTACAGGAAGTCCCTGTTTAGTAGAAACTAGTTTTATTATATTAATCTATATGACATATGATGTATAAGTCCATTTTAGGAACCATATATGATTAATCTCACTATAAATCGACTTATGTATATCATCTTTTTGCTAACCCTTTGTTTGAGACAGATGGAATGACCCGTCGTTCTATCACATGATCTGCTAACACTTCACGAATAACAAATTCAACTTCATTTATTTAAGAGATAATTGGTCAAGGCACGAACAATAGTGAGATTGTACCAAAATAAAGTAAGTATTTATTTTAATTCAAATTTTCAACTTTAGGGAAATGATCTTGAAAACCAAAAATGTTGTCCTAGTGATCTTATACCTGATGAATCAGATGGTACCTTATATCATCACAAATCTATGGATTTGTGATTACTGGCTTTTCCATAGCCATGTTCTCTACCACTCTCCATCAGAACATGATGGTGAGATTTCTCTTCAATATCCATATTTTCACCTATGTGGAAACCCAGTGATTGGTTTATTTGGGTAACCGTTATGTTTCATACTTTTGATTTTAAAGATTGGTTTTGGTATTTTTTTTACGATGTGGGTTTCTATTAAAGAAACTTTCGAACATTAAACTATTTATAACCCTGACGAATTTCGAGGGCGAAATTCATTTTAAGGGGGGTAGAATGTAACAGCCCGAGATTTTATGAAAACTATTATTTTTAATTTTATTAATGTCTTGTGTTGTACGCTACACCAAAAGGAGCTTTCACAACACGCATCCTTGTCTTGCCTTGCATTACACGCAATCGCGACCTTCCTCGATAGCTTGCGTCGTACGCAATACCGAGTTTCACTAAACAACAATATGTTATTAAAACTAGCCGTTATGAATAGTAATAACCACTTTTTAAATTTTAGAAATTTTAACTCTCAAAATGGACTTCATTTTTGGATTCGGAGTATCGAATTTAGCCTAAGGTGAAATTTTGGTACTTTTCGGATAACTTTCATATTCTGATGAATAGTGAAAATTACTAAATTATAATTAAAAACAACTTTTTTAATCGAAATAATTAATAGTGATAAATCATTAATTTGAGTGGTTTTAAAGTATATTTAGAATATATTTTTACAATTTAATACAATGTTGGACATTGGATTTAATTTCACATTTAAACCAGTTATAAACAAGTGTCAATCTTTTGATAGTTATTATCTCTTTAAAACACGGTATTTGTTGTGACAACGGAAATTAATTATAAAAATTAATTAATGCAACTTATATGTTGGGAATTTTTTAAAATAGAAATCATTTTTGAATTCGGAATATCAATTATAGCTTAGGGTGAAATTTTGGCATTTTTCTGAAAAACTTCAATTTTTGATGAATAGTGAAACCACTAAGTGGTAGGTTAAAAACTGAATTTTGCATAAAACTTAATTTTACCGCTTCTGTGAATGGAATTTCGAAAATCCGAGAGACACGGTTAATATCAAGGACTAAAATGTGGTTCAATGAGATGAAAATAATTTTTTGGTGAATAGTAACTTTTTACTTTTTTTACCGCGGTTAATAGTAAATAGGGTAACTAAGGGTAAATATGATATTAATATTACCCTAACACATGTCCTAATTCTATTGGACAAGTGTAATTCGACCAAAAACAAACTTAGGAATACAATATGACCATTTAGGCCCACTTGGATTAGATTAGGACATTTATTATTAATTTATTTAAAGAAGGGTTAAAATAGTTAAAATCAAAGTTTAATAAGTAAATCATTTTTAATATGGAGTTATACATAAGATAAATTCGATTGTAAATATTAATTAGAAAGCTAAAACGATTTCCTACATGATGGTATTTTATTTGTAATTTTTAGAAATCAAATAATTTTATTTATTTATGACACAAAGATGATGCAGTAATTATCTTATTAATGAAATATTGACATAATTGATAATATAAATACCAAAATAAATGTAATTCAAGACTTTTTATGAATTCCACTAATTTTCTAGGTTACTATGAAATATTATTGTTGATTTAATCAACTTGGTTCGAACATATAATTCTGTTATGACTTTCACAAAAATCATGTATCAAATAGTGTCAAAATTGACATAAAATAGTTTTTAAATCAAATATTATATTACTAATTGTTATTTTATTCCTAAAAATCTAAGGTTCGGCCAAATGACTTAGATAAGGATATATGTATTAATAATATACAATTTGGGGTTCGTTTGGCATGTTATAGTAAGTTTATTAACCATATAATGTAAGAAAACAAAAAGACACAGTAAAAGTTAAATTATTTAACTTAGAGTTAAATCTAATTGATAAGGTTAAAATAATACCCTAAACTTGTCTAAATCCTATTGGTTGATAGGATTTCGACCCTTCCCCACTTTATCTTCGAAATAAGACCCTTTGGAACCATTATAAACCGATTTTGACTTTAATATAAAATAATATTTTGAGATATTCCTAAGGTGCCCCTCTCCTCCCTTATAAAAGGACACCTCCTCCCCCTCCTCCTCACACCAAATTGAGCACTCAAGCTCGGCCAACCCCTGCCATTTTCTCCTCTCCACTTCCCTAGAATAGTCCTAGAGGTCCTGGTCTTCTCCAAAGACCAATCTTAGTTCCTTAAGTGGAGGATTCAAAGAGGTGTTCCAAAGAAGAGGTAATATCCATTACCGATCTTTTCAATTTCTTTCTTCTTCAACTTTTTCTTCTTTAGTTGTTTCATGATAAAGTAATAACATAAGTATTATTTACATACTGATATGTTATGAAACAACCCTAATTCACCTTCTATCCATCCTACGGAAAAATGAAATCACCGCGCGTGCGTACGTACGGAATACCGTCTCCACGCCGTGGTGTAATCTATTTTCCACCACGACCTTACATGGATGGGTATAATGGTGAAAAGAATAACTATACATTCTTATTACAACATCATATTGATTCTGATATATTGTATAATCCACTCCAATTCAATTCAATATTTATAGAAATGATATCATCGCTCGTGCGTACGTACAGACTACCGTCTCCATGACGCAATGAGATTCATTCTCCACATTAACCATTCATGAATGATTATAAAGCATATATAACAAGTAATAATGAAATATATGACATAATAATGATACTGGATTTATGTATATTTATATGTATGTCATCTACTTAATTCCATTCAATTCAATAAGGAAACGAAAACAACGTTCATGCGTACGTACGGACTACCGTCTCCATGAACGGTGTATTTCATTCCATTATCAATATATAATATATATATGTATATTCTGAATATATATTATATATAAATCATGTTTTACATTCTGGATATAAGTAATCATGATCCAAGTAATCATATTAATAATTACAAGTTAAAAACACGAATGACAAATAAGACGATTTTACCCAAAATGCTACTTTAACATGAATTTACAAAAGACCGGGTAATATAAAGCCATAAGAGAACCATATATGATATCATAACAATGAATATGATTCTGTAATAAGTCAATAACATTATGAAAATCATTATACAGGAGGTTCGGACACGTACAAAGCAAGTCAGACCTAAGGTAAGGGAAATATCACAATCTCATTTTTATCCGAGATTGTTTATTCGTAAGTATTTACTGGGGTGTATTTTATCATCCACATCCATGTTTCCTCAATATGTAATATTATTTCCAAACACCTAAAAGTGTTTAAATCTAATTTTACCCTTCGGTGAGTTTTTAGTAAAGTATATGAAAGGAATCTTTTGTCGTTTTTCGTACTAGGTACTTTTTGACTTTTCCGAAAAAAGTACGAGAAGAATGTTTTCTTTTTAACTTATACGGCATGAATGGATTTTTAAAACATTATTTCCAAGAAGCTTCCTTTACAAGTTTTCAAGTTTATTTTTAATCAACTTCATTCATTTTAAAGTCGTATGACATGTTATGAAAGGAAAATTGTTTTTGAAGTAGAAAGGATATTTTCCTCAAGAATGGAGTTCAAGTATTTTATCAAAATTATTTTCCATATAAGATAATAAAAGGGTTCTGTTTTTATCCCAATTATTACATGGATTTGATTATGTTGTGATGGAAATATTTTTATGAATTCCTTTATCTTATATGAATGGTTTTATGATGTCATGTTGTTTAAGAATCCCATTTTTATTACATGGGTTATGCTATGATGTATGTTTTATGATTTTGTGGCACACATAAGAATGGTATCATTATGAGATGGGTGGGACCTATATCTCACTCCAATGCATTGGGTAAAGATTTTATATCTCATGAGATAGACAGGGCTGGAACGGTAGGTTATACCGGTTCAGTGAAACAGGACTGAAACGAGGGTTACTCGATTCAGAAAGGGACTTTGTCCACTAAGATAGTCTTGGAAATGAGTCATGACTAACAAGAAATGATTCTCTATGATTATGTGTGAATGCCACAAAGTTTCATGTTTTATGTTATGATTATTGTGATTACATTTTACTGCCATGATTTATCCCATGTTATGAAATTATGCTCTCTTTTGCAGGTTAAGATTTCCAAAATGTTATGTTCTTATGAATACGATGTGATTGATATTTCTTTTGTTTACCCTTACTGAGCATTTGATCTCACCCTTTTATGTTTTCTTTTCCCCAGGATATAAAGAAAGGTTTTATCTAAAAAAAAGGGAAGATCTTTATAGGAGATGTTGAAGATCTTTCACCACGATTAGAAGATTACGTTCCGAGTTTCCAAAGACACTAAACTATTACGATCCTTGTGTGTGTGTTTTTATTATGTACTAAGTATTCCGCAAATGTAATGTAATGTCCATGTACGATAAGCTTCGGGCCTCTACAGACACGGTATCCTGACAACATGTTTTGAATAACAGAAGGGTGGATCAGCTCAACTTAGTCAGGAAGGGTTGCAGGGATTTGGTACATGTATGACTTTTGCGATGGAGTATACCCACCAGGATTAGGATCCCAGACTCTCTATGGTTAGAGGTATGATTATAGTTTCCTTAGTTTCAGTTTATTCTCTTTTTGATACAGGGTCTTCACATAGTTTTATATCTATTACCATTGTGGAGAACCTTGGTATTTGTATCTTTACTTATAATTATGTTATGATGCTATAATATCTGTTGGGGAATAGAAGAGTGAATTTATGTCAGTTCAATGAGTTCCCTCTTGTGTTTAGTGGGTGTCACTTCTTATGGGACCTCTATGTATTATAGATGAAAGTCTTCGATTTCATTCTTGGAATGGAATGGTTGGTCTCCTTTTAGGACTTTTTTGACTACTATCACCATAGTGTAAGTATCACGTCACTAGAGGGAGGATATTTTCTACACAATGGGTAAAGGGATGTCCAAAAGAGTAGATTGGGTCCCGAGCATCATGGGTTGTGAGGAATTATTTCCCAGATTGGTAGCTTATATCTGGATTACCAAGGGACTTCACATGCGGACCTTCCTCTAGGGGTGGAGCATTTCCAATATGTATTTCCAGATGAATTTTTAGGTTTACCACCAAATAATTTGGTATATTTATCTATTGAGACTATGTGAGGAGCAGAATCAGTATCCATTCCTCCACATAGGAAGTCTACCCCAGAGTTACAGGAGCTCAAGAAGTAGTTAGAGGAGTTGCAGGAAAAGGGTTTATCTAACCTAGTACTTCTCCTTGGGGTTTACTTTTTATTTTTAAAAAGAATTCAGATGGTTCCAATTATAATTTGTATGGATTATCGAAAGCTAAAACAGTTAACGGTCATGAAATGATAACCCTTGTTGTGGTTTGATGATCTATTTGATCAACTTCAGGTAGCTCATGCGTTCTCGAAGATTGAATTGAGATCTGGTTATCATCAGTTCCACGCTAGAACATCAGATATACATCTTACAACCATTTGGAGTAGGTATGGTCTATATGAGTATTTGGTCATGCTGTTCAGTCTCACGAACACACCGATAATTTTCATGGAACTAATAAAATGAGTGTTCCACCCTTACTTGGATTCGTTTCATGTAGTCTTCATGGAAAATTTCCCGGTGTACTCCCACCCTCGACATGAACATGCCACCCATATTGAGATCATATTGAGTACACTGAGAGAGCACCAATTACATGATAAGATCACAAAATTACACTTTTGGATGGACCAGATTCACTTCTTAGTTCAGTTCATCTCTGAGACAAGAGTGTTAGTAGACCCATACAAGGTGAGAGTAGTAGTTTCTTGGGAGAAGGTGAATAATGTCTTGAGGTACGATTTTTTCGAAGGACGTCTAGTTACTAAAAAATCTTTATACATAAATATTCATGCTTAGTAGTGCCACTGAAGGTCCTAACTAAGAAGGGTATGATGTACTTGTTGCTATATTCCTATCACTCAGCCTTTCAGGAGTTGATTGAGAGGTTGACTTTAGCACCGATATTGATTTTTCTAGATCTAGGAAACATTTAAAAAATTTACAATGATGCACAATGAATCAATATGGGAGTTGTGTTTATGAATGGATAATGAGACTTTGTTTATGGATCTTGGTAGTTGAGGCCACATGAGATGAATTACCCGACGCACGATCTCGAGTAATCTGTAGTTGTGCATGATTTGTGGTGTTGGAGACATTATCTATTGGGGGAGAATTTTTTGGTATACACTAACCAAAAAATCCTCAAGTATATTTTTACATAGCATTATTTGAATATGGGACAGTGAAGGTAGGGTGAGTTCCTCCAGAATTTTGACTTCAAGTATTCCTATAGGTATAGGAAAGGCAACGAAGTGGCTGATGCATTTAGCTGGAGAACTCTGATACATGCAGTTCGAGAGGCCACCAGTGATTGGGAGATTATGCCTATGTTCTCTGAGAAGCTTTTGGAGGTGCATGATATATAGCTATAGAATTTTATTTCTTCTATAGATGTTAAGTATACACTTTTGGATCGAGTACGTATGAGGAAACTATTGGATTTTGAAGGCCAATTCCTATAGGAGAGCGTATCAGGTGAGGACCCTATTTGTAGGCGGACCATAGGCGATGATGGGGTTTTGTGTTATCATGGACACATATGGGTGTCAGAAAACATGAAGAAGGAGTTGATGCAGGATTTTCATTCCTCGGTTTGGTAAGTTCATTCTGGTGTCACAAAGTTGTATTGAGATTTACATTGTCAGTATTGGTGGCTAGGTATGAAGAGGGATGTATCTGGTTTTGTTTTGAGATGTTCCACCTGTGAACAGGTGAAGGTAGAGTATCAGTGACCGAAAATAATTTTATAGCAGTCACCCATTCCTGGATGAAAGTGGAATCATGTCACAATGGATTTTGTGTTAGGTTTACCGAGGTCACCTTGAGGGACTGATGCAGTTTGGGGTGTTATCGAAAGGCTCAAAAAGGTTGCAGATTTCCTACCAATTATAGGAAAATTTATTGTTGATGAGCTTTAAGGATGTACATCTAAGACATTGTAAGTTTTCATGGGGTTACTCAATCTATCATATCATATAGGGACATCCAATTTACATCTCTAGTTTGGTAGGGACTACATAGGACTTTTGTTACACATGTACTTATGAGTGAAACATACCATCCCTATACAAATGTCCAGTCTGAGCACACAATCTAGGTTTAGAGGACATGGTATGAGAATATGTTTTGGATTTTGGGGGTTATTGGGAGAGACACATACCCCTACTGGATTTTTCCTATAATAAATGCTTTCAGGTAATGATTTATACGGAACCTTATGAGGCTTTGTACGATATGACATACCGATTACCCCTATGTCAGCTGGAGGAAGGAGAGGCAGCTATGCTGGGACCTCATCTTGTCTAGGATACCACTATGAAGGTAGAGTTTATTTTGAAGAGGATGGAAATTGCAAAGTCTCGAAAAAAGTATTATAATGATCTACGGAGACAACCTCTGGAGTTCAAGGTCTGATATCTGGTTTTCATATGTGTCACACCAAGGATGGGACACATGTGGATTAGGAGACATAAGAAGCTTTATACGAGATATGTTAGTTCATTTGAGGTTTCGGAATGATTTGGGATAGTTTCTTATTAGTTGATTTACCTCAAAGGTATCCGGCTACGCACAACGTCATTCATGTTTCTCAACTATGATATTACTTTTTAGACCTATCTGATTTTTTTTAACCGGGGGAGGTTAAGTTTGAGGTGGATGCATCCTTCAAGGATTAACCTATTCATTTTTTGGATCACAACATGATGGTTCTCCGTGGCTATTATGGTCCTCTTGTATAGGTTATATGGTTGCACGATTTAGTACATGACGAGACTTGGGAGAGGGAGGCCGACGTACGATCACAATGGTCAGAGTTTTTTGTATATTCTTCTTCACCACCCTTGGAAGGGAAATTCAGGGATGAATTGATTTAAGGGGGAAAGTTTTCATGAACTTGGATCTTCATTTCATGTATGGATCTTGATTTCAGGTTGTTTTTTAGGAAATGGACAAAATCATAATTTCTCTAAGTACATGTTGTGTACTTATGAATACATGTCGTGTACACAGGTAGCACGTATAGCCATGTACTAGCCGTATAATAGCCATGTACATGGCCATGTGGTGACTTGACAGACCGCTTAAGGTGGGGGCCAGTTAATATTACTACACAGAGTGTACATATAATGAACACGCCATGTAATTTTATTTTTAATTGATATATCATAGAGGGGTTACGTCTCATGTCCACAACCAAATTCTTCCTCCCATGTTTCGTAAATGAGTGATCGGGAATTCTAAACAAATATTGAAACCCTGTTTCTCTATCCTACATCCGATTAAGAAACAGTAGGGTGCGTTGGAATCCCACCGACAAGTTATCAATTCCTCTAGAGGGGGAATGTTTTCATGAACATGGATCTTTATTTCATGTATGGATCTTGATTTCAGGTTGTTTTTTAGGAAATGGACGAAATCAGAATTTTTATAAGTATATTTTGTGTACTTATGAGTTCATGCCGTGTACAAATGTACCACGTATAGCCGTGTACTGGCTGAATAATAGCCATGTACATGGCCATGTGGTGACCTGGAAAACCGCTTATGGTGGGGGCTAGTTAATATTACTATACAGAGTGTACAAATAATGAACACGCCATGTAATTTTCTTTTTAATTGATATATCATAGAAGGGTTGCGTCTCATGTCTAGAACCAAATTATTCTTCCCATGTTTCGTAAATGAGTGATTGAGAATTCTGAAAATATATCGAATCCTCGTTTCTCTATCCTACATCTGATTAAGACCTTGTAGGGTGCGTTGGAATCCCACCGGCGAGTTATCAATTCCTCTAGAGCCATTATTCATGATTCATCCTCTCTCGTGATTTATTAGAGGTTGATTTTTTTCTCCGTTTTGTATATTTATTATTATATTGGATGATTAAATGGAAAAAGTTCAATATTATTAATCATACAAAATCAAGTTTGGTGTTTTTTCCTTTCTTCGATTGTCTTTAGATTATATATAACTAAAGTACCACATACCCATGTTTGGGGTATTACTTGATTTAGAAATTTAACCATGCTTAATACCTTCTATGGTTTGTTTGATTAAAAATGGGTTGTTTCTTATGCGTAAGGTTAGGAAAAAATTTTCCATTCCATTCTTGATTAGGATTGAGTTGATTGATTTTATGAAATGCATGTGCTATGATTTTTGAATGTTAGCCATGTAGTGGTTATGGATTTCATGAGTTGTTTGATATTATTTGAGCACTATTTTATTCCCATGGAAAATGAGAGACTTGGAACAGTAAGATTATAAGGACTTTCACATTATTTACACATAATCGTGAGAGCCTTGATGTAAATGTTGACCCGGGGGTATTGACCATGAGAGCTACCCGGAAGGTTATTTATAATTACTTATTCTATGTTGATCCATTGTTATTGAAAATGAGATCCACCCATGAGGTTGTTTATAATTATTTATGTTATGTTGAACAATGGGTATTGACAGTGAGAGCTAACTTGTAGGTCATTTTAATTTAGTTGGTGTTATGTGGGACTAAAGGGGTTAGACTAAGAGAGCTTCCGAGTTGGTCGTTATTTAATAAATTGGTGCTATATTAAATCAAAGAGATTATACCATGAGATCTTTCTTAGAGGTTTGTTTGTGAATGGTTGAATGATTGGGGTGAGTCATCCAAGCCAAAGCATAAGATTGGACTTGGTTAAACATTACTGTTTAGATGGTTATTTGAGACATCTGTGTGTTACTGTTATATAGAGGGATATAGATCATAGGCTAGATCTCGAGATTTCAAGATTCAAATCATTGAATAATAAATTTAAATGAATGTTATTGAAAAATGGCAGATTCTTTACTTTTGAGTATTTTCTAGTTTATTACTTCATTTTTTCATATTACCTACTGTATATATACATTCACTAATAGTTAGGAACATATCTTTTGATTGTTTCCTACTGGGATTCATCTCACACCCTATTTGGGTCATGATTTTTTACACAAATAGATTATATGATTCTGGGTATCGATAAGGGAAAGAACCCTTCTTCATCAGGTACTTGGCTGCGGTTGGAGCTGGAGAGCATGAGATCAAGCTGGGGCTTGTGATGTTATTGGAGTTTACTTATATTTCTATACATTGGTTTTTTTATTGTATTTCTAGAATTGTGACTTTTTTGGCTTCTTCCCTAGGCACATGTGACATGCAAAATTTATTTGTGCTCCAATAGTTTTATTGCTAACAGTATTCCGTTGTTTACTTCTATTTTATGGTATTACTTCTTCTGTTAGTTTTTACAATTTTTCTTCCAATATGAATACTCTACCAATGAGGACATAGTTTCCCCAATATCACACCTTGTCCCTTGATGCTATTCAGAAATCTATGGAGTTTGGGGAAACATGCTCGAGGTTATGTGACCAACAAAGTTCAAGGCACCCTTGGGCGACACTCGGATCTGTGATTTTACAAATTCATCCCTAGTGATTTATTATGATTCCTTTGATGATTTGTTTCATCCTAGGGGGATAAAGGAAATCCCTTTGGATTATCAGGGGTGGGACTTGGAATATATCAGATGGAAATATAGGGAAGTTTATTGAAAAAATAGTATGAGAGTGGTTGGGTTCTTTAGAGGGGCTAGGTTTGATAGTACCAATTTTTAGATAGGAAGTAATTATAGAACATATTTATGTTTTCAGAAGTCAATAAGTTAATATGGGTGAAATTATTGGGAGATCTATTCAATTTAAAGGCTTGATTTTCCATGGATAGTGTGGGCTTGTGTTTTGGATTTTGATTTTATTATTGATCAATTTCATATTCTTGATGTAGAAAATATACTGAATTCTAAAAGAGTTGTTAGCGATTTCAAGATTTTCTAGATATTGGGGAGAATGTTCATAATGAACCGAAGCTATATGACATGACCCCGTAGTATAGAAAACCAGTTATATCCCATATAGATTGTTATAAGTACTCATCTAAAGTAGAAATTAGTTTCTTTATTTCATTTTAGACTTCATGATGGACTTTTTTAAATTTTTAAATCAATTTTAAATTCAATATTCACATATTAGAGGGGAATTACTGAGTAGTTCAGTTTTGTATAATTTCATTGGACTAATTTTGTTTTTTTTTATTTTCTATGTCTCAGTTTTCATTGAAAATCTTATTATTTATTGGGTGAAAACTAGATATTTATATATGAAAACTAGTTTTTATGTGGGGTGGTTTAAAAACTTGTTTTTGTGGTGTTTTGAAGGGAAATCGATTTTAGAATGAAATTTTGGTTTTAGTTTGTAATTTTGAAAATGAATATAAGAATTATTTTAAAAAGGTGTTTGAAATGAATATTTTAATTTCTAGTAAATATCTCTAGAAATTTTTATATAGATTAAAGGTTCATTCATTGTGGAATTTAAATTGTGAAGTGGGTTGTTTTGGTTTTTCAAATGAAAGGGTTTGGTGTGCCAATATTTTTTCTTTCAAAATGGGGATCCTCATTTAGAAATTAATTAAAATTGATTCAATTGATTTGGAAATTATTTTAAAATTAGTGTTGAGACTTTATTTTGGTATGAGTGGAATGAAAATTGTATTTTGTTTTGTGTGTGTAATGCACTTTATTTTATAATGTCTGTTACCAAGATATGTTATTTGATTGATACGGTGTTTCTCTATTTTCTTAGTGTGAGGAATGAAGTTTTCATTTATGCCCTATGCTATTGGTGATGTTCCCATTTGATGGGTAAATATATATAATTGAAAAATTATTCATTAGGATGATCCTCCTGCGGATTACCTCATCACATAAAGTAGACCCCATTTGTCTTTTCCACCACGTAAACATTGAATGTAGTGGATGGAATGACTATTTTTTCATAATTGGTTATTTTTATAATATATTGAATCATATTAAACGTTATTTATAGTGGTATAAACTCTTCATTATTAATTGAGTGTCTAAGAGGGGTTAATGGAAACAACACCATTATTAACACTCCCACAATTTCATGGGCTATAGAAATAATAAGACAGATTCTTGGATTGAGATGATTTTTTTGAGGTTCATTTCTTAAATCTATATTTTCCAAAAGTAGGTCCAGGGAATCCTCAGAATGGGTTTTAGTAATATTTTCTAAATGAGGTTTTAGGTTAGAGTGAGATCTTGAGTTTGTGGGACATGTTGTTTGAGGATAGTTTAGATCATGTTTCATGTGATTTTTTTATTGATTCATGATTTCTATTATAGATATTCGTTAACTGATATCATTGAGGTGATTATCTAGTGGAATTTTTCATTTGATTTCATCCTATTTTTCTGTGATGTTGGTGAAATCATGGTTATTCTCATAAATGTTTCTAAGATATTTTCCACTTAAAGATCAGTTTTGATCCTGTATTGGTAGAAATATTTGTTTTTTATTGTAACATATGGGAAGAAAAATAAGATTTGTTCTTGGGTAACAAGGATGTTCACAACACCGAATCATGTTAAATACTAACTGGTGTCCATTTTGGCATGATTTGGTTCACTATGTGGTTATTTTACAACATTGATATTATAGGAAGACCTCTTATGTAGTGACATAGTGTGGTATCCCATTCCATCCTTTGAGTTTGGTTAATTTTTTTGGAATTTCCTTTTGGAATTAATATTTGGTGATGGAATTTTTTTATTATATTTATTTTTATTTTTTATTTTTTTATGTGATGATTTTAACTTGGATGTTTACTTTTGTCATTTTTGGATTATTGTTTCACTATTTCAAAGAATTATAAATCGTGTAGTACCTAGGTGGACGTCTGTCCTCTTTGATAATTAGGTTAGTAGATCTTGGTTTTGGTATTCTTAGATGGGATTCATAATTTTTGGGTAATGGTTTTGTTATTTAAGGATATTGGGTTCATGATTATGTGGATATATTGTATCAAATTATTTCCATTCATCCAATACGTTTTACTTTAACAAATGGATTTTCATTGGGGGAATAATTTATGTTGGGTATATTTTTCACGCCATAATGTGATGAGAGTACATAATTTATTTTATTTTGATTATTTTGGGGTCCTTGAAGGTTTTGAGTAGGGATTTTTAAATTTGGTTCATTTTCTAATAATACACAATTATCTTACATGGATTATTAAATAGATTAGTAACTGTGAGATAATCATGCACTTGCGGTCTACATTTTCTATTATTGTTTTTTCACTAATTAAGAATGGTTTATCAAACACTACACATGTCCCTAAGAAATCATGTGCATTTGAATTTCACTTATTGGTGATCCACATGGCCAGAACATGATTTCAAAAAACTATTCCTAGATTTTGTGGCCTACCCATTGATAAAAATAAAGAGTTAAAACCCCTCCCATGCTTTCCTCCAATTATACATGGACACCCCTTACTCTACCCTTATAATTATTACTTGTGTGGCCACCAAAGCTAGGTCCATTAGCCCCTTTATCCTCTTTCTATTACTATATATTTCCTCATGTCATTCCCTCTTTTCCTCATGTTCTTTCCTCTTTCCTCTCCCTCTCTATCGATTTTCACTATGTTTCACCCCTCCCTCAAATGGTAGAACTACTCGACCAAGGCTAAGAGTTTGGGGATGGTTATAATATGATGATTTAGTTTCTAGGTCCTCCAAAGGTAGTATTTATTCTATTTTAATCCCATGTTGTTAAAAGAAACACATTCTTAGTTAATTTACATCGATCGAAGGAAGGTTTTACCATTAATTTTATATTAATCTTCGAACCATTGATTTTTTTAGGATTAAGTGCTTATTTAAAATTATTTAATGATGATTTCAATTATACTTTATAGATTTAAAAATATAAATCTTGGTTTTTTCAAGATATCAAATGATTGTGATTGGTTTTTTTAAAGAATTTGTTAAATCCATTTTTACAATTCACACACCTGATATTGATTATTAAATAGCAAAAATGACTCTTAATGTATAATATTTTTATTATTAATTATGTTTTTAGTTTGAAAACAATATTCCTATAGTTTTACTTATAATTTCATGTGTCACTTGAAATTCTTAAAATTGATATTTTTTTTACAGCATTTCTTGTATAAAATATGGTTTTAAATAAGGTTTTAACCCTTTTCGGGTCATGAGGTGAATTGATGAAATTTTTTTAAAATCCATTGTGATTTTATAAAGGAGTAGTTGTTTCATAAATTAATTTCAATTAGTGACTTCAATTGAAATGTTTTAATGAATAGTACAATAAATGGTTTCAGACTATTCCAAAATAGACTTGGTATATTGGGTGTATTTCAAGAAATACTATTTCTCACATTTAAATAATTTTTGACACCTATTATGTGTGTGTAACCCTTTGTATCCCCATTTAAATTGTGATTGACATTAATTTTGGATATAGAAAAATGATTTATATTTTCTGTGACATGATGGGTGATGTGAATTGGGTAGTTATCTATATTGGTAATGGAGATGATGTTTATTTATATGTGTTTATTATTCTCATTGGTTGGTTCTTATTTTCTCACATCCAATTTAATTTTGTTCATAGGAACCCAAGTATATAAGATGTAATTCTATAATAATGCTACACTATCTCATTTTACACTACTGGTGTCCAATTTATTTAGTAACAGGGCTTGGTGGGGTGTGCCAATACAATAAATCTGGGTGAAGGCTAGTGTAATATCTTGTGTTAGGATGAAAATTATGTTGGTGGGTTCATATGTGTTTGTAATGATTATGAATGTCTCACATTATAAAAAGTTTTTGATTCCAAGACACCTACTTTCTTGATTATTTATTAATGTAGGGGATTTCTCACTTGTGGTTGATTGTTCTGCCATTATTAGGTTATTGATGGAACCGATGTTCTATTTTATTTTATTATTTTCCTCTTGATTTTCGGTTCCTATTTTTAGTATACTTTATCCCTTATTCATGTTTTTCATTTTTTTAAAAAAAATCAATGATTTTTTTTAAAACCCATTTTTGGATTTAAGGTTTCAAAATTTGGTTTTGAAAAGAGGTTTCAGGAACATGAGATTCAGCCCAGTTAGTGAGGACTCCTTAAGTGCATCCAGGAAACCCGGGATCAAATCTAGGTGGAGGATAATTTCTGTGTACTATAATAGGTACTATAGAAAGGTACTGTAGTAGGAATTGTATAGTACTGTAGCAGCTACTATTGTGGGAACTATAGTAGGCACTGGTTGGCACTTTAGTAGCATGGAATATTTCCCCATTTGGGCCTTCGAGCCACCAATTTGGTCCTCGAGTCCTTTAAGGCCTTTGGTCACCTAGGCCTTCAAGTCAGAAAGGCCTTCACGAGACCTCAAGGCCTTCGGGACACCTTAAGTGCAGATGCAGCCCATTAATCCTACAAGGAACAAGCTTATGAAGAAGGATGAGCAAGGATTCATCACTATAGGAACAAAGAAATGGATTGCAAGAATGAGAGGGTATGGAACCTACCATATGTACAAGCTTTTGTATGCACGAGAAAGCCTAGCCGAACCACCATGCGATGGTGGGGAGTTTATTTCATGATCAAGGTGCTGGGGAGGAGCAGTTTCAAGTAGTTAGTCTGGGTTGTATGTAATATTTGATGCCTACGGGCAATAAATTCTTCTAGGGCCCATGGGCCATGTAATACTTCTGCCTACGGGCCTTGTAAGGGTTTCACCTTACCCCTTGAATGGTGGATTATCAAAAATCAATAAAAAATGAAGGCCTTCAGAAGATTTGAAGAAAATAGGTTTCACAAGGAGTATATTTGTTAAAAAAAATATTATCCAATAAAAAATATTTAAAGGTAGTTTTCATTCAATAATATTAAAGTGTGAAATGTATATAGTTAAAATTGACTTGATATTTTTTTAATAAATTATGTTTGGAAAATCCACTTTTTATTTATATTTAAAACTACCTTGGAATTATTTTGAAATTGAAATTTTGTTATGTGGAAAGGTAGGTGATGGACTAATATATATGTTAATATTTCACATATATGTTTTAGGATCTTATTTATTTCTTGTATGATCTTGGTGAACATTTTGTTTTAAGGTTAGTTAGTGGAATGTGGCGATTGTGGTTTTTTTCTATTTTATTTATCTCATTCATCCATGTGTTATTATTAAATGATTTTTAGGAACTTCATTTATATTCAAATAATGTATATTGTGTGGACTTTTAAATGAGTTATTTACTGTATAAAATTATGGTTACTCCTAGATTTCATTATTTTATGTACATACTGGGTGATTTTGGTGTTGTAGAATTATTAGGTATATTTGAAATGACCAGAGGTATGCTGGATATGTGACGGGGTATCATGGGTGAGTTGAGATATTAGTATATTTCTGTTTATACATGTTGTTTCATTATTTATTTATTTTTAGAAAAGGACTCACCCTATGGGAGTCTCAACCAAGGAATAAAAACATCTGAAATATGGGAGTGGAATGCCTTATCTAAAAGGTCTGAACCCAGGGGTTTGTCAACCACAAATAAGATTTATCAGATGAAGGGTAGAAGATTCCACAATTTATATGGCCTTACCCCATAGTCATCTTAATCCCAACAGTACCGGATAAAGTATAGTTGGGAATCATGTCACTAAACCACTGAGATCTTAACTGAAATAATCTAATTCAAATTCATACCATCCAAATGAACATGGGAGAGGTATCCAAAGTCTATATCCTTCTCGAACCTTAGGTTTCTCAAAACCCCATATTTTCCATTTCTGGTTTTTAATGAAAATTATTTAATAAAATATTTTACTCAAGGAATAAAATGAATTCCTCTATGAAACAATTCTTTGTACTTCCTCAATCACCAAGAAATTCCCCATAATATGAACCAAATTCATATAACCTTGGATCTATTAAAATTAAGAGGGTGATACGATCCCATCAAATGATACTTCAAGACCAAGTGGTTATAATAGATTAAGATATCACCATGTGGTCCACCCATGAGTACCTCTTGGATATAAACACAACTATACAATCAATGGAGGCCAAATTTAGTTCACTAGGTTCACCAAACTGAAATAAAACTGAACGAAATACTTTTTTGAATTCAAGTATAATGCTTAACCCACCCCAAACTATATCCATATCCATATACAATGGATGAAATACTATGTTGCCATAATTAAAGGGGGGGCGACTCATCCCTTATGAAATCTATATAAGATGAAAAGTCTTACATGGAATCACCAATTATCCATTCTGGCCAAGACTAACACAGAATTGAAATAATCCACACATATAATAGTCAAGTGAGGATAAGAGAAAATAATCTATGTCTACTATATCACAATCTACCAAGGATAAATTCCCTTTGTTCTATGGTTGGACTCCCCAATATTTTCTTTCCCACATCATAGCCTTCATTGACAATGAAATAAATTCACATAAAATGGGATAATAATCATATCCATAACATAACATAGTCACTCTTAAGAGGAGAGGAAAACATTCAATTAACGACACCTTCAAACTACCCTCCTCTAAGAACCTTTACAATGTCCATGAAGAATATGTAACCTATGTATTTTCTAAAACAATATAACATAAATCATGTGAATCACTATACATCCAGGAGTATAAATTTAGATAAACAATAACTTAATCCCATGGTCATTGAAGGAAATAACACCTAGAATAATATTTGGAGGGTCTCTCATAAACATTGTTGTCATCAAAATAATCTTACAAGTCAAGGATAAGAAATTAAGTTAGATTTATGTTTAATGAAATGTTAAATTTTTATGTCAGAACATTTTTTCAAAGGGGGAGGGAGAACCCAAACAAAAACAACATTACCTAAACTCAACAATATATGAAAATTCCAAGCCATTCAAAAAAATTGAAAGAGGTTGAGCCCTTTATCTGATATAAACTCCAACTGATAGAGGGTAAATCCAGTTTTGGTTTTTACTTTATGGGATCCTTAATTTTATATGAAATGTTTTTCCATGTCTGAATATATTCCTCCAGGTTATTATTCCACTCATTAATTCCAGGAGCCAAGATATAACCCTATTTCTGGATCCAAAAGTTTTTCTAATCATTGAGATCAACTTGAATCATCCACTAAAAAATATATAATAATCCTCATTTGAGACCATATGGTTGAATGAGTCCTCCAAAATATATTCTTTGGAGAGTGGGAGATGATCTAATTATTTTTATTAATTAACGATCTCCTTTCCACCATCCTCTCAGTCAACAACAGTTAACTCCATTATATATACCAATACTGGTTCAACCGTCATACTCCCTCAAGCCTCCTTGGTTTGAAAATAAAGAGTTTGAATGAACTCACCCTGATTAACATGCTCCAGGGTAACCCCTTTATTAGGTTTTATAGTAATTGACCTTACATATTCCATACTTTTCTATGTTTTCATGTAGATTGGGTGTCCATGGTGTTTGGTAAATTCGAGTAGTCTTTAGGTTTCCTTATTATTTTCCCCTTGTTGACTAGAAAATTAAAATAATTATAATTTTCTTGCTTCTCATTCCTGGATCTAGGCCTGAGGTTTAATTACAGCTCATGGTACTATTCACAATAGAAGGATAGAAGGGAGTTAGTATCGTTTTCACTTAGCTCAAGAATTCACCTCTGACCTTGACCCACAAAGCTTTATTATTCGTTTTGGAATGACTACTTCTCAATATACATATTCTATATCCTCCCCTAAATTCCCATTAAATGAAATGAAATATTTTGGTAATTGTATTAAACATGGGGGAACATTCAGGCTAGATAAACCCTCTACTTGAGCATCAAAATAATTTAACACAGTTAATGACTGTGTTAGAGGGCCAGAACCGCTCGAGTGCCCAAGGCAGTGCAGTCAACAATAGACACATCGACCAAATTCCTTTCCCCCTCTCCTTAAACCTTCAATTTATTATAATAAATATAATGATAATTATTAGAAATTGTAGTAAAAGAACTCAGTACTTCCTCGTCCACGGTATTTATTCCCAAAATGGATCCTTCCAAGTCACACTTCAAACTGTAAAAGGCATCCCTAAACATTGGTTCTATAAGATGTATCATTTAATCCTTCCAAAAATCATCAAAATTAGTAGTACCTAACTAGTGTGACATATTGGCTAAGAGTTCTTCATGATCAAAATATTCTCTATATTGGTAGGAGGAAGAATAATGACCCATCTGGCAACATAAAGAACATGATTCTACCTAGGATTAAAATAAGATTTGTTACATCCATCATTGGTCCCCATTAATCTCAATGTAATGAAAATCTAATATCTTCATAGATACATAAACTTGAACATATATACAATGATAGGTGGGATGGATATAAGATTTGGTACAACTATTAACACAAAGCATGTGGCGAACCATATTACTAATAGACCTGAGAAACACCAGATTACTAAATAGAAGAGGCGTACCATGAAGATAAATCTATGTTGGTGTCATGGGAAGGTCTTGTTTAAGGTGAAATTGAAATGACCAATGAGAAAGAGAGAATAAAAAACCCAAAAAACACGCAGAGTAATCAACCTTGCTGAGATGAAGTCCTCTTCAGATGTAAACCAAATCAGAAAATGGTACTAATCAAGAATCCCAATGATTGCCTGATTACACAAACACAAAGATTCTTGAAAAACCCAATTTAAGGAATCCACAAAGGGATATTTCTTGCAGAAACGATCTACCTGATTGAAATACAAAAACAAATATTCCTTTTTGAATTCAAGGAGTGAAACTAGAATCTTGGTGATACAATCTTCACATGAAAAAACACTAGAAACATGATCTTTTCATATCAGTGGATGAATTTACCCCAATAATTAGAAATTTAAATTTTTTAAAAACCACCAAAAACGGGAATAATTGACATAACATACTGAAATAGTTGAAGATACAAGAAACCAGAGGGAGGTAAGTTATTTCAATACCCAAAGAAACCACCCATAATTGACGAGACACTAATTCAAAATCGAATTAATAAGTTTACCAAAAAAGAAGGGGATTCATTATAGAGAAAGGGTATATATGATTTTATGTTAAATATATTGAATTGAATATTTATATTTTTTAATACTGAAAAAATTAACTTAATTTATTTAAATTATTTTCCATAATATTTGTGGATGTGTGAAAAAATGTTTTATAGAGTAATTCCCCTTCCATGTTCTCCCTTTTGGCGTAATACCTCTAGTCACAACATAACACTATAAAATCAAAAAAATACATATCCTCCACTACAAGAGTCACATTTTTTTATAATCTTAATCATTATGAAGTAATTTTATTACATCATCCATGGATTTTGTTAGTCATTTTCTCTCATACCTCAACACTCCCTTGCTAACCTGGCATTATAGTGTATACCTCTTTTAATATGGATCATGACTTTAAACACATAGATTTTTTTAATATTACACATTCTAGAAGATTGATACTATGTGGATCTCACCATAATATAAATACATTCACTGAAACATGGCCTCTCCCAACTCAAAAAAATATAAACTCATAGAAGACACCAAATAACATCACATTAAGTCTATGGTGAAACTAAAATACTATGCATATTATTGATATTATTAAAGAAAAAATACATGGGGTATTTTACTAGAATAAATCAAGGTCTTTAACTTAAAAATTATTTATTTTCAGAACCCAATGAAAAATCATGTAACTAGCCCATGAGACACAATTTAGTCCTCCTATTCCAAATCTATAGCATTATAAACATTCTATGTACTATTTCAATCGATTATATTAATTCTAATTCTTAATATAAATATAAAAAATTAATATCAAACCTTGTAATAAACTCCATATAACTTTTATTTTTTATGTTTTTTCAACACGAACCGGTGTGAATAATTAAATGAGACCAAAAAATGAATCATAGTATCTCAGGCATATCATTTCCCCATAAAAACTAAGTATACACAAATTATAATAAACAAATAAATCCACAATGAAGAAATAAGTAAAATTATATGTCAATAAATTTTAACTATCAATGTATCTTATATAATCCAATGAAAATAATGGAATAAGTAATCTTGTACATTACATTAAAAGATTATTATTTTTCATGAAAATAGACATGAATGTGGAGGGAAAATAATTATTATGATATGATGAATATGTTTTCAAATAAATATCATTAATTGAACATTTATGAAAAAGGAAAATGTTCTTTTTATTGGGAATATATCATAGAGTTTCTATAAAACTAAAAATAAAAAAATATATTTCTATTAAAAAAAGAGGATTTTTAGAATACCATAGAGAGAAAATAATATTTTTATAGGTAGAGAAACACAATAATAATATTGAAAAAATAGATAGAAACTGTAAAAACATACACTATATGCTTCATATAGTGTAAATTAAATAAAAAATTAAAAGGGAAGAATAATAAAAATTGTATAAAAATGGAATAAAGAAGAAGAATAAAGGAAATAAATGAATCATATTAGAATGGTACAAATAATCATAGATATATATATAGAGTATTAGAGAACATATATTTCAAATTGATAAATATTTTGGAAAAATTGGACAAGAACCATTACATTGAGACCTGACTTTCTTCAGATAATCTACTAAAATATTGAATAGTAAAGTTATATTCATTAATTAATTTCTAAAAAAAAAATCAGATTTATTTAATCTATTATAATAAATTAATATAATTTTTAGTCATTTATCAAATTTATATTTTCTTTATCGATCATAAGAATGTTTTCTAGTGCATTGTTCCAAAACTACATTAATATAGTGGTGAAGGTAAAATATTATTATTTAATTTTTCTATAAGTTCCATAATTATTATGATATATGTTTTATATCACTGAAAATGTTATTAATTTCAATATGTTATAATTAGTTACAATTCAATGATAATTCTCAGCAGTCTTGTTTTATATGCATAAAAACATCTGTTATTATCTACATTTATATCTTTATATTCATTCTTATCACTATGTTGAACAATCATTGAATTGATTTTAATTTTTTCTTAAATCACAAAATAATTTTTTATGAATATATATGAAATGAAAAATTGATAAAGAACGTATAACCACTCAATTATGTAGCGTATGGAATAATTTTCATAAAGTGTTTTTAAAAAAAAGATATAAACATGTTGATATATGATTTTATTGATACATTAAATAATAATAAATACTATAATTTAACATTAATTTAATATATTTATTCTCATTATATAATTCATAAGTGTATAATTGAAATACAAACATGTGTTTTGATACACTTATCTCATACCATGAGTAGCCTCCTTTAGATTGAGAGAAAAGTATTCAAAGGAGGATATTTTGGTCCATCCATCCAGCAGTAAGATATTTTATTGATAAAGATGGAAAAAGATAGAAAAAGTCACATGGGATGAAAATAGTGAAGTCTGAGAGCATCAGCCATTAGAAGACTTACACATTCATGGGGAAGGGACCCAGTGGTGGTAAAAATGGTATATGAATTTACCAGATAGACACGGGAGTCTGAGAAGTCTGCAACCATATTACCCTCTCTCCACGAGTGGGAAATATCCATGTGACTGCAAATCATGTTTATACATATCTGAACAATATAGATGATAGACCAAGGGATTTGGATAAAATTTGTGATAGAACCTTGGAGAGTGGAGGAGTCTGTCTCCACTCTTGTAGCGATATATTGTGAGAAAGACATAGTTCCAATCCCTTATTCATGACCAACTATTCAGCATAGAGAGAGTCATTAGTTCCAAAAGAAGTACTAAAGGCAAAGATGACAGAGCCATCTTGGTTGCAGACTACCCCTACCCCTCTCATCATACCATTGATGAAAGACCCATCAATATTCATTTTGAGACTAGTAGGAGGAGGAAACCATTGCACCCATTTTCTATGTGAATAAGATCAATGAGTGATTCCAGGTGAGTATTTACCCTACAAGAGCCAACGGATGGAAGGGAAAGTTTCCTAGTGTTTAAACAGAGGAGCAAAGTCAATGATTAAAGAACAAGCCTGAACAAGAACAGCCAAGTTTGAAATCTTTTTCCACTCATTCCGCCACCTGTTGTGGGCATTCCAAAGAGTCTAGAAGCCTACGGCCATGAACAACATCTGTTCTCTGCTCTCCTATGAGTTGTCCAATGAATTGTGAAACTAACAGTGCATATAATTAATACCATTGAACTTCTGATCAAGAATTCCGCAGAAAATTCCAAGACCATTCCACATAGCGGCTTCCCATTCCCCATCAAAGAAAATATGGTTGATAGAATCCTCACTATGACTTTGGTAACAACTACATTGTGTGGATAGCGAGATACCTCATTGTCGCACCAGATTTTCAGTCAACATGGCACGATTAAGAATGTGCTAAAGAGGAAAAGATAATATAGCTAGAATTTCCTTGCACCATAGTGATAATCCCTACACATCAATATCAGAAACCCCATGAAGAATCTATAGGTACACTTCTGTTGAGAAGATCCTAGAAGAGGAAGTGCTGAAAACCAATTGATCAGGTTCTGGACTGGACATGATGTTGTTGAAGACTGCCTGCTCCTGGAGATCAAGGGTCCCGTGAATAAAAGATGGATATGTTCCGGCATGAGAAAAGGAGATATCTAGAATAGGGAAACCTAGAGAAGAAATAATCCTCCCCACCCAGTTAGTGTTTCAGTATCCAATAAATCCTTATCCAACAATCCAACGAGAGTGATGTTGGAGGACATGTAAGTGAATCCGAATTGAGTTCCATAGTCTAGAGCTCATACCCTCTCAACCAACTATTCCCTTCTCATTTTTCATATGAATCAAATTTTCCCCAAACTATGTACCTTCCATAAAATCCCATGCCAATCTAGCTTGGAGACTATCCATTGTAAGAGTGACACTTCTCATGCCAATGCCTCTATAATCAACATTGCGGGCCAACCTATGCCAGGATGCCCAATGGAATTTTCCTTCTTTATGCACATCCCAAATGAAACCATTAAGGATTTTTTCAATACTTTAGAGTAAAGCCGTAAGGAAAACAAGGGAAGAGAGGATATACATGCGTATGGGGGTGATGAATCTGTTAACCAAGGTAATACGACCTCCAAAAAAAAGAAATTAATATTTCCAGTTGAGAATGCAGTTGGTGATTTTATCAATTATCCCATCATAGTGAAGAATCCGAATTCTACCTTGGGAGATTGAAGCACCCAGATATTCCAAAGGAAAGGATATATTTTGGATTCTTAGATGATCAATAAGTCTCTTTTCCCTTGAATCTGGACATAAATTAGGGAGGTAAACACCACTCTTCGATCGATTGATATATGAACCACTCCATTTATAATATAATGAAAAGACCTGGTCAAGCTCCTAGATCAATATTATATTACCATTCAAGAAAAAATCATATCATCGGAAAAGAAATGGTGTGAAGGCCCTCTGATGTTATATTTGTAACAGAATGCACACATGAGACCCTCGTCAATGGTTTTATTGATATATATGCTAAATACATCCTCAACCAAAATAAAGTCACATGGGGAGAGAGGATCACCTTGTCTTAAACCTCATACTGATTTAAAGAAATTATATATTCTCCCCATGAAAGTGATGTAAAACTAGGGGATAAAATGCATCTAAAGAATAGATCAATAATCTTCTCTGAGAACCCCATGCATCGCATAAATCTACTGACAAAGCTCTACTCAATCCTATCTTAACGTTTGTCTATATACACCATAATAGAAATGTTAGAGCTATGTACATTCTTATTGATATCCTTTATAATTTTATGAGAGTTGGATATTGAAACTTGGAGAGATCTGCCACGAATGAAACCATGTTGCTCCTTAAAAATCCACTCTTGAAATGGAGGGAGAGTCCTCAGTTGAGGACCATTGCAAGTACTTTGTAGGTAAAATTACACATGTTGATCGGACAATACTTTTTACCAGGGGAAGTATTTGAGACCTGATGAAATATGATAAGGGTGGTTTCATAAGAAACCCTAGGTAGAACCCCCCTATGGAAAAGTCATGTATGATCCCCATACATTTATCTAATGTTATGCCAAGAATTAATGTAGAAAGATCCATGAAATCCATCCAGACCCGAGGTATAACTAGCATTGAGGGAGGATATCGCTTCCCAATACTCCCCCTCATCTGGAATGCAATCAAAGGGGCATTTAATATCTTGAGTAACACAAAGGATAATTCTATCAAAGATGTCTGAATAGCCTGAGGGGAACCATCATGCATGCAAGGGTTAACACCATCAAGTAAGGAACCAAAAAAATTGGCCATACCTCCCACAACATGTGGGTCATTGGTGAAGGAACCATCCTCAATCAAGATGTTTGGATCCAAATAACGCTACCTTTAACAGATGAATTCTTGGAAAAAGGAAGTATTTTGGCCCCCACCTTAAGCCAAGTAACTCTAGCCCTTTCCCTATTTTAATGTTCCTGTTCAAGGAGAATTTTAACAATATGGGTCTTCTTTCTAATCAAGTTACTGAACATTTCATCATCCCATTTTGATTCAAGATATCTCTCATCTTACTCAACATCTTTATTAAGGCCGTCAATGACCTGGAAACGAAAGGTTTTTTTGGATTCCCATATAAGAAGATCATCTTTCACCCTTCATAGTTTATTATGAAACCCAACCCATGACCAATCGCTCATTTGTCTCCCCTTGAGGTACTCAATGTTGTATGATAATTTGCGTCAGACACCTACGACTCTAAGTCGAAAAAATGGTTTCTTCGACTAGTGTTTCCTACCATACTAATACACAGTGGGGAGTGATCCGACATGGCCTCAACTAAGTGCTCAACTTTGGCATTTGGGAAAGAAGTAATAGTTTAAATGGTAGAGATTTCATTGAATTTTATTATTTAATGATTAAATATATGAGGATCATTTAAATCAATAATGTTGAAACAATAAACCATAACACCCTAAGTGGGGGATAAAATGGGGTATGTAGGTTTTACTTACATTTAGGGACTTTCTCTTGAGTTATTAAGAGTTTGAAATAGTTTTTAGAATTCCCACATGCACACACTATATGAATGAAAAAAACGTATAAGAATCCATGTTTTACTTGTCAACGCACTAAGGGGTAATCCAAGGGGCATACATTGATAGTGTGATAACATAATAGGAGTCTAAACTATCCCCTATTGATATTACAATACTTTAGGAAGGATATGTAATTGATCCCAATATCATTTCCTCTTCAAGACTTCCCACAACAATAATTTGAGAAAAGGGTTAAAAATTTAAATGAAACTTGGCTATTTCATAATTTTTTAAGGAATTACAATTTGAAGACCAAAATAGAAAGAAGGTATATTATTTTATTCATATTATCCTTTTAATTTGGATCTTTGAAAATGTATTTATATAGAAAAATAGTATAGTTAATATCCCTTTTCATTAATGACTACGATATTTTTTTCTCTCTCACTTCACTTATTAGATATAATAGCATCCCTGATTTTTCTTAAAATCCTCTTTTCTATGCACATAATTTTCTAAAGATTATTATTATTTGATTATTTGAATATGTAAATATTTCTTCAATCCAAGTCTCAAAATATCTCTTATTCAAGATTCAAAAATAAATTTTTCTATGATATTTACAATATTATAAATATATAAACACTAAAAAATCCTTCTGTTTAATTCGTTATATTATTCAGAATCTCCCTTTAACATCACAATCTTCAAACTACCATAAAATCCACAACATTTTTTTTCTTCATTTAACCTATTTTCAATCATAGATTATGATTAAAAACAAGAATTGAAATCCACTATGCTTTTTGTAATCCTTTTTTAAATTTATAAAGAATATGGTCCCTGAATCCTTAAGTCTCAATGTAAAAAAATCTAGATATAAATAAAAATGTTAAATCCAAATATTCCCAATAAAAAATATGTCTACTCTTCTAAATTATCATACATGTTGCGTAATAATTTTCCCACTATTGTTTTCTCCATATCTACAATGAAATTTTCTCATAAAATTCAAAAATTCTAGATATTACCAAAATATTTTACATATTGTATAAGTTCTCTTCCCTTGATAATTTCAGATCTCTAGAGAATATTACGTATCATCTAAAAACAAACAAATCAACAATAATATATTATGTATTCTTATAAATCTTTAAATATTATCTTACATGTTTCATAATATATATCCCTTCATAGATTTATAGCATTCCTTTCAGCATATATATTATATATGAATAATATCATAAACATATCATAATTTTACAAGATTTATAAATAATTTCATGTCAAATATCTTATGAAACTATTAAAAAATTTCACATATCAAAAAAACTTACTTATCACTAATATCTAATTAATTTTTCAAATTTACTAAATTCTTGAATATATTACATATAGAGAGACATTTCTAAACTTAATCACACTTATGATGAGAAAGAAAACACACATAAATTCTTATAAAAAATTAAAAAAATTCAAAAAAGTGTTTCATAGATTTACTTAAGGCTTTTAGTTAACTCATCTATGTAACCCAAGTGTTCCAAAGACTATTCAATTATCTTATAGATAGTAATTCAAATATCTTATTTTATGGTTCCAAAATTCATCCCCAATGTATTTGTTTCCATTCCATTCTTGGAAATTCTATCCAAATATCCTATATGCAAGTATTAATCTCCCCATGAATTTCTAATATCCATATATATATATATATATATAATTTCTCCCACTTTGAAATTAATAATGAAATGAGGTCTACTTTCATTACTAGACCTGTTTATAGCTGTGGAAGAATATATTAATAGTTTACCAAAATCTAAGGAAGGATCCACCAACCAAGCCTTTAAGCCTATGTGAGTCAATAATTGGTGTATAAAACAAGAAAATTAATTTAATATTTTAAATTGATTATACTAAATAAATATCAAACCATCAATTTATCTCTAACATTCCACATAGATAGTATCTCCCATTTCTCATTAACAAAACACTATATAGCAGTAGTAATAAAATCTAAAGAGACTAAATAAATGATTAAATGTAGCGGGAGAGAAGAAGTTTGAATCCTCATTAGATTGAAGTAAATGATTGAACCTAATGGTTTAGCTTGTTTCTCACAAATGATATAGTATCCACAAGATTAGTCAGGATATATTTATTATATTTAATATTCACAACATACTCCATCATGAATACTTATTAATCTATATTTTAATTTATAAAATGATATATAATCTTAGGTTTCTTGGTTTGAGAGTGATGAATAATATACTTTGTGAGATCAATATTAGTATTATTGTCATAATTGATTTCTATTAGTTGATTCACCTCTCCAAGTAGATTTTCCAATTTATATTTCATCCACTGATTTGGTGTATAGTATTTTGTATCCATTTTTTCGTTAAACTATTCTATGTGATATACTCTCTTGTTCCTTACTCTACCAGCCTACACATTTAGTTCTGATATAAAAAAACACCAATAATGGGGTTCTTTTTTAACACATCACCTTCCAAGTCAGCATGTGAGAATTATCATAATTCACAATATACCTCTACATCAAAGATTAAATAATTTGTGAGAGTACCTCATAATATCATTCATTGTTTAAATAAAGTAATATATGGGATTTAATGAATATTAGGATCCTAGGATATTTTAATAGGCTATGTCAGAAAATTTACTACAAGTATATAAAACATATTACAATCCTCTTTTATACGGTGGGATTCATTAAATTTTCATCCTCATAATTCCAAATCCAGGTTCTAACTATAATTCGTGTTAAAATAGTTTACGAATCAGACAGGTTCAATATATTTATTAGTTTATCTTAATATCTTGCCTAGGATATAGAAGTATAACTATCTTTTTGAATCACATTAAACCATATAAAATATTTGAGGTCACCAGTCCTTCAAGATTCAAATTCAGATCTCATTAGAATTGAAAAAACTCTATAGTGTTCTATTTTATTCCAAAAAAGTATTCTATATTATATATAAACCATAAACATAAATTTTTCATCCATAGATGTCTTATCATATTTTTTTGATTAACCCCACCTTTTAAGATTCATGTTTCTTATGAAACTATTTATGTTGAGCATAAATTTAACTTGGGGCATGGATTAGACAATAAAAGGACTTAATTAATCTATAAAAGTTTTTTTCTTCATTTACAATCATGAATGAAACTGGATACATAATATAGAAATCCTTATTTAGCATACCATTAATAAATTTTGATCTCATGTAAAATTGAGTAATTTAAACCCTCTTTGAACTTCTACTATTATGAAGAGACTCCTTGACTCAAGTAGAGACACTAGTATAAGGGTTTCATTAATACCTACACCTTTTATTTTTGTATAAACCTTCTATACTAGATGAGAATTATTTAAATCCACATTAATTTTTCCTTGAATTTATTTATCAAGACCTGATTTATTCAAATGAAATTGTGGAATTCATGTTTAACCAAAACCTCCCGCATATGGCTCTTATCAATCTGTTCTAATTCATACATTATAGATCTCACCCATGATTTTTATATTTCAACTTTTTCAAAATATTTTTGTCTTAATGGTTATAAAAATAGAATACTTCTCCAGAAATCTTATTCTTTAGGTCTCTATTATTTCATCTATATATCGAATTATAATATAAGAATAAATTTCTTTACGTATGGTTCTTCTTTGAGATATATCTTATATTAATTATGTAGATATTCATTCCTATAATTAAGATTATAAGTTATCGTCATTTAAATGAATTTTTAAATCTTTCTTATTTTCAAATATTTCATCTTCTTCTTATACAAGCTCACAATTTAAAATCTTAGAAATTATTCTAGATTTATCATAAAAAACTATATTCTTAATTGTGATTAATATGTTTTCCATGCCTTTTAATATAATTTCTAGGCTTTATTCAGCATTGAGTAGACTATGATTATTTCATTATCAATGAGATAAATATATTCCCCATGATTACCTTTCTTGTTTTAGAAATAATATCTATTTCCAAAAACATTATGTTGATTCACATAAGGATTTATTCAATTCTACATATTATAGGAGGTTATTTTCTCATTAGTTCTTACCAATGATTGGTTTTGTAAGTAAAAAATGACCTTGTATTCATCCTTAAAATATTATTATGAAACACCACTTATAATAAATATTGTTTTGGACATGTTATTCATAATCCAGTTCTATCACATAGTAAATACACATTTTTATACGGTCCTAACTGATGATACATTTTGTGTGAAAACATTCTTATACTGAAAAACTTATATATTAACATAGATGTATTATTTTTCATTATCAGATTGTAAAATGTTGAAGGTATGTAGAGTTTGATTTTATATTCTTCTATGATACCAATTCATTCACTTCTTGGGATCAATCTTACACTGAATAAAAATCATACAATCAACTATAGTAGTATCATTAAAAAAGAGAATGAAGTACCTTTATTTATGATTCACTAGTTGATTTCATGGGCTAAAAACATCAATATAGATAAAATCAATTATGATGTAGGACCTCTTATATGTTTTTATAGTGGTTGTGTAACATCTTTCCTCACATGAATTCATTCCATTTCCTATCACAGTCATGATTTTCATTTTTTATGTAAACTCAATATTGTAGTTTCAAAATGTTTTTAATGATTTACTGATTAATGTTTCTAATCTATAATTCCAAATTTCATTCTCTTCTACCACTATATGAATGAATTATTCCCCCTTATTATCCATCTAATAGAGATTACCATTCGTTTTTCTACCCGTAATGATATAATTTATTGTCTTACTTATAATAAATATTTCTTTTATGTTTAAATTAAATTTAATCCCAAATTAGCTGATCTATCTCATTATTTGATCATTATATCTAAATATATCTGTATAGAGTAATTTTTTTTATCTTTTTTTCATCACCTATTGGGATGGTCTTACCAAATCCTTTATTATTTAAAGAACAGTAATTTCAAAAAATAGTCCATTCCATCTACTATCACTTCAAAATTATTTAAGAGGCTCATATTAATTGTTATGTGGGATGAACAATCACTATTGAGGATCCATATACTATTTTCATTGTTTCATTGAGTTAATACTTTACCGTGTATGTCTTATCTCACTTATTTATTTATTATAAGAGATACCCACATTTGTTATTACAAGAAAGATAATCTATTTACAAATTTAATTTCATTAGGTTATCTAGATTCCCAGAAACTATAAACTCTTTGATTAAAACCTACACGTCTAATTTTCCAAAAAAAATAATTATCCAAAAATTATAACCATGAAGATAATATCCACAAACCATGTTTCTTCTGTATTCCTAATGATCTACCATTATTATTGTTTTTATAATTTTTTTCTCCATTATTATAACTCATTTCCACTTCAATGTCTAATATATCTTAACTAAGGTAGAAACAAAATTGACACTTCATAAGGGGAAAAATTTCTTCACCTATCCATATTTTCCATGTTTTGATAATATTCTTTGTTATTGATTATTTCTAAAATAATAGGGCATATATTATCTCCATTAATTATATTTTTATCAAAAATTTTATTATATAACTTTTTATGTCTCATCATCACCCAACACTTCTCATTTATTTACATTCCTGGGTTATTGATCATTCAAAATTTTATCAATGCCTCTTATTCCTAATTTGGCCCTTTCAAAGAGTTAAAAATCTTAAATCTTATAAAACTATAACATTATAATTGATTCATCAATGTTATTTTACTTTATATTATACATTTAAATTTAACCAATTATTCCTCAAGGAAATTAATTATCTTAAATAATTACTCCAAGAATTAATTATGTCCATTAATCAACTTATCGTGTTCCTCATTCTTTAGTTTTAACTCTGCTACTTATCATATTATTTGATGACTAGATGTTTGTTATTATAACCCTTTATTTTTTCATTATATCTCATCTTCTAGGTGATACATGTATTGAAAATATTAATTTAATAATGAACTATTTTTTTGGATTTTTCTTCCTTTTCATATCATGCTCTTCAAGACCGCTTTCATATTTACCTTTTGATGATGGCCATTTTAATTTTCATATTTTTCTACATTTACTATTTACATCATGGAATATTATTTATCATATTTAAATTCAGTTTCTTCTTCTCCAAAAGTTTTATTCATCTTCCCATTTCATGATTTCAGGGAGATTCCTCCTGAACATCATTCTCGATGACCTAACTTGTTTAAAGTATCTTCTAGGTGGAAAAACACTTCAAATATTTTTTATAGTTTTCAACTCACCTTCATCACCACAAAATATTCATAGACACAATTTTATAATGTGTTCAAAAGATACACACTAAATAAAATTAAGTGGTATCTTCCCTTCAAAATATATCATTCCCCATTTTGAATTTTCTTTACACTAGTGATATAAAATAATCATATAATTATTATAATTTGTCTACATCTTAATTGATATTAGGATTCTATAGGGATTTGAATTCCATTTTATTATTTTTATTATTTTATTTTCTTTAAATCATGACTTTAATTTCATATATAATCATTGTAATGTGTAAGACATACAATGATATCTCAACCTGGATTCTTTCTTCATGTTAAGATATTTTTTGGGTGTAGAGTGGTGGAATCCTCCTGAAGAGATTGTTAAAAACATCAAAAACAATAAAAAATTGACCAATTATATAAATGGATCTAATAATTTTAGTGATATGATTAAAAATACATATATACATTAATCACGAAAGATATTTTTATCATCAAATTGATATTAAAAATCATGAATATTTTCCAAATCCACATTTTTATTAGCTTTCTAAATATTATCCAACATATAAATTTATATAATTAATAGTTATGAAACTCATAAAAATTATATAGATCTTGTTTAAAAGTGCATCGGAAAAGGTATTATGGGATTTGGTATCTGTGTAATGTGAGTTTCTGTCATCTTTAGTCATGGATAACTCAGAGACATAACTTATATGTGTTTGGGGTATATTTATACAGATTAATTCAATTAGTATATACCAAATGTAAGATATCATAATATTATTAGATATTTGTTAATATCTACAATAAAATTCGGGGACTACCTTAGAATTCATTGTGTTCTTTATAATGAAATGTTTTTTATTACATATTTTTCATTTGAAACACCACCACATAATAGAAATTTTTGTGGGTATATCTTAAAACGAACTAAGAGGTGTATGAATTATGGTGTGTAGTGTTTCCTCACTTATAGGTCCTTCATTTTAGGTTCGTAAGATCAATACAGACATTGTATCCTTCAAACATTTTAGGTTAGTTATATCAATGCATAACTTTTAGTCTTTACACACAAAAAAATTATCCGAATGAAGAAAAATAAATGTGAGGAATGTATTTTTTACGTGGTTAACTTCCAAGAGATAAGACATGTTACATAGTTTTATTGTATTTCAATAAACAATGAGGTAACAAGTTTCACCATAGATGATACATGATTTTTGGAAGGATGTGCTATCAATCCTAGGATCACTTCTTCTTCATGATTTATTTATTGATTATATTCCAAGGGGTAATAAAGTGAATGACACACATAGTTTCCATATAGTATTTTTTAATAACCAGTATAATAATAAAAAATAGAATGGTCGTTATTGCCTTTCATCATATCCTCCCCCAATTATGGATCTTCAAATATATATTACTCTATAGAAGCACTGTAGTTCGACCTATTTTAGTTTAATGATCACTACAATAGTTTTCACTCTCTCTTATTTAATTGTTTATAGAAAATCCCATTAAATTCTTATACGTAAATTTTCTACATATATAATTTCACAAAGAATATTATTATTTTATGATCAGATAATGGAAATATTCCATCAATCATGGTCCTCTGGTATCTCTTATTTAAGATCTTAGAATTCTCAAACCTGATATTCTTTCGATATTTTAAAAATCGGAGCATCATGAAAATATATTCCATGATTCCTCATAGTATTTATTTTTTCCATTTAATATCTTAGTCCTAAAACTCCATGCAAAATTATAAATTTATATTTTAGATCTGACCAAATTATTTTTTGTCGATTTTGATTAATAAAGAAATTAATCAGAATTGATTTAAATAAAACCCTTTATATGAATGTATACTATACGATAAGAAACCCTAAGCCACGGTGTGGCCAACTCTACTTCCCAAAAATTAAAATTATAATTTTTTATATTTCTAAAGAAAAGAACTAAAATATACGTATGATAATCCCAATGTGACATTTAATATTTTTCCACTTAACAATTTCTTCCTATAAAAAACATTTATATCATCTTAAAAATGATATAAATCGCTAAAATATCTTATATATGGAAATAATATCCCATACTTTACTGACCCCAACTCCCAAGAAGATATTAATTTTCACAAAAAAATTAAATATCTCTAATAATATATCACATATTTATATGAATATCCAAATATTTTCTTATATATTATATAGGATATATTCTCCTGTGAGTTTTCCTGATCTCATTCAATATATTTATTATTTGTTAAATATATCATGCATACCCATGAATTTACAAGATTTATTGGTAATTCCAAGTAAAATATCATACAAAATTATTAGAAAATATTACATACGAGAAATATCATATATATCCCGAACAAATTCTGCACATTTCCAAATTTACTTACACTAAGAATATATTACATATCTTGGTTCATTTTCAAAAATGATAACACATTAGTAAAGAAATATATATGAATACATGGCATTATTTAGAAACATAAAAACATGTTTATGCCATATATTTCCAAAACTACACTTGTATTATACAAAAATACATTATGTACTTCAATTATAATGATGAATACTATATATAATGGTCGATAAATTATAAAAAACCATACGTTATGATTATAATAGAAACCCATCAAAAACCAAATGGAATGTTGAATATTATTATTAATAGTAAATATTAAAAAATAGTTTTTTATGTTTATAGAATATAACATTGGATTTAGACTTTCATATATATGTTTGTTAATCCTAATTGAAATTTGAAAATAAATTATTTAACCATTAAATAAATTTAATTTTATGAAAAAGTTTTTCTAAATTATAAAGTCATATTTATGTCAATATGATATCATAAAACTTATAGTGTAAATAAAATTTTCATTATTAATATTTGATAAAAAATAAACTTTTTCAGAAATAAAAAAAATTAAACCTATAATAATTTCAACGTAATTATTCAAAAAAATTAAAAAATTTTATGAAACATATTTTCTAAATTTTAAAATTTTAATTTTAGGATAAAATATTATATTTAAAAGAAAATTATTTATTAGGAATAAATGATATTTATTTTTTTATGATCAGTTTGTTTTTTACTGAGAATTAAGTTGTCTATAATTGATACTAGTTTTGAAGGAAATTTATAAAAAATTAATATTTAAATTTATTTATTATAATATTTAATTTTATCATATAATTAATATTTTACTAAATATGTTAAAACATACATTATAAAAATATAAAAATATTTTCTTTTTTTAAGTTATATGATATGAGAATTCATTTATGTTAATTATAATTTTAATATTTAAATATTTTTACTAATTATACATTCTAATTTTGAGGCATCTTACCATTCTTATCATTTTGGTTACCATTTCAATGGTTAAGTATCATTCCCAATGAATATATACTATTATAAAGATCATTATGACTCCTATAAAAAATCCTCATTTACTTCATTATTAATTCAATTATATTTTATTAGTGTTATTTATATTTAATTCTAAAATTAATATCTTGTATCTAATACATTTTTATATTTTTATAGTTTTTTGTGTCTTTAATAATTCTATAGGACTATAATGCAACATAATATAAAGATCTAGTTTTATTATTTACATTTTTTATTTCCTCGTTATATAATTTTAAATTCTATAGGTTATATTCGTATAAGAGTTTTAAAGGTTTATATGAATGTAATTAAATAATTTTTGTCATTTTTTTAATTATACAATACATTATACTTCACAAATATTTGAAAGGTAATGTTTTTATAACTGATTGTTTTTTACAATTACATTATTCATCTCTTCAGAAATTTCATCATCAAAATATCAACTCAAACCCTTACAAAAATATAGATGAAGGTACTCCATATTTATCAAATATTCAGGTTCCCATGTTTTAACTTCGTAATTATGATTTCAAAATATTTCATTGAAAAAATGGTTTTTTTTTATTTTATACACGTTATTTATATTATCCAATATTTATATTGGATTTCATTCTTAAAAAATATTTTATCCAAAATATTCTTACTCTAAATTTTTTTCATGCGAAGGATATGGTATGTACTTCCTCAATAGTGAGATGTTGAACACATTATATACTTGAAACTTGTTTAATTGAATGGATAACTAATAGGCTATAACCCAAATGTAATAATGATTCTCAAAGGGGAAAATACACAAGGAAATTATCTTTCCCATCTTTTCACACAACATAAATCTCTTATATAAATATATTCTATGGAATACTAACTAACAAATATCAAAATCCAAGTCTGGTAATGATTTTTATCATAAAAATTTGATGGACTTTGAGTTTCTCTGATGTGTTTATAAATGAATTAGATCATCTCTAGCATCTCTTACACTAGTTTTGGTACCTATATATATATATATATTCTATTTTCAAGCATCATCCCAATAAGTAGGTGTTCATTAGTTCATACCATATAGGGATTCATATTGAGCCATATCAATACTAGATTGGAAGCTATTGATTTAAGAGAACTTTTCTATGGAAATTATTTGTTCTCATTATCATTTAAGGAAAAAATAGCATGTTTAGAGCATGTCATATCCATGACTTTATTTTGAGGTATTTTTCACTTCTATTAGGATTCAATCATTTTTGTGTGTCTTTTAAAAGGAGTTGTTGAGAAAAAATGGTGATTTTTAGACTTGCATCAGGTGGTGTATGGTTGGAGAATGTTTATCCTAAATCAACAAGTAGCCTAGAAAATAATGTTCACTATAGACAATCCCACTTTCTAGGACAAACAACTTGATGCATGGGTATACGAAAAACCATATACCTAGACCAGTGGTTCGGTCTGAGGTGAATGGTCAACCGCATGGGAGTTCACCCCTAGGTAGGACACCGTTAGACCTTATTTTACTTTTTAGGAGGTTCCATATGGTTTTCTAAAACATTTGGAAAATCACAAAGCCAAAATATTCACCCTATCTTGGTCATTAAAAATGTTAAATTTCCTAAAATACCCTCCCCAAAATTTGACCCAAAAGCCAACAAAACGTGTCCCATTCTAGATTTATAGTCCTAAGTGCACCTTTAACTTCCACTCCTATCCATTTGTCATCAATAATTGAGTGGATTTAGTGTGAATCATTCAAGAAAATCTTATTAAAATGTTATATTATTTAATTTATTCTTCTTCTTGGGCTCCTTCTTCTTCATTAATTGGTTATTATTTCTACAAAGGATTGGTTTCCCTAAAGTGGGATAAATCCTGGTTCATTGGTTTCCATAATGATCAGTATGTTCTGTTATTGAATTTATAGGGTCTATTTGTGTTGTGGTTGTGGTTTTCCACTGTATTTCACAATTTTCTAAGCTTCAAGTAGGTGATTACTTGATTTTTCATTGTTGGATTATTTTTTATTTTTTGTATTCATTCCAAACTAGTTCCATAGTTTATATCGATGATCTGAATCAAGTTTTCAAATGATTTTGGTATTTTAAGGGTAAAATGATGATTTTATAGATTAAAGTGTTTGTTTTCCTTGTTTTTTATGATATTTCACATATGTTTTTGTGTAGAAAGTCAAGGAAAATTGGATTTACCTTGAGAAAAAGATTTATTTTAATATTTAGTTTGATTTTTGGATATTTGTTTGTGATTGTAATGGTTCATATGACACGCTAAAGAGAAATTGATCACAAAGTGAATTCTAGGTTACTAGTTTGGGTAGACAAGGTATAGTATGCTAGGAAGATATCTTGAATCAAGGAATGGTTCCCTTAATGGGATCTATACTAAAACACTTACTAAATCATTGATGATTATCAGATACACTATAACTTAGGATGTGATTACTCTATAATGTCTCACACATGAGGATGTTATGGGTTATGGTTTCTATACTATGTCACCAATGTTTGAGGATCCTAGGTCCCCACTAACCCCATCACATTAGAAATAGAACATGGTTATCTTATGAGGATAGGATTTCCATCAGTATAACGTGGACTTTACCTTCTAGTTTAGTTTCAAATCATGTTTTGAATTAAAATACATTACCTTTATTTTTCTTAAAAAACTCACATCCATTTTTCTTATAATGTTATATCATTGAATATATTTGTGGGTAATATGCTACTGGGATATGGCCCGCACCTTATATATTATATATGGTGTATGTATATTTTTCTGCATTTGAACTAGGTCAATGAAATATGATTCATAGTTGTGATGGTGCTTCTGGGATCTAGTGTTCATCTTTTTTTATGTTTTTTTATGTTTCTTAAAGGTGTTGGCACACTTGTTTAATGGATTTCTATGGTATTTTAGTTTTTTATCTCCCCATTTTATTACATTGGTATTTTAGGTATGGTTAAAAATGTAAAGTTTTAACTAGGGATAATTTTATTTTCTTTTTGGTTATGTTTGTTGGTTATGTGGGGGTGTTTTATTATTGTGGGGTGTTTATGGTTAATTCATATGGTATAAATGATAACTAAATGACATTTTGGTTCTAATGAACTCATTTCCATATTATGAGGATGTGTAATACCCTTTATGTCTTCCCACATGATGGGTCGGGTGTCAGGATATATGGAAACATGGTGCGATTTGTGAAACAATTCTATCATAGTAGGTTCCTACCTTTCGTTGGGGTTTTTTATATTGACGGGTCTGGATAGAATTGATATAGTATTTTTGGGTCATGAGGATCTGGATGAGAGTAAAGTGTCTATCTATAACACCTCGTGAAAAATCATGGGTAACAATGGGGTGTTGGGATATAGTTTTCCTTCTTCTCTATGTAAGACCTAAGAGATTCAGACTATGTAAGGACGCTGGTTAGGGTGAATTAATTTTTCTTTTTATTGTATTGGATTCAATTTTTTATATATTCATGTTTTTTTAATTTTTTGTTTTTGTGGGATATTTTTAGGATACTGTTTGGATATTTTCCTTGTGTTTATCAGTTATAATAGTATTATTCTTCCCTGGAAACTTCTTGTGAAACCAAAAGAGGAGTCTATAGAAACTTATCCATAAATATAAAATTAGAGGATAATAGAAGAAGGGGTTTGGGATATCTAGGCATTAGGTTAAGGAGTGTGAACTTGTCTTGGTCATGTTAGGGAAGATGATCTGGGTTCAAGAAGGGAAAAAGATCATAATTTTGTCAAGAATAATCTTCCATCCTTCTGAGGGAAGAACATACCCCCATGAAGATGAGGATTGGATTGAGAATATTGAAATTATGATCATATTTCTTGACACTTCCGATGTATTCATGGTAAAGTGTGATTTTTCCCTTTTGGAATGTTCAAGTAGATGGTGGTGGGAATTAGTGATCTAGGATGGGATGCACGAACTGATGGTTTGGAAGGAATTTAAGGCCATATTTAACCAGTAGTATTGCCTTGGGACCTTATAACTCTCCATGAATTGAGAGTTTCTCGATCTACACCTGGGGGATCAGAACATGTTTGAGTATGAAAACCATTTATATATGTTAGTTCAGTTCATACCTAAAGAAGTTTCCAATGATAAGTTAAAGAATCAATGATTTGAAATACGGTTTCCATCAAAAATTTGATACCTTTTCGTCTTGTTCATGTGGAAGACATATTATGATGCGGTTGATAGTGATTTATTGGTGGGTATTAACCACTATGGAAAGTTTGGTTTTTATGCGATGGTTTTATTGGTGGTATATGGTAGTGGTTTCTTGTATAATATGGATATGAAGCACAAGGACTATGAAAATATGGGAGGTGGTATCTCAAAGCATCATTCCTTACCTCTTCCCTCAGCAAATGCATATGCTAGATCACTCCTATGCCATCAGTATGGAAGGAAAAGGAATATGTGGTAATCTTGTTCAACCCCACCAAGGCATATATAATCAGTGTGAAATTGTTGGTATCTTTCAGAATTTATGTAGATATAAACATGTATATCAGGGTGGTGTGGGTTTTGTAGTTTCCAAAGGAACAATGGAACAATCAGAATTGTCCAAGGTAGTATGATCTAATTTTAGCAGCTACGGAAGTATGGATGGATCTAATCTTAAGAAGAATTATCTTAAGCAAGTATCATGAGTTTGTAGTCATCATCAAGATCACGCATTGATGATTTATCTTCATGTTATGGATCAAGTGCCAATGAAATCGTATATATGGCATAAAACGGTTCATGGTATGATTCACATTTAATCTTCTATAGCTATTGTTCTATTTGAAATAGGTTCTTATAATTCCATTATTTCTTTCTGAATTGTGGATTTATTGAAATTTAAAATTGATATTATGTCATATGTGATGGAGTTTGTGATGCATCTTGGAAAGAGGTGAGAGTAGGATTTCAGGCATCTGTCTTTTGCACTCAATGTCTCTGAGGACAAGCTAGAATGGGATTTCATAGATCATGAAATGTTCATATTCAAATTCATCCTTGGTATGGATTGGATGGTGAGTTCTAGGTTCATATCTACTTTTATCAGTGTAGAGTGAGTTTCGTGGCTCATGATGGAAGCTCTCATATCTTTTATAGTGAATAGGATCTTTGGTGAGGATGTGTTGGACCTCAACTTTTGATGATGAAATGTATTTTTTTCCGTATCCCACTGATAATTTATAATTATGAATTTAAATTAACAAGCATTGATGTACAAGGAAATTACATAACTTTTTAAGAATACTTAATACATGAAACAAATAAATTCCCAAAGACAGTATTAGTTTAGAATCTTTGGAAACATGGAAAACAATCTTCTAACTTGGTGAAAGATTACTAACATCTCCGAAAAAGAACATCCCCTTATTTTTCCTACCTAAAACATTTATTTATATCCCGTGGAAAAGAAAACATATGGAAATGGTGATCTCAAATACTCAGTAAGGATAATAATGGAAAAAAACATACATAATAGAATCATAATAATGTAAAAAAATGAACAGAACTTTTTAATATCAAAATATTTAGTTATGATATAATCCTTTCCAGTATGTAAGGAATAGATCATAAAGGAACATCAACCATATTAAAATAGATTGGACATAAAACATTGAATTGTGGAAAACAAGTAAAAACATAATATGATTTCCATAGTAGCCAAGGAATTTCTTCAAAGACCATCATAGTGGAAAAAGTCTTTTAATGAACCGGGTTTACTTGTCGTTCTAGCCATATATTTTTGAACTAGATTTACTTATTGTTCCTGACCTATATTACTAAACCATATTTACTTTCCATTCAAATCATGTTTATCTCTTGAGATAAAAATCCTTACCCAATGCATTGGAGGGAGATATAGGTACCACCCATCTCATAGTGAAATCATTCTTACATGTTCCACAAAAACATAAATCATTCATCATAGCATAACTTATGAAATAAAATGGAGTTTTTAAACATCATTCCATCATAACATAATCCATGCAAGATAAATTTATTTCATTAAAATAACCCCATCATAAAAAAATCAAATAAAATAAATAATACTGAGAAAATTTAAACCCTATGTCATCATAGATAGAAAATAATTTTGATAAAACACTTGCGCTTAATTCCTGAGGAAAATATCATTTATTCTTCAAAAAAATTATCTATTCTCGATATACCATAAAATTTAAACTAAAATAATTTACTATAAAATAGGAATGAAATATTTTGAAGGAATATTCATGAAAATAAGGCTTTATGGAGATGTAAAAATCTGCTCATACCGTATAAGTAAAAAAAATATCCTCGTATTTTTGTCGAAAAATTCAAAAAGTACCTCATATGGTAAATAAAAAAATATTCTTTCCATACAATGTAGTAAAAGTAAAAAATTGTTAAAATTTACATTTAACATATATAAGAGAATAGTAAAAAATTTAATAAATCATTTTTAGAAAACATGAACATGGATGAAAAATACATCCCCAGTAAAAACTCACATATAAAAAATCATTGATAAAATTGAGATTGAAAAATTATACCATAACAATTTATAATCAGTAAAATCATTTGCCTCATAAAATAAAGAAAATTATATGAATATGTAAATATCATAACATTTATAATAATAATAAAAAAAATTCATAGTTCACATAAACATCTCACAAAATAATTAGATGGTATATAAGGCATATGTCCCATTGAAATAAAAGTGAGACAAAATAATCCCTTACCTTAGGTCTGATATGATTCATATGTATCCAAAACTCATTTATACTAATTTAAATAATGTTATTGACTTATTATATAATCTTATTCATTTTTATGATGTCATATATGATCATATTATTATTTTGTGTTAGTAACATTTCATTGTTACTCATTATTCATGTGTTAATTGCTTTATGTTATTACACATGTATTGTCAAATAAGTTTCAGTTATTCTTCTTAGGTAATAATTATTTAAATATAAAATTATATTAAAATTATAAATACAACTTTTATTCATTTTATAAATTTATATAATCAAGATTTTATAAAAAACATGTAGAATTAATCACATCTCATCGTGGAGAGGGTATGTTGTACAAACAGATGAGTGACAATATCATTAGAATAGTTGTTGAATAGTTTTAAGTGGATGGTGTATAAAACTTCAGAATAAATTTTATTTTATAATAATCATATATAGTAATTTTTTCCATATTATACCCATCTAAGTAAGGTGGTGGTGAAAATATAGTACACTGCGGCGTGGAGACAGTAAACCATATATAAGCACGCGTGTTGATTTAATTTTTCAAAGTATGAGTAGAAGGTGGACTATGGTTGTTTCATAATAATAATAACCTCTCAGTATATAATTAATTCTGGATTTATTACTTTATAATGATACAAAACATGTGGTTAAAGTAGAAGAAGGAATTTTGAAATAATCGGTAAATGATATTACCTCTTCTTTGGCATGCCTCCTCTCAATCTCCTATTAGAGCACTATAATTATTCTTTGTTTAACAACAAGACCTCTATAATGTTTATAGTGAATTTTAGAAGAGAAATATGAATGGTATGGTCAAGAGTGAAGTCTCAAACTGAAGCAAATCGTTGAGGGAGGATGTTTCCTTTTATAATTGGGATGCTGGGCACTTTTGGAATTTATGAGAGCATTAATTTATAATAATCTTAAAATCAATTAAAATACCTCAAAATGAGATATATTCGAATATAAGAAATCATAAGATTTAAATATCATCAAAAAATATAATTTTGACATGTTTTTATGGAAATTTAAACATTATCATTTTAAATACCAATTAGTTATTCTATTTAATTTTAATTAAGATAAAAAATTATTCAATGTTAAAAGGGTTCAATATTTTATTATTAGAATTAAATTATACAATAAATGAATAATTTATAAACATTTAGAGCATATAATAATTATTATATAATTTTTAAAATTGTTCTATGATTTTTAAATAATTTTATAAGATGTTATTTTAACAAAATATTAATTGGGTCAATTTTGACACTATTCAATTTAGGGATTTTTATAAATAACATGATAAGGTGATATCCTAAAACCAACTATTTGATTTTGTACATAAGGAGTCAATGGAATATATACAATTAAATGGAAAAATTAATTATCCCAGATTATAATTATTTTAATACTTTTAATATCATTTATTTGATATGTTTGTTAATAAAATAATTACAACTTCAAAATTTATTAATTATTTAATATAATTATTTGATGAAGAAAAGTTAAAACTAAAATATTGTTATGAATAATAGTTTAATATATTTCATAATTATATATGTAGTAAAATTTATCTACTTGAAAAATCAACATTAAAAATTTTATATTTATTAAAGTATGAAAGTGACAATTTTAACATTACTTTAAATAAACAATATAACTGTCCTAGTTAATTACATATGGCTCCAAATGGTCCATAAATATCCCATTGGATGGATATTGTCTATATATAATCATGCAATAACATTTTGTAATGTTTTTTGGTAATTTAATGGTTATTATCATTTTAATAAGAAAAAATTATTGATTTTTCATCAATTAAATATTTTCCGCATCATCCATATATAAAACTTTAAGGTAGATATTTATTTCCTAAAAATTAAAAATAAATTACCATGATTAATATAATAATTTTAACTTTAAAATATGTATTTATAATATAATTTAGCTTCTATATAAACATATTTTAAAATTTATATATTATTTAAAATATGAACGCAATATCTTTAAATTTTCATTAAATAAAATATTATAAATATCATAATATCGCCAAAATAGCCCCAAAATGTAAAATTGAATTTATATTTTGGAAATGTGTTTAGTAAGTTAAAATTAACCATTTATATTGATTGATATAGCCCATTTATCTATATGTGAACACATAAAATATATTAAAGACAAAGAAAATGAAACTTTATGTCTTTCTTTGATTTAAATATTATTATAGTCAATTTCATAGAAAAATGTCCATTAAATGACAGAATTTGGATCCTTAAGTGTTAAGTATCTAATTTAATTAATCAAATAAAATTTATTCATTTTTTTTGGTCATTTTACAGTCACTATATTTTTATTTTTAACCTAAATTATCTAAATTACCCTTTACCCGGGTAATAAAATTTACCATTGTTACTATTCATATTGCTGAAAATTAAAGGGACATAATTACCAAATTTTGAAATCATAAATCCAAATTTGTCATCCATTTCCCAAAATTTAACACATATATGTTTAGGAATTAATCATACCGCTTTTTAAATGGAAAATGTTTTTATTATATATTCAATTTTAAAATCATTTTGAAAAACCATATTTGGATAAAAATTAACTAATTAAAATTTAAAACTAACAGAAAACATAGTATTACTATTTAATGAATTTAAAATAAAAAAAATCAGTATTTTAACTATTTATCAAAAAAATGAAACTTATTAGAATAATATCAAAAAAGTAACCAAAGTAAATTTTTATATTCCAAACTCAAGAAAGATGTTTATTTTTTTAAAATATATTATATAAAACTGTTAAAAACTGTTTTTAAAATTGGTGCGCCATCAAAAGGCAGAAAAACTTCATTTTTTAAAACACTTATTTTATCCAAAAAATTGAATTGGTTCTTATATCATGTCATGAAAATACATAACATGAATAATAATTTTATATAAAATTCAAAATGTGGTCAATACTATTCACAATTTCATGTTTATATCCCATTAAATAATAATATTCTAATAATATATCATTATTTAGTGAATCTCTGTATTGCGTACTATGCAAGATATCGTGTAAGGCCGCTCTTGAGTATAACACAAGCCAAGAATAGTGTTGCATATACTAAACCCTAATACAGTGTCATGTATAGTGAAATATAATATTGATGTAGCGTAACAAAAAAGAAATCAAATAAATGAAAAATATTATCTCATAAAATATCAGGGTGTTATATTATACCCCCCTTAAGATGAATTTCTCCCTCGAAATTAGTTAGTGTTATAATAGGATTACTACATGAAAGTTTCATTCAAGGAAAAAAACATAGAAAAAAGTAATACTAATACTTAATTTTAAAATGGAATGTTAGAAACATAATGGTTACCCAAATTAACTCATCACAGGGTTTCCACATAGGATAACATAGGTGGGAATTTGAAACATAGATATGAAAGAGAAATATAACCATCTTTTTTTGATGGATAGTAATATAGAACTAGGTGTAGGGAAACTTAACTACTAGAAAGCTATAAATCTGCATGATTTAAGTGACCATATGATTCATTGGATAATAAGGTACAAAAATAACCTTTTTTTGTTTTCAATATCCATTTCATAAAGCTAATTTTTTTCATGAGAAGAAATACATACATGATTTTGGTAAAATATCACCGTTTTTCATGTGTTGAACTATTTCCACATCATCTCTTATTTAAATAAATAAATTTGAATTTGACATTATTTAAGTGTTAGAAGATCATGCGATAGAATGATAGGTCATTCCACCTGTCTCAACAAAAATAATAACAGAGATAATCTAATATGAAAAAGGCTACCTATAGTGCAAAAATACATTAATCTAACAAAATTAAACTAAGATATAACTTACACTATCCATAAATGGATATCATTACCATCCCTCCAAAAACTAAAATTATGAAACAATATAATGGGGTGAACTAAATTGGCACAAAATTTATGTCCCATATCTCATAAGGTAGTTCTTGGTTGTCACATTCCAAAAGAGTGAATACATTAATCATATTTCCCTTGAAACATTGTAATAATATAAATTACCATAGAACCTTATTGAAAACATGAATTCTGTCAAAATTAACATTTTCCACACACAAAAAATACCAATCAAATCCATATACTCAAACCATGATATCACTTTTTCCTTGTATTAGTCCTGAGGTCATTAATACTATAAAAAAAACTCAATATCTCCTTATACCATTTTTATTCACATATCATGTGTTTTCTAAAAATAGATGAATAACTATTCATGGTTACCAGTACCATTCAACATATATTTTCAAATACTTATAAAAATAAATAATGTAACAATTATAATATGTTTCTTTATTCTATAGTACCGTAAAATTACATATACAACATTATTATTTATAAACATGCAGTCATTCCATTATCTTTTTAAACCATTGACCAAGATTCATTTTTCTATTACTTAACACATCTCATATATCATTTTTAGTCTCTTAATCATCAACAACATAAGTACTATCCGTACAACATTTCTGATTCTCTTCTTGATATTTTTCCCTAGGGAATTGATTTGAATAATTCCCATACATTCAACATTTAAAACATTTAATTGCCATTGATGTCTTATTAATACCATTATCCTTGTCCATTGTGTTAAATGTACCTTTTTTTAAAATTTCTGAATTTGTGTCCTTATTTCCCACACCAAAAAAATCTTTTAGTTCACTTGAAACATTCTCCTTGATGTATCCTCCACTATTATTTACATGAGGAAAATTGAACATTAGTTCTTCTATGATCACCATGAGACTCCATCTTTCTCTTATTAACTAGGTTAGGAAACTCACCAATGTTGTGATTATTGATCATATTATGAGATTGCTGATTATGAACAGTGAAGATGTTTTTTCATAGTACTCCCATTTCATTTCTTTTCTCATGAAGAATATCATTCCATTGTCTATCAGATTCTTCAATAACATGAATCCTCATGTTTCCATCCATTTTCTAAAATACAAAAGGAATAGTGTGATAATGAAAATAATACTAGGAGAACAATATAATCAAGGCGTATAACATTCAATATCTAATATATCAGGTTTAATCCTTGGTTATTCATGATCTTTACCTTAATTCTAGGACTCCAACCTATATTTAGACATAACCTTATCTATATCTGTTGATATCCCTTAGAAATAACTCTAGGGATCTCACTAATGTTTTCACACCGTAGTTTCCACATGTTGACTAAACCTTCACTCTAATAAAAATGGTAAAGACCCATTCTTTACATACATGGACATTACATTACTTTTTTATAATAATTAATACATGACACAAACTGATGCCTAAAGGCCGTATTAGTTTAGTTTCTTTGGGATCTTGGAACATAATCTTCATACTTGGTGAATGATCTTCAACATCTCCCATAAAGAACTTCCCCTTTTGTTTTCATACCTGACACCATTATTTATATCTTAGGGAGAAGAAAAAATATGAATAGGGTGATCTCAAATGCTCAATAAGGATAATCATGGAAAACATTATACAAAACACAATCATAATAATGTAAAAACATGAACAAAATTTTTGAATATTAAAATATTGTGTTATAAAATAAACCATGGCATAATCTAAGGCATATCTCATAAAGGAACATTAACCATGATAAAATATCCAGTTAATAAAACATTTAATTGTTAAAAAAATAATCACATAATATTATTTCCATAGTATCCAAGGAATTTCTTCCAAGACCATCATAGTGGAAAATTTTCTTTACTGAACAAGGTTTACATACCATTTCATGCATGTATTACTGAACTAAATTTACTTGTAGTTCCAACCATGTATTAATGATTCATATTTACTTTATGTTCCAGTCATGTTTATCTCATGAGACATAAATCTTAACCCAATGCATTGAAGGGAGATATAGGTCATACACATCTTATAGTGAAATCATTCTCACATGTGCCACAAAAACACAAATAATTCATCATAGCATAACATAATAAATAAAATGGGGTTCTTAAACACAATTCCATCATAAAAGAATATATACAAGATAAATGGATTTCAAAAAAATAATTCCATGATAAAAAAATCAAATCAAAGTTATAATAGGGATAGAATCATAACCCTATGTCATCATATATGGAAAATAATTTTAATGAAACACTTGTGCTTAATTTTTGAGGAAAATATCCTTTCTTCTTCAAAAATGTTTTCTATTCTCGAAATGCCCTGAAATCTTAAAGGAATATAATTCAGTATAACATATAATTAAAATTTTGTAAAGGATGCTTCTTGGATGTAAGGCTTCATGGAGATGTAAAAATCTATTCATTCCATATTAGTTAAAAATCATTATCCTCATACTTTTTCTGAAAATATCATAAAGTAACTCATATGGGAAACAAAATAAATATTCCTTGAATACCATGTAGTAAAATTAAAAAATGGGTAAAAATAAAATTCAACATACATCAGATAAGTGTAAAAAAATTTGAATACATTTATAGAAAACATGTACATGGATGATAAATATATTCCTAGTTAATAATTACATATAAACAATCTTAGATAAAAATGAGATTCCAAAATTATCCCATACCAATTTATAATCAGTCAAATCATATAAATCATAAAATAATGAAAATCATATGCATATGAAAATATTAAAACATTCATTATATGAATAATATAAACATTTATGGGTAACATAAACACCACACAAAATAATTAGATGGTGTATAAGGCATATGTCCCACATAAACAAAAGTGAGAAAACATAATCCCTTACCTTAGGTCTGATATGCTTAGTATGTATCAAAAATTGTTTAATAATTATTTAAATAATGTTATTGACATATTCCCGAAGCATATTAATTTTTATGATATCATATATTATCACATTATCATCGTTTGTTAGAAGCATTTCATTGTAACTCATTATTAGGGTGTTAACTACTTTATGTTCTTATGCATGTTTTGTCGAATAAGGTCTGGTTCTCCATATTAGGTCATAGTTATATCATTATAAACTGATATTAACATAATATATGCCATGTTTATTCATTCTTTACATGTATATAATAATTAATTAATAAAGTATATTTAGAATAAATCACAGCACATCGTGGAGACGATATATCGTACGTACGCACCAGTGACGATATCATTCAAATAGTTTTTTATTGGTTTTAAATTGGATGGTGTATAAAATTTCATAATAAATATCATGTTATAATAATCATATATATTTATTACTTCCATCATTATACCCATACAGGTATGGTGGTGGTGAAAAACATAGTACACTATAGCGTGGAGATGGAAAGGCATACATATGCATGTGTGGTAATTTCATATTTCATAGCATGGATAGAAGGTGGAATACGGTTTTTAATAATAATAATAAACTATATATATATAATTAATAATGGTTTTATTAATTTATAATGAAACAACTCATTAGGTGCAAGTAGAAGAAGACAAATCTTTGTAAGAATCGGTAAATGATATTACCTCTTCTTCAACATGCCTCCTCTAAATCTCATCTCAGAGCACTAGAGTTGGTATTTGAATAACAACATGACTTATATAATGATTTAGGTATTTAATAAGGTAAATTGGAATGTTATGGAGGATCTTGAATCCTCAAAATGAATTGAAGAGTTGATGGATGAAGTGCCCTTTTATAGTTGGGGTGGGGGACACTTTTAGAATTTATGAAACTATTATTTTATAATATTTTGACAATCAATAAAAAAACCTAAAAAATGATATATATTCAAAGATAAGATATTATAAGATTTAAATATCATCAACCAATAATGTTTAGACAAGTTTTTATGGAAATTTAAACATTATCAATTTAATTAACAATTATTTATTCTATTTAATTTTAATTAAGATAAAAAATGTTTCAATACTAAAAGGGTGAAATATTTACTTATTTGATTTAAATTATACCATAAATTAATAATTTAGAGATTTTTTGATCATTTAATAACTATAATATAACTTATAAAATTGTTTTTATGATTTTTAAATAATTTTATAAAATGTTATTTAAACAAAATATCAATTGAGTAAATTTTGACACTATTCATTTCATGGATTTTAAGAAATATCAAGATAAGTTGTTATACTAAAAAAATATTTTATTATATACCTAAGGGTTCAAGAGAATATCAAAAATTAAATGTATTAATTAATTATAAAAAATTGTATTTAATTTAATATTTTTAATAATATTTACATGATACGTCTGTTTATAAAATAATTACTACATCGATATTTTTTTAATTATTTAAAATACACATTTGATGAAGAAAAATTAAAAATAAAACGCTATTACTAAGATAAATTTCTTATATTTCAGAGCAATATATATATTTGAAGTTATCTCCTTGAAAATCCAATATAATTGTTTTACTTATTAAAGTATGAATGTGACAATTTTAACAGTACTTTATATAAAATAGTATTTTCATCTTAATCAATTCCATATGGCTCCAAATGGTATGTAATTAGACCAGTGGATACTTATGGTCAATATATACTCGACCAATAAAATTTTGTATAATTTTTTTTCTAGTTAATGTTTATTATCACTTTAATAAAAATTAGTTTATTGATTTTTCATCAATTAAATATTTTTTGCATCATCCATATATAAAATATTAAGGTTATTTTTTTTCTAAATTAAAAATAAATCACCACAATAAATATAAAAATATTATCATTCAAATATGTATTGAGACTTGAATTTACCTTCTTCATAACAATATTTTAAAAATGCTATATTATTTAAAACATGAATGTGACATCTTTAAATTTTCATTAAATAAAATATTATAAATACCATAATATCTCCCAAGTGGACCCAAAACATCAAAATATAGTTTATATTATATAAATTCTTCTATTAAGTTAAAATTTATTATGTATATTAATTTATATCACACATTTGTCTATTGTGAACAAATAAAAGGTATTAAAGAGAAAGAAAATGACACTCTGTGTCTTTCTTTGATTTAAATATTATTTAAGTCATTTTCCTGGACAAGTGCCCATTAAATGACATAGTTTTGATACTTAAGTGTTAGGGGTAGAATTAAATTCATCAAATAAACTCATTTCATTTGTTTTCTTCATTTTATAGTCATTATAATTTTTTTAACCTAAATTACACAATTTACCCTTTACTGTGGTAATAAAATTTCCCAAGGTTACTATTCATATTTGTCAAAACTAAAAGGGACCTTCTTACCAAATTTGGACCTCCTAAATCAAAATTTAAAGTAAAATTTTCAAAATTTTACACACATAGGATGAAGAATTATATTTAAAATAGAACCGTTAAAATGTCACGGAAAACAGTTTTTAGAAAATGTATCTTTTTAAATGGAAAATGTTTCTAAAATAAACTCATGTATAAAATAATTTTTAGAAACCATAATAGCATAAAAATGAAGTAATTAAAATTTTAAAACAATCCAAAACATAATTTTACTATTAAATGATATTACAGTAAATGAATCTGTAGTTTCACAATTTTTCAAAAAAATAAAACATAACAGAAAAATACCATAAAATTCAAACAAAGTAAATTTTAATATTCTAAAATAAGGTAAGAATTTAATCTTCTCAAAAATAATATATTAATGTGTTAAAAATAGTTTTAAAATGTATGCACCATCAAAAGGAATAAAAAATTCATTTTTTAGAAACCCATCTTTTATCTGTAAAATTGAATTTGTTCTTATATCATGTCAAGAAAATACATAAGATGAAATTTAATGTCATACAAAATTAATAATTTTGTTAATACTATTAATAATGGATTTTTTATATCCCATTAAATAATAATATATTAATAATATTACATTTTTAGTAAAACTCGGTATTGCATACAATGCAATCTATCAAGGAAGGTCACTGTTGCGTGTAACTCAAGACAAGAATAGTGTTGTGTATACTACAAGCAAATATGGGGTTGTGTATAGTGAAATGTAATACTAGAGTAGTGTAAAACATAATACATCAATGAAATTAAAAATAATTTATCTCAAAAAATCTTGTGGTGTTACATTATACCCCACTTAAAATGAATTTCACCCTTGAAATTCTCCAGGGTTATAAAAGGATTACTAATTGAAAGTTTCATTCATGGAAACCAACCAAATAAAAGATAATACTAAAACCTCATTTTAAAAATGAATGTTTGAGACATAAAGGTTACCCAAATTAACTCATCATAGGGTTCCCACATAGGATAACATATGTGGGAAGTGAAAACATGGATATGAAAGAGAAATCCAACCATCATGTTCTGATAGATAGTGATAGAGAACAAGGATTGGAGAAAGTTAACAACCAGAAAGCCATAAACCAACAATGATTTAAGAGACCATTTGATTCATCAGATAATAAGGTATTAGGATAAATTTTTTTCCAATATCCTTTTCCTAAATTTGAATATTTTTTCCTGATAATAAATACTTACTTGATTTTGGTACAATCTCACCATTGTTCGTGCATTGAAAAATTTCCACTTCATCTCTTATTTAAACAAATGAAGATGAATTTTTAATTGTTGGAGTGTTATTAGATCATGTGATAGAATGAAATTTCATTCCACCTATCTCAAAAAAAGGATAGAATAGGTAATCAAATATGCAAAAGGCCACCTATAGTGAGATAATACATTAATCTAACAAACATCAACTAAAATAAAATTTATACTATCCATAAATGGATGACATTATAATCCGTCCAAAAACTAAAATTATAAAAATTTAGAAATAATTGAAGTAAATATAAATAACATTTGTCTCCCATATCTCATAAGTTAGTTTTTGGTTGTCACATTACAAACATGTGAAAACCTTAATCATGTATTCTCTTGAAACATTGTAATAATATGAATTACCGTAAAACCTTAGTGAATAACATGAATTTTTTTAAAACTAAATATTTCTACACTAAAAAAATAAATAAAAAATTATATAATCAAACCATGATATCACTTTATCCATATATAATTCATAAGGTCATTAATACTATCAAATAACTTATTATCTCATTATCCCATTGTTATTCACATATTATGTGTTTTCAAAAAATATTTAATTTACTTTTCATAGTTATCGGTACCATTCAATATATAATATGAAATAATTAAGGGATAACAATAGTGTAACAATCCTTATTTGTTTCTTTATTCCATAGTACCATAAGATTTCTTATTCAACATTATTATTGATAAACAGGCAATAATTTTACTATCTTCTTAATCCATTAACAGAGATTCTTTTTTTTATTACAAAACACATCTCATATATTATTTTTATTTTCATCATCATTGGAAACATAAATAATACCCATACAACCATACTAATCCTCTACATGTGATTTTCCCTTAGGACATTGATATTTATAATTCCCATAAATTTCACATTTAAAACATTTAATCGTCATTGATGTCTTAGTAATACCATTATCCTTGTCCATTGTGTTAAGTGAACCTTTTCCTTTGCAATTATTATCTTTGTGTCCCACTTTTCAACACCCAAATAATTTTCCAGTTCCACTGAAACATCCTCCTTGATGCCTCTTCCCGAATGATTTACATGATGAAAATTTTACTTTATTTCATCTATGATCACCATGAAACTCTATCATTCAATTATTAGGTGGGTCAGAAAACTCACTAATGTTGATATTATTGATCATATTATAAGATTGATGATTAGGCATTATAATGATATTTTTCCTTCCAAATCCCATTTCATTTGGTTTATAATGAATAATATCATTCCATTTTCAATCATATTCTCCATTAACATGAATCCTTATGTTTCCTTCCATTTTCAAAAACCCAAAAAGAATAGTGTGGGAGGCAAAAATCATACTACGAAAACTATATAATCAAGGGGGATTTATTTAAATATATAGAAAATAGTGTTTAGTCATAGTTTATTCATGATCATTACAATAATTCTAGGACTATAACTTATAGTTATAATTAACCATAGGGACACCCCTAGACATACATTAGAAATAACCCTAGAGATCTCATTAATGTTTTTTCACCATAGCTTAAAAATGTTGACTAAAACTCCACTATGATACCAACTGTAAAGACCCAATCTTGAAATACATGGAAATTACACTAATTTCATAGAATATGTAGTACATGAAACAAAATACTCCCAAAGATCATATTAGTTTAGTGTCTTTGAAAAAATATCACATAATCTTCTAGCTTTGTAAATTATCTTCAACATCTCCTATAAAGATCTTCCCCTTTTTCCATTATAAAACCATTCTTTTTTATCCTAGGGAATGTAAAGCATATAAAAAGTGTGATCTCAAATTCTTAGTGTGGAAAATATTGGAAAAAATCATACATAACATAATCATAAGAATGTAAAAACATGAACATAACTTTTGAATATCCAAATCATGGGTTATAAAATAAACCTTGGTAGTATGTATGGCACATATAATAAAGGAAAATTGTCCCTGATAAAATAGCAAGGGCATAAAACATGGAATTTTGGAAAAACTAATCACATAATATTAATTTAATAGTATCAAAGTCATTTCTTTTAAGACCATCATAGTCGAAAATTTCCTTTAATGATACCGGTTTACTTGCCGTTCCAGCCATGAATTAATGAACCAAATTTACTTGATGTTCCAGCCCTATATTATTGAACTAGGTTTACTTGAATTTCTAGTTATGTTTATCTCATGATATATAAATATTTACCCAATTCATTGGATATTGATATAGGTCACACCCATCACATAGTGAAATAATTATTACATGTGCCACAAAAACAAAAATCATTCATCATTGAATAACCTAAGAAATAAAATGGATTTCTTAACCATCATTACATCATAACATAATCCAAACAAGATAAATCTATTTCATAAAAATAATTCCATAATATACAAAATAAAATAAAATTAATAATATGGATATAATAAAAACTCCATGTCATCATAGATGGAAAATAATTTTGATAAAACACTTGAGCTTAATTCCTAATAAAAATATCATTTTTTCCTCAAAAATGTTTTTTATTCTCATAATGGGATTAAAAATTAAAAAAATAACTTACTAGAAAATAAACCTGAAATTTTTAAATTTATGTTTAATGGGAATAAGGCTTTATAAAGTGTAATAATATGTTCATACTATATATGTTAAAAAATACATTCTTCTTGTACTTTCAGCGAAAAAGACAAAAGTACCTCATATGGTAAAAAAAAGAAGGATTCCTTCCATACCAAGTATTAAAAGTAAATAATGGTTAAAATTTACTTTTAACATATATATTATAATAGTAAACATTTTATGAAAGATTTTTCAGAAAACACGTACATGGATGATGAATATAACCCCAGTAAATACTTTGGTATAAACAATCTGGGATAAAATGTGATTGAAAAATTTTACTTTACTAATTTATAATTAGTAGAATTATATTTATCATAAAATAATGAAAATTATATGCATATTAAAATATCATAAACTTCATAGTAATAATAATAAATACATTCATGGGTAACATAAACACTACACAAAAGATTTAGATGGTGTATAAATCATAATTCCCACAGAAATAAAAGTGAGACAAAATAATCCATTACCTTTGGTCCAATATGCTTAGTATGTATAAAAAAATCCTTTATAATTACTTAAATAATTTTATTTTCTTATTCCGCAATAATTTCAATTTTTATTATATCATATATGATACCATTATCATGGTTTGTTAGTAACATTTCATTGTTACTCGTTATTTCAGTGTTAACTACTTTATGTTCTTATGCATGTTTGGTCGATTATGTTCTAGTTATTGTTAATAGGTAATATTTATATAATTAATAAATGATATTATCATAATACATACCATTTTTATTAATTATAAAAATTTATAGAACCATACTTCAAAAAACATCATGTAGAATAAATCACATCGCATCGTTGATACGGTAGGTTGTACATACGCATGAGCGATTGATATCATTCGAATAGTTTTTGAATGGTTTAGAATTGGATGGTGTATAAAATTTAATAATCAATATAATTTTATAATAACCATATATAGATATGAATTTTGTCACTATACCCATCTAAGTATGGTGATGGTGAAAAATAGAGTACACCACGGTGTGGAGACGATATATCGTACGTACACAGACATGATGAATTAATTTTTCATAGTATGGGTAGAAGGTGGAATATGGTTGTTTCAAAATAATAATAAAATCTCAGTATATAAGTACTATTGTTTTATTAATTTATAATTAAACAACTCATTTGGTGGATGTAGAAGAAGAAACAAGTTTGAAAGAATCCGTAAACGATATTACCTCTTCTTTGACATGCCTCCTCCAAATCTCCTGTTAGAGCACTAGAGTTGGTCATTGAAGAATATCAAGAACTCTAGAATTTATCTAGGTAAATTTATAAGGGAAATTTTAAGGTTATTTTGCGATCATGATGGCTCAAAATGAAGTGTAGAGTTGAAGGAGGAAGTGTCCTTTTATAATTGTGGTGAGGGACACTATTAAAATTTCTGAAACAATTAATTTATAATAATTTTAAAGTATATCATAATACCTCCTAAATGAGATATATTAGTATCTATGATATGATAATATTAAGATCTAATCAAAAAAATATAATTTATGATTGTTTTTATGGAAATTTAAAATTTAAAATTTAAATTAACAATTAGTTATTCTATTTTATTTTAATTAAGATGACAAAGATTTCAATATTAAAAGGGATAAATATTTACTTATTTTATTTAAATTATAACATAAATGAAGAATTTAGAAAATTTTAGACCTTATAATAATAATTATACATATTTTAAAATTATTTTATGATTTTAAAATAATTTTATAAAACATTATTTTAACAAAATATCAATTCTATCTATTTTTACGCTATTCATTTCATGGAATTTTTTAAATATCAAGATAAGGTTTTATCCTCGAACCAAATATTTTATTATATATCTAATGGGTCACTAGAATATAAAAAATTTATTTTACAAAATAATGATCCCCAATTATATTTATTTTAATACTCTTAATAACATTTATTTGATGTCTCTTAATAAAATAATTACAACATAAATATTTTTTAATTATTTAATATACTTATTTTATGAATAAAAATTAAAAATAATATTATATTAAGTATATAAATTTAATATATTTCATAATAATATATGTAGTTGAATTTATTTACATGAAAATATGAAATTAAAAGTTTTACACTTATTAAAGTCTTAATGCGACAATTTAAACAATACTTAAAATAAAATAATACAGTTTTATAAATCAATTACTAATGGCTCCAAATGGACCATAATTAGACCATTGGATAGTTAAGGTCGTTATATACTCGACCAATAAATTTTCTTAAATTTTTTTGGCCCTTTAATGGTTATTATAATTTATTAAAAATTAGTTTATTGATTTTTCATCAATTAAGTATTTTCTGCATCAGCCATATATGAAACATTAAGTTTTTTATTTATTTCTTAAAAATTAAAAATAAATTAATATGATAAATATAAACATCTTATATTTCAAATAACTATTTATAATCTAATTTATCTTCTGAATAAACATATTTTAAAAAAGATATATTATTTAAAACCTCAATGTGACATCTTTAAATTTTCATTAAATAAAATAATATAAATACCATAATATCTCCCATATGGCCCCAAAACATCAAAAGAATATTTATATTATTAAAATATGTTTAATAAGTTAAACTTTTCTAGTTATATTCATTTATATCACCCATTTGTCCATATACGAACACATAAAATATATTAAAGACAAAGAAAATGACACTTTGTGTCTTTCATTGATTTAAATGTTATTTAAGTCATTTTCATGGACAAGTGACCATTAAATGACATAATTTCGATCATTAAGTTCTAAGGGACTAACTAAATTCATCAAATAAAATATTTTCATTTTTTTGTCATTTTATAGTCATTATAATTTTTTTAACATAAATTAACTAATTTACCCTTTACTATGGTAATAAAAATTATCATGGTTACTATTCATATTTTTTAAAACTAAAAGAGACCTACATAACAAATTTGGACCTATTAAATCCAAATTTTACATCCATTTTTTTAAATCCAATACATAAAAGTTGTAGACTTAAATTTAAAATAGAACTGTTAAAATATCACAAAAAAAAAACAGTTTTTGGAAAAATGATCTTTTTTAAATGGAACATATTTTTATAATAAATTCATGTATAAAATAATTTACAATAACCAAAATTGTATAAAAATAAACTAATTAAAATTTAATACTAATCCCAAAAAAAATTATTATTTAATGACTTCAAAATAAAAAAAAGTCAGTATTTTCACTATTTATCCAAAAAAATGAAACTTATCGGAACAATACCAAAAATTAAACCAAAGTATTTTTCTATATTCCACACTAAAATATGAATTTAAATTATTTTTAATAGAATATAAAATATTGTTAAAAACTATATTTCAAATGGGTATGCCATCAAAAGGTGGAAAAACTACATTTTTTTAAAAAAACTTCATTTATGCGAAAAATTGAATTTCTTCTTATATATTGTCTTTAAAATACATAAGATGAATGTTAATGTTATCTAAAATTAAAACTTTTGTTAAAACTATTCATAATAGATATTTTATATCCTATTAAATAATAAAATTTTAATAATATATCATCGGTTGGTGTAACACGGTGTTGCGTACAACACACGAAATTGAGGAAGGTCTCTCTTGTGTGTAATAAAAACCAATAATATTGTTGTGTATTCTACAAGATAATATGGTGTTGGGTACAGTGAAATCTAATATTGGTTTAATGTACTACACAAGAGACCAAATAAATTAATAAGAGTCTATCTCATAAAATCATAGGGTGTTACGATGATGATAATAGTTTTGATGGTGGATTAGATCCTATGGTGGATGAGTCCCTAGAGGTAGTTATAGATATTTTTTTGGGTTGCTTCTCGAGAGGTATATTGATTTAAATATCTAATTGGAAATAAAAAACTAATATCTATTCTCGTATACTATATGGACCCTACTAAGTTGAAGGAATTCAATATATAGCTTGAAAATTTTGAACCCAAAGGATTGATTTCCTTGAGCATCTCACCATTTTCCACCCATTTTATGTTAGATTATAAAGAATAAAGATCTCTCCAATTACGGATTGATTACCTAAAATTTAATAATGTAACGATAAATATTTTAATTTGATTTTTTCCTCAATGATGGCCTCTTTTAATAGATAAGGGGGAAGGGTGGTTCTGTAAGATTGATTTGGGTTCTAGGTATCCCCAGGACAGATTTAGGGAGGTGTATGTTCTGTATACACTTTTATAATGTATTTATGACCAATGTTTTATTTGGTCATGAATTTCAGAATGAGAAATACTTCAGCAGTCCTCGTGGAACATATGAACTAGGTTGTACTTAAGTATCTTGATTCCTTTGTTATGAAATTTGTGGATGAAATACTAGTCTATTTTGGGAGCAAAGAAGATAATGAATGAAATTTTAGGATCGTGTTGGGAACTCTTCGTGATCATCGTCTCTATGCTATTCTCTACAAGTGCATTTTATGGATTGGGGAGGTAATGTTTCTAGGCCACGTGATCTCAAAATGTGGGGTTTATATACACCCCGATAAGATCAAGATTCTGATTCCATGGGTAAAAATGAAGACTTACTTTGAGATCAAGATCTTTTTTGGACTAAAAGGGTATTACAAGTTGTTTTCATAGTTTTCTCTCAGTGTATTATCCCTTTATTTCCCTTACCTAGAAAGGGGTAAACATTGATTGGATCCTAGAATTTTATGTGTCTTTTTAGGATCAGAAGTGGTGGTTCACTAAATCCCTTATATTGATCTTAATAGAATATGGAAAGGGATACACAACCTATAGTGATTCCTCATGTATTGGTATTGGGTGTGTGTTGATGTAGGATGATCACGTGGTGGAGTATGGTTCTCCCAAAAATCGACAACATGATATGAACTAAACAACCAATGATCTAGATTTAGTGGAAGTAATGCATGCCTTGAAGTCACAGAATCATTACCTCTTAAGGGTGATGTTTGTAGTATAATCAAATCATAAAAACATGGCCCACATTTTATCGTAGAAGGATTTAAATCTGAAGTAGCATCAATGGGTCGACTACCTTCAAGGGTTTGATTATGATATCATTGATACCCTGTGGAAACCTAATGTAGTAGTAAACACCATGAGATTGACGATATTGGTGAAATATATGAAATTTTTTAGTGATGAGTGGAATCTAATGGGTCTTCTTTCAAAGATGATTTTAGAAGAAATGGAGCACTATGGGGGTGTTCTATTGACAAGTATTCATCTCAATCCCTCCCTCATAGAGTTGATTTGAATGAAATAGCCTAGAAATGAGCTGTTACAGTGGTTTGTGTAGTTCCTAAATATTGGGTAGGTTCCCAGTGATTGGTCTTTATCATCAGTGGAGTTCTATATTTCATAGTCTTTGTAGTCCCATCGTTGTTACTATAAAAGGAGGAGATTCCGGACAGCGACATTTCTTAGTGGGTCGTTCTTCCTGAGACCACGAAAATGTTTTATGATTTGAATCGTTAGTTCTAGTTGCCGAGTATGATACATGATATATCTAACTTCTTTTCCATGTAATATTAATATAAAAAGTTAACTGTATATCACCATATGCCCTTATTTTTGCTTCATCCATTACCCATTCCTAACTATAAGTAGGATGACCTCACCAAGGATTTCATTACTGGATGACCTTGTATACCCTGGTGGAGGAAATCCATAGGGGTTGTGATTTACCATATAAAAATATCAACCCATTTAATTATGATTAAGTACCCATCAAATGTTTATGAACTAGTTTGGTTGATTATCCAATAGATAATGAGGCTTCATGGTGTTACATCAGATATAATTTTAAGATGGAAACCCTATTTTACCCCATGATCTTGGGATGTTTTTCATAGGGATATGGGATCATATATTAAGTTGAGTATGATATATCAGCCTCAAATGGATGGTTATATTGAGTGGAAAAATAAGATTCTGGATGACATGCTCCAGAAATTTGTGTTGGATGTAGAGGCTCATTTGATTTTTTTTTTGGGTTGGTAGAGTTAACATATAACAAAATCTTATAACCTTCAATAAGAGTGGATCCCTTTGAACCTTATTATGGAAATCCATGGTAGTCAAATTTGTGTGGGTTATAGATGGGTGAGATCTCATTTTTGGGACCAAGCCATGTGAATGAGACATATGATAAAGTCCAATTAATTAGGTAATGGTTATTAGCAGTAAAAAGTCTCCATAAGTGTTATTATGAACAATAGAGATCAGCCTTGGAAATATCTATTAGTGATATGGTATTTTTAAAGGTGGATACTATCTTGGTTTATCAACATCCTAGTAATAAAGTGAATTTGATGCTGAGGTATTTCAATCCTTCCATGATTGTTGAGAAAATTGGTAAGGTGGCATACCATTTTTAATTATTATCTCAGTTGAAATTAATTCATTATGTGTTCCATGTATCACAGTTGAAGATGAATAATCCAAATTTGTCTCATGTGTTTAATTGGGAGGAATTGGAGATAGATTCTAACTTGTCTATGTTTTAGTGGCTTCTGAATAATTTAGATTTATTAGATAAAGTGATTCAGGGTATGTCCATACCATTGGTTCGGGTTCTGTGGTAGTATGTTAAATATGAGCATGAGACATGGGAGTGGAAATCTTGGGTATAGGAGTAGTTCCTAATTTTGATCTCTAACTATACATAGAGTTGACTTTTTGAAAGTGGAATGTTTTCATGGTTGATATAATTTTCACATCAGTGATTTTATTTCAAGGTATTTTTCTCTTTTATTTTGGTCTTATATTTGTTGTTTGTATTTTCCCCATAGTTTTTAATAAAAAAGGAATTTTTTTTAAACAACATCAGTTGCTGCATGGTTGGCGAATGGTTAGAAGAAACCATGGGCCAACCAAAAGAGACCATGTTCCCAAACTAGTTGTTTTGTCTGTGGTACATGGTCTACCACATGGGTATTCACTCATCCCAAGTATATTTTTTTGGCCTCCTTTACCTTTTGTATGAGGTTCCACATAGTTTTCTCCTAGATTAAAAATCCTTACATCCAGTATAGGTCATTAAAAATTTTAAATTTTGAGACTACCCACAATATAATTTAACCTCAATGCCACAAAAACTCATCTCATTTAGAATTTCTTACCCTTAGTGTTCATCATCCTTCCAAATCTCTCCACTAGGATTCAATAATTTAGTTGTTTTGGTGTGTAACCTTCAAGAAACTCATACTAAGATCCTATAGTATTCATTTTCTTATTTGTATATGTTTACCTCATCTTCTTTCTTTGGATATTCTTTCTCCAGTAGTTTGGTTTCCCTATTGTGGGTCGAATAATGGTTATTTGTGTTTGATATTGACTATTACATTGTGTTATTTCATTTACATGGTCTCTTGTGGTGTGGTTTTTTTACCATCATATTCTAAATGATTTCCAGATTAATGTATGTTATCACATGCTTTATCATTGTTTGATGATTTTGTTATAATTGTTATGATTTCTAAATTGGTTCTATGGTTTGTGTGGATGGTTATAATAGTAGTGTTAAATGGTTTTGGTGTGCATAAGGGGAAAATGCTTATTTTTTAAATGAAATTATTTGTTTCTATGGTTTTTTTTAATGTTGGACATCTATTTTTGTTTGGTAGGTTACAAAAAATGGCATCTCTTATGAAAAAAGGATTTCTTACTATGTGTGGTTGAATATTAGATGTTTGTTTTGTGAAAAAAATATTCTTATGACAATAAAAAGATGAATTTACCATAATGGTAATCCCATGTGACTAGGTTGGGAAGATTAGATATAGTATACTATATATATAAGTAGGGCCGAGGGCTAGTTCACAAATCAGGGATGATACTAAATCACTATCCAAACATTATTTTATTATCAGAGACCATTAAAATATTAGATGTGATACCTCTATAGTGGATGATGCATGAGGATGTCATGGTTTATTGTTTCTATATAATGTCAATGAGGTAAGAGGATCATAGGTCCCCACTAACCCTACTACCTTGGGACTAGACCGTCGTGCTCATGTGATGCAATGATTACATTTGGTATACATTGCACATTACCTCCCATTTAAGTTTCAAATCATGTTTGACATAAAAATTATTTTCCGTTCTTTTTCATAAAAACATCCATGTTGATTTTTTGTATAATTTAACAGAATGTAATGTATATGTAATGATATCCTATGGGTGTTTCATTCCCACCATACTTATTCCCTTGAGTGTATATATAACTTTTGTGTTTGAACTAGTTAAAGAAAAGATGTTTTGTGGGGGAGATGGTAGATCTGGTTTCTATTGATCCTCTCGTGCAGGTGTTAGTGGATGTGGCTAGAGCTTTTGGTGCTCTTATGGTATAGAGTTATTTGGTAGTGTAGTTGTCCCAAACCCCATTGTGTTATTTTGGTATTTTGGGTTTTGTTAAAAATGTAAATGTTTATCTTGTGTTTGTTGTATTCCCTTTTCATTATGGTTTTATTGGTTATGTGGTGATGGTTTATTATTTTTTGTGTGTTTATGGTTAAATATTATGTGAGAAATCATTCCCAAATTAAATTTAGAGCCTTGAAAGTAGTTTCCAGCCTTTGCTGATTGGGAACACCCTTCAGGCCTTTCCATGGGCTGGGTCAGGTGTCAGTTTGGATGAATACTTAGACTGATTCATGATAGATCATATCTTAAAAGTTTGAATAGATCATTCAAATTGAACATCTATTTATTAAGGATAAGTTTTGGTAATGTTAAACATTGTTTTCAATGTGTTATGATTTTTTTATTCCTAACATAGTGGTAAATCTTGCATATTGACCAAATACAATCAATAGTGGTGTTTTGTGCATCCTCAAACACTTCTATAATATCTATCTTCATATGTTCATCAATGGGAAGTCTCAATGAATGGTGATGAAGTGGGTATATTTTTTAAGATAATCTATGAGAACCTATATGTAATTAATTCCTCTAGAATTAATTTTAGTACCTATGAAATTGTTTATGGTGATAATCTCTCATTTCCATATCTTTATGGAAAATGATGGCATTATCTCCATAGATTTAATTGTTTTCCCCTAAATTTTTCTCAAACTGAGTACATTGATATATATTTATAAATCTATTAATTTATATTATAACACTATAATTACTCTTATAGGTCATTCTATATCTTTTTTATTCTTGAGTTGATTGAAAATGTTGAGAGATGGGGATCATCTAATTGATATTTCAATATCCCATGTTTTACATAATAATGTCTCGTACCTTCCATATAAATCCTTAATGATGTTGAGCTATGATATTTTCCCATTCTCTATCATTTCCTCCATCTTTTATATCTCAATGTCATCTATTTTATTCTCAACAATATTCTACAAGATTTATTATTGAGAAGTAATTTGTTAAAGGAATTATCTCCCACATTCACGTACGATTCACATGTTCATCCTTTTCATATATAAGATTATTGGATCCCTTGGAATCCTCGTCATGGATAATTATAAAAGAACCTTCTTTTCATACAAAATTTTATTAATTATTTCAATTTCTATGATAATAATTTCATGATAAATCATAATATTTATTCATATATAATAATCCTAATTCGATCATTTTCATATCACTATATGTGAAAATATACTTTATAATTTAATTAATAGTACGCATGTCATAATTTTTCAATTAAGATAATGCATCCAAATCAATAGGTAAAAGATTACCAAAGCTAGCTCTAGATCATGATTTGGATAAATTTTTTCATGAAACATCTATTTTCTTATAGAATAAGCTATCAATTTATCATTTTTTGTGTATAAAACCAAATAAATACAATTAAGTATTATTTTAGATGATAAATAATTTTCCACCTGATGGTAGTGTAAGAATATGTGTTATGACTAGAATCTTATTAAACTCTGTGAATATCTCTTCACATTCATATGCCCATAATAATTTTACATATTTTCATGTTAAAATTTGTTATTGGGTTAAGAAAATGTGATACATTTATAAAAAATCATAAAAAATACATATCTAATCTAAGGAAACTATAAATATCCATATTCTTTTGTTGTGATGCTTCATTAATTAATTTCCTTATAATTTTAAAGATTTAATTATATTCCATATTTTATGATTACATGCACTAAGAATTTTACCTATTCCATAAATAAGTCATATTTATTATAATTTTCAATAAAAATATTATTTCACATAGTATTTATGATAATTATGAAGTCTTATTTAGTATATTGCATTCCATTTAGAATATATGATAATTCTATCATTAAAACAACCACTATTTTTTAGATAATATTAAAAATGTATTCATGATTTTTTTAAATATTTTTATAGCATTAGTGAGTCTAAATTAAAACACTATGAATTCATAGCATCCACATATTCTATGATGAGTAGTCTTTAGAACATTTAATTTTTTTCACTAAAAATTGATGATATCTTGATCAAAGATCCATGATAAAGATATCTTGAACCCAACATAGTTTTTTAATTATGTAATAAATGTAAGGAAATAGATAATTATTATTTATTGATATTTTTTTAAACTCCTAATAAAAAACACAAAGATTTAGTGAATGGTAATTTTTTTACAAAGAGAATTGTGGTACCCCATGGGAAACAACTAGGGTGTATAAAACCCATATCCAAGTGTTCTTGTAGATTAATATCTGACTCTAAAATTTAAATAAGGTATATTCTATTTATAATATTTGATATTGGTTGAGATATGGGTACTTGTTCTATAAAAAAGCAACATCTTGATTAGGATGGTGACAATGAAACTATTTAGGGAATACATCATCATATTCCATTATAATGGGAATGTATTTATGGAAAGTAATTTAATTTTCCATAATCATTTGAGAATGATATTCTTCCACATATTGAAAAAATATCAATAATTAAGATGTATTTTTAAATGAATTTCATAATTATCTATTAAATATTTTTGAAAAATGGTTTTATTTGATATTGATAGTTATTCCCTATCCTACATTTTATATTTTCTCCATACAAAGAAAAAAATTCAAAACTAAAATAACATTAGATTATACCAAAGGTATAATTAATTTTTTTTGAAAGAATCTTCTACAAACATTAAATAAAGAAGAGTAATATTCTTGAGATTTAATAGTTTTACAATGTAATTTCTTTGTTATTGTATTTTCCTTTATGACTAAATAGTATGCAGGATATAAATGAATATATTGAGACCAAATCAAATAGGACAATCAGTAATCATTAATCAGTAACATGAATACCTATCAACATATCATTTTCATACTCCAATTTCATTCTATTTATAAAATTAGACCTCCCTTTTTCTCATGGTTCATATGGTTGGAGTCACTAGTTATCATCAATGACCCATAAAATAATTAATTGCATTATATAATTTTCATGTTCCTTACAGTCACAAAATTAGACCTTAGGGGGGATATTGAGTGAACTATTTCCCTCATCCATAATATTAAATATGTTTTTTCCTTTTTGATACTCATAAGTTTTATTAATTTCTTTTAGACATTTACCACCTGCTTGTTCTATTGAGGTAGATTCCAATTTGACTCTTCGAACAGTTTTTACACTAATAAATTTAATATGATTCCATCTACAAAGATTATTAATTGAACCAATAAGGTTAAACATGATTAATATATTTTTATCTACAATCCCATGAGACAGTTTATATTCACCTATCATTATATCATCCTTAATTTAATATTATAAAATTTCATCATAGCTATCAAATCATTGAATTATTAAATCTATTCTAAGACTCGTATTTAAAACACTTAAGAGGTTGGAATCCATTTATTTAGAGTTAATGCCTATTTTGGAGGTGTTCCATGAATTATTTGCAAATTTTACTTCATGTGACCCAATAGTCTCATTTTCAATTTTATTAATCCAAATTAATTTCCATATATTTTAGCATATAGACTTTGAGAATTTTCTTTAAAAATAATTTCTTAAATTTATCACATTCTATAGACCTTATTCTTTTTCGGACTTGATATTTTTTATCAGGGTTGACCAAAAATCGACCTGTCCCTCTAAGCAATAAATATTCATGATCATCATAATTTGATCAAGGAATTAGAGAATAAAAAATATTTTTTCAATTGAGTTTACCAATTATTCCAAAATTAAAGGAGTATAGAATCCACATTTATAGGGTTTTTGTTTTCACAAAAAGGACTGGACTGTAACATTTTCATTGTTTAGATGAGTTGGTACATCCACTAGTTTCACATTATTATTCATAACATGAGTTAATCGGGTAGTACATACTTGGATTTTTCAATTCCCAAACACATGATATTAGGAATATTTTTTATAAAATCATCACATTAACCAAAACATTAGTTTTTTATTTGATTCAATATATTTGAAAACATTACAACATAAAGGAGAATAAAGAGAAATTATACTTGAATTAATATACATAAAAAATTATGATCATAGAAAGAACTCTTAAATAAAGGGTAAATACTATCTTATGGATTTTTAGGTCTCAATTGATGATATTTAGTGTAAATTTCCATTTATGTTTTCTAATATAATCCCCCCAAAATAACTTGATCTTCTATTGATACCTACTATAATAACCCATATCTCATATACATAATATTACATCATTTTGTATAAATATACATAAAATAATCCTATACTTATTATGATACATATTTTCTTGTACTAAGACCGAAAAATATAATTACATAAATAATATATTAATTTTATGATTTAAATTATATATCTCATAAATAATATCACAACCCCAGGACCTAATGTTATGTTTTCTTAGAGAGTAGCTACACGGACATATTATTTTAAAACACATGAAAACATTTCAACATTATCATGGTATTCTAGATCCTTTTATATAAATATCACATGATAATATCATATTTATTAAAAGGGGATTGGAAACATTCTAAATATGTTTTCTTAGCCATTATGTAAGTGAAAAAATTCTAAAAATGTATTATATAGTAAACCTGTACAAGAACATGTTAATGGAATAAATACCTTATTTAAATATAATGAAAAAATATGATAATTTTAAAATATGGTATTGGAACTTATGATCATAAAAATGTCACTAAAGTATAAAAATAGTAATGAAATTGTTCAAAATATATCTTAATGATCATAAAACATGTTAATATTGAAAGAGATAGTAGAAAAATTTAAAAATAGGGCATAATATGAAAACTGGAATATATTTAAAATGAAAAGAATCCTAAAATATGTAATATCTTAATAAAACAAATTGTACCTATAAGGCCCCAATAATCATAAAAACCCATTATGATAATACTCATTATTCCCATTCCATTGTGACCGAACTTATTATGTCCATTCATGAAAACGAATGAAACTCATTATGCCGATACATATGTAAACAAAATATTTTATGTAAATTTATAACTATATCATGAGATATATAATTAAAAAAATTAATTGGAGGGAAACATATGATCTCACCCATCATTAACCTTACATATGTGTTCCACTTAAAATCAATCATCGTCAAATATTAATGGACCCATACAAAAGAATGGTTTTCTTAAATTTTTTAAAAAAATCACATAACGTGAACTTAAGTAATCAAATGATATAAAAATTTTGATTTTTAAAAATGAGTTAAATTATACTAAAATATATATGTTGAATCGATGAATCACTTTATAAGAGTTAAATGTTGGAGAAAAAATAGACAGTAAAATATAAATAGTATTCTAAAAATATATAATTCATTATCACAAAAGATGTAGTGAATATTTCTTTAATTAAAAAAATATGAAGTGAAAAAGAATATTTTTTAAAACATATATCAAAAATTCCCAAAAAAATGATCCATATAAATAATTAAAGGAATTAAAATAGTAAATTTGTGTTTTTGAATAGTGAAAAAATATTTTATTAATATTGTTAGGCCATTTTAATTCAAATCCCACATTAGAGAAATTTTGGAAAGATTTAATTTCATTAAATAGTTAAATAAATATATGGAATATTAAATACAAAACATATTCAGATTTAATTAATAAAAAAATTCAATGGATAAAAAGATGGACATGGAAGAAAATGATTCATTAGTAAAATTGAAATTTTTTTATTAGCAATGTTAAACATTTATTACAATAAATATTTATTCAAGGAGTGTTTATTGATAATGAGAAATAATTCCCATAATTAATAAGAGGAAATAACATATGAAATACTATAATATAAGGATTAAATAATTCTTAAAAATTATATTCACATAAGAAAAATTATGACACAATGAATCATAGGTTTATTTGATGAAACCTTTATCTTGAATTATTGTTAGTTTATCACAATGTAACCTCATTGGGACCTTGAACATACTTTTTAAAGTCTCTTAAAAATTAATATTGTATTTTAAATTATGGTGACTATGGTATATAGTTCATGGAATGGAATTATAATAGAGGAATCTTGGGTAGGGTTTATAGGAAATATCAAAGGGGATATATCACTTTGAGTGGGTGGAAATGATCTACTTTTATAGGTGAATAAAATGTTACATTTATAAAGAAAATATATTTTTAAATAAGATAATGAAACAATTCAAGGGCTAGTGGCTTTATAAATGATAAATAATTTATTTGGGCATTATATAATGCTGAGAAATAATCCATCAATAATTTTTCAACATGTTTTAAAAAATGATTCAAGCCTTATACTACTTTTCTATTAGATTTTATGATTTTGGTTTTCTCCACAGAAAATAGATTTTAACTATGTATTTTAAATTTATATAGTAAATTAGATAAAATATATTACCAAATTTGGCTGTGAATAAAATAACTGTAATCATCATAAAATCTAATTCATTTTCAAAATAAGTGAAAATTAATATTCATAAGAAAATATTTAATATAGATCAAATAAGTTTCGTATAAATTTTTTTTCACCATTTAATGTTCTAAATATTATTTAGTATTGAATTATATTAAAATGATTGAAAATATATTTTTATATATGCGTAGAAATTATATTATCTCAATTGTTCATATGATATTAATTCATTTTCTTATATAAAATTAATTACACAATGTTAATTAAACGGTTCATTGATAATAACTGTTTTACCATAATCATTATAATTCTCTATAATATTTTTAATCATATTGCTATAACTAAAAATTATATTGATATTTTTATATAATATTAACCTATTAATTACAAATATAAAATCCGTTTTTCTAAAAATAAATTATAATTTTAATAAAAACAAAATTTCATATTTTCACTTGTCATGTCTAAAACAATTTCTTTATAAATGTGTATTTGTAAGATAGAAATTGAAAATTATTTTATTATAGATTTTAATATAGTCATAATTATATATTTACTTATATTGATACCCACTATTTTTGTGTATATAGTTTTTTTCTTATTTAATAATCTTATTTTATTAAATGTTCTCAGTTTTCATTTTAGTTTTGTGTTTCATATAAGAAAAGATACTCAACTTGATCTAATGAAATATATTTTATAAAATGATGGTTCATTGCATTTGTGAGATGAGTTACCTTAAAAAAATATCTAAATCAATAAAATAATATTTAATTTCTCGGTTCACACCCTTGCTCTTGAGGTCACTATACTGAAATTATAATAAACCCTAATTTTCATACATGGATATGACAATTTTTTATTTGAATATTCATTACATTATACAAACACGTGCCCAATGACCATAATAGTTTAGTACCTTTGGAAATGTGGAACATAATCCTGTAATTTGGTGAAATATCATAATTTTTTCCCACAAATACCTTCCCATTTAGAACTCCTCATATACATAACCTACATAAAACCATTCTTCATAACAAGGTGAATGGAAACATAAAAAAGTGTGAGCTTAGATATTTATTGAGGATAAATAAGGGATATATATAAGCATAACACGAGAATAATGGCATGAGAAGATGATTTTAAAATTTGAAAACCATACTGTACATATCAATGATGCCAACTTTGATTAATGGTATAAATATTAGATGTTAGTAATACATGAATCATAAGATAATAAAATAACATGATCCATGTGAGAATAAAATTGGAATAAGACATGAAATTTGTAGAATATATATATATATATCTGAACAGAAGCTAATTTCCAAATTTTTAGAGGCTCACTAAAAAGACCATCATTGTGGAAAAACTCATTTACTGTATGGGGTTTACTCCCCCTTTAAGACCTGCATTACTGAACCATTTTCACTTCTCATTCAATTCATTCCATACTGAACTACGTTCACTCCCTATTCAATTAATGTATATCTCATGAGATATAAATAATTTCCCAAATCGTTGGATGGAGTTATAGGTCCCACCCATTAATAATTAAATCTTACTTATGTGTGGTATAATATAATAATAAATAATTATATCATAACCCATGAAATGAAATGGGAATCATAATAATTTCCTCATTTCATAAACCCTGAACAAAGACATGTTTTTTAATAATTTCATTATATAAATACCTGTGAAACGGAACATTTTTCTTAATCATTTTATAATGGTATTACCTATGGATGAAAAATTGATTTCAAAAATATCATTCCATAAAAACATAAAACATTTAGAGAAATAATTTGAATGGTATCACTGGTAAATATCCTCAGTAAGGAATAAGTTACACTAAAAGATGTCATAATATATTGAAAATAATTTTTAAAGGATTATTTTTAAAAAAATTAAGGAAAATATCCTATCTGCTTTGAAAAACATTTTTGAAAAATTTATCATTTTGAGAACCCTTTCACTGAAGAAAAAACATTGAAACATATTAAAGAAGCTTTTCAAATAACTTATAAATCATTTAAAAACATAAAAAAATTTAAAATTTTATTTCATTGAAAATAAAATTTTAAAATTATGAAGGAATCTTGGAAAATTATTTAATTTGTTTCTGAAAATATATCTTTTTAGATATAATTTTCATTGAAAATAACCTATGACGCATCTAAAGAAAGCATTGAAAATCAGTTAATTTGTTTTTTTAAAATGTAATGTTTTAAAAATAAATTCTCTTGAAAAAATTATGGAAATATCTTTTAAAAAATATTTTTGAAAACATTTTTAGAAAAAATTGTTTTAGAATAAAACCTATTTCTCTCTAAATAGTGAACTAATGTCAAATTTTATTAAAAAAATCATGCTTATTTTAATTAACAAATAGTGGATAAGTGGTACCATTAAATTAATATATCATAATAACTATAGTATTTTAAAATCCTTGAGAATATTTGAGATGTTGGTCATGATATTTCAACATTTGAGACTTAATCATGAACAATCCTAATAAATGATGAGATATAACATAAAATCATACCAATTTGATAAAATTGAATCATAATCCTCTAGAAAGTATAAAATAAAACGAAACCTAAAATATCATTAGAAGAAATAAATTAATGAAATTATATTTAAAATGGTCTAAATAAACATATCTTAAAATAATATAGGTTCATAACATGATGCCCATCTTAAAGAAAGAAATTTGAGATAAATATCTCTTACTGGTCTGGTAACTTTTGAACTGTATACCCCATGAATGAGAGATCAAAAAATGGATATTAAAATTATAATAATTTCTATTATAGGAATAATAAAAAACATTCCTGTGAGTTATATACATCACATAGAAGAAAGATTTGTTGAATATAGTATGTATCTCATAAAAGTAAAAAGTGAGATAGAAATCCATTACCTTAATCGTTTTTTTGTCGTAGTCAATCAAACCTCCTATATAATATATGTAATATTTTAATATGTTTATTAATAAACCAAATTAAAATTTATCATAAATTCTATATTTTTATTGTAAACTATTATTACCTATTTTTTAACAATCTAATTTAAATGTTTTATTGAAGGTAATAATCTATTTGCCTTCCGTATAAGTTTTGATTTTTAATATTTTTTATCTTCAAAATTTAACTATTATTTAATAATATCATGAATTATAACCATGATATAAATATAATATATAATAAATTTATATTTTATCATAAAAATATATAAAATATCTAAATAGTAAACAAATAAAACTCTTAATAGTGATGATAGGTCATACGTATACAAGAACGTTGTTTCCATTTTTTGGTGGAATGAAAGAGAGGATTACATGATATATTATCATTAAAGAATAATTTTTATGTCATATATATAAAATAAATTTGTTAACCCCATCATTAATAAATCAATTTTATTGTGTGAATGAGTCACATCACTTCACAAGGAGATAGTCTACCATACAAAAGAACGAGGTTATCATATTCCCACCAAATGGAAAACATGAAGGTATGCATAATATAAAAATTATTGAAGAATAATAATATGGATAATATAATTAATATTAAATATATACTTTATTTGAATCATCATTCCAAACCTTCATATGGGGTAATGGAAAGACAAATGAAATCATTTCATGAGTGGGTAGTCCACCATACACACGAAAATTGATTTCATAACGCATTTAACGGAAGTGGTATTTTTGTTGTTAGTACCACCGACAGAACAACATATCAGTATATGTATGATAATTGTTTTATAAACTTCTTATAATTTTAATTTAAGGATATTGATGATGATATAAAGTGAGAACACTTGTTGATAAATGTTACCTCTATTGTGGGAATTGTACATAGGTTTTCCCTAAATCCTTGATTGGTTAGTATTATGTCAAAAATAAAGATTATGGGATGAGTTGAGGGAATTATTTAAATGATATAGTTAGGTATTTTGTATCCAATTTTATTCATAGGTGTGATGAAGTGGGGAGAGTGAGTTCCTATTTATTGTTGAGGAGTGAAATTATTCTATGTAATCAAAATTATTCATTATTGGCAGATCAATATTTTCTCAAATGGATGCAAAACTGATAATAAAAGGTTTGGAGAAATTATATGGTGTAAAAAACTACCATAATATATTAAATTTCATTTTTAATCATTTTATTCCTTAACTTCTATGTTTCCCATTTTTTTTTTATCATTTTGGGTTTTCACTACGGTTACTAGATTTCTATCTTTGGTAATTTATCCTTAAAAAATAAATTATTCTAAGTCATATCATATAATTGGACCCAATAATTTTTAAAATTATAAATAATTTTTAAAATAAAAAGACACTGTTTTTGATAAGTTAATTCGAAAATAAATCCGTGTAACATGAAAAAACACGGTGTTAACCATAACTACTTGTAACACCTCGAACCCAGTTACCCAGAGTCAGTGCATTATTACGTAACATTAGCATGATCAAAAAACATCAAGTCTCGAAAGACCGATTAATTTAGTATCCTTGGAAACACTAGATACATTCATAAATGTTACATTACATAATTAATTGAAAAACTACAATAACATAGTCTCCATAGTCCACACACATATCCCTTTCAGACTATCCCTGCAGGTCAGTCATAAAATATTTCTTCACATCCTAGGAAAAATAAAACATAGAAAGGGGTGAGCTCAAATGCTCAGTAAGGATAACAATATAGAAAAAGCATTCATAAATAAACATAAACATTTAAGGCAATTTATAACTAAAACAAAAGCCTTTTAAACTTGAACTTCAACAAAATATGCAAAAGGTAAAATGAAATAATGCCATTTACATATTCACATGGATATTTTACTGGCCGAATAATCCCATGAAATATAAATTACCACTTTCATAATGATGGAATGCATAATTCCAGACTATCATAACCACGTAGCCAAGGCCTTGTGTCAAGACTACAAATAATATTTTGTCAAGGCCTCGTGCCAAGACACTAGTTCTTCTAATGAGACCTGCCAATGCATCGAGGAGCTATAGCAGGCTCCACCCATCACTTATTAAGTCCAATGCATTCCTTATATGAAATGGTTTAAACATATCATAAACCATAACATAATCATATCAAATAAAACATGCATAAAGGAAACATAACATTTCCACATTTCAATCACTTCTTATCAATAAAACACATTGATATAATAAAAACATTATCAAAACCATTTTCAATACCAAAATAAAAGAAAATTAAAACATGGTATTTATTTTTCATTTTAAAAAAGGTTATGGCTGGTAGAGGAAGCCGAAACATAAATAATGGTCTTGGTGGGGGAGAAGTCATTGTCACTGCATACGTAAGACAAAAACATTCCTTTCTTCATTTAGTAAGCTGCTTCATAAAAAAATATTCCTTTTTAATAAAAGTAAAATTCAAAGGGGTTTATACACCGTATAATATAAAGTTATGTAAAAAATAAAATATGCCTCAATGAAAGGAGATTGAGACGAAGTCCCTTACCTCGTGTCCAACTTGACTCGATCATTCTTTAACATCATGAATAATAAACTAGATTTAATTTCTAATTTATTAAGAACATTTTTCAAGTTCATTATTACTTTTATATCACTATTACAATGTTATGAAGATTATGTAATTATTTAAGTCAATAACGGTCGTTTTGTCGATCTTTGGTACTTGAGTGAAAAATAAACTTCTTATAATTACAAGTTGTACATGTGGTAAAATATACATTATATCTAGAATTATATTCATGATGTAGATATAATATATACCATACATATTAAGTATATACATTCATTTATAATATTACATAACATTTAGAGGAAAGAAATGAAATGCACCGTTCATGGAGACGGTAAGTCGTACGTACGCATGAACGATACTTTTATTTCTATTTCGTATTTAATGGAATGAAATCATAATGATATAAAGGTATATTATAATTACAGTATAATATTATATATAATATCATTTACTCCATCATTTATACATCCCACATATGGCATTAACGATTCAAATCACTTTGAGGGGGTGGTAGTCCTCACTTCATAAAATGAAATTATCGCGTTTACCCATAATGGAAATCATAAAGGAATGTCATAAATGAAAAATAAAAAAGCATAAGAAAAAATAGACCTAATATGTATCATAAATAAATATATTTACATCTTAATGGCCACCATGAAAGGTGTTAAAATAATATTGAACAATCATCGTTTTGTGAGGCAGTAATTCGCCACCCATAGAAACAGTATGTTCTTTAACCATTAGACGAAGGTGTGTGTAAGTATAAATCAAATAATTCGCATAAAAACATCCTAGTATATTTAATATACTGGTATTGTTACAAAATATAGGACTTAAAAGAGTTTAAGGTTTTGGAGAAGCAAAATAATACAAAAGAACATAAGAGAAGGCATTACCTTTAAATCGGGTAACTCTTTTTTGATTTGAGCCAATGGCTTCCTTAGGAAGACTTCTGGCCAAAGTGAGGCTTCCATGAGTAAGAGAGGGTAGATGAGAGAGTATTTGGGTAGAGTTTGGCCGAGCCAAAAGGCTTAAAGGTGTGAATAATTTGGTAAAGTTGGGGGCCTTTTATAAGAAGAGAGAAGGGACACTCTTGGAAAGTCATGAGATGTTACATTATTATATAATGATTTTTCGATTTTAATGGTCCCCAAATTATATATTTAGAGGATAAGGTGATAAGGGTTCTAAATATACTCATAGAATAAGTTTTTTACAAGTGTAAGTCTTAGACTTTACGTTATCTTTTCATTAAATTTAAATCGTTAATTAATGAGGTAATCGCTGCATCATCATGGAGTCATAAAAAAATTTAATTCATTTAATGTCTAAAAATTATAAAAAATTACCATGATGTAGGAAATATTTTTATATTTCCAATGAATATTTATAGTAAAAAAGTTAACTTATACAATCCCATGTAAAAATTGTTTTAGTAAAATAACACATGTTTGTGACAATTTTATTTTTTACTTTAAAGAAACAGTTATTAATGTCATTTTCTTACCCAAGTGGCTCCATGGGGTCCCCAAGTTGACCCATGGATTGTATTGGTCGGACATGACTCATCGAATAAGGGTATGACAAGTGTAAAGTAATTTCATATTATTATAACATTATATTTACCTTAAATTACACTAATTACCTTTAATCGCGATTAATAAAACATAAAAGTTACTATTCACCAAAAATTATTTTAATCTAATTGAACCACGTTTTACTTCCTAATGAAAACAATGTATGTTGGATTTTTGAAATTCAATTCATAGGTGTGGTAAAGTTTCATTTAAACGAAAATATAGTTTTTTAACTACCACTTAGTGGTTTCACTACTCATCAAAAATTGGTGTTTCTCAGAACAATACAGAAAATTCACCCTAAGCTATAATTGATATTCCAAATTTAAAAGTGAGGTATATTTTACAAAACTACAAACATATAAGTTGAATTAATTAATTTTATAATTCATTCCCATTGTCATAACAAATAGCGTGTTTTTAAGAAACAATATTAAGCAAAAGATTAACTATTGTTTATGTCCAATTTCGAAGTAAAGTTAATTCTAATGACCGCTATTGGATAAAATGGTAAAATTATATTCTAATTTTAATTTAAAACCAATCAATAGTATGATTTATAAGTATAAAATATTTTTATTAAAAATGTTGTTTTTAAGTATTTTCACTATTCATCGAAAATTGGATGTTCTGGAAAAAATATGAAAAATTCAACATAGGGTAATTTCGGTATTCTGAATCCAAGAATTATGTCCATTTTGAAATATAAAATTCATATAATTTCAAAAGGTGGGTATTACTATTCATAACAGCTACTTTGATTGGTCGCGGTGTGTTAGAACTCGAGGTTGCGTACAAAAAACGCTGCTCTATTATTTAAAGAGAAGCGTACCATGGAAGCATGGGGTGTTACACTACTCTAATTGGGTTTATACAACATAATGATTAATTTATTAATTATAACAGAAACAATTTTTCCATGAATGAAATTTATCATATGTTTATAAAAAATTTCAAATTAGTTGGCTGATTATAGTATTTTTAGTAATTTTAAATCAATTAATAAAATATCATTTATTAAAAAATAACAATAATTATAATGTTTAAATTAATAATTTTATTAGAATATACAAAATATCTAGAAAATGATAGAAGTAGAATATATTATTCTCAAACCTATGTAAATTGGTATATTTGTCTAAAAATTAATTTTAGACAATAAATGATTCCATTTAAATGATTTTTTAATATTTTTAGTATCATTTATTCAAGTTAATTATTAAAAGAAAATATACTTTGTTAGTTTTCATAATCATTTAATTTAAATAATTTATCTTTATTAAATTAAAATAAATTTTCAAAATAGATAAACTCATTTATCATTCAAAATAAAAGGTATATCTAACAATATATTGTTTTTCTCTACCCAAAAACTATATATAAGTTAAATGTAACACCCCATGTTTCCACGGTATGTTTCCCTTTGAATAATGCAATAGCTTGCATTGTACGCTACTTCGAGTTCTGACACACCACAACCAATCAAATTAGCCATTATGAATAGTAATACCAACTTTTTGAAATTTTATTAATGTTATCTTTCAAAATGGACATCATTTTTGGATTCATATTATCAAAATTATCCTAGGGTGAATTTTTTGTATTTTTCTGAAAACAATCAATTTTTGATGAATAGTGAAAAACACAAAGTTATTGGTTAAAACCAACTTATTATTTAAATAATTATTTATATTATTTAAATTTGTTTTAGGTAAAAATATATTCATAATACATATATAAGTTCAATGTAATTCATTGGAGTCAATTTATATTAATTTTAGATTTATAAAAATTTTATTGAACTTTTTACCGTCATTTACCCACCTCCTAGGAGATTTTTCAAAATTGCATAAAACACAATTTTATCACTTTTGTGAGTTCAAATTAAAAATTCTGAGAGACATGGTTGATATCAGTATGTATAATGTTGTTCAATGAGAGGAAATTAATTTTTGGTGAATAGTAACTTTTTACTTTTATTTACCACGGTTAAAAGTAAATATGGAAATTAAAGTAAAAAATGATATTATTTTTACACTAAAACATGTCATAATTATATTGGATAAGTGTAATTCGACAAAAAATAAATTTAGGAAAAAAATATGATCATTTAGGTCCACTTGGATTAGATTAGGACATTTATTATTATATAATTCAAAGAAGAGTTAAAAGAGAAAAAATCAAAGCTTAATAACTAAATATTTATTAATATAAGGTTATACATAAGATAAATTAGATTATAAATATTAATTATAGATATAAAAATGTTAACTAAATAATGGTATATTATTTATAATTTTTAGACATTAAATAATTTAGTTTATTTATGACACAATGATGATGCACTAATTAAATTATTAATGAAATATTGAAATAATTGATATTATAAATAGCCAAATAAATTAAATTTGAGACTTTTTATTAATTACATTAATTTTATAGGCTAATATGACATGTTAGGATTGAATTAATTAACGTTTTTTGATGTAATCACGCTGTTATGAGTTTCATAAAAATCAAATACCAAATAGTGTCAAAATTAACATAAAAGAGTTTTTAAAACAAATATTTTATTATTAATTGATATTATATTCCTAAAAATCTATGTTTCGGCCAAAAGACTTATATAATGATAGGTTTATCATTAATTAACCACTTGGTGTTCGATTGGGATTATATATTATGTTTATTAAACATATAATATAAAAATACAAAGAGACATGGAAAATGTCTAACTATTTAACTAAGAGTTAAATCTAAAAGATAAGGTTAATGTAGTGACCCAAACCTATCTAAAGCTTATATGTTGAGTGTTTTTCGACCCATACCCACCTTATCCTAGAAATAAATTAGTTTGGATACATTATAAACCAAATATAAATTTATTATAAAATAATATTTCTAGCTTTTCTTAAGGTTCCCCTCACCCCTCTTATAAAAGGGAGCTCCCCCTTCTCTCAAATTAACACCTTCAAAGCCATTTGGATCTGCCAGACCCTGCCCAAATATCCTCCCAACTTCCCTCAATTCATACTAGAGGCCTTAATTGGGTCATAAATCCAACCTAAGGAGCCCCTTTGATCAACTCAAAAGGAAACACCCGAAGAAGTGGAACTAAATTCACCACCCTCTTTCAAGTTCCTTTCTTCTTCTACTTCCTCATTATTTGTTGTTTCCATTATAAAATAATAAATCCAGTATATTCTATATACTGTGATGTTATTATAAAAATGGTACAACCACATTATTTATTTTATCCATCCTAGGATTGAAAAAAGTCACCACACGTGCGTACGTACGACTTACCGTCTCCACGTCGTGGTGTAGTTTTTTATTCAAACATTTCATCATTTGTATGGGTATAATAATGAGTATAAAATTTTTTAAATAATAAATATAACATTATAATTATTCTATATATATGTTGTACAATCCAATTATATATGATTTTAATATCAAAATAATGATATTGTCGCTCGTGCGTACTAACGGATTACCGTCTCCACGAACGCGATGAGATTCCTTCCTCGTCGTATCCTTTCAAGACTAATTTTAATTTGATGATTAAAAATAATGTTTAATGACTTGATATAATTATGGATATGAATATGATACAACCTATACATAACAAACACGACTTATGTAATAAATCAAATAAAGGAAAACGTATTAGTTAACACCCGAAACAACGATAATACTATGATATTATTAACAAAGCAATGTTAAATGATCATATATGATATAATATTAATGTATATGATTCTTCTGTAATTTAATAACAATAATTTTACCTTTATAGATGAGTTTAACCTACCCTCGACCAAGGAACATTACAATTTAAGGGTTTGTTTCACAATCTCTTCATTATCCAAGTTTGTTTATACGTAATTATCTACTGGGACCTCTTTATCATCCAAATCCATGTTTCTTAAAAAGGTATTTTAAAACATTTTTACTATTTAATAGAAAATGGGATAAAGTCATTCATACCCTTTTTTTGACTTTTTATAATATGTTTATAAATGAATCTTTCCATCATTTTCCAAACAAGGTCCCTTTTAACCTTTTCGATAAAATTAAGGTAAGAATGTCTTTTTTTAACTTATACGATGGGTGAGGATATTTTCCACCATTATAAAATCATCAAAGATTCCCATACAAGATTATAAGAATATTTCCAAAATAAATGTTTTCTTTTATAATTATGTGACTTTTAAATGATTTAAAAAAATAGATATTTCTCTCAAATAGTTTTGATTTCATCTATGTCAACATCCCTTGATGGATTTTAAGCTTATTTGAAGTTGATTTATTATGATACAAAAATTCCATATTTTATTCAAGGTTTTGTGATATTTTGACTGTGGATGTGTTATTTTTATACCATTCATGGTTTATGAATAAATTATTGACATTTCCTATTATAGTTTTAATACAAATGTTTATGTTATGTTTTAATCCTTTCATATGAGGAATGCATTGGACTTAGTATGTGATGGGTGGAGCCCGCTATAGCTCCTTGATGCATCGTTAGGTCTCATGAGACAAACCGGTGTCTTTCCACAGGGCCTTGACAGAATGTTTTTTGTAGTCTTGGCATAAGGCCTTAACTATGTGCTTATGATAGTCTGGCATTATGCATTCCATAATTATGAAAGTGGATATTCATATTACATATGATTATTCGACTATTGGAGTATCCATGTGAATAGGTAAATGGAATTATTTGATTTTATCTTTTCCAGATAATTCTGAAGTTCATGTTTAAAATTATTTTGTATTTTGTTATATATTGCCTTAAATGTTTATGATTATTTATGAAAGTTTCCACTATATTGTTATCCTTACTGAGCATATGAGCTCACCCATTTATATGTTTTATTTTTCCCTGGATGTGAAGAATTATTTTATGACTAACCTGCAGGGATAGTCAGAGGGGATATGAGTGTGGTCTATGGAGACTATGTTGTTGTATTTTTTAATGTTATGATGTAATGTAAGACTTATGAATGTATCTGGTATTTCCAAGGCTACAAAATTAATCTGTCGTTCGATATTTTATATTCTGTGATCATGCCAATGATACGTAATAATGCACCAACTCTGGGCTTCTAGAGTCGGGGCGTTACTGTTGGTATCAGAGAAAGTTTGTTAATTAACCTTGGAAACAAGATTTAGATAAACTTTGATTAGATCATATAACCCTAAGATAGACTTTGAGGATTAGTATAGAAGAACATCCTAGAATTTTGGTATTGTAGATATTTTGTGAGTATTCCAAAGAATACATCCTTGTCTGGATACGAGCAGGTAGAGGTGGATCTGGCATAGATGTACCTAGGGGTAAGCCCCGAAAACATTGCTTTGAGTTAGACTCGAATGGGAACTGGTGCACAACAATGGACCTTTCTGCACTATTGGTTATGACACTCCTAGGGGATATGCTTAAGATAATTATCATTTTATTTACAAACCATTATGAATGGTTTATGAGTATGTACTTCCTCAAAGAAAACATTTTTATGATAATGGAATATATCCATAAACTATTCAATTTATTTTAAGTGTTTACAAGTGTGGAATTATGTATCTCAATTCATAAAATAATGTATTTTATGCCATTGTTTAGAAATTGTGCCTAGTGGAATGAATGGAAACCGTATCAATGCATGTACTCCATGTAGGGATTTCCCTCCTACTAAAGATAATTATAGTGGATATGGTGATACAACTAGTGCTGATCAGCTTAACACTATACTGGGAAAACTCACTCATGTTATGAATAATTACCTTACCCATATAGAGCACCATGATCCACAACATGGAGGATCAATGTTATATCGCTTCATGAGGAAACTACCACCAACATTCAATGGGAGTATAAATCCATTAGCAGCTGACCAATGGATAAATTCTATAGAGAAAATATTTTAGTATTTTGGGAGTAGTGAAAGGGAAAAAGTTTTCATGAAATTTTGTCACCTCACTGGAGTTGTTGATCAATGGTGGTCATTGATTCAAAACCGAAATGATGATGATGAAGTATTAAATATGGAATGGAGGGAGTTTAAAAAAAAATTCCATAAAAAAAATACTTTCCTCATGACAATCAAGCAGATTTTGAAAGGCAATTTCTCCGTCTGAGGCAAAAGGAGAATGAGAATGTCATAATGTATGAGGCTAACTTTACGAGGTTAGCGAGGCATGCTGCAAATTATATACGTAACCCACGAAGTACGATTGATCGTATATTTGATGGGTTAAAACCATTTCTCCATCAAGTATTAGTCTCAAAATCCTTCTCCTCATATGATGATATTGTCTCATGTGCTATCAAGATAGAAAATGAATTATCTAAGTCATACAACTTTAAAGCAATGAAAGAGAAGAAGAGATCTACTGATCACTATGGAAATTGAAATAAGGGGAAGAAGCTAAAAGTTTAATATCCATCATATAATAAATTTGTAAAGAAACAACCAGGTACTTTCTTTAAGGGAATTGGAGTCTGTTACAAGTGTGGTGAAAAAGGCCACCAAGCTCATGATTTTAAGGGGAAGAAATAAGCTACCGATGTTCAATTCTACAATTGTAGGGAGATAAGAAATTATGATAATGAATGTCCTAATAATTAGGAAAACATACCTCAGAAAAGTCCAAGGGATCAAGGAAAAGAATATGCTATCACTACGGTTGAGGTTGAAGCTCATAAAGACGTGGTGGAAGGTAATTTAATGGTTTCCTCAAGTTCATCCAATGCATTATTTGATTATAGATCATCACATTGTTTCATATCTTCCCAGTTTGCAAAGAAAATTAGATATTTCCAATTTGATTTAACAAGGGAGTTGTCAGTCAAAACATCTAATGTAAGTATCATTACAAAAAAGTGTGAATTAGTTTCCATTAAGGTATATAAATGTTATTTATCTACTAATCTCATTGTCATAACCATGATGGAATTTGATATAATTATCAGTATGGATTGGATTTCGGACCATGATGCAAAAATTTATTGTAAGAATAAAGAGGATACAATTTTTGATGATGATAAAGAGTAACTTATCATTTGAGTAGAGACGTCACCACCTAATTCTTATCTAGATCCACCCCCAGTATCTCAACCAAATTAAATTATCAGTGTGTAAGAGAATGAAAAAACTATGGATGAGAAAAGGAATGTTCTAATAGAGTATGTACCTATTGTGATAGAATATTTGGATGTTTTTCTAGATGATTTACCTGGATATCCTCCAGAATGAGAAATTGAGTTTTCCATTGACCTAATTCCATGGTCAAGGCCCATATCGAAGACCCCTTAAAGAATGGCCATGATGGAATTAGTGGAACTAAAGAAACAAGTAGAGGAATTTTGTAATAAGGTAATTATTCACCATAGTTTTTCTCCATGGGGATCCCCTATCCTTTTTGTTAAAAAGAAAGATGGATCCTTGAGGTTGTGCATTGACTACAGGGAGATCAATGTTATAGCAATAAAATACAAGTATCACATACCATGCATTGATGATTATTCGAATAAAATCATGGAGCACAATACTTTTCAAAGATTAAACTTCGATCATTATATCATCAATTATGTGTGAGGAAGGAAGACATTCTGAAAATAGCATTTTGAACCAAGTACGAGCATTACAAGTTCACAGTAATGCCTTTTGGGCTGACTAATGCACCCTCTATTTTCATAGATCTAATGAACAGAGTTTTCAAGGAATATCTTGATGACTTCCTAGTATAATTTGTTGATGATATATTGGTATAATCCAAAAGCTATTAAGATCATGAAAATCACTTGCGCACCATTCTGAAAACCCTCAGATTAAATGACTTATATGGGATGTTTAAAAATTTTGAATTATGGCTTCAGGAGATTTATTTTCTTGGACATTTGTCTCTAAGGATGGAATCTTTGTTGATCCTTATAAGACAAGAGCGATCAAAGAATGTCCATAACTGTTGAGTATAACTGAGGTACATCGTTTTATTGGTTTAGATGGTTATTATTGACATTTTGTCCAAAAGTTTTCCCAACTGGCTAACCCATTAACAAATATCACATGTAAAGGGGTTACATTTGTTTGTACAAAAGTGTGTGAATAATGTTTTGATGAACTGAAGAGAATATTATTCAATGCTCCTCTCTTGACTCTACCATAGATGAATGATGGGTTTGCTATTTATAGTGATGCCTCAAAGATAAGACTTTGTTGTGCCCTTATGCAGAATGATAGGGTTGTTGCCTATGTATAAGGATAGTTGAGAATTCATGGGAATAACTATCCTACTCATGATCTTGAGTTAGTAGCTATAATTTTTTCTTTGAAGATATAGAGAAATTATCTCTATGGTGAAAAATGTGGGATATATACCAATCACAAGAGTTTGATGTATATTTTCTCACAGTAAGAACTCAATATGAGGTAAAGGAGATGGCTTAAACTACTCAAGGATTATGATTGCACAATACACTACCACTTGGGGAAGGCAAATAAGGTGGAAGATGCTTTGAGCAGAAAAGATCATGGAGTTTTGAACAAGATGAGAGTTGAAAGGGATCCTATTTTCATGGATCTAATAAATATGGATATGGGAATACCCATGGAAGTTAAAACATCAATGCGTTTTCAAATGGTTTCCAAACCATCTTTACTAGAAAGGATAAAGAGTTATCAGACCGATGATGAAGACTTTGAAAAGAAGATTAATGCTGTGAATCATGGGAGATTGAGTGACTTTTTGTAAGAAGATGGAATTTTGAAATTCGGGAAGAGACATTGTTTTCCTAATATACCTGATCTAAAATGAGAATGGTTGGATTATTCTCATAGTTCCAATTTCTCCATACACCATGGTATCACTAAGATGCATAGTGATTTGAAGGAACATTTTTGGTGGGACAACATGAAGAGGGAGATTGATGATTTTGTGTCAAGATATATAGTTTATCAACAAGTGAATGCTGGAAGGCAGCAACTTGGAAGTTTCATGCAACCTCTTCCCATACCTGAGTGGAAATGGGATATTATTATGATAAACTTTGTCATGGGACTACCAAAAACTCCTAGAATGAATGATACTATATGAGTCATTATTGATCGTCTTACCAGGTCGGCACATTTCCTTTCTATAAGAGAAGATATAACACTTGAATGTCTAGAAAGACTATATATTAATGAAGTTGTGAGACTATATGGAGTACACCTATCGATGTTTTCTGATCGTGATCCACATTTTACATCAAGATTCTGGAAAAGTCTTTAGAAGGCCATGGAAATTGAACATCGTTGGAGCACTTCCTACCACCCCCATACAGATGGACAATTAGAAGAGACAATTCAAACCATATAAGACATGTTTAGATAATGCTCACTTGACTTTCACGGTACGTGGGATCAATATTTACCTCTGGTAGAATTTTCTTATAACAATAGCTTCCATTCAAGTATTTAGGTGGCACCATATGAAGCATTATACAGAAAGAGATGTCGCACACCAACTTGTTGGGATGATGTAGTGAATGAAAACTCGTAGGCCCCGAACTTGTGGAGTAATGGATGGAAAAGGTGAAGGTAATACAAACCACATCAAAGCAGCTGAAATTAGGTAGAGGAGATATGCTGATAATTGAGGGAAGGATTTGGAATTTAAAGTCGGTGATCATGTTTTTCGAAAGGTATCTCAATGGAAGATAGTTATACATTTCGGTAATAAAGGTAAATTTAGTCCCAGGTACATCATAAATTTCAAAATTCAAGAACAAATTGGGGTTGTAGCTTACCGTTTGGCAATGATGCCAAGTCTCTCCAAATTTCATGATGTATTCCACGTATCACTATTGACAAAATACATGCCTGACCCAACGCATGTACTCACCTATGAAGAATTAGAACTAGAACCCGATCTGTCTTATTACGAAGAGCCCGTCAGGATTCTTTATACAAGAGAACAAGTATTGGGAAACCGGATGACTCTTCTAGTAAAAGATCTATGGATAAATCATAAGATGGAAGAGGCGATGTGGGAACCCAAGGAACTTATGATGAAGAACCACCCGAGTCTTTTTATGAAGTAATACTCTAGAAATTTTGAGGATGAAATTATTTGAATGAGGGGATAATGTTACACCCCTGTCTTCCACGATATGCTTCCCTTTGAAAAATTCAATAGCTTGTATTATACGCAACTTCAAGATCTAACACACCACAACCAATCAAACTAGCCGTTACAAATAATAATACCCACTTTTTGAAATTTTTTAAATTTTATCTTTTAAAATGGACTTCATTTTTGGATTCAGAATATCGAAATTAGCCTAGGGTGAATTTTTGGTATTTTTCTGAAAAAATTCAATTTTTGATGAATAGTGAAAAAACAAAGTTATTGGTTAAAACTGACTTTTTATTTAAAAAATTATTTATTTTATTTAAATTAATTTTAGGTAAAAATAGATTTATTATACCTATATAATTTCAACATAATTCATTTGAGTCAATTTATATTAATTTCAGATTTATAAAAAAATTTTTGGACTTTTAACAGTCTTTTACCCACCTCCTAGGAGCTTTTGAAAAATTGCATAAAACATAATTTAACCACTTCTGTGAGTTGAATTTAAAAAATATGAGAGACACGGTTGATATCAGTAAGTAAATTATGGTTCAATGAGATGAGAAGAATTTTTGGTGAATAGTATATTTTTTACTTGAATTTACCATGGTTAAAAGTAAATAGGGTAATTGAAGGTAAAAATGATATTATTTTTGCCGTAAAACATGTCCTAATTCTATTGTCTAAGTGTAATTAGACCAAAAAAACCAAAGAAATAAAATATGATCCTTTAGCTCCACTTGTATTAGATTAGGACATTTGTTATTATTTAATTCAAAGAAGAGTTAAAAGAGTTAAAATCAAAGTTTAATAACTAAAAAATTTTAATATAAGATTTTACATAAGAGAAATTCGATAATCAATATTAATTATAAATATAAAAATATTTAAAACATAATGTAATTTTATTTATAATTTTTATACATTAAATAATTTAATTTATTTTTGACACAATGATGATGTAGTAATTACATTATTAATGAAATATTGAAATAATTGATATTATAAATACCCAACTAAATGTAATTTGAGACTTTTTATGAATTAAACTAATTTTATAGGTTAATATGACATGTTAGGATTTAATTAAAAAAAATTTGATGTAATAATTCTGTTATGATTTTTCAAAAAATAAAATACCAAATAGTGTCAAAATTGACATAAAAGAGTTTTTAAAACAAATATTATATTATTAATTGATATTCTATTCCTAAAAATATAAGGATCGGCCTAAAGACATATGTAATGTTTTTTTATAATTAATTAACCACTTGTTTTTCTATTGTATGTATATAGTATGTTTATTAAACATATAATATAAAAATACAAAGAGACATGGTAAATGTCAAACTAATTAACTAAGAGTTAAATCTTAAAGATAAGGCCAATGTAGTGACCCAAACCGATCTAAATCATATTATTTTAGTGGTTTTAGACCCCTACCCACCTTAGACTCTAAATAAATCAGTTTGAAGCCACTATAAATCGAATATGAATTTATTATAAAATAATATTCCTAGCTCTTCCTAAGGTTCCCCTCACCCCTCTTATAAATGGGCACTCACACTTCTCTCAAATTAACACCTTCAAATCCATTTGGCTGGTCCCAAACCTACCCAAATATCCTCCCAAAATCTCTCAATTAATCCTAGAGGCCTTAATTTGGTTATAAATCCATCCTAAGGAGCCCTTTTGATCTTCTCAAAAGGAAACACCTGAAGAAGAGGTAATAAATTCACCACCCTCTTTCAAGTTCCTTTCTTCTTCCACTTCTTCTTTCCTTGTTGTTTCCATTCTAAAATAATAACTCCAATATATTATATGTACTATGATGTTATTATATGAATGGTACAACCATATTAGTTATTTTATCAATCCTATGAATGAAAAAATTCACCACACGTGCGTACGTACGACTTACCGTCTCCACGTCGTTGTGTAGTTTGTTATTCAACCATTTCATCATTTTGATGGGTATAATAATGAGTATAAATGATGTAAATAAAAAAAATATAACAATATAATGAATAAGTATATATGATATACCATCCAATTATACATGATTTTAATATCAAAAGAATGACATTTTCGCTTGTGCGTACGTACGGATTCCCATCTCTAAGAACGCGATGAAATTAATTCCCCACAGTATCCATTCTAAAATAATTTTCATTTGAGGATTAAAAATAATGTTTAAGGAATTGATATCATTCTGGATATGAATAAGATAAAAACTATCCATAACATACATTTCTTATATAAAAATTCATATAAAGTAAATGAATCAGTTAACACCCGAAACGACGATAATACCAAGATATTATTAACAAAGTAATGTTACAAGATAATATATGATATCATATTAATGTATATTATTCTTCTATAATTTAATAACAATTATTTCACCATTATACAGGAGGTTAACCTACCCTAGACCAAGGAAAAGTACAAGGTAAAGGTTTATTTCACAATCTCTTCATTATCTGAGGTTTTTTATACATAATTATCTACTAGGACCTCTTTATCATCCACCTCCATGTTTCCTAAAAAATGTATTTCAAAACATTTTTACTATTTAATTGAAAATGGGTTAAAGTCATTTATACCCAATTTTTTGACTTTTAATAAGATTTTTATAAAGTAATCTTTCTGTCATTTTCCAAACAAGTTACTTTTTAACCATTTTGACAAATTTAAGGTAAGAATGTATTTTTTTAACTTATACGGCAAGCGCAGATATTTAACACCATTATAAAATAGTCAAAGCTTCACTTACTTGATTATAAGAATATTTTCAAAATAATGGTTTTCTTTTATAATTATGTGACTTTTAAATGATTTCAAAAAAGATATATTTCACTCAAATAGTTTTGATTTTTTCTATGTCAACATCCTTTGATGGATTTTAAGAATATTTGAAGATTATTTATTATAATAAAAAAACTTCAATATTGTATTGAAGGTTTTGTGATATGTTGACTGTGGATGTGTTATTTTATACCATTCATGGTTTATAAATAAATTACTGATATTTCGTATGCTAGTTTTAATATGAATGTTTATTTTATATTTAAACCTTTTTATATGAGGAGTTCATTAGACTTAGTAAGTGATAGGCGTAGCCCGCTATAGCTCCTCTATTCATCGGTAGGTCTCATGAGACAAACTAGTGTCTTGGAATGAGGCCTTGAAAAAATTGTATTTGTTGTCTTGGCACAAGTCCTTGAATATGTGGTTATTATAGTCTAGCATTATGAATTGCATAATTATGAATGTGGCTATTGATATTGAATGAGATTATTCTACTAGTAGAATATCTATTCGAATAGGTTAATTTAATTATTTGATTTTATATTTTCCACATATTGCCGAAGTTAAAGTTTAAAAGGCTTTTTTTTAGTTATACATTGACTTAAATGTTTATTCTTATTTATTAAAGTTTCTACTATATTTTTATCCTTACTAAGCATCTGAGCTCACCCCTTTCAATGTTTTATTATTCCCAGGATGTGAAGAATTATTTTTTTATTGGCCTACAATGATAGTCAGAGGGGATATGAGTGTGGTCTATGGAGACTATGTTGTTGTATTATTTCACTTTATGGTGCAATGTAAGACTTATGAATGTATCTAGTGTTTACAAGGATACTAAACTAATTGGTCTTTAAATATTTGATCTTTTGTGATCATGCCAATGATATGTAATAATGTACCGACTTTGGGCTTCTATGGTCGGGGCGTTACATTAAAAGTAAGAAAAATATATTTTTTTGTCTTTTTCATTACATATGTAATTATATGGGGAAAAAATGGAATGTGTAAAATAATTTAAATGTTTTAGATAAATTTATGTCCACTATTGAAATAAAATGTTTCAATAAATGTAAGAAAATATTTTATATCATTTTACTCTTATTATTCTTATTTAACATATGGTGAACATATTCTTACTTTAACCAAAGTTATTATTTTTCAATGAAATCACTATTCATTTTGGTCAAAAATTATGCTAGAATTATAATAAATTATAAATGATTATAATTATACATTAGTAATCCATTTATAAAAATTTGATTCACATATATGGGAAAAATTAATATAAAAATAATATCGCAATCATGTTAAGAAATATGGATTTTAATGAGAAAATGATTACAAGTTTACATCGATTTTATATCCAACATCATTGTGGAATTAATTTGAATGAAATAAAATGGATTAATAATGTATAAATAAACTAATTATAATTTAAAACCAATTTATAATATAAATTAACTGTATAAAAAAATTAAACAAAAATGATGTTTTCAAATAATTGTTTTTATATTTTTCACTAATCATAAAAAAATGAATCTCTTTTAGAGATATAACTAAAATTCACCCTAATATTATTTTTACTTTATGAATTTAAAAATAAAGTTTATTTATCAATTTAATTTTCAAAGATTGAGAAAATTAAATTTATTAATGTTCAGAAAATTCATAAAAACATTAGGTTAAAAAATATATTTTTTTTGAATCATATAAAAACATTACATTAAATTATATTTCCTTTGTTATTAATATGTTTTCTTTATATTAAAGTAATTCATGTAGTGTTTTAAAATTATTCATTAATATTATTATCTATATTTTTTACATATATGTTATAATGGTATCATTAATAACATATCATGGTATTATTGAAACTCAGTGTTTCATGTAACACAAGATCAATTAATTTTGTGTGCAGTGCATTCATAACATGGTGTTTTATACAGTTCAATAACTATATTAAATCTAATTTTTTTGAAAAAAATATATTTTATAAAAACTTGGGGTGTCACATTCCAGTTCCATTAATTTGAATTTATCCCTTTTAAATCATTTTTGGTCATCAATGGATTAGTACGTGAATGTTTGTTTCATAGAAAACTACAATGTCAAAATGGTTAATAAAAAATTCTCTTGATAATGAGAAAGGGATGTGATAAGGAAATCTATAATAACATATACTAGGATTAAACTGATGATAACATTTTTGGGAAGTTATAATTTGTGCATTGAATAGAAAACACACTCCAAAATATAGACGGATAGTGATAGAGAAAATTGTCAGGAGAACGTTAATGATCAAAATTCCATAAACCAAAGAGGCTTGAAAAAGGTAATTGATATCATCAATGATGATAATAAAAGTAAATAATTTTATTTCACTTCCCTTTTCCAAATGTTAAATAATTTTCATGTGTTGATATAATTACATTTTTTCATCCCATTTCAAAAGAACAATGTCACACTATATTTGTTCCTTGATTAATTTCCACTTCATATTATATTCCAAGACATGAAATTGAAATTTTTATACACGAAACTCTAATATATCATATGATCGATAAATATAATGATAATTCACTTCATCTATCTTTAGTTACAAAACAAAGTGTCTATTATAGTTTATCAATAATAATAAGTCAACATAAAGTGAAATAATACAATAATCATTAAATCCTTAGAAAAAGATTAACATAAACCATATCAGAAATGGTTAACCTTATAAGAATAAAAAATTAAAAATTTATAAATTACTTCACTAATCATCTCAAAAACATTATAACATTGATCTACAATACATAATTATATAGCTCTTGATTATAATATACCAAACATATGTATAATTTAATGGTGTATTCTATTTAAATATGATAATAAACTAAATTTCCTTAAATATATATTGAAACATACATGATTCTTTATTCCTTGAATTTAATCATAGTTTATTGAACATATTCCATAGATCCAATAATGTTGTAATTTAAATCAATGATAACAAAATTAACTTTTCCACAAACCCTTAATCTATTCTAATGTAATTAGTACTATCTAATTTAGTATATTCATGTCCAATATCTATTTATCTAAGATAAACACCATTTTATTAGCATTATGATCTTAGTAAGGGTTACCTTACCATAATCATGTGTTTTTATAAAAAAAACCCTACCATAAAATATATTTTTCATATCCACCAATACCATTTAACATGTTAATATAATCCATAGTGAAAAAATTCTTCAAATTTTTTTATATATTTCATGATTTATGTAACAGAATCCAACAATTAAATTACATTAATACTTCAATAATTCTACCTCATATTTAAGACATTATATATGTATCATCATCTTATTCCTTAATACCTTTTTTCATTCATAATTCATTCATATTCTCTTATTTATCAATAGTATATCCATTACAATACCTCTTTGATGATTCTCTTCATGAAATATCCCCTTATGACATCTATTTTTACAATTGACAAAATTACCACATTTGAAACATTCAATAATCACAGACATCATTGAGAGATCAATATTCTAATAAATTGTGTTATAAAAAATCATCATTTCTTATTTTCGATTACACTATTTTAGTCATTCTTTTCAATAGTCAGAACATATTCTTATTCTTATAAGTGATCCACTTGGTTGTCTCTTCTCACATTCTCAAAACATTAGAAACTTAATATTCATTCCACCATGGTACCATAACTAAAACACTCAATGAACTATTTTCTTATCTTCTTTGGTGTGTTTTAGAGATGGTTAAGGTATACATTGTTAATCATTTTATTTAAAAGAAATTAGGCATAATTACAACATCATCTAATCTAGTCATCATCCCATTTAGATCCAAATCAAAAAAAATCATCCATAACATTCAATGTTAACCCAGTTCCTTCTTGTTCCTTCCAATGAATAAAACCAAAGATCATAGTGTAAGAATAACTAATCATAGTGGAAAACCAAATAATGATGAAAAATAACTTATAATATATCTAATTCATGACAATATTTAATCTATACACATTAGGTTTATCCAAATCCATTCATATCCATATTTTTCTAAAATACTTCATTATTTTTAATTAAGAGTTTTTGAATTTGTATTGAGTATCCCTCAGGAGTGTCAAACTAGGTATGCAGTCAGGCCTATTGTCATGTACGAGTTCCTGATCTAGTATAGTTCAATATAATTTTTTTGTGGTTATTACCCCTTGGTACATATGTTCCATAATAACAACCATTTTTAGTATCAATATAAGGATGATTTTATAATAAACCAATCCCTTTATTCGTTACAAAATTCCATCACATTTTTCTATACGTTGAATCAATTTTAGAAATATCCACAGACATATCTTCAGGGATATCACTAAGTTTTTATCATCCTACATTCCAATGGATAACTAAATATTTAATTTGATAAAAAATATACTAACCTTGTATTTTTATACATGGATATTAATTATACTAATAGATGAATATTCATTACCTTATAGAAACACTCATTATGCACTATGATAATTTAGTGCCTTTGGAAACATGAAACATAATCTTATAATATCATGAAAGATCTTAAATTTTTTCTAAAAACATATTCCCATTTAGTAATATTCATATATATACACTGTATAAAACTTTTATTCATGTCTTAGTTAATGGAAACACGAAAAAAGATTGATCATATATGCTATGTTTGGGTAAACAATAAAAATATGTAATAAAAACAATAGAATAATGGTACAAGAATATGGTAATAACTATTAAAAACTATACCATACATATAAAATAATATAATATTGTGTCATGGAATAAATATTTAGAAGTTAATAAGAAAATAATCATCACATAATCAAATAACATGATCCCTTAGAGCATAACATTGGCATAAGACATGGAATTTTTAGAGAAAACATAATAATAGAAAATCATTTAAATATTAGTCAAGTACCACTTCTAAGACCACCATTGAAGACACAATACTTAACTAATGGGGACACACCACATTCTTTTTATTTATTACTAAACTGAGTTCACTTCCTATTCCATCCATATCTCACTAAACCATGTTATCTTTCCATTCCTTTAATTTATATCTCATGAGTTAGAAATATCTACTTAACTCAATAGAGGGAGATATAGTTCCTACCTACCACATAATGAAATCATACATATATGTTCCACAAGATAATAAACATTCATTATATAATTAACCATGATAATAAATGGTCATCCTAAAAATTTCATCAAATCATTACCTATGGAAAAGAAATTGGTTTCATAATAATTTTAGAAATATATAACTTGTGAAAAGGAATGAGATTCTAAATTATTGTATCATGTTATAACCCATGAAAGATAAATGGGTGTCATGAAAATCATTCCCTCAAATCATAAATAATTTTTTGAAATAATATGAATGTTATCCATAGATCATATACCCATTAAGTCATAGGTAACAATAATGGATGTCACCTTATATGGAATTTTTTTAAAGGACCATTTAAAACATTCATTGAGGAAAATATCTTCTCTCCTTTGAAAAACACTTTTTAAACAATAAATCCTATTGGAAACATTTTATTTGAAAATAAACATGAAAATAGTGAAAGGAATATTTGAAAATAATTTCAATAAAATTTTAATATATAAAACCTTTTCAAAATATTTTTATTTAAAATTTTCCATTGAATATTATAAAAGAATATTTTAAAATCATTTAAAATTATTTTCAAAACATGAAATCTTTTAAAAACAATTTTCCTTGAAAATAAACATTGATACATATAAATGAATCTATAAAAATAATTTTAAATAGTTTTAAAGATAAAAAATTATCAAAATAATTTTTCATGAAAATTAAATTAAATTGTCATATAAAATAATTAAAACCTTTTTAAAAAAAGATTTTTAAATTAGAAAAATTTTCAAATGAAGAGAGAAATGAAGTCAAGTTTGAAAAGTATTTTTATTAATTAACTTATGTACCAAAGAGTGTATAAATGGTACCATTAAATGAATATATTATTAATAAAAATATGATAATAAAATTATTGGTAATTTTTGAGTGGTATATCATGATATTTCAATATTTGAGAATTATTCATAAACAATCTTGATAAATGATGAGATTGTAACACAAAATATTTACCACTTTGATAATGTTGAATAACAACCCATACGAATTAACAACATAAAATAGAATATAAAATATCATGAGGATAAATAAATTCATGACATTAAATTTCAAATGGGTCTTATATACACATTGTACAATAATATATGTGCATAATATAATGCATGTCATAATGAAGAAAAATTGAGATTAAAATCCATTAAAGATTTGGTAAATCTTGATTTGTAAACCCCATGAAAGAGATATCCAAAAATAAATATTAAAATAAAATTAATTTTTATCCTAATAATAATAAAATAAATTAATAGTAATTATATAAAATACATATAAGAAAGAGTTGATAGATATAACATGTGTCTCACAAAAGCAAAAAGTGAGACGAGAATACCTTACATTAAGTATTGTCTTTACTTATACTCGTTAAAAACCATTATATAATAAATATAAGTTTTTTATACATATTTTATAGAACCATATTAATATATATCATACCATATTTGGTTTTCTTGTATCCTTTTATTACATTTTTATTAACAGTTATGTGTAAATGTTATGTTTCAGGTGATAACCAATTTTTCCTATATGTTTTGTTTTTTTTATTTTCAGTCCTTTTACATTAATACTGATTTTATACTATATATAATTATAAATAAGATAAAAATATATTATATAATAAATATATATTAATTAATAATTGTCTATAATATATATAAATACGAAATGAAATACATCTTTCATAGAGATGGTAGGACGAATATACACATGAATGTTGTTCCTATTTTCTTGATGGATTTAAAAAGAAATTTATATGACATATTATCAATATAGATTAATATTTATATAAATTTTATGACATATTTTAATAAAACCCATATTTAATACATTCCATGTTTAGTGTGAACAAATCACATTGCTTCACGAGGCGGTAGTTGTATGTACACAAAAATTTAATCTTATTCCCACAAAATGTAATGCATGAAAAAATGTGTGATATTTAAATTAGAGAATAATGATAATATCATTATTATAATACATAATATATATATATATATAGTATTTTAATCATTATGACCATCCTTTTGAGGATTTAATGGAAGAAATAATGACATCAGTTTGTTAGGCGATAGTCTTCCACGCGTAGAAATGGTGATTTCAAAACCCATTTGATGTAAGTGTATGTGGTTTTAGGTTTCATCCTTGAAATAAAAACGTCTCAATATATGTCATATATGTAGGTTATTATGTAACCATAGTAATATAAAAATTGAAATTGGTTTATGAATATATAAAATACTAATGTTCATTAATGAACGTTGCCTCTTCTTTAGGTATCCACTTTCATTTTGAACTAAATCCATGATTGGTTGAATTTGTATGAATAATATAGTTCATAGGAAAGTTTTAGGGATTATGGTTTGTTATTTTGGTATATCATTATTGTGATAAATGTTAAGAGATGTGTGAAGAAGTGGGGAGAGTGAATACCCTTTTATTGTCAAGGAGGAATTACATTCTTCGAAATACTCAAAAGAATTCACTATTGGGTGGAAAATATTACCTAAAGTGGATCAAAAATAGACAATTAAAGTTTTATATGGATTATATTGTTGATAAAAAATGAAACAACTCATTTATTACTATTTTTTAAAAATTTCATTTATTTATTCTATGATTCCCAAGTTTTATTTACCTTTTTTGTTTTTCACTATAGTAACAAGCTTTCTAACCTTGGTAATTTATCCATTAACTATAGTTTAGTGTGAGAGATTTTTTAAAATATAGAACCAGTAGTTATGAATATGATATCAAATTTATAAAATATAAATCCAATGTGTGTTAAAAATTAATTTTAACGCAATCTCATGTAACATGTAAAACACCAATTTATCCTTAACTACGCTAGATGAGTTTTATCTTTTTAACAATTTGTAAAGTCATTATGATAGAAATAGTTCTCCATGAATGAGGCATATGTATATTCATTATCATTTAAAATTTACTTGTTTGGATATATTCTTTTTATTAATATAAAATAATTTAATGAAATTTCATTTATTATTAAATAATTAACATGATAATTTTGACATTATTCATTTAATTTTAGTTTAAAAATTATCAAGAAAATTATAGAATTATAATATATTATTCTAAAACCTATGTAAAATGATTTATTCATCTAAAATAATAATTTATGAAAATAAGTCATTCAATTTATTTCACTGATAATATTTTATGTTTAATTTATTCTAGATAATTATTAACTAAATAATTACATTATAGGTGTCTATTAAGAATTAATTTAAATAATTTATGTGTAAAAAATTAAACAAAATTATCCTACTAAAAACATATTTCATATTTTAAAAAAATATAATGATAAATATTTTGTTTTTTCCTTATATTAAATCATTATAGAAATTACTGTAAGAAAAGTATATTTTTCGGCATTCTCATTACATAACATATTATAAGGGTAAAAATAAAACTAAATTTCCTATGAATTTCCATAATTTAGATAATATGATGTCCAATATCAATATAAACTATTTTAATAAAATTAACATAATATTTTTCATCATTTTTACACTTATCATTCTAGTTAGAACCCTGCAAATAAATGTTTCTACTATAACTATGATAAATATTTTTTACAATATTCAATATTTTTTTGGTCAAAATTTAATTTGGACTTATTAGTCATTATAATTTTATTTTATTTCAAATATTTAATCAATTTTTTAAATCCATGAATATAAATAGGAAAAAATTAATTTTTTTAGAAAAACTCATAGACGTGTTCAGAAAGTGGGGATTTAAACAATAATCAAACATTTACGATGTTTTTATATCCAATTTCAATGTAAATATGATTCAGATGAAAAAATGGACTAATATAGGTATAATTCAAGTAATTATACTTTTAAACCATTTTAAAATATAATTTAGCTTTATAAATAAATTGATAAAAATGTCAGTTTTCAATTAAAATTTAGAATTTTTAACTTTTCAACAGAAAATGAATCTTTAAAAAAAATTAAAATTAACCTTATTTTTAAAATATTAATTAAAAATTCATTTGTATTATATAGGATTAATTTTATATTGGTAAAAAAATTAATTTTACTAATTTTCACTAAATATATAAAAACATTTTTACTGAAAATGGTATTTATGAAACATATAAATACTTTATAGAAAATTACGTATTTTATTATGAATATGATTTAATTATATAAATAAAACACAATTAATATTTAAAAATAAGTTATTATCATTTATATATCTATGTTTAATGGCTAATTTATAAGGGGCACAATAATAACATATCAATTTTTTGTTAAAACACAGTGTTGCGTGTAACACAAGCTAATCCATTATTTCATATAGAGAAGGCATAAAATGGTATTGAGAGTACCATAAGATATCATTGAAATTTATTTTTAGAAAAATTAATTCATAAATACTCATGGTGTAACACATATCACTACATGAGATGACTTGGGGACAAACATAAAAGTAGGGATAAACCATTTATCCCAGTTGGTGTGTAGAAATTATTAGCATGGGGTTAGATATCCTGAGAGTTAAAAGTCATAAAAAAATTAAAAACAAAGGGCAATAAATCATCAGATAAAAAATGTAAACGTTGTCAAATCTTATAATATATTTTAAAACATGAGATTACTAAAATATATAACAAACATATGGCATCCCATCATAAATATGGGTAAAGGCTCACTTCAAAGACTTTATAACATTATATATGAGGTTAACATAATGTTTCCATTCCTTACATTATAATTGTGTCTAAATACACCATACCCACACAAAAAATTTATTTATTAGGTCAATAAAACATTTCCCATGAATACTGATCTCATGAGACACAAACCATTAATAAATTAATGGAGGGCCATATAATTATAGATCCACCAATCATTATATAATATTATTTATTTTATAGGAGTTATATATATAAAATAAATAGATAAATTAACATTTCTATAAATCTTTAACACTTTAGGTATCATGTATAATCCCCTGAAAATGAGTGATTAAAGAATATTGGAAATTAATAATCATAAGTGGACCACTAGTCATGAAAATAAGCCCCAAATTAAACTAAATAAAGTATGAAAATATAAATGAATAATTTTTTAAGTAAAACTATTTTCATTTTTGTTTACTTTTTTTGTAAAATATTCTTAAAATGAGACAAAAGGAAAGAATGTGTATAAAATAATAAAAAATACGTTGAAGAGGAATGTTTTTTAGGAAATAATTATGATAAAATAATCTTTTTATGGTTTAATAATACAAAAATAATTAGGGAAATATAGAGAGAAATTGAAATTTAATTCCATATATGCTTCGTATGGTTTGACTTAATGGAACAATAGAAATGGGAAAATAATATCACATATATCCCTTGTAATAGAAATATAGGGGAGTCATAATGGATATAAAGTATGTATATTATAACTCTAGAAATTGTAAATGAGATAGAGGAAAAAAGAGATACATAATTTTTTATAATTGAAAATGAGTGGGAGAACATGTTAAAGGGACACTTACATTATGTCATGACTTACATTGGATACTCCACTAACATTCAGAATTACCTTAGTACCTTTTATCATTTTTTATTAATATTTTAAATTTATATTTTCCACATCGATAATTTCAAGGTTATTTGGTCAATGCTTCCAAAAGTTATTTGATATATAGATAATAATTTATGATCATTATAAAATTGTTAAAAAAGTTCCAAAATGTTTACAGAATATGGTTAATATCATTAAATAAGATATTGATTACAATTTTTAATAAAATGGTAATGATTCAATAAATTTTCATTTATAATCATGTTTTAGGCATGTGAAAATAACCACATTTGTATATGATTAAATACATAATATTCAAAGCTATTTTATTATCCCATTTGCATAAAAATGATATTATTTGATAATGATTTAAAATTTAATTATGAAATTATTTTTTATGGATTAGAATGAAATACATAACTGTAAAAGAAACTATCATCATTCACTAAGGTAGTGTGAAACCAAAATGGATGGAATGATATATATAAGAGAGTTTTAAAATGAGGTGGAAAACTAGCTGGCCATAATGATTTATAAAAATAATTTTATTATATTAAGTAATCTATTTTAGTGTTTCCTTTATTTATAACATTATGTTAAAAAATGGGTAGGTGGAGAACCATAATGGAAACATGGGTATTGAGACCCTTACCTTTTACCTCGTGTTTGTACATTTGGATTGAGCATAAAGTCTTCGAAGGATTGAATTTTGGTCACAATTTGAAATCAAAGATGTTATTAGGATAGTGTAAAATGTGATTATGAAATATTTTTAGAAATATAATGTGTCACAAATGTATATAGAAAGGGTTGGATGAGGTGTATTTATATATCCAAGGAGTTATATTTTATCATAAAGTAATTATGATTTTATTATTTAGGGAAAATACTATGAATAACGTTAAACATTTACATATTTAATTAATAGATATAATTTTCTTTTAAAATAAAACTATTTATTCATATATCTAAATAATGAGTAAGTTTAGTGGTGAGGGGTGTCTTCTCCAAATAGAAGGGAAATGTTTTTCAATTCCATTATTTATTTTTATAATTTTTATAAAATATGGGTATCAGTACGAGAGAGAGATATTTTACATGATAATGCGTTTGAATGATGTGATATTTTGGATATGATGACGATAAAACATGAATTTATGGTGGGAAATGTTGAAAGTGTTTGACGATGAATAATGGTAGAGACACAAATATGGGAACTAAGAGTTAAGGAACTAAAATATTGAACAAGTGGATATGATTAAAATATACTAAAATATAGTAAATGATAGAGTATTAAGGGGGTTTAATTAATCTAGGATACTTTAAATATTCTACCAGCCAAGAATTCTGAATAGGTGGAATTTAAAAGATTTCACTACATTGTTAGAGATCATTTTAAACCTATCATTATATTTCCAAGATTCATTATTGAGAAATGATATATAATAATGATTATAAGATAAGTCAATTTCTAGGAAAAAAATATTCTTAGTTATCATAGGAAATTTGTGGTGTTCAACTCTCTAGTTCACTCAAGATAATATTATCTATTAACACTCTAATGGAAACAGAAAATAATACCGAAATTATTTTTCTCAACCTAAACTTGTTAGTGCAAGGTTGTATTGAAATTAAACGTTTAATATAATTCTCAAGAGTGAAAAATTTTAGGAACCACGTGATGAAAATGCATGGATATTTCAAATTATTTTAAACTGGTCACATTGAAGACCTCATAGAGAGATTTCCCCTGGTATAAAAATCATTGGTTGATTTAAAATAAAAATTGTAAAGATAATTCATATTGAAAACAAGAAAAATAGGAGTATGGATGATATTAAATTAAATATATTAACAATTATTATTTGATTTAGATAATAATGTTCATCATTGAAAAAAAAATTCTAAATTTAAACAATAGAAAAACACTATTTATAATCCCTATAAATTCAATAAATGTTCCCTGAGAATTTATAGGTAGAGAGTAACTGAGGTAAATTAATTAGATGAACCCCATTTATTAAAATATATCTTCTTAAAAAATAATTTGAAAAAATAATCCATAATGAAATAATAATCCCCATTGTGTAAATACTAGGAGTAATAATGGTGAATGATTCTATAAATGAGAGTTAAGGGACTAAATAAAATAACTTGAATAAGATCACATGAGAAAATGATTTATTTGATTAATAAATAATAATAACAACAATGATGAGGAAATATTTGTAAATTTCATAGCATCACACATATCCAAACACCATATACAATGGTCTCATAATTAATATGGGGAAATTGTGCCACCAACTACCAAGAAATTTCATAATGTTATAATGAAATGTGGTTGGATGATCGCAGAGCTATAGTACCATTATCCCCAAAGCCTGAGATGATACATTAGAAATATCAAATTATTCACTACTATAGTTCTTTTTTAGTGTTTTTGGTCAATTATTCTATAGTTTAGTTATAGTTTATACAGTGGGACGGATCCCCATACTTCCCCCAATGACTTCACCTTAGAGGTCGAACTATGGGAGTTTCATCCTGGTGTGTAGTATGGGATAAAAATAGTTCGCAAACCTCAACCAAGGAACATGATATACTAGTATAACATTCTATATTCCTTCATTAAGATCCCTTTATAGATCATTTAAACCCATTAATTACCCTGGAGTTCCCCTCAAGAGTCTATAAACCTTCATTGTATAATTTAATAAGAATTTATGGAATGAATTTTCATCTTAATAGTGGCTCATAAGTTCCAATTCATATAAAAAACATTTAATTAAAATATATATTATAAAATAAAACCAGGTTGAGTTGGTCTTTAGTTTATTGGGTTTCTTGTGTGTTGTTTTTCCAGTCTCTTATCTATGTTATTAATCCTCGAGCAATTTAACTAACTAGTACATGACCCAATTATTCCTCAAAATGTCAATGTATTCTTCTAATTATATTAACATTACCAAATAATGTTTAATATTCTTACTAAATAATCAAATACATTAATATCTGTCTAAAATATTCATATTAATTTATATTTAATGAATTATACCATAAGAAGAAATTTTTACAAGAATAAATTATAAAAAAATCATGAAGACTACTTTCCAGCTACCCTTATAACTTAGATAACAAAGAATTCAATCCTGCAATGGAAGATAAAATAGTGATAATAAGACTTCAAATTCATACGTGGGATAGGATGGCCTATAAATTTTAAGATCTTATCATAGTTGAACTAAATAAAGAATTAAATTTTATCAATTTGAATTTATATAGTAAGAAAGATTAAAATTCTTTCAAATATTTATGGAATGACATTATGATTTACTAATGGTTTATGTTTTGGATAGGTTGATTTTTTTTGGGTTTCACAGTTACCCCTTAAAAGTTTATTTTGAAATAAAAGTTTAATTTAGTAGTGGTAATTTATCTCACACATGTTTGATAGTCACAATTTATTCAAACATGTGTACTTGGGTGGGTAGGTTTAATCTCATGTTGCGCCCAATATTTGAAGCTTATTTCATACAACTATCATTCCATCCTATTTTGATTACATTCAAGATAACTTTTTTATTTTAATATCATGTAGCAGTAGAGAGACTAGTTATTCACAACAAAGACAACTAGTTCCCCATTTAATAATTCATATCATCCACTTTTTTCATTTAATCACACACTAACATATGAAAATCCAAATTAATAATAGATGAGAATTTCTTTAATAAATTAAAAAAAATTAAAATTGACTTCTACATAAGATTAAAAAAACTCCTAAATAAACTACATAAGATTGAGTTAAAAAAAATTAAAATCAAGAAGACCTTTCCCATATCAATCATTCACTTACATAAAATTATAATTTGACCTCATGAATTATTTTTAAGCACTAAATTATTAATAAAAAATCTTGTAAAATATATATTTTCATGATAAATACATTGATCATATGAAAATTTGTAACCATAAACACTCTTTTGAATCCATGTAACAAGGAATAATGATTTTAAACACTAAAATGATAATCATTTCAAATAATTCATTTAAGACCCATTAATTTTAAAACCACAAAGGGTTTTTATGCTAGATTCATGTTGAAAAATAAAAAAAACATTCCCTCCTCAAAATCCACCAAATCGGATCATGTTTTACCATCATGAAATAAGCCAAACAATTCCTAAATGAGATATTTAGAAGGTTAGAATGTGATGAAATGTATTCATGGGGATTGAAATCAATAATTTGATCCACATGACCCATATAAAAAATATATTAATCAAGAACTCAATAGGAAAGAAAGGATTTTATCTAGGTTCTAGAATTAAAATATTTACCAAAGATCGATTAAATATAGAAATTTAATTTATTTTCATTCAAGGAACCAATATTATATTTATTCTCCCTCATTTTTAAGGGTCATTATAAACAAAAAAAATTAATCATACACATTTTTATTGATGAATGATTTCATTTTATAGCATCAAACTATAAATATAGAATTTATATATGTCTCATAGTAAATTTTATCAGGACTTACCGTTGAAATCACTTAGAAGTTGTCATTAGGAACCTCCCAATTTCAAACCTTTTTATAGAATTTATCAAATGTAAAAAGGTGAAAAAATATTTGTTGGGATAGAGAGAGCAGGAGGATGTGACGATGGATATGAAAATGGCGAATTCTCATTTCTTCTATCGCAACATTAATTCCCTCGATGGATGTGTTTAATATTGAAGTAGAACTGGCTTACAAGAAGGATAGAGAATCCCTGATGAATCTGCCTAAAACTTTGGATCCTCAAGATCCCTCAGGTAGGAAGTTGAATGGTATAATGGTTGCAGAAGTCCTTTCCGGCTCCAAAGAGCCTTCAAAGGACTATCACCTCAGACCCTCTAATGTAACTCGTCTTAAAAATGGGGGCTTCTCTATTGAATCTGATTTGGAAGCCCTATGGAAAAGGATCTCTTTATATAATTTTTTGATTTTGGGTCACGTTATCTATTCAAAAGGTGACAAACCATGGTCATATGTTGTGCTTAAAAATTGAATTTCACATTTCAAGAGCAATTGGGATTGGAAGCTAATAACCATAGGGAGATTCTTTTTTCATATTATCCTCCAATACAGGGATGCAATGAATGTGGCCTGGAATGTTGGAAATCTTCCATTGAAGCTAGGATTTCGTAGATTGTTAGAATTGTATGTGAATTTTAATCCATTTAATCTTAGGAAATCCAATGCTCAGATTTGAGTAAGGCTGCATAGTCTGAATTGGGTGTATTGACATCCTCGGATATTAAATGATTTTGCATCTTGTCTTTTTACTCCAATTCGAATGGATCATAGGACCATGGAGGGAGAACTTGGTTTCTTTACTCGCATGGTGGTTGTTGTTAAACTGGATTTGAAATGTCCTAATATAATTTCTTTCACTGCTAGTGGAAACAAATCTGAGGTCAAAATTGAGTATGATAACATGCCCCCTTTCTGTGAGGTTTTCAAGATGGAAAGTCATTAAGTTTCTAATTGTAGAATCTTGCAAAAGAAGGTTAACGATCCGAAAATTGTTGAATAGAATGATGCTAATAAGGTCATGAAGTACAAGAATGCAGATGGTGAGAAGATGGGAGCCCATAAAAATAATGCTGGTCCTTTGCTGGCTACATGTAAGATCCAGCTGAATAATCCTCCTATTACTCCTCAGGTGGTACAATTTTCCTAACAGGATGTTGTCACTAGAAGGATAAAATCTTGTTCACTCAAGAAAAAATAGAAATGGGCTGATAAAGTAGAGGAGGAGGAAGATGAGGAAGCACTTGCTAACAATCTTGCCGAGAATGAGCTAAAGTTTCTTCAGGATCTGGATTCTTTTATATCAGAAGACAGTTTTCAATTGGATTTGAACATGCAGTATGAAGTTGAAGATGAAGTCATATATTTGTTTTTTAATCAAATAAATAGTATAGTTTTCTCCATGATGGCTGGGCATATTTCAAATAAGGATCTAGAAGACGGATCATGTAACCTAAAGGAACCATTGGAAATTAATAGGGCAGGACAAGAAGAGCCATATGCTTTGAAGATGATCAAATCTGGTAATCCAGTGAGTAATAAAGGCACACATGATCATTTTGTAGAGATGAGTCTAAAGCAACAACAAAATGATTATACTGGAGAACAAGTTGATGGTGGTAGTCTTGTAGAAACTAGATCAAAAATTGTGATCCTTCCATCCTCCATGAACTCTCCCACTAACACCTCTCCAAATAGTGAAGGGACACATGACCATGGTGTCTTGAATGGATCTCCAAATATGCAACTAGAATATAATATTGGAATGGGTAATGTTGGATCTGAATGCCTACAAGTTAATGAGCATGGTGCTACTCATAGATCTCAATTGGTGGGGGAAGAGGAAACTGGATGAGGTTCCAAATCTGTTGAGGCTAGCAACTCTAATCTGGAAATTCGAACAGATCTAGGAAACAAGGATTTTCATGATCAATTCAAGGTTTTCAAATATAGAATAGCTAATATATCGAACTTATTGGAGGGTTTCCTAGCTATAAAAAAGAAGGTTGGATGTCCACCTAAGAAGAAAGGTGGAAAATGCATAAGGCATACGATCCTCAGAGTTAGTTTCAAATGAAGATGTTGTTCTGGAACTTTCAGGGTCTTGGGAATCTAGAAACCACTAGATCCATTCCTCCTTTTATCCAAAATCATAATCATGTTCTTATTGGACTTTTTAATCCCCAAAAAGTTCTTTTTTTGAAATATTTCATTCATTGAGAAGCTGGGGTACTCTCTAATTAACACTAATCGTTGTTCTTATGGTTTGAAGAGTCTTTGGGTTTTGGCTCACTCATCTCTCAACAACACCATGGTAGTATCAAGTGATAAAAAAGTCACTTTCTCATCTAAATATCTTGGATACAACTTTTCTTGTTGTTTTTTATGCTAGTAATAGATACCAGGATCATAGGAACCTTTGGAATGATTTGGGATTTTTGAACTCAAGAATTTCTGGTCCTTGGATCATATTAGGAAATTTTATTTCAATCCTCAACATGGATGAAAAGATGGGGGTTGCCACCAATTCTACTTCCTCTAGATAATTCAAAAAATGTATTGAGAAAAATGATCTTATTGAGGTCATCCTGGTTGGTGCTAAATACACCTGGTACAGGAAGCACTTATATAGTTTTCTTTCTAGAAAAATTGACAGAGATTTATATCAATGGGACTTATTTGGATTCAGGGGGTTCCATTTCATGCTCAATGCATGCTAGGCTTAATTCTGATCATAATCCAATCCTGATGAACCTTACAGAAAAGGAACCCAAACGTCCTCTTCCATTTAGGTTCAATAAATCATGGATCACACATCCAGATGGCAGGGTTATTGTGTAGTCTACCTGGAACTCTGTGGAGTGCAGGAATGATGATTTTTCATGTATTACAAAACATAGGATCCTTAAGAGGAATATTAAACTTTGGGGTAGGGATTGATTCAGCTCTATATATTCTGACATTTATTCTCTTGAGGCTTCTCTCTAGCAGCTTCAAGAATCTAACACATCTAATGATTTTTTGAATGGGTGTGTGGCTGAAGCTGAGTTAGCCACTAACCTCATCAAGCTGCTCAACCTAAAGGATGACTTACAGAGGGACTCGTTTAAAGTTAAATGGTTACAGGATGGGGATAGAAATTCAAAACAATTAAGGATTTATAGAGAATCAGAAGGATGTCCAACCCCTCTCCTTGATCAAAAATGGGGATAGCATGATTGATAATATAAAGGATCTATAAGAGCATTTAATTACTTACATCAAGAGTCTCTTCAATGGATCATCTTACAACATCAATATAATGGATGGTGCGATTACTTTTCTAGTGACTCAGGAGGATAATTCCAGTCGTACCACTATTCCTCTTGAATATAAAATTAAAGAAGCTATCTTCATTCTTAAACATAAGTATTCTCTAGGTCCGGATGGTTTTGGGAAATTTTTATTTCAATCTTTCTAGGATATCATTCTTGCAGATTTTTGCTGGTTGGTCATTCACTTCTTCAGAGTTGGGTCTCTTCTGAAAGTCCTGAATGCCCAGTTCATTTCCCTTATTCTGAAAGATGACAATGCCAATGAAATTCCTCTATTCAGACCTGTTTCCATGGTCAACACTATTTAAAAATTATATGCAAAATTATTGCTACTAGGTTATCAAGTATTGCTAGTAAGATTGTCTCTGCTAATTAGCTTGGCTTCATCAAGGGATGATCGATCCAAGATTATCTAATAACTGCTTCGAAGTGTGTGAATCTTCTTAAAAGTCTTGTCAGGGGTGGTAACATTTCTCTTAAGCTAGAAGTTAGAAAATAGTTTGACACAATATATTGGGATTTCATATGAAAGATCCTTGACATGTATGGCTTTGATAATTTTTTTATTAATTGGATTTAGTCCATTTTGAATTCTCCTCACATTTCAGTTCTTATAAATGGATCTCCTAAGGGATACTTTGATTTCTAAAGAGGTGTTAGGCAAGGTGATCCTTTATCACCAGTCATTTTTTCTATTACTAAGTATTATCTCAGTAGGATTCTTTCCATTATGGCTAGCAATGGAAAGTTTAAGATCATTCATGCTGGTAGGGGGTTGGCAGCACCTTCACACTTGCAATATGCTGATGATATCATTATCTTTACTCAAGGGGACAAGAGAAACATCCGAAACATCAAGAGAGTTGTTTTGCATTATGAGATGGTCTCTGGATAGAAGATCAAGTGGAATAAGTCATTTGTTTATTTTGGAATGAATTTTTCTCCCAAAAGGAAGGCTGATATCATTTGAGAAATTGGCATCCTGGAGGGAGCTCTTTCCTTCACCTAATTGGGCGTGTCGATGTTTTGGGGAAGACCAAAGGTTTCTTACTTCTCTTCCATTTTTAGAATGGTAAGAAGAAAACTATCATCATGGACGGTCAAGTACTTATCTATTGTTGGTAGAGTTTGTCTTGTTAAATCCATCTTCATTTCAAAAATTTTGTATTATTTCATGGTTTATAAGTGGCCTACTACCTTATTAATGAGTGTTAATGCATCTATCAAGAATTTCATTTGTAGTGGATGTGTCACTGAGAGGAAGCTTGCAACAGTATCTTGGAATGTTGTTTGTTAGCATTTTGAAGAAGGGGGCTTAGTTATCAAGAATCATGGACCCTTTAAAGACTCTATGCAGGCTGGTTTTATTTCGAGGTTAATGAATATGAAATCTGAGGATCTTTACTTTATAAGAGCTTGGTTCATGATCAGGCTCATAGCAAGGAACTTTAATTACTTCACATCTTCAGTTTGTCCTGCCTTTAAGATATTTTTTCCAGAATTGAGGACAATTCATGATGGTTGGTCTCGAGGGAATATTCACTTTAATTTTGGAAGTGTAATTGGACTGGGAATAGACTAGAATATATGGTTCTTGAGGATATTCCTAATCTTGTTTTTTATTTTTCAATCAAAGAACAACTTGAATGATTTGATGGTATACCTAGCCAAGTTAGTTTCATTGTTGAACAATATATATTATCTTCCCAGGGGGATTTCTTGGCATGGGATCCAACTCCAAATGGGATTATTTACTCCAAGATTTTTTATAAGAATATTAATGGGAGAACTCCTAGACTTCAATGGATGGGTAATTTGAGCAAGGGATTCTTGAGGCTTTCTCAGGTCTTGATTGATTGGAGGATTTCTCACAAAAATCATCCAACTGATGGTTTTCTTCAGACATGTGGGATTTCACTTTTCTCATGATGTGTTATGTGTCATCAACACCGGGAAGATATAAGTCATCTCTTCCTTACTTTTTTGTTTGATTCAGCTATGTGGGAGGATGTTTTTAATATCTTTGGAGTGAAATCACCTCATGAAAATACAATTGATGAGTTTATGAAATGCCGGTCTGCAATTAGGCTATCTCAGCAGGTTTCCTGCTTGTTTCTTGTTGTTGCAGAAGAGCTCCTGCATTTTTTGAGGCTTCTCCGGAATAAGATTCTGCGTGATCAGTAGAAATTTCATGATGACTTTGCTTTGGCAGGGTCTTCCTACAATTCTTTTACTATTATGACCTCTGAAAGAGGGTCTCTTGTAGGCAATGCTGTGAAAGGGTTATCCGATGATTTGGAAGGGTCTTCCTCCACTTCTCCTTCTATTATGAATTATGGAATTGGGTTTCATGATGGCAATTTTATGACAAGGTTACTCACTGATGTCCATGATGTCCTGCATCTTGGAGGAATGTTACAGGTCATTACTGTCTTAGATAAACTCCTCACTATTTCTCGCATTGTGCTAGTTCTAGGTATCAGGTTTTGTAAAAATTCATTACATTATTGGATGGTTCTAAATCAATTTGGTGTCAAGGGGAATTTCCGGACACCTCTTTCCACCATTAAAGTGATATGGTAGCCTCCTTTCGATGGCTAGATCAAGATCAATTCTGATGGAGCTTAAAGAGGTAATTTGGGATTTTCTAGTTGTGGTGCAGTTTTTAGGGATCATCACGGGTGAGCTCTTGGCTGTCTTTATGGCTCGTTTGGTGTTGTCTCTACCCTTGAAAAGGAGATGCATGGTGTCCTTGAGGCAATTGAAAAAGATGATCCAGGGGGATGGAACAAGATATGGATTGAATGTGATTCTACGATTGTAATTTTGTCTCTTCAAACTTGTTCTATTCATCTTTCTTATAATTTGACTAACCAATGGGCAAGGTGATTGGGTCATCTTTTTTCAAAAGATCATATTTTTACTCATGTATATTGTGAGGCGAATTCTTTGGTGGATGGTCTTGCTAGAAAATGCGTCAATGGTAATGTATTTCATTGGGTAGATCAAGTCCCAGATGATCTTCTTCCTATTCTTAGGAGAGATTAGCGTAAAACTTCTACTTTCGAGCTTGTGTAATCTGTTATATTTTTATTGAAGGGGTCTCGATTTTCTAGGCAAGGTCTCAGTTTTCTTCAGAAAAAGGTGAAAATTATCATATTAACTTAACAGCCTAAATAACAAAAGAAATCCTTAGTAATATTCATGTATTTTACTAATTTATTTAATTATAAAGTCTTAATAATTATTATTTTAGGAGACATTTATTTTTCCAAAGTTTTTAAGATTCCCATCATTTATTCATGACAATCATCAACAACATAGACCTTATACATAGTGTTTAGGTCAACAAGGAATTTATTCATTCATAAATTTTAATTTTGAAACATACATGACCTAATGAAAAAATTGATATCCCTCCCTATATAACCCATTGACATGAAATATTTTAATTATTTTTATCAAACACTATATCAAAAACCAAATCAGATCATTCTAATACTAGAATCCCAAATCAGGCTATGGTAAGGCCTGACTAGTATTCCTAATCCCCTAGGGCTAGAGATAAGAACACGGGAATCCAGAACTTTGTTTTGAAAAATTTTATCCCGCTGTAAATTAAACACTAAAAAGATAACATATATAAAAGAAATACAAAATTTCAATAAAAAGTCAACTAATATAAATAAAATATTATAAGGAAAAATATGTTCCAAAAATAAATAGTCAAACTAACGTAGATGAATTAAATAATAACCCATATCCATGTGTTACAAGGGAAAACATCCCACACAGTCACTTCCAAACAACCACAATCAACTCACAATGATACCCACAAAAACCATATTAAGCCATGTCATTTCTTATGTTAGATAAAAATAATTTACACAATCATAAAGGTATGTGTATATTGTGAGAAAAAAAGTATAGTAGGATTGCATCATGTGTTTCATAATTGGTATTTATAAATCCCCAAATAGTAAAATTTATATAATGTTAAGGCATGAAATATATTTTTACATAGTTTTTATAAGGAATAGAAATATGGAATTTTTAGAATAGTTTTTATTAAATTCTTAAAAAACCATCTTTGAAGAATTAAAAATAAATCATTTATCATAGAAATATTAAATAACCAATTCCAAAATGAAGAAACATAGAAACTAGTCCAAGTGTAGTTTAGGTTTTATCTAGTTAGGATCCTCAAACACTAATTCTCAAAAGACCCACTACACACATAAACCTAGAACAAAATCTAATAGATAGATGAACACAATGATTACTGATCCCTCTATCATAATATAAATGAGTTAGTGTTGTATCATAATTCCATGATATGTAGTCAAAACCATCGATGAGAGCATGTCCAATTCAACCCACTTGCATGTAATTTAGGTTCCAGGGTTCCATGGACTATACTTGGAGTCTTTCAATTTATGAAATGGACAAAAAATGTAATCTTTCATTTTTAATGATTGAACATTTTCAAGGAAATATCACACAACAATAATAAAACTACACAAATCACAATAAAACATGGATTTAAATTTATATTGATTTTAAATTAAAAAAAATAAATTAATTTTATTACATAATCGAAAATAATAACATTTCAAGAATCATATATCATTTATTAAAAAATTTAGAAAAATAATACAATTTAAAATTAGAAATATTACAAATGTTTATAAATAATTTATTTTCATGAAACCACCCACCTCAATCTCATGGTATTTTAAACAAACAAACATAATCCACACACTGAGTGAAAAATGTTACAACAAAGAAATAGAGTCCCCTAAACCATGAAACCAATATTAAGAAAACCAAATTTAACAAACTCTTGATCAATTGAGACTTTAGAAACCACTTACCCTAAAAATTCCAAATTAATAGCATAAAAATCTTGGTTGATCTGGTTTGTAATTTCCTGTCTCATAACATATCTATAACTAAACCCTCTAAATCATTGAAAAATCATAAAATTCAAAATAAAATGGCCAAACTATGGTTACTTCCATGAAAAAGAGGATATCTATAATATTTGTGAATAATAACATAGAATATCCTATTGAATCACGATTTATTGATTAAACTATAAGGACTCATGTTTTGACCCATAAGAGTTTGGAATATTCTAGAGGATATTTCCAAAGCTGAGCGTCGAATCGGTGTGGGAAGCTGGGGGCCCAAGGAGCCTTGGTGCGGTGATATTAAATATATTTTTTCTCATGAATTCATTTTCACAAGGAACATGAATAAATATCATTCAGAGTCCCAAATCGGATTTATGAGACCACAATTGAGTCTAAAACATTGTGTTTACTATAGGAACGACCTATGATCCTCCGCACTGAGAGTTTTGATCAGGGGATTATTGGTGACATGGAACTAAAAGGAAAATCAGTTGTTTTTAATTATTTAAAATCAATTCTATTCCCCTATCCCTTGAAGCATATGACACAATAGAGTAGGAATGCATGTCCTCACCTACTCCATTCAGAGATGATGAAATCGTGCAAAAATCAAAATGATGAAGTGACACTGATCCTCTTTTTAGACACAGAACATTATCAAATCGATGAGTAGCATGATCTAGGCGTCGTTCTTGTTTTAAATCTTTTTATTTTTTTTCCAAAGAGGTAGGAAGATTTTATTTTTAGTCCTGACTACCATGTTTGTGAATTATTTCAAGGTTCTAGAGCCCAAATACAATTGCTAGAGTTCCCTTCTAGGTAGACCTATTGGCTTCAGGGTAAACTATGTTGAATTAGAGGGGTTTCCATGTGATTACCAATGAGAATAACTTTCTACAAGATTTATTGTTTATTGACAAGTGAAATGTATCTCTTCCTCTTTTGGAAAGATGAACATTTGGGACAACACGTTGTGTATAGGGGTTTCACGACATGTAGTTTCTTAAAATTTGTGACCATGAGACATGAATTGGTTTATCTGTGTGAAAACACATGTCTATGTACTAACACATAACTAAGATACATGGAAATAAGTTCTGGTACACAGTCATGAGATAAATACATGGGCATGATGCCTTTTAGCATAAGCACATCGTGTAGTATGGGATGCACAAAGTGTAAGGGGCACGGTTTGACATCCCATTTAGAAGGGGATGCATGGTGTGTAAGGGACACAGTTCCCTCTTAATACACTATCCAATATATGAGGCTTCTACAATACACAATAGAATAATAATTTTAATGGATTTTATAGTAGGGTAGGATTATCTTGTATACTAACATGATTTACCTTATTGATATATAATTATTATTTTTATCATAAATGGTAATTTTATTTAACACTCTAATAATATAAAATAATTTTTTGTCACATCCTCAAGTTATATATAATTTTTAAATATTTAATAAAATTTTAATAAGACAACTTATATTTGGATGAGGTTTATAGTTTCTCTAATGGTCAGGGAATCGAGACAAAATAGCATATTAGTGGATGATATCCTTAGATACTAGCTATGAAACATCTCCTAGTAGCACTATATTTTTTTTAAATAATTTCAAAATAAAACCCAAAACGTAATCACATGTATGAAAATTAATATTATCAGTATTTATCATGTATTATAGATCCATACATATTAAGTGTTTATTCAGATAATATTATAGAATGTATATCTCATTAAATGCATTGGAAATAATTATATACACATTATGAAAATATGTTTTCCTTCAATTCAAGTAATAACCACTTTTTTGTCACAACCTCTAATTAATAACCCTGATAAATGCTGAGAACTCATCACATGAATCTATAGTGAATAACATTGGTCACCAAATCTTGATATATGGTCTTAGTCTATACTACCCACTAGTTATGACTGGGCCAACACCACACTCAAACCAGAAAGTTTTCATAACACCATGGACTCCTCATTCTCTTTTCTAACACTCACTTTATATTTTTTAAATAATAAGTATATATATTCATACTTTCAATAAAATTGGATTATATTTGAACGTGACACCTTAAAACTCAAGAGACCATCTTACCAAGAAAAAAACAGATGGATTTAGAAGTACAGTTCCATATATTTCCACAAACTCTAGAATTATACCCCACCATTATAATATATTAAGTGTTTAGAGTATGAAAATTTTATATTTGACAATAATCAAATGGAAACCTTAACCGATGATAGATTTTAGCGGATGGGAAATAAAACTTAAAGTCATTGATAAAAAGGTAAAATAAATAAAGGTAGGAAATATAACTCAATTTTAATTCAACCATTTTATGGGGATGAAAATGAATAAGGTAAAACAAGGATGGATAACTGACTGGGAAGAATAGAAGAACTCATCGACTAGGTAGAAGAGAAGCCCTTATATAGGTAAAAATATAGACGGATTCAGGAATGACGGAGGGAAGGCCACATGAAGTTTTTGTGGAAAATATATCTCAATAGTTCTTACAAACCATTGATTATTCCCTATATGAAATGGACTATACCAATGGTTATGGATAACCGTTGGGATAATACCCCCTTTTCTAATAGTTTCTTAAAACTGTTGGCATATGGGCAATGACATATGTATGATTTTTAGTTTTTACTCTATAAAGACTTATGGGGGGTATGATACCACATCAATGAACAAAGTTAAACCATTATAAAAGTGAGAAATATAAAAATTAACACAAAAAACATAATAAAATAATTGAAAACATGTTACAAAAAATAGGAGACACCCACCAATATCACATGGAAACATGGCACTCAATATGATATGACATGGTCAAACACTTAATCATATCCAATAACTTATGTCCCAGAAATAAAATATATTTTATAATAGAAGAAACTAATATATGATGATCATGTTCAATGAATACTAATTTGAAACCAATTAATCATGAACTAACTCGATTCATTCTATAACTGAACACATAATCTATCCTATGGCAATGCTCGAAGGATGGTCCATATCCCCACGGGCTAGTGACAAGCTCCTAAAAATCACGAGATATATTTTGGAATTATTTCCCCCTTAAAAAAATAAACAATCAATACAAATAATATATAAAATAATATATAACATTATAATAAAAATTCAGATAGTGTGTGTTAAGGAGTACAAGGGGAAAAAAGTTCCAAACCAAAAAGAAATACCAAAGAAGCAGAGACTGAAAATAACCCTTCTTCATGTGATATGAGGGAAAAAATCCCACCATAACACTGAAAAAACCCCACACCCCACAAAATTGGATACTGACTACAACCATGTGGCCCCATTCTTTTACCTATATCTGATGAAATAGAATCTACACACACCAAAATAAATGTCCAATGTGTTAGAAAATAGGCCTAGTATGATAACAAATTTTTTTAAAATAAATATTTATAAAAAACCAATTATACTGATTTATTAGAATAAAATTTATGGAATATATCTATAATAGTTTTCAATAAAATATTTATATATACCCTATTAAAAAATTATGTAAAAAATGCATAAACAAACCACCGTCAATTTATTACAAAATTACTAGTTCTGAAAAGAAAGAACATGGAAACTTTTCCTAGGATTATTTTGGTCCATGATAAAAATGATCATTACATAGTGTGACCAAATCCCTATAATATGATCCTAGGTATGAGATAACACCTTGATAAGTGAACTATATTACATGATATAGGTTTTTAGATTCTTAAAATAAATCCATTCTTACTAGCCATAAAACATCATATGTGATTATCTCAATCATTCCCCCTCCCATGTAACCCATGATTCCATGTCTCATAGCCCAAAATGGGAGGCTACAAATTTAAACCACAACCCATAGTTATAGGCTTCCAATTATATAGTTGATAAATTTTCAAGGGAATATCACACATCAATAATCAAACATAAAAATTTCACAATAAAACATTGTATGAAATTCATTTCCATTTTTAAATAAAAAGAGGAAATCCATTTTATAAATGAATCTAAAACTATCACATTTCAAGAATAATAAATCAAGGAATTAAATAATTTAGAATAAACAACGTAAAATGTAAAACCAAACATGGTTTATAAACAAATGATTTTAAGGAAATTATCATCCTAATAAAGATGGTATTTTCAAAAAATGAATGGGATCAATATTCTAAGAGGAAAAATGGCTCCTAAGAAAAAAAAAGATAACAAAACCATGACACATATTTCAAGAAACCTTTTAAAAAAACTATATATATTCAGTGACCAGATATACCACTTTCTATGACAATTCCCAGAGAATCACAAAACAATCCATGTAGAACATGTTACTTTTTTTCTATCTAATAATTGATTTATATGAAAACCACTTAGATCATGAAACAACCCATATATTCATACATTACATCCCTGATATGTGGATACTTCTAATAAAGAGTAGATATCTAGAGGAATGATAAATAATAGAAATGTATGGGCTCCAACATCAGGTTTACCATATTTAACAACCCAATATCCAATAGAAATACACTCCGGAATAGTAGGGATCTACAAAATCACAATTTTAACCCATAGATTTGAGATCCTATTATGTATTAGGAATAATTAGTTTAATTGGGTTGGAATCTTGTTTAACGAATAATTTTTTAATTAATTAAGTATCACCATAGATTATACATTTTCTTAAAAAATTCGGCACCAACTCATTTCATTCCTTTAGAGATGGCTCATGGTTTTGTTACATGGTTTTACTAATCATGTGCCAATTGTGAGAAACACCACTATCATAAATCACCACAAGTCACACAATTAGATTTAAATTCCACATGATTTATTCTAACTAGGTACTAACCATCAAAATTAATATAAAACTCCAAAATTTCTTAAAAATATCATATAATAACCTAATAATGGTTAAAAATAGAATATTTCCAAATAAAGTGAATTAATGTTCTTGAAATTTACACCCATATGGTGAATACCATTGAATTGATTTAAAAAGATGAACATTACCATATAATTAAACCCAAATTGATTCCCAAGAGTATAAGATTGTTTTTATGTTCCTCCTTCAATGAATAGAAATACATGGAAACCAACCCCCAATGCCAAAAAATCATCCAAGATTTTCTATAAAAGAACCACTTGATCACCATAAAATGAAATGTATTTATGAAACCCCATGTTGAATAAATTATCATAGGAAAATTGATGGGTTTTAACAAATATAAAATATATCTCACACATTATAAAATAATCTCAAAATTACACCCATCCCTCACACATAAAAAACTATATTTTCTCTAATTCTAAATATTATGGTGGAGATGCATTTAATAATTCATTTCCATAAAATATTTTATTTATAGTAGAAAAAAACATGTAAAAATAGGAATTTAAATACACTAAAAGAAGACAATATTGGTGAAATTTATATTATAAAATTAGTTTTTTTCTCCTTAATAATTTTCAACAGGAATCATAAACTTCATGTAGATGACACTAAAGTAGATATAAAAAACTAATTACCACCATAAAAAATTCATAAAAACAAAAAATATCTACAAAACTCATGTAAGATCACATATATAGTTAATAATATGATTAAACTTATTTTTAAAAGTATACATTTTTGTAAACCATTTTATTAATTTACAAAATATTGGATATAATAAAAGGATTTTAATTAATTACTCCCTTTAATTTAATTTAATATTTTCCTTTACGTCCACGAATGTATGAAGTCCCCTATCTCACATAATTTGTGTGTTTATCTACCATTGTGATCCTCCAAATGGATTAAATAAATGTTTGAGAATATTTTTAAATATATTCAACATAATATATAGAGAATATTTGTAAACATTTCCTGATTATTTCATCCAATAGTGCCTTCTATGACACTATCAGCATGTTTTACCCCCTTACTAACCATTTTTTCCCAAAATAGTCATGAATAGAGCACTACTTACTATCCAAAAGCCATTTAAAATAGCCATATAATTTTTCAATATAAAATAAAAACTCAAAAATAATAAATACTCTAAAAACCATGGGTTAACTTCAATGATGCACTTGATTAATAGTCTGAATTTAGTATTCATTTCACTTCAGTTTCTAGTGGAGTATAAAATATCCAATTTCATCGATTTCCCTTGCAGTAAATGATAAATGAATCATAAATTTACAAATAAACTTATTTTTTCATATCATAAAATTTACAATGCATCATTACCTAGAAAATGAATAATATTAATTGGACTGGATAATTTAGTTATAAATTTTCATGGAAACATTTCAATCAAAATTTCAATAAGTGAACTTTATCATAAATATTGAACTCTATAATTTCGATTAAATTATAATGAAATACATTGGTTATCCATTTTTTAACCCTCTAAAACTAAATGAATCTCCGATTATTCCTTCTAATTTATTTATCTATATAATCCTTTTCTTGTCAACTATTTTTATGTCAATGATTAAGTTCTTCACTACCGAATAAATATTATGTTCAAGTTAAATAATAATGTTACATGAATTCAATAAATGAGAATAAAATAGGACACATAATTTTTTTTTGAAAGATTTAATATTACCCCACAATATATCAGTTAGTTTTATATAAAAATCTCTTATGTAACCACTCACTAACATTCCAAAAAAATTTCTAGTTCTTGGTTGGGAATTTTAATTTACCATTAGTTTGTTGGCGGTGATTAGTAACTATTTTATAAGAAATAAAATATTTCTCAATCAATTATTTTATCTTTTAGTTCTTCAAATTATCCAATTTGTTGGTGATAAAAGGTTTTTGTACCAAAAACTAAGAGAAAATAATTTTCATGGTGAATTTTTGCACACTTGTTCCTTGGATAATAGTGAGTTCCATAAATTCAACTAAATTTTACTCATAACACAACCCCATAATGATTTACTCAGTCCTGTAAGAGGGAGGGAATGGTCTTGTAAAACATAATCCCTAAACAACCATGATCTCAACCTCTATCGTTCTTTTTTTAGGAATATATTTCATACTTAATATGATTCACAATAGTTTAAGATTATCACATCCTATAATAAATATCATAGAATCATTAAAAAAATTGAATAATGGATTCATAATTTAAGTACCTTGGTTCCAACCTATCCCCCATATGATTTTCTCCTCAATATATGGACTAGTTAATCTAAAAAATGGATATAATTTATTCTTTAAAAAAATAACTCACTATGGCATAATTAAACCTCTAAAAATAAAAATAGTATTCCAATAAATTATTGTATAACATTAAATTTTTTTCTTCTGATTTATGTCACATGGTATCACTCCGGAAATAAATTAATTCGCACAATCAGGAAACCAAGTGGGGTTTTGAGGAGATTGATTGTAATTTTTTCCCGTTCAATGAAAATTTTATCTCTCCCATGTCACTGTTTCTATATTTTACAGCCTATAAAATGGTTTATATAGTTGTCTTAATCCTCTTTCTAATATTATATTTCTATGAAAAAAATTAATGAAAGAGGATCAATCTTATCATCATTTTCTAATCTTATTTTTATCAAAAATTAATTGAATGTATCCCGGTTAGTGAACATAATGACATGTGAATAAATGAGATATTATGTAAATATTGTTTTTATAATATTACTTCCCAAAGTACTCTTTCATTTGGGTTTTATTTTTTAATACCCTTCCAATAAATCGGACATCACATTACACAACTCCATCTTTCACACATTTATTTTCGGCAAGATAACTCCAACACCAACCTCACTATTATCAAATATTGTTTTGACATAAATGGACCAATCTAGAGTTTTAATGACTAGATAAGAATCCAAATATTATTTCAAAATATTTAAGGATTCTAGGAATTATTACTTAATAAAAAAAGGGGAATCATTCATAAATAAATAACATATATGTGTTATGATTGTAAATATACATTTTATGAATCTTCTATAGAATATAGAATTTTAAAGAATACTCTTAATAGATATATTGGAATTTAGTTGAGGAAATTTTTATATAACATAAAACATATTCATGTAAACATTTATCCTAGTTATAGAGACATTGATTCGATGATATATGCCTTTAGGGATAATGATTTGAAATTTTACCCAATTAAGAACAAGGATTGATTCATATAACCTTTGTAAAATAATCATGATGTTATTGAGGTAACTAATAAAATATGTTACTAAGTAGAAAATTCATCCATAAGAACCTAAATGATTTTCTAAACCATATTTTAGAAAACAACCATTATGAACCTTTGAAATGTGGTTAGTGTTGCAATGATCCAAAAGTGTATATTTAGATTGGTGAATATTCTAAATGGGCTTGTGAATGTGATCTTCTCTTAGTTGCTAAGGAATTTTGGGGCTTGGTTGTTGCTGAAATACAGATCAAGAAAACCATATAAATCAATTCATTTAAATATATATATTATTTGAAAATGGAATATAATTTAAATATTGATTTTTCTTATATCTAACTTCATATTACTAAAATTGATTCAAACTGTAGATTTTTCACTTTTATAATGAGAATAAACTCATTATTTTTATTAAAAACCATGATAAAACATCACCTATTATGAAAAATGAACACAAAACTGGCCAATTAATATTATATAATTAGTAAATAATTAAATTATCCAAGATTATTATTGCTTATTCTAAAACTACCTCCTTCATGTTTAGGTTTTGTCTCCTTTAGCTCTCCACTCTAGGATTACATTATTATTCCATTAGAAATACAATGAAATGAAAATTATATAAATAATTAACATGATAGTATAAATTCTATATGAAATTATATTTACATACAAACAAAAAATATCTAGATTAATTTCCTCTTGATATTTTTATAACATAATATAAAATATCACATGAAGTGTGTATCCCCCACACAAAATGAATATTTTTAGTAAATATATAATATTATGATCTCAAAAAAGAGTGTTCGTTATTATGAGGCAATACTTTTTGGTTGAGGTGGCCCATGGTTCTAAATGGAGGATTGTAATAGGCCTAGAAGCTAGAAAACAAGGACTACTCGCTATTATTCACAATGGAAGACCCCTCAATTTATGTTTAAATATCTCTTTTATGAATGTATTTTTTAGTAAATTCCTCAATAATTATTAAAAATTAATTAACACATCAAACAATCAGACGTATATATAGTATAATGTATCCTTGGATTATTTTAATTAATGTATGGGTTTTATATCATTTTTTAACACAAAAATTTCCCTTTCTGCTCACAAAAATTAAATATTAGTTTCCCCTTCGACACATCTATTAAAAACCCTCATATAGGTAAGAACGGCCTACCAAGATTGATTGTAACCTCTATATCTCACTCTCTATAAAATAGTTTGAAATATATAGTAATAATAAAATTCCTTAGACCATAAAAAATATCACTCACTCTCCCCATGAGATGATTAATTGACCAACTAGCAAGCTAAATGGAAAAAACTATGGATTTTAATTCTCCCACACCCAATTTTTGGAAGAACAGGAATGGATAGAAATTAGTTCTCACACCAATATAATAATAGAAATTAAACTATCCAAAATATCTCAATGAAATATGAATAAATCAACATCTTCCTCATAATCGGGAAGCTATGCACTCTGAATTCTAGAATACTTATCATCTGAATTCTTATTCCGAATAACAATATATCAATTTTTTTCCTCCTTATATGATATTTGAATGACATTTACTATTGTGGCGTGCTTTAAGGTTTCTCCATCTAGAGAAGGTATCTTATAAGAAGTGGATTTTGAAGATCTCAAAAGAATTTAATTAGACCTGGACTTTTGATCCTATACATCTTATTTTTCACTTTCCTCCTTATATTATTTATCTCCCTCTTCATATTTGTTTTCTAATATACTTTATTCTTCATATCCTTCCTTTTCACCATCACATTAATCAATTTATCTCATTTTAGTGTCTTCAATTTCTTCTAAAGGATTTTATAGAGAATATTTTGGTGATGTCAATTCCCCAACTTGTTGTTTTCCTTTTCCTTTTACTGGGGAAGATAGAGTATTTTTCTCATCAAGAATTTAGTCCTCGATATTTTTTTCATCACTTTATTATTCTAATTCTTTCATTATCTTGGCAATATAACATATTTATACTTTTATCTTTTTCATCTTCTTTTTCTTCTTAATTTGTTTTATAATATTATCAGTCAATATCATTTTAACAAGAGCTTTAACAGTATTGAGACGAAATTGTTGGTCTCTTTATTTCCATTGATCTTTCTTATTTATCCACTTGGTCATAATTTATGCACTATAATCACTTTTCTTCTTTGGCCTTATAATTTACCCCGAAATGGATTTTTTTTGAAACAGTTGGTACAAATCATTTTTGAATTCCTTAGCTTCATCCAACTCTCTCCTTTGGAGTTTCAAATTACAAATACATGATGAATTTTTTAGATTATGAATCAAAATAAAATTTTAAACTCTTTACTATATCATCACTAATCCAAATAACTCTTAGATTTCTTTGTACTTATTTAAGATGAATATTGAAAAACATCAATTTTTTGTGAATGAACATACTGTGGATAGCTTGAATCCTGATCTATTGGTACTTGATTTTACCATACTTGAGATTATTTATGGTTATGAAGATGTAAACAATTAATTTTATCTTCCACATATTCACAAGATAATCAAGTGTAAATACATCTAAAAAATTGAGAGTTCATTTATCACCGCTCCTGGGAAATAAGAATCCTTTCATCCAGAGTGTATTTTTTCTATTTCCTGCTGAAAGATGAATTTTTGTCTATATATTAATTAATATCAAAAGGATATTGCTAAAATATTTACTTAATAAATGTTACCTTTTCTTTTTGCAACTTATGTGAGTGATACAATTCATATCCTTCAGCTAGAACATTAATAAAATGTGTTTCTTTTTTAAATGAAATACTAATTTCACTATCATAAATATGAAATTATACCTTTATGAATTTATCAAAATTAATATTTTTATATAACTATATTACTTTATCCACCATAGTTGGACCCTAGTTTTTAGGTTTCTCCACACACACTGAATCCCATCCTTGAAAATGAATGATTATTTTCATAGATGAATCATTCAATTCATGAAACTCTCTGGAGAGAAATATGTTTAGGAATAAATTCATTATTTAGTAATATTTCGGTTCCAGTTCATTTTGAGATGTTTCTAATGATTTAGTCATGAGTACTACTGAATACACTGAGTATGGAAATCATGGATCTTGGCTATTAGAGGAGCTGCAATGCTTCGTCGCAAATAAGAGGACAACTAATGTGGGATAGGGAGGGAATCCCTTTATATAGCACAATGAAATACAAAAGTTGATCTTCTACATTTTATATTATATCTAAGAGATCCAATGGTGAGATAAATAAAATATTGAGGTTTTTTTATAAAAAATATCATATTCAAAGTGAATCTGATGAAATTTTAATACTAAAACCAATAATCGTTATTTTATTGAAAATAAGGTAAAAAGTAAAAGATATTGTACCTTTCAAAATCTAAAAATGGATTTGTTGGTTTTTATAGATTTTTATTCAAATAAAAATAAATCATTAAAGAGATAAAAAATATGTAAACAATTTGAGGAAGAAATGTTTTTTGGTATCGAAAAAAGTTTATGGTGCTGACCTTTTTTGTGGTGTTGGAATAATTTTGTAGTGTTGAAAATATTTTTATAAGACAAAAAAATTCGTACTCCCCTTTTAAAAATAAGTAAATTTATTTAAGGTGATTGTTTAAATAGGAATTAGATATGAATAATTACATTATAGTGATCATTCCTAACTTATTTTTAATGTATCTAAATCTATCATAAGGTAATGGTTTTTTAAATATATCAGAAAGTTGTTCTTGTGTTTCGATAAATTATAAAATGATATCTCCTTTCAGTGTGTGATCCCTATGAAGGGATTACTAATACATATGTGTCTTTCAAAATATTTATGTGTAGGATTTTTACATATATATATGGCACTAGTGATACAACATAGTATTTGGGTTCTAGTAAATCTCATGTCATAATCAGTGAGTTTGTGTTTCATCCACAACAATTGATCACAACGACTTCCATCTTCCACATAATCAGCATTAATAGTGGAATGTGATATTGAGTGTTGTTTCAGACAAGACCATCTAACTAATGAATCACCTATGAAAAGGAACGTTCTAAATTTACTTATTCTATCCATTCTATAACCACCAATGTCAGCATCTGAAACTATTTTTAATTCAAAATCATTTCTAGAAGAGTAAACAAGTCTAAAATCCATAGTTCCCTTTAAATAAAAAAATTATTTTTTAAGATTTTAATTGGGATTGATTTGAATTTTCTTGATATCATTCACATAATCATACTAAAAAACATTTAGTTCTTACGACTATTTTTTACGTATAGTAAGATTCCTATCATTCCTCTAAAATTTGATTGATTTACATGTTGTCCAACTTCATCAACTTCAAGAGTATTTGAGGTACCAATTGTAGTACTAATACTTTTATTATTTTCATATCAATACATTTTAACAATATATTTAATATACTTATGTTAGGATATATATGTTATTGTTTTTTTAATATAAAAACCAAAAAAAATGTTAACTCATCCATCATACTAATTTCAAGCTCATATTTCATAAGATTCACAATGGAATCAGTTAAATATTACTGAGTTGATCCGAATATAATTTCATCCACATAAATTTAAATGATCAAAAAAAATTTGTTTTATTTATTTATAAAAAGAGATTGATCAATAGTTCTCTTAATAAAATTATTTTGAAGCAAAAACATTTTAATCTATTATATGAGGATCTAGTGGATTGTTTAAGAACATATAAATATTTTGTAAGTTAGTAAAAACATTCAGGATGTTTTGTATATTAAAAATCAGGATTTTGTTCAACAAAAACCTTCTCTTAAACATATTCATTAATAAAATATCACTTTACATCCATTTGAAAAAATATTGAAATTAATGAATACTATAAAGGATAAAGGAATATGAATAGATTTAAGCCAAGATACTAGAGAATATGTTTCTTTATAGTATATTTCTTCTTGTTAATTATAGCCTTTTATTTATTTCTAATTCTTATTCCATTTTCATCAAAAAAATTCTAAAAAACCATTCAAATCCAATTACACATGATTCTTTAGGTATTTAAACCAAGGTTCAGAATTTATTTATTTATAATTAATTTAGTTAATCTTGCATTGCTTGAATGCAATCTTCATCACATAAATTCTTGAGAAAAAAATTATAGATGTTATACTTCATTTCTTAAAGAACCTCTAGTCCATATAGGTTGATTTAAGTCACCAATAATACTATCATTGGGATGATTTCAACGAACAATTGATTTGGGTTTCGTAAAACCTATTCATCAATATATGATAGAAAGTATTCTAGGGTGAATTCTTCAGAAGCAATTTCTTGAGTATTTTCCTTATTAAAATATCTTTCTATAAAGGGTTGATAATCAGTTTTAAAAACACATAAGAATATGCATGTCTGGATTGTTTAAAAACAAAAGGATCAGTTTCATTAAATTTAATATGTACTATCTCTTAAATATTAAAATAATTGTTTTTGAAAACTCTATAAGCCTTATATATATTGGAATAACATTACAATATTTCTTAATTGGATTTGGGTATGAATTTTGGTAAATTATATTTTTTATTGAAAATGTTTACTTTATATCCAAATATTTTGAATTATTAATCTTTGGTTTTCATCTAGTATATAAATCATAAGGTGTTTTATTAAGAAAAGTTATAATTAGAACTTGATTTATAGTATAGAAAGTAGTACACACTGCTTTAGCCTAAAAACTGTTTCAAATAGAATATTTACTCAACATGGTTCTTGTTATTTCATGAAGAATAAGATTTATTATTTCAAAAATTGAATTTTTGAGGAGTCCTGGGTGCTAAAAATTTAGGTTTTATTCATTTGTAACTGAAAATATCTTTATAATACGAATTTAAAAATTCAAAAACATGATCACTATGAATAGTTATCAATGAAACATTTTGCTAATTTTTAAATTTTTCTAAAAATGTTTTAAAATAGAAATATAAATCGTATTTATTTTCTATGAAATAGACCCATGTATATCTACTATAGTCATCAAGTAAAAAAATACAAAATACTTTCCTCCAATACATCCAATTTTCGTAGGACCGTAATGATCCCTGTGCACCAACTATAAAGAAATTGATATTGAAACATCACTAAATTATTTAATTCTTGACTAATGTATCTTTTTATATTGACAAGTGTCAATGAATTTTTAAGAATCAAATATTATTTCTAGTAGATCCTTAACATTTCATTCTTTGGTAATTTATATATGTTACTAATGTTATAGTATCCCATCCTTCTATTCAATAACTACGATTAGTCTTCCATTTCACAAAAGAAAGGTATGTCTTAGCTCCTAAGGTCATATATGTTGAGTGTGTAAACTTTCTCATGCCGATGGGTAGAACAAATGATTTTCTCCTTGTAATTGTGTGATATACATTTATAATTTCTCAAATTCACAATTTAACCTTCATCAAATAATTTAATTATGCTTATAAGTTCGTTCTTAAGACCTTTTAAAAATAAAATTTTTTAAATAAAAGATTTTCCGAGAAGAACAATATTACCTATACCAAAAAAAATTTCCTTGATCATTTTCTATGAAGGTGACTCTTTCACCTTTCATTTTAATAATCTTTTCAAAGAATCATTTGTTACAAGTCATATGTCAGGAATATCCATTTTCCATGTACTATATGTTTTTATTATTTCTACTTCCTTTGTTTTTCTCAAAGTAAAATAATTAGATTTTTTTAATCCAATATTTCAAGGATCCATATATCATATAAAGAAAAAATTTGGGATCCCATTTTTTTAAAAAATGGCACTATGGAACCCTAAAAATTGAATTTTATTTAAAGAATAAATTTTATTCTAATGTCCTCCACATTTAAATTTGGTGCAAAAAGGGATATTCTCAAGAAAAAAATAATTTTTACTAAAAATAGTTTTCAATGAGTATATCCCATTACTAAACCATTACCTTGTGGTTGGATTTGTTTTTACATTTTTTTAAAAAGAATTTACCAATGGTAAGTTTTTTGAAGAGTTTATTTAAAAAATATTTTTGACTTTTTCTTGAATCTAAATTCTTATCCACATTAGTATTATATTTGAAAGTTATTTTTGAATGTAAAACATTTTCCCCATCAACTACTCTTTAAATCTATTTAGAAATATTATCCTTATCAGAATTATCTTACTCAATATTCTTTGATGTAGAGTCAATTTCAATTCTTTTCTTATCAGTATATAGAGAAATATCTAATACCTATTTTTTGAAAAACATTATTCTAGTATTTTTCTTTTCATGATTTTTACTAACATTGTAGTTTTTATTTTCATGTAATTTTACAAATCTAAAAACTTTATCATATTAAGGTAATGTATTACTATTACAAGATGAGGATCATTATTCATCTGATGATTAGTAATTCTTTTCTTTGGGATAATTTTTATATAATGATGTTTTATTCAAATATTCAATAGTGTTTACCTTTTCCATGAAACATTGATTTTCAATATGTATTCTTTCAAGAAGAAAAATATTCTTTTTTCCAGAATTCTCATTTCCTGAAGATTAATTTGAAGAGTTTCCTCCATTAAAACTACAAGAATCATATTACTTGAAGAATTTATTTCCTTTTTACTTATATTACTTTTTATGATGATCTTCATAATGTGGATATATCAAATATTTAACCATCCCTAGGTTCACTAGCCTATGAGATAGATAGGAGACAATTTATCAGTATTTACCTTAACTCCCAAAACCATTCCTCATGAATCATATACCTCTAAACATCTTCCCAATGATATAACAAATATGATACTAAACTATCATGACCAAACCCACCATAGCCCTACCTAGATTGATAGTATGCTGAGAGTGGCATGCAAATCCTGACATGAGTATGCTAGGGGCTTGAGACTAGAGCTGAGTTGGAATATTTTTGAAATGGGTGGACTTGTCCTAATGTACCTAAAAACACACACATGAACACTCCTCTCTATGTAAAAATACATAAAAATAATTAATAGAAACATATATAGTATAAACATTTCCTGAAAAAATCTTTCAAAAATAATTGTGAGTGGAAAATAAATATTCAAGAATATAAAAATGGTAAAATACATGACCAACCAAGAGAAAGAAAAAAGTACCACAAATAAATAGCAAAAAAAGGTACCTGTAGAGAAGATATTGACTCACAATCCTTGAGTATAACCACCTAATGTGGTTAATGCCTCCACGTACTAAAATACTCTACAGATACAAGGACCACCAAAATAGCATCTAATCATTATTTTGTTTATAAAAGACATGAAATGGTTATAGTAAGCCCATGTAGGGGTGAGAGAAACATACATAGTAGGGTACACCAGAAACACAAGGGAGAAGCAATAAAATAATATTGTTGGTACGAACCATAAGAGAATAGGGGGAAATAAAATAAAAAACTTCTTTGAATATAATGAAAACCCAGTCAAAAGTAAGAAATAGTGATATTCTTAACCATATTAGAATGAAGAGTCTTTCTATGACATTAGTAGTTCCAAATATGGTTCCATGCACTACATGAAACCTCATATGAATTAATATGAAGCACCCACTCCTCACTTATTAGTACTCAGCTGGAGGATTAGTAACTCTAATAGTGGACATACTCCCAACCGGAGCACGATGAATGGGGATTACCAACTCCTTTGATAGAGTCCTCGCACTGATGTAATGTGGGGAAGTACTAAATCTTACAATATATGTGATATAGGGGACTCACACCCAAGAAATATAAACCATCAGGGGAGTACCGAACCCATATTAAAACTCATGATCACATTAAGACCTTGTCCAAATCCAAAAGGAATTCCTAATAATGAACACTTAATCCACATATAGTGATAGTGATAGAGGTAGACTCAGAAGATCCAAGAATAAAACAACATGGATAAAAAATCTCTTGAAATTAGAGTCCAAATCATAAATCTTAAACCAAATACATGAATTATTCATGAACAATTGAATGTGTGAAATTTAATACTTTTTTATATTGAACTCCAAGATACTTCTAAGAATTCAATCCTAAATACTCAGGGTGTGAAATAGTAGTTCACTACATGAAGAAGACCCATATAACTGAAGATCCCATCAGTTCTCTATGTGGTAATTAATATAGCTACAATTTACATTTAATAAAACATTGATATATGTCATCGTGACATTTCCTTTTTCTAGATATCACTTCTTAGTCACATTTCATCGCAAACTGTGATATTTTTTCATCTACATCTCTAAATCTTCTTCCACTACACCCTTTCTGATCAAGAATCCCTATATCCCTTCTACATTACATGGGATCATCATTGGTCATGGAACAAAATGTTGATAGTGTATGGATCAAAAAATTTATATCCATAAGGAAAATATTGTTTTCCAATAATGATCAAAATGATTTGGTAATCCCAATCATCGAATACAAAGACCGATGATGAAGGAAACAAAGAACTTGGAAATAAATCCATTAAAAACCATTGTCAGTACCAGTTGAAGTTGTTGAAAATTATCAATTATTTGAAGGTTTACAAATAAAAAAGGAAAAGGAATAATTATTATTCATAAAATAATCCAAGACAAAAAAATATTGATTATTTCAGGTCATATAAATCTATATTCCATGGTCTAAAATGATATAACATATCCATGCATGAAGAAAGAATAGCGTTGTGAAATACATAAATAATAAATCCCTACATCATCATTATATTAACTATAGATAATTTTTAATATTTTATTAATACATTGGATATTATTGAGAGTTTAATTGTAATGTATCAGAACTAGAATTCAATAAATGGTTCCCTTATCCTGGTTTTCCACATGGCTTCAAGTCAAACTTCCCAAATGTCGTAGGCTATCAAAAAGCAGCAAAGTCATAGGGTGTGTCATTGGGGACACCATTCCCTCTTGTAAGAGTGTAATATAGTGGAATATCATATCATTCAAATAGTGGAATCAATATTACAATGAATAACTATAGGAATAGACACTAAGACCACTGGGAAAGTAACCATCTTTATTAGAAGCATAATAATAACTAAACAAGAGATAAATACTCAAATACTTATATATATAGAACAATTCAATAATTAATATCATTTAAAAGATGATATTTCATCTCGTGTTTCTAAAAAACATCCAAAAGAGCTATAAATGAGTTGGTACAAGAAATTTATCAAAATAACAGAATGATAAAAAAATCTGTGCCTCTAGATAGAATCAAGATAGTCAACTCAGTCCTATGATCCTCTGTTCTAATCATGGAATAAATTCAAGTATCAAACTATGGGTGATTTATCCATTCCATAAATGTATCCATATGGTGTATCTGGGTACCCTATGGTGGCCTTAAATAGGGTGTGAGATAAAATATCAGTTGTCCACCACCAACGGTGCCTATAATATATACAGACCCTACAATATAGTCTAAATCAGTATGAAAATTATAACATAGGTTTGTCATGAATTTAATAAGTTCCCATGGAATATATAAAATAATTAAAGTGTAATTGTCTATCCCAACAGGGTTCCCTACAAAACAATGTCTAAGCTCCAATAATGAGGAAGATGTAATGAAACTAGAACTAAACACCATAGACATGTCATATATCAGATATCTCATATCACCCCTGACCATTCCATATTTCATATATTTCATATCAACCATGTCAGAGCTATATAACCAAAAATGTCACAAATTACCATGGTCAATCCATATAATCAGAACTACTAGACCCCATGGGGCTGGATCCAAGCTATAGTGAACCAAGGTATCCATGTCGAGTCCCATGAGCATCTCCTTGGAAAATTTGTTAGACTTGTTTTGGGGTCCAAGGACCATGTTGACAGACCATGTCCACTGTGATCCCAAATCAGCTGGTCCAAGGGGTAGTAATGCCCAAAGAATACCATGGAATCAAAACCCAAGTAGCAATATCATCCAATGATTCTACTACCTCAATTAAGATACAAGGAGTAAAATCCAAGGCATATAATTGAATAATTCATCATCCATTCCATTTAACATTTCACAATCATATAATATCCATGAGTTTACCCACTCATATAACAATTCATATTAAAACAATTAAAACATTCACATCATTTATAACATGTAAAGGGTTGTAAAATTTCTCTTAATTAATCATTTAAATTAAATTAATTTATACCTAGTCTTCCTCTAACTATGTATGCTCAAACACTCCCCTCATAGGTGGTATAACGATGGAAATTCAAGGGAAACCCCCATGGGTGGCCTCAATTGGGGTAATGACAATCGACATTCAAATGGTACTATAGGTAAACCATGTCATGTTTTAATACATTCAATTTAGTTATTCAATTAGTTATTGGGGTGTCATCGGATGGTCTGACATGCTACATAATGAAAAATAGCTATATAAAGCAACAAAACATAAGGGAAAGAGTAGAACACCTACCGTAGGTTTGTAGTATACTGACCATCCAGTATCATCTCTTAAATTGACTCTGGATGAGATAAAAATGAATAATAGATGAAAATCACAAAAATATGGCATATTATATTGCACCAAAATAACACAACTAATAACAATCCAATCAAAGAAAGACCCAAAAAGAATAAAGTACATATCGGTAGGAATCTAATGAGACAATTAGTGCTCAAACACGAGTTTATAGGGAAGAATAAGATTAAAACATATCGAATAAACTCAAAGAGATATATCATGCTTGAGATTAGGCGCAATGAAAGAGAAGTGAATTAGATTTTAGGTTATAAGATATTTTATAGAAAATTTGGCCATTCTCCATCAAAATACATTGTTTTCATGGTTTGGGAACATAGTTGGACAAACTATTCACCAACCATGAATCCTTCATTATATAGAGGGGTACCTTACAAGATTATTCTGCAAAAGTTTCCAAACCAGGTGAAAACCATGTATTAGTCCACTATCAACTACTTTAGAGGCCCTTGTATCGGTGTGTACATCCTTCCAAAAAATATCCTCAAATCATTCAACTATTATATCCCTCTATCTATCCCCATAATATTTCATTAAACCATGTATCGTGGAGAACGTGGTTTCTCCAAACCATTCACCCCAGATGGTCTACCATAAAAGTTAGGTTCTGGGTTTCGAACAATCTCCAAACATCCCTGAAACCCCAATTCCATCAAAGAGTATTCAAATTTTGTCATAATTAGTAATTTAAAGTGAAATTAAACATATCTATACCTTAATGAAAACTCTATATGTTATTATATTCCCCATAAAATAAATTCATCCAAAAATTTCCCTCTCAGTTGTGGCCAAGATCATATAATAATTGATTTAGCCGCTGACCGTGTACTTTTACCTTCTACTCACATGTAATGTCATGTAAACAGCCGTATTGTTGTAGAACCCATACAAGAGGAACTGAGTATCCTCAGAGAACCTATGTGCTCCTATTAACAATATGAATATGACGTTTCTTAATAGAGGAATCAATAAATAACTCCTCATCCTCAAGATATATAATTTGAGATAAGAATGAGTGATAATGACATTACTGAGATACTTGGAATACATCATGCATGGACCAGTACGTATGAGGTAACTCCAACCGATAGGATACCATACTGAATCTCCATAGAATCTATAATGGTTAGAGATATTGAGGTGAGAGATTACCCAGTCTCTTAATCAATCTATTTCCCAACCACAGTGAGATCTGAAAAAAGACCTAATCCCCAACCTCAATCTTTAGAGGTCATTGACGATGATTAGTGTAAGATTTATATCAATATTATACAATACCATCCACTTTCTGATCATCTATCCATACTCAGAAGTCTCCTGTATGATATACGGTCTTAGTAAAGATGCCTCACCTGTCTCTAACCAAAAAATAGGTGATCGACATAGGCGTTGGTAAAACACTCATAAGTAGACATTTGTATCATATCATAATCAATATTTATGTTTTAAGACTCAATAAGGTGTTTATACATCTCCCAATATCCCCCAAAATCTAAGACACATGATTTTAAGATGTCCTTAATCACCTGTATCCTAGACTCTGACTATAAATTAGTCTAACAGTTGTATGTTATGCTTCGAAAGAACCTCTGTACCCAATTCCCTATGAATAATTTTCCAAATATTAGATGTAAACTGGGTTTTACTACCTAAAATGATAGTAAAAGGTAACCCTTTAAGTTAAAATAAATCGTAGATATACAAACACCCAAGATCATCTACAATGAATGTCTTCCTGATTAGTAGAAAATGAATAACCTTCATGATCTAGAGGAGAAAACCCACACCACATAGAAACATCAAGGTGACCTTAGAAAACTGGTCCGGAAATCCACCATGATGTCATAACATTTCCAATAAGTAATAGGTAACTACTATAATATTATGGCTGGTCACTAATGTCCCACTGTAACACCCCAAGATTTTATGAGATATATTATTTTTAATTTCTTTGATGTCTTATGTTATACACTACACCAAGATTAGCTTGTACTCTACACAACAACGTATTATCTTGCAGTATATGCAACACTATTCTTTGCTCGTGTTACACACAATTTCATGTTCGTTTTATGGAAATTATTCTACACAACATTAATTATAGATTTTGGTTAATGTATACATGAAATATGTTTTGATTATGTTATACGCAACACCAAAAGAAGCTTTCACTACACGCAACCCTGACTTGTCTTGCATTACACGTAATCAAGACCTTACTCGATAGCGTGTGTTGTACACAATACCGAGTTTCACTAAACGAGATATTATTATAATATTATTATGATCTAGCCATTATGAATAGTAATACCCACTTTTTGAAATTTTATAAATTTTATCTTTTCAAATGGACTTCATTTTTGGATTCAGAATATCAAAATTATCCTAGGGTAAATATTTGGTATTTTTTTGAAAACTTTCAATTTTGATGAATAGTGAAAACTCTGAATTACTATTTAAAAACCAACTTTTTATTAAATTATTTATTTTATTTATGTTTATTTTAGGTCAAAATTCATACATAATACTTATATAAGTTAAATTTAATTCATTTGAGTCATTTTATAATAATTTTAGATATATAAACATTTTATTGAACTTTTCACCATCTTTTACCCACCTCCTAGGAGAATTTGAAATTTTAGATAAAACTTAATTTTACGGCTTTTGTGAGTGGAATTTCAAAAATCTGAGAATCAATGTTAATATCAAGGAGTAAAATGTGGTTCAATAAGATAAAAATAATTTTCAATGAATAGTAACTTTTTTACTTTTATTTACCACGGTTAAATATAAATAGTGTAATTAAGGTTAAAAATGATATTATTATTACCCTAACACATATCCTAATTCTATTGGATAAGTTTAATTCGACCAAAAACAACTTTAGGAATAAAATATTACCCTTTAGGTCCACTTGAATAAGATTAGGACATTTATTATTATTTTATTTAAAGAAGAGTTAAAATAGTAAAAATCAATGGTTAATAAAAAAACATTTTTAATATAGGCTTATACATTAGATAAATTAGACTGTAAATATTTATTAGAAATATAAAAATATTTCCTACATAATGGTATTTTATTTATAATTTTTAGACGTTAAATAATTTAATTTATTTTTGACACAATGATGATGCAGTAATTATATTATTTATGCAGTATTAACATAATTGATGTTATAAATACCCAAATAAATGTAATTTGAGACTTTTTATGAATTAAAATAATTTTATAGGTTAATATGATATTTTATTATTGATTTAATTAAATCTTTTCTAACTAATAAGGCTGTTATAATTTTCACAACAATTCATTTCCAAATAGTGTCAAAATTGACATAAATAGTTTTTAAAACAAATATTATATTATTATTTATTATTCTATTCCTAAAAATATAAGGATAATCAAAATTAATTATATAAGGTTATATATATTAATAATAAACCACTTGGGGTTAGTGTGGCTTGTTATAGTAAGTTTATTAACCATATAGTGTAAGAAAACAAGAAGACACGGTAAAAGTTAAATTATTTAAATTAGAGTTAAATCTAAATTATAAGGTTAAAATAGTAACCTAACCTTGTCTAAAATCTATTGGTTGAATGGATTTATACCCATACCAACTTTATCTTCGAACTAAATAAATTTGGTGCTATTATAAATCGAATATTACTTTATTATAAAATAATATTTTAAGTTTTCCTAAGGTTCCCCGCTCCTCCCTTATAAAAGGGAACCTCCTCCCTCTTCTCTTTACACAATTTTGAGCCTTCAATCTGGGCCAAACCCATCCCATTTACCTTCTAAACTTCCCTAGAAACATTATAGATGTTCTGGTCTCCTCAAAAGACCAACTCTAGTTCCTTAAGAGGAAGCTTAAAAGAGGTGCGTCGAAGAAAAGCTAATATCTTCTACCGATTCATTCAAGTTTATTTCTTCTTCAACAACTTCTTCTTTATTTTTTTCATCATAAATTAATAAAATTATTATCAATAATATACTGATATTTTATTATAAATACGAAACAACCATATTTCACCTTCTATCCATCCTACAAAAAACGAAATCACCACGCCTGCGTACGTACGGAATACCGTCTCCACACCGTGGTGTAATCTGTTTTTCCACCACCACATTACTTGGATGGGTATAATGGTATAAAGAATAACTATATATAGTTATTATAACATCATATGAATTCTAAGATATTATATCATCCACTCAAATTCAATTCAATAATTATGGGAATGATATCACCGCTCGTGCGTACGTACGGATTACCGTCTCCAGGACGCGATGAGATTCATTCTCCATATTAACCAATCAAGAATGATTATAAAGTATATATAATGAATAATAATGATATATATGACATTATAAAGATATAGGATATATATATATATATATGTCATCTAATTACTACCATCCAAGTGAATAAGGAAAAGAAAACAGCATTCATGTGTACTTACGACCTACCATCTCCTAGAACAGTGTATTTCATTTCATTTATCTATCTATTATTTATATATATATACTGAATATATATGATATATAAATCATGAATTACATTCTGGAATTAGTTAAATCATGATATAAGTAATAATAATATCATGAACAACAAGTCCAAACACGTACGATAAATAAAATGATTTTACCCAAAATGCTGCTTTAACATTGAATTTAAAAAAGAACGGTTAATATAAAGTCATAAGTGAACCATATATGATATCATAATAATTAATATGATTCTATAATAAGTCAATGACATTATTTAAATCATTATAAAGGATTTTTTGATACATATGAAGCATAACGGACATAAGGTATGGGATAACTTTCCCAATCTCGTTTTTATCCGAGATTGTTTACTCGTAAATATTTACTATGGTTATATTTATCATCCATGTACCTATTTTCTAAAAATGGTTTCATGTTTTTTAATGTCCTTTTAACCCATTTTTTACTTTTACTACATGGTATGTAAGGAATCTTTCTTTTTATTACAATGCGAGTTACCTTTTGACTTTTCCGGCAAAAGTATGAGAAAAATGTTTTTTTAAACTTATACGGCATGAACAGATTTTTATGGTTTTATAACTCCTTATTGTCATGAAGATTACTCTACAAGATTTCATGATTATTTTCATCAAAATCCTCTTCTTTTAACAATGAATGGAATTTTGTTAAAGGAAAATTATTTTTAAGAAGAAAGGATATTTTCCTCAAGAATTCTTTTCAAGTGTTTTGTCAAAACTATATTCCATATAAGATGCCATTATTTTGTATAATTATTTTTCAAGTATAATGTCTCTATGATTTACATGGTCTCAATTTTATTATTATTAAATGATATCCATTTGTTTTATATGAATTTTGTTATGATGTGATGATATTTATGAAACCCATTTTACTCTTTGGGTTGTAATGAATGATTTATGTTTATTTTATGGCACAAGTAAGAATGATTTCTTTATGAGATGGGTGGGACCTATATCTCCCTCCAATTAATTGGGTAAAGATTTATATCTCATGAGATAGATATGGATGGAATGGTAAGTTAACACGTTTCAGTGTTATAGGACTGGAATGAGGAGTGAACTCGATTCAGAAAGGGAGTTTCTCCACTAAGATGGTCTTGGCAGCAATGCCTTGGGTAATATGGAAATTAAATTATGTGATTAATGGTTTTCCACAATTACATGTTGTATTCTCATGATTTTTTATCATGATTGACGATCCATTATGATCTATGCCTTACGTATTGCCATGTTTTATGTCATTTTTCAAGATTTTGATGTTTAAATATTATGTTCATGTTTTGAAGTTAAAATGTATATGGTTTGTTTTATTTTCTCCATGGTTACCCTTAGTTAGAATTTGAGATCACCCTTTATATGATTCCTTTTCCCCATAATATAAAGAAATGTATTAGGTAAAAAAGGAAGATCTTTATGGGAGATGTTAAAGAGCTTTCACCAAGATTAGAAGATTATATTCTGAGATTCCAAATACACTAAACTATCATGGTCCTTTGGTGTCATTTTTTTGTTATGTATTAGATGTTTTACACAAGTAGAGTAATGTCTATGTACTTCAAGATTTGGGTCTCTACAGTTGGTATCACAGGAAAGGTTTAGTTATCCTTTGGAAACTAGGATGCGAAAACATTAGTGAAATCCCTAGATATATTTCTAAGGTATGTCTAGGGATATCCCTAAGGATAAGTATAAATTTAGGTTATAGTCTAATAATTATGATAACAATCTTATAATTAACACTAAGATGTTATATATTGAAGGTACTCCCCCTTTATTATGTGGTTATCCCTAGCATGATTTTTGCCTCTCACACTATTATTTTTAGGTTTTAGACGATGGCTGGAACCTGAAGGAACCATGTTGATCAATGTAATGGACAATGAAATGATTGTCCTCCTGAACAAACCAATGTTATGGGAGATGGAGTGCAGAATCTTATTGTTATACTTACACAAGCTATGAATCATTCTGGACTTCCAAATGAGCAGAAAAGGGAATAATATTCTATTGAGTCCTTCATGAGGCAATGTCCACCTTCTTTTAGTGGGTCTTATGACCCACTTGTTGCTGAACAATTGATCAGTACCATTGAAAAGATATTTTCCATACTTCGCTGTTCGGAACACGAAAAATGCATTCTGGATATTTACCATTTATAAGGTGAAGCGTATCAATGGTGGACTCTAGTTAAGAATATGAGGCCCCGAGATGAAATTGAATCTATGGAATGGGATGAGTTCAAAAACATATTTTTCAATAAGTACTTCCCTCGTATTCTTAGAAAAAAATATAGAAAAGTGTTTACTTGATATTAAGCAAAAGGATGATGAATCTATTGGTAAATACGAAGCAAATTTTACAAGGCTTGCAAGGTATGCATCTGGCTTTATCATCTAACCTGAAAGTAAAGATGATCAATTCTTTAGTGGCTTAAAACCAAGTCTTTGAAGGGAATTAGCTATAAGAGACTTCAGTAGCTATAAAGATATTGTGCGTTGTGCTATCAAAGTAGAAATGGAAGTTGGTGTTACATATCCATCTCATAGTTTTGATAAGAAAATAAAGATGGAGTTCAAGGAGAAATCTCAGAATAATGGTGAAAAGAAGATGAATGTTCCTTTATGCTCAAATTGTGGAATTAAGCATGGTTGAGATTGTATTAAAGGGCCTCAAAAATGTTTTAAGTGTGTAAAAGAAGGTCATCGAGAATCTGAGTGTTGAAGTAATGGAAAATGGGTTTCTAATGATGTGAATAAAGAAAATACTGCAGAAAACGCACCACCAACACTTCAACGCTTCAAGCACAAGGAAATGGGGAATCATGCTAATCAATGCCCTAATCCAAGGGTTAATGATGATCAATGTGAGCAACCTCTTAAGGAAAAGGATAAAGGAAAGTCACATGTGATCACTATTCATGATGTTGAGTATGAAAATTATGTTGTGTAATGATTAAGTCTTTATGTAATGGGATTTTAAAATAGTATCATGGAATCTCATTTATGGTATCTTGGAATTTAAGAATATCTATGTATTGGTTTTCAATAATTATATGGTACCGATATCCATGAAAAGTGATTGAAATATTTTTGGAAATAATATGATATGTGCATATATAAGGGATAAAGAAAAAAAAATGAAATGATCTCATGACTGATATAAGGATGAAGTTATATCATGGTTTGAGTATATAGAAATTTTGGGATTTTGTTATGTGGAAAGTGTTATGTTTTGATAGAATTCATGTTTTCACTAAGGTTCAATGGGTATTCATTTTTTAAGAGAAAAAATTATTAAGGTATTCAAATGTTTGTAATTTGAACAACAAGATATATCGTATGATATATGGGGGATAAATGATGGTATTCAAATGCTCGACAGATGACATTTATAGTAATTGTTTTCTTTATACTATGAGCTTGGATAGAATTATTTTGGATAAGCCTAAATATTGGAATGGATTATGTTGGACATTAGATATTATTGTTTAAGGATAGAACTTTTTTCGATATTATTGATGGAATGTTATAATAATGTAGTTTTAGAAAAAGGAAAACCTGCAGGATGGGCGAAAACCCGTCGCGTTGGACAAGGCTGTGGGAATCGAACCCACAACCGAAGTACGACAGGCCTTTATCACCTACCACTGGCCAAAAGGAAGTCTCTGGTTAGAAGAAAATAGTTTTATTATATTAAAAAGTCTGATATATGAAGTATATGTCCATTTTAGGAACCATATACGATTAATCTCACTATAGATGGACTTATATATATTTAATAACTTTTTATATCCTTTTGTTTGAGGCAGATGGAATGACCAATCATTTTATCTCATGATCTGCTAACACTTCACAGAAGTCAAATTCAACTTCATTTCTTTATGAGATGAAGTGGAAATTGTTCAAGGCACAAACAACAGTAAGATTGTACCAAAATAAAGTATGTATTTCTTTTAATTCAACAATTCTTCAAATTTAGGGAAATGATATTGAAAACAAAAAAAATGTTGTCCCAGTGTCCTTATATCCGATGAATCCGATGGTACCTTAAATCATCACAAATTTATGACTTTTTGATTGTTGGATTTTTCATAGCCATGTCCTCTACCACTCTCCATCATAACACGATTGTTGTATTTTTCTTCCATATCAATATTTCCTTTTATGTTCTCCTATGTTGAAACCTAATGATGAGTTAATCTGGGTAACTATTACATTTCATACTTTACTTTTTAAAATTAAGTTTTAGTATTCCTTTTACGATGTCAGTTTTTATGAATGAAACCTTCAAGTTGTAAACAATTTATAATCCCGATGAATTTTGAGGGAGAAATTCATTTTAAGGGTGCTAGAATGTAACACCCCAAGATTTTCTGAGATATATTATTTTTAATTTAATTTATTTCATCTATTATACACAACACCAAGATTAGATTGTACTATACGCAACACCATATTAACTTGCAGTATACGCAACACTATTCTTCGCTCGTGTTACACACAATTTCAAGTTCATTTTATGGAAATTATTCTACGCAACATTAGGTATAGATTTTGTTTAATGTATAAAATAAATAAGTTTTTATTATGTTATAAGAAACATGAAACAGAGCTTTCACTACATGTATCCCTGATTTGGCTTGCATTACACTCAATCCAGACCATCCTCAATAGCGTCTGTAGTACGCAATACCGAGTTTCACTAAACGAGATATTATTATAATATTATTATGAACTAGCCGTTATGAATAGTAATACCCACTTTTTGAAATTTTATAAATTTCATCTTTCAAAATGGACTTCACTTTTTGATTCATAATATCAAAATTAGCCTAGGGTGAATTTTCGGTATTTTTCTAAAAACTTTCAATTTTTGATGAATAGTGAAAACACTGGATTACTATTTAAAAACCGACTTTTTATTTAATTATTTATTTTATTCAAATTTATTTTAGGTAAAAATTGATACATAATACCTATATATGTTAAATTTAATTCATTTAAGCCATTTTAAAATAATTTTTTATATATAAAAAATTTATTGAACATTTCACCGTCTTTTACACACCTCATTGGAGAATTTGAAAATTTACATAAAACATAATTTTACAGCTTCTGTGAGTGGAATTTCAAAATTTGAGAGACATGGTTAATACCAACGAGTAAAATGTGGTTCAATTAGATAAAAATAATTTTTGGTGAATAGTAACTTCTTACTATTATTTACTACGGTTAAAAGTAAATAGGGTAATTAAGGGTAAAAATGATATTATTATTATCCTAACACATGTCCTAATACTATTGGATAAGTGTAATTCGACCAAAAACAACCTTATTAATAATATATTACCCTTTAGGTCCACTTGGATTAGATTAGGACATTTATTATTTTTTTATTTAAAGTAGAGTTAAAATAGTTAAAATCAATGTTTAATAAGTAAAACATTTTTAATATAGGGTTATACATAAGATAAATTCAACTATAAATATTAATTATAAAGATAAAATTATTTCCTAAATAATTCAATTTTATTTATAATTTTTTGACATTAAAAAATTTAATTTATTTTTGACACAATGATGATGCAGTAATTACCTTATTAATGAAATATTAATATAATTGTTGTTATGAATACCCAAATAAATGTAATTTGAGAATTTTTTTGAATTAAACTAATTTTATAGGTTAATATGACATGTTATTATTGATTTAATAAATGTTTTTCGAACTAATCATGATGTTATGATTTTCTCAATAACCAATTACCAAATAGTGTCAAAATTGACATAAAATAGTTTTCAAAACAAATATTGTATTATTAATTTCTATTCTCTTCCTAAAAATATAAGGTTCGGGAAAATGACTTAGATAAGGTTTTATATATTAATAATGAACCACTTGGGATTATTTTGTCTTGTTATAGTAAGTTTATTAACCATATAGTACATGAAAACAAGAAGACACAGTAAAAGTTAAATTATCTAACTTAGAGGTAAATCTAAATGATGAGGCTAAAATAGTACACTAAACTTGTATAAACCCTATTGTTTGAAATTATTTCTACCCATACCTACTTTAGCTTCGAAATAAATCAATTCTGAGCTATTATAAATCGAATATAAATTTATTAAAAAAATAATATTTTAAGATTTCATAAGTTGCCCCTCTCCTCCCTTATAAAATGGCACCTCCTCCCTCTTTTATTTACACAATTTTGAGCCTTCAATCTCGGCCAAACCCTGCCCATTTACCTTATCAACTTCCCTAGAAACATTATAGATGTTCTGGTCTCCTCAAAAGACAACCTCTAGTGCTTTAGGAGGAAGCTTAAAAGAGGTGTGTCGAAGAAGAGGTAATCTCTTCTACCGATTCTTTCAAGTTTCATTCTTCTTCAATTTCTTCTTATTTATTTGTTTCGTCATAAATTAATAACATCATTATCAATAATATACTTATATGTTATTGTAAATATGAAAAAAACCTATTTCACCTTCTAACCATCCTACGAAAAACGAAATCACCGCGCGTGCGTACATACGGAATACCGTCTCCACGCCGTGGTGTTATCTATTTTTCCACCACCACCTTACTTGGATGGGTATAATGGTGTAAAGAATAACTATATATAGTTATTATAACATCATACTGATTCTGAGATATTATATCATCCACTCCAATTCAATTCAATAATTATGGGAACAATATCATCGCTCGTGCGTACGTACGGATTACCGTCTCCAAGATGCAATGAGATTCATTATTCATGTTAACCACTCAAGAATGATTATAAATTATATATAATGAATAATAATGATATATATTACATGATAAAGCTACATGATTTGTGTATATATTTATGTCATCTACTTACTTCCATTCAAGTCAAAAAGGAAAAGAAAACAACGTTCATGCGTACGTACTGCCTACCGTCTCCATGAACGGTGAATTTCATTTCATTTATCTATATATTATATATATATACTAAATATATATGATATATTAATCATGATTCAGATTATGTAAGTAATTAAATCATGATATAATTAATAATAATATCATGAGCAACAAGTCCAAACACGTATGATAAATAAAACGATTTTACCCAAAATGATGCTTTAACATGGAATTTACAAAAGAACAAGTAATATAAAGTCTTATGTGCATCATATATGATATCATAACAATGAATATTATTCTATAATAAGTCAATGACATTATTTAAATCATTATATAGGAGGTTTGGATACATACAAATCATATCAGACATATGGTAAAGGATAACTTTACCAATATCGTTTTTATCCGAGATTGTTTACTCGTAAGTATTTACTAGGGTTACATTTATCATCGCTATACCTATTTTATAAAAATGGTTTCATGTTTTTTTAATGTCATTTTTACCCATTTTTGACTTTTACTACATGGTATGTAAGGAATCTTTCTTTTGATTACCACATGAGTTACCTTTTTAATTTTCCGGCAAAAGTATGAGAAGAATGTTTTTTTACCTTATATAGAATGAACTGATTTTTATGGGTTTTTAACGCCTTATTGACATGAATATTACTCTATAAGATATCATGATTATTTTCAACAAAATCCTTTTTTTACAGTGAATGGAATTTTATGAAAAGAAAATTATTTTTAAGAAGAAAGGATATTTTCCTCAGGAATTGTTTTCAAGTGTTTTATCAAAACTATTTTCCATCTAAGGTGCCATTATTTAGTATGATTATTTTTCAAGTATAATGTTTCTATGATTTAAATGGTTTCACTTTTATTTTTATGAAATTATATCCATTTGTTTTATATGGATTATGATATAATGGGATGATGTTTATAAAACCAATTTTACTCTTAGGGTTATGATGAATGATTTATGTTTATTATATGGCACAAGTAAGAATGACTTAATTATGAGATGGGTGGGACCTATATCTCCCTCCAATGCATTTGGTAATGATTTATATCTCATGAGATATACATGGATGGAATGGTAATTTAATCTGGTTCAGATTTACAAGACTGGAATGAGGTGTGAACTCGATTCAGAAAGGGACTTTGTCCACTAAGATGGTCTTTACAGCAATACATTGTGTACTATGGAAATCATATCATGTGATTAATGTTTTGAAAAAATTAAATGTTTTATCCCATGATATTTTATTATGATTTATGATCCATTATGATGTATTCCTTACGTACTTCCATGTTTTATGTCATTGCTCAAGATTTTGATGTTTAAATATTATGTTCATGTTTGGAAGTTCAAATGTATATGGTTTGTTTTATTTTCTCCATGATTATCCATACTGTGCATTTGAGCTCACCCTTTATATGTTTGGTTTTCCTCATGATATAAAGAATGGTTTTAGGTAAAAAAAGGATGATTTTTATGGGAGATGTTGAAGATCTTTCACCGAGATTAGAATATTATATTCTGAGTTTCCAAAGACACTAAACTATTACGGTCCTTTGGTGTCTGTTTTTGTTATGTATTACATATTCCGTAAAAGTAATGTAATGTCTATTTAAGTCAATATATGGTTCTCTACACCCACCTTCACCAACTAATATGTGGATCAACTCATAAAAAAATTATATACCTCTCTTCTCCATGACATCCACCAATACTGAATACATAAATCATGATACATCTTTGAAACAGTAAGATGTACCTTATAAAAAAAGCATGAAAATAGTCCATCATCTCCTCACATATGTCCACTGAAACCAAAAATATACCATGGATACACATAATTCCATATTATCCTATAGTCTAACTAGGATCTAGGTCGTCACCTGCAACAATCTCCATTAGGTCTAGACCCTCAGAATCTAATATCTACCATATCCTCACTCTATCCTGATGGGTAGAGGTTATAGATAAGGATGAAATAAATTCCTGGCCCTTACTTTCCTTCACATACAATTGAATCTTAGAGAATAAATACATATCATTACACTCACTAATGTCCTACTAAATATCCTATAACTAATCCATCCTTCTTAGTTCACAGACCACTGTATTTCTATTTCGAGGTGTATAGGAATGATCAAACTACAAAGACTATAGTCACTCAACCAAAATTCTCTACCTAATATTCATATCATGTTATATAAATATTTACTTAATGATTTTGTGCTCTATGTACACCAACAAATTTCCCTCTTTATAAAAAATGTCTCTAACAATACAAAGTAGGAAACAACTACGGCTAACTCCAGGGCATGAATCTGGTAATTATTCATGTCTAGCCTCAGTTGTCAAAAACTATATTTCATGGATATATCACCATACATCAGAACTAATACTTTTTGGTACTTTAGCTGTCATAATAAAAAATTTATATCCTTCCCTACTCTGATAGAATCTTAACCGACTCTAACATCAATCTCCCTTTTAACACCAAAAAGGTTGTCTCATAAGTATATTTTTTCATACAAACACAAAAACATTATTATTTAAGTCTATAAATTAAGATTCTACGTGTGATGATTATTTTATGAATTTCATTTATTATATAGATATCCCTAAAAAACTCATTTTATTAAATATTTTCTTAGGATGCCCCTATGAAACCACAACTCTCACCTTATCTAGGTTAACAGATACTCTTTTTTATAATATAATATGACCTATAAGTTGTATCTTATCCTCCATAAGTGTAACTTTATGATCATAAAATATAAATAATACTCTATATGTTTATCCAAAATGTTCTCAATATTATTGGAATGGCTGTGTCAATTATAGGAATACACCATGATATCAACCATGAAATCCACCACAAATGAGTTCACGTAAGGATGAAAGGCATTGTTCATTAATTCCATTAAAACTAATGGTGCATTTTTTAGACTGAACTGAATAAATAGATACTCATATAGACTATACCTTCTATAAAAATCTTTATGAGGTATGTCTACAGGTCAAACATGCACTCGATGGTATCCATATCTCAAATCAATTTTTGAGAATAACCAGGATCCTTAAAACTGATTGAAAAGATCATTAGTCTATAGAAATGGATTCCATTTTTTAACCATCAGGTGATTCAATTTTAGTTAATCCAATAATATCCTAAGGGTACCATATGTATTTTTTTTAAAAAGGATTGATGAATCCCATGCAGAGGTATTGGGTCTTATAAACCCCTTCTCCTCCAAGTCATTAAGCTGCATGTTGAGATCCAAAAACTTCATCGTAACCATCTCATAAAGATTAATGGATACCATGGAAACATCTAGAGCTATATTTATGGAGAACTAAATCAATATATCAGGAGTTAAACCCAAAGATTCATTTGGGAAAACAACCCTAAAATGATATGCCACTAGAGTAAAGTACACTTAATGTTATCCTTGATCATCCAGATACAAACTAGTGATATGGGATATCATCATGCCCAGCCCATGGTGTTGTGGTCTATCTATGCTCACCAAAACATCACATTCACCCTTGTGAGTAAACACTCCACCCTCAGGTGATGTCAACTTAACAATCTAGTGATATAAATCAATGAAGTATTGGTAAGAAACTATCTTGTCCATACCGAGTATAACATAAAATCTGATCATATTGAGGAGAAAAAGATTCTATACAAAGTGAAACCCACCAATCTAATTGAATAAATCCTTGCACTAGAATAGACTCTATGATCAGATTACCAACATAGTATCTATTGTAATTAGGCCCTCATAAAATTGAACAAAAAGCTCAATGATTTCCAATATAGGTGAAGATATGAAACTATGCGAATCACAAGTGTCGAAATGAATAGATAGAAGTGTTAGAGCTACTAGTATAATACCTCTCACCATAGATGGCCTAGTTCACTACATCACTATGTTAGGATATATGAAATATAACTATCCCAAACTATGTCCCTATGAAATAACCTCATTACCTAGACCAATACCACTCTAATGTAAATATATAAAGGGTTCATGGATTCCTCTTCCACAACCACCACCACCTCAACCTGAAAGATAAGTACTACTCCATCATCCTACATAACATAGAGATATGAATCCTTCTCCAAAACCTGATTTATATATGAACCCATACCATTTACTGATGGATGGAATGTCCTTCAAAAACATTGTGTTGCCCATCCATCCAAAACATAGAAACTTGAATGGGTCAGGGTCACACCTATTCCTTAGGATTCAAATTCTTCCACAAAGATGATAGAAAATTTAATTACCATCACTAACATCTGAGATGGTACTCATTTCATAGGAATCTTACAAAAATCACTTCCTGTCATTAGAAGTTGTATCACTAGATTGAGAGACCACACTTATCTTCTCTACAACACCAAATTCCATCAAGTTATGATCTATAGTTGGTACTTGATTCACTATTTCAGTAATATATTTCATCCTAAACATGATGACCTAATACTGAATGTCATGTTTGATATCTTTCTCAACGCATCTCTCCCTTGATTCCAAATAAGAAAGATATATGATCCAAAATACTATATCTCTATGAAGAGGGTTGAAGATTCCATAAAATTAATTGTTCTCATCTCTAGATGCATGAACTCACTAGCATAATCTTGTCTTAGAGTCTCAGGAAAAAATAAAAAAAATGATTGGAAGTCCTTCCAAACCATATCTCACACCAGGTCACCATGGTTCAAAACATCCCACCAGTGCTTTGCTTCTCAATGAAGAAATCATGTATCAAAATTATATATCCTCTCAGGAGGTTTCTCTGAGTGATGAAATATTTATAGAGTAGTCTCAAGACAAACCTTATATCCAATGGAATTCTATCCCTCAAATATTCTGGAGGATGTTTCTATTGAAACAAAGAATTTATCTCATCGATAGATTATGCATACTTGTGTGCTCCTTTAAATGTATTCATAATGTGAAAAAAACATCATGTAACTCTACCTCAACACTGGTGTCTAGTAAAACCACAGGTGCCTTAGCTCTCACTATATGAGGATACACTAGTATCCCATATTACACCCCCTCCAGAGCATGGTTATCTCCACCTTCCTAGTGTATAAATAGAGGTCATTGTGGGAGCATGTCTCTACAATACCAAACCCAAGACCCCAAAAATATATATATAAAAATTTCACAGTTCACAACATAAGATAGGTCAAAACCTTCCTATAACAGGTAGAACAACATATCCTGATCCAAAATTAAGTACTCAAAAAAATGAAAATTCATGAACATTAATAGAGACACTGCCTACAACCCTCTCAAAATTCAGATCTTAGTCAAGTTCTATATTCTACCAAGTTCAATGTTTTCATTTCATTCCACATTAATTTGAAACTTCATTTTAAATGTTTGACCCAAATGGTTCCCCACTTATGATCTATAAGTGTTTATACTCCTCATGAATCAAAATATGTTATCCAGATGATCCAAAACATAACATGTTCTAGAATATAAAACTCATGGTCCATGACTCAACATTCCACAATTGGTTTATTAGGGTGCCTTTTACAGCCTAATTGGGAAAGAACTATTAAGGTTACAACAAGAACTCTAAGTACCATCATGTTTTCTGATTCCTTTTATATAATATCTATCAAAATGAAGGTATTTCATAGAAGGAACATATCCCAATGTTATGAAGTCATTAAATGAACCCTATATAGAATGGCATAGTGCAAGACTTTTGAACTCTATAAGGATCCTCAAATGATGCAAGAGATGGAATAAACTCTTCTCATTAGGATTAAAAAAAATATCCTCAATCATATCAAATATTAAATCAAAATTCATGTGGATAACCCAATGGTGGAATCAAGTAAACTATAATAGGTATAATCGAGAAAACAGAAATTCCCATTTGAGGAAATTTTGATTTTTCCCACACATGTGTTAGCTACCCCTAGGTACAAACCATTAACAAATTCCAATTCATTACTCTCCATTATTTATAATTTCCCAATATTAATATAGAAATTTAATAGTGTCTCTAATACTACATTGTAATAGCCCAGATCTAGATTCTAAAAAATTAGGCCCTGACCCCGATTGGCCACATGGCTTTAAGTACATCTCCCTAAATTCCAAAGGTAACCAACTAGTAGAGAGGGACTAAGGTGTGTCTATGGGGATATTGTCTCTTATTTTCAACTTTTAAAACAATATAATATCATACCAATAAAATTTCAAAAGAAATTTCAGAATGAATAAGAAATGGGAATAGATACTATGACCAATTGACTATTAACACACCTTAATAGAAGAAAGATAATAACTGAAAAGGAGATAAACATCCAAAGAAATACATATATTAAAAAATTATATAAATAATATCATATAAAATATTATATGTCATTTCATGTGTATACAAAGTATTAAAAACATATATACATGCATTGCTAAAAAACATTTATAAAAAAACCAAAAAGAACAAAAAAAAAATATATGTAGATAGCATCATGAACCTTAACTCGTTCATATGATCTGATTCTCCTAATACTGGAACAAAATCAACCTTAAAACTTTGGGTGGTTTTCCAAAACCCTACATGCATCCATATAGTCTGTTTGTGTACCCACCGACATCCTGAGACAGGGTGTGAGATAAAATCTCAGTAGTCCACCACCAATGGTGTTTATGACATGTCCATGTTATGCAATAAAAGCTATAATTGTTTGAAAATAATAACAAAATTATAGTAAAAATTTAGAAACATCCCATTGAATATATAAATCAAGTAAAGTGTAACTGTATAGCCTAACTGGACTCCCTATGAAACAATGCTAAAGATCCTATAACAAGGTAGCTATAAAGAAAAGAAAAATAATCACCATGGCCCTGATGTGTGTCCAATATACCTTATCAACCACAGATGCAACACATAACCTATATATCATATCAATCATATCCAATACATATAACCAATAATGTAACAAATTTATACTGTTGAGTCGTATAAGAATAAGTGTCAGACCCCATGGGGTCGGATCCGAGGCATTTTGAACCAAGTCATCCTTGTCTAGTCTCAGGATTATCTCAATAAAAACATGATTATACTTGGATTTGGGTCTATGTATAATGTTAACCGTACATGTCCATTTTGATAACAAACCAGCTAGATCCAAGGGGTATTAAGGCCCAAGGAAACCTAGGTAATCAAGAGAAAAGGAGAAATCTCACCCAATGTAATAAATATTACTATCATGATCTGGGGATTAAAATCTATGGATTCTAATGGAATCATTCATCATTCATTACATTTATCATTTCACAATCATCACAATCCTATAACTTTACCCACTCCTATACCAATTCATATTCAAAAAATTAAATAGTTCTCAACATGTATGACATGGAATGGGAGGTAAACCATCCACTAATCAATCAATTCAAATCAATTAATTTATAACATAGATTTACTAAAAAATCTCAAACAACCACCCCATAGTATAAAAATATGATAAAGTAAGGGAACACCCCATGGGTGGCCTCGGTTTGGGTAACAACCACTAACATTTACAAGGAACTAAAGGTCATCCCTAGAATATTCCAATATTTTCAATTTAATTATTCAATTAATTATCGATGCACCACGAGATGGTTCAGTGTGTGTTAAAATTAAAAATAGATATATAAATCACCAAACTATATTAAAATAGTATATACCACCTAATATTGGTTCATAGTAGTGTGATCGTCTAGTATCAGCTCAAAATTTGACTCAAATTGGTGGTAAAATGAAGAAAAGAAGAAAAACCTTAAAAAATGGAAAATTAGATTTCACCTAAATAGCTTAGTAAGTATTGAGTCAAATGGAGAATGTCTCAAATGGAATGAATTAATTATAGATAGGAATCCAATGAGCTGATCAGAACACACACCCCAGTTCATAACAAAGAAATGGAACAAAATCTATTGAATAGCCTTCAAAGAGAGCTCTCAATCTTCATATTATATCTAGAAAAGGATAAGTGAATTATATTTTAGGTTATAATATATTTTAAGGTAAATTTTGGCCATTTTACCTCAAATTTCCATGTGTGCAAGTTTTTTCCACATGGATGGAAAAAATGTGTGCCAACCATGAAACCTTCAATTTACAAAGGGGCACCTCACAAGGTTTGTGAACATGGTTTTCCAAACAATTTGAAAACTACATCTCATCCTACTATCAAAAACCACAGAGGACCTCATATGATAATGAAACTCCTACAACAAAGTTTCCTCAAATAATGTGGCTATTAGATCCCTATTTCCAGCCCCACATGGTTTGATCAAACTGTGTGGCTTGGATCACTTGGTTACTCCTACCCATGGGTCCCATGTTTTTTTTTTCCCAAAAATCTTGTTTCTAGGATCCATCGTGTCCCAAACACCCCTAATACCCACAAAACCTCAATGGGTATACAAATTAGTTCATAATTAAGAATTTGAACTGAAATTAATGATATCACGACCTCGTAGAAATCATGGGATCTTAAATTGATTATCATCAATGAGCCTAAACAACATCATATTTCAAATTTTTGATCTCTGATCACTAATGATCTGTGATAATGACCAACTGTTATAAAGGATCTAAAATATTGGGAGATTATCCAGAGATTGAGAGAATCAAATGGGGAATGAATAAAATTATAGGGACAATTTTTTCTGATATTCTATAGATAGTCCTATTCATGTGGAAAATATATGGTTTATATTGTGAACAATATATTATATAGATCCACTAAAAAATATCATTGGATCAAGATACACTAAAATCATTTCTCATTTTGAATCAATTAATTCATGTCATGAATAATTCGATGGTAGAAATTGTATAAAATATTCTGTAAATCATTGCACCATGAATATATATTCATGCCATTAATTAATACATATAGTTGATAACTAAACTCATATCTATCTTTCTCATCTACAAACAACCTGTTGTACTACCATAACCAAAGATACCACAGAAACTAGGGAATGAAGGATTTAGTAAAATATAAGAAGGAATATATCAATAAGTATTTTCAAAGGATCCATATATAAAAAATTGAGTAATTTTAGGTTCGATTTATCTAGAGTGCTCAAAAGATTTTAATAAAGGAGAATAAAAGGCCCCATTATATATGTGAGGGGACATGAAAACATGGAATTACATAAAATATATAAATATCATAAATATCTTAATCATATCAAGTGGAACTAAATTCCCCAAAATTCATTTAAAATAATTGATAAGTACAAAACACACTCAAAAAATAAAATTATGATAGGTATTAAAAAAAATTTAATCATTGTCTTCAAGTAAATCTACTTTAAACCCATTTTAATATAAAGCATTATGAATCAAATTTTTAAAATTCTAACTTAATTATATAACCATAAAAAGGTCCCTCTAAAAAATTAAAAATTCTAATTAAATATTTGGAAGCCATTTTATCAGATTAAAAATATAATGGTGGTAAAAATTATATTCATTAACAGTATGTCAAACAAATTAAAAAAGTTTATAGGAAAATACAAGATTTAAGAATAATAAATTATTTCACCTTAAAATCATGTAAGAAGTTAATTTCTATGATATTTCTTAAATAATTACAAAATGAATGTTTTTGGACTTTTGGATCAATCCAAATATGAATCGATCCTTCATACGATATGTTTAAATACAAAGACCCCAAAATAGATTTTAATTTTTATAAAACATAACATATGTTCATCAAAGTAAATCATGGGTTAAAAAATTTAAAATAATGTATAAAATAAATTATTTAATTCGTTAAACATGTCTCTGTTCAAAAAACACTCCTCCAAAAAGATAAAATCTTGTTTTTGTTATATATGAAAACATTGCCCCATAGTATTAAACTAGTATTAACGGTTTTACCCATATAGAGGTGAAAAATCATTAGATGTATATTATTCATAATGAAGATGAATATATTTCATTTATATACCAACTTTGAACATTCCTAATAAAATTATTCTATCCATTTTTTATGAAAAAATTTCTATATGTGGAAAGAATTAATATAAATGCATAAAATGAAACCAAAAATTGTATTTTAGAGAAATGTGTATTTATGAAAAAAAATGAAATTATAATAAAATAAAGTATAATACTGATTAATGATTAGTTAGTTTTTTGTATTTCTAATTAAGGGTTAGTATTCATAGATTCTGGTCACATTCAAAGTATAATGGATCTTTTTTTCTTACTCTATTTTAGGAAAATAAATTATTGTCTAACAAAAATCACAGTTTTCACGAATAAATCATAAATATATCTTTTCAAAAAACCTATTAATAAATATTAAGACTACTATGATGTGATTATTTTAAAAATGATATCCATTTTGATATATAAATTTTTAAAATTGGAAGAAATTAATTTTAATGTTTTTACAAAATATGAAATAAATACCAATTTTAAAGAAAATATATTTTTGAATAATAGAATTAAATTACTAAAAATTGATTTATTATAAATTATGTGTTAATAAATACATTTTAGTTTTCATTATACATGATTAATGGGGGTTCAAAACCCATTTGGTGAAGGTATTTTTCCAATAACAACACTATAACACCAGTGAGCACTATAGCAGAAGCAGCGGTAGTCTAGCAGGCTAATACTGTAGAAGTGTTGTTCATAGAATGGGCCTTGTGGAAAAAATGATCGGCCTATGGGACATATAATGGTCTACATTGCCAATTTTTCTTTTCGCCAAATATATATAATGTAATGAAGCAGGTAGTTGGGTAGGTTATCCCTTATTGGGGATAAGACCTACCTTTAAGGCATGTGTGTGTGAAATGTGTGGGTGTTTGATGTAATTGTACCCCCAAGAACCTAATATAATATTAATAAATACATTTTAATTATAAAAAACATGTATACATATTTTTTATATTTTTTATACCTATTCATACTGAAAATTCAATGGCTTTATTATAGTGGTAAATTTTAAATTAAAACATTTTTATAGTATATCACAATACCCTTATGCTTGGTTATGTGTTTTATGAAAGTAATATAGTATAGTAGTCATTTAAACAGAAATTTCAGTGTTTTAAAATATCACCACTTAAATAAATTTTTTCCTCTAAATTGTTTTCTCTATAATCAAAGGTTAAATATTTGAAAATACATTTTTTGAAATCCCCCACACTACAAAGGAATAATAAATGTTAAATTGAGAACGATAAGTGGGAAACATAATACTTATCAAAATTATATATCCAGATTCTTAGATAAGTATAACATTAGAATGAAGTGAAAATATATACATAGATGAGAGAAAAATACTAGTTATAATATAGAGTGACAGATAACATGATTATTAGAAACAAAATGAACACAAAACTATAAATCAGTAACAGATTAAGAAAATCGTCAATTCATTAGAAATTAATATATTGGGATTTCATTTTTAATTCAAGATCATTCTCCTAGAGTTGAGGGATTAATTTACTATCATGGTATAAGACATTAGAATATATACTTTCATGATTTAATTCAATTTCATAAGTACAATTTCATCCTTTCTCTCTACACAAATCAATTTCCACTTTTATCTCATCTAGTACTCTAATAAATAAATACTTATGATTAAATTTTCATTCATGGACCCCTAAAAATAATGCTTAATAGATCAAAATATCCATAATATAATAAAAATTCATTCATTATTTCCTTAGATATTTAGAAAATCAAAAAATGGTTAGCACAAGTTTCACATATAGATATATTTTTTATGATAAAAAAATTCATTAATATATAAAACCTCAAAAATAACACCGATAGTTCAAATTAAATCATATAACAAATAGTTAACCTTAAGGATTCTTGAGAATATGTATGACCAAATTTAAAACACAAAGAAATATTTATTTGAACATATATACCTTCCATGATAAACATTAACATTTATCACCAAACCGTATAATATATCTTATAATTTCATATACCGAACATGTGAAAAACATGATTATATGTTATCTTAAAACATTATAATCCTTTCCAAAAATAAAGATAATCACCATAAAACCTTAATGAAAACCATAATTCATCAAAAAAATAAACCCTATAAAAAAATTTATTCAAATCCATAAATCCCAAAATATGATAAACATCAATATAAATTAATTTTTCATCAAATTAGTAGTCAATATCAATGCCACAAATACTATCTAGTTTTCTTTATCAACTTAATTAATGTTATTAGTACAACTAAACATTATTATTTAAACATTAGGAAAAAATTAAGGGTCATTTGTTTTCTAAAAACATCAACTTTCCATGAAAATTATTATCTAGGTTATCAATACCGTTAGATATATTCCTTAAAATACTTAAAGAAAAACTACTACATAAAAAGCCATAGATGTTTCATAATTTATATAATAGGAATATCATTCCAAAAACACTTCAACAATATAATTATTGAATCCCAATTCCTAAACACTTTAATCATTCCACTTCCTTCTCAAACCATTGACAAGGCTATGTCAACTTATTCCAAAAATATTATATCATAAAATGTAGAGTATGAATCCTATCCTAAGATTCATAAATCTACATTTAATAATATTTCTTACTTATTATAAAATAAATACTATTAACACAATTAAAACCTTTTATTTGTAATTTGTATTACATAAATTAAAAATAAAAAACCTATACTCATACAACATTATTGGTCATATTCTCAATCTTTTCCTAGTATACATATCTTTACATAATTTTCATACACTCTACATTTATGAAATTTAAACATATATGATAACATATGGAAACCATTATACTCATCCATTTTGGTAACAAAAAATTTCTTTTTTACCTATAAATTTAAAGATTTATGCCCTTGTTTTCAACACATAATATATATTTTTATTTCATTGAGACATTCCTTTGAGTTCATATTTCTGATTTTCATACAAAAATAAAATCGAATATTTATACATCTATGTTATTTATCATATTATATTTCATAAAAATCTATTTATATTATTAGATATTCTAGGAAACTCAATTTTGTTCATGTATTTAATCATAAATAAATATTGCTAGTTAGGTATAATCCTGATAGTTTTCCTCTAACTTTATTTTTGATTGGTTACATAATCATAAACCAATCATATTTTCCACCACATACCTTTTTAACATAGTATCTACTTATCCACGATTTTTACTAAAACTAAAATTATTAATGTGGGAAACAATAATAAGAGTGATAAATCATGTATTAATAAAAATTATTCATAGAACCAATAACAATCAAGCTAATACCCAATCCAACCATTTTAGAGCTATTTAACCTAGGTGAATCTATGTCATATATGCACCCAAATTCCAGTATCTATATTATGATGTATTTTCGTAGATACAACACTCTTTTATTTAACATAATTAATGATAATCTCATATAACTAAGCTTATCCCAAGGGTTCTATCAAAGGTTTTCTAAATATATTATTTAAAAATAAATAACCCACACCTTGATACTATTTGAGGAAACCAAAACATATCATACAAAAATATTACAACATTTTAGATGGTTAGTCAATATATATCACAAATATAAAAAACTAAGGACCATAATGGTTTAGTTTCTTTTGAGACTAGATACATAAAAATATTATTTCATAAAGGATCTTAAAAATATCTAGGAAATTTCTTTAATTATAGTATAATTTATAGATATTCCATCATTAAATATTTCCTTCATAGTTAGGGGAAATTAGAGACATATGAATGTGTGATCTTAGACTCTCAATTATGGTAGACACTTGAGATATAAATCATGTTTCATAAGTGAGTAATAGAAAATATGAACTTGATTGTGAAATAAAAAACTCATACTCAATAAATTAAATTTCTTTAATCATGTGTCATTCCATAAGAACTTTTTAATAAAATGAAAAATTTATAAGTGTTTTGAATCATAAATAATCAATGATGATCCATGAGATCATATCATAAACATAATAATGTGTTAGAAGAATAATATTATAATGATGTGAACTTGTACAAATAGTAACAGGTTTACTCATTAAGTTAAAGTAATAAAAAATTCATTCAATAAACATATAGACAGAAAAATAATTCCATGAAAAAATTTATAATCATGAAACTAGATCCATAAATAATAAAATGGAAATGAAACTAGGTTCATGCATAATGTTGTGGACATGAAATCTGGTTCATGTATAACATAATTGTCTCACACGTTATCATTTTTCACTAAATTCATTGGAGAGATATAACAGAACCACCATTAAATAACCATAAATCATAAATGTTCCTAATAATAATAAAAACATTGATTAATTTATTATATCATTACCAATAGAAATGAAATAGGTTTCTTTGTATACATTCATTATAGAATAAATCATAAAAGTAAACTATGTTCCAAAATATTTCATCACAACTATATAAAACCATGGAAAAGTAATGGGTTTCATTGAATCATTCATTAATATTCATCGTTATAAACAATCCAAGAAATACTATTAGAAATATGATCTATACCTATGGTTCAGTACCAATGAATTGAAGAATGATTTTTATAGGCACCATATACCAACTGTTTGTGAAAAAAAATTGGTTTCCGTTTGTATATGGCAACCTATACCAATGGATTGACATTAATGTTGGTATAGGTAATCAAAATACATAGAGACACTTGTTTTACTTCATGGTTCTGGAATTGGTTTTATAAGGACATGGGTATATAGGTACTTCTGAACATGGCTTATCACCTGCATATTAATGGATAGACAGATGTAAAATTTAGGTTCTGGAGAACATGGTATGTGCATATGTCCTTGACATTGGGATTTCTTGGGAGAAACAGATTCCCCACAAAGAGTTTTCTTACAATAATAGCTTTCATGCTACCATTGAGATAGATACCTATGGGTATTTATATAGTAGGCCATGTCACTCACCTTTGTGATGTCTTGAGAAAGGATAATCTATTGTACCTCGACTATGTCTCTTCGTGGAGACTACAGATAAGGTCCAGCAAATCAGGAAGTTCATGTTGATAGTTTTATCTATATGGTGGTCCTACCCCAATAGACACGAGTAATCTCTTGAGTTTGAGGTTATAGAATAGTTTTCCAGGTGATTCACACCAATGTTATGGCATATATGTATTCGGAAGTTGTATAAGATGTCACTAAGATTTGTTGGACCATTGGAGATTGGAAAATGTATCAGACCAGTGGATTACCGGTTTGATCTTATTTAAAGATACCAGCCCATTCATGATGTCTTCCATGTATTACAGCTTCACCAATACTATCCAAACCCATCCCACATCTTTCATCATGATGAGGATGAGCTAGATGTGGATATTTCCTTCGAGGAGTAGATAATGCCTATTGTTTATGAGAGAATGAAGAAACTCTAAGGTAGATCTATTCCTCTTGTAAAGGTTCTATGGTAGAAAATCCATGTATAGGATGACACCTGGGAGTGCGAAGCTGATATTCAACCTCAATGGAGGTAACTGTTTGTTGAAATCACCTCTTTACCCTCAGAAGGTTGACTCAGGGGTGAGTTTCTATAAGGAGGGGTGGTTATAATAACCTACCATTTTCAAAAAGGTATATATTGTTAATTTTTCAGTTTTAATACTGTAAATGGACCTAATTATAAGTTTTCATCAATTAATAGATGTAACATGAGCATTCTGGACATATTCAGATCCATAAGTTCATGAAAATGTGCAAAGTGAAAGGGACACACAATTTTTCTAAACGGTGTGACCCAGGACGCATGCTTATGTGGCTATAGGCTGGGGAAACAGAAAGATTACATGGTTTTTATACCAACATCTAGGACTAGGTACATGATTGTGTGGCATGATTTAGTTTTGGGACGAAGGCATAACATACGATTTCTACATGGTATATAAATTGTGCGCCTAAACCATGAAAAGTGGGGTTTTGGGGAAAAAGTACTGTTTTCATTCCACTTTTGGTTTTATCATTTTTTTCATCCTATCATTTTCCCTCCAGAGGATAAAACCTATTCTCTCCCCCTCTTTGATCTCAAACTCTCCTAATCTTGGATCCCTTATATCTCTCACCTCCAGCATCTATTTTCAAATGCATTGGAAGCATTAGACAACACTAGGTATGGCTAACCTCATGCATCCTTCTTATTTTGGAGAAGCTTTAGATGTACCACGCTATCTATATACAAGGTCGCTCACCCTATTTTTATGGAATTGTATTAAAACATAAATCTCTACGAACATTCTATGAATCTGAGTTCTATATCAAGTGAGTCATATTCTATGTCCCTACGATAGGTGGTCACATATTTTTTCATTTGAGTTTTGGTCATTTCATAATTAATGCATTATTCCATATGCCAATATTTTATAATCATCCCAAATTTGTTGAATACTTAATATATAATTGACCCTAGTGCCTTGAAATAGTTTGATTGAACCTTGACTATGGTTTTAGACATCATATATATCTTATATGGACACCCATAGGCGTGCCACCTTGAGATTAGTCATTTTGTCCATATGGATAAAAATTATTGGAACCCGACTTAGCTTCTAGGATGAATTTTAAATGTAAAAATCACTGAAAAATGTGTAATTAACGTAGTCCAAAGTTCCTCAGTAATTTTTGGTCTCCTTATACTTGGAATTTTCTAAGTGGGAAATTGAATTTTTACATGGCATTACAGTTACAACTTCTGCCTTATGATAAAATTTTCCATGTCTAAGAAAATTGCATGGATTAGATTATATATGGTAGCTAGTATAAGATGGTAAATTCCACAATAGTGAATTGGTTTTGAGTTTAATTGTTTTAATGGATGGAATGGCCTTTACCTTGCTCATGGTTTTAAAAAATGCATCATATAAATTGAATTTATTAGTTTAAAATGAAATTGATTAATGGATAGTGAACCCATGAATTTGAAAAAGCTTTTATAAATGATAAATTCTAAATAGAATGCATTAAATTTCTTTAACATGTTTAAAGTATCACATTATAGGGTTTTCATTAAGTTTCATATTGTATATTTGATCACCCCTTAGTTCCCTCATTATGGTCTTGACAAAATGACATAAGAATTACTTCCTTATGAACATCTTATTTAATATAAACATTTAATATATATATTATAAGTTATTATTACATATGGGATGAGGCACCAAGGTACTGTGAGAGCTCTTTGGGGAGGATAATTTGTGTGAGGTTTCCTTGAGAATCTCAGGGTCCATGAGAGACTTTGAAGGAGAGACTGTGTGAGCTTCCTAGCTAGAGCTAGGGGATTGACTGTAAGAGATTCTCTGGTAGTGGATGACAGTGGGTTACATCCTAGTACTACAAGTACAATAATTCTAAGAGACCATGGGAGAAATTTATGTTAGGCCATGGTCTAGACCGTGAGATCATCCCTTGGTATTAGATGTCTAATAGTTATGTTCTGATCCATCCCAACAAATATCCATATGTTTATATATAGTGACATGATCAGCCATAATAGTTATGGGATAAATTAGATAGACCCACCAGGTGTCCTTTAGGAACCTGAGTGGGTGGTTATTTATTTATTCATATTTGTCTTGATTTCCTATTATTACTTGCACACTATTTATTTCTGAACAGCTACACAGATTACATGTAGACACCAATGGTGGTGGCCAACTGAGATCTTTATCTCACAATCTACTCATGCCTCCCTTGGAACCAGACAAGATTGTGTTGTTTCAAGTATTAGTAAGGGTAAAAGACCTTTTAAAAGTTATTTTATTGTACTTATATAAAGATTAGTATCAATGGATCGGGCTCAGGCTCAAGATTCTCAAGGAGCTCTTTTTTCCCCTATTTTACTATTGTATAGCATGATTCTATTTTTGTATTATCAGCATTCCATGCTTCATTGTATCAAACAAATCCTTTTAGAATTTTTCTTTGTTATTTAATTATCAATTTATTCCTCTATTTTGTAATTTAGATACTTTCTATACCTTCATTGTTTAATGAATTTGCCTATTTTATTATGATTATGTAGTTATTCATGATTTTTTGTATCAATCGTGGTAATATCAAATGAGGGTGTAGTCTCTATGTTTGTACTATCTTTACACCCTCTTTTTTAATCATCATCCTCTAGCATATATGGTGACACACTAGAGGTTATGTGACCAACATGGATTGTGGCATGGGTTAAGTGGCATCTGGGTCTAGGATGTCACAATTTGAACTTTTCCTCCAAAACCTGAGGAAAATATCCTTTCATTTTGATAACATTTTTACTAAAAATTTTAATAATATAGATAGAATAATTTTATTTAAAAGTAACCATGGAACATTTAAATAAATATTCAAATAAATGTATGGTCATGATGGTTGTAAAATCTATTCATTTCACATATGTTAAAACAAATATTTGTTTCAATTTTTTTTCAAATATCATAAATAAAAGTCTAGAAATTATTATAAAAATTATTTTTGACACCACTTTGATGACATTCATATATGATTGGAAATGAATTAAAAATACATCATTGAAAATAAAATTTCTTTAAAACATTTTTAAGTACGTGAAAATGAAACAAAATTTTTTTCAACCAAAGTGGAAATAAGATCATTTTTATTAAAAACATTTTCTTAACCATTTTATGTAAAAAATAACAGAAGATGGAAAAAATACTTGAATCTTCTAGGAATAAAAATAGGAGAAGATAATATATGGGGTTTAAAGGATAAATACTGTATAATTTTACTCATTTGAAATTTTTCATAAAAAATCCTAAAAAAGGAATGAGATTGCAACATAACTTATTATTGTTTTGGTAAATTTCTAATCATAACCCCTTGGATGAAATAAGAGGAGTTTCATCTTTAAATCTCATGATATAAGAATCATTCATTATATGAATTTTTATATAAAAAAATTAATATAAGATAGCTTTATAACATTACATACATCCTAAAAAACAAAATTTTAGTTTATAAACCCATTTAGTTTCTGTAATTTCTAAATCAAACCCTCTTAAAAGGGAGAGAATGATATTTATTTGTAAATCCACAAAATGTTCATTAAAATAATTATAAAAAAAATCCATGTGATATATATAAACCACAAAAAAGTAATTGTTATTGATTATTCCATATCACTCACATAAATAAAGGTGACATGACAGACCCTTACCTCAAGTATAGTTTTTCTTCATACTGGTTCAAAATTCTTGATTAATAAATATAATTATGTTATATATATATATATATATATTCCAAACCATATTCATATATATCATACCATATATGATATATATAACATCATATTACCCGTTTATTAATAATTTAGTATTAAAATCATTTTCTCGGGTGGAAAATAGAACACCATGAGAATTTAAAAGAACATTTTGGTTTATAGTGAATATAACAAATAACAAAAAGCATAAATGAACATCAAATATTATTACTTAAATCTTATAGTTATAAAATATCTATTAAATTGTGGTTTATGACTATGATTAAAAAATTATGAAATATATAAAAATTTTCTTCTATATAAAAAATTATTGATTCATACTTAGGAAATAACCACTCAAATTTTAGTAGTCTCAATTTAATATTAAAAAATAAGTTTTCTTGAAAAAAAAAATTTATTGATTTTTTATAGAAAATATTATATTTAATTTTAAGAAATATTAGAAAATATACCTTATAAAATGATTTTTTTTAAAAAAATCAACATATTAAAATTAGATTGCGGTTAAATTTTGATATTTGTCTAAACATATTAACATGTTTTAGTGAATAGTGAAAATATCTTTTTTGTATGTTTTCTTAAAGCTATAGTTTTTCATTTAATTGAATAACTATGATTTTAATTTTATCTCAAATAATAATAGGTTTTATTTAACAATATATTATATTATTAATTACCTAGGAATCAGTATTATACTTTATTTTTGTACAAGCTCATTTTTGTGTACAAAAATACATTATTCAAAAATTTATTTTCTATAGTTCTATGTGCATTTATATCAGAAGTAATTTATATAAATTATAGGGATTTAATTTTATTAAATGTTATTTATTTTTTTGATTCACCATGTAAAATTTATACTATTATTAATTTTATGCTTTTTTTGAAGAAGATAAATTTTTGGTGACTAGTATGGAAATACAGTTTTTATGAAACATTGTATCTTTTATTATATCAGCATGAAATAAACATGATATAATTTTTTAAATTAAATAATGAGTAATTTTTCATAAAATTCTAAAAATATGATATATAAATAATTCAAAACATAAAAATTAGTATTTATTTCAAGATAAATATGAAAATCATTTTTAGTGAAGATGTAATTCTCATATAGCACTAAAAAGCCAAATTTTATTTTCCTAAAGATTGTATTTGAAAATTAATATACCATTAATCCCCTTGGTAAATAAATATGATGTATTATTTATAATTTTCTTGTATATATTAAAATTTTAGAGTTATATAACAAGTGATTTTTTAAAATGCATGTCAAATGCTTGCAAAAGGCTCGAAAGGTCAAATTAACATTTTAAAAAAGTTACCATGATAAATATGTGGGTAATTTTAAATATTTAATTAATATAAAATTTTATCTTGACCTTAATTTATTTTATTATTATTTTTATCTATTTTCAATTTTTAGAGATGATATAATTACCATAAATTCTTACAAAAAACTAACACTGTATTTAACCACTAAATAGAAAAATAAAATAAAAAGTTTTAAAAATATTAAAAGTCTTATTTTTTGGGTTATTTACAGGGTTAGAAAAAATGTATTGAAAATATAATATACTATAGATGTTATAAACATGTATATTCTAATTTTCTATCATTCATGTCTTTTTTATATTCAAATTTAATTAATAGTTTCAAAAACAACCTATAATATTTTTACAATAAATAATATTTTATGAAATGATTCAAAATTAATAATAGTATTATATTAAGAAAACATAATTTTAAATGGTTCATAAAATCATACATGGTCTATTTATTTTTTTTACCTTTTATAGAGACATTATTACCCCTCAAAAGGTATAAATCTTCGAAATTATAGTAATTGTCAAAATGGATAACAAGAGTTGAAAATAAATTATAAGGGTGCAACATAACCAATATGTTTAAAAAAAATATTAGATGAATTTATTTTAACTCATCCTCATCTAATGTTAGAATTATATTAATTTGGATCCATTCCGATATAAACAATTGTTCATATATATTTAGTACTTGATGAAATAATAAGAATTCCTTCCCCACACGTATAGAAGGGCACCCCATCTCCTTTTTTATCCACAGAGAAATAGTAATTTTTTAGCCAAACCATTCCAAAATACCGTATTTAAATCCATTCACCCAATATAGAGTTCTTATTTTTATAATAATATAATATTTATAGTGATTAATGTGAAAATCAAATGAGTTTGTCTGAAGAATTCTTATAGATTTTCTCTAAATGTTTTTAAATTTATATTATTATAATACCACCATAAAATATTATTCAAACCTTAAGAAATAATAAAACTTTTATATTTAACATTTTGATAATTCTTATGTTAATTTCGTACCATTTATTCATTTCTTCTTCTATAAAATGGGAAACAAAAATCAGTATTCATGTATATGGTGGACCACCACCTCACAAAACGATGTAATTTGTTTTCTTTGACTGACACTCATGGAGATTTATAGTTATATATTTAATTTTTATATATGATATTAATGAAATATTTATAATTCTAAAAATTTTATATATGGGCTACTTCCTTACCATTATATCCATTGAAAATGACAACATTCTCCACGCGTATATATAGACTACCACCATTAAAATGTAATGTGATTTGTTTTCCATTACCACATAAAATTTATGATATATATAAGTTTATTTAAAGAAATAATATATTATTTTTAATATAATTAATATTATATAATGGTAAAATAATACTTAGGGGTTTTTTATCATGATAATTGAAAAATAATAATGTTACTCATGCGTACATATGACATATCGTCTCCATGATAGAAACACGGTTAATTTTTAATGACATTATTTAATTCATGGTTTTAAAAAATAATTGATTTAAAAATGATAATTATTTCATGATAATTAATCTATATATGAAAAAATAACCCCTTTTTTGTATTCATTCTACTGATTTCATTTTGGATATGTTAACTGAATATCATCCAAACATGATACATGAACGTAATCAATTGTGTAACTAAATATAACAAGGTAATAAATAAAATTAAAGGAATAATAAATTTAATCTTGGTTTTAGTAAATAAAATTATTAACAAAATGTTATTATTCTACAATATAAATAACATATGTGATGAATCAGACCCAAGGTAAGGGATTTCATCTTAATTTTACTTCATTGATGCATATTTTATTATTTCTGATCCTGATTTCATTTATATGGTGTATATACTGCCACTATTATATTTCATCTCATAAATGATTCACAATTAATGTAATTTTTAGATGAAATTTGTATTATTTCTTATATAGGTATTTGAATTAAAAGACACCATGTCGTAATGGGATTCTTAACACAATATTCATTCATTGGATTATACCTCTACATAATTTAATATGATATTCCATAATCATGTGTGAAATGATCTATAATTTTAATATTTTCTATTTATTCATTTTTATTGATTCACATTTTTTACACATTATCACTTTATTGATAAACTCTTTCTTCAATGATGCAATTTTTGTAAGGGTTTATATTCTAAATTTGTTTCTATGAGAAATATGGCATCCCCACCACTGGATTGTTTAATGTGTTATACATAATTCATATTTGATATTATATCTAATGATTCCATTTATACTTATAGTAAATAAAGAATAATTTGTGTTATTTATTCCATTTGGATTATGATTCAAAATTAACCAAAGGGGTAAGAGTTTATTTCACAATCTTATCATTATTGAAAATTGTTTTTGTTTAAGTATCCAATGGGGGGATTATATGATAATTTTATCTTAAAATCAATATACATTATTCTCTAATGGTTAATTTTAAAGAAATTATCTTTCCTCTTAGTTCCCTCTTTTTAATACTCAAGAGATCGAAATGATGTTTTTAAGGAAAAGAGGATTTTTTCTATTCTCCTAGGAAATATTTTCATGAGGGTACATATTTTAATTAAAATGATTTAAAAAATTGTTTTAATATTATCTGATAATTTATTAAATTTGTAATTACCCATGGTTTTCTTTCTAAAATGGTTAAAATGTAATATACATTTCATTTTCCAAACGACGTGCCCTTTGAATTTTTATAAACGATGTGAAGTGAATATTTGGTTTATCATACTTAGCATTAACAGAATTTCCCACTATTATAACCACATAATTATTTGATAATTCCTTTAAAAGTATACATTATTCATTTTGAAAATATATTTTTTCTTAAAATTATGGTAATTTTATATTTTTAAAAGTGAATTTCAAACTGAAAAGGCGTTTTTATTTAAGAATATTTTAATGAAAATTTTATGGTATTTCTATTCATCATCAGAAAAACCAATTTGGTTTACTTATGATCCACTAGGGATATGTTGTAATGACTCTATCCTTATTCATTCTCTATATTTTTTAGGATCATTTTTATTTGGGGAAATATTAACATTTCGTATGTAAGTTATTCAATAATAATGTTTTATTTGATTATGTACTGAATTTATATTTACCCAATTCATATAATTATTCTATTAGACTTATTAAGTGATGGGATGGGCCTGTTATAGCCCCTCTATGAATGGATGGGTCTCATGATAAAAACTAGTTTGGGTATTTTTTTAGGCCTTACACATCAATGTAATATGACTCAAAACGAGGCCTTGTCGATCGGTTTATGACATGTGATATTATGTATTCCATCATTACGAGATTAGTCATTTATTTCCATGTGATTATTTTAATAGCTATGGTAGACAAGGATATGATTGAAGCTCATGTTATTTATTAAATCTCATTATTCGATCTTCTTTAATTAATTTAATATTATATGCCTTGGAAAAATTATTTATTAAATAGAGGTTTTGTTTAGTTATTGACAATGATATATTTATTGTTCCTAATTTAATAAAGGTAGATTCCATTTTATGTAACTCTTAAAGAGAATTTTAGGTCACCCATATTTTGATTAAATTCCCTAGTATATAAAGAATAAATCATTAAATGAGTTGAAGGAGACAGAATAACTACTCTCACTATGTTTTATATTACATTTTCTAATGTAAAATTGGAAAAAATTTGTATCTATTTTACTAATACTACTACAATATTTGGTCCATTGAGATATGATCACTTTTATTTAGTTCTAATGTAATAAACTGGTCACTTTCTCTAAGATATTGCGGTTAATGTATTTACAATTTTTCTCAGATCATGTTTAGTTTAATCCATGGGAACTAAAATTAGGAAAAAATATTTTAGAGAACATAACACCATTAAAAACCTTGAGGATATTACTAATTATAGAATAATATCATAATGTTTTTAGTATGTTATATATAATGTGGTTTCCTAATGAAAAAACCACATCTGTGTAGTATAAGTGTATTCTATTTTGGAAGAAAATGCATCTATGGGTAATAACATCAGAAATAGTTGGTCAAGTATATTTCACCCATCGTTTTTATTCATGGTTAGTGATATCATGCTCTTTACATTGTCTGAAACTCTAAGGTGATATTCCTAGATTAATTAAAATTTTTTTTATCAACCAATATGAAGAATATAACAAATTTAAAGCAAGGATTTGACATAGATATATGGGAGAAATCTATAGTGTATTGGGTTGATAAATATAAGCTGGTTCATAATTTTAAACGAAAGGATCACACTTTTGTGGATTTCAGTGATGGAATTATAAGAGGTAAAAGAGTAAATTGGGAGACATTTATGGTAATATTACCCCTTGGTTTGGTATGTGTTTTAGTGAAAGTCTTATTTTAGGATGAATTTATTTAAATTATATGGAAAACATTTTAATGGTATTAATTACCATTATGGATTATATGATCTTTAATGATGATATAAATAGGGGTTATTTTAATTTATGAACATATGTTTTATCATACAGATAACCATGGAATGATAAGTGATATGGTGATTAATGTTATTTTTTAGAATTTTCATCTCATTTTTTAAAACATTTTAGAAATTAACTTAATATAGTTTATATAAATGACAACCTTCAAGTAGGCTGACAACCTGTTTCATCTAAAAAGGGAACGAGACATGAACCTACGTCCAAAAGGAAACATGTATAAAGCTCCTACCACTGAACTATGGGATTTCTTAGTTAGTTTGAATTTTTTTACTTGTATGGTTTTATGGGAAAAAATTGATTTGATTTTAGGAAACCTGTAATGGGATAATTTTTTTTAAATTTTTGTTTATTTTTAGTTGATTAATAACATTTTGAGATATTAATTTTTGGTTTGAGGTTCATTTAACCATTAGTTTTAATGTACAATATTATTTTGGAATAAGTCTATTGAATTATTAATATTTTAATCTAATGTTTTTAAGATAACCTTTGAGGTTTAAAAATTCAATATGTCCGAGGTTATTATTTTTATTGGATTTATATGGTTATTTATATAAATAATTATCAATGTAAAACCTTTTGTTTTATATTGAATTTTGGATATTAATTTATTATTTATTAATATTAATGATTACTCATATAGTGTATTATATTACCTTATACTATCCTTTTTGGTTTTATTAATGAAAATAGGATTATCATGTTATTATTTTATTTATTATTTGATCTGTTAGAAGTTGATTTTGGTTTTCAGTCATGAAAAATACTTCTTAGATACACATCATTTGAAGAAACATTATGAGATACTGGTAAAAAATTATGAAGTGACGAAACTATACTGGTAAATTAAGTATATTTCATTCTGTTTCAACCTAGGTGAAAAATTAATTTCTTAACACTAGGAAGAGAATCTTGAAATGGAAATTTTATCATATTTCATTCATTTTAGATGAATTGATGGTCCTTTTCACACCTCTTTGGTTTACAATTTTTCGTTTATTAACATGAAATTGATTTTTTATTTTTATTTGATTGAATTTCATTATAACTCTCCAAAATTATTTTAATATTACTTTTTATTCCATATTTTCACTTCACAATGATGTTCTACTATTTGGAATCCTATTAATGTTTTATTCTAGTTGACCTTCATAATTCTCATTATTTATTTTCAAGAGGATGTTTTTAACCATTTTTATGCTATGGGATTTAAGAGAATTTATTTTCAAATTTAAAACACTACATTATTGATAATAAGTTCAAATTGCGAGTTTGAAAAAGATTAAGTAGGGAAAATGTAATAAATAAATAATTTAAAATAATACTTTCTTTGATAGCATATAAAACATGCAAAACCAAGAATAAATGAACCATGAAATATTATTATTTATATTTTATAGTTGTAACATATCCACTAAATTGTCTGGTATGAATATAATTAAACCAATTATAAAATTTATAAAACATTACTAATAAATAAAATTTTAATTCTTCATTATTAAGAAATATTTTCCAAATTTTTGGTAAAATCAATTTATTATTTAAAAATATGTTTCTTCAAATATGAATTATATTCCTTTTAATTAGAGTATATTTTAATTAATCTCTATAAATTTGACAAATTTTATTTGATAAAATGACAATCATTTTTTAAATAAATATATCAAAATTATCTTATAGTGACATTTTGTATTTTATTAAATATTGATTTTTTTAGTGAATGGAGAAAGTACCTTTTATGTATGTTTTTTGTAAAAATATCATTTATTTTTATTTAAATTCTACATTATTTATTGAATATAATTTAAAATTAACATAGGTCTCTATTATTTAGAAATAATAAAATTAATTACATATGAATCATTATTATAGTTCATTTTCTTACAAGTTAATTTTTGAGTATAATTTTTATTCAAAGAACCATTCTTTATTGCATTTTTTGAATTTATTTTAGAATTGAATAATATCAATTATTGGAATTCAATTTAATGAACCAGTAATAATGTTATTATTAAAATGGAAAAAATTATCATATGATGAATTTTTTTGGTTTTGTTTAAGATGAATTTTTTTTGTGATCGGTAAAAAATATAGTTTTTATAAAATATGATATCTCTAATAAATAAATATCATATTAAAAATTATGAAAATTATGTAAAATTTCTTATATGAAAAAACAAAAAAATATTATACAAAAATAATTTATAACATACAAATTATAATTTATTTTATCATAAATATGAAAATCATTTTCAGTGTCAACAAAGTGCTTGAATAACACTAGAAAAGTAAAATTAAATGCTCAAAATATAATTGTTGAAAAGAATACAAATATGCTCTAATTTTTAATAAATATGATTAATATTTATAATTTTATGGATAGATAATAATTCTATGTTTATAAAACAAGTGAATTATCCAAATTGTTGTTCCATGCTTTTGTAGGGCCATAAACATCAAATTAACATATTTAATAATTTCGCATAACATATACCAGAAAGGTGCAGGCCCTGAAAAAAATGCCCAGTCCTTCAAATTTATTGAAGAAGAAAAGAGAGCAAAGTACAAAGTTTAGAACAAGACAACATGCCCAGCAAAAAACAAATCAAAATCGTTCATACTCGTCACCATTTCCAACATCTAAGGCCACCTCCAGATCAGATGAATCCCACTCAGATTTTGAATTATATGAATTGATCATTTTAATGTATTTCCCCTTTTCTCATAGTTTCTTTGAATTCAATGGTTCCCTATATAGCTTCTTGTTAACCCACCCCTGTTTCAGGTCCATCTCTTTCTAGTAGTAGTCCTTAAAGGTAGATCTGGTAGACATCATCTTTGGCATGTTAGAGTAGACCTTTCGTGTATTTCTCTTTGGTGGAGCAGTGAAATATCCCACATTATCATTTCCTTTCTTCCTCGCATTCTTGAGTATATCACTATAGGATGCCCTAAAATGGATATTAGGAGGGTGACTATCATTTTCATTATTATCATTAGAGACATGTCCACACTTACTTGGTACATCCAAGGATACATTCTCCTTCCGATGATCCTCATTCACCAATCCATGTTCTATCCAATAGGATTGCTTATTAATTTCTATAAATGTCAGGCATTGATCATGCTCCCCATTATCCTATCTTTCATTAAGAAATAAATTCCCAAAATACTTTCATTCCACTTCAGCACTTCAATTCTACGGAAATCCTGTCTTCTCAGGGGGAAAACCCTCATGCCCTGTAAAATTATTTCCTTCTGAAGACATCTCCCTAGATACTTCCTTTCTCAGACTAGCATACTCATTTATTAGGACTTCAAAACTGTAACCAATTTCAATACCCAGAGCCTCTATCATTATAACCTCTACACGCCCTGAATCCCTTCCCATTACTCTATTGAAACCATCTATAAAGATGACTTGAGGAGTTACAATGTCCCCATATTCAATCCCCAATTGCAGGTTATCCACTACTACCTCTCCCTCGTAGTAGACACCACACCCAGATCATGATGCAGCCTTTTGAACACCTCATCCACACTCAGGTTTGAGGGTGTAACCATAGTCTTCTTGAGAGACCCATGACCAGCCCTCTCAGATTGAACATTCTCCTTTATTTCAAAATATGTATGTGAATCTTATCCACAGCATTTCCGCTCACCATAATGGGTTAAGACTACACCAGAGTGCCACATCTAACTCTTTCCACGATGACAAAGAAAAGCTAAATGCCCCAACTGATAACAGTTTACCCAGAAAGGGACCCAAGACTAAAATCAAACCAATTAATGCCACTAAAGATCACCTTAATCCTCGACACAGATGGAATCAATCAGAACCTTAGACACATCAACCTCAATGCAAATCCCCAGATCAAATGGATGGCAGAGTGCGCGGGTGTGATGGTCCATGCATAAAAATCGACCGATCATATTCCAGATCAAACGCAGGATCGCCAAAATTTTAAAAGGAAGTGGGGGACCTGAAAGGGTGGTCCAAATCGTCATTGTTGTAGGGTCATGATTCATATTAAATTATAAAGACCAAAGAAATAGATAAAAATAAAGACTCTCCGCCAATTGTGGGGAATAGGACTAGGTATAGACCATATCATCTTCATTACTAAAACATATTTTAAAATGTATCACATCTAAAATCCCAATCACCACTTTTTCACAATTCTTCTAGGAATAGGGGACATAACTTTCAAGTGATTCAACTAAAGTTCGATTCCTCCCAAAGAGAGAAACCATCGTCAGATCCAACAGTAATGACTCACTTTCGAACTCTATCTAGGATATCAGAACAGAAATCAAACCATTGAGCAATTGTGGAACCTTAGGGAAGATCATAATCTCAGGATGGTTAGGTAGGAGGGAGGGATCTGGAAATGGAGAAGAGGAGTGAAGGAGAGTTCATGGAAGATAATGAGAGTCTGAATCCCCACTCCTTGGCCAAGGCACAGGGAGGGGAGACTGCAAAGCATCCATCCACTACGCCTTCAGAGGACTAGGAGTAGAGTGTCGAGCATCTTCCTTATTTTTTCTCCCTCCCATGACATTTATGTAAGTATCTATATATATTGAACCATTATAAATATTTATATTGGCCCATAATAAGGATTTATATCAAAATTAATTTATATATTTTTATGATGGTAATTTATTTTCAATTATTTTTTTAAAGATAATTTCCTTAAATTCATACGCAATGTCGATGGTATATTTATCCAATTAATTAATAAATATAATAATTTATTTTAAAAATATTAAATGTAACATTGTTTTTTGAGTTATATTATTAAAAAAAATTATATACAAATATACGATATTAGGGATTTTTTAGAGGTTTATATTAGAAATTATTTTCTTTCATTTATGTTCAATTAAATGAATTTTATATAATTATATAGATAATAAATTTTATAATTTTTGTGGTGTTTTTTATTTTATGGTAACAAAATTAAACAATAAATTTTAAAAAACATTAATATTATGGGAATTATCATATGGGTTAATCGGGGGTTAAAACTAAAAGATAGTGGTGAACCCATAACCAAAACAAGTACAAATTTTATTATATGAGATTATATAAAATATTAATCATATTATATTCAAATTATATCAGTTTATATACATTTATACATGAAAAATTATTCATATTTGTCTAATAATTTATGAAATTCCAAGAATACCCTTCCCTCAATTATAAAAGGGAAGCCCTGTTCCTTTTATATCCACACTTAAAGAGTCATTTAATTTTTCAAATCCCTACCCAAACCCATCATAAAATTCCATAACACATTATATTTGGTCTACGTAAGGCATAAAATTGGCCTTATGTTCTTAAGGTATAAAAATGGAAGTTGTCTAAAGAAGAGGTATAGATTTTAACTGACAGTTTTATTTTTATTATTTCATCTACCTCATTTGAATATTATTAAAACATGACTATATAATAATAATAGTATCTTACCTATATTGATATATTTTTTAGTTAATTTAACACCCAATATCAATCTAATCTTCCATCAAATGGGAAATAGAATCTTTGTTCATGTGAACGGAAGAGTACCACCTCACGAACGAATGTAATTCATTTTTCATCATAACCTATAAAGGATGGTTATAATGATGGATATTAGGATTATATTTGACATTAATGAAATATTTATCATCATTAAAATGAAATATATAATTTAATTTATAACCCTTCCATCCATTGAGAAATCATAGAATCCTTTGTTCATAGGTGTAGACAACAGCCTCCACGAAGCGATGTAATTTGATTTCTATCACCACATAACATTAACGATATATATAATTTTATTTAAAGATATAATAAATTATTTATAATATATTTATAATTATATAAATATTTAATAATTTTTTTCATTCATGAATGATTGTTGAAAAATTGAAACATTTCTCTTGGGTACAAACGACTTACCTTCTCTAGGACTGTAACGTAGTTTGTTTTCAATAACATTATTTCATGGTTGGTTTTAAAATTATAATTGATATACAATAATTATATTTTTCATGATAATTACTCTATATATGATAAAAAATATTCTTATTTTCCATATTCAACCTTCCAAATTCATTTTTGACATATAAACCAAATATCATCAAAACATCTGGCTTCAATATAGTTGATTAAGCAATTAAATATAACATGGTAATAAATAAAATAAAATTTAAATTAAAATATAAATATTTTATTAATAAATTAAACTATTAACATAATTTTTTTATTCTGCGTTATATAGAATATATGTGATGAGTCATACTTGAGGTAAGGTATTTTGTTTAAATTTCCCTTCATTGAGGCATATTTTATTATTATTCCCCAAATTTATTATATATGGTGTATATAAAAAACTTTTTACATTTTATATCATTAATCCTTCATAATTTAAGGAATTTTATTTTTCAATCTTAATTATTTCATTTAATTGGATTTTACTTGAAATTAACTAAGTGGTATAGGGTTTTATAACTCAATTCCCATTCTTGGGGTTATGCAACTAATTTATTAGATTTTTTATGCCATGATAATGTTTGAAATTACCTTTCATTGTATTATCATGTATTTTATATTTTTTTGGATTTTAATTTTTTATGAATAATCACTTCAATGATTATTTATCACAACAATTATTCATTATTTACCAGAGTTTCTCATCTCATTTTTGGTTCCATGAGACACATTATGTATTCACCACATTATTCATTCATGATTTTTACATACTTCCCCTTTGAAATGATATACCTTGATTACCTTTTTTCATAATTTTTAATTATTCATTTTATATTATATCATTCATGTGGATTATGAATCAAATTTTACTAAAAAAGTAAGGATTTATTTTAAAATATAATCATTATTCAAGATTTTTTTATATTTAAGTATTTATTATGGGAATTATATGAAAATTCTATCAAAAAAGAAATATATTTTATTCTCCTCTTGTTGTTTTTTGAAACCTATAAGTTTTTCATTCAATTATACCTTTTATGTACACACGAGATCATTAGAATGTATTTTGGGATAACTAACATTTCTTCTATTTTTTTGGGAATATTTTTCTTTCATGTACATGTTTTCAATAAAATGTATTCAAAATGTTTTTATTATACTATGATTAACTATTTATGTACTTTTCACCCATTTTTGACCTTATATAAAACATTAAATAGTTTTTTTTTCATTTTTTAATTTATGTATTTTAACTTTTTATTTAAAATGTGAAAGGAATATTTGTTTTAAAATACTTGTCATGAAAGGAATTTCTTACCATCATGATAATTCAATGATTTGAATCTTAATTAATATTTCTAGGATTCTTTTAATGTATAATGTTTTTTCAAATATTTTGGAATCCTTTGGTTTTCAAAATTGAATTTTAAATTTAAAAGTTTTTTTTCTTTGAAATTGTTTTAATGATATTTTATAGAATTTATATTATACAAAAAAAAACAAAAAACATTTTTTTGCTCATAATAAAGGGTTATATTTTGATGTTTCCGTCATTAGTCATTATTTTTATGGTAAAATATTAGTTTGATTTGGGGAAATATTAACATTTCTTATGGAAGTTTTTCAAAGTAGATATCTATATTTATTATCTGTTGAACGTTTTTCATTACATTCATATGATGAATTAATTTTATATATTAAGTGATGATGATGGCCAGTTATGTTCCCTCAAAGAATCGGTATGTGTTGTGATGAAAACTATTTTGTTATTTGGTCAATGTCTTACCCATTTATGTAATATTTCTTGGCATGAGGGATTGATTGTAATTTTATGATTTCCTACATTTTTCATTCCATCATTGTGATATTAGTTATAGATTTCCGTGTGATTATTTTAATTTTTATAATATATATATATATGGATATTTTCATCCTCCTGTTATTAGTTATATTAAATTATATTCTCTTTATTTATTCCTACCATGTTATTCTTTATGGTCAAGTTATGTGCCTTTAGTTATTTACCATGATATATTGATTGTTCCTTATTTACTCAAGATATCTTTCTCTTTATGTAACCCTTTAATATTATTTTATCTCACTCAAATGTTGATTCATTTTCCCTTGATATGAGGATGAAATATTTGAATGTTTTCAAGGATGAAAAATAATAGATCTCGTTATGTTTTATATATTATTTTCAAATGTAATATTTAAATAATTTATATATGTAATATACCAAGATTAATAAAAATATTTAGTCTTTTGGGATAATATTTCTTATATATAGTGTAAAATAAATAAAGTAACCAATATCTCTAGGCTACTGAAGTTTGGGTTAGTACAATAATTTCTTTATTTATTTTGTATGTTTCCGTTTGGAACTATCAAACCAAGTACATTGATCATGGTTATAGTAATTATATAAAGAATTTTAGTCTTGAAATAAGTATCATATTCAGTTATTATATTAATTTTTGAAACTATTTTCATAATGGGGTGATGAATAATTATTCATATCACTTCACGAAGAGAGCAATATGTAGATACACATGATTGATGTATCCACTTTTTAATTGATGGAATGGATGAATGATAAATAATAATTCACATTTCTAGTTTCATTATAGAACCATTTTAATCATATATATTTGATTACTATACCAATATCTCTATCCATGTTTTGTTTTAAAGAAAAATAATCACATCACTTCATTGAGGAGGTATTCCATACGTATTCATGAGAGAAGTTATCATTTTCTAATGGATGGGAATGTAATAAGATAGATAAGATATTATATTTCTAAAATCATTATTATCTCATAAATATGAAATATAAGCATTAAATACATAATAATAACTATAAAATAAATATAGTGTTGGAAAATGAAACATATCACTGTGAGGAGGATGTAGTCCACAAATACATGTGGGTGACAAAGTCATTTCCAATTTTATGGAAAGGTGGTAAAAAGTTATTGTAAAATAATCATAATAGAATATTAGTATATTTATGATAATATATTCATTATGTTTGGAAAGATACAATATATTTAAATGAAGTAGGAAAAGAAATAATATTTGAAAGATTTGGGTCATACGGTTACCTCTTTATTAAGATACCTCCATTAGCATAAACCATAAACTTTGTTAGGATGGTCTTGGGGAAGAATAAAGTCTTTATGGAATGAGTAAGGAAGTTAGGAATTTAATATTATATGGATTGGCTAAGATATACTTATCATAATTTGTAAATAAATAATAAGATGATCTTCCCTTTTATAAGTGAGTGAAATGACAGACTTAGAATTATATAAAATATTTTAAAATCATTTATATCATAACCATGTAATGTAGAACAATAGAACCAGAAATTAGTAAATTATATGTGATAGTGTCATAAAAAACTCCACCAATCACATTTAATCATTGTTGGAGACAATTTAATCCTTACCTCTAAGTTCATTCACATTAACCACATTTTATCATTACCTCTGATAATATAAATTTTATAATGATAACATATTTATATAACCAAATATAAAAGTTTAATTATAAGAAAACATTTACATATTGATTCAAAATTTTGGATCCATTTTATCAGATTAAAAATAAATATGTGGAAGTAATTTTGTATAATGTAATCACATGAAACACATGAAAGACGATGTTTTGGAAAATACCTTATTTTAGTGTAAAAAATAATTTCACCTTTAAATAAAGAATGAATTTGATTTACCTGAAACATTATGGTTAAATAATAATAAAATGAATGTTTCTAAAATTTTGGTTCAATAAAATAATAAATATTACCTTCAAAAAATACAATTTAATCAAAATACCACAAATATAGTTTTCAATTTTGATCCAATATAATTTATGTTCATAAAAGTCATGAATGGGATCAAAAATTCAAAATAATGTATAAAAATAAGTTATTTAACTTCTTAAACATTTATTTGGTCAGAAAATCATTTATAATGATAATGTTATGTTTTAGGGGGATTTAAAATCCTTACCCCATAGTTATAACTGTGTTTTACTGGTTTTACCAATACTGAGGTGAAAATTATTTTTAGTGGTTAGTATTCATAATGAAAAAAATAAAAGGAAACTATTTACCTAATTTTAACCTCCTTCTTCTAAATATGGAATCAATTATTAAACATTAAATTTATAAACTATTAATTAATCAATTTTAATATATATGTATAATAGGAAATGAGAAATCGGTTTTTGATAAAATAATTTTTCAAGACAAAAAATAAAATATAATTATGATTCTAATGTAATTTATCATATTTTTTCTTATAAAATTAAATTTTATAAAAAAATACTTAATTTAAAACATAAGGATACTTTTAAATTACTCGATTTAATGAAAATAAATTACCGTTTTACAAAAATCATATGTTTTTCTATTCAGATGAAAATATATATTTTCAATAAAATATCCCAAAAATTCATCCTATGCTTATTATTAAATGATTATTAAAAAAAGATATTATTTTATAAAATAAATTTGATAAATTTTTTAGAAAATAATTATAATGTTTATGCACAAGTTATATTTTTGGAGCATAATATGTCTTTACCAAAAATTAAGTAATTACTTATTATGGATTAATAAATATAGTTTCATTATATAAAACCTTTATACATTATTTTAATAATTTTCTTACTTCCAATCATACCACTAATTTGAAATTTAAATTATAATGGTCACATTTGAATAATAATTGTTTTATAGTATATCATAGTTCACGTTTATCTCGGTGTTGCGTGTTAATAAAGATATTGTGCATATAAATATTATAAAAAAACATTCTACAATTATTACCTATAAAGGTATCACCAAGTGTAATGAAATACTAAAAACCCTTCATTTTGGGATTTATCTCATTTTATGACCAGTTGGAACCCTATTATTATAATAGACAATGAAATGAATGATCTTTGGATACGTATGAATCAAATAAAATCATATACAATCACCACTAATTTATCCCCTATTATACAAGCTCTATTTATATATTCTAAGGTGTTTAGTGAATACAAAATGTGTTTCATATTTAATCTTCATGTTACAACATTTTTTTATACAAATTATAATGTAATGTGAATTTTTAATGAATTCATTATTTTTCATGTGTTCAAATATATAAATATTGTCTTATCATATTATGTGAGTCATTTAACGAAGTTTTGTAGAAGAAAAAACAAGAAAATATTTAATATTGAATGTATCATTTATAACTCACCATGGGATATGGATACATCGCCCTTAATAATATAATCGACTCGATTATTTGTGTCTAGGTGATATAAATAAATCTTATGCCCCAACATTATCTCACCTATACTGGTATATCCAGATCATATCTTGTGATATAAATTAGATGTATATATTATTTTTCATATATGATATTCATCAATTGATATGTTCCTAAAAAATTATTTAATCAATATATTTAATAGATGAAAATAGTTATCGATGGAAGTATATATAATGTGATGTGTTCATTGGCCAATGATAGTTCTTTTTCTTCAGTTTTTCATTAGTGAGGTGTCTTGTATATAAATTAATTGAACATCCTTTATTTCTCATGTAACATGTAACAACTTCGAATGAGCATATAAATATATATGTTTCATAAAGGCATTTTAAATATGTGTTTTTTAATATTTTAATAAGATATTTAAAATATTTATTAAAAAATTATTAAATTTAAAAGTTATTCGAATGTGTTTTAATTTAGAAAATGTGTTTTAATTTCATAATTTGTGGTTTCATCTAAAATTTTAGTGAAAATTGTTTTAAATTAAAATTGAAGGTGTTGTTTTAGAAAGGAATTTTTTCGATAAAACCTTAAATAAGGAAAAATAATTGATTGACATAAGTAAATATGGATTTTTAAATTTTATGTGCATGTGTTTTAGAAAATAATAATTTAAAATGTCAGTAATTCATGTAAATTTATTTTTAAAGGGTTATGATAATGTCATGTAAATTTTATTAACTTACTAGGTTGAACAATTTAAAATTCAATTTTTCATTTTCCTTGTTTTGAAATCATTAGAAAATGTTATTTTGGAATGGTTCCTCTAGAATAAGTGATGAGATTATTATTTTATCATTTTATATCTATTAATTTGGAATGTGTGGATTTTTAAAATTCTTTGTATTTATATAAATTTTCTTATTAAAAATTTAATAATTTTCTATGATTTAAACTACTTATTAATTATTATTATATATAATAAAAAAATAATGAATTTTATGAAGATGTAGTTTTTTATGTTATTGTAATTTTTTTGGGTGGACCGGGTTCATTTAAAATATTGGATTTTAAAATAGAATTTAAATGACGTTTTTTAAATGGAATTTCATGATTGATGGTTTATGTAATATCCCATGGGAAAGGGTTGTATTTGAAGTGAAATGCTTTAACATAGTCATGATTATACTTTTAATGGGTAAAACAAGGAGGGTTTAATGTAATTTAATGGGAGATGGTTTTAAATTAGAGTATTAGGATATTTTATTTAAAGAGAGGTAAAATTATTGTAAAATAAATTCTTTTTCAATGGGTTTTGATATTTTGGAGTTTATTAAAAATATTGGGTTATTGTTATATTGGTTGATTGGTTCTTTTAAAAGGGGTTTTTAAACATTAATCCTTTTTTGGATAGAAAACTGGTGGTGGAGTGTTATGGGTTTATATAATTTTCCTGTTAATGTTTTATATAAAGAATTATAAATAGAAATTTTTTTAAACAAATAAAAATTGGTTAAATGATCTTATAATGAATGATAAAATAAAAATTAAATGTGTATTTAATTTATTGAGATTATATTTAGTTGTTTTATATGATATTATGATATTTTAAAAAATATAGATATCTTAAAAATGTGATGAAATTAATATTTATATTTTTGAATATTTTAATGTGTATCATGATTAAAATTTTGAAGTTAGAAACTGAATTGAACATTAATTTTTGGGTGTTTTTATAAATTTATGTTATGAGACATATTTTACAGGACACAAAAAACTTAAGGGATCTCACCATGAGTTTTATTATCCTTTTAAAGTAATTATTTTCCATTGGACACAATTAGTATCATAATGAACCACTAAGAATCTTATGGTGGCCACCAAGATTCCAATGGGATGGTCTGAGCACATTTTCAATATGGATCATCTTCATCTTTTATGAGACATGATTATGGATATAAACAATCATTTGATATCTAGATGAAAAACAAATTATGTTGAGACATATATATATCATTATTATCCCTATCAATTTATTTTGGCCTATAGGTTCTTTATTTATTTATGGAATTGTGATTCAAAAATTTTGTACACACATAATTGAAATTAAAATGAGATTCTTATTGTTTTAATTTTTATTATTTTTGTTTTATTATTCTTTATCTAATTTTATGATTTTCCAACTAATTTAAAAAATTTCATGATCTCTTTTTATTTTAGAGTAATATATCTTTTTTTCTTATATGTATCATTTTTTTATCATCATAAATGGGATCATAAAACTTTTTTAGATTCAATATGATGATTTAATTAATATTTTGTTAAGGTTTTGTTTCAATTTTACTATGGTGTTTACTTATAGAATTTTAATGAATTGAAAACAGTATAGGAATAATTTATGTGGATTAATATTATTTAAATATGTATTTATGAGTAGATTTAATGACAAAAATGTGACATAAATGGTTGGATTATTATTATGCCTCTTGTTTAAGTGGTGTTAAATGATAATTTAATAATATAGTAAGTAGAGAGAATAATAAATGATTACAGTATATATTTAAAAAATATTTTCTATATTGGAAATTATTAGCAATGATTTGTTTTTATATTATTTGGATATTAAGATACCATTTTTTATATGAAATAATGTTATGTTAATCTGAATGACATAATTAAATTTCTAAATGATGTTTAATTTGTGTAAAATAATTTATTTGTTTTAATTTTTATTTTTTATTTAGAAATGAGCATATTTTGTTCGAATAATTATTAATTATTTTTATAGCGTTTCTTGATTATTACATTATTATGGTATGGTTAAAATAGAATTTTATGATATTCTAAATATTTTTTTAAAATATGAAATTATAATAATATAATTTTATATTTTAAAAGTCTATGCATCTATATATGAAATAGGGAAATCCATAAGTTTTTATATGATGGTATTTATTTTATGTGTTTGTCTAATCCATGACTTTAGATTTATTGGGAATTCAGCAATGAGATTGGTTAATCCTTGAGTTTGTAGTAAATAATAACTATTTATGTGTTTGTCAATGTTTTGGGATATTTTATGAGTTTGGTTGTGACATAAATTGTTAATGATTTTATATATCCAATATCATTGTAAAATGATGGTAAATGGGTAGTATAAGTGGATTTGTAACCAAAAAACTCTATTTGGTTTGAGATATTCTTATATAATAAATTTACCATTTGGAATAACATGATGCACATATGATCTTTTTAGGATATATGATATTTTTGGGGTCACTAGTTGTATCCTATTGAGTTAATTCTCATAGACTATACATGAACATCTCATGTACATAAAAATTTCACTCATGATCATTTAGGTAATGTAAAAGACCCTTTGTAGCTAGGAGTAAGTGATTGGGATCATGATGGCGATTTTAGGAATTATTAGAGACTGTAAAATTAGATTTTTTTTCTCCATTACATTATTTTCAATTGAATTAGGTTTATTGGAATTGATGAGTTTTTATTTGGTTATTTACAAGAAATATGTTTTGAGGTTTATTAAATTCACCTTGATTTGGGCTAAATTGTGTGGTTTTAATGCATCATTTTTTTACATATATGGACATGGAATGTCTATAAATGAATGTGATTAAGATTTTAATTAATGTTCATATGATAAAATTATTTTTCAAAAATTATATTATCTTTATGAAAATAATTATTGTTTTCATGAATAGATGAATGTAATAAAATGAGTATGGTGATGTAATATACTTGAGATTTGTTGAGTTTATTGTATACATGTATGGGAAAAGAATATTTTTAAAACATTAGAGGTTTAAACATTGTCATTGTTGTTACAAATTAATGTTTTGTGTATTATATATATGTAATCGAATAGGTATACCTAGGAAAATAAAGGAGGTGAATAAAGAGTTATATATGAAAGTGTCCCGAACTATAAAGGATAACATGTTCCAACTAGGAATTTATGTAAAACCTTTGAATATTAAATAGTAAACAAGTATTCCTCTTGTGATCTAGTGTTTCTAATAGGATATGTTATAATTTCAAGATATAAGTAGTGGATAGAGATAAATAATACGATCATTGAGCTAGATGATGCTATAGAGAACTAGAATGTGAGGCATTTGTTTTATATCGGAAAGACTATTGAGGTAATTGTGGGATATTATTATATAATTAAATAAATACATGAAGTATATTGTTCACATATTTCATAGACTATTTGACAATATATTTTATCCTGATATACTTTGGATGGGTATGGGGATAGACATAATATAATTGAAGTAATAAAATGTTACTCTTTTTATTTTGTGTCAAAATTCACTAATATTGTTAAATTTTCTCTGATCATGAGAGGTAATGAAACATAGGAGGGTCGTTGGTGCAAATATGGATTTTAAAAATAGATTTAACGTCATTTAGGAATTTTTAATTTTCCAAACTATATTTTAGTGGAAAATAAACTTCATACAGTAGAGAAATGTTTTAAGGTAATCTAAAGAGGTGTTATGGGTACAGGAAGATTAGTGGGTCGTCAAGAGAGAATGTTTGCAATTTTATCTTGGGAAGTGTGTGATTTAGAGAATAGGTCAAGTTTATTCCAATACATATTCTTATATAAGTATAGATTTAGCATCTAGTCAGTGTGGTCATGCATGATATACAATATTTTTTCATCATATTGTAACAAAATAATGTAGATCCTATGTTAATATAGGGAATATGTAAAATAAAATTGGAAGAGGTCTGCTGACTGGTATATGAAGTTATGATTACATTCTAAGTTATCATTATTTAAACGTAAGATATTTGGAGATGGTGACCTACATTCTATAGAATTTGTGCTTCTGATTACTAAAATATTAATTAATATATTATCATATAATGAATATTCGTTTATATAACATTAATGAGATAACGAGTTTAGAATACTCTTCACATAAAAGTGTTATAAAAGTTCCCCATTGAAATAAGAACTATTAAATTATTTGATAATATTATTAAATAAATATTATAGTATAGATAAATTAATCTAATGTGACATATATATATTACATAAAATTATTGGAGAAATAAATAATCAATGACTCGATGAAAGTTAATAAAAGGGAAAAATATAATTGGAAGATGATCACGAGACACTGAGATTTATATGGTTCTTGAAATAATCCCTATATTCTTGGATAGGTATAAATATAAATATTTTTAGGAGAAAAATTATAAGTGAGAAACTATAGCTCTAATTATATCACAAATAAGATGGTGAAAATAATCCACTAAATACATAGTATGTCCACTATGATAAAGTTATTGGTGGATTGATGTTAGTGGATCTATAATACCACTATATACAAAGTAAAATATTATAAAATAACAATGTAATGGTTTTTAATACCATAGTTACATATTTGTCTCACTAGTTAACTTTTATATAGCGTGGTAAGAGTTGTTATAGTATCCAATATTTTGTCCAAGGACTATGTGCTACACCCTACAACCCCTGGTTTCCTCACCACAGAGGTTTAACTATAGGAGTTGTTGAATGGTGTGTATCATGGGCCACCAATAGTCATCCCAACATAAACTAAGGATCTGGATACCCCTTCCCAATAATAAAATCTCAAATAATCTTGTTTTAGATGATCATTAGATATTAATATTTCATCCCATTATGTTTTTACATGGCAGTTTCAAAAAAGGGAGGTCATAAAGGAAAGACCCAGAAATAGGAATTTTATATTTTTTATATTTCATTGGATATTCCAATATTCAAACATGTTAATTGACCTTTATGCATGAAATTATTATTAATGTGTATCATTAATTGTGTACTTTGATACATGGATGAAAACCATGACAATATATTCATACTGTTATGTATCATGTGTTCTATTCATTATCAGTGATATGGAATATCTAAAATAAGTTATAAAATAAATATTGCTTTATATATTAATGGATGAATGCATATTAGGACTTTTTGTTTAAATGATACTATCTGACAAATAACATGGTCATTATAGTCTAAAATAAAGTTCATTTCAAAAACTAAAAGAAAGAAAAATTTATTATATAAGGTACTAACACTATTATTCATCATACATGTTGTGATACTAGAAGGAAAATTAATTAAATTTAAAAATAATAATTTTTGGGGAGGTTTTTTTAGTTTCTACATTAACTTATTTCACTATGGGTTCCTCAATGTGTTTTCAAATATTGATCTTATACATTAAACAAATTAATTTATTGTCATCTTAGAAAAATGATAAAATGGACATACATAAATTGTATCCAGAATCTCACTATGTTATATTGAATTTAATTTTAAGAATAAAATTATTTCCAACATCTGTAATTTTATTTATTCAAGTGAAGTAGATTGTATAAATTCGATCTTGAGATATTATAATTAAGAATATGTGTGTTGAATTTTATATTTTGTTTAATTAATTACATGTTAATCAAATATTATTAATTTATTCACCAATTTTAGTGAATAGATTAATGTTTATTTTGTTATGTTAATATTAAATTAAATATTTTTTGATATGTTTAGTAAATATACTTTTTTAAGGGAGGATACGTGTAAAATTTAATGATCTAATGAAAATGATATATTTTTTATTATCATTTAAATAAATATATATTTATTTATTTAGGAAAAATATTCACATATATTTCATGTCATTGAATTTAATAATAATAATATTATTGTTATTATTATTATTATTTTATATTGGGATAAACATAGATTAAATAAAAAATCATCCATTATAAAATTATCATTATTCAACCCTAAGTATATATCCTATATTATTTCATTTTATAGGGTAGACAAGTTCTATGCAACAAATACACCACTATAATTCCCTTATTCCCTAAAGAGAAAACTACATCCTCTTTTTCTCTCAAGAGTACTGAAATAACAAGATATGTTATTGTGATTGATGATGAATAACAGAAAGCACATTAATATTTTATGCAATTACCCAAATTTTCAAGAAGGTCGTTTAGAGATACATGTAGATTATGTGGATACATATATAGAAATCATAGTTTGGATTCTACACCATAATGACCAATATAGAAAGAGGGGTAATGAAAATAGATCAAGTTGATTATCATGAAAATGTTAATTCTAATATAAATTAATTATAAATTAATTTTTCATGGTCATATCTATAAATTATCATGTTTGTTCGTTAAGTTTATCAGATATTATCAACAAATATTGATGAGAAATTAAAACATTCCACCATATTGATGTTTTTTTCCGTACCTCGTAACCATCAAGTTGTATTAAAGCATTATAATTCTAGTTTAAAACATTTTTTAATTTATTTAATCAATTTATTGCATTAATTTTATATTTTTCATGTATAGTTATTTTATAAATCCAACCATCAAGGAAGAATGTTAATATAAATTTGTATGGCCAACAAATTCCAAAAAACTTATGTATAATGATCGAGGATCCCATCCAATTGCTCCAAGGTCACTAGATACATAACATAGTTACACATCATATAATAGTAAATTACATGTTCGGTAAGGGGGTTTTCTCCACAAAAGGAAAATATGACATAAATCATTCTATGTTATGTAGATTAACACAGGGTGGTATTACATTCCATATATTGACTAGAAGAAAGAAACATAGGTTGATAGTGACTACATAATATCTAATGGACATGTACATAATGTGTAAAATAAAAAATATTACAAACTGCATAATTTGGGATGATTTATATGGATCAGTATACATCATAATTAAACATCATATATTGACTGCCATTCTATAACAAGGAAAGACACTGAATACATTTTTTGTAGCTAGAATGTACACACCTTGTGACCCATGTTACTACACACCAGGTACACATTGAGTTTTTTTTATCAAGTAGTGTGGGTTAACATCTGGTATCAGTTAATGTTGAAAAATTATTTCCATTACCCAACATGAAACCATCATTTCACACTATTTACAACAGCGATATTCTAGTAGAACACACTGTATATACAAACGACATGTCTTTTGGTCCAATATGTTGTGGAGACTATGTGTCTTGACTAAACAAATCAATATATCATATATTTTAAGACACTATATGTGAAGTTACATTTCATTTTATATGAAATAAATTGTGCAGATATCATGTGGTAGATTAAAATCTCGTAAATTATTTAATTTTATATAGGTTGTAAAAATTATATGTACACGTTGTGTACTTACTTATTTAAAATTCAAAATTATATTTATTAAATTTATTTAAGAATAATTAAATGGAGTCTTGAAGTGTATTAAGAACCAAAAATTGGGGAAATTTAAGATAAATAATTAATTTATTAATTCATGAAATTTTATCTTAATTACACTAACTTTAAATGGAAACTAGAAATTCTAAATATGTTTTTCATTATTTGTTTTCCTTGATAATGATATTTGAATGACCTATTTATATATTGTATTTGCAAATTTATTTCCGTTTTTTCACGTGATTTTATGTGAAATTTAATATTGAATTTACTATTATGATCTATGAATCATCCCTCCCTCATTTATTATTAATTAGAATTCATATCCATGGGTTATTTTTCATGACTGAAAACACATTATTCTTGTCACCTACATGTGATTAAATATTTTTAATGAACATAGTTTCTATCTAATTGAAATGGTTCAATATCTAAATTAATATGGATCTAACCAAAGAGATACATAAGAGAATGAATAATGTTGAATCTTGATCCAAAGATATGGTGAAAAGATTTATTTCTCCTTGGGTTAAGGTTCATTTATCACAATTCGATAAACAAACTAAAAGATAAAATTTCAGGATTTAATCACAAAATTTATTTATGGAATGGTGGTTTATTTAGATAATTCAACATGATCACATAACAAAAATATATTAGCAAGCATGTTTATACAAAATGAAATAAAATTTATAAGATATATTTTATTCTATATAATTAATTACATATGTAAGTTTCCATAAAAGTAATTAAGAAATATATATTATGTGTAAAATATGGTATATTATAAAAAATATATTAGTTGGAATAAATTATTTTTTGAAAGATAGTAAATTATTTATATAAGATAAAAGTATAATTTCAAAGTATGTGAAGAAAAAAATAAAGGATATTTATGCATATAATAACTAAAATCCATAATTTTAAATATGAATTCATCAAAATTCCCTACATTTTATATATTATGATAAAATCATAGTTGATGTGTCAATATATCCATGGTCGAGGGAGTTTTTAATTATTAATGTGTAACAACCCAAGCTTCCACGGTACGCTTCTTTTTAAATAATTCAATAGATTGTGCAGCACGCAACACCGACTTCGAGCACACCAAGACTAGACATTTAAAAATAGGTTATGAATAGTATTAAAAAAATTAAATAAATTTAATTTTAATATTCATCTCATGTGTTTCCTATACATGATATAAGAACAAATTAAATTTTTCAAATAAATGAATTTTTTTCCAAAAAATGAAATTGCACCCCTTTTAATGGTGAACAATTTTTGAATACAATATTTGAAACATTTATATATTAAATTTGAAAAATTAAAATTCTTATTTATAATCAGTCTATAAAAATTTATTTTTGAAAAAATGGTGTTTTTCTGATAACTTTCATATTTTAGAGAATAGTAAAAATACTGCTTTTAAATTTAAAAATGGTTTTCCATATAATATATTTATATTGTTAGATTATCATTTTAATTGGTCATATATTATAATTATATTAAGTTTTTATCATTTAACATAATTTAGTTTATTGGAATTATTTTCACATTAAAATTATATATAAAAACATGTCAATCTTTAGATGGTTTTTAATTTTGAAAAACCAGTTTTATCATTTTATCAACGAAAATTATTTTTAAATTAATTTCTAAAACATATATATTTAAAAATTTGAAAAAATGATTCCATATTTGGAACCATTGGTTCCATATTATTTCAATAGGTTGATTTTAATTTTTGGATATTCTGAATAGTAACTTTAGTAATTTATTTTAATACCACGATTTAGTAAAATCAGGTAATTAAAGGTAAAAATAATATCAAAAAAATACCCTGAAACCTATAAAAATACTATTTTATGACTAAAATAGACCCTTATCACCTATTATTCGAAATGGAACAATTTAATGTACTCTTTTACATGAATATGACATAAATATTATTATAATTTATGAATGTGACAAAATGTCACACTCTCATTTATTATAAGGAAAATAATTTTAATATAGAGATATGAAGGAGCCAAAATCGGCTATAAATAGTATCATGAAATAAAAATGAATTACCTACATTATTTATAGTCATTTATAAATTTAAATATTAAATAATTACTGTTATTGATGACTTAATAGTGATGGGGAAATTATTTTATTAATAGAAATATCTCTTAAATGATATTAAAAATATTAAAATAAAGATAATTTTACTTAATTAAGGAAATAAAAGAATTTACATATAACATATACATGTTATTTATATTTTTTATGTATTTTTTCAAAGATTTCATGATGGTAGAATATTTTTAAAAATGAATATATCGAATAGTGTAAAAATTGACATAAATGATACTTTAAAATAAATAATATTTTATTAAATGTTATAATATTCATAAAAATATAAGGTTAGTCCAAATGTATACTATAGTGTTAAATATGTCCAAAATTTCCAATTTTAGTTCTTTTGGTATTTAATGGTTACAATATTATCCTTATTGTATGAAAATATAACTAGACATTATAAGAGTTAAACTATTTAATTAAGGGTTAATCTCAAAAGTTATGGATACTTTTTATGACCCAAAATTTTCTAAAATAAATGGTTGATAATATTTTAAAGCCTAAATCTTCATATCCCTAGATTAAATTACTTTGTATATATTTTTAATTGAAAATCAATTTATTATAAATTAGTTTTTTAGATCTTCCAACAGTGTCCCTCACCTCTCTTATAAAAGGGAACTTCTCCTTCTCTTTAATTCACACCTCTATATCCCTTTTTATAAATAAAATCCTACCCATTTCCACTCCCAACATCCCTAAATACATCTTATAGTCCATAAATTAGGATAAAATTTATCTTAAGGAGTCCTTTTGTGAAAACCAAGTGGAGATACTGGAAAAGATGAAATTGTTTTATCACCTCTTTCAACGTTCTTTTCTTTTTGTACTTACTCTTACTATGTTGTCTCCATACAATGTAATATATCTAGTACCATCTATATAATGATATGTTATTATAATCCTGGTAAAACCATATTACTCATTTTATTCATCATACAAATAACAATATCACCATGTGTGCGTACGTATGCCTTACTGCATCCATGTCGTGGTCTAATTTTTTATTTAAAAATACTTTATTTTGATGGGTATAATGATAATTATAAATAATATAAATAATTATTATAAAATGATAATTATTATTTATAATTAATATACCATCCAATTCTACACCATTTAACCATCAAGGGAATCACACCATCGCTCGTGTGTACGTACAACTTACAGTCTCCATGATACGATGAGATTCATTATCCATGTAAACCATTAAAAATGATTAGAAAACTTATATGAAGACTATAAATAATAGTTATGAACATAATTTCATTTTTTATATTAAGTAAATACATATTATTCATAAAAAATGACTTACAAAAATAAACATGAGTGGGAAAATGAAGTAGTTAACACTCGAACCAATGGTAATACTGAAATACTAATTATTATGAAAATGAAATAAGAGGATCATATATAATATCATAAATATGGATATTGTCTTAGTATAATTTAACAATATGCATAACCATTATAACGGAGGATACCACACCCTCGGCTAAAGTAAAGTACAAGGTAAGGGTTGATTCCACAATCTCAATATAATCTGAGGTTGTTTATACATAACTATCTACTGGTTAATCTTTATCTCTCATGTCCATGTTTCATAAAGTCTATTTCAACATATTATCTACTATGGATTAAAGTCATTTTTACCCATGTTTGACTTTTTATAAAAACAATAAATGAGACTTTCCAGCATTATCCAAACGAGGTACTTTATGACCTTTTAGAAAAATTAAGGAAACAATATTTTTTTAAATTCTATGGCATGTACGACTATTTTACGCCATTATAATGACTTGCCCTTTTGAAGCATCCCTAACATGATTATAATTTTATTTTCATAACAAATTTTTTCTTTTATAATTTTTAATCTTTTAAATGATTTCAAATTAAATGGATATTTCTCTTAAATAATTTTAAGGATTTTGTAAGACTGTGTTTATTTATATCAACATCCTTTATTGAATTTTATGCATAATTGAGGTTTATTTAGTATGATACAATCATCTATTATTAATATAATGGTTTATTATATGTTTGACTATGGATGTGATATTTTGATACCATTCATGGTTTATGGTTAATGTTTTAACATTTCATATTCAATTTTTAATATTAATGTTTATGTTATGTTTCACACATTCCATACGAGTAATACATTAGACTAAGTAAGTGATGGACGGGGTCCACTATAGCCCCATGATGTATTGGCAGGTCTCATGAGACAAACTAGGGTCTTGGAATAAGGCCTTGATGGTATGGTAATGAATGGCCTTGGCACAATGCTTTGACGTTATGGTTATGATTTCAGACATTATGAATTCCCTCACTATGAGATTATTTATTGATATTGAATGTGATTATTAAACAAGTAGAATATCCATGTGAATGATAAAATAGTGTTATTTGATTTATTCTTTCAATATTATGCTTAAAATTATGTTTACAAGGATTGTGCTTATGTTTTATTCCTTACCGTAAAGGTTTATGATAATTTATGATAGCTTCCACTATATTTTTTATCCTTAAGGATCATCTAAGATCACCTCTTTATTATGTTTCAGTTTTTCATAGTATGTGAAGAGGTATATTATGATTGACCTACATGGATATTATAAGGGATATGATAGTTTTCAAATAGGATAATATATTGTTTTTCATTTCATAATGAAATGTAAAACTTATGTTTGTATCTTGTATTTCCAAGGATACTAATCAGATCAGTACTTCAGGATATTATTTTCTTGTGATCATACAAATGTAATAAAATAATTCATTAACTCTGGTAAACTTTTTTCAGGGTGTTACATAAGGAGTCTTAACAAATACATAGATCCAAGGTAAAAAATCTGTATTATAGGTAATATTAATAATACATAACACAATATTGAATAATTCATTGAGTAAACCTAGGTATAGGATATTGATATTTTGAATTCCACTCAAAAGATCAAGGAACCACTAGTTAATAAAGTTGGAATGAAAATTCTCACTAAATACCAACTTGTAATTTTCATGGCTATAGTATTCATTACAATAATAGATATAGTGATCCTTTACATGAGAATATCCAAGACTCTTGATATTCCAAATCCAATGGTGAATACTATTAATATTAAATAAAAAATGTTGGATATGTAATTAAAATTTTAATTTTGATATAATTGTTAATAAAAATTAATTAATAAAATATATTTTTATTTTTTGTTAAAATTGTAATTTAACTCAACTATATCACATCCCCGATGATATATCATATATATATAGAATGTCCTCATTAATGATAACATAAAAGAGTGGTATAAGTGGTTCAACAATTTTCTACACTTGGAGAGGAAGTTTTATAATCTATAGATCTCTATTCTTGATGATCCTTTTTAAGAGGAAAGTAAAGAGGATAAAATGTCATATGGAAACATGTGGATGAGGTATTGGATGTCCAATTACTCTTTTTTATCATCCTTTACTAATGAGATCAAGATGACTCAAGATGAAAATGATTACAAACCTTTTTTTATTATCTCCATGATCTATATAAATATAAATTATGAAAAGGGTGGTATCAAATATTAATGAAAATATTAACATGAAATTTAATAGATGTATTTTCACATTTACCTCATATAGTGATTATCATTGTATATATTAAGTTTTTAAAAAAATGGGACTCAACTTGACTAATGAATTTATTATACACATCATTATATCTTAACTTAAAATGATATTCACTTGTTTTATTTTGAATTTCAAAATGAAAAATATAAATAAATCACTAATAGGTATTTTTACTTGATTCTTCAAGTGGATAATTACATGATTTTTGAAAAACATTTAGTGATGTCATTTTGGTTTATTAATTCCCTTATGGTCTTCATGGACCTCATGAATTAGATTTTCCATATATATCTCAAAAAAATCATGGTATATGTGAATGAAATCATGGTCAATTAAATAATATAATAATATAACAAGAAACATTTTATGAGTTTTTATAGAACTCTTATTTATCACAACCATTATTCCAAGTAATTAATGTCTAATTTTTTGAACAAAGAGGTGCTTTTTTTGATCATGTGGTTTCTAAGTAGGGTATCTCTATTGTTCCTAATAAGTTAAGTGTCATTAGGTACTAGGATGATCCAAATTTTTTTAGATTGAAATTTTCAAAAGATTGGATGGATATTATAAATGGTTTTTTAAAATATTTTTCTAGAATGGTGTCACCTCTTATAGGCCTAGCCCAAAATGAGTGAATTTTTCAGGGAGTTGTAAGTGTTAGGAAAATTTTGATGGTTTAAAATAGTGGTTTACCTCACCTCCCATTCTAATTTCATATAAGGTATGGAAGGGGAATGTTATTTATTTTTATTCATCTAAAATTGGTTTTGGATATGTATTTATGTGGGAGGATCATGTGGTAGTTTACATTTCTCCCAAACTCTAGAAACATGAGAAGCACTACCCATCACATGATATTTAACTAGTAGTTATCATGCATTCTTTGAAGTTTTGGTGTTAATACCTATTTGGGATAGATTTATAGTTTATTGAAATTATAATAGATTAATATATATGTTATTTTATATGGATTTGATTCTCAGAAAAAGGTTTTGGGTAGAATATATTCATGCCTTTGGCTTTGATATCACCTATATGCTATGAAAAGTTAATTTAGTTGCTGATTCACTTAATAGGATTTTATCGTCTCAGTAAGTGAATTAATAATTTGATAAGTGGAAAATCAGGGTAATATTTTCTCAAATTAACTTGGGGAATAAATAGGGAAAAATATTTTTTGTTTCCCACCATCTTTGAATTGATTCCCTATCTTATTGAACTCTTCTAATAAGAGAATATGGTAGATGATAAACTATAGAAGTTTAGGTGTCTCTTCAATAGTGGGAGACCATTAGAGAGTGATGATTAAACATAGAGGCTTTTATCATAATTCAAAATAGATATGTGGTTCATACATACATAAAAATGTAGTAATTAAAGATTTTAACCATTCTTATTGGTTCATCCGTCTCATAACCACAAATATGTATTTCAATATGAAACATTATTTTTGGTGTCTATGAATGAGGTGAGATAAAAAAACTTTGTATTTTACTGCATTATGTGCTATAAAATTAAGGTGAAGAGTAAAAATACATTTGGTTTAAACTATAATATTTTAATAATTATATGGATGTGGGAAATGGTATCTTTGGATTTCATCACATGGTTACCCCACACCATTTGAGGGATGAAGGAAATATGGGTGGTGATTGATCAGTTGACTAAGACTTCCAATTTTAACTTGTTTAAGGACAAAATAAATATGTGTGCACTTGATAGTCTATATATTTATGAAATTTTGAGAATTATTTAGGTTATATATACAATTATATTTCCCAAGGATGAAAGTTCACTTCAAGATTCAATAATGGTCTCCAGGATGTGATGGACTATTAGGTCAATTATAGTACAACTTAACATCCACATATAGATGGTCATATAGAGGGAGATTCATATATTATAATATATTACCCATGCCTACATATTTTATTAGAGAGGATTGTGGGATTTCTACCCAGTATTGGTAGTGTTTTTATACAATACTAATGAGTATCCTTCTATTACAATGGATACCATTTAACCCCTTTTATATATGTCAATTATAGTCACACATTTATTTGTTATATGTGGTAGAAACCACTTCAGTGGGGAATATCATTGTCATGAAGATGAACTCTAATAATACCATGAAATAAAAATACCTAAAATTGTACTAGATACACCATAATTCTTATGAAAATCAAGGATTTAATCCTCTATAATTTTTATTAGGTAATATCATGTTCCTAATAATTTCTCTATGTTGGGTTACTAATGACTTGGGAAAATATTAAATCTTTATCCAAGATATATAGGACCATTTAATATCCATAATAAGATATGAAAATTATCTTATCTGTTTATATTTTGCCATTCATTTTACATCAATTAATAATGTATTTTAAGATTAAAAAATGAATAATTATAATCTAAATCCCTCTTATGTTTTATATTTAGAGATACTTAGGGTTGTTCTAGGTTTTTCAATGGTTGAGGTACTAATCAGAGTAGTTGACTTCTAGATAATATATAATTCATGTAAATTATGTCCTATTGGTATGTGTTTTTTGATATCAAGGGAGGTATTCCGATTATTCTTGACTGTGGGAATCATTTATGAATTATCTAAGTCCTCATATATGAACTAATCAGATATGAGATTGACTTTTTGGGGGTGGAAACTGAAATGGTGTAATGAATTATACACATATCATATTATTATTATGATTTTATTATTTATTTATATAATTATGCTTTATTACAAATTCTATTGGAACATTTTAAATTAAAACATAAATGTTTTTTTATGTTAGTGGGTGTTATATGGTTGGAACAAGGTTAAGAGAAACTGTACAAAAACCATGAAATAGGCACACGATTTTTACTAGTGTCGATTCACACTGTTAGGACCTAGATTACATAACTATGGATGTGAAATAGGTGATTCATGACCCCCAGCATGGCTGGAACATGGTTTGGAAAACTATACATCCAAACCACATAAAATGTCTTGAAAAAAGGTGAAAATACTATTTTACTCATAGTCAATTTAACCATTCTCTATAACTATTTTCCCTCATTCTCAAATTTCAACTCCATATGTGTGGATCCCCTCTTTATATTGGCTTGGTGACCATTATTTAGAGTAACATTTCCATTATCTTGAATGAATACATAATCTAATGGTTTACTATCCCCATTTTAATAATTCTTCATCCTTCCTCCATAGTTTTATCTACTCCCAGGGGCTATTGAAACCAATGTTTCATTAAATATCAAAAAAATAGTATGATTATTGATATTTATGATCATTTCTTTCTTTTATATTCCCCTCTAACATAGTGTATTTTTTTCCATCCACATTTCATTTTTTAATGGCCAACATTGTATGGTGTTATGTTGAACCATTTTTTATGAAGTTAGATAAGCTTGAATGCATTTTAAATGAATGAATAAAATTATTTATAGGACTAAAATTTTGTTTTGAATACAAATTTTTTATAATTGGTGTATTGTTATTATAAACCACCTTTTACACTAATGAAATGGATTCACTTAGGAAGTTTTGTTATAAAATAAATTTGAATCTTGATTTGGATTTGTATTTTTTAAAAGATGGTATAACACATGGAAACCCATGTTACCTAGATGTGAAGACTAATAAAATTACTGGTATTAATTGAATTTCATCCATATCCCTTAGATTATTCTATAACACAAAATAAACTATTACATGATATTTTTTTTATTTACCATAAGGAATTTGGTGTGTTCTTTCCTATAAGATTGTGCATCGGAATGGATATGGATTGCCTGTTCATTGAGAGAACGTAGACCCAAAGATTATACCTTAACATATTTTACTTTAGAGATATCCGATGGTGAAATATTTATTTATGTTATTTTTTATTTTTTTCTCTTCGTGTTTAAATTAAATATTAAGAAATATTTTACTATAATTTTTTTCAAACATCAATGAGAATATTGACTAAAAATGGTTCTTCATGAATGATTTGGTTGGATCCTTTTAGGAAAGATATTATTAGGCACTACATACAACCTATGTTTATATATAGAGAATTTCTTTAGATACTGATAAGAGAATGATTAAGCATAGAAATGAAAAATGATCATGCTAAGTGGGTCTGGTTGGATAGAGGTGAAATGGCTAGCTGAAGAAATATTTCATATAGAGATGGGTTGTATCTTTTATTATATTTATTGTTGACTTCTTGTGTTTTAGGTCTGTTGTACGATTCTATTTTTTTACCCAACATTTTATTTTTAATATGGATGTTTTCCTACATTTTTATTATGCATTGATTATTATTTTTTACCTATATTTTAATGATATCTTAATTATAAATTTTTATTTATATTTTTTGACCCATTTAAAAAACATTTTTAACTGAAATTCTCAATTCCCAAGAACTACCATCCAACCTATAGGGTTAGAGAATTATCTTATTTCCTTGACACATACCATTATAGGGTCCTGGTTGAGGAGTATCCCAATATGGTTAATGAAAGAAATGGTATTAGGGAACCTAGTTTTTGGAAGAGTTATATTATTTGGGATTTTGGGATATACCTCTGATTGGGTTATCAAGGAAGTAGAGATTGGTCATATGGGAGAGCCTACCCAACAATCATTTTGACAAGACTTATGACACTAAAGGATGTTAGGATTGTTGGTTTCCTCTCTAGGGCATGGTGAGCTAGCAATAGACCGAGAAAATTTTTTATCAATTATGAAAATTGTGATTTTTTATAACCCTCACTTTCTAAAATATTTTATTATTACTACTATTTTTTATTTAAATTTTGTTTTTAATTTTTGTTATAGTTCCTTTTTATTCGGTTTTGTAGAACTATGCCTCTACAAAGAACCCCTATGAACCATTGAGAGGAATAAATAGATAATTTCTTTTGGAAAATCCCTTAGTTGAATAATATCTAGTTGATGTTATTCTTTATGATGTCTAAAATATAGACCAAGGGGAAATATCTCTCCCCATATAAGAAATATAGGAAAAATCTAGTCAAAAATACAAGATCTATAGTTACTTTTCCATATGACAGCATATTTATGAGGGAGTAATGGCCCTCTTATAGAGGAGTACTAGATAAAAAAAAGTGACTATTTTTGTATTCCATAGGCTTTCGGGTACTGTCTAGGTGAAGTGTGATGCCTTCATACTTGATGGTACCAGTTGAAAGTGGTGGGGGATGATAGTTAATGTTAATAATCACAAACACTTATGATGGATTAGATATCATCAATCTGATCCCATGTTGATTTAAACCATTCAAGGGTGACTATTGGATCCCTTGATGGGATAATCCATGGATTCTAAGAATAGTGGGAACCAAACTCTAGTAATATAGGACCTCCAATTATTAAATATAGTCAGATGATCTATACTCTAGATGAAAGAAGTGTTAGTAAGTAGATTCCTCTAGTAATAAGAGATCTTCCCAAAGTGTTCTCGGACAATTTCTTAGGTTTACCTCGAGTATCAAAAGTAATTTTCACCATTGGTTTGGGGATATAGATGTAGCATATCTCTTTCCCTCCATATCACATGGCACTAAAAGAACAAAATTGTTAATGATTCCAAGGAACAACTTCATGTCCATGTGATTCGTTAATCCACATGTGTTTTCATTAGATACCCCAGTTCATTTTTTAAGAATATAATGGGGTCACATTGATTTTGTATTGACTTCTAAAAGATGAATCGGTCAAAAATTAATAAAATTTACCTTTTCCCTTATATTTATGAACGTTTTTACTAGTTTAATAGAGTGGGGTGGTTTATAATATTTGTCCTTAGATCATGGTAACACTATTTCAGAGGGATGGAAGTCAATATTCAGAATACATCATTTCAGATAAGGTATGGAAGTTTTGAGTATTTTTAATGCATTTGGCCTAACTAATTCCCCCATTATATTCATGGACCACATAAACCATATAGTTAATTGATATCTCAATATTTTTTTCATGTTATTTGTGGAAGATATAATTTCTTATTCATGAAAGAAATTGGGGAATGAGAATCATTTTACTATTGTTCTAATAACTCTATCGAAACATCATCTTTATTCTAGGCCATCATGTTTTGATTTCTGGAGTCAATAGGTGATAATTTTTTGGTTATTTGGATTCTAAACCAAGAATACCTATTGATCTAAAGAATGTTAGAGTTTTTATTTCCTAGGAGGATCTAAAGACTATTTTTTATATTTGATATTTCTTAGTATTGGCTGGATATTAATTAATATTTCTGAAATATTTTTCTAGGATGGAATCTACACTAACTACTCTGACATAGATAGGTGTTATGTTTTCTTGGATTCATAATTTTTCAAAAACATTTGATTAATTAAAGAATCAATTGGATTTATCCTACTTTTTTATTTTATCTAAGTTGGGAAATGGGTATATTTTTTATTATGATGTATCAGGTAGTGGTTTTGGTTGTATACTTATTTAGAAGGATCATGTAGTAGCATATGACTATCAACTAATACAACCACATGAGACTAACTACTGAACCCCTGACCTTGAGTAAGTCTTTTTTGTGTATTCTTTTATGTATTGGTGTAATTAATGATTTTGGGAGAGATTAACAGTTTGTATGATTCATAATAGGAAAAGTTATATCTTTCTTTAGAAGGATTTGATTATTAGGAAAATTTTAAGTGTTAAATATCATAAATATTTTATGTTTTATATAACCTAAAAAATTAGAAAAGGTAATTAAGTTATAGATGCACTTAGGTGGATTTTTTACTCTCATGTAGTGAAGGAATCATGTGATGAGTCAAACATCATAGGCCTCTTCACTTAAATTATCTAGTAGATAGAGAGGGAAAAATGTTATGTGTCTAACTAGATTTCAGTTTAATCAATCTATTCTTATTCCCATTTACTATGATACACTATAATATGTAGAATTATATTAGTTTATGTAGACCATAAATAGTGGGGATACCTATAATATATATTCATTTCACATAGAGGTAGTTCTTAGCTTTAGTAAATGGAATGACCTTCCTAAAATTTTTTGGAAGGAAGTCCACAAGGATTTCCAACATTAAAAATCATTCTTCTTTAACAATACCACCGAGAAGTGTTTTAATATGAATAACTATTTTTGGTGACCCAGAATGAGGAATGATATAGTAGAATTATTCCCCTATGGATTTTTATTAAAGAATAATAATATTGTGTTCCAACAGACCTCAATTTTAACCATAATTTTTTATTTCTACATGTAAGTCCTATAAGGTATAAATTGATTTCATCATTGCATTACCTTGTACCCCACGAGGGAAGAATTTTAAATGGGAAAAAATTGATCATTTAACTACGTATTCTCATTTTTTTTACCAAAGACACAAAAAGGTGGGGATATTAGTACGAATAATGTGCAAGATATTGTAAAATTTCATGTGTTTCAATCGACCATTATCTCTCATAGGGATACCTAGTGTACTTTAATATCATGGAATGGCCTCCAAGAGGTGATGGTATCTGAGGAAAAACATAGTAAAAGATAGCATTCATAGATATATCGTTATAATGATCAAGTGATTTAGATCAAAAATATATATTCTCCATACATGTCTCTTTGATTTTGGAATCTCATGGTATATAAAAATGTGATGGGTAGAGTTTTATTAAATTAATAGTTACAATTCATTCATTAGAATGGACTCTTTTGAATCTCTTCTTTGATCATCAATTTCGATCACCACTGTAAAACCCCAATATTTTATGAGAAGTATTGTTTTTAATTTAATTGATGTCTTTTTTTATTCTACACCAAGATTATCGTGCGCTATACGCAACACCGTATTAGCATGTAGTATACGCAATACTATTCTTGGATCGTGTTACACAAAATTTCAAGTTCATTTGATAGAAGTTATTCTACCCAACATTGAGTGTATATATATATATATTCAATGTATAAATGAAATATAGTTGGATTATATTATACAAAACAACAGTGGAATCTTTCACTAAACACAACCATGACTTGGCTTGCTTTACACGTAATCACGACCATCAACAATAGTGTGTGTTGTACGCAATACCAAGTTTCACTAAAGAGCGATATGTTATTAAAATATTATATAAACTAGCCATTATGAATAGGAATACCCACTTTTTGAAATTTTATAATTTTATCATTCAAAATGGACTTCATTTTTGGATTCGGAATATCGAAATTAGCCAAGGGTGAAATTTTGGTATTTTTCTAAAAATATTCAATTTTTGATGAATAGTGAAAACATTGAGTTATTGGTTAAAACAGAATTTTTATTTAAATAATCATTTATTTTATATAACATTTTTATGTAAAAATAGATAAATAATACTTCTATAAGTTCAATGTAATTAATTGGAGTCATTTTATATTAATTTTAGATATATAAAAATTTTATTGATATTTTCACTGCCTTTTACCCATCTCCTAGAAGCATTTGCAATTCTACATAAAACATAATTTTACCGCTTTTGTGAGTTGAATTTTGAAAATCCGAGAGATACGGTTAATATCAAGTAGTAAAATGTGGTTCAATAAGATAAAATTAATTTTTTCTGAATAGTATCTTTTTACTTGTATTTACCACGGTTAAAAGTAAATAGTGTAATTAAGGATAAAAATGGTATTATTATTACCTGAACTCATGTCCTCATTCTATTTCATAAGTTTAATTAGACCAAAAAAAACCTTAGGAATAAAATATTACCCTTTAGGTCCACTTGTATTTGAATAAGACACTTATTATTATTTTATTTAAAGAAGAGTTAAAAGAGTTAAAATCAATTATTAATAACTTAAACATTTTTAATATTGGGATATACATAAGATAAATTTGACTATAAATATTAATTATAAAGAAAAAAAAATTTCCTACATAATGGTATTTTATTTATAAATTTATACATTAAATATGTCGATTTATTTATGACACAATGATGATGCAGTATTTACCTTATTAATGAAATATTAACATAATTGATGTTATAAATACCCAAATAAATGTAATTTGAGACTTTTTATGAATTAAACTAATTTTATAGGTTAATATGACATGTTAGTAATTATTTAATTAACATTTTTTAACTAATCATGCTGTTATGAGTTTTAGAAAAATCAATTATCAAATAGTTTCAAAATTGACATAAAATAGTTTTTAAAACTAATATTATATTATTAATTGTTATTCTATTTTTAAAAATCTATGGTTCTGAAAAATGACTTAGATAAAGTTTTAGATATTAATAATGAACCACTTGGGGTTATTTCGGATTGTTATAGTATGTTTATTAACCATATAGTGTAAGAAAACAAGACGACATGGTAAAAGTTAAATTATTTAACTTAGAGTAAAATCTAAATGATAAGATTAAAATAGTAACCTAAACTTGTCTAAAACATATTGGTTGAGATGATTTTGACCCATCCCCACATAATTATAGAATTATATCATTTTTGAGCTATTATAAACCTAATATGACATTATTATAAAATAATATTTTATGTTTTTCCTAAGGTGCCCCTCTCTTCCCTTATAAAAGGTCACCTCCTCCATCTTCTCATTACACAATTTTGAGCTTTCAAGCTCTGAAAAACCATGACCATTTCCCTTATAAACATCCATAGAAACATTATATAGGTTCTGTTCTCCTCAAAAGACCGACTCTAGTGCCTCAAGAGGAAGCTTAAAAGAGGTGTGTCGAAGAAGAGGTAATCTCTTCAACTGAATCTTTCATGTTTTCTTTCTTCTTCAACTTATTATTCTTTAGTAGTTTCATTATAAATTAATAACATAAGTATCACTAATATACTGATATGTTATTATATATATGAATCAAACCCATTTAACCTTCTATCTATCATATGGAAAATGAAATCATCGCCCGTGCGTATGTACGAAATATCGTCTCCATGCCGTGGTGTAATCTGTTTTTCCACCACCACCTTACTTGGATGGGTATAATGGTGTAAAGAATAACTATATATGGTTATTATAACATCATATTGATTATTTTATATTATATCATTCACTCCAATTATACTCAATAATTATGGGAATGATATCATCGCTCGTGCGTATGTACGAACTACCGTCTCCACGAACGCGATGAGATTAATTTTCCATGATTAACCATTCAAGTATGATTATACAGTATATATATAATAAATAATAATGAATGATATTACATAATAATGATACTATATCTATGTACATATATTTTCCATTTACTTAACTCTATTCAAGTCAATAAGGAAATAAAAATAGTGTTCATGCGTACGTACGGCCTACCGTCTCCATGAACGGTGTATTTCATTTCATTCATCTATCTATTATATATAAATATACTGAATATATATGATATATAAATCATGATTTAAATTCTGTATGTAAGTAAATCATTATATAATTAATAATAATATCAAGAGCAACAAGTCCAAACACGTACGATAAATAAAACGATTTTATGCAAAACACATCTTTAACATATAATTTACAAAAGAACGGGTAATATAAAGTCATAAGTAAACCATATATGATATCATAACAATGAATATGATTCTGTAATAAGTAAATGACAATATTTAAATCATTATACAGGAGGTTCAGATATGTACAAATCATATCAGACCTAAGGTAAGGGATAATTATTCCAATATCATTTTTATCTGAGATTGTTTATTAGTATGTATTTACTAGGGTTATGTTTATCATCCATGTACATATGTTCTCAAAATGTTTTCATAAAATGTTTACTTTTCTTCCATGTATGTTTAAAGTCATTTTTACCCATCTTTGACTTTTACATTGTGTTATGGAAGGAATCTTTATTTTGTTTACCATACGAGGAACTTTTGGACTTTTCCGTTAAAATTACGAGGAGAATGTTTTTCTTAACTTATACGGCATGAATGGATTTTTACGGTTTCTTAACACCTTATTTTCATGAAGTTTACTCTACATGATTTGATGGTTATTTTCAATAAAATATTTTTATTTTAAAATTGTGTGGCATTTTGTGAAAATAAAACAATTTTTAAGAAGAAAAGATATTTTCCTCTAGAATACTTTTCAAGTATTTTATCAAAACCATTTCCCATATAAGATGACATTGTTTTATATGTGTTTGTTTCAAGTATAATATCTCTAATATTTACATGGTTTCACTTTTCTTATGATGAAATGATATCCATTTGTTTCATATGGATTATGTTATGATGGATTGATTTTTCCGAAACACATTTTATTCCTTGGGTTATTATGAATGATGTATGTTTATTTTGTGGCACATGAAAGAATGATTTCATTATGATATGGATGGGACCTATATCTCCCTCTAGAAAATTGGGTAAATATTAATATCTCATGAGATATACATGCCTGGAACAGTAATTTAATCTGGTTCAGTGATAGAGGACTGGAACGAGGAGTGAACTTGATTCAGAAAGGGACTTTTTCAACTAAGATGGTCTTGGAAGAAAGTCCTTGGCTACTATGGAAATCATATCATGTGCTTAATGGTTTTCCACAATTAAATGTTTTATTCACATTCTATTTTATCATTATTGATGTTCCTTTATGTCATATGCCTTACGTACTACCAAGATTTTTTTTCATAACTCAAGACTTTGATGTGTAAACATTATGATCATGTTTTGAAGTTCAAATGGATACGGTTTGTTTTATTTTCTCCATTCATACCCTTACTAAGAATTTGAGATCACCCTTTATATGTTTTCATTTACCTAGGATATAAAGAATGGTTTTAGGTTAGTAAAAAAGGGAAGATATTTATGGGAGATGTTGAAGATCTTTCACCATGATTAGAAGATTATATTTCGAGTTTCCAAAGACACTAAACTATTACAGTCCTTTGGTGTCTGTTTTTATTTTGTATTAGGTATTCCGAAAAAGTAATGTAATTTCCATTTATGTCATGATTCTTTCTCTATGGTTAGTATCAAAGTCAAAGGAGGCAGGAATGAATCCGATCCTTGGGACCTCTCACATGTGAGCGTTGGACGAAGCATGGCTCTCTGCCCAAGGGCTTCATGAGGAAATGGATGCCACTGGGGATGGTGGTTTGTCCCGCCCAAGGAGTGTTTCAACACATGGAGTGCCCTGATAAGTATCAATTATATTCCACTAGAATTAATTCCAGACCATTACAGTTGGTATCAGAGGAATGGTTTAGTAAACCATTGGAAACTAGGAAGCGAGAACTTTAGTGAGATCCCTAGAAATATTTCTATGTTATGTCTAGGGATGTCGCTAAGGATAAGTTTATGTATAGGTTATAGTCCTATAATTATGGTAACGATCTTAGAATTAATCCAAAGATGTTATATATTGAAATTAATCCCACTTTATTATGCTACTTTCCGAGCATGATTTTTTCCTCTCCCACTGTTCTTTTTGGGTTTTAGATGATGGCTAGAACCCGAAGGAACCGTGTTGATCAATGTAATAGACAATTCAATGATAATCCACTTGAATAAATCAATGTTATGGGAGATGGAGTAAAAAATCTTATTTCTATACTTACACAAGCTATGAATCATTCTGGACTTCCAAATGAGGAGATAAAGGAACAATATTCTATTGAGTTCTTCATGGGGAAACGTCCACCATCTTTCAGTGGGTCTTTTGATCCAGTTGTTTCTGAAAAATGGATTAGTACCATTGAAAATATATTTTAGATAATTCCCTTTTCATAACATGAAAAAGTCATTTTGGATGTTTACCGGATAAATGGTGAAGCAGACAAGTGGTGGACTCTAATTAAGAAAACAAGGCCCCAAGATGAAATTGAATCCATGGAATGGGATATGTTCAAGAACCTGTTTTTTAATAAGTACTTCATTTTTATTCTTTGAATAAAAATGGAAAAAGAGATGCTTGAGATTAAGAAAAAGGATGATGAATCTATTGGTATATACGAAGCGAATTTTACAAGGCTTTCATGGTATGCATCTAGCTTTATCATCCAACCTGAAAGTAAATTTGATCAATTCTTTAGTGGCTTAAAACCAAGTCTTCGAAGGTCATTATCTATAAGAGACATCAGTACCTATGAAGAAATTTTGCGTTGTTCTATCAAGGTAGAACTCGTAGTTTGTGTTACATATCCATCTCATGGTTTTGAAAAGAAACTAAAGATGGAGTACAATGAAGAATCTCAGAACAATGGTGAAAATATGGTGAAGGTTTCTTTATGCTCAAAGTGTGGAGATAAGCATGGTAAAGATTTTCTAAAAGGTACTATAAAATTTTTCAAGTTTGGAAAAGAAGGTCATCGATCAGCTGAGTGCTGAAGTAATGGGAAAAAGGTTTCTAATGATGTGAATAGAGAAAAGACTACAGATAATGCTCCACCAACACTTCAATTCTTCAAGTGTAAGGAAATGGGGCATTATGCTAATCAATTCCCTAATCCAATGGTTAATGATGATCAACATGAGAAACCTCTTAAAGAAAATGGAAAAAGGAAGTCACATGTGATCACTATTTATGATGTTGAGTATGACAATGATGTTGTGGAATGATTAAGTGTTTATGTAATGAGATTTCAAAATAGTATCATGGAATCACATTTATAGTATCGTGGAATTTTGGAATATCTATGTATTGGTTTTCAATAATTGTATGGTACCAGTAACCATGAAAAGTGACTGAAATATTTTTGGAAAGTAGGTGATATGTGCATAATGAAGGGATAAGGAGAAAATGAAATGTTTGATAGTATTCATGAGCTCATGACTGATATAAGGACAAAGTGATATCATGGGTTGAGTATATAGAAATTTTTGGGATTTTGGTATTTGGAAAGAGTTATCTTTTTTTAGTATTCATGTTTTCACTATGGTTCTATGGTAATTCATGTTTCAAAAAAATACACGATTAAGGTATTCCCATGTTTATAATGTCACCAAAAAGATATATATCTAATGATATATGGGGGATAAATGATGGTATTGAATTGCCTGTTATGTAACTTTTCAAGTAATCGTTTGCTTTATACTATGAGATTGGACAGATGTATTTTGGATAAGCCTAAATATTGGAATGGATTATGTTGGAAATCAGATAGTATTATTTAAGGATAGACCTTGTTTTTGGATATTATTTCTAGAATGTTATAATAGTATAGTTTTAGAAAAAGGAAAACCCATAGGACGAGTGACAACCCGTCGCGTTGGACAAGGCTGTGGGAATCGAACCCACAATTGAAGTGCGACAGGCCTTTATCGCATACCACTGGACTACATGAAGTCCATGTTTAGTATAAATTAGTTTTAATTTATTAAGTTGTATGATATATGAAGTATAAGTCCATTTTAGGAACTATATACTATTAATCTCACTATAGATGGACGTATGTATATTTAATAACATTTGCTAAAATTTTGTTTGAGACAGATGGAATGACTTATCATTATATCACATGATATTCTAACACTTCATGAATGAAAAATTCAACATCATTTATTTAAGAGATGAATTGGAAATCTTTCAAGGAAGGACCAATGGAGAGATTGTACCAAAATAAAGAAAGTATTTCTTCTAGTTCCAATTTTTTAAACTTTGGAGAAATGATCTTGAAAACCAAAAATTTTGCCTTATTTCCCACATATCTGATGAATCATATGGTATCATAGATTATAAAAATTTTATGGCTTTGCAATTATAGGTTTTCTAATAGCCATGTTCTCTACCACTCTCCATCAGAACTTAATGGTTAGATTTCTCTTCCATGTACATATTTTAACCTATGTTCTCCTATGTGGAAACCCAATGATTAGTTAATTTGGGTAACCATTACGATTCATAATTTAGTCATCAAAGTAAAGTTTTGGTAGTCCTTTTTACGATGTGGGTTTCTTTTAAAAAAACTTTCATGTACTAAACCATTTATAACCCTAAGGAATTTTGAGGGAGAAATTCATTTTAAGGGGGGTAGAATGTAACACCCCAAGATTTTATGAGAAGTATTCTTTTTAATTTTTTTGATTCCATGTGTTGTATGCTACACCAAGATTATCTTGCGCTATACTCAACACTGTATTATCTTGCAGTATACGCAATACTATTCTTGGACCGTGTTACACAAACATTCAATTTCATTTGATAGATGATATTCTACGCAACATTGAGTGTGTGTATATATATTTATATATATTCAATGTATAAATAAAATATGGTTGGATTCTATTATACACCACACCAAAGGAATCTTACACTACACGCAACCCTAAATTTGGCTTGCTTTACACGCAATCACAACCTTCCACGATAGCGTGTGTTGTACGCAATACTGAGTTTCACTAAACAGCGATATGTTATTAAAATATTATATAAACTAGGAATTATGAATAGTAATACCCACTTTTAGAAATTTTATAAATATTATCTTTCAAAATTGTCTTTATTTTTGGATTCGGAATATCAAAATTATCCAAGGGTGAAATTTTGGTATTTTTCTGAAAACCATCAATTTTTGATGAATAGTGAAAACACAGAGTTATTGGTTAAAACCAAATTTTTATTTGAATAATACTTTATTTTATATAAATTTATTTTAGGTTAAAATAGATAAATAATACTTATATAAGTTCAATGTAATTCATTGGAGTAATTTTATAATAATTTTAGATATATAAAAATTGTATTGATCTTTTCACTGTCTTTTACCAACCTCCTAGGAGCATTTGCAATTATACATAAAACATAATTTTACCGCTTTTGTGAGTTGAATTTAGAAAATCCAAGAGACACTTTTAATATTAATGTGTAAAATGTTGTTCAATAAGATAAATATTATTTTTGGTGAATAGTATATTTTTACTTTTATTTACCACGGTTAAAAGTAAATAGGGTAATTAAAGGTAAAAATGATATTATTATTAACCTAAAACATGTACAAATTCTACTTGATAAGTTTAATTCGACCAAAGACAATCTTAGGAATAAAATATTACCCTTTAGGTCCACATGGATTAGATTAGGACACTTATTATTATTTTATTTAATGAAGAGTTAAAAGAGTTAAAATCAATTTTTAATAACTAAAACATTTTTAATATAGGGTTATACCTAAGAAATATTCGACTATAAATATTCATTATAAATATAAAAAGATTTCCTACATAATGGTATTTTATTTATAATTTTTATACATTAAATAAGTTGATTTATTTATGACATAATTATGATGCAATAGTTACCATATTAATGAAATATTAACATAATTGATGTTATAAATATCCAAATAAATGTAATTTGAAACTTTTTATAAATTAAACTAATTTTATAGGTTAATATGACATGTTATTATTTATTTAATTAATTGTTTTTAACTAATAATGCTGTTATGAGTTTCAAAAAAATCAATTATCAAGTAGTTTCAAAATTGACATAAAATAGTTTTTAAAACAAATATTATATTATTAATTGTTATTCTATTCCTAAAATCTATGGTTCGGCAAAATGACTTAGATAAGGTTATATGTATTAATAATGAACCACTTGGGTTTAGTTTGGCTTGTTATAGTATGTTTATTAACCATATAGTGTAAGATATCAAGAAGGCACGGTAAAAGATAAATTATATAACTTAGAGTTAAATATAAATGATAAGGTTAAAATACTAACCTAAACCTGTCTAAAACCTATTTGATGAGAGGATTTAGACCCATACCCATATTATCTTAGAAATAAATCAATTTTGAGCTATTATAACCTGAATATGACTTTATTATAAAATAATATTTTAAGTTTTCTCTAAGGTTCCCCTATCCTCCCTTATAAAAGGGTACCTCCTCCCTCTTCTCTTTACAAACTTTTGAGCATTAATGATCCGCCAAACCCTGAACATTTCTGTTCTCAACTTCCCTAGAAACATTATAGAGTTTATGTTCTCCTAAAAAGACCTACTCTAGTGCCTTTAGAGGAAGATTAAAAGAGGTGCGTCGAAGAAGAGGTAATCTCTTCTACTGATTCTTTCGTGTTTTCTATCTTCTTCAACATATTTTTATTTAGTTGTTTCATTATAAATTAATAACATAATTACCACTAATATAATTATATGTTATTAAAAATATTAAACAACCCCATTTCACCTTCTATCCATCCTATGGAAAATGAAATCACCGCATGTGCGTACGTACGAAATACAGTCTCCACGCCGTGGTGTAATCTATTTTTCAACCACCACCTTATTGGATGGGTATAATGGTGTAAAGAATAACAATATATGGTTATTATAACATCATAATGATTATTGGATATTATATCATTCACTCCAATTCTACTCAATAATTATGGGAATGATATCATCGCTCGTGCGTATATACGAACTACCGTCCCCACGAACGCGAAGAGATTAATTTTCCATGATTAACCATTCAAGTATGATTATACAGTATATATATAATTAATAATAATTAAAGATATTACATAATAATGATATTGGATCTACTTACATATATTTTTCATTTACTTAATTCTATTAAAGTCAATAAGGAAATAAAAACAGTGTTCATACGTACGTACGGCCTACCGTCTCCATGAACGGTGTATTTCATTTCATTCATCTATCTATTATATATATATACACTGAATATATATGATATATAAATCATGATTTACATTCTCTAAGTAAGTAAATCATGATATAAGTAATAATAATATCAAGAACAACAAGTCCAAACACGTACGATAAATAAAACGACATTACCCAAAATGATGCTTTAACATGGAATTTACAAAAGAACGGGTAATATAAAGTCATAAGTAAACCATATATGATATAATAACAATGAATATGATTCTATAATAAGTAAATGAAATTATTTAAATCATTATACAGGAGGTTCTGATATGCACAAAGCATATCAGACCTAAGGTAAGGGATAATTATTCCAATCTCATTCTTATCTGAGATTGTTTATTCGTAAGTATTTACTAGGGTTATGTTTATCATCCATGTCCATATATTCTCAAAATGTTTTCATAAAATTTTTAATTTTCCTCCATGTATGTTTAAAGTCATTTTTACCTCTCTTTGACTTTTACATTGTGTTATGAACGGAAACTATATATTTTTTAACATACGAGGAACTTTTTGACTTTTCCGTTAAAATTACGAGGAGAATGTTTTTCTAAACTTATATGGCATGAATGGAATTTTACGGTTTCTTATCACCTTATTTTCATGAATTTTACTCTACAATATTTTATAGTTATTTTCAATAAGATCTTTTTCTTTTAAAATTGCATGGAATTTTGTGAAAATTAAATGATTTTTAAGAGGAAAGGATATTTTCCTCTAGAATTATTTTCATGTGTTTTATCAAAACCATTTTCCATCTAAGATGAAATTATTTTATATGTCTTTTTTTCAGGTATAATATCTCTATGATTTACATGGTTTCAATTTTCTTTTGATGAAATTATATCCGTTTGTTTCTTATGGATTACGTTACGATGGAATGATGTTTATGAAATCCATTTTATTCATTGGGTTATTATGAATGATGTATGTTTATTTTGTGGCACATGAAAGAATGATTTCATTATGATATAGGTGGGAAATATATCTCCCTTCAATTAATTGGGTAAATATTTCTATCTCATGAGATATATATGGATGGAACGGTAATTTAATCTGGTTTAGTGATACAGGACTGCAACGAGGAGTGAACTCGATTCAGAAGGGGACTTTTTCCACTAAGATGGTCTTGGAAGCAAGTCCTTGGATACTATGGAAATAATATCATGTGATTAATGGTTTTCCACAATTAAATGTTTTATTCACATGCTATTTTATCATTATTGATTTTCCTTTATGACCTATTCCTTACGTACTACCAAGATTTATTTCACAACTCAATATTTTTATGTGTAAACATTATGTTCATGTTTTGAAGTTCAAATGAATATGGTTTGTCTTATTTTCTACATGCTTACCATTTCTGAGAATTTGATCTCACCCTTTATATTTTTTCTTTTCCCTTGGATATAAATAAAGTTTTTAGGTTAGAAAAAAGGGATGATCTTTATGGGAGATGTTGAAGATCATTCACCAAGATTAAAAGATTATATTCCGAGTTTCCAAAGACACTAAACTATTACGGTCCATTGGTGTCTATTTTTGTTATATATTAGGTATTCCGAAAAAGTAATGTAATGTACATATATGTCATGATTGGGTCTCTAGAGTTAGTGTCAAAGGCAAATGATGTAGGAATGAATCTGATCCTTGGGAACTCTCACATGTGAGCGTTGGACGAAGCATGAATCTCCGCCCAAGGGCTTCATGAGGAAATGGCTTCCATTGGGGATGGTGGTTTGTCCCGCCCAGGGGGTGTAGCCGCCCATGGAGTGCCCTGATAGGTATCAATTATAGTCCACAATAATTAATTCCAAACCATTACAGTTGGTATCAGAGGAAAGGTTTAGTCAACCTTTGGAAACTAGGATGTGGGAACTTTAGTGAGATACCTAGAAATATTTCTAAGGTATGTCTAGGGATGTCCCTAAGGATAAGTATACATATAGGTTATATTCCTAGAATTATAGTAATGATATTAGAATTAAACCAAAGTTTTTATATATTTAAAGGAATCCCACTTTATTATGCTGTTTTCTGGGCATGATTTTTGCCTCTCCCACTGTTCTTTTTGGGTTTTAGACGATGGCTAAAACCTGAAGGAACCATGTTGATCAATGTAAAAGACAATGCAATGATTTTCCTCCTGAATAAACCAACGTTATGGGAGATGGAGTGGAAAATCTTATTTCTATACTTACACAAGCTATGAATCATTATAGACTTCCAAATGAGGAGATAAAGGAACAATATACTATTGTGTTCTTCATGAGGAAACGTCCACCTTCTTTCGGTGGGACTTTTGATACACTTGTGTCTGAACAATGGATTAGTACCATTGAAAAGATATTTTCGATACTTCACTATTTAGAACATGAAATAGTCATTTTGGCTGTTTACCGGTTATAAGGTGAAGCAGACCAGTGGTGGACTCTAATTAAGAAAACAAAGCCCCAAGATGAAATTGAATCCATGGAATAGGATGTGTTCAAGAACATATTTTTCAATAAGTACTTCCCCCGTATTCTTTGAACAAAGATGGAAAAGGAGTTACTCAAGATTACAAAAAAATAATGATGAATCTGTTGGTATATATGAAGAGAATTTTACAAGTCTTGAAAGGTATGCATCTGGATTTATCATCCAACCTGAAAGTTAAGTTGATTGATTCTTCAGTGGCTTAAAAGAAAGTCTTCGAAGGGAATTATATATAAGAGACTTCAGTTCCTGTGAAGAAATTGTGCATTGTTCTATCAAGGGAGAACTGATAGTTGTTGTTACATATCCATCTCATGGTTTGGACAAGAAACGAAAGATGGAGTTCACGGAAAAATCTCAGAACAATGGTGAAAATAAAGTGAATGTTTCTTTATGCTCAAAGTGTGGAAAGAAGCATGGTGGAGATTGTCTAAAAGGTACTATAAAATGTTTAAAGTGTTAAAAAGAAGTTCATCGAGCATCTGTGGGATCAATTAATAGGAAAAAGGTTTATTATGACGTGAATAGAGAAAAGACTACAGAGAATGCTCCACCAACACTTCAATGCTTCAAGGGTTTGGAAATGGGGAATTATGCTAATCAATTCCCTAATCCAAGGGTTAATGATGATCGACGTGAGAAAACTCTTTAGTAAAATGAAAAAGGGGAGTCACATGTGATCACCATTTGTGATGTTGAGTATGAAAATGATGTTGTGGAATGATTAAGTGTTTATGTAATGGGATTTCAAAATAGTATCATGGAATCTCATTTATAGTATCGTGGAATTTTGGAATATCTATGTATTGGTTTTCAATAATTGTATGGTACTGGTAACCATGAAAAGTGATTCAATTATTTTTGGAAAGCAGATGATATGCGCATAATGAAGGGATAAGGAGAAAATGAATTGTTTGATAGTATTCATGAGCTCATGACTGATTTAAGGACAAAGTGATATCGTGGTTTGAGTATATAGAAATTTATGGGATTCTGGTATGTGGAAAGAGTTAACTTTTGACAGAATTCAAGTTTTCACTAAGGTTCTATGGTAATTCATGTTTCAAAAGAATACACGATTAAGGTATTCACATGTTTAGAATGTCACCAAAAAGATATATCTTATGATATTTGGTGGATAAATGATGGTTTTCACTTGCTTGTTATGTGACCTTTCAAAAAATCGTTTTCATTATACTATGAAATTGGACAGATGTATTTTGGATAAGCCTAAAGATTGGAATGGATTATATTGGACATCAGATAGTATTATTTAAGGATAGAACTTGTTTTTCGATATTATTTCTAGAATGTTATAATACTATAGTTTTAGAAAATGGACAACCTATAGGACGAGCGACAACCCATTGCGTCAGACAAGGCTATGGGAATCGAACCCATAACTGAAGGGCAACAGGCCTTTATCGCATACCACTGGCCTATAGGATGTCCCTGGTTAGTATAAATTAGTTTTTATTTATTAAGTGGTATGATATATGAAGTATAAGTCCATTTTAGGAACCATATATGATTAATGTCACTATAGATGGACTTATGTATATTTAATAACTTTTGCGATAATTTTGTTTGAGACAGATGGAATGACCTATCATTCTATCGTATGATCTGCTAACACTTCACGAATGACAAATTCAACATAATTTATTTAAGAGATGAAGCGGAAATTGTTCATGGAACGACCAATGGTGAGATTGTACCAAAATCAAGAAAGTATTTCTTCTAATTCCAATTTTTTCAACTTTAGGGAAATGATCTTAAAAACCAAAAATGTTGTCTTATTGCCCTCATATCTAATGAATAATATGCTACCGTAGATCATAAAAAATTTATGGCTTTGTGATTATATGTTTTTTCATAGTCATGTTCTCTACCACTCTCCATCAGAACTTGATGGTTAGATTTCTCTTCCATGTACATATTTTAACCTATGTTCTCATATGTGGAATCCCTATGATAAGTTAATTTGGGTAACCATTATGATTCATAATTTAGTCTTCAAAGTTATTTCTTGGTAGTCCTTTTTATGATGTGAGTTTCTATTAAAGAAACTTTCATATAGTAAACCATTTATAACCTGGAAAATTTTGAGGGAGAAATTCAATTTAAGGGGGGTAGAATGTAACACCCCAAGATTTTATGAGAAGTATTCTTTTTAATTTATTTTATGTCTTGTGTTTTATGATACACCAAGATTATCATGCGCTATACGCAACACCGTATTAGCTTGCAGTATATGCAATACTATTCTTGGATCGTGTTACACAAACATTCAAGTTTGTTTGATAAAAGTTAGTCTACGCAACATTGAGTATATATATATATATATATATTCAATGTATAAATGAAATTTGGTTGGATTATATTATACACAACAACAAAATAATCTTACACTATAAGCAACCTTGAATTTGGCTTGTTTACATGCAATCACAACCTTCCACGATAGCGGGTGTTGTACGCAATACCGAGTTTCACTAAACAACGATATGTTATTAAAATATTATATAAACTAGCTGTTATGAATACTAATACCCACTTTTTGAAATTTTATAAATAATATCTTTCAAAATGGACTTCATTTTTGGATTCAGAATATCAAAATTATCCAAGGGTGAAATTTTGGTATTTTTTGAAAACATTCAATTCTTGATGAATAGTGAAAACACTGAGTTATTGGTTAAAACCGAATTTTTATTTGAATAATCATAAATTTTATATAAACTTATTTTAGGTTAAAATAGATATATAATACTTATATAAGTTTAATGTAATTCATTTGAGTCATTTTATAATAATTATTTATATATATATAAATTGTATTGATCTTTTCACCGTCTTTTACCCACCTCCTAGGAGCATTTGTAATTGTACATAAAACATAATTTTACCGCTTTTGTGAGTTGAATTTTGAAAATCCGAGAGACATGTTTAATATCATGGAGTAAAGTGGGGTTCAATAAGATAAATATAATTTTTGGTGATTAGTATCTTTTTACTTTTATTTACCACGGTTAAAAGTAAATAGTGTGATTAATTTTAAAAATGGTATTATTATTACCCTAAAACATGTCCTAATTCTATTGGATAAGTTTAATTCAACCAAAAAAACCATAGGAATAAAATATTACCCTTTAGGTCCACATGGATTAGATTAGGACACTTATTATTATTTTATTTAAAGAAGAGTTAAAAGAGTTAAAATCAACATTCAATAACTAAGACATTTTTAATATAGAGTTATACATAAGATAAATTAGACTATAAATATTAATTAGAAATATAAAAAGATTTCCTACATAATGGTATTTTATTTATAATTTTTATAAATTAAATATGTTAATTTATTTATGACACAACGATGATGTAGTAATTACCTTATTAATTAAATATTATCATAATTGATGTTATAAATACCAAAATAAATATTAATGGAGACTTTTTATGAAATAAAATAATTTTATAGGTTAATATGACATGTTATTATTTATTTAATTATCTTTTTTTGAACTAATCATGCTTTTATGATTTTTACAAAAATCAATTACCAAATAGTTTCAAAATTGACATAAAATTGTTTTTAAAAAAATATTATATTATTAATTTGTATCCTATTTCTTAAAAATATAAGATTCATCCAAATGACATAGATAAGTTTATATATATTAATAATGAACCACATGGGGTTCGTTTGGCTTGTTATAGTAAGTTAATTAACCATATAGTGTAAGAAAACAAGAAGACATGGTAAAATTTAAATTATTTAACTTAGAGTTAAATCTAAAATATAAGGTTAAAATAGTTACCTAAACTTGCCTAAAACCTATTGGTTGAAAGGATTGCGACCCATCCTCACTATATCATATAAATAAAACAATTTGGAACTATTATAAACCAAATATTACTTTATTATAAAATAATAATTTATGTTTTTTCAAAGGTTCCCCTCTCCTCCTTTATAAAAGGGCACCTCCACCATGTTCTCTTTACACAATTTTAAGCTTTCAAGCTCAGAAAACCCATACCCATTTCCCTTCTCATCTTCCCTAGAAACATTATAGAGGATCTGTTCTCCTCAAAAGAGATACTCTAGTATCTTATGAGGAATCTTAAAAGAGGTGCGTGGAAGAAGAGGTAATCTCTTCTACTGATTCTTTCAAGTTTTCTTTCTTCTTCAACTTCTTCTTCATTAGTTGTTTCATTATAAAGTAATACCATAAGTATCACTAATATACTGATATGTTATTATAAATATGAAACAAGCCCTTTTCACCTTCTATCCATCCTATGGAAAACGAAATCATCGTGTGTGCGTACGTACGGAATACCGTCTCCACGCTGTGGAGTAATCAATTTTTTCACCACCACATTACTTGGATGGGTATAATGGTGTAAAGAATAACTATATATGGTTATTATAAAATCATATTTATTTTGAGATATTTTATCATTCACTCCAATTCTACTCAATAATTATGGGAACGATATCATCGCTCGTGTGTATGTACGGACTACCGTCTCCACCAACGCAATGAGATTCATTTACCATGATTAACCATTCAAGTATGATTATAAAGTATATATATAATAAATAATAATGAAATATATTACATAACAATGATACTGGATCTATTTAGATATATTTTTCATTTACTAAATTCCATTCAAGTTAATAGGGAAAGGAAAACAGTGTCCATGCGTACGTACGGCCTACCGTCTCCATGAATGGTGTATTTCATTTCATTCATCCATCTATTAAATATATAAGATGAATATATATGATATATATATAATTATTTAAATTCTGTAAGTGAGTAAATCATGATATCATTAACAATAATATCACGTACAACAAGTCCAAACACGTACGTTAAATAAAATGATTTTACCAAAAACGTTGATTTAACATGGAATTTACAAAAGAACGGGTTATATAAAGTCATAAGTAAACCATATATGATATCATAAAAATGGATATCATTCTATAATAGGTAAATGACATTATTTAAATAATTATACAAGAGGTTCCGATATGTACGAATCATATGAGACCTAAGGTAAGGGATAATTATTCTAATCTCATTCTTATCCGAGATTGTTTATTCGTAAGTATTTACTAGGGTTATGTTTATCATCCATGTCTATATGTTCTCAAAAAAATTTCATAAAATGTTTAATTTTCTTTTATGTATGTTTAAATTCATTTTTACCCCTCTTTTACTTTTACATTGGGTTATGGAAGGAATCATTTTTTTACCATACGAGGAACTTTTTGACTTTTCCGTTAAAAGTATGAGGAGAATGATTTTCTTAACTTATACGGCATGAACAGATTTTTACGGTTTCTTAATACCTTAATTTTGTGAAGTTTAATCTATATTATTTCATGGTTATTTTCAATAAAATATTTTTATTTTAAAATTATGTGGCATTTTGTGAAAAGAAAATGATTTTAAAGAAGAAAGGATATTTTCCTCAAGAATTATTTTCATGTGCTTTATCAAAATCATTTTCCATCTAAGATGAAATTATTTCATATGTTTATATTTCAAGTATAATATCAATTATTTACATTGTTTCACTTTTCTTATGATCAAATGATATCCATTTTTTATATATGGATTATGTTATGATGGAATGATGTTTATGGAACCCATTTTATTCGTTGGGTTATTATGAATAATGTATGTTTATTTTGTGGAACACGAAAGAGAGATTTCATTATGATATGGGTGGTACCTATATCTCACTACAATGAATTGGGTAAAGATTTATATCTCATTAGATAGACATGACTAGAACGGTAAGTTAATCTGGTTCAGTGATACATGCCTGGATTGAGGAGTGAACTCGATTCAGAAAGAGACTTTGTCAACCAAGATGGTCTTGGCAGCAATGCCTTGGCTACTATGGAAATCATATCATATGATTAAGGGTTTTCCACAATTAAATGTTTTATTCACATTCTATTTTATCATGATTTATGTTCCTTTATGACCTATGCCTTACGTACTTCCAAGATTTATTTCACAACTAATGATTTTGATGTCTAAACAATATGATCATGTTATGAAGTTCAAATGCACATTGTTTGTTTTATTTTTTCCATGCTTACCCTTACTGAGAATTTGAACTCACCCTTTATATGTTTTCTTTTCCCTATTAAATAAATAAAGGTTTTAGGTATGAAAAAAAGGGATGATCTTTTTGGGATATATTGAAGATATTTCACCAAGATTAGAAGATTATATTTCAAGTTTCCAAAGACACTAAACTATGACAGTCATTTAGTGTCTATTTTTGTTATGTATTAGGTATTACACAAAAGTAATGTAATTTCCATTTATGTCATGATTGGGTCTCTACAACCACTCTATTGGTCTAAGGAAGGAGAAACATCATTAGTGGGGACTAACCTTATGCATGATAAGATAACAAAGGTTTGGATGATAAAAATACACCTATAAATGTCCAACGGTCTCCATAATTCTTATGAATATCAAATACACCATCCTCGTGTGTTTATATTATGTGATATGGTGTTTCTATGAAATAACCATGTTTGGGTTACTATCATCTTAGAATATACAGGGATCTTGATTCAAGACACATGGAGCCTTTCATGATCACAAAAAATATTTTCATAATTGCATACCCTATTTCATTTACCACTCATATTAATTTATTCATAATTTTTTACATGTATTCCAATTAAATAGGTATCAATAGGATCCCTCCAATGTTTTGGACTGGGAAATTCTTGTGGTTGAGCATAACATTTCTATGACTAGTCATCTGATCCAATTGGTCTACTCCTAATTGAAATTAGTTTATTTAATATCTATCACATTGGTATTAGTGTTTTAAAAAATTATAATAATACCCAATATACATGGGATAAATATTAATTCATGAAGGACCAGTGGTCTCATAAATTTTTTGATCAGGATTCAGATTGACATTCTCAAGGAGGAATATTATATGGGTGGATGAGTATCACACCGACTAATTCATTTTATGTATGTATTGTTTATTATTATTATATTTTATTTTATTATTATTTCTTTTAGACCTTTTTCCTTTGATATTTCTTTTTTTGGAAGTAAATGGGTGGTAAAGGGTAAATAATTTTTTTTTATAAATATTGAAACATGCCTATATATTTTACCAAATACTATTTTTATGATTGTAAAATTATTTACCAAATATTTCATCCAAACTATGAAGTCACCCATTTGATCATGTTCAGCCTACATGTTGGAACATTATTAGTAAAATAATGTTTCATGGGAAAAAAGTTTAATGGTTGAATTGACCCTTTTACCTTTGATCAATTTAAAATTTATCTTTCCACCATTTACATCATTCAAAAGACTCCAGACACATGTGTGCCAGATCCCAAAATTCCCTTAGATTGGTGAAAAAAATTTACTGGTATTTATTTAATATATTTAATTATTTGATCAAATAAGGTTATCTTCTCCCTATTATATGATCTCCTCTTCCTTCCTTCATAAATTTCTCTTCTCCCTAGATGTATGGAATCATAGGATTAGTTAAATCCAAACCAAATAGTGTTATCCTTGATGGTTATGGTATTTTATTTATTCTATAGGGTCTTCAAACTTCATCCCTTGTGGATTATTCTATGATTTCATTATCATCTTGGTTATATATATTTTTTCATATTGATCCATTTTCTAATGAATTTAAATATCCTTTCCAATATTTTAAATGAATGGAAAAAATTCATTATGGGCATAATTTTCTGTATCAAATAATGGTTTTGTGTAATTACTAAACTTGAATTGTTTAACCCTATGGGTTAAATTTTTAGTGTTTGTACTTGGATTTTTTTTATTGAAAATAAAATAATGGTTGACCGTGGAATTTATAAGAGGATGGATAACACATGGGAACCCCATATACTAAGGTGGGAATACTTTGAAAAAATGTACTATTAGGCATGAAACCCCAACCCTATCCAATATACTATATAAAAAATATTAACTAAACTAATACATAATGTTATGGTTGGTTACCACTTTAACTTTAGAATAGTCCACTCTAGTGGTCTGTGCATGAGAAGGGATATAGATTGATCGATCACCGAGAGTACAAGGATCATAGAATGATGGATTAACCTATATAGCCATATGGTTTTAACAAAGGGAATTATATACTTAAATATATTTCATTTTCCTCTTAGTACTAATATTAAATGTTAAATCATATTTATTTCATAAAAAAATTCAAACTATTAAGTCTATTTTATCTAAAAATTGTTATGTGTAAAACACATGGTGGGATCCTACTAAGATTTATGATCTCACAACCTATATATATATATATATGAGACCATATTAAAATATATAAAAATTTATTCATTTTAAATTAATATTCAATATATATGAAAATTATATTTTCCATATAACTAAAAACGATTAGTGTCTTTGTAAATTAGAAACATAAACAACCCATTTAATTAATGATATTCAATATCTCCCAAATAGTTAGTCTATTAATATAACCTAATTAGTCTTACCTTACATAAATCCATTCATCATAACCTATAGAAATTTTAAACATTATAAAGAGTGATCTTAGAAGCTCTATAAGGGTAAAAATGGGAGATATCAATTGATGATCACATGAACGCATAAGTGTATGAGATCATGATCACAACTAATGAAGTTCATACCCATGTAGTCATATATCAAAAATCATGATTCATGGTATAAATCATTATTATTTCAGATGGGATGAGTCATAAAAGTGAGGAGTAATCACTAATCCATTGTGATCCATATGATTATATCATAAGCACAAAAAAATTTCATTGGAAGTGTCTAGAAAAATCATAAGCATAGAAATCATAATAATATCTTGGGGAAAAATACATTCATTATTTAATCAAAAAAACAATACAATTACAACATTGTAATTGAATTAAATTATTAATATTTTCATCTCTTAGGTGTTTCAAAACTCCATAGTCTCTTAGTTGTTTCTTAACTAAGTCATCTCTTAAGATTTTATTAGCTTCATCGTCATTACCCAATTATTTAGTGGTATATAACAGACCCACACATGTCTGATTTATAAAGTGACACCCATCATGGACTTATATTGGAACCACGCATCCTTGTTTTATAATCTAATCACAAATTCTTGGCTTTTAACATAACCAAATATGACATAATGAAATACAAACATATGTGTTTAAAAAGATAATACGAAATTCATCATACCATCATTACATAACCCATAAAAAATAAATAGGTTTGAAAAAATATCATCATAATTATTAGAAAACATATAGAGAAATAATAAGGATGGTATCATTAGTTAACATATCCAATAAGTCATAATAAATAACAATGGAATTTATCAATGTTTAAAAAAAGACATGAAAATTTCACTGTAATATTTATTTAAGAAAATACAATTTTCATTTTCAAATAACATATTTAAAAACATAAATTTTCTAGAATACTAAGGATGTTATTTTATTTTTAAAGAACCATGGAATAATGTAAATGATTCTATAATTAATTTATTATTAATGATGGAAAGAATATTTATTCATTCTTTCATAGTTATAAAAAATATTTTGTTCACACATTTGATAAAAATTAACTCATTTAGAAAACAAGAAGTGGACTATTTTTAAAAGTTATTATAGAATACAATACATAGGTAAAAATTAATTTAAAAAATAAATGTATATTAGTAAAAAATTAAAATATGAATATGGGAGGTAAAATGTTCCTAACAAAATGAAAATATAAGGTCAGGTCTTCTTAAAAACATTTCCATAGTTGTTTTAAGTAGTAAAGAGGGGATAATGAAAGGAAACCCTAAAAATCCTATAAATAACTATAGGAGAATGAAATATATGGTTAATAATGGATAGAAATTTAATAAATTGCATTAAATTCAATTTTACATAAATTGTTTTAAAATAAATGTTATATTATCATAATTCAGAAGAGAAATCATATTGTTACATAAATACTTTACCGCTTTGGTAACTTTTAAATCATGAACCCCATAAATGATGTATCATAAAATAAAACCCTAAATACAATTAATATAAAGGATTCATGATATATCATATCAAAGGGTTAGTATATAAACCACATAAATGAAAAAAATTGTTTAATATGGAATATATCTCAAAGAACATAAGTGAGATTAGAAACCCTAACCCCAACTCTCATATATATTTTTATGTATTTAAAACACTTATAAAATAAATTTATATTTATTATACTTATAGACTAGAACCATATCAATTTTTATACAAATATATAATTAAATATATATCAATTTCTTATAAATTACAATTATCCCTTTATTAATAATTCTTCATTAAATCCACTGTTCATGTTAAAACTAGCATGTTTTTTGTGAATCCTTCAGTTTGAATGTCTCAGTAATTGAACCATGCCCATGGTTTAATCATTATCAGATTCTTAATCATGAAATAAGTATCATATTTATTCATTAAAAAAATTCTAATGATTAATATAATATGGTGATGAAAATTTAATTATATCCCTTCATTGTAGTTATTACGTATTCAAGAGAGATGCTTTCACTTTTCAATGGATGGAAAAAAATAAAGGCTTGTATTAATACACCTTAATAGAAAAAAAAATCATAAATACAAAATAAATTCATTAAATAAATACTTATTATAGCCACATAAAATGGAAATTAAAAAATAATCATATCACTTCATGCATGTTGTAGGCCACATGTTTACATGTTTGATGTTATTTTTTTTCTAATGAATGGGAAGTAGAGAAGGTAGATAAGGTATTATAATTATAGATTAACATAAAATATCATTTATAATAACTAAATTCATCATAATAATAATATATTAATCATTTTGATTTATAATTAATCCTACAACTATTTAGACAAGATAGTTTTCACATATACACAATTGATACTTTTATTTCCCATTTGACAAAAATATGAGAGTCCCAGGGGATCATGTAGCCACCTTGAGTGGTGAGGGGGGCTAAATCAGGGGTGAAAACATTTAACAAACTATGTATAACATAAATTCTTAATTTTGTTATGTTGATTAAAATTATACTATATATTATTATATATGTATCATTAGACACTCACCCTCAACACTTTTTTATTACTCTATACAGATAGGGAAAACTAAAAAACACACATAGATTTTTATAAAGTTGGAATTCAATGTGAGAACCTACTCTTTTTCATGTTGAGTATCTTTGAGCCAAAAATTAATCAAATTATATATTAATGAAATATTATATGTTTTTAGGGAAGGAATGACCTTTAACCAAATTTCTTCACTATATTATGCAGGTTAAGGATCATTATATTGCACCTCGTGGTTGATTTATCTCATGAAAACTTCCTCTATATCCCAATAGAAATGTTTGAATTTTTTATAATATAACCATCAATATTTGACTGATATTATAAAAAATTATCATCATTTTTTTACTACCTCAAGATATTACATTGTACTCAATACGTATGATTGACAAATCCTCCTTCTAGTAGAATGTTTTTTTTGAGATCTTACTCTTTCAACATTCCAAAATTTTTCTACCAAATGTTTCTTATAGGATACCTAAATTTTATACTTATTCATATAGTATGATTTTTCTAGTACACTTCATTATATTTCATAACTATCGAGTACTCCTTTTATAATATATTATAATACCCATTGCACCTTATCCTCAAATGTTGTATCTAGTATTCCTTTGTTGGTTGTCCAATTATCTAATCATCCTCTCCTTCGTTCATGTATACTCTTGGTAAGAAACTCACACGAAACATAAAAACAATATTGCCTCTCAAAATTGAAATGAAAACTATATATCAATGAAAAATACTCATAATGTTTTTTCACCCCATTATATACTCAAACATCTAGTGAAAATTAAGGGGGGAGTGTGGGATCAAATTGTGAATTTCCCATTTATCCAAATTTTTTGATGATTTCCTTCAAATCCTCTAGAAGTTTTAACTTAAAAACAATCATATTAACTTTCCCAAATATTTATTTAAATGATAAATTCAATACTTCAATAATTATTAGTGATAAATACTAACATTAATTCCTTAATTTTGAGTCACTAAATATCTGGTTTAGTTTCACCAAAATATTTAGAGTGTACAAACAAGTAATAAGTTCTATATGATATAGTGTAAAGAATCCTTTATATGGTAATACACCATATTCTACACATCTATATGATGTGAATCATTTTGATATGTTTCCATCTACAAAAACATTGTTATATTTAACTATATTCATTAAACATGTGATTGATTTACCAATACTTGATGAACATCTATCTAATGAACTCAATATTTACCATATGATAATATATATTTATTTCCTCCATCTATTTTTCTCTATCATATGGATTTATGAAATTAATCTATTCGACTTTATATTTTTCAATGTTTGGTAAATTCTGAATTTATCCTCTTCCTAATGAATTTTTCATGTAGAATCATATAATTTCATAATTTATTACGGCTTCATATTTCTATCTATCCTATATAAAATTGTATTTATTCATTTGTAATAAGATCATATATTTTTATGTCGACTATAAATTCATATATTATTACTTCCAGTATATCTTTATTGATTACTTTATCTAATACAACCAAAATTTGTCCTTTTTCTTTTCATATTTTCTCAGACAACTTGATTTCTCAAACATGATTTGCAAAAAACCTCAAAACATAATTCTATTCATTTCTATTATATTTAGTAAATTAACTAACTCTTCTTTCAATAGAGTTAAAATATATTTCAGTAATGATTTTGTGTTATATCACAACTTCATAGTTAACCCTTTGTATAATGTAAATTCCTTAACATCAAAACTGTTTCCTTTATAATTCTTATAATATCATCATTTTATAACATAAAATATATATAACTCTCTTTTTTGGAAACCTCATGAGTAATATTCATCATTAACCATGAGAATATTTTAGTAATCATGATATTTGAAATATTTATTATAAATAATGAATCATTTTACTTATTCTTCTAAAAAATTCATTGATTTCGGTTTACTAGATCAACCTTCTAGAAAAATTAAAAATTAATATACAATAACTAAAACATGTTTCTTTGGTGAAATTCATAAAAATTCATTCAAGAATATCCTTCTAAAACCTACTTTTATTGTTTTTTCCTTCATTTATTTTCCAAGATAATGCTAAAAACTCAATTTTTTTCTGAAATCACCATATATTTCACAAAAACATATCATGGGGGATTTATTACATCTTATGTGTGCTTTTTTTACTTTCGATGATCCTATTTTCTTCAACAGATCATCCAAATCATCATTAAGATATTGAATTTACCCAAATCATTACATCTGGTCATCTTTTAATCTAGGATGTATCAATAAATCTATGGATTCTTCTTCCAGAGTGTCTTCTTTAGGTGTATTTATTCTAGCATAGCCATATAAATAATTTCCTTCCCCTGTAATTTCCATAAGATACTTTTTATTCTTAAACATACTTTTTTAATATTCTATAAACTATTAAAAACAAATATAATATATCATAGTCATCATCATATGATGGAAAAAATAATATCCCCCTTTAAATTTTTTATCATTACCAAATTCACATTAATGTGTATGAATTTTCTCTCCCCATTATTGATAATAAATTTAAAGTTTCATGTATATCCATATTCTAAGAACATTATGTGGGGGGATAATTTTCAATCCCTATTAATGATATAAACATAGAGTCCACCATATTGGAATCATAGGGCAATAAATGAATTTTACTGAAATATTTTATTATTATTTACTTTTTTTATAATGTACATGAACTATTAAGACAAGGATAAAATCAATTTTCATTAAATAATTATGTCACAAATCAGCCAAATCTATGCCTACATGGTCTATTCATAATGAATAAAATAAGAGTGATTAACTTAGAAATTAAAGGTTAGAACCTAATTTTAATATGTTTTATGGATCAATAAAATTTCATTTAAATTCATTGGTTTGGACCTAATATGAATTACTATTGATTTTTTAGAAGTAAAAAGGGTGTTTGGGGATTTTTTTTTAATATTGGATACTCATTCGGTGGAAGAAACAGTCGGGTCATGGGGTTAGTAGAAACTATGTAACCTAGTCTATATGGTTTCTACTAACCATTCATGGTGTTTAGTTATAAGAAGTTGGTGGAAAATATTTCCCTATTCATGATACCCATGTTGTACACCCACAAAAAATCTCTATAGTATATAAAAGATCTCAATATAATAGTTTGCGTACAATTTCCAAAACCATGTTCATGAATCATTCATGCTCCCTCTTTGAAATGTTGTCTTTACAAGGTTGGTGAAAATTTTGGATGACTGTGTTTCCAAACCATATTAACCATATAAGTTTGGTAAAATTACAAGTTTTACTTTAAGGGTTTATATGTTTTAACCCCATTCTTATAATCTATTTTTAGTGTACCACCTATATCTTCTTCCTTTTGAGCTCCTCCTCTCATCAATATAGTTTAATGGATAAGTCTTCTATAAAAAATCCAATTCTAATAATTATCGTCTCATTTCATTCCTCCTAGTATGTGCTCCACTCCATAGGATCATTTCATCATTATTAAATAAATTTATTTTTCTATATATGTATAGGATTGTATGCATTATTTTAAGGGTGTTCATATGTTTTTCATTTTTCATCCTTTATGGACCAAACCAGTAGCTGGTACTGGATGAATTCTCCTCAAATGAACTATCTATCGACTCTTACTAGAGTATTTACCTACTTATCACTATGAGGATAAATAAGAATGATGATGCTTTTTGTTGATGATATTTGGGCATGATGATCCTAGGTTTATGAGATATAGGCATGGAATCCCTTACCACTGTGACATGTGGGAACAAAAACCTTACATTATGGTATACCGGCATGATGACCCTACATATACGAGATATGAGCATATTATCCCAGTATAATGATATGGGCATGGAGTTCCTATGGGGTGACACTTGGGAATGGAAACCCTTATGGATTATAATGAATGAGATTGGAGACCCATTTGAATTATTATGAATCGAAATAGAGACCCTTATAGATTATAATGATTGGTATTGGTGACCAATGTGGATTATGATACATGGGCATGATGTCCCTACTGTTATGATATATGGACATTAAGTACATACTATTATGAGACAAGGCATGGCATACCATCACACTTAAAAGATTCATGATACTAACCATGTACACCTGAGTTATGTCTTGGGGCCAAAATTTCAGCAGTATAAATATATATGGATTTAGATGTCACAACGTTTACAAATCATATATCTGTATACTTATGGTTCCATATTTAGAGATTATATAGCATGGGATGTATTTTGTATTGTCATCCTGGTGTCCCTTAATAACTAGAGATGAAACATTATATTTTTTATTATTACATATCATTATACCTACTCAAGGGTCAGATTATATGAAATTACTGGATATTTATATATATATTTGGTGGTGGCCTTATGAATTTATCTAAAACCATGTATGGGTCGTCGATGGTACCCATGATGGATTATATGGATACAGCTAGGGATAGGTTCAGGACCCCTATTATTGATTCATTAGTGATTATTTCTTGGGATTGTGGAAGCACCGTACCAGGATATGGATCATGATGTTACTAGAGATAGGATATTGGTCCTTTACTTCTTTTGATACCTTAATTGTGCTGGATTCCTACTTCCATGACTTCTTATTTCCATTTGATAGATACATGACCTTGCATCATTTTTTATATGATACTAAGTATTTTTTGTTGGTTATTTATTAAATATTGATTCTTTTCATTTCACTATTTATTTCTTCCACTATCATTTTATATTATTCTTATGTTATTTATTCATTTTTTACACTATTGTGATACTCTGATCATGAGGGTACAATCTACCTACTATTCCTCGGTAGACCCTTGGTACTAGTCTGTAGCCTTTATCATATGAGGAGGTGTTCATGAGGCGATGTAACCCACCGCAATAAGGAACAATTTAGTGGATCCATAGTCGGCATGTCACACCAAAGTTGACCAAAACATTACCATTCAATGTTGAAATTTATAAGATATTTTTAATGGTATGTTTTTTATATTTAAATTCAAAAAACATCTTCATCCATATCAATAAAAAAATTAAATGAATTCCAGAATAAAAATAATACTTCTAAACTTTTTTAAAATAGATCAAACTTTGTCATTAAGAGGTCAAATCACCACTTTTTACTTAAACATCAATTATATAATTAAAATGGGAGTGTATAGATAACATATCTCAATTATAACAATAAACTTCATTTCAAGAGATCTTTGGTATCTAGAACTTATTTTTCAACTAGAGGTTCATCTTTCAGGGGCTTCAATTTTTACTTTATCAAAACATCATTATCCATCTTCATTAAATTTGGTTATATAGTTTTTTTCTCTTCATTTCAACTTTACTAATTATCCAGAACCACCAATATCCACTTCACCTTAGGAATCCTAATAAATGACATCACCTTTAATTACCTTCTCAATATAGGCTCTCTAAAACATATAATGGAAGAATATGATCCTATTTTTTATTATATAAAGGAATAGGGCTGAGAAAATTTTTTTCAACCAAAACACCCTTCTCTTTGAGTTCATTTTTCATCAATATTTTACCCTAGACTTTGTAATAATTAATCATATTTTGTATCATGGGTAATTTCTTCTTTCATTTCCATATAAAATCATGTTGTAGTTTCTTTTTAAAATTATCTATAAGTAATATAAACTTTTCTTATCTTATTCAACTTTTTTACTTCATTTATTCCCCAATCTAATTTTTTCATAAAACCATATAATCCTTTAGAAAATATTCAAATTTATTTATATGATGGGATTTATTTATAGCATTATATATTTATTTTCAATAATGACAATATATACTTAAAAACATATCCTTCTATGGTAAAATTTTAATGAAATTTCGAGGAGTGTTTCTAGCTAACATACACCTTCCACATGGGTTATTATCTTCCAAAAAGTTACTCTTTTGAGGTAACCTATGGTGAACTTCAACTTATTAATTAGAGATTTATTCCAGCATTCCACAAAAATTGTGTATTTCATGAATTGATACACATTGTTTCGTTATATTCATTTTTTTTAATTTGAAAATTCAAGGATTGTTTATAACTATCCATGTATTGTACTTTTCAACCCCATAGTTGGCATCATTTATTTGGAATGACATCTTCCAAAATAGTATTCTTGAGTACAACCATTATTGTGCCATATGATTATTTTCACATCAATGATGTCTTATTTTCTATCATCATTACATTTTCACTCAACTATTGTGGCCTCATTATCATAATAGTACATGAGTTACACTAGTTAGAAGTAAACTAGAATTTTCCTTTACTATGTCCACTTATTTAAGAAATTCCATAAAACAATTCAAGATATTAAAATCTATTAAGTTTCACTACATTTTTTCTTTTCATTGAGGGTTGTATTACATAGATGAGTTTCATTAAATTTCATTCTCTCAACTCATAATTATAGCATTTTTTCATTCCTTGTAATATTTTCCCAACATTTGATAGTCATGTGTTTGAAAATTCCATAACACCAATAGTATCCAATAATCATTCGTTTCTTATATTTTGTTGTATTTTTCTAGGTGGGTAATTTCTCTAAAACTTTTTTATTTAGGGTATTAATTTTTTAATTCCATAAATCTTTAGGGGAAATCATACATTCCTTCTCACATACATTAACATTAAAATACAAACTGGGTTTCACTATATCATTCTTTACTCATCTCAATCCTAAAGTATAAATTAACATATTAAGTGTATGGGAGTTAGTGCATACTGTTTCATCATAATGAGGGTTTATGATTTTCTAAAACTTATTAGATGATAATGATTATGATACTTTCATATTATTCCAATCACTGTATTTAGTCATTCTTTATGTAATAATTTCTTTAGAGACATTGGCAGAGATATTTTTATATACTAATGTTATGATTCATCTTTATTTTCTTTCATGTTTCTATAACAAAGGATACCTTTTATTTTCTATAGCTCATGCCTAAATTTCTTACCTTATAGATAAATAATTTTTTTATCTTTCAAAAGATAAAATTCAAAAAAACTGTAAAAAACAACTGAAATGTCAAAATTTTAGATACAAATATAGGTAACAAATGTTTTGAAGAAAATTCATTTTAATAGGGGGTCATGATTTCAATTTGATATTGGGGTGAATCAGGGTTGAGAAAGATTTACTGATTAAAATAATATTACATTATTACTACCATTAGGCTAATCAAACCTCATCTATTGGTTAGGATTATGCATCCTTCAAAACTCTACATCTCACCTTGTACCATATTTTATGAAAATTATTTATTTTAAAAAAACATATATTTTTAAAAGGTTAATATTTAATGTGATAACCTTATCCTTTTTGTGTAGACTCCCATCGAGTCATCAATTCATCCACTTATATATCAATTAGAGATTATAGGTGGTTTGGGAAGGAATGACCCTTAATCTAATTACTAAACTATACTACGCAAGTGAAAAATCATTATATTACATCCCATAGTTTATTTATATACTAAAAGGATCCTCCATTCTCTTGATAAAAATGTTGGTATTTTATATAATAGAACTATCAGTCTTCATATAATATTTTTAAACTTTATCATGATTGGTTATTTGATTTCATTTGGATCATCCTTTGTACACAAATTGCATTTCAACCCTATCAACCATCGAGTATAATGTTATTAGAGATCTCTCTATCATTCAACTTTCAAAAATTTGAGTTTGGAACTCTTCTATTAAGACGGGTATATTTAATACTTTTCCATATGGTATGTTTTTTTAGTACACTTCAAACCACCGAACCTTTTTATTATACTCCATCTACAATATCTACATTTTTTCAAAGTGCCTATATCTAGAATTTTATGTCTGGTATGCCTCTCTCTGGTGAATGAAAATAAAATTATCCTCCCCTTCAACCAAGTAGATTCCTTGAAATAAACACATGCTAAACATAAAAATAATGATTCCAATAAAAACTGATCCTAAATGACTATATAAATAGTATTAATTCATAATGATCCTTCATCACTTTATATACTCATACATAATCTTCAAATTAAGGAGGAATAATGGTCTCAAATTTAGAATTTCATGCTCAAGTCAATTTTCTTTTCACCATATTCAAATCCAATGAATGTATAGAGTCCACAATATTCATTAGAAAATTCCTAAATATCATCATCAATAATCATTTTATACATTCCAAAACTATCAAAGTGAATCTCAAACTTTCCTTTATGAATGGTGAGTCTTGAAACATCTTGCTCAGTATCATCACAATTTTTAGTGTTTAAAAACAAGTAAGATAAATTTTTTGATATGGTGTACAAAGTTCCCCATATGGTTCTTCATAATGAGTTCCCTATTTTGTAAATGTTTTCAATCACACCAATTTCTAATGTGGCTTAACATGATATATTTCTATCTTAAACACCTCTATCAGATTGATCATATTCTGATGCACATATTTCTGATATACCTCTATCTGATGTATCTATGCCTAATGAACTCAATATTTTACTTCCTATAATATTAATATTTTAACTCTATATAGTATTATCTAGTTGATGAATTCAATAATGTTCATCATATTGAATTTATATTTTTCTACATCTAGTGCATTAAAAAGTTTTTCATAATCTTATGAAATTCATATTGTAGACTCATAATATTTCTCTATCTAGCACAACTTCATCATTTTCTCTATCTAATATAAATTCATATTTATCCATCTGGTATAACATTATAGATTTACCTTTTCGGTATAACCTCATAAAATACTCCATATTGTATAACATCATAGATTAATCCATCTCATATAACAATAATATTTTATTAATTTTATTATATTTTATAGATGAGCATGAATTTCTAAACTCTGTCTGGAAACTTCTTAAAAAAATTAATGGGGCCAATGTAGGTTTATCTATTGACCTCACAAAATATTCTTCTACTCTAATTACAAATTAAATGTTTAAGAATCATATTTTTGATAAAAAAAAATTCAATGATCAACCTTCATATTGTATCAAATTCATGAATTCATAAATTAAATATTTTAAAAAAAAATAAATTCATCATTTTTTAACTTCAACTTCACACAAACTCTCCCTATTATAAGACTTCATTAGTAAACATAAACATGAACGATGAGAAACCTTCAGTAATCCTGATTTAAAAACTATTGAGGATCAAAAAACATATTTTTTACTTATTCTTTGAAAAAACATTAATTGATATGGTGTCTTATATCATACTTTTATAATGTTTTAACATTATTCTACACCGACTATAATGTGTTTCTTTAATGAACTTCAAAAAAAATTATAATGGAAGTTCATTCAGGAATCTCTTTCTGGTGGTTTTTCACTTCATGTATTTTCCATAATTATGGTATAAACTCACTTAGTAAGGTGATCACACCTTAAATTCCATGAGAATAGGTCTTCTGGGATTTATTAAATCATCATTGAGCTACTTCATTTTGATTATCCTATTTTCGTCAGCAAAGCTTCCGAATCTTCATTAAGATATCAAATTTGAAAAAGTAATTGTATATGATCATATATATTCAAATGTATTCTACATATAAATGGTTCTATTCTAGTTTATTTCTTCCAAAACATACAATGAAACATTTTCTTTCTTTCAGAATAGATTTAGGACACTTCTTCTCCATGAACTTACTCACAAGATTCACTAGAAGCTATTGATAAAAAATACATTATATCATAATCATTATCCCATGAGAACTAAAAAGGTTGTGAAAATTGGGTTTCCATAATAATAATAAAATATCAGTATATTCATGAATCTAGAGACATTATTTTAGGATTAATACAATAGATTTAGTGGAAGAAGAAGAAGAAATAAACATCATAATTGTCAGATAAGAAGATTACCTATTCTTTGAAAGAATTGCTTTTTCTTACACCATAGAACTTTTTAGGACTGTATTAGGGGTAAAAAGATATATAATTATTTCATAGAATCTAGGAAGTAATCGTTTAGGGATTTGATGATATAGAGATCTCATACGTTGTTAATAAAATAGTATAAGAGGTTCACTTTTACAAGTAAAGGACACACTTAGCTTTACCAAAAATATTTAATTATAATATATATTATAATCATTTCGTTTAGAACCATAGAACACAAAAATCATTAATAAGATTTTATAGGGTTGAAATAAACAGAACTGATGAAATTTAGACAATTCTTGGATAGTCATAAATTTTGTCTCTTTGATAAAATTCATTAAACTCATTTTATCTTTAATCGTGATAACTTAACTTCATACAGTGATATATTTAATTATATATCCAAAAATAAAAGTGTAATTATAATCAAATATGGATAATATGATCTCATATTTGGAATACATATTATAATTTTTAACTTCTATGGGTGGAATAAATTAATTTTAATTTTAGAAATCAAAATTTATGATAATCAATTTTTTTTAAAAAAAATAAAAATTTAAGCATAAAAACCAATTTACACTGAAATCAATTAAAAAAAGATAATTTCCAGAAATTTGTTGTTCATTTAATTCAAAAAGTAAATTTTTAATCTTTTTTATCAAGATAAAATCAAACATCTCCTTCCAACCATACCATAAAATGTAAAGACCCAAATTTAATTTAGAATGTTAATAAAATATTACTTATGTCCATAAAATTCAGGATTTGGTTAAAAAATTAAAAATAACGTTTTAAAAGAATTAATTTACTCTATATAGAGATATTAAATTGATCCATAGGTTTTAAAATTTATTAATCCATTCATACATTATATGTTATTTAATAAATGTGATAGTATTTGAATCAGTATTTTTGTCTATTCACTCAAAACTCAATCTTTTCATAAAAAACCCAAATATGCATCCTAAGAATATTATGAAATTATTATTTCAAATATTATATCCTTTTTTTTAAATTAACTTCACAAAATTACTTGAAATTGATTATAATATTAGTGAAAAAAATAGAAGAAAAACAGTTTTTGAATGAAAAATCTATTTTTGAAGTTTAAAATGACTTTATTCTAATTCCTTCGCTAATTAACAAGATTAAATGAATTGTAATACATTTTATTGAATATATTATGTTAATATTTCATTGAACTAATTAATCAATAGATACTAATTTAATTTATTAATATAAATACACATTGAATGGAAAATTCATTTTTCAAAAAAAAACTTCTCTTTTACCGTGAAATGAATTTATTTTCTTTTATAATAATTTGATAAATATATAATTACTTTTATACATTCATAAAAAGTAAATTTCCATAATTTATATATTACTATTCATACCAACCATTCCAATTACTATTATATAAAAATAATAATAAATAATAAAAAAACATCAATAGTATATTTGGGTTTGTTTAAACACATTGTTGAGTGAAAAGTAAGATCTCAAACAGTTAAAATTTAGTAAAGATAAATATATCATAAAATATTGTGGAGTTATATTATATTACCTTATAATAATTTACCTCACAACATTCTTTCACTCTGATACAAACAATTGGGAATAATTTCACCCCATCACATCCTCAGGTTCCCACAAAGCATCGTCAAATTTTTTGGTTCACTGAGAAACATTGACCAGGTGAGTGGCCATATATTGTTGATTATTATATCTTTGATATAGAATATTTGTCGGTTATACCTAATAAGAAATATCATTATTCATCAGTAAAATATAGGAGTTCAATACATGTGAATGATTAGGCATATACTTCATTAAAACAATACAATAGAGACATAATGAACTTGGGCGAGGTTCATGGAAGTTCCCAGTGATATGAAACCATCCCAATTTGATCATGGATATAGAAATGGAAGATCTCTTTTTTTATAATCATTCTCGTGTTTCCATATCTCATAGGATTATTCCATGGAGTTATCCATAGAGACACATTATCAATAACATTGAACTAAATATCTCACTGATGATTTTTTAAAAAATGTTTATATCAAATATTTGTTACCCAGATATGATATTGAATGGATCTAACCTTCCAATTTAACTCCTTCAGAAGATTTGGTCCCAATATATTTATTTCTCTAACTTCCCCTAAAACATTGTAATTCTATAGTTCTTTCTATATATGGATTCATAAGGAGCCATATGAATATTTGAGTGAAAGCTATTATTATAAGAAACCACCACTATAGTAATTTTTTTCCAAAAAACCCTTTAAATCCATTAAACATGATCTAAACATATCCTATACAGTTTAAATAGTCCTCACAGATAGACCATCAATTGAGGATTATATATAGTAGTAATGTTTAACCCTATATTTAGTGTTTTCTAATGGATTATCCAGAACATCAATGTAAACATCACATCTCTATCAGAGAAAATATAATATCTCACTCTATTAAACCATATTAATTACTAAAAGAATAACCAAGAAATTTGATCAAGAGATAAATATTCTCTTATATAAATAAAATGTGGTAATTCTATAAGGTGGTCAGCTATAAACCAAATATCATTATGGCCTATTAATATCATGGGGGTAAAATGGTGGAGTATATAGTGATGTGTTCCCACTTCTATTATTCTACTGTTATAAAATACCTTTATACTTCAATCTATCATAATTATCTTATTGACATACCAAGAACTGAGGTATATATTCTTCAATATATATCTTCATGTACCCCACTAGAAATAAGTTTTTAGATCTCTCTACAACATTTTACATACATTATGAATAGAGAATGATGAACAAGGTTCTTCATCTAACACCTCCTACATCAAATCTTGTATTTATGGGAAACCTAATCTATTTATAAACATTATAATTCCATCATAATAAATGTTATACATTAGTACATTTATCACCTTCTTCTTTTTCTCTGCAATATCCTTCATGTCCCTTAAATGATGATATCCTTATCAAATATCAATCATGGAAATATATTTTTCTCCCCATAATTGAGTATGTATATCATAGATGCAGGTTAGATGATACATTTCCATAATAGTGATGTCCTAAAGTTACCAATAATCAATATAAATATTCTTTAAACCATTCTTCTTCTTAATAAAAGAATAGGGGAACCCCATGGTGAAACATTAGGTAGAATTAACCATATATATATATATATATATTATATGTTTGTTTCTTATTTAATTATTCTTTCTCTATTGAAACCATTCTATATTGGGTCTTTGAAATAGGAGTATAATTGGGTAAGAGTTTTATTGAATCCTCATCCTCAAATATTAGGATAATACTAAGAAACTCTATAAAAAATATATTTTAATACCCCACAAAAAATGTAAATCTTCAATTTCAATTTTACCCCAACCATTTGAGAAAAATAAACATAAAGAAAATGTATCAAGACCCACATAATGGATTTAATTTCTCATAGATTTTCATATTCATCCTCAAACCGATAAATGACCATAGGATAACTCATAATATCAGTGTGATTTCATTATTCCAAAAACATTTTTGTAATCTATATTGAGAGGGATAATAAAAACTCAAAATCACATAAAATTCCACTAAAGTATGATTAGTAAAATTTTTATAGGGAAAATTATTTTAAACATAAACTTGGCATCCCAAAATCTAGAGTGGTAGATAATTGTACCTTAATTTTTATGATTCACATAAGTAATAGGAATACCATAACCCCTTATTTGGGTTTGGAGTTAGATTTTAGATTTGGGAATTTAGTAAGATATTTCCCAAGTTCCTATATATATGACATTGAACTAAAAAATGTACATATAGATGTACTTTATTTACCTTAATAAGACAATTTATTTTTACAATTTAATTACATTATTTATGCCCTTATTTTCCACATGGAAAATATATTATGTTTCCTTTGATTAATTTACATGTGTTTTTCTTACAAAATTATTGATTTGTAGGAACCAAAATCTTCTTCTTTCTATGATCTTTATGATAATATCATTCTTAAACTCATTTTTCTAGTATTTAATGAGTTAGGAAACTCCACAAGGATTGGGTTATCAATAATAATTCAAGATATTTGATTAGTCATAATCAAAATACTTCTCATTCCATCTATCATTTAATTGGGTTTCTCATGAGGATGGTTGTTTTATTAGACATAACATATGATAATTGTAAGATTATGACTAGTCTTATACATAAACTAAAACAAAAAATATTATTGTTCATATAAATCATCAACTATTAGATAAATAAATCATGTGTTTATAAAAATAATTCCTATCATGTCCTAAATAATGAAACCATATTATCAACATGGAAAACATTGGGTATAAACTATCTCCTCTTTGTTCATTAACTATTTTAATCCTTCACAAGTGTTTGTAAATAAATAGAAAATTAACCTAATAAATTCTCCCTAGAGTGTCTATCCATGTGTGTATTCATATTCCCACTCATCATGAAATAATAATGATCAAGTTAATACCCATTAAAACTATTTTAGAGTTATTACTCATAGGTCTATTTGTATCATAGCAGCATCCACCTTCCTATATCCATAATTGGATTTTTTTTCATAGAAAATTGAATAATCTCTACTTTACCAATTATTAATGATGTTATCCAACATATATATTTATGTATATTTTTTTCATAGGAGTCTTATGACACTAATATCTAAAAATAACTTCACCCTGCTCTTATACTAACTATGGAGACCTGAACATAAAAAACATAAATATTAATTCATTTTTATTAATATTAAATACATATAAAATTTATTCACACCCCAAAAAGGGAAATGATTAGTTCCTTTAGAGGAAAAATACATCAATAACTTATTTCATGGAAGATATTCAACATCTCTCAAAGTTTTCTTTTATCATTGTAACATTCTTAGACACAACAAACTAAAAATGTTACTTCATAACCTAATAAACATTAAAACATAAGAAAGGGTGATCTTAAATGACTGGAAAGGGTAAAAATGGAAGATATAACAAATGATCATATGAAATAATAGTATAATAATAATGGTATAAAATCATGATCAAAACATAAATGTTTATAGTCAAACTGCAATATATTATTAATCATGAGTCATGGTATTAATTTTTATTGTTATAAAATACATGATATATAACATTTATGAATCATAATTATTCAATGATGATCCATGATCTCATATCATAAGAATAATAATATGTCATAGAAATTGTTTGTCTCAATAATAATCATAGACCGTTGTAGTAGTATCATGGTTCATTATTCATTCATCATAGAATCGCCTAAACAAGATAACTACTAATTTCTCCTTGTATGAATTATTATCTAGTTAACACTATCATCTCTTAAGAGTTTCTTAAATCCATCATATCTTAGTTATTTCCTAACTTCTTAGTCTATTGGTATTTTCATAACTCTTTCATCATTACCCAATGCATTTGATGGTATTATAAACCCACCCATCTCTAATTTATAATGTAACCAACAATCAATTTTTTATAATTAAACCAACCATAACACAACAAAAACCATACATATATTTTCTACAAGATCATTGAACATTTATCATATCATCATAGCATAACCAATGGAAAATAAACTCGTTTCATACATATCAAATCATTATAATCATAAACCATGCATATAAATTAAAATTATGTTATCATTGGATGATAACCCCAATAACTCCTAGGTAAAATCAAACAATGTTATCATACATGATTGAAATAAACTAAAATATCGCTAGAATATTTATTGAGGAAATACCCTATTCATTTTTAAATTACTTATTTAAGATCAAAATATTACCATACAATTAGAATTTGAGTTTTACTGTGGAAATAACTAAGTAAAATAGTAATGGTAGCTCCAATAATTTGATTGTTCATGGTGGAAGAAAAAACTTTTCATGTTGTAATAGTTAACACAATGATTCAGTTCACACCTTTGGTAAAAAGTAAATTATTCAAAAAATGAAAGGATGAGTGTATTTATTAATTTTTATAGAAATTAAATTCTGGTAAAATATTAATTTAAACAATCATTTTATATTATGAAAAAAATTAATGAATTTTTTTTTATAAAACCAGGATATGGAAGAATAAATATCCACAACATAATATAGAAATATAGTAAATTGTTTTATAAACCATTTTTTCCATTGTTTTAAGTAATAAAGAGAAGATAATGAATGAAAAAAATGAAAAACATACAAATAGATAGAGGATATAAATAATTATTTGGTTTAAAGTATAACAATCATATAATTTCCCTTTTCAAAAAAATTTCAAAAATATTCATCAAAAGAAATGAGATTGTAATACAAATCCCTTACTGTGTTGGTAACTTTTGAATCATAACCCAATGAAATAATTAGCTTCAAATTAAACCTTAAATATCATGAATATAATTGTATTCATGATATATAATATCAAATGGGAATTATATAAATCACATGAAAGAACATAGCGTGAAATTTTACATATGTCTCAAAGAAACAATACTGAGATGAGAAACTCTTACCTTAAGTCTCACACATATTTGTATGAGTTAGAAAGTTATATATTTTAAATATAAATTTATATTAAATATATAACAGTTCCATATAAATACATGCATATATATATGTATTGATTTATATTATTCCATTATATATTCCAGTCATAACTTTATTAACAATTCTTCATTTAAATCATTTTTTTGGTGAAAACTGGTCTATTTTCCACACATATTTAACTTTGAGATTTCGATAAATTTAACTGTGGTCATTGTTTAATAATTTAAATATTATTATTAAAGACATAAGTATCATATTTAATTCATATATACACTTTAATAACCATTTATATAAATTGGTGATAAAAAATGAATTATATCACTTCATTGTAGTTCATATGGACACACAGGTGATGTATTCACCTTTTGATAGATAAAATGAAATAAAGGTATATAATAATTTAATTTAAATAAAAAAAATTTATTTCATATATATCATATATATTCATTAAATATACCTTTATTACTATCAATGTAAAATTAAAATAAAATATGAATCACATCACTTAATGGCAGTGGAAGTCTACAGTACGCTTGAGTGGCGTTATCATTTTCTAAGGGATGGGAAGGTAAGACATTAGATAAGATCATAAAATTATTAAAGAAAAATTGTGTCTAAAATATCATATATAAACATTAAATTCATAAAAATAACCAACAATTAAATATGGTGATGGTGGCTGAATCATATCTCTACGTGGTGGCGAAAGTTTGCATATACACATGAGGGATACATTCATTTCCCATTTGATTAAAAGGTGGTTGAAAATTATTTAACCATTATAATAACAACATATTAGTATATTTAAAATAATTATTTATTTATATTATTATGGATATGACATATTTTTTGGTAATAACAAGTAGAAGTAAACTTTGAATGATTCACATACGATGACTACCAATTCCTTGAGAAACCTCCTTTAGAATACATTTTATGAATTATTAGGATAGTAATAGTGGAATAATGGACGATCTAGGATGAATTGATGAATATATAAGGGTGTTAAGATAGGTAATTCTTGATATATATTTCTAAAAAAAATAATAAAGAAGTATATGAGGCTCCCTTTTATGAGTGAGGGAAAGGACACACTTGGAATTATATAAAATATATAATTATAATATATATCAGAATCAAGTCCAGTGGATCAAGGTAACAAAAAAATCATATAAAAATTATTTAGGGATGAATTAAACTCAAAAAATTTTATTTTTAAAAGTTTTGGATACAATTTATGGCTTATCCACAAGTTAACCTTCTTTTAAACACCTATTACTTTTACTTCAACAACCTTAATTTTTATAATGATTACTTAATTATATGACCAAAAAAATAAGGCCATAAAAATAGAAATTATGTTTCCATATTTTGAATCCATATTATCAAATTTAATTTGTACAGGTATAAGAAATTAATTTTAATATAAGAACCCAAAACTCAAGAAAATAGATTTTAGGAAAATACCCTTTTAAACATCAAAATAATTTTACATTGAAATCAGGTAAAAAAGTTAATTAACATGAATTTATTTATTACTCGATAGAAATTATTTTTTAAACTATTGAATCAAATAAAATATTAATATAACCTTCTAACCATATAATTAAATTAAAATACCCAAAATAGTATTTAATCTAAATAAAATATAACTCTTATACACAAAATTCAATCTTGGGATCCCAAATTAAAAATAGTTATTTATTAGAATTTTTTAACTCCATGGAAATGTTTTATGTTGACTAAATGGTTCATCAATTTATTATTTCAAGTTTACATCATAATAATGACAATAAAATGACAATATTTTAAAAACTTGTATTTGTTATTGTTCACTCAAAATATTAATTTTCAGAAAATTCCAAAAAAATTATCCTAATAGAATTATGACATAATGATTTAAAAACAATTTTAATTTTTTTGAATAAATTTTTTAATTTTTTTAATTAATTATAATATTCCATCATAAAATGAAATAAAAATAATTTTTATGGAAATTATTTTTTAAGCGTAAAATTTCATTATTTTCATACAATTCCTAATTACCCAAATTAAATGAATTTAAATATATTTTTATTGAATATATTATCTAAACGATTAATTCATATCATTATTCAATAGTGATTAATTTTATTTATTATGATAAATAAACATTGATTTCATAAATGTGGTTTTTCAAAAAAACATATATGTTAACCTTCAAATTCATTTAATCTCTTTTCAAAAAATTTATAATCTGTGAATTTATTTTCTATATTTGGACATTATATATCTTCATAATTCCGTAGTTCTTATTCATACTCACTAATCCAACTACTATGTGATAATTGTCACATTAAATAATTATAATTCAATAGAATAAAGCGGCTTGTTTAATCTCAGTGTTTCATTTAAAGAAATATATCAAAAAAGTGAAATTTATTAAACATAAATATTGAATAAATCCTCAAGGTGTTACAAATACACCCAATTGGTGTATATCGACATTGTTTTTTCAGATATAGGCAAGGTAAAGATGACTTAGGGTTATGGTGGCTGCTCTTGCTAATGGTTATCTGGTTAGATAGAGGAGACATGGAAGGTTCTGTCCCTCTACCTCTTAGAGATAAGTTTCATATTTTATTCTATATTAGGCTTGGATTATTGTAATCCTGATCTTTTTTCTGGTTTTATTGGATAAACATCCTTTTTAATTTGTATATATATTTTCAATCTTTTTAATGCTCTAGTTATTATGTTGAACCGTTATTTTCATGATCTCATTATGGCAATTTTTAAATTATGTTAATGAATCCATTGGGAAAATTATTCCCATATGATTTTCTCGATGTTTAAGAACTAGTTTTCGTGCCATGGGAATGGGAATTATTCAAAAGGATCCATTAATAACTACCATTTGTCAAACTTTTCACATTTTCTTCATTAAAAAAATCACCTCTAGTTAGATAGAAATGAATTAGCTAAAAAATAACTCACATGAACACTGATAGGAACATAATAAATTATAAGTTTTACTACTCAATAAGATTATATTAAAATTGGAATAGTGTTGTAGTAATCCAATACCACACATAAACTATAAATAATTTATTTGTGGTTATAGTAAGGAGGGAATATTACACACTTTTATAGTAATATAGTCCTTTGAATTTTAATGTTCTCATCACACATAATAGATGTTATAAAGTTATAACCAAAATTGAACCTTCAACAATAGGTTCAAAATTGTTACTCTCCATCTTGAAATTTCTTCATACTTTACTTATTGAAAGTTATTCTTAATTCTATTCAATTTTTTTATTGAAGAATGAATGAACATAATATCTTGATAAATTATCCATTAGGTACCTTACTATCAAATGCTCTTGAGTCTGGTATACTCAGTCCAGTATACTCTATCTGGTACTTCTTGTTCTTGTGATTTCCATTATCATGTGTCACTCTGTTTGATACCAATAAATCTTATATCTCTATTGGATGCCCTATATCATGTATCTATAACCAGGACCATATGTATATTATCATTTTTTTGATTCCTCAATAAGAGATCTCTTGAGATTCTTAGTTGGAACCTTTTTTATTCGACAAAACACTCAGTATAAACAACTCAAGCAACCTATTCACAACAAACATACTCCCATTTTTATATGAATTATTTCTCTAAATAAATTTAGAGATGTGTGAACTAAAAATATTAGTTTCCTACACCAAACTGAATTCCAACACAAAAAATTATTTATTTGACCACGTTCAAACCTATGATTAAATTTATGTCAATAATATTCATAAACAAATACCTATATCACATCATTAGTGATCTCTTTAAACATAGTAAAATCTTGAAAGTATTTTTAAACATTGAAGGTACATATTATAATTTTTAAATTTTAGGAATTTACTAATATAATAAAAATCTCCTCATGCTTAATCTGATAAAACCCTCAAATAAACTTCCCATCTAGTGGCCTCTATCCGATACAACATTGTAGGAACTTCTTAATCTAATGGTATCTATTTGTAACATGTTATCTGATGGATTTTTCAGGAATCTTATGTCTAATAACATTTAATCCTAAAACCAAATATCTTCGAGATACTCTATAAGATAAATTCTACTTGAATCTTGTTTTCATTTTAAAATAATTTGGAAACTTCTATCTGATGAAATCACAAGGTTAATCTGACATACTTCATAATTTTCTTCATCTGATATTTTATATTCAATGACATCATAGACATTCTTCATCTAACATATTGTGTCTATAAATACCATTTTACATCAATTATATTTAATAAACTCAACTAGAATCTTGAATACCCTGAATTAAATTTCATTTATTATACTTTTTAGAAGAAAAAATAATCTTTTTCTTTTGTATCTTTTACTCTTGTCCAAAAATTATTTAGCTGATCATTTTGACTGATCAACTATAAATTCAATTAAACAAAAAATTTCATCAAAACTCTTTCTTATCCCCTTGGTCCATTTTTCTCTATCTATTATATTTATCCATCTAGGTTCATTTGTCTCTTATTTTTCCATCTATTACACTTCATCTAAAAAATTCAAATATGATAGGGTGTCTCCAATATTATAATGATGTGAAAAATGTTCTTTTACAAACATCACAAATCAAAATTGAGATATTAATACCATCTCACTAATCGTCATAAATATTAAACTATCCCTTCTATAAATTAATAATTTATGTGTTGAAAAAAATTCAATCTTCATAAAAATACATTTTTATTAACCAAAATTTTTCTATCTCAAACAAAACTAACACCACTTGGTTTAAAAACTCTCACCCTTTGGAATTTTTTACCAATGAAGTTACCTAAATCACTAAAACTATGAAACTTAATAAATGGTTCATTATAGAAAAAGCTATTCCAACTTAGATGAAATCTTAGTTAAAAACAAAAAATATTGAACATAAATACCATTGTTTCCATAAAGCAGTTATTATAGATATGTTTTAATACATTTTGTAACTCAAGACTTTTCCCTTACAAACAAAATATGATATAGTAAGTTCCTTCATCAACATAAAAAAACTGCTAAAATATTTCACACTTCTTAAAATCATATCTTTCCCCTTTTTAAATCACTACCTAAATATATTCCCTCACTTGAAATGTAAATCATGTATCATTGGATAGATTTTTATAACATATTTTCTACCAAATTGATAACACTATAAAAATAAGATATGATGTAGTGGGAAAATATAACATACCTCATCCCTGCTAATAGGGAGGTTTAATTCCATAATCATCCTTGACTTCTGAAATGCTACCATCACCAATATTTTAGTGAAGATTTAAATAACTGGTCCTTTTTGGGTAAAAAAACCAACAAAAGTTCCATTAATTACACATATTTTTTTGATAAAATGATATTTAATATCCATGTGTTTATATTTGGAATGTTTAACTAGATTATTTATGATAATAATAGCACATTTATTATCAAACCCTATGAGAAGGATCAACTTCCCATTGACCAAAAAATCTCTAGATATATCTTTATCAATGATAACAGTGTTGAAACATGATTGGAAGTACATAATAAGATTCAACAGTGTTGAGATTTACTAAACATTTCTACTTTTTATGCTAGCTCACACATATTTCTCCCAAAAAATAATACTATACTAGATATAGATCTTTTTTCATAGACGCAACCAACCCAATCTACATTTATGTAACCAAGAAGATCATTTTTCTCCTATTATAGCATATTTCAACTAAAAATAATTTATGAATTTAATATATCTAAGAATAATTTTTCCAACCATAATATGAGTATCCTTTAGTTAACTTTGACACCTTCTAAAATGTTTAAAATCATACACTATAACTAGCCTTTAAGCTATTAGATTTATGAGTCTTCCAACCAACTCATTATGTTCTTTAATATCAACCTCCTTTACTTTCCCACATTTAAAAAATTTCATTCCCGCTTAAATGTGTATTAAAATAGGCTTTGAATCACCCATCCCAAATTTATTTTAGAGTTCTTTAGGATACGTCACATTATAAAGGAAAATGTTCTTTTTCTTTTCAGATATTTGTTAAAAAATAAATTATTTCATTTTTCTTTAATATATTTTTAAAATTACAAATTAATATATCTAGAAAAGTTTTAATAAATTTTTTCATCATTCACTTTTAATATAGTATCATAAATTCAAAAACTCACAATGAGTGAAACCTCTTAATTTTCATTTATGTAGAGGTTATGGTCAAGTAATCCATTTTTAAATTAAAATTTTCAAACAAGTATTCTACTTATAATACCATGCTTTTAGAACTTATTTCAACCATAAAAATACGTATTCAACTAGAAAGAATTGTTTTCATCTTGAACAATCAAGAAGCCACATCGTTTCACAAAATAATCATTTTGTTCCTATTATTTATTTAGAAAATAAGACATAACATTCATTTGAAATAGATTATACCTCAATTATATAGTAATATAATGAAAGATTATAATTGTTTCATTTAATTCTATTGTGGTAACCTTTTCATTGAAAACATTTCCCTCATCTAGTGTATAGCCCGTATAGACGATCTGTTCATTATTTCTTATCGCTTCTACTATTTAATTCAACGTAATCATGAAAACAAACTAAGGTTCTAATTAGTTTTTAATTTATAGTATTACGAACAAGTACCTATGTCTTATAATTCTCAATGTGGTAAAATTAAGTAATCATGGAATAAATGAAATCTTGATTCTATAAATTATATTCATCATATATTTTTTGAAATTTAGAAAATAAGGAGGTATGTGGAATTTTCCTTGATAATCATCAGTTTTAAACCTATTGTCATTGATCTATAATGATATTTTGGAAATCCACTTAAATATTCTTCCTTGGATAAACTAGGAACAGTTATCCCTCATCACTTAAAATGGTTGAATAGGTGTTTTCATCATATATTTTTTTTATCACTTCTATTAGAAACTTTTCCATGATTTTTAATAGAAAAAACGTTATCTTCAATTCATATTATATCTACTAAAAATTGTGAATCATTTCTTTATGAATTTTCTAGTAATTGCTCATCTACATATTCAACATTCCTTTTATCATCTTTTTAATAACACATATATTATCAACAATAATTAGTGTATCTAAGGAAGATACCATTAAAACTAAATCGATCAAACATTCTAATAGTTTCACATTTATCCTTGATATTTCTAGGACCATTAAACACTATTATGTATTTCAAGATTGGGGTTTCATTGTAATACATACCATATAGAACCATAATAGAGTTTTCCAAGTTGGAATAGTGATTTTATATGTGAACTTATTATGTAGTCGATTATATCCATAGGAATCAAGATTTACTTTTCTCAATCATCATAGTCCATGCCTTCTCAACCAAAATTCTATTATTTATTCAAGAAATTCAAATTTTGGAGGTGTGTATAGTGAAATAACATCCTGAATAATTTCATGACATTCATGATAATATTTAAACTTTACATTTTTTTTATTCATCACTACTATTAGATCAAATTTTCATCATAGAATATCCACATTCCTTTTCATCACTTCTCCTAAAACTCTACAACATTTGCAGAGCCTATAATTTTTTTTTAAAAAAAACAATGCATACAATGTTAGTAATATAATCAATAAAGAAATTAAAATAATTATATCTATTTATTTATTTCATTATCATGGGCCCAAATATATATGAACACCTGAGCCCATGGGGTTAAATTGTATGTATCTTGACCCACTTATGTACTGAATTTGAAATCATCCCTTTTTGTAATACATAACGACACAAATATATTTATTTTTTCTTATATTTAACACAAATAATTCTTTCTCTCTCTGATAGTTTGTTCACGTCCACAAGAATATATGTCCAAGCCTTTTATGTCATAGGTGATTTTCTTTTATCATGATTAAATAAAATAGGCCCTTTGAATCTCCAACATGAAACTTATTTACCTTGTTTTATATTACACTTTTTTACAAAGTTCCACTAATAAATCAATTTAAAAAAAATCCATATTTTAAAAACACTACTTTTTTCTCTTCATTAAAGATATTTGAAAAAGTAAAAAAGTTGTTTTTTAATCTTTTAACCAATATGTAACTTCGGGATTTAAATATATATTATTAAATAAAAGTATATCCAATTAATATTGTTTTGGGGGGATAATTATTTCCAAAAGCAACATTCCATTATTGTGAATATTTACCATGCTTTAACAATGTCAATTATCCTACCATATGTAATGAACAATCACTATCCAATAGCTATGTACATTCTTCTTTTTCTCCTTCAAGAGAAGTTTCAATGAATAAGTCATTTTCATTTCATTTTTTCCTCCATTACAAGAGGCTTTCTATATTTTTCATACATTTTTTTTAAATTTTGTATCATAACAAGACAGAATAGAAATATGTATATGATTATCACATATTTCATTAATTGTTTTTAGATGTTGAAAAATATTTTCAATACTCAAATGTAATTTTTCGGGTTTCCTTTCTTGACCATGTTGAATCCACCACAAACTCAATTGTTAGTACTTATTGGATTCATTTAATTTTTAAAAACTAAAAAAAACTTTTTTTAATGTCTAAATACTCCAAAGTGTGAACAATATCAACATAATGTATAGTTTTATCCATAACCTGTATGATGTCAATAACTATGAACTTTTTTCCCTCATCTCTTTTAACATCAGTATCTTCTCTTTTTGTGAAAAAAATTTTGGGAGCCTCATAATATCCTCTTATATATCATAATCTTCTTCTCATCCCTAACTGAGTATCTTATTGTAGTAGTTTTTTCTTTAAACCATGGTTCCAATTAAATATCTAAATTGTTTACTTTACATTTGTTGGATATATACTTGGTCTTCTTGACTTTCTTGTTATTATAAAAAAATTATTCTTGTTTTTATACTTGCGGATTATCTATGTTGAACCTTTTAATATTAATATTTCTTATAACTTTTAATATGTTTTTAAATAGATTTTATGAGGTTTTTTATTCCTCACATTGATTTAACATATTTCTATTGAACAAGATAATATTATTTCTCCTTCACCAATATATCTTATTTACTATTGATGTTGTGATTTTTATCATCAACAAGTTACTTGTTTATATCATTAATCACCTTTATCAAAATAGATTTTCTAGAAAGATTTTATTCTATTTTATCAACTAATATATTATAATTATTCAACCTATTATTCTATCTTCCAGGTTTTAAATTCTTTGAAATACATTATTTCAAATTTATTTTATGTATAGACTCTATAATGGTTTCATCATCTTCTTCTTATGGTTTTTTTTCATCACTAGTAAAATTCTCATCGTTTTCCATTTTAATAAGAAACTACTTATGACCAACATCATTATAATTTTTAGCTTCCACTTACCTATCATATTCATTCTTAAATTTAGAAAAATATACCGCTTTTTATACTTATAGAAATAATTATTTTTTCCTTTTGAATATGAATTTTATTCTCCTATCTTATTTATCAAAAATATTCTTAGTATTCCACCCTATTCATGTTTCTTTAGTCTTGGAAAATTTTTAGTGAAATTTAGAATAGATATATGGATAAAGAACTATAATGGTAGATTTAATTCGTACACCCCTATGACACTTTTTTTTATTCTATACATTGAAGACATTAATTCATCAAGAATTTTACATACATAACCTTTCATTAATAGTAATTCATGTCTTTATTAGGAACATTCTTAGACTATCCTTGCTTCATGGATCTGACAGATATTTTTCAATCAACATTTTCATTATTTATAATATAATTTTTCTCTTCTAATTTCATATATGACAAGAACTCGTTTTATATCATTTAGATAGGGGTGATCCTTAGGATCTCTATCAACTAAAGCTAATTCATTAGTATCAAATATATTAGGAATAATTCTAATATTTCTTTCAAAAAAAATTGAATCATTAAACGTAGGTGATAAAAATATTACAGTGATTACAATTTAATAAACCATTATAAATAATTAATCAATTGATTCATCATATCTCATTTTGGGATTTTTATACTTTGATGAATATATTCTTAATTATTATTTTTAACTTTTTTTTCATTCATAAATATTTTATAAATTTTCCAAGATGTTTGTAGTTATTCCAATTCATTTAACTGTTGAAAATTCACTTTTATAGAGTGAGTAGAGTATGACATTTCAAAATATCCCATTATAATCTATATTATTCTTATATGTAGTTATTATGGGGTCACACAAAATAAGAGGAGTGAAAACATCTATTAAAACTTCATAATCTTTGTATCCAATTAATTATTTATAGAGTAGAATTATTTTCTTCTAAATGTGTTATTTCTTACCATTAAATATAGGATTACCTTTAATATTAACATAGTTTTGAACATCCATGGTTTCTTTCATTTTATTTAAACTTCACATAAAAAATATTAAATAAATGAGCCATGCTCCGAAATCAATTGAAAGGACCCATAAAAATCTATGTCACCATATGGAGGTTAAATTGATGGTCTTACTTTCTATGTTTTCTTATTAAAACTACCATCACCTCTAGTTATAGATAAATAAATTTGTGGAAATACAACACACAAGAACACCCACATGAACACTGTAAATTACAAGGTCCATTATTCAATAAATGTATACAGTCTAAGGAGTAGTATAGAAATAATATTCCATGATACATCATCTATAAATAATTCTTTTGTGGTTACATGAAAATGGGAATATCTATCTGTAACAGCCCAAGATTTTATAAAAAAATATTATTTTTAATTTTATTAATGTCTTGTGTTGTACACCAAAATGAGCTTGCACAACACGCATCCTTGACTTGCCTTGCATTACACGCAATCGCGACCTTCCTCGATAGCGTGTGTAATACGCAATACCGAGTTTCACTAAACAAAGATATGCTATTAAAATATTATTAAAACTAGCCGTTATGAATAGTAATAACCACTTTTTAAAACTCTGTAAATCTTATTTTTCAAAATGAACTTCATTTTTGGATTCGGAGTATCGAATTTAGCCTAAGGTGAAATTTTGGTACTTTTCGGATAACTTTCATATTCTGATGAATAGTGAAAATTACTAAAAACAATTTTTTTAATCGAAATAATTAATAGTGATAAATTATTAATTTGAGTGGTTTTAAAGTATATTTATAATATATTTTTACAATTTAATACAATGTTGGTCATTGGATGTAATTTCACATTTAAACCAGACATAAACAAGTGTCAATCTTTTGATAGATATTGTTTCTTAAAAACACGCTATTTGTTTTAACAGTGGGATTTAATTATAAAATTAATTAATGCAACTTCTATGTTATGAATTTGGTAAAATAGACTTCATTTTTGAATTCGGAATATGAAATATAGCTTAGGATGAAATTTTGGTATTTTTCTGAAAACTTTCATTTTTTGATGAATAGTGAAACTACTAAGTGGTAGTTAAAAAACTGAATTTTTCATAAAACTTAATTTTACTGCTTCTGTGAATGGAATTTCAAAAATCCGACAGACATGGTTGATATCAGTAAGTAAAATGTGGTTCAATGAGATAAAAATAATTTTTGGTGAATAGTAACTTTTTACTTTTTTTACCGCGGTTAATAGTAAATAGGGTAACTAAGGGTAAATATGATATTACTATTACCCTAACACATGTCCTAATTCTATTGGATAAGTGTAATTCGACCAAAAACAACCTTATGAATATAATATGACCATTTAGGCCCACTTGGATTAGATTAGGACATTTATTATTAATTTATTTAAAGAAGGGTTAAAATAGTTAAAATCAAAGTTTAATAAGTAGATCATTTTTAATATAAGGTTATACATAAGATAAATTCAATTGTAAATATTAATTAGAAATCTAAAAAGATTTACTACATAATGTTATTTTATTTATAATTTTTATACTTTAAATAAATTAATTTATTTATGACACAACGATGATGCAGTAATTACCCTTTTAAGGAAATATTAACATAATTGATGTTATAAATGCTCAAATGAATGTAATTTGAGACTTTTTATGAATTACACTAATTTTATAGGTTACTATGATATATTAATGTTGATTTAATCAACTTGGTTCGAACATATAATTTTGTTATGACTTTCACAAAAATCATATATCAAATAGTGTCAAAATTGGCACAAAATAGTTTTTAAATCAAATATTATATTATTAATTGTTATTTTATTCCAAAAAATCTAAGGTTCGGCCAAATGACTTATATAAGGATATATATATTAATAATAAACAATTTGGGGTTCTTTTGGCATGTTATAGTAAGTGTATTAATCATATAGTGAAAGAAAACAAAAAGACACGGTAAAAGTTAAATTATTTAACTTAGAGTTAAATCTAATTTATAAGGTTAAAATAAGAACCTAAACTTGTCTAAATCCTATTGGTTGATAGGATTTCGACCCATCCCCACTTTAGCTTCGAAATAAGACCCTTTGGAACCATTATAAACCGATTTTGACTTTAATATAAAATAATATTTTGAGATATTCCTAAGGTGCCCCTCTCCTCCCTTATAAAAGGGCACCTCCTCCCCCTCCTCCTCACACCAATTTGAGCACTCAAGCTCGGCCAACCCCTGCCAAAATCCCTTCTCCACTTCCCTAGAATAATCCTAGAGTTCTTGGTCTTCTTCAAAAACCAATCTTAGTTCCCTAAGTGGAGGATTCAAAGAAGCGTTTCAAAGAAGAGGTAATATCCATTACCGATCTTTTCAATTTATTTCTTCTTCAACTTCTTCTTCTTTAGTTGTTTCATGATAAAGTAATAACATCAGTATTTATTATATACTGATATGTTATTATAAATATGAAACAACTCTAATTCACCTTCTATCTATCCTACGGAAAAAGAAATCACCGCGCGTGCGTACGTACGGAATACCGTCTCCACGCTGTGGTGTAATCTATTTTCCACCACCACCTTACATGGATGGGTATAATGGTGTAAAGAATAACTATACATAGTTATTACAACATCATATTGATTCTGATATATTGTATAATCCACTCCAATTCAATTCAATATTTATGGAAATGATATCATCGCTCGTGCGTACGTACGGACTACCGTCTCCACGACGCGATGAGATTCATTCTCCATGTTAACCATTTAAGAATGATTATAAAGTATATATAAGAAATAATAATGAAATATATGACATTATAAAGCAACTGGATTTATGTATATATATATATGTATGTCATCTACTTACTTCCAGTCAAGACAATAGGGAAAGGAAAACAGCGTTCATGCATACGTACGGACTACCGTCTCCATGAATGGTGTTTTTTCATTTCATTTATCTATCTATTATATATATATATACTGAATATATATGATATATAAATCATATTTTATATTCTGGAAGTAAGTAAATCATGATATAAGTAATAATAATGTCAAGAACAACAAGTCAAAACCCCTACGATAAAAGAAACGATTTTACCCAAAACGCTTCTTTAACATGGAATTTACAAAAGAACGGGTAATATAATGTCATAAGTGAACCATATATGATATCATAACAATGAATATGATTCTGTAATAAGTCAATGACATTATTTAAACCATTATACAGGAGCTTCGGACACGTACAAAGAAAATCGGACCTAAGGTAAGGGAAATATCACAATCTCATTTTTATCCGAGATTGTTTATTCGTAAGTATTTACTGGGGTGTATTTTATCATCCAAATCCATGTTTCATAAATATGTAATATTATTTCTATCCACCTACAATTGTTTAAATCCATTTTTACCCTTCGGTGAGTTTTTAGTAAAAGATATGAATGGAATCTTTTGTCGTTTTTCGTACGAGGTACTTTTTGACTTTTCCGACAAAAGTACAAAGAATGTTTTTTTAACTTATACGACATGAATGGATTTTTAAAACATTATTTCCAAGAAGCTTCATTTACAAGTTTTCAAGTTTAGTTTTAATCAAATTATTTTATTTTAAGGTTGTATGACATGTTATGAAAGGAAAAATGTTTTTGAAGAAGAAAGGATATTTTCCTCAAGAATGGAGTTCAAATGATTTTCAAAATTATTTTCCATCTAAGATAATAAAGGGATCTGTTTTTATCCCTATTATTACATTGATTTGATCATGTTGTGATGGAATTATTTTTATGAATTCCTTTATCTTATATGAATTGATTTATGATGTCATGATGTTTCAAGAATCCCATTTTTGTTACATGTGTTATGCGATGATGTATGTTTTATGATTATGTGGCACACATAAGAAAGGATCCATTATAAGATGGGTGGGACCTATATCTCCCTCCAATGCATTGGGTAATGATTTAATATCTCATGAGATAGACATGGCTGGAATGGTAAGTTATACCGGTTCAGTGAAATAGGACTGAAACGAGGGTTACTCGATTCAGAAAGGGACTTTGTCCACTAAGATAGTCTTGGAAATGAGTCTTGACTAACAAGAAATGATTCTCTATGATTATGTTTGAATGCCACAAAGTTTCATGTTTTATGTTATGATTATTGTGATTACATTTCACTGCCATGATTTACCCCATGTTATGAAATTATGATCTCTTTTGCAGGTTAAGATTTCCAAAAGTTATGTGCTTATGTATATGATGTGATTGATATTTCTTTTGTTTACCCTTACTGAGCATTTGAGCTCACCCTTTTATGTTTTCTTTTCCCCAGGATATAAAGAAAAGTTTTAGGTAAAAAAAAAGGAAGATCTTTATGGGAGATTTTGAAGATCTTTCACCACGATTAGAAGATTATAGTCCGAGTTTCCAAAGACACTAAACTATTACGGTCCTTGTGTGTGTGTTTTTGTAATGTACTAAGTATTCCGCAAAAGTAATGTAATGTCAATTTATGTCAAGATACGGGTCTCTACAGTTGGTATCAGAGGAAAGGTTTAGTCAACCTTTGGAAACTAGGATGCGAGAACTTTAGTGAGATCCCTAGAGATATTTCTAAGGTATGTCTAGGGATGTCCCTAAGGTTAAGTATACGTATAGGTTATAGTACTAGAATTACGCTAACGATCATAGAATTAAACCTAAGATGTTAGATATTGAAGGTACTTCCCCTTTATTATGTTGTTTTCCCTAGCATGATTATTGCCTCTCACACTTTTCTTTTTGGGTTTTAGAAAATGGCTGGAAACAAGATGATTCACGATAATAGAGGATATGATGGACAATGGAATGATATTCTTCATAATGAAATGGGATTTGGAAGTCCAAACATAATTATTATGCCGAATCAGCAATCTCATAATATGATCAATAAAGTAAAATTTGGTAAGTTTCCTGACTCGGCTAATAAGAGAAAGATGGAGTTTCATGATGATCATAGAGGAAAGAAAGGTCAATTTCCCCTATGTAATTCATGTGGGAAGAGGCATCAACGAGAATGTTTCAAAGGAACTGGAAGATGCTTTGAGTGTGGAAAAGAAGGACACAAAGCCAGTAAGTGCAAAGGAAAAGGTTCAGTTAACACCAGGGATGAGGATAATGGTATTGCTACGACATCAACACTGGTTAAATTTTTTAAATGTGGAATGTATGGGCATTATGCAAACCAATTCCCTAAGGGAAAGTCTCATGAAGAGAATCAGTATGGTCGTATGGGAAGTATTTATGTTGATGATGATAAAGAAACTACAAATGATATATGAGATGAAAGAAATGTTGAAGCTCGGTCAATGGTCTAAGAATGTAGTGGAATGATTACATGTTTATCATGTGTAATGTTGTATAAGTAATCTCATGGAATAAGGAGACATCTAAGGATTGTTACACTGTTGTCTTTCCTTAAGATTTTAAGTGTATGATGAATGGTACCAGTAACCATGAAAGGTTATTCATATACTTTTGGAAAGTAGATGATAAGTGCATAATGAAAGGATAAGAAGATAATGAGATGTTTGATTGTATTCATGAGCTCATGATTGATATAAGGACTAAGTGATATCATGGTTTGAGTATATGTAATTTTGAGGATTTTAGTATGTGGAAGGTGTTAACTTTTAACTGCATTCATGTTTTCACTAAGGTATTCAAGAGAATACACGATTAAGGACTTTGAATGTTTGGAATGTGACCAACAAAACATATCTTATGATATATGGGGATCGATGATGGTGTTAAATCTCTGGTAATCATTTTCACTATATTATGAGAGTCGACTGCAGTATTATGGATAAGCCTAAAATATTGGAATGGATTATGTTGGACATAAGTTAGTATTGTTTGTTTTTTCGATATTATTGATGGGATGTTATATAGTTTTGGAAAAAGGACAACCTGCAGGACGGGTGACAGCCCATCGCTTCGGACAAGGCTGTGGGAATTGAACCCACAACCGAAGTGCGACTGGCCTTTATCGCCTACCACTGGCCTACAGGAAGTCCCTGTTTAGTAGAAACTAGTTTTATTATATTAAGCAGTATGATATATGAAGTATAAATCCATTTTAGGAACTATATATGATTAATCTCACTATAGATCGACTTATGTATATAATTTTTGCAAACCTTTTGTTTAAGACAGATGGAATGACCCGTCATTCTATCACATGATCTGCTAACACTTCACGAATAACAAATTCAACTTCATTTATTTAAGAGATGAAGTGGAAATTGTTCTAGGCACGAACAATAGTGAGATTGTACCAAAATAAAGAAAGTATTTATTCCAATTCAAATTTTCAACTTTAGGGAAATGATCTTGAAAACCAAAAATGTTGTCCTAAGTGATCTTATACCTCATGAATCGGATGGTACCTTAGATCGTCACAAATTTATGGATTTGTGATTATTGGCTTTTCCATAGCCATGTTCTCTACCACTCTCCATCAGAACATGATGGTTAGATTTCTCTTCCATATCCATATTTTCACCTATGTGGAAACCCAATGATTAGTTTATTTGGGTAACCGTTACGTTTCGTACTTTTGTTTTTAAAGATTGGTTTTGATATTCCTTTTTACGATGTGGGTTTCTATTAAAGAAACTTTCAAATAGTAAACCATTTATAACCCCGATGAATTTCGAGGGCGAAATTCATTTTAAGGGGGGTAGAATGTAACAGCCCAAGATTTTATAAAAAAATATTCTTTTTAATTTTATTAATGTCTTGTGTTGTACACCAAAAGGAGCTTGCACAACACGCATCCTTGACTTGCCTTGCATTACACGCAATCACGACCTTCCTCGATAGCGTGTGTAATACGCAATACCGAGTTTCACTAAACAAAGATATGCTATTAAAATATTATTAAAACTAGCCGTTATGAATAGTAATAACCACTTTTTAAAACTCTGTAAATCTTATTTTTCAAAATGAACTTCATTTTTGGATTCGGAGTATCGAATTTAGCCTAAGGTGAAATTTTGGTACTTTTCGGATAACTTTCATATTCTGATGAATAGTGAAAATTACTAAAAACCATTTTTTTAATCGAAATAATTAATAGTGATAAATTATTAATTTGAGTGGTTTTAAAGTATATTTAGAATATATTTTTACAATTTAATACAATGTTGGTCATTGGATGTAATTTCACATTTAAACCAGACATAAACAAGTGTCAATATTTTGATAGATATTGTTTCTTAAAAACACGCTATTTGTTTTAACAGCGGGATTTAATTATAAAATTAATTAATGCAACTTCTATGTTATGAATTTGGTAAAATAGACTTCATTTTTGAATTCGGAATATGAAATATAGCTTAGGATGAAATTTTGGTATTTTTCTGAAAACTTTCATTTTTTGATGAATAGTGAAACTACTAAGTGGTAGTTAAAAAACTGAATTTTTCATAAAACTTAATTTTACCGCTTCTGTGAATGGAATTTCGAAAATCCGACAGACACGGTTGATATCAGTAAGTAAAATGTGGTTCAATGAGATAAAAATAATTTTTGGTGAATAGTAACTTTTTACTTTTTTTACCGCGGTTAATAGTAAATAGGGTAACTAAGGGTAAATATGATATTACTATTACCCTAACACATGTCCTAATTCTATTGGATAAGTGTAATTCGACCAAAAACAACCTTATGAATATAATATGACCATTTAGGATCACTTGGATTAGATTAGGACATTTATTATTAATTTATTTAAAGAAGGGTTAAAATAGTCAAAATCAAAGTTTAATAAGTAAATCATTTTTAATATAAGGTTATACATAAGATAAATTCAATTGTAAATATTCATTAGAAAGATAAAAATATTTACTACATAATGATATTTTATTTATAATTTTTAGACTTTAGATAAATTAATTTATTTTTGACACAACGATGATGCAGTAATTACCCTTTTAAGGAAATATTAACATAATTGATGTTATAAATGCTCAAATGAATGTAATTTGAGACTTTTTATGAATTCCACTAATTTTATAGGTTACTATGATATATTAATGTTGATTTAATCAACTTGGTTCGAACATATAATTCTGTTATGACTTTCACAAAAATCATATATCAAATAGTGTCAAAATTGACACAAAATAGTTTTTAAATCAAATATTATATTATTAATTGTTATTTTATTCCAAAAAATCTAAGGTTCGGCCAAATGACTTAGATAAGGATATCTATATTAATAATAAACAATTTGGGGTTCGTTTGGCATGTTATAGTAAGTGTATTAATCATATAGTGAAAGAAAACAAAAAGACACGGTAAAAGTTAAATTATTTAACTTAGAGTTAAATCTAATTGATAAGGTTAAAATAAGAACCTAAACTTGTCTAAATCCTATTGGTTGATAGGATTTCGACCCATCCCCACTTTATCTTCGAAATAAGACCCTTTGGAACCATTATAAACCGATTTTGACTTTAATATAAAATAATATTTTGAGATATTCCTAAGATGCCCCTCTCCTCCCTTATAAAAGGGCACCTCCTCCCCCTCCTCCTCACACCAATTTGAGCACTCAAGATCGGCCAACCCCTTCCAAAATCCCTTATCCACTTCCCTAGAATAATCCTAGAGGTCTTGGTCTTCTTCAAAGACCAATCTTAGTTCCCTAAGTGGAGGATTCAAAGAAGCGTTTCAAAGAAGAGGTAATATCCATTACCGATCTTTTCAATTTCTTTCTTCTTCAACTTCTTCTTCTTTAGTTGTTTCATGATAAAGTAATAACATCAGTATTTATTATATACTGATATGTTATTATAAATATGAAACAACTCTAATTCACCTTCTATCTATCCTACGGAGAAAGAAATCACCGCGCGTGCGTACGTACGGAATACCGTCTCCACGCCGTGGTGTAATCTATTTTCCACCACCACCTTACATGGATGGGTATAATGGTGTAAAGAATAACTATACATAGTTATTACAACATCATATTGATTCTGATATATTGTATAATCCACTCCAATTCAATTCAATATTTATGGAAATGATATCATCGCTCGTGCGTACGTACGGACTACCGTCTCCACGACGCGATGAGATTCATTCTCCATGTTAACCATTTAAGAATGATTATAAAGTATATATAAGAAATAATAATGAAATATATGACATTATAAAGCAACTGGATTTATGTATATATATATATGTATGTCATCTACTTACTTCCATTCAAGACAATAGGGAAAGGAAAACAGTGTTCATGCATATGTACGGACTACCGTCTCCATGAACGGTGTTTTTAATTTCATTTATCTGTCTATTATATATATATATATACTGAATATATATGATATATAAATCATATTTTATATTCTGGAAGTATGTAAATCATGATATAAGTAATAATAATGTCCAGAACAACAAGTCAAAACACCTACGATAAAAGAAACGATTTTACCCAAAACGCTTCTTTAACATGGAATTTACAAAAGAACGGGTAATATAATGTCATAAGTGAACCATATATGATATCATAACAATGAATATTATTCTGTAATAAGTCAATGACATTATTTAAACCATTATACAGGAGCTTCGGACACGTACAAAGCAAATCAGACCTAAGGTAAGGGAAATATCACAATCTCATTTTTATCCGAGATTGTTTATTCGTAAGTATTTACTGGGGTGTATTTTATCATCCAAATCCATGTTTCATAAATATGTAATATTATTTCTATCCACCTACCATTGTTTAAATCCATTTTTACCCTTCGTTTAGTTTTTAGTAAAAGATATGAATGGAATCTTTTGTCGTTTTTCGTACGAGGTACTTTTTGACTTTTCCGACAAAAGTACGAAGAATGTTTTTTTTAACTTTACGACATGAATGGATTTTTAAAACATTATTTCCAAGAAGATTCATTTAAAAGTTTTCAAGTTTATTTTTAATCAACTTATTTTATTTTAAAGTTGTATGACATGTTATGAAAGGAAAAATGTTTTTGAAGAAGAAAGGATATTTTCCTCAAGAATGGAGTTCAAATGATTTTCAAAATTATTTTCCATCTAAGATAATAAAGGGTTCTGTTTTTATCCCTATTATTACATTGATTTGATCATGTTGTGATGGAATTATTTTTATGAATTCCTTTATCTTATATGAATTGATTTATGATGTCATGATGTTTCAAGAATCCCATTTTTGTTACATGTGTTATGCGATGATGTATGTTTTATGATTATGTGGCACACATAAGAAAGGATTCATTATAAGATGGGTGGGACCTATATCTCCCTCCAATGCATTGGATAATGATTTAATATCTCATGAGATAGACATGGCTGGAATGGTAGGTTATACCGGTTCAGTGAAACAGGACTGAAACAAGGGTTACTCGATTCAGAAAGGGACTTTGTCCACTAAGATAGTCTTGGCAATGAGTCTTGACTAACAAGAAATGATTCTCTATGATTATGTGTGAATGCCACAAAGTTTCATGTTTTATGTTATGATTATTGTGATTACATTTCACTGCCATGATTTACCCCATGTTATGAAATTATGATCTATTTTGCAGGATAAGATTTCCAAAAGTTATGTGCTTATGTATATGATGTGATTGATATTTCTTTTGTTTACCCTTACTGAGCATTTGAGCTCACCCTTTTATGTTTTCTTTTCCCCAGGATATATAGAAAGGTTTTAGGTATAAAAAAAAGGAAGATCTTTATGGGAGATTTTGAAGATCTTTCACCACGATTAGAAGATTATAGTCCGAGTTTCCAAAGACACTAAACTATTACGGTCCTTGTGTGTGTGTTTTTTTAATGTACTAAGTATTCCGCAAAAGTAATGTAATGTCAATTTATGTCAAGATACGGGTCTCTACACTATCACATAAATAGAACAATATTCCTTTAAAAATTCATATTATCCTTGGACATAAAATTTAAGAAAATAATTTTTTCAACAAAAAAAGAACCTTCACAAAAAAGATTCAATGTTTTCACTGAGCTACATCAGTGTTCATCAAACTTTACTTCCTATGTGTTCTTCTTCCACCTCTTCAATTTTTTTGTTCAATATTGACCAAGAACTTATCCAACCATTAAATTATTTGTATAGTAACTCTATACATTATTCTACTCTTTCTATTCTACTAAGCCTAGTATGCTCTTCCTGATATCGCATATTTTTGTGCACCTCACTTATTTGACATTTTTGCAAAAAACAATAACACAAAAAACATCTTCTCCGAAAAACTACTCCCCTTTATATGAGAATTGTTTTCTCTAAAAACATATAGAGGAGAAAATAATTCAAAATTAAATTTCCCACTCTATATTTTAATTCACACTAAAATCATTAACCAGTATAACATCATTAAACCTTTTATTTAATTAGAGTCAGTAATATTTAAAAAATAATAATATATCATAGTTTCAATGATCTCTTTAAAATTCATGAAATTTCATAAAAATTTAAATACATTGAAATAATATCTCATCATCTTTACTAATTTAAAACATTATTAAAATATTTTAAATCTCCTCAAGCATCATTTGATTCATCTTCCTAGGAACTTATCCAAATGGTTAACTCTATTCAATTATACATTTTATGTGTTTCTCCATCAAATGGACTCTGTTTAGAAAATGCAATTTGATAGATTCATTAGGAAGGAATTTTCTTATAACATTGAATCCTCAGTCTTAATCTCTTCAATTCACATTTTCTTTGACTTACCTTGAAATTAATATATCTAATGAAAATTACATATAAACATCTCTCTAATGAACTTGCAATTTTCTTTTTATAAACTTCATACTTTTCATTATCCATTAAAATTATTATGATTACATTATAGACATTATTCACCTTATTGAATTCATCTTGAAACCCCATAGTAATTATGTTCTATCTTTAAAAAAACTGATCTCGATTCATGATTATGTTGAAAGAAACATCCTATTTATTGCGTTGGAGAATGTAAATGTGTCAGCATAATTTCTCTGATGGAATTTTTTATAAAAATTATTCGACCATTCATATCTGTTTAATAAACTAAATATATAATCAAAAAATCATTTTATTCTAACCTCTATCTAATAACCTTAGTCCATTTTTTCTCTATCAGTTATATTCATATATCTCTATCTATTCATATCATATTTCTCTATACAGAACACATCATCTAGAAACATCACACACCATAGAGTGGTTCCAAATATCTAATTTTGTATAAAATGTGGTTTTAAAAACATCAAGATACATTTTTGACACATTAATTTTATTTCACTATCCATCAAAAGTATAAAACTATTACATATAATACATACCAATTTATATTTTGAAAAAAACCTCATAAAAACTATTTTTCAATAAACAATATTATTTATATTTTAACAATAACAAAAATTTATTAGTCTCAACATGCTCATTTAGACCTGTCATAGGCCAGCTTCGGTGAATGGTTAACGGTTTACCCAGGTTGGTTCTTGACATTAATATCATATGGAAGCTTCAAAATTACCTTCTACAAAGAGAAAAATCGTGAGAAATAATAAAGAGAAGGATTTTGAATGCTTTTCTTATTGTTAGGAGAGATACTGCAAAAATAATTATACCTCAATAAATAATCAATGAGAATCTATAGGTATTATCATTATAGATTATTATTTTTTCTTTTTCTATAAATTAGATATTAAATAAAGATTTTGTATCTAACATTTATTTCAAAATAGTGTAACCAAGTATATTCTATATGATTACTAAAGGTGATGTGGATATTGGAGTTACAAATGGAGAGAAACTAGTTGCACTAGTTGTAGGAGACTTGCAACCCACATTTCTGACAAGAATATTATGAGTTTTTAATATATTTTTTATTATGTTCCCATTCTAACAATGAAATTATTTTCTATATCCAGTTTAGACATGGGAAGTTTTTTTCATTTTTTATAAATAAAAGATTATATTTTTACAATAATAGAATATATTATTGTATGTTATATTTAAATAATGATCTTATATACTAGAATATTATACTTAAGTCTTAAAAATTGACAATAAATAATGTTCAAAAAACTTGAATCCAACCTTTTTTTGGAATTATTTAATATTTCATAAAAACTATAAGTTATTGAAAAAAATATATCATGAAGATTAATTATAATATTTTACATTGAAATCCTTATATATATGTCATTATTTTTATAATTGGAAATGATCTAGGATGATTTTATTAGAAATGGTGAGAGACACATAGATGTCATGGAATTAGTTCACAATGATTCCTAATGATGTTTATGAGTATTTATATAGGTGGATAATATTACATCATTAATTTTAATAGTTATTTCAGAAGATAAAAATATATTTACTTGAGTAGGTGTAAGTAATATTCCTTTGAGAAATTAAAGAATGTAAAAAAGATGTAGAGAATTAACTTGATGAAAAAAATAAATAATCCCTACTAAGATAGAAATAGGGAATAAATAAAATAGTATTTGATTGATTATGTTAAAGAGATTAGGATATTATCCCAAACCACATCTTATATACCACAATGGAATTGTACTAGTGAAAGACATAATCACAACTTGTTGGATATGATGAGATCAATAATGATTCAATAAGATTAACCATTATCATTTTAGGGATATATATTTAATACAGTATCATATATAAAAAATAAAGCGTATTAAAGTGGAAAATTGTATCCCATTTGATTTATAGTAGGGAAAGAAATTTTCTTTGTCACACATTCGTGTATGGGGATATGACGCATTTGTTCACATGAATCCTTGAATGTAATATGCATCATGATGCATGAACAACATCTTTATAGTGTAATCTAATGAAATAAAAGGATATATCATATACAATACCTTATATACGTGTTTATAGTCAACATAGGTTTGAGTATTCTTCAAATGTAAAACATCTAAAAAGTTATATAGGGTGGAAGGAAGATTTTGATGAATTTTATTCTCCAGAAACATAAGAGTTAGTATAAGAACAAATTATGTTTGACATGGTGAATGAACTTGTTACAAATATACATGTATTGTGTATGATCACAAAAGAGAATAGACAAATAAGAGAGATATATTTTTCTTTTCTCCGAAAAAAGAGAATTAATTTAGTTTAAAATAATAAAACACACTCTTATATGGAAGAAGTAAAAATATTAGAGGTTAAAAAATAAGTAGAAACTATGAATTCTAAAATGAATTAATATACTAAAATAATGTTTTATTTTTAGTAGATCCTATGTTTTATACATATATAATTGGATGTAAATTGGTGTTCAATAAGAATCTATAAATTTATACTAAAATTACAATCTATATGGATCTATTGGTTTCTAACAGTTTTAAGAAAAATAATGGAACTGATTATGATAAAACCTCTTCACCAGTTTAAATGTAAAAATTAATTGTAAATTTTTATTCCATTGTAGTTTTCCATGTTTCTGAAATTTATAAAATGGATTTTAAAATCACCTTCAATTATTAAAGTCATGTGGAAGATGAATATATGACCCAATGTGAAGGGTTTGTAACACTAAATAATACCAATATTCTATGAAACTTATAGAAATTATTTTATAAGCTGATGAATGAATGAATATCATGAGATATTCTATTTGATAAATCCATCTGAGAATTTAATTTTATTATTAATTAATATGAGTCTTATGTATTGAAGGGGATTATTAATAGTGTTATTTTTTTCCATTTTATATATGTTAATGAAGTATTAATTATGGGATTTGAGAAACCGGTATTAATTTTACTTAAAAAAGGTGAATAAATGATTCAACATGAAATACATAAGTTAAGTCTTCTATAATATAGTTATCAAGATCCATAATGATAGATCCAAGAGGCTGATTGGACTAAGTCAAGGTTCATATATTGAAAAATTATTGAGGTGATACAAGATGGAACAATATCGAAGAGGATTGTTTTTAATGTTACATGGTTTACATTTGTACATTAAAATGTGTCCTTAAATAGAAGAAGTTTAAAAAATATTGAGTATAATATATTAGGATTTCATGGTTGTATGTACATGTATTTAATTATATTCACAAAGATTGATATTTATTATCCCTTGATCATGGAAGTAATGTAACACCCTAAGCTTCTACGGTACGCTTCTCTTCGAATAATGTGATAGCATGTGTTGTACGCAACATCGAGTTCAAACACACCACAACCAATCAAACTAGCCGTTATGAATAGAAATACCTAATTTTTAAAATTATATATATTTTATATTTCAAAATGGACTTCATTTTTGTATTCGGAATATTGAAATTATCTAAGTTGAATTTTTGGTATTTTCTGCGAACTTCCAATTTTTCTGAATAGTGAAAAATACTTAAAAAAAACTTTTTTAATTAAAACAATTTATAGTGATAAATTAAATTATTGAGTAGTTTTAAAGTATAATTAGAATATATTTTTACCATTTTATCCAATGGTGTTCATTATAATTAATTTCACTTTGAAATTGGACATAAACAATTGTCAATCTTTTGATATATATTATTTCTTAAAAACATGCTATTTGTTGTAACAGTGAGAATTAATTATAAAATTAATTAATGAAACTTATATGGTTGGAATTTTTTAAAATAGACATCATTTTTGAATTCGGAATATCAATTATAGCTTAGGGTGAAATTTTGGCATTGTTCTGAAAAACATCAATTTTTGATGAATAGTGAAACCACTAAGTGGTAGTTAAAAAACTGAATTTTTCATAAAACTTAATTTTACCGCTTCTGTGAATGCAATTTCGAAAATCCAAGAGACACAGCTAATATCAAGTAGTAAAATGTGGTTCAATGAGATGAAAATAATTTTTGGTGAATAGTAACTTTTTACTTTTATTTACCACGGTTAAAAGTAAATTGGGTAATTAAGGGTAAAAATGATATTTATATTACCCTAACAAATGTCCTAATTCTATTGGACAAGTGTATCTTGACCAAAAAAAACCTTAGGAATAAAATATTATCATTTAGGTCCACTTAGATTGGATTTGGACATTTATTATTATTTAATTCAAGGAAGAGTTAAAAGAGTTAAAATCAAAGTTTATTTACTAAAACATATTTAATATAGGGTTATACATAAGTTAAATTAAACTGTAAATATTAATTAGAAATATAAAAAGATTTCCTACATAATGATATTTTATTTATAATTTTTAGACAGAAAATTTTTTATTTATTTATGACACAATGATGATGGAGTAATTACCTAATTAATGTAAAATTGGAATAATTGATATTATAAATACCCAAATAAATGTAATTTGAGACTTTTTATAAATACCAATAATTTTGTAGGATAATATGACATATTAGTATTGATTTAATTAACTTTTTTTGATAAAATCATTCTGTTATGATTTTTACAGAAACCAATTATTGAAGAGTGTCAAAATTGACATAAAAGAGTTTTTAAAACAAATATTATAATATTAATTGATATTAAATTCCTAAAAATATAAGGTTAGGCCAAGAGACATATATAATGATATGTGTATCATTAATGGACCAATTGGGGGTCTCTTGGATGTATATAGTAAGTTTATTAAGTATATAATATAAAAATACAAAGAGACATTGTAAAAGTGAAACTAATTAACTAAGAGTTAATACTTAAAGATAAGGTTAATATAGTAACCCAAACATATATAGATTCTATTGGTTGAGTGGTTTTAGACACATCATCACATTAACATTTAAATAATACACTTTTGAGCCATTATAAACCGAATATTAATTTATTATAAAATAATATTTCTAGGTTTTCCAAAGGTGCCCCTCACCCCTCTTATAAAAGGGCACTCTCCCTTCTCATTAACTCACACCTTCAAAGCCTTTTGGTTCGGCCAAACTCTACCCAAATACTCTCTCAACTTCCCTCACTTAATCCTAGAGGCCATCCTTTAGTCAGTAAGACAACTTAAGGATCCATTTTGATCAAATCAAAATGAAGAACCCGATGAAGAGGTAATGATTTCACCACCCTTTTTCAAGTTCCTTTCTTCTTCCACTTCTTCATTATTTGTTATTACCATTATAAAATAATAACTCCAGTATATTATATATACTTTAATGTTATTATAAACATTTTACAACAATATTTCAGTATTATATCCATCCTTTGAATAACATGTCACCATACGTGCGTATGTACGGCTTACCGTCTCCACGTCGTGGTGTAATTGTTATTCAATAAATTATTATTTGGATGGGTATAATAATGTTGTGTAATTCATTTAAATAATAAATATAAGATGATAATGATTCTGTATATATGATATACAACCTAATTATATATTATTTCAATATCAAAAGAATGATATTGTCGCTCGTGTGTACGTATGGACTACCGTCTCCACGAACGTGATGAGATTCATTCTCCATCGTAGCCATTCAAGTATAAATCTCATTTTATGATTAATAATAGTATATAAGGACTTTATATCATTCTGGATATGAATAAGATACAACATATCCCTGAAAAACACGTCTTACGTAACAAAACATATAAAATAAAACGAGTAAGTTAACACCCGAAACAATGATAATACTAAGATATTATTAACAAATCAATGTTAAAAGATCATATATGATATCATATTGAAGTATATGATTCATGAATAAATTAATTACAATTATTTCACCATTATACAAAATTTTAACCATCCCTGAACCGAGGAAAAGTACAAGGTATGTTTTTATTTCGCAATCTCTTCATTATCCGAGGTTATTTATACGTAATAATCTATTGGGACTTCTTTATCATCCACATCCATGATTCTTAAAAATGTATTTCAAAACATTTTTACTATATACTAGAATATGGGTTAAAGTCATTTATACCCTTTTTGACTTTTATAAGTGGTTTATAAAGGAATCTTTCCTTCGTTTTCCAAACAAGGTCCTTTTTAACCTTTTCTTCATAATTAAGATAAGAATGTTTTTTTTAACTTATACGCCAGATGAGGCTATTTTCCACCATTATAAAATCATCAAAGATTCCCTTCCAAGCTTATAAGAATATTTTCAAAGAAAATGTTTTATTTTATAAATATATGACTCTTAAATGATTTCAAAATAGAAAGAGATATTTCTCTAAAAAGAGTTTTGATTTCATCTATGTCAACATCCATTGATGGATTTTACCCTTATTTGAAGTTGATATATTATGATACAAAACTTCTATATTGTATTGAAGGTTTTGTGATATGTTTGACTGTGGGTGTGTTATTTTTATACCATTCATGGTTTAAAGATGAATTTTTTACATTTCGTATGCTAGTTTTAATACGAATGTTTATGTTATGTTTAAAACTTTTCATATGGGAATGCATTGGACATAATATGTGACGGGTGGAGCCTATTATAGCTCCTCGATGCATCGATAGGTCTCATGAGAAAAACTAGTGTCTTGTCACAAGGCCTTTGAAAAATCTTATTTGTAGTCTTGGCACGAGGCCTTGGCTATGTGGTTATGATAGTCTGGCATTATGGATTCCATCATTATGAAAGTGGTTATTGATATTGAATGTGATTATTAGATTAGTAGAATATCCATGTGAATAAGTAAATGGAATTATTTCATTTCATTTTTTCCATACTATGTTTAAGTTCTAGTTTAAAAGTCTTTTGTTTTAGTTATACATTGCCTTAAATGCTTATTCTTATTTATAGAAGTTTCCACCATATTGTTATCCTTACTGGGCATTTTAGCTCACCCCTTTTCTATGTTTTATTTTTCCCAGGATGTGAAGAAGTAATTTATGAATGACCTACAAGGATAGTATGTGGGGATATGAGTGTGGACTATGAAGAAAATATGTTGTTGTAGTTTTAATTTTTATGATGTAATATAAGACTTATGAATATATCTACTTTTTCTAAGGCTACTAAACTAATCGGTCTTTCGAGACTTGATCTTTCTTTTGATCATGCTAATTTTATGTAATAATGCACTGACTCTGGGTAACTGGGATCGGGGCGTTACAAGTAATATATCAAGAATACAAAAGGGAACCCTGTATTTTTTCTATAAATACTATCCTAATGTTCCTTAGTCAAATAAAGGGTTTGTTCCTTGTTTTATGGAGTAGATAAGGAATAATATTTGAAGGTATACCAATAAGCTAGTTTCAACACATATTGGAAGGATATAAAAGTATATAATTGATATTTGATTTTCTATAATGGAGGATATGTGATTTAGAAGAGTTCCAAAATTCACATAATCATGAATTATACAATAGAGAGTATGTATGTTGTGACTTTTGATACAGTTAAAGAATCCATGTGTATATGTACCGTTGCTTAGGTTCCAGTAATTATACCTTGTAGTAAATATAATATTACTCATTAATATGACAATAATATAGTAGTAGTTCTTTCTGGATATAATAACTCACATACACATGTAAACAATATACTTAAGAAATATCACTACTCAATATATTTTACTCAATGGGGGTAAAGTCACAGTAAATAGAGTAGAATGAAATGAATACATGTTAGAATCATTTACTAAATCTAAAACATAGTATAAATATGAATTTCATGTGACAACTATATAATTAAAAATAAATATATATTGGGTTCAGTAAAAGTGGGATTACATTGGAGTTGGTTTCGTCAAAATGACTGGCTTTGAAATTTTACTTGTAAAATAAGAATAAATATATTATCAAAAAATTATTTTTCATTTGAATAATTCTAATATGAAAATTTTCAAATAATATTATTTATATATAATCATTAAAATATTTTCCCGCTATAATGAGAACATAAAAATGAAATAAAATGTTCTTATATAAGTCTTATAGTCTAGATATATCAGTATGATGATACATAGATAATTTAAGTCTATCATGTCTCACAGGCACATAATACATTGAGACTTCTTCTCTTGATGTTTTCACATGGTGATAACTAGGAAGAGTTTATTGAGGATATACCTTCCATTAGAAATTTCACATGTTTTATGTTTCATTATATATTCCTTTCTATAAACCTGTGTATTGATCTTTAGATTTGGGATTACTGTTATTGTGTACTGTGAATTTTTTTCTTTGATGTATTGATGAAAAAATTGATGTTATATTCTCACTGAGAGGATAAATATATTTATGCATCATATGTTATATGGAATTAATTGAATAAGTTATGAAATAAGAGTTTCCATTGGATCAAATTATGAGATCACAAATAGGTAGAGGGGTGAATTAATGATCACATATTATTTCTTAATAAAGTATCTTAACATCTTAGGAAAACTTTCTTAACCTCTTAAAGCATGTTAGATTTGTGATCAACTAAAATTTAAATCATAACCAAAGTATTCATATGAAATGAACATAATTATTGAGAAACAAGTTATATTTATAATTTTTGATATAAATACCTACTCGATGCCATGTTGGTTATTCCCTTAAATATGGAATATTTTACTTAATTATTCCTGAAATACAAATCCATATTGAAAAAATGGTTTCATGCCCTTGTAATTTTCCTCCATCCAATCTTGGTTCTACCATCATTAATAAATGCTTCCTCTATAGTTAGTGATAACTGCTAAATTTGATCACTATATCCACTGATGTAACAACAGGTTATACCCCCAACCAATAAGAAATTTTAGTAACTTGACATACCCCTATCTACAGGATCATTTCCCTTATTCTATTATAAACAACATTAGAATGCTCTTCACTTTATCCACAGGAAAGATGGATCAACCTGACATGTGTAAAATCATCATGATCTTGAACAATCTTCTTAAGAGTTTATGGGTCTTAAAAAATTCTCATGATCTTTGGTTGACTTGGATATGCTAAAAAGTACTTTTCTGAACATTATAGAAAATCTACATAAGAAAAATTTTATCTGTAAAACCTCCATTAAGTAACCTCTACGTGATGGTTTCCATTTTATTTTACTGTATCTGATGCTCCTCACTTCACTTTAAACTATCTTTTTATTTTCAAAAAACTGATCTGATGACTTCATCTGATGAAAATCAATCATGTGGGACTCTGTGTGATGGATAGAATATGGACAATTCTCTTCTAATATTTGACTGATTAGATACTAAATCAAAAACTCTTTTCTTTTATCTATCTAGAGGAACTTTTCTTGATGTTACTACATCTAATAAATCTTAATTTGGTATCTTAACTTCAACCTAAAAGAAAAAATAGGTTGGAAACCAATCCTATCACCAAAGCATTAGAGTTTTTGTTTTTTCTATTCATGAACAGTTTCAAGTCCTTTTGTATTTTTTAGCCCCTTTATATCGATGTTCTGCTTAGATGTTTGGGTGGGGATTCAAATGTATATCCCCCTAATCTAAATTTAAATTTAAAATGTCTCACCCACTTGATTTTTTATGAATTCATTTATCCTATTCTAGAATATAGTTGAATACTCATGAAGCCTTATAGTCTAGAATCTTTCATCTTCTTTGAATTTCCATAAACATGATGTTAATGAACCTTGGAATAATTCCTTAAACATATCATGATATCAGTCATTTAACTTATATATTTATAATTGATATATTTAATTACATTAATTTCGTTCATTATATTTCTAATTATTTCTCTTTTCGATGCATATTTTTCTATTTCTATTCCTTCAGACTTCTCTATTTTTTGGTATACCTTCTGCATTCTTTTTCTATGGAATTCTCAAACATTTATCATCCATTTCACCATCATCAAGCTTCCATTTATAAGGAAACATCTAAATGATTTTATTAGAGATAAATTTCTCCAATGATGTCTGAAATGTACATCCACTAGATCTCCATGATTTACTCTATTTTATAGATCTTCATGCAATACTCTCTCTGAGGATACTCTATATAGATCTCTATCTGGTCAAAATCATCTATCATATAAAAATTAATACGTGGATATGTTTCAATATCCAATACCTATAGAAAATATCTATGAATTAGATCCTTTGAGAGTTTGTTTGGTACTACTTAAACCATTAAATATTTATGAAATTCTTATCTAGTTTTATATTCATATTTTCCAATGACCGATAACATTATGAAGATATATTTATTTCGGCAAACCATTTATTGTTCCATTATCTATTTAATGTATCTTTACAATTATTACTCCAACCGATGATAACATCTCTAATTTATTTGTCTGATCATTCTAATTTAGATGTTGTTCACTTAATCTTTGTAATGTCGCAACAACATTATTCATTCTTTATATTGCCTCTTCTTTAAACATCAAAACTCAAATATCCTAATTTTTTATTTTGATGATATTATGTATGTCTAATTTTTCTATTAACTTATTCCCTATTTGTATCGGGAATTCTACACATACGTAGGATTTTCCCCCTTTCTACAACATTTCCACTTCAATTTATTACTTATTTTTCAAAATCGTACAAACCCATGTTCAACCAACTAGAACCATCTGATGTTTCATCCCTGGTACATCAAATTAAAATGTGAAAACATTCTCACAAGAATTCATTCTACAATGATTGTCTGGTTTTTTCATCCTTTGATCATTGTATATGAATATGCATACTTCGTCAAAAAAATTACATGATTTGTTTTCCTGTAATTTCCATATATAATATTTAGTTTCACTTCTCTTCTAATGCGCACACTTTTCTTAGATAATGACTTCTTTATAATGATAGTAACTTTAAAGAAAAGTATTGGATAATCAAATTTGGTTAGGAGACTTTTTTATATCCCTCCATAACAAAAGTTCATAAAATTTCTATTTCCATTAATTTGTCTTCCTTATGAAACATTCGTATGCCACTTCCTTAATAAACATTCATAAAGGACATTATCTCTCTAAAACATTACCAAATTTATCAAGAAACATTCACATCCAACACATATTGATATATTGACAAAAACTACAACAAACCCCCTCTTAGAACTAATAATAACCCCCTTTCTATTTTCTTCAACATGCACATTAAACATTAAAAATATTCATAATAGATATTTGTACTCAATAGTTTCACCAACAACGATGTTTTTAATTTCATTCTCACCCTAATTTTCTTCTCTCCCTTACCGATAGTAAATTTCAAAGTGGACATTTCTACTCATATTTCATTATCTCAAAAAGATAAGAACATTCATCAAGATAAATGTAGTATTAAAATATTTTCATAACAAAGATCCTCAAATTAATCAGCTCTATGACTATATGGGAAAACACATTTTGGAAAACGAGGTTAAATAATCATGGTGGTCAACAATGTCCATTGTAAAACATTCATGAAATACAATACTCATGTTTCTTCCATCATATACAAATATTTGATAAACTGAAAAATATTTGTTCAGGAAAATCCTTCACACATCTTAACAAAAATATCATAAGATTTCGATTGTATATAAACAAATTTCATTATATCTTAGCATTCTTATCACCCCAATATTATTTTTTAAAAAAATGTTTTACACATACCCCATATTTATATTTTATACCCCTCAATGGAAGAAAATTATTTTTTTATATGGATAGAGTATATATATGATGGAAATCATCCTTTTCTAAAAAATGTGTCATAACCCAAACATCTCACACATAAATTATACATCCTAATAGAAGAATATTTGTTACATGACAGAACATTCCACACTAGGATCTATTATGTCTAGTGCAATTGGAAACATAGATACAAAACAACAGGTCCATATATGAGCAACAACATCATCCATTATGTTCTTCAAAACTAGAATTATTCTTATACATATCATATATAATACCTTTCACTAAAACCTGGGGAAAGGAGACATAATAAATGGTTAGATTTGAAGTTTAGAAAGGGTAAACAAGGGAGATATCATCATATAATGAGAATAAGGGTATGATAACATGAGAATAACATTTTAAAACTAATATCAATGTATAATAGACCATAAATATAATTCATATCATAAATAATCACAGTTCATAATACAAGAATCATAATAGTATCAGATAACATGGCCTATGAGAAAATAGCATTATCATATTGCATATACTTTTTGAATAAACATAATCTTAGAAAATAATTTACTTAGTAGTTCAACGATCATTTCCCAGACTATCATGGTGGAATAGTACACTCCCCAACCCATAGTAGTAGTCAAGGTTCACTCCTAATACAATCATATTGCATATAGTCCCTTACTAAACTAGGTTTACTCTCTATCATGTTCTATTTTTACTCATAAGATACCAATATTTATTAAAAAATTGGAGGGAGATATAGGTCTCACCCATCACATAATGAAAGTCATACATATGTGCTCCATAAGATAAAAAAAAAATAATCATATCAGAACCCAGTAAAATTAATGGGTTTCATAAACATTTTATCTCAACATAACCAATGAAAAATAAATAGGTTCCATAATAATTATATCGTTTCCTAAAAAAATAACCAATGGAAAAAGAAACAGGTTTCATAAAATTTTTATACTGGCATGACCCATGGAAGAGAAATAGAATCATAAAAATCTTTTTGTCATAAACATATAAAATAGAGAGAATGAATAAATACATTATCATTTGATCATATACCCTGTAAAAATTAATTAACTCAAAGGATGACTTCTTAGATGAAAAATTATTTGGAATGAAAATTCACTTGTAACCTTTCTATAGGAATATATATTTTATTTCAAAACAAATTTTTAGAATTAGTAATTCATAAAATATTATTAAAATACTCTTCTTTGAAAATAAATTTTAAAATTAATAATTTAATCTTCAATGAAAATAATGGTGAAGACACCAGGAAATTGGTTTCATGCCTTACACGTTAAAATAGTAGCTCCTTTCACATTTTGGTACATGAAAATCAGTCTTCTTTAGAAAACAACATGAATATTCCTTTTAAAACATTTTTTAAAAAGTCAAAAAATGGGTAAAAATGTCTTTCATAAATAATTTGGATAATTTTTAAACCATTTTTAAAAATAGTTTTTTAAAAAATTTGAAGAAAAAGGTTTTTTAATCGAAGAGAGAAATAAATAATTTTTTTATTACAAATCATTATTTTGAACTCTTTAGTATATAAAGAGTTAAAAATTTAGGAGAAAATTCACTACGGAAAAAATGAACATTTGCGACGGGTTATTTATGACCGGTCAAGGGCATGTCACAAATAGCCCGGTGAAAGGGGTTATTTGTAACGGGATAATCAGCCCATGGAAAATAATAGATATTTGCAACAAGGGGGTAAGGAACTTTTACAAAAGGTTTGGCATTAAATGTGCATCAAACCACGAGAATTGTATTTGCAACCGTTTACTATTCACGTCACAAATGCCCTGTGGCGGTTTTTAGTATTTGCGACGGGATACATGTCTCATCGCAAATAGTATGTCAGTGGATACCCATTTGTGACAGAGCCCGTTGGAAATAACTTTTTATCGACTGACCATAATTAATGTCCGCAGTGGCATTTGCGACAGGTTCCATCACAAATAATCTAACATATATAAACCCTTATCCCCCTTTTCCTCTCATTCCACTGCTTTCACAACATCTCTCTCTCTCTCTCTCTCTTTGGATAAATTTTCTTCTAAAATTTTTCATAGTTTAAACTTTTAAATCGGAGCATAGTCCATGGCTTTTATACTTCAAAAGCTTCTGTTTTAAGGTATTTATCTATTTTAGTATTGTTTAGTTAATTTATTTTATTTTAAATTATTAATAATTTTTTGTTAATTAGATGTAATTAAATTAAAATATAATTATATATTTTTTCAGTGTTTGTTTTTATGAATAATATCTTGTAAGTATTAATTAGAAATAATTATTCATAATTATAATAAATTAGCAATAATTAGTAATAAATTCTAATAATTAGTAATAAATTATAATAATTAGTAAAAATTGTAATAATTAGTAACAAATTGTAACAATTCGTAATAATTAGTAATAATTAGGATTAATTAGTAATAAACATGATTAATTGGTAATAATTAGGATTAATTAGTTATAATTAGAATTAATTGGTAATAATTATGATTAATTAGTAATAATTAAGAAGTAATTATTAATAATTAGTAGCAATTTGTAATAATTAAAAATAATTTGGAATAATTTGGAATAATTAGTAAAAATTAGGATTAATTATTAATAATTAGGATTAATTAGTATTAATTAGGATTAATTAGTAATAATTAGGATTAATTAGTAATAATTAGGATTAATTACTAATAACTAGGATTAATTAGTAATAATTAGGAATAACTAGTAATAATTAGGATAAATTCATAATAATTAAGATTGACATGCAATAGTTAGGATTAATTTGTAATAATTAGTACTAAATTGTAATAAATAGTAATAAATTGTATAATTAGTAATAATTTGAAATAATATCAAATAAATAGTAATAATTAGGAATAATTAGGAATTATTAGTAATAATTAGCATTAATTAGTAATAATTTGTAATAACTATGATTAATTAATAATAATTAGGATTAATTAGTTATAATTAGTAATAATTAGAATTAATTAGTTATAATTAGGAATAATTAGTACTGATTTGGATTAATTAGTAATAATTAGAATTAATTAGAAATAATTAACATTAATTAGTAATAATTAGGATTAATGAGGAATAAGTATGATTATGTAGTAATAATGATACACAATTAGTATTAATTAGAAAAAATTAGTATTAATTTGCAATAATTAAGAATAATTAGCAATCATTAAGAATAATTAGCAATAATTATGAATAGTTAGCATTAATTAGGATTACTTTACAAAAATTAGTAATAATTAGCAATAATTAGTAATAAATAGAAATAATTAATAATATTTATCAACAATTAGGATTAATTAGGATTATTTATGATTAATTAGTAATAATTAGAACTAATTAGTAATAATTATTAATATTTAGTTATAATTTGAAATAATCAGGATTAATGAGTAATAATTAGGAATAATTTGTAATAAATTGGATAAATAGTAATAATTAGTAATAATTCATAATAAATAGTTGTAATTTGTCATATTTAGTCATATTTAGTCATAATTAGTCATAATTTGTAATAATTAAGAATAATTAGTAATAATTAGGAATAATTAGGAATAATTAGTAACAATTAGTTATGATTTGGATTAATTTGTAATAATTAGGATAAATTAGTATTAATTAGGATTAATTACTAATAATTAGGATTAATTAGAAAAATTTAGTAATATATAGGGTTAATTAGTAATAATAAGGATTAATCAGTAATAAGTAGGATTAATGAGTAATTATTAGGATTAATCAGAAATTGATAGGATTAAATAGTAATTATTCGGATTGATTAGTTATAATTAGTATTAATTAGGATTCAGTAGGATTATTTAGTAATAATTATAGTTAATTGGTAATAAATATGATTAATTAGTAATAATTAGTAATAGTTAGTAATAATTAGCAATATATATTAATAATTAGAAAAAATTATGAATAATTTTCAATGATTATGATTAATTAGAAATAACTATGAATAATTAGGAATAATTATCTATAATTAGCAATAATTAGGATTAATTAGAAACATTTAGTAATATTTAGAAATAATCAGTAGTAATTAGAAATAATTAGTAATAATTAGAATTAAGTAGGATTTATTAGGATTAATTAGTAATAATTAGTAATAATTAATGACAATTACTAATAATTAGTAATGATTAATAATACTAAGTAATAATTAGTAATATGTAGTAAGAATTAGTAATAATTAGAAATAATTGGTGAAAATTAGTAATAATTTGGATAAATAGTAGTAATTGGTAATAAATAGTAAAAATTAGTAATAAATATTAATAATTCGTAAGAAATTGTTATAATTAGTAATAATTTTTAATAATTTGTAATAATTTGTAATAATTGGTAATAAATAATAATAGTTAGAATAATTAGAAAAAATTAAGAATAATTAGGAATAATTAGTAATAATTAGGATTAATTAGTAATAATTTGGATTAATTAGAAATAATTTGGATTAAATTGTAATAACTATTATTTATTAGTAATAATTAGGATTAATTAGTAATAATTCATATTAATTAGTAATAATTAATCTTAATAAGTTATTATTAGGACTAATTAGTATTAATTAGGATAAATTTGTAATAAATAGGATTAATTAGTAATTATTTGGATTTTTAGTAATTATTAAGATTAATTAGTAATAATTATGATTAATTGGGATTAATTTATAATAATTATTAATTAGTAATATTTTCGGTGAATTAGTAATAATTATTATTATCTAGCATTAACTAGTATTAATTAGTAATAATTATTAATAATTATTAATAATTAGTTATAACTAGAAATAAATTGGAATAAATTCGAGTATATTGTGACAAACTAGCATAACTTCCAACGGATTGGCATCATTCCTTTTGATCAATGCCTCAAATCCTTGAAAGTTTCTCCCACACAAATCGCTATGAAAAATATGCTCTAACATACATCGATACAGATTTTTCATAGTAATTTCAGTCTGAGAAAGTTTCATGGAGGTCATCCATCGGATAAAAGAAGCTCTTCTCCCTAAGGACTCTCCTCTTTGGAACTTCTCGAACTCAAATCACTTTGAAAAGTGTGCTCTGGTGTACATATCTATTTTTTTATTCACTAACATGGAGATGAGTGTGGCGAGGCCTCCCTGATATCCATTCTCATGCAAACAAAAATGGATATTCGTAAGTCAGAACAGTCTTTTCATAGTGATTTGAGTTGGATAATGTTTCAAGGCGATGAGTTATCAGAAAAAAGAGCTACCTCCAATCCGCTAGAAATTGTTTCGCCTGTAATTAACAATAATTAGTAAAAAACTACCTATAATTAATAATAATTAGTGGTAATTTGTACAATTTTTTATAAATGATTGTAGATTATTATAAAAGCTTAAAAATAGTATAAATAATTATAAAATAATAGAAATTATTATAAATTTCTATAAAATATATTTTAATTGTATTAACTTTTATGGATATTGTTTATCATAAATCTAATTACAAAAAATAACTAATTATTTCATATTTTTTTAAAAAATATTGAACAAGGAAGTCGACAACAGTCATTATTAGATTATCGTGCTTGGATAAATCGGTGAAAGAATCCAAATAGTTTTGGTTTAAATCCTATATATATTGTGGGTGTTCAAGATTTCTTATTATTTTCATCATCAAAAACAAATTTTCTTTCAGAAGGGATAATTAAGTGTTCCTATAAAAAATGTGCTCTGAGGATGTATGACACATGTGACAATGTTGGAGGTCATTTATTGTGTTTTGGTTTTCAACTAGATTATTTTTTTGGTACCAACATGGTGAATTCAGTTTCAGAGAATATACTAATAATTAAATTCTAAATCCAACACAATTTCAAAATTTATTAAATAAAATGGCAAGTATGACTTTTCAACAAACTAAAACTCAAGATGATATTGATTTAACTTTTGAGTTGGAACCATATCATTTTTATTAGTTGTAGAGGTTGGTTAAGGATTCCTTATATCTATGTTTCACAATAAGAATGTTTTAAGATGTTTCTAAATTTATGGCTATTAAATTAGATAATAGAATTCCAAATAGTTGTTTTTATTAGATGTTATGCTTTTCTAAAACACCGCTACTTGAAGAAAATGTGTTGCCTAAAAATTTTAATGAGAGTAAGAGGCTAGTTTGTAATATGGGTCTCAGTTATTAGAACATTCATGCATGTTTAAATTACATCATCATATATTACATTGAAAATGATTCCTTGGATAGTTTTCCTACATGTGGACATTCAAGATATAAAGAATTACAACTAGGGAATTATGGATTTATTCTTATAAAATAATTGAGATATTTCCCGCTCACACCTAGATTATAGAGTTTATTTATGTCTAAGAACACAGTATCATTGATTTCATGGAAGAAAAAAATTCAAACAATTAAAGATTAAATAATCCCTCTGATGGTGATACATCGAATCATTTTAACCAAGTTCATCTGCTTTTTCTTTAGAATCCCAAAATGTGTGATTGGTTCTTTCTACTAATGATTTCTATCCAATTGGTTCTTACGGTAGTCTATATTCATGTTGGACTACCTTTATAACTCCATACAATTTACCACCATTGATGTTGAAGATAGAGCCATATATCGTTCTGACCTTATTAATTACAGGACATCTGAAAAAAGAATATTGATGTTTATTTGAAACCATTGAGTGATGAGTTAAATTAACTGTGGAGTAATGGTGTCAGTACATATGTTGTTTTTACAGAAAAAAAAATTACTATTGAAAACTTCATTGATGTGGACAATTTGGGACTTCCCAGTATATGGCATGTTATTTGGATGGAGTACACATGGTCCAATATCATTTATGTAATATATGAGAGACAGAAATATGTTTATGCTCTTCAAGGGAAAAAACCTTGTTTTTTAAACTTTCATTACAAATTCCTTCCAACTGATCGTCATTTTCGAAGAAACAAATATCATTTTAGAAAAGGAACAACTGAAAAATTTGGTCCCCTAACAATGATCTGAGGTACATAGTTAAAATAAATTGTCTCTTTATTACTGCTCATCATATTTGGACCATTAATAAACCAAAAGATAATTGATGGTTTTGGAAAAGAGCACAACTAGATAAAATAGAGTATTTTTTGGATATTCCATATTGGTCTAATTTTTTAGTCCATCACATGTTGTATGTGATTAATATTGAGAAAAACTATTTTGATAATATATTTCATACAATTTTAGATAAACCAAGTAAGACAAAAGATCATGTAAAGGCACAATTAGATCTTTCCCAAATTTACAAGATTCCAAAACATGAACTGTTTGAAAATTTAATATTATAATAGTTAATGAAGCCAAAATAAGCTTAAAAACCTTCCAAAGAGGGTAGTTTATTTTTTTATGGATTGACGATTTGAGGCTTACATATGATTATGCTTCCAATTTTGGAAGATGTGTTAGAAATTGTCATATTATCGGAATGAAAAGTCTTGACTATCAGGTTTTAATGGATGGACTTCCGCTAGTTGGATTATGAGTTCTGTTTAATCTTATAATTTTTTATGTGATAACATGTATTTATTCTTTTTTGATGGAATTATACATCAAAAACAGCCTACGATGAAGTAAATAGAACTATAAAAAGGTGTTGTTATAATTGCATGTAACCTGGAAAAAATCTTCCCACCAGCATTGTTTGACTCAATGGAACATTTTATATTACATTTTCTACATGAAAAAAATATGGAGGTCTGATACTATTCTGATGTATGTACCCATTCGAGGGACTCACGTATAAATTAAAGAAACAAGTATGTAACGAAGCATCAGTTGAAAGCTCAATTATAGAAACATATTTTCAAGTGGAAATTTCTTTTTTTGTTCTCGTTACTTTCAATATAAATATCCCTCAAAACAAAATCACATAGGACATAAGGAGGAAAATGTTGATAATGAAATGATAAATCAATTTTCAGTTTTCAATAATCCCAAACTAGGCTTCAGTGGAGTTCCTGAATGATGGCTTTTAGATGATGAACATCAGAAACCTCATACATATATTCTGGTCAATTATAAAGAAATGATACCATTTACATTTTGAGTCCTCCTATCAATTATTCTATAATTTTTGTAATGGTACATTAATCTTAATTTATTTGTAGGTTATATGATAATCATATCAAGAAATAGTTTCCAGAAATTATAGTAGTTGAACTTGAAGAACATTGTCAAAAACAATCTACTGGATTCAAAAACTGATAACATAAATTATTTTTTATTTAACATAGAAAAATTAATTTAATACTTTTTATAATGATAATTGTTTTAAAAAAAATTTGATATCTCAACATGCTAATTAAATTGACAAACAATTGTGATTATTGAGTAACCCACCATACAAAATAGTTTAATCTTTTAATGAATATGTGGTGAATGGTTTTTGATTTCACACACAAGGATATGGGGAATAAAAAACAATGTATAGTGGTGTTCTATTAAGAGGATATCATCATAGAGAAACTAAATTTTACGTCTAGGGCATGGTGGAATAAATTATTGAACTATTTTATCTAAGACAACATTACATAATGATGTTTAAATGTCAGTTGTTAGATACTGAGAGAGGCTTGTGTGCTTATCCAATCCATGGATTCGTTGATATTAAATATAAAATATTCTTTCTATAAATGAACTATTTCTATTGGATCATCATGAACATAAAATTTATTATTAAAATTATTATGATACATCAAGAGATTTGGGTGATTGGTGGATCATAATAGAAACTAAATCCTGAGAGAATCAATTTACAAAATGTGAATGTGGTTTTGATGAAGTAAAAGGAATGGAAATTTTTTAGGAGACCAATCCAACTCCATATTTTTCATGAAGAGGCCAAAATATCATTGATGGAAACCCACAGTTAAGGGATGATGAGGATTATGATGTTCAAATTGAATTTGAAATGAGAAGAGATGATGAAACTGAAACTAATATGGAAATTGATGATATTGAGGAGGATGATGAAGACATTGAAATTGACATCTATGAAGATGGACATAAAAACAGTTAATTTTTTGTTATAATCATATATAATATATATCTATACATAATATTTCTTTTAAACTATTTTCTAACATCAATAATTTTTTGTTTTAGATGGGCGAGGATCAGTATCGCCTGTTACAGGAGACTGATCTACCTTTGGAATAGTAGGATGTCAGATCATCTGGCCCTCAAACATCTATTGTCTTAGGGGGAACTCGATGGGGGTGTGGTCTTTCCCGTCTAATGAATCTCGACCCTATCCTAGAGTGATGTCCACATCTTGGGTTCAATCCAGACACGCATATGTAAGTTTACCTATGTATTTTAGTTAGTTTTCATTAATTTGTTTATATTCCAATTGTTTGATTAATTTTTATTTTTTCACAGCTTTACACATATATTTTTTGAATATGGGATCACTATATTACATAATTATTTTTCTAAACTATGGGTTTCATGGGATCAGATTCCTATTAATGTTCTGCACCTCATGTTCGAGCAATGCCAGGTATGTAAATAAATAATATTTATTTTCAAATTAATTTAATTTAAAACTTGATATTATAAATTATTTTTAGGATTTATGTTATCCCACTAATTAGACAATGTGTGAGGATATCTAGAAGGCATGGAAGGGTGATATGTGCCCATGTTGCGCTCATTTTTTTTCACAATTTGAAAACGAAAGAAATGGAGAAAGCATGAGTGATAGATTTTGATGAGCCATATCGCATTCACCAACCCGATTATATTTCATCTCGTGTTTGGGATGGATTATGTACACACTGGTGATGTAGTTAGTTTCATATTAGATCATCAGTAGCTCGGAAAAATCGGGGGAGACAGGAGGTAACACATCGATCTAGTAGTCGTACATTTAGTACTCATAGGGAGAATATGGTAAGTAAATTTTTTAAATATTGTAGACAACATTAAATATGAATGGTTTATTTTATATTCATATAGGTAGTAGAACAACACAATATTATAGAGCTCATCATTTATAAGAGGATGTATAGTGATCCAGCCACGGGAGTGATTAGAGGTGCTCGCTAATGTCAGATTGTGGTCTGTATAATATCTTTTTGAGTTTTAAATTTGACTCCAAATAATATTTTGATTATTTTAATTGTAAATTGAAATTAAAGGAGTCATATGAGGTCGTGACATCTTTGAAACATGGTGAGATTCAAGAAGAGACTGATGGTTAGACCAATGCCCACCAATTTGATGAGGCACCATAGATGCATACAACCCATTATGCCTTCGAGAAAGGTCATGTTTTTGATATCAGCTCTCTATTTACCTGTGGGAGTTTTATAGCACCACTGTGATTTTAGTGTCCAACTCGGGAGGAGCTCAGGGAGAGTCATCTTCATCTGATGCACAGTATCATGAGCAACTACAAGTTGAGTGTGATTTTATAGAGACTATGTGTCGGGAGAGGGAGGAGATGTGTCAATTACAGAAACAAGAATTAAAAGAGTTTCTACAACACCAGTAGCACCAAGAGATGCAAGATGTGATGCGTTGATGGCAGCATCAGTAGGAGCTGGAGGAGATGGAGTACATGTGACGTCTGACTCATAGTTTAGGGATAGATTTCCCACCACCATCTCCTTCAGCTCCTCTAGATGACCCCTCCCCTTAAGGATGTATTTTTATTTTATAATGAAACATTTGAATGTAAATTTTTAAGTAATATTGACTATTTAAATTTTAAAATAGTTTGTTTTTATATTGTTTCTAATATTACAATTTTTATTATTTATTTAGTTTTATATTATATTTATTATTTAATTAATTAATATATATTTATATTTTCTCAAATACTGATGTTTTTATTATATTACTAATAATATTATTATTATTTCATTAATATTATTGATAATAATAATACTATATTATTTAATTAGTTTATAATTAATTTTTTACTTATATTATTATTATTATTTCTTTTATATTAATATTATATAATTATTATTATTTTATAAATAATTTTTTTCTTATAATATTAATATTATTTTATTTTATTTTATTTTTATTTTTTCCTCATTATTTGTGAAGGGCCCATCACAAATACTAATTATGACGGTCCGTCAAAAAAGGTTTAATAAAAATCGGGAAAACAATTGGCAACGGGAGGTCGGCCCGTGGAAAATATGTATTTTAAAAATTCACTGAAACTATTTGTGATTGTACCACTTCCCATCGAAAATAATTACCTTTTGTGATGGACCGTCGTAAAACCTAATATTCATGATTTCCTTTTCTACAATGGGTCAATTGTGACAGGACTCTGTCGCAAATGATATTTTTACAATTGGAACCTGTCGTAAATGTACCATCGTAAATACCCCTTTTCCAATAGTGTTTATTATCATGAAATAACCATAATATAAATAAAATAATGATTTTCTAGAGAGTTGAATAATAATATATAATTATCTTAAGCACAAATATAAAAAAATCCCAAAAAATGGGGAGTTTGAATCATAAAACCATTACAACATTTGTAATATTGAATAATTACCATGAAAGTATAATAATGAATGAAACTTAAAAAACATGATAATAAGTAAATTAATGGTACTACATATCATAGGAGTTGTTTGTATACCTCATAAAAAATAGAGGTGTATAACACAATATCTGTGTCAAAGATATAAAAATGAGAAAAAATACCTTACCTTATCTCTTGAATTCATTCACACACATCAAAACATCCCATATACTAAATAAAAGATTATTATATATCTAATATATGACCATATATATATATATCATACCCAATATCATTTACTTATGAACTTTTATTACCTCTTTATTAACAATTCCATGTTAATGTCATGTTTTAGGAAATAACTACTTTGTTTTTTGTGTATGTTATGATTTGTTATTTTTTGTTCCTATTAAATTGATCATAGTTGAGTCATCTCCAAAATATTAAAAATTATATAAATATAACATATATTCTATATAAATTTATTTATAGTAATCAATAAAATTCATTGATAGAAAATGAAATACATTGTTTATGGAGATGGTAGGTCATGTGTACACATGAATGTTGTTTCATTTTTCTAGACGGTTTTAAGTAATGAAAGGAAAAATATATATTATAATTAATGTATAATTTTTATTTAATATATGTCTCATATTTTCATTAAACAATTCTTTATTAATTTCAATGTAAAGTGTGAACGAATCAGATAGCATTGCGATTTGGTAGTCTGTCGTAATCATGAATGACGTTATCGTATTCCCACAGAATGGAAAGTAATAAGTTATATGTGTTATAATAATTATATAAGTATAAAAATATCAAATATATAAACATTTAATCCATCATTATATCCATCTGTGAGAGTTCCTACTGGAAAATGAATAACATCTGTTAGTGAGGCAGTAGTCTTCTATACACATGATCGATGATTTTGTTTCCCATTTGTTAGAGGTGGAGAAGTATGTAGGTTATTTCATTAAAATAATAAAATCTCATTATATGGAGGATATTGGTATTATCATATAATTATAATTCAATAACATTGGATGGATTTAGAAGAAAAAGTAAAACAAATATGCATAGTTAACAAACATTACCTATTATTCAAACAACCTCTTTAGTTTTAACCAAATGTGTTTCTAGATTGGACTTCATATCACATGAATGCCTCTTGAATAAGGGTAGGTAGGTGAGGAATATATTAGTTATGTCATCTAAACTCTTGGGTTTTTTATTTATGAATAGGAGAGAAGAACTAGTGTCATCATACCTATGTTTTTCACATGAAATAAGGATAAAAAAATGGCTAATTAAAAATTTTATATGTTATGATTTAGAAATATTTCCATAATATGGTATTTGGACCTGTTTATAGGTGACTTTACCCCTTACCTATTTATATTCACCCTCGATAAACTCATTTTAACCATACCCACAATAATTAATTTTTTATGTCTTTACAAATATTTTGGGCCAAAAATTATGTTAAAATTATTATATAATTTTAATTATTATATAATTTTAATTATTCTTATTATAAATATATAATAAATTTTTAAAAATTCCATCAACATAATTGGAAAATTTAAATTTAAAAAATCCTTTAGAAGCGATGAGAAAGCGGTTTTCTAAAGAGGAAACGTTCAAAAGTTTAAAATGTTTCTATAAAAAATTAAATAATAAAATAATTACAATGACCTAAATTGGATTTATAGAAATATATTTAACTAATTATACTTTTAAATCCATTTTATAAAAATAATTTTCCTTATAAATTATTTATCAAAAAATAATTTTTTAATAAACACCATTAATTATCATTATTCATCTAAATATTAATATTTTTATAAAAACACTAGAAATTAACCCTAAGATAATTTTGACAGTGTAATTTAAAATTGGATTTTATTTTTTCAAATTAATTTTCTAAAAGTTTAAGAAAATAATCTTATTAATGTTCACAAAAAGAAATAAAAAACATTTTTTTGAGGAAATTTATTTCTCAAAACATATAAACACCATTATGAAAATTAAGTAATTTTTTATAAAGATTTTATATTTATATAAATAAATTAAACATAATATTAAAATTTTGGATATAAATTTTTATACTTTCAAGTTTAATATCTTGGTAATAACGGTTATGTTAAATAATAATTATAGTTATTTTTTAGTTTGTTAAAACTCGGTGTTGTGTACAACACAAGCTACAAAAGAGAGTAAATTTATTCATAAAATATTAATAAAATAATAAGATTTTATATTTTACCCCCTTAAAATTAATTTCACCCTCAATATTCCATTACATAAATACAATCCTATGATTATACATCTTCTACATCATATCCTAATATTCCCATGTTGGTTCCTTGAACTTTTGGATTCCCTAAAAAACATTGACAAGATGAGATGTATTTTTTCATATAACATACTCTATTTAATTATCAATCAACAAAAGTTCTTCCTTACATTATTGGACATGCTCTAGTGTTACTTCCTCTGAGTTCATTACTTGTCAAGGATTTGGTATTTACATCCTTGAGAGAGACACATAGAACACAACATGAACGTTGGGGAGGTTTAGTGGAAGAATCGACCATTAGGATACCATCCTAATATGATCAATAATTTCAAAGGGGATTCTATAATTATGGATTAGTTTTACCATATTTAAAAATATCATTACCTACATCCATGTATAATTTATTAGAAACAATTGATCACAAACTTCAAATTCCAAATTCCACCTACGATTGTCTACATAAATGTTTTGATGACTTTGTGCTTAACTTATAAGCAATTGAATGGATCTAAACTTCTCTTCCATTTCAAAAACTATCTCAAGTCCCAATAGATTTATTTCTCTAACTTCATTCCAGTATTTTAGATTTATTAACTTATTTTGATAGATGTCTTCATAAGAATCCAACTGATTTCTTGAGTGAAATCTATTATTTTATGGAAACTCAATCTGAAGAAGGTATTGATCCCAACTACCTTTAAATTCCAATGATGAAGATATCAACTTATCCTCTAAGATTTTAATTTTTCTCTTAGATTGAAAATTTATCGAGGTATGACACATAGTTATGAAACTCAACACTATATCAAGTTCAAAATGAATACATATCTAGAACATTGAGGTAAACATCTGATCTCAATCAGATGCAATTGAATGTGGTACGCAGTGAAACCATGACACTTAATTAATGTATATCCTATAAATATAATATAAATATAAATATAAACTAATAAATATTAATTGTGATTACTTCTAAATTGTTCCACTAAAACCCATATAGATTTATTCTATTTATATATTTTTTGGTGTCTGATAACAAAATCCATGTGCATGTATTCTCAATTATATTATGGTATGAGTAATGGATGTAACATCCCCTTACACATTTTTTCCTATGTATTCCTTTTTGATATACAAATCAATCTAATACAATCATTGAGATATCTCTCTTCTTCCATCCCACCATAAATACACTTTCAAGTGTCTATACATATTTGTTATTTTATGATAAATAGATAATTATGAGCTGTAATATTCCACTAAGAACTTCTTACTCAATTATGGTATATATAAAAATATACCCCATTCATAAACCTTATCATTTAATCATGATTAAGGTTAATATTAGGAACATTTATAACAATCTTTCGTAGATCTGCATTTTCCTTATATGCCACTTTAATCTTAACAAGGATAGGTGATTTAACATTCAATTGAGAAAGATAAGACTTATCCCCTTCCAACGGGATTTCAAGATCCACCATTTATAAATCCATAAATATTGGATTTTTTATCCTCCACATGTATAATCTGGAATGATATTTTAAACTCATTGAATCAGCAATATTGTTCACTTTCTCAGGGTTATAATGTATTGAGTAGTCATAATACTTAATCTGATCTCACCAACTTGTCTGGTTTATATTCAACTCCTCCAATTTGAATATATAATTTAGAAATTTACAATTTTAATATATAACACAGTTTTCACAATAAATATAATTCCTTCATATTAGTAGTGAAAAATTTAATTCAGATGAATTCAAATCACGAGTTGGGTAATTTTCCACATGAACCATCAATTATCATGACACATAAGATATTAATCTATAATTTTCATAAGAACACATCCCAATCCCTTATAAGATGAATAATTATAGAATATAAACTTGTATCCACTACAAGGTAATGTGATAAAAAAAATTTCTTAATAATCTTCTCTTTAGTTCATTAAAATTTCCCTCACATTAATCTATATAACGGAACATTATTCATTTACGAGTTAACATTGTGAGTGGAATAGGTATTTCGGATAAATTCTACATAAATAGTTGATAATATCTTACTAAAAAATGAAAATGAAGGATTTCAATCATCACAGTTGGTCTCGTACAATATTCAATAGACTCTATATAGGATAGATCTATTGATATACACTCTCTTGTTATTAAATTACCAAAAATAACACCTTTTCTATAAAAAATTGACACTATAAATTTTTTATATAGTGTCTACTTCTATAGGGTATTTAGTACAGTTATAAAGAGATCTTAATGTTCTTCCTCACTGTTTGAATAGATAAAAAATCATCTAGGTTGACTAAAAAAATAATCAATGTAACTCATAAAGACTTTATTCATTTTATCCTTGACGATATTGGGTGAATTAATTATACAAAATGGTATCACTATATAATCTTATCTTTCATACATTTTACATAGTCATGTCTTGTGTATAGACTCATTATTAACCATCAATTGATGATATCTAGAAAGAAGGTAAATTTTTTAATAGTAATGAGCTCCACACAGTTAATCAAAGTGGTCATCAAAAGGGGTAGATTATTATTATTCTTGATTGTGATCTATTTTATCACATGATAATTAATATATAGTTGGATCAATCCATATTTATTTTTTGAAACAAGTATAGGTGAGCCCCAATGTGACAAACTTGACTGATTGAATCTCTTTTCAATGTTCTCCAATAGTTGTTTCTTTAATTCGTATAATTAAATCACGACCTTTCTATATGGAGACTTTGAAAAATGAATGGAACTGGGTATGATTAAAATTTTGAACCCTAATTCATATTTTGCTGGAATTCTATGAAACTATTCTTTAAAGAAATCATAAAAATACTTCATAATAGGAATATCATTGATGTTGAGTTTCTCCCCAACCATCTAAGATAAATAACCCTCTTGAAAAGGAATCAAAATTAATGAAATGGTGTGATTTCTACAGGAAGTTAATACTTATCATCATAGTGAAATATGATTATTGGTTGGATTAGAATATAAAATTTGACTTACCCTTCTCAAAAAATAATTTCTGATTTATTTTTATGAAATATTTTAAATTCCTAAGAAAACATCAAATTTAGAAAGAGGAAGAATGAAAAGATTTTATAGAATCACATTCTCACAAAATAAACTGGACATGAATCACACACTTGATATGCGATAATTATACCATTAGGGGGTTTGACTTATATTTATACATCTTAGCTTGTGTTTGTAATCTTTATAATCCAAATAAATTCTTCAAATATAAATTAATTTGAATATCTATATTTAAATAAGTAATTATTATTTATTGATTGGTTTGTAAGTGTACCTTTCACCACGTTGTTATCACCCCCTCATCCAGAATAATGAGCATAAGATATTTCTATTTTCTATATGTTTTAGAACAGGGTGATGTTAATAATTATCATTAACCACTATATTTGGGGACTTCATATCATTATTACCATACTATTTTCATCTGAAACATTAGAGTTTGGGTGGTGGATTATATGGATATTTTTCTCTATTTTTATCATAAGTTATCTTCTACCCATAACTTTGGAATTCAATTTCCCAATGAACTGCATTTCTAGACCTAAAAAGTTTACCATTCCCCTTGATAAAATTTTCCCTATGCATTATTCCCCAATTCGAGCATGAGAAAAGGGCCATCTTATTCTCTTAATGGTTTTTAGAGTTTCCTTTCAACAATATCATCATTTTCATGTCAAAAACATGAGATTTATGTGTAACTATAGTCTTTATTTTCATCTTGAGAGAGAATTGAACAGTTTATTCATATCTAGTAAAGTACTATATATATGATTCCATTCAAAGACATAGTTTTTTTCCACTAAAAAATCAATCAACCTTACTTATAGGTTGGATGATAATTCCATAAGTGTACCTCACAAGTCTTGTAAAATTTTACTCATATATACCAAAACGATCATCAATATTATAATTTTTCTAAACTAATTCCTTATAAATGATTTCATAATGATTACAATGGAAGTACTTGTTGGAAAATTTTCTCTTAAACTAATCCCACTCCTTGGATTCAATTTCATCATGTTCCCTGGTATTCATAATGAGAGTCCACAATGATCCTCTTCACCTTCAAATTGATAGACATCAGAAATGTCTTTTCAAGTTCCAAACACTATTGAATGGAAAATATATTTTTAGTTGTGCTAATACATTTCCCAAAAACTACAAGATCAGTGGAACCACTAAAATAAGTTGGATGTCTCCTCATGAATGGATTGAACAGAATAGTGTTCCCTCCAATTTTTGTTTGGATAATCATCATGATTCATGGATGGTGAATTTTGTTATCATAACAATGATATTTTTCATTCCATATCCCATACAATTTGGATATTCATAGGGGAAATCATTTCATTTTTTATCCCACTCATCTTTAAACTGGTTTATTTAGTTTCCTTCCATTGACAAAGAAAACACAGTTTAAGAAACAATAATCACAATAGTGAACAACATAATCATGAAAAATATCTTATAGGATGTTAGAATCATGAAACCATTATTTTAATATATGAAACCCTATGTTTATCCAAGTTTATTCATATTCATCATCTATTTAAATCCCTTATGATGGTTCATATAATTTTTTTAAATTTCTAATGTATATCCTCTAAGACCATCAAACCAGGTGTGTAGTGAGGCCTATTTTCATGCACCAAGTAATGATCAAGTCAAGCTCGATGCACCCTTTTTGTAATCATAACCCATAGGTACCTCTGTTCTAGATCCGCAACAAATTTTTGTATACAGATATGGATATAATATCCTAAAAAGAACTCTCTTTTTCATTTACCAAATTTCCATGACATTTCCCTCTATATTGAATCACTCGTATGCTTATTCTTCAACATATTCATAGTTATATCACAAAAGTTTTCTCATCCCATCTTCTAAAGGTTAAATAAACCTTACTTTGATGTAACACCCTGATTATAATATCCCAGATCTGGTATATTATATTAATAAATTTTCATGATTACAAGGAATCAAATCCTGAAGGACCAATTAATTTAGCAGTCTTGGGAAATATATTACATACATGAACCTTACATTATAATTCCAAACATAAAATTAAAAATAGATAATCCTTTTATAATTCCATTATTCTTTAAGATCAATAATCCATATTAGTCATAATACACTTCTTGGAATCCTGAGAAAGTAAAACATAAGAAAGGGATGAGCTCCTATGCTCAGTAAGGGTAAGAATTCAACATAATCTATTGTGAGTAAATTATTACAAACCATAAAGAAATATTCATATCTAAAACATAATAAATTTAAAGATAATTTTGATTATAGTCTGGAAAGAATAAATAACACTATATGAAATATTCATAACCATGGAAATTCAACAAGTCAAATAATCACATGGAATATCAATAGCTAATATATTAATGGTTGAATACACAATGTTGTACGTCTTCACTATCAAGATATGTCCTTTAGATAGAAACTATCATGATCTAACCTTGTCATAGTTTAATTCTGTGGTTAGAAACCTGTCTAATTTTTGTAAAGATCTATCCTCTTGATAATGTTAAATTATTTGGAAAAAAATGTGAAGGGTTGTTTGCCAACTAATTTTATATCATGAGACCTACTGATGAATCGATAGGATATAGCGGGCCTCGCCCATCACATATTAAGTCCAATGCATTCCTCGTATGTAAATGGGGATATATAACCAATGTAAACAATCGTATTAAAACAAGCGTACAAAATGATAAACATTATCCATAAACCAAGAATCGTATTAAAATAATACATTCACGGCAAAACATATCATAAATACTTAAATATAATATTGTAGATTGTATCATAAGAAATAAAAATCAATTAAGAATAAAATTCAGTAAATGATTTTAAAATATATGGAAATAATTGAATAAAAACATTAATTTTTTTAAGAGAAATAAACCTTTTTATTTTGAAATCATTTAAAACTCACAAAATTATAAATGAAAACACTTATTTTGAAGATAACAGTACAATATTTAATGTGAATCTATAAAACATTAAGGTGTAACAATGGAAGAAAAATCCACTCACATCATATTAGTTAAATAAAACACTCTTCTTGTACTTTATCGAAAAAGTAAAAAAAAGTACCTCGTAAGGAAAATGAAAAAAAGATTCATTACATACCATTTTATAAAAATTAAAATATCGGTAAAAATTTCATCAAATTTTTTTAAAATATTTGTAATAATTTTTTAAATACAATTTTATGAAACATGGATGTGGATGATAAATATTTCCTAGTAAATTCTTATTTAAAATCAATTTTGAATAATAAAGATATTGCGAAATTAACCCTTACCGTAGGTCTGATTCCCTCTGTGCGTGTCTAAAACTCATATATAGTGGTTTTAAACATATTATTAACTTATAAAGAATCATAACAGTAATTATAGTATCATATGTGATTTATTTATGACTTTATATTACCTGTTTATTAACAATCCCAAGTTGAAGCAATGTTTTGGGTAATTACTACAGTATTTATCATATGTATTTTGACTTATTATTCTTGATAGTATCACATAGATCATAATTTAATTACATAAATAATATAACAATTGATTTATATATCATATATATTCAGTATATATATATATATAATATGCAATGGAATAGAACATTTATAGAGACGGTAGGGCTTATGTACTCATGGACATTGTTTTTGTTTTCTTATCAAAGTTAATGGAAGAAAGTAAATAAAACAAACACAAAATTATGTATTATAGTATCATTATTATGAAATATATTTCAGACTTATTCATTATATATATTTTTATAATCTTTCTTGAGTGGTTAACATGGAAGATGAATCGCATCGCGTCATGGAGACAGTAAGTCGTACGTATGTAAGAGAGATGATATCATTTCCTTATTGGTAAAAGGGTAAAGAAATGGATGGTATGTTAATTAAAATAATCAATATAATGTCATATTTTTTATTTATAACAAGTATAATAATCATTATATAAATTGAAATAAATTGGTGATGAAAATAAAATTACCCCAATGCGTTGGGATATTAAGTTGAATGTTTGCATGCATAGTGATATTATTTTTCATAGGATGGGTTAATACAGAAATATGGTTATACCATAATCATAATAAAATATAATGATATAGATTATAATTTAGTTTTTAACTCTAGTATGGAAACAACCTAGGAAGAATATGTAGAATAATAGAACTTTGAAAGACTTGATAAAAATCACCTCTTCTCCGGGTATCTTCTTTTGATTTGAACAAAATGACCACTTAGGTTGAATTTATTCCCAAATTATGGAATCTAGGATGAATTTAGGGGATTTGGAATAGTAAAAAGGATGTTTTTGGATGATATAATGGGATTTAGAGGTGTGGATAAAATAGAAGGAGATGTTCCCTTTTATACGAGAGGGGAGGGTCACTTTTTGGAAACACCAAAACTATTAATTTAATATAAATTTATTGTTGATTTCAAATAGCTCTAAAGAGATTTATTTTGAATATGAAATGAGTATTGATCCTAACACTCTCAACCAAGGAATCTTATAAGTGTTTATGTCACAAAATAACCTTATATATTAGCATTAACCCTTAGTTAAACAATTTAACTTTTACCAGGACAAAATGGATTCTTACACTATATGGTAAATATAATTACTATAAAATTCCAAAAGAACCCCAATTGGGTCATTTATGAAATATTTTACATTATAATAGTTATTTGGTAAAAATATAGATTTTTATAAATTTTTTATCATTTAATAAAATATTATTTATTTTAAAATCTCCATTATTTAAATTTTGACAATATTTATTATTTGACTGTTTATAAAATCGTAAAAACCTTATTCCTTAAAAAAACTACATTAACTCATCCATAATATTTTTTTATCTAAAAAATAATTTATGTCATCAAATATTTCAAATGATATTTATTTTAATAATATTAATATCATTTAATTTATTCTTCATTTAATATATTATTTACTATATTATTATTATACAAGAAATTAATTAAATTATTTATTATCTAAAAATTAAATATAAATTATCATGATGAAGATACATTTATTATCTTTAAAATTAATGTTTATAGTATAATTTATCTTATGTACAGAAATATATTAAAAATTATTTATTTATTAAAAGTTTGAGTAAGATATTTTTAACTTAATTTAAAATAAAATATAATAATTGTCCTATTCTTACCCAAGTGGCTTAAAAAGATCATAATTTCTACTTAAGGTTTATTTTTTTGAAACCACTAATCCATTATAATTAGTACAAGTGTTAGGTAACTTTCAAATGTTATAATATTATTTTTACCTTTAATTATCTAATTTACCCTTAACCGTGGTAAATAAATCAAAATTTACAAAATATTCTTTTAAAAAAATAAGTTTATACTATTAGATCATAAATTCTATACTAATTACAATCATATATGTCTGTTTATCCAAATTCCATTCACATAAATGGTAAAATTTCCTTTAATTTTAATCTTGCAAATACATCTAGAAGGTGGGAAAAGAGACTTTAAAAAGTCCAATAATATTTTATATTTAATTATATTATAATAATTATTCAAATGTCCGAAATTTTACTAATATGTGTATTAATTTTCTATTGTGGATTTAAAATCAATTTAATGTAAATTAATTATTTATATAAAACAATTGTTTTTTCAACAAAAATGTATGATTTTTCACTATTTATCAAAAATGAAATGTTTTTTGAAAAATACCAAAAATTCATCCTAAGATAATTTTGATATTAAAAATTAAAAAATGAATACTATTTTTTAAAACAAAAATTATAATTTCAAATTTTATTTAGTAGTATTTATAACTTTATTTTAAATAGCTAATTTGATATATCATGGTGTGCTCAAATTCTATGTTTTGTGAAACACAAGATATTGATTTTATTTCAAATGAAATGTACTATGGAATCTTGGGGTGTTACATTATCCCATACTTAAATAAATTTCATCTGAGTAATTTTTTAATTCATGTACAGTAAATGGGGTTGAAATATTCAAAAATTCCATTATTGAAATCCCACATCAGAACAAGGGTTAATAAAATAACTAATTTAAAATAAAGAAAGAGAACTATGAAAGTTGCGAGAGATAACACATAAAATTGTTTCATATAGGATAAAAATGAAAATGAAAGATTAATCTAACCATCATGTTCTGATGGAGAGTGATAGAGAACATGATTAAGAGAAGGATAACATTCATACAGTTATAAATCTATAATGATATAAGGGACAATTTGATTTATCAAAAAAAGAACTAGAATTGATTTTTTGGTTTCAAGATCTATTCCATAGAGTTGAAAAAATATTTTACTCTTTAGATAAGAAATTAATTTATTTCTTTCCATGTCATAAGAATAATCTCATCCTTTGGTTTTTCATTGATCTATTTTCACCTCATCCCTTACACCTGGATATAAAAGTTCAAAATGATCTTCTCACACCTGAAGCAATCATGATAAATCAAAAGGCGCATACGTATTCCCTTAATCCTCTAAATGTTTATTGAAACCAAAAAGGATAGATGAAAGAATTAAATAAGTCAAACTTTAAGCTCAAACAATAAAATCTAATGTTCATATTACTTCATTTCAACCTTAATACATTTCCAAAACACTTTTGTCCAAATTTACAATCGAAAAAGGTCTCTAAATTTTCTAAAATGAATCATAACATCGTTTTTTCCTCAAAAATAATTCTTATTTTATTATCACATATCAAAAATATGAATACCTTTATTACATTAAAACCAAAATGTAAAATTTAATGATTCAAAACCCTTAAATAAGAAGTATTGTAGTAATATTCTTGTATATTATATAATTATTATAATAATTACATTATTAATAAAATATCCTAATTTCATAATTCTTGAATTCCGAAAACATAAATACATTAATTATTCTATTTTGACTATCGTAATAGCATAATATTGTCCTTGATCCATTTGATTTTTTTGTGCTATATTTCCCAGATGCTTAGGAATTTTATTTTCATAGTTCCCCATTTCACTACAGTTGAAACATTGAATGTACATCTTTTCTTTCTTCCCTTTGTATTATTTTTCCAGGTGACCCTTTTCTCCACACTTATAAAAAAACACCCAATCCTTTAAACCACTTCTCAGGGTGATTCAATCCACAATTATCATATGTGGTAAAATCCTTCTTTCCCTTCTCCCCTTTATCCATCTCTTACTCCACCATCCTCTTCTTCTATTTTTTCCCTTAAATTCATAAGGCATAGAAAATTATTTCTCTACCTTAGTAGAACGTGAGACTATATCTTCGTATAATAAGAATGTTAGAGAGACCAATCCCATTTAGAGTAATGTATTTTAACCCATCAAAGAAATGATCAATATTACTACTTGGGTTACCTATGTAATCTGTAGCATGCATTGCTAACCCTGTAAAGTTTTCTTTATACATAGCAGTATTTTTATCCCATTTTTCCTTAGATTCATGAATTTTCTCTATATATCTGCTAGTTTTTCATGAGTGAAATATTTTTCTAAGAAAATTTCCCTGAAATCCTTACATTCCATGTGTTCTATTTCTTTATCCTCCTTATAATTTTTTATCAATGACCACTATTGATCCACATATCTTGAAAGATGATAAACTCCATTGAAAACATTCTTGGTTTCATTACTTCCCAATTCAAGGAATATCTTCTATAAAGAAGTTATCCATTTTTCACCTATAAATGGATTTCTAGTCGCATTGAATATTAGATTATGTTGTCTCATGAAGCGGTCTAACATTTCTCCTATGTATTTCATATCAGGATTCTCTATATGGGTAATGTTATTATTTATAACCTAGGTTAGCTATCCCAGTATAATTATAAGACGCTTAGTACCAGTTTCAACTCCAGTTCCATTGTTATTATCTTTTATAAGAGGGAAATCCCTTCATGGATTTTGTGTGTTGATACAGTTTCCATTATTTACACTAGGAGCCATTTCTAAATAATGGTATACATTATATTATGAATCATAATGTATAATTTCAAACTAGAAAACACATAACATAAATTGAAAAAATTATTCATTGGTAATATCATAATCATAAACATGGTTTCTTTGGAGAGATATTTACTTTTAAATTCTTCAGAATTTTTTCCTAGTAAAATGTGAATTATCCAAAGAATATCCCCCAAGTGTGTCAAACAAGATGCATTGTAAGGCCCATTTTTGTGTACGAGGTTACCCAAAGTTAGGCGAGGAACTCATTGACGAAGTTATTACTCATATATACATCTGTTCCAGAATCACGTCCACTTGAAGTATCTAGTAAACGATGTATTTTCTTGGAATATCCACATAATATCTACATTGAAAAAATTATAAGATGTTCTTCTATAATTATCCTCAATGTCTATCTTAGGATTATGTTTCCTAATCTACGTTTTATAAATCTAGATTCCAAGGTTCTTGCTATACTTCCTTTGATACCAACTATAACTCTCCAATCCTAGAATCTCAGAGCCGGTGCATTATTTTAATACATTGGCATGATTACGAGGAATCAAATATAGAATGATTGATCAGTTTAAAATTATTGGAAAATATATTACATACATGTACCACACATTTACATTCAAAAAATAAAATACTACATAGATAATCCTTTGATAATTCCATTATTATCCTAGATTAACCTTTCATATCAGTTATAATACTCTTCTCTGTATCTTTGGAAAATAAAACATAAGGGGTGAGCTCAGATTCTTTGTATGGGTAATCACATAGGAGAATCTATTATGAATAAATAGTCCTAAACCCTAAGGAAATATGTATATCTAAAATTAAATCCCTTTAAACAAAATTTTCCATATAATATGGAAAGAATAAATAATACCATATAAAATAGTCATACCCATGGATATTCTTCTTGTAAAATAATCATATGTAATATCAATAACTAATATCTTAATGAGGGAATTCATAATCCTAGACATCTAAACTATAAAGATATATCCTTAAGATTTCCATTTTCAAGATCTATCTTCATGAAAGTTTATTTTTGTGGGTAGAAACCCATCTGATTTGTGTCAAGATCTGTCCCCTTGATAATATTAAACTATTTGGAAAACAAATGTGAAGGGTTTTTTTAAAACTAATTTCGTCTCATGAGAACTAAAAATGAATTGATGGGCTATATTGAGCCCCTTATGTCACTTACTATGTCCAATGAATTCCTCATATGAAAAGGGTAATACATAACCAACGTAAACATTAATATTAAATCTACCATGTGAAATAATAATACATTAACCATAAACAATTAATTGTATTAAAATAGAACTTTAATATACAAAAAAATCATAAATCCATGAATAAAATATATTATATTTTATCATAATAAATCAACATTAAGTAAGAATAAAATCAAATAATGAATTTTGACATAAATGACAATAATCGAATAAATACATTAAAACATTTTGAGCGAAATAGCCCTTTTTTATTTTGAAATCATTTAAAAGACACACAGTTATTAAAGAGCCCATTTTTTTAAATAACCATATAATATTGTAATAGAATATTTAAAACATTATGGAATCACATTGTCAGAAAAATCTTCTCTCACTATATAAGTTAAAGATAACATTCTTCTCGTAATTTCTCTAAAAAGTAAAAAAGAAGTACCTTATAAGGAAAATGACAAAGAGAATATTTTCGTGCCATTTTAGAAAAAGTAGAACATTGGAAAAAATTTCATTAATATTATAAAAAATACTATAAATTTTTTGAATTAAATTTTTAATAAACATTGACATGGATGATGAATATATCCGTGTAAAATCTTATATAAAATTAGTTTTGGATAATAAAGAGATTGTGAAATTAACCATTACAGTAAGTCTTATTCCCTCTGTACATGTTAGATACCTCAATATAGTGGTTTTGAACATGTTATTAATTTGTAATAGAATAATAAAAATATTTTTTATATCATATCTGATTCATTTATGACTTTATATTACCCATTTAATAAAATTCCCATGCTAAATTAACGTTTTGAGTAATAATTGTATTGTTTATCATTTGTGTTTTGACTTGTTATTCTTGATTGTATAACTTAGATCATAATTTACATACTTAAATAATATAAAGAATGGTTTTCATATCATATATATTCACTATATATATAATATATGGAATAGAATACACCGTTTATGGAGGTATTATGTTTTACATAGGCGTGAACGTTGTTTCTGTTTTCTTATTGTATTGAGTGGAAGAAAGTAAAATATATATATATATATATATATATATATATATTATAGTATTACTATTATGTCACATATTTAATACTTATTCATTATATATTTTTATAATCATTCTTGAATGGTTAACGTGGAACAAAAATCTCATTGCGTCATAGAGACGATAAGTCGTACGTACGCACGAGCGACAGTATAATTTCCTTAATGGTAATAGGGTAAGGAAATATATGGAATGTTAATAATATAGAATAAATATAATTTCATATTTATTTTTTAAATCCATTATGTTCATCATTATAACCATTTAAATAATGTAGTGATGAAAAAGAAATTACACCATAGCATGGAGACGGTAAGCCCTATATACGCACGCATGGTGAAATTGTTTTTTATAGGATGGGTAAATGGATGAATATGTTTGTCCCATTAACATAATAAAATCATATCATATATATGATATTTTACTTATCAAATTAGTTTGTAAACAACATATTAAAAGGAGTTATAAGAATATAACTTTGAAAGAGTTGATGAAACAATTACCTCTTCTTCGGGTATCATATTTTTATTTGAACAAAATGACTACTTAGGATGTCTTTCTGCCCAAAGTATGACCTATAGGATGAAATGAGGTAAGTTGGGAGAGGAAAGGGATGGGTCTTTGTCGAGATAGAGTGATTTATAGGTTTTATTAAAAGATAAGTATAGGTTCACTTTTATAAGAGAGGGGAGAGACACATTAGGAAACTCCCAAAATATTAGTTTAATATAAATTTATATTTTGATTTAAAATAGCTCTAAAGTGATTTATTTTAAATATGAGATTACGATGGTTCTAAATCCTCTCAACCAATGAATTTTATAAATTTTTAGGTTACAAAATTAACCTTATCTCTTCGCTTAAATCCTTAGTGAAACAATATAACTCTTACTATGATAACTTGTCTTTTTACACTATAAGGTTAACATAGTTAATCTAATATTAAGAATGAACCCCAATTGGATAATTTATGAAATATTTATCATTATCCGAGTTATTGGGACAAAATATTTATTATTATTTTTTATCATTTAATAAAATATTATTTATTTTTAAATCTCTTTTATGATAATTTTTTAAACTATTTATTATTTGAATATTTATAAAATTATAAAAACTTGATTTTTTTGAAAAAAAAAATTTACTCATCCGTAATTTTTCAATGTAATATAAAAAATCAAGGACAGAATCAAATATGTCAAAATATTTTTTATTTTAATATTGGTAGTATCATTTAATTGATTCCTCCTTTAATAAATTATTTTATGCATTATTATTATACAAGAATTTAATTCAATTACTTGTACTCTAAAAAATAAAAAAAATAATCATGTTGAATATAAATGTATTTTATTTATAATGATTATTTATAGTATAATTTATCTTATTTGTATCCAAATAATAAAAATTATTTAGTTATTAAAAGTTTTAGTTTGATATTTTTAACATATCTTTAAATAAAATATAGTAAATGTCTTATTCTTACTCAAGTGGATTAAGATCATCATAATTTAGGCTTGAGATTTATTTTTGTCGAAACAAAATTATATAATAAAATTAGGAAATGTTATTTTGGTAACTTTTAAATATTGTAATATTATTTTTACCTTTAATTGTCTTATTTATCCTTAATCATGGTAAATAAATAAAAATTTACTAAAGTTACTTATTACTAAAAATTAAGTTGATCCTATTAGATCACAAAATTCATACTAATTATAACCATTAATATCCATTTTTTCAAAATTCCATTCACAGAATCTGTAAAATTACATTTAATTTTAATCCCAAAAATGTGGCTAGAAGGCAGGTAAAAGAGGCATTCAAAAGTTCAATAATGTTTTATATCTAATTCTATTATAAAATGTTTTAAATGACTTAAATTAGATTAATATATGTATTATTTATCTATTTTTACTTTAAAAATCAATTTAAAATAAAAATTATTATTTAAATGAAAAAGTATGTTTTTAAGAACATTGCAATATTTATCACAATTCATCGAAATTGAAGCTTTTTAGAAAAATACAAAAAAAAATCACCCCAAGATAATTATGATATTAAAAATTAAAATATGATGTCTATTTTAAATAATGAAATTTAAAATTTAAAAATTTGGTTAATAGTATTTATTACTTCGTTTTAAACGGCTAATTTGATATATCATGGTGCGCTCGAACTCGATGTTATGTTCAACCCAAGCTATTGACTTTATTTAATAGAAAACATCCCATGAAATCTTTGGATGTTACATATGATACTAAATGTAAATGACCAAAAATCTCATACATAAATATGGAATCTTCATATATGAATATCCATTTCAAAACATAATTATTCATGGTAGAATCGTTGAGGTCTGTTGCCTTTGGAGATATTGACACATAAACAACTTTTCCATATGTAGTGGCCCAAAGTTTTATCAATGAAAATTCCCTTATTATAATTTATTAACATATTATAAATAATATAAAATCACAGAAAATAACACAATAGAAACATTATAAATAAATAATGAATTAAATAAGAAGTATTTCTAAAATTTAGGGAACCTATACTGATGAAATAGTAACTTGAGCTTTAGAATAGTAATGTGACCCTTATGAATAGTAAACTGGAAAATGGAATATTAACCTCACCTATGAATGTATAAATAAAATTTAATCTTTTTATAAATGGTAATGTGACAAAATTTTATCATAGTATAAGTAAACATGGTATTAATGTTATTAATTAAGTGTCAGTATTTTTATAGGTCATAAATATTGAATTTAAATTTTTTGATTAATTTAATAATTTAAAAGATAATTTATTTACATAAAATTTATTCATAAATTTTAATTTTTATTCCTTAATATTATGATATAATTTTATGAGACCTTAATTAATTTTTTAATTTGTTCCAAAATGAGTTATAATTTAAAAATCTTTATTTTCCAACTAAATGATGATTATATTTTAAATTACATTTACCTTATTTATAAAATTATTTTCATAAAATGGTGTTTATTTTTGAAATAAACATTTTGAAAAATGGTTGGGGTGAATATTTGGGATTTTTCAAAAACACTTGATTTTTTGTGATTAGTGAAATATGGTAATTTACAATATATATACGTTATATGTTAAATACACTATTCCTTGATTCATGGATAATGTAAGAACAATTGGTTTTAATTAAAATGACCTATTTATAGTATTTAGACTCAATAATCATCATTATTTCTTGTTTTGTGAAAATTAATAAAATATTGAGTTAAATAATGAGAAATCACCCCCCACCTCCTCCGCTATAAATACCACCTCTTATCCTCACACATCTTAATCCATGAACCTTGTCTAAATTCTACTAAAATATCATCCCAATATGATATATCATGTCCAGAATCTTTTAGTATTAAAAAAAACCTAAACCAATCCTGTAAGGAGGTTCTCAATAACATTGAATGATGAGGTAAAACCCTCTTCTTTTTTCTATCAACTTCTTTTGAAGTTATCTTATTTTTCGTATCTTCTACTAATTTATCCTTTTCCAAGTAGAATGAAAACACAAGTATATTTTATATACTATAATTATATGTTTTATTGAAATAATTATCCATCGAATCCCTTCTCCTCTCTCTTTTATTTTAAGAATGAAGACATCATCTATGAGATGATGATCTACCACCTTCATGAAAGACGTTATTTAATATTTCAATTAAACCTTCTTGAATGGTCCTAAAAAAATTTTTACAGTTTAAATAGATTATATTATATGTATTATAACCTATTTAATGTTATGGAACAAGTATACATACATGATACTTAATAATATAACAAAACTAGTTAGTGATGATCAAAAAATGTTAAATTAATCTAGGCGATTATCATTAACGATTTATCTAATGAATCATCATCACTTACAGGAAAATAGTATTTTAATATTATATAAATTCATTAAGAACATATATGTTCATATCTAGACATATATCCTCATTCTACATGATTTCTGAAACACATATATAAGTAAAATGATCCTGAAAACCAAGGAAACTAATGCTCTTGGCTGGTAAAAATGAATCTCATAACCCATAAAAAGGGATATAAATGAACTTAGTAAAATTATACTAAATCAAATACATTCCTAAAATGTTATTAATTAATTAATTTATTTATTTTATTTTATTATTTAGTATATTATGATCAAGTGAAAAATCATTTAGGACATAAGGTAAAGGATTCTACCCGAACCACTATTTTCCTTTGGGTTACTCTTTCTCTCTCTTTACCCCAATATAATGCTTCATAATTTTTATATAATTATACTAAATTATATTTATATGTTCCAAATAATTTATCTGTATTTTATTATCCCTATTTGATGGCGTAATAATGGTTTTATAATGGTTCCATTTTCAATTATTCCAGTTAAGAATGCTCGATTCAAGGGAACTTCCCAATTTCGTACCCATTTTCAAGTGCACTTTGTAATATTTTTTTAACCATATTTATTTTCATAAAATCACTCATTTTATCATTAAAATCATATTTTTAATTAATTTTTTTATAAAAATAATAATCCCTTTTCTGTTTTAAATAATCATTAAGATTTTCCTTTAAACCTCACTTAGGTGGCTCATTTCTAAATTATCTTACACCCCCTTTTCAAAAGTTTACACTTCATCTTGACACAAGTTATCATGTTATATTCCTATTTTCCATTATGAATTTCCTTTTATGTTTTAAATACATTATTTCATGGACACCCTTATGATATGTTCATTTGTTATATCTTGTGATATGATTATGATACTCATTTATTTCCATGGGTACCCTTATGTTTATTCTTCTTGTGGAACACGTATTCATGAAAATGTCGTGATGGGTGAAACCAAATATCACTGAAAATAATTTGTTAATTTTTAGTCTAATGATATGTCTTGTTGGGATAGGGATTGAACCTAATTACTTTATGGGAATTTTTTCACCATGTTATATATTCTTTTCATTTATCCTTGACTCATGGATATATCATGTTTATATTGTTTCAGCACTCCTATGATGTCATAATTATATGTTACCATGTTATACATGTTATACATATTTATGATAATTCATTTTCCATGCCTTTATTTAATTACATTATAACTTTTAACCCATGTTTTATGTTTTATTCCTATGCTTATTTCCTTGATGGGATTTTTATTAGCACATCTATTTAGTTAATTTATTCCCTAGGTTATCCTATGAATATGTATGGGCTCAATGGAATTTAGAAGATCATTATGGAGATTAAATAAAATATTTTTTTGGGTTTCATTATATTTAATTATGTACCTAATATTTCAAAAACACTAGACTTTAGAATCCTTCATTTTTAATTATTGGTTAATTATGTATTAATATGTGTAAAATTCTAGGGTTTTTATACTTGGTATTAGGGGATGGTCTAGTTATTTTTAGATTCGAGGAATAGATAACTTTAGTAATAACCATAGGTATAAAACTATGTTCGAGAAAACCTACCAAAATTTTGGTAAGTATAGATTATGTGGATTAATAAGAAATACATCTCTGTCTGGATACAACCAGTGGACGTTGTTCTGATGCATATGTACCTAAGGGTAACAACTCTGACAATGTGTCTTCGGCCTGACTCGAGGTAAACTGCTACATGACAATAGGCCTTACTACACACCTAGTTTGACACTCATAGGGGATATTATTTGGTAAATTCATAAGCTCTCTAAGATCTGTTATTAAAGGAAAAAACAACACATATTATAAAATATGTTAGGAGAAAAATCAAGGATAACCTAGATTGAAGCCTAGAGAATCACAAGTTGGGATATACTTTTCCTTTACAAGTTTATCCCTTTATTTTTAAAGTTTCTTTTTTTATTCTAATTAGTTATGTATTAATGCCCCATTATTGTACTTTATTTTTTCTAGTAAATGGATAGTAATATATCAACTTGTGCCAATAATAAATGTGACCAAAAATGTTAAGATTCCCGTAATTATATTCAAAATCTGATGGAAATGGGTGCTCAAAAGTTCATGGAATTACTTTCTCAACTAGATCATGTTGTAAAAAATAACTTGAATCAGACAGAACACCCTCTTTATCATATGAATATAGAATGTTGTCCTTGAATCCTTCATGTGGAAAATACCTCCCCTGTTTAGTGTATCTTATGTACACCTCCTCGAGGAATAGTGGGTTATCTCCTTTGAAAAGATATTATTTGTTATCCATTGCTTAGAAGAAGAGAAAGTTGTGATGGTGGTCTATCACTTTTATGGGGAAGATGATCAATGGTGGAAACTGATCAAAAACATGATGTCCATAGAGGAAATTGATTCTAGTGAATTAGAATATTTCATGAAAAAAAATTAATAAATATTTTCCCCCAAACCTCTAGCTAAAGATGGAAAGGGAATCCATCAGATTAAATGAGATAGAAAATTAGTACATTGGGGAATATGAAGAAAAATTTACAATTCCAGTAAGATATGCCTCTGACTTTGTCATGAACACTAAAATTAAGGTGGGTCAATTATTTAGTAGACTAAATCTGAGTCTCCAAAAAGCATTGTCGATTCAAGGCCTTCATATTTATAAAGATATTTTATATATTCCATCAAGGATGAAATGGAGATTGGAGAATCATAGTGGTCCCATAATCCTGATGAAAAAAACATAAAATGGAGTCTAATATGGGTGGATAAACAAATAAATCCAAAGATAGAAAGAAAATAAAGTCTCCCACATTTCAAAATTGTGGGAAAGAAGTATCCTGGGAACTATCTAAGGGAAATATGAAATTATTCTGATGTGGAATAATGTGACATCTGGAAATGAAATACCAAATGGATATGAAAAATTCCAATAATGAGGAAGAAGTAAGGTTTAGATCAATTATTATTCTGTAGTGTAGTGTTTCAACTACAATGAACATGGGAATTTTTCAAACCAATGCCCAAATCCAGGGTCATTGGAGGAAGTAAACAAAACCCTCCAAGACAACAAGTAAGGGAATATGAAATCACTACTATTTAGGTGCATCTAGGAAAAGATGTGGTGATAGGTGAACAAGTTATTCATTTAAGAATATTGAAAATTTCTTTTTGATTCTGGTTTTATAAATTTGTTCATTTACCTAATGTTTATTAGAACTATTCAAACACCACCTACAAATATGTAGGTTACGTTATATATGAGAATTAAAAATGTGAAATTATTTCATCCAAATTATACTACTCTGCCCCAGTTAATGTTTTTGGACTGAACCTCCCAGAAAATATTGTCTTGCATTCTTTGGTGGTGTTTGATTCTATATTGGGCATGGATTGTCTATAATTATAAAAATCCAACATCTACTATCGGGAAAGGGGGACCACTCTTCACATTCTGAGGAATCCTCTAATTCTGTACAAGTGTAAGTAGGAGGATGAATCGCTTTCAAAATCATCATCTCAGTGTGGATATTATTTCCTTATGAGAAAGAATATATAGCTTAAATGATTGAGACAATGGAGAAATTGATTCTTGAAGACTTTCCCATCATGAGGGATTATACTGATGAATTCCTTGAAGAGTTTTCTAGTATTAACCTTGATTGAGAGGTTGAGTTCTTAGTTGATCTTATTCATGAATATCTTTTTATATCAAAGGAACCATATAGAATGGCCATCGTTCAGCTAGAATATCTGAAGAAGTAGTTTTAGGAATATTTGGACAAGGGTTTTATTCACCTGAGTGCTTCACATTGGAGTTCACAAGTTATCTTTTTCATGAATAAGGGTGGATAAATGCACCTATTCATTTATTTTCAAGAATTTAATAAAATCATGATACAGAACAACTATCCCCTTTTAGGGATAGATGAGTTATTCTATCAGCTATGTTGGGTCATTTGTTTTTCTAATGTGGAACTTCAGTTTGGATATCACCAACTAAAGTTGAGGAAGGAAAATATTCCCAAGACTACCTTTAGAATGAGGTATTGACATTATGTGTCCATAGTGATGCCCTTAAGACTCACTAATTCTCCATAAATATTCATCAACTTAATGAATATATTCTTTAGATATTACCTTAAAAGTTTTTTGTAAATATATATTGATGATATCCATATATACTCTAAGAGAAAGGAGGAACATTAGAAGTATTTGAATACTATGTTGAATACTTTTTTTAAGGGAGAAAATATATGAAAAGTACAGTAAATGTGAGTTCTAGATGAAGGAAGTATCTTTTTGGGGGTATGTTATCACCAGAAATGGGATATATATGGACCCTTCCAAGATGATGGTAATTGAAAAGTGGCCCATGAGAACATATGTATTGGAGGTACAGAGATTTCTTTGTCTTGATTAGTATTAATGAAGAGTTTTTAATAAATTATCAAGATTGTATTACCCAATAACAAAGCTAAAAAATAAGTCAGTGATGTTTTTCTAGACTCAAGAATGTGAAGAAATCTTTAAGGATCTCAAAAATAGGCTTATAACTATTCCAGTACCCACACTAATGACATGTGAAGAACACATTATGTTGTACAACAATGCTTAAAAAGGTGGATTTGGTTTTTTACTAATGAAAATTTATAAATTGATAGCCTATAAATCATGGAAGTTAAAAATCCATCTGTAAAACTATCCCATGTATGGTCTAGAGTGGGAAGATGTGATATTTGCATTGAAAACCTAGTGACATTATCTTTATGTGGATAAGTGTGAGATATATACAGATCATAAGAGTAACAAATATATATTCACATTAATGGAAATTATGCACTAGAGAAGATGGTTAGATCTCATCAGAGATTATGATTGGTCAATCCACTGCCATCCTGGTAAAGAAAATAAGGTTGTAAATGCTCAATGTATAAAGGATCATGCATCTTTATCAATGATGATAATTGATAATTATTCAATCTTATTTGACCTAAAAATGACGGACATGAGAATTTTTATGGATGTGACATCATAAATACTTTATCAAATGATCTATCAACAATCCCTTGTATATAAAATAATGGAAGGTCAAAGAAATGATATGGAAATATAGAATAAGTTGGAAACTCTGAGAAAGGGTAAATCATCAGAGTTTAAAATGGATGAGGAACGAGTCATAATATGTAGAACATGTCTATGTGTACCATATGCTCCAAATATAAATAAAGGGATTTTGAATGACACACATAGCTCAACATTCTATATTCAACCAGGGAGAACAAATATGTATCGAGATCTCTGATAAAACTATTGTTGGGAAAATATAAAAAGGGGGATCACTAAATATACATAAAAGTACCTGGTATTTCATCAAGTAAAGGATGAAAGATAGTAGTTGAAGAAGGTTATGTAACCATTACCCATACCAAATGGTAATGGGAAAACATACCAATAGACATGTTCACAGAAATTCTTGATACATCAAGATGGGTAAATGTTATATGGGTTGTTGTCGATAATCTTACAGTGAAAACTCACTTTATTGCAATTCGAGAGGACTTCTCATTGGATAAACTCGTGATGATATACATCAAAAAAGTTGTATTACTGCATGGAGTACCATTGTCAATTGTATTCAATCGAGATCTGAGATTCACCTATAAGTTTTAGAAAAGTATCTAACATCATATGAACACTGAGTTGAACTTCATTTTGGCTTATCATCCTCAAACTAATTTCCAATCTAAGAAAACTATTCAGACACTTGATGATATGTTCATAGAGTGTTCTATGGAATTAAAATGAGGATTAGACCAATATCTTCCATTGGTCAAATTCTTCTATGAAAATAGTTTTCACTCTAGCATCCAAATGGATCTGTATGAACCCCTATATAGGGAAAGATGTAGAACACTGAAATTCATGGATAAGTTCGGTGAAAATAAGCTACTATGATCTGAAATGGTTGAAGAAATGGTTGGAAAGATGAAAACCATTCAATAGTACATAAAGGAATCACAAAGTATACAAAATATCTATTTATACAATCATTGTTAAAAGCTTGACATTAAATTTAGAGACATTTTATTCCTTCACATATCCCCATAGAAGAGAATCATGAGATTTTGGAAGAAAGAGAAGTTAAGCCCCATGTATGTCATCCCCTTCGAGCTCCTTGATCATGTTGACGTTTTGTCCTATAAAATAGCACTTCCTCCAACCATGCCTCAAGTAAAATATATATTTTAAAAATCCCTCTTGAGGATGTACGTACCTAATCCTTCACATGTTCTGAATTCCAATGTTGTATATTTGGAAAATAATCTCTAACATAAGGAGTTTCTAGTTAAAATCATGGATCGTAGATATACTATTATGTGAAAAAATACAACTCACCTGGTCAAAATAATTTGGTATAACCATTAGGACACAGAGGAAACATGGGAACCTTAGCAAGCAATGAAAGAGAATTACTCGCACCTATTTTTATCTTAGTGTGTAAAATGAAATTTTGAGGGAAACATTTTAGAATGGGTAATAATTTAATGACCCAAAGTTTTATCAATGGAAATTACCCTTTTATAATTATATAATATTGTATAAACCACATTAAATTATGAAATTAACACAATATAAACTTTATAAATTAATAATTAATGAAATAAGAAGTATTTATAAAAGTTAACGGACATATACTGATGAAATAGTTAATTAACCTTTGGAATAGTAATGTGGCCCTTGTGAATACAAACCTATAAAATAGAATAGTAACTTCACCCATGAATGTATAAATAAAATTTTGGTGTCTTATAAATGGTAATATTATATAATTATATCATATTATATGTAAATAATTGCTTTAAAAATTTATTAATTAAATGTTGGTATTTTTATAGGTCATAAATATATAACTAAAATTTATTGATTAATGTAATAATTTAAATGAAATTTATTTACATAATTTTTTTATTGAACTAATATTTTTATATCATATGACTATTATATAATTTAATGGGGCCTTAATTCATCTTTAATGTATTATTAAATCAGTTATAATTTTAAAATCTTTATTTTCCAAATAATTGATGATTTTTGTTAAAATTAAAATTTATCAGATTTAGAAAATTATTTTCATAAAATGGAGATAATTTTTCAATTTTATGTATGAAAAGATGGTTATGGTGTATTTTTTTGGGATTTTTCTAATATAGTAAAATTCTTGATGAATAGTGAAATACAGTAGTTTACGGTATATAAACATTAGAAGTTAAATACACTATTCCTTGAGTAATGGCTATTTTAGAACAATATTTCTAGAATTAACATAACAGCGTAACATTATTTAGTCTCAATAATAATTACTACTTCTTAACTTGAGTTAAATAATAAAATATTGAGTAAAATAATGATAAAACACCCCCTCTCCACTATAAATACCAACCCTCACCACCTCTTCTCCTCACATCTCTCTAGCCTTGAGACTTGTAAAAATTATGCTAAAATCTCCCCTAAACCTCCTCCCCTATTTATAAGAGATTTTAAACTTAAAAATTTACCAAAACCAATCCCTTACGAAGGTTCTCATGAAGACAGAACCAAGAGGTGAAACCCTCTTCCGTTTTCTTTCAACTTCTTTTCAAGTTCTTTAATTTTCTTATATTCTCCTCAATTATCCTTCTAAAAGTGGCATGAAAACCCTAGTATGTTATATATACTATAATTTTATCATTATTTTGGAATAATTATTCATCAATTCTCTTCTCCTATCTCTTTTATTTTATGAATGAAAATATCATCTATGAGGTACTGATTTACCACCTTTGTGGACAATGTGCTTTCATCATTCAATTACACCTTCAAGGATGGTAATGAAACCATTTTTACTATTTAAATTGACTATATTATATTTATTAAAACCTATTTAATTTTTTATAACCAGAATATATACATGATATTTAATAATATAACAAAGCTATTTTGTGATAATCAAAAAATGCTAAATTAATCTAAACGATTACCATTAAAGATTTATCTATTGATCACACTCACTTATAAAAAATGACATTTGAATGTTATATAAGTTCATTAATAACATTTATGTTTAGTTTTGTAAAAAAATCCTCATTATACACGATTTTCCATACACATATACAAGTAAACCGATCATGAAATCCAAGAAAACTAACACTCCTGAAGGTTGAAATTGAATCTCATTACCCATCAAAAGAGACATAAATGAACTTAATAAAATTAAAATAAATAAAATTCATGCATAAAAGGTTCTGAATTAATTATTTAATTGATTTAATTTTATTATTCCAGAAATAAATATCATGTGAATAATCGTTTTAGACATAAGGTAAGGGATTTTACCCAAACCTCCATTTTTCATTTGGGTTACACTTTCCCACTCTTTACCCCAATGTAATGCTTATTTATTTTTATATAACTCTCATATATTATGTTTTTATGTTACAAAATCATTTATATAGATTATATTATCCCTCTTTGATGGGGTAATAAGTGTTTTAGAAATGCCCCATATTCAATTCATCCATTTAAGCAAGCCCAATTCAAGGGAAATTCTTTAGTACTTAATGGTTTTCAAGTTCACTCTGTAATCTATTTTAAGCCATAATTATTTTTATAAAATCACTCATTTTACCATGAAAATAATCTTGGTTCATTTATTTCTTTTCTATAAACTCCTATCCCTTTTCTATTTTAATGAATTATTAAGATTTTCCTTTAAACCGCATTTAGGTGGCTCATTTTTAAAGATTCTTAAACACCCTTTTTGCGTGTTTACATGTCATTTTGACATGACTTATCATGTTCTATGCCTATTTTACCTTATTAATTTCTATGTTGGTTTTAAATCAATTCTGTCATGAATACCATTATGATATTATTATTTTTTATTCCTTATGATATGATTATGATACCCATTTCTTTTCATGGGTAACCTTTATATCTACTCTTCATGTGGCACACATATTCCTAAACATGTTATGATGGGTGTACCGAGATAGTTCTCCAATTAATTTGGTAATGTTTATTATCATTATAAGTCATGTTGAGATAAGGATTAAACCTAATTCCTTTATAGGACGTTTTCCACCATGTTATATATTCTTGGTAGTCAGCCTTGACTCATGTTTATGTCATGTTATATGTTGTTTCCACATTCTTATGATTCCATGGTTATATGTTCCCATGTTTTAAATAATATAATTATTTATGTTTATTCATGTTCTATGCATTATATCATCATGTTATTCCTTTTAACCCATGTGTTATGTCTTCTTCCTATGCTTATTTCCTTACTGGCCTTTTTTTAGCTCATCTGTTTTGTTCATGTATTACCTAGGTTATCCTATGTAGATGTATAATCTCAATGGAAGATAGGATATAATTATGGATATTAAATAAAATATTTTTTGGGGTATCATGATGTTTAATTATGTACATAATATTCCAAAGACACTAGAGTTTATGATCCTTGGCTTGTAATTATTTGTTAATTATTCATTAATATGTATCAAGCGCTAGGGTCACTATACCATATGTGTGAAACATCAGATCCCAATATGTTCTTCATATCTAGGAACAATATTATATACACCATAAATTATACCTTTCATTATGTATTTGGGGAATGGAATCATAACAATTAGAGTGATCAAATTCTCAATAAAGGTACATAAGGGAGATATTAACACACCATGAGCATAAGGGTATGAGAACAATAGAATATCCTTTGAAAACCATAAAATTTATATTATATATCATAATACTGGGTCACGGAATAAATATTGATAGTTCACGATACACCAATCATAATGTAATAAAAGAACATGAATAAATAGAACATTACATTATTAAAGGCATAGACTTGTGAAATGAACATAATTATAAACAATCAACTCCTTAGTAGTTCCAGGCCCATTTCCAATATTATCATGGTGAAATGGGTTTACCCCCCAAACTATAGTAGTATTAATAGTGAAATACCAAGATGATAATAGCATAAATATTACCTAACTTAATTAGGTTCACTCCCCATTCGATTCATATTTATCTCATGTGATATCAAACATTACCAGATTCATTGGGTTGAGATAAATGTATCACCTGGCACATAATGAAAGACATATATACCTACACCACAAGATCATAAAACATTCATTTTATCAAACCCCATGGAAATATATGGTTTTCAAAAATATTTCATCATAAATTTACCTATAGAAAATAATCATGTATCATAAAATTTCATCAAATCATAACCTTTGGGAAAAACGTTTATTTCATAAGAATTTATCATTAAATAACTTGTGGAATATAAATGGGATTCCCAAAAATATTTTCATCATAAACATAAACCATCCAAATAATTAATAAATATTGTATCACTGGTTCATATCCCTAGTAAATATTTAATAAAATAAAATTATTTTATTTTATATGAAAAATGATTTTGAATGAAAATTCACTTGTAATGTTTATTGAGTAAAATATCCTTTCGTTGAAAATAAACATTTTAAAATTAATAATTCAGAAAAAATGGAAATATCATTCAATTAAATTAAAATTGAAAACATATATAGTGATATTAAAATAAAATAATCATCATGAAGACTAGAAATTCTATTAATTTAGTTCATTTTAGAACAAAGATTCCATTCAAATTTTTGGTAAAATCCAAACTGGCCTTATTTAGAAAACAATATGAATATTCCTTTCAATGAACATTACATAGGTAAAAATTTATTCAAAAAATCGTTTTTAGAATTTAAAAACATTTTTGAAAACATTTTTAGAGAACATCATTTTGGAAGAATAATGGTTTTCAACCGAAGAGAGAAATAAAGATGCCTTTTCATTAAAACATTATTTTAAACTCTTATGTACATAAAGAGAGGAAAATGAATGGAAAAAAATTATTCTAATGGAATAAACATATTAATGGAAAATTTAAAAGTTTATTCTGAAGTGGATCATAAGATTTAATCATCAGAATCATAAACAAAAACAATCCGGATAAACGGAGATATTTTATCATAAAATCATTACCACTTTAATGAAATTGAATTATAAGTCCCATAAAATAATAAAATTATATGAAACATTAAATATATTCAGAATAAATAAATCCTATATATTAAATTTTAATGGGTATGTATATAAAAATCATTAAACAAGATCGGTGCATAGCATAACATATGATTGAAAGAAAATTAACACAAAAATCTCTTACCTTTTCAACATCCTTTATACATCTTCAAACCTAATTTGAAAAAAATATAATTATATTATAAATATTTAAAAAAACTGACAAACATTTAAAAATATATATATTTCATACCATATAAGATTTATTTATAGCCTTTAATTAACATTTTGTAAACAATTCCATATTAAAGTCACATTTTGTGATATAACTTATTTGTTTTCAATGTATGTTTTTATTATTTATTTTCGGTCAAATTAGTTTGATAAAGGTATGATAAACTACATAATGATAAAAATTAAATTAAAATCATACATTTTTTCTATATATCTACTTAGATTAATCCATAAAACATATAGATAGAAAATGAAATACATTGTTCATAAAGATGTTTGGTCAAACGTACAAATGAATACTGATTCCCTTTTGTGCACTGAATGAAATAAATAATAAAACAAATTATTTATAAATAATAATTTTTATTTCTTATATATACCATATTTTCATTCATCCCAAACCAATTAACTTCAATGTAAAATGTGAATGAATTGCATCGATTCACTAGGTGGTAGTCTATCGTGCACATGAGCGATATTATCATATTACCATAGAATGAAAAGTAATAAATTATATGTGATAAAATAATTCCATAAGTATAATAATTTAATAAATATCATATATAAAAATGTAATCCATTTTTATATCCATTATTTATAGGTGGTGATGTAAAACCACTAACATTGATTCAAGAGGCGGTAGTCCATCATTAACAGGATCAATGATCTCACTTCCCAATTGATAGAGGTGGAGATGGATATAGTTTATTCCATTAGCATAATAAAATCTCAGTATATTTGAGATAATCATGTTATTATTTCATCATAATGGAAGAAAATTTTAAGGAGTTATAATAATAATTAAAACTAAAAGGGGTAGTTAAACAACAATACATCTTCTATGAACAACCACTTTAGGATTACCCTAAAGACGTCTTAGAATAGATTTCTTATCTAAAAAAGAAATATATGATCATGTTTGAAATTTAATATTTAGATTTTGGTAGTGATTTTTTGAACCAAATTATTTTGGATTTGTGTATTGGAGAGGATAAGGGGTGGCCATTTATAAGTGGGGTAGAGGACACACATGGTATTTTTGAAAATTACAAAGTGCACCCATGTTTTTCATGTTCCACAAGGATCTAAAATATCTCATTATCAAGATATTATTGTTTATAAGGTAAATATATGTCTATAAAACTGTATTTCAAATATTTATAGGAGATTTTAGTCCTTATTGTTTTAGTTTAATCCCTTGATAAATCTATTTTAACCATAACTACATTAATTACTTTTTACTATTTTTATTATTAATTTTGGCCAAAATATTTGATAAAATTATTACACATCATAAATTATTGAGATTAAAAAAATGGAATCCACTTTTTCAAATTCAATTCACAAAAGTGTAGATTTTATTTTATAAATAAAACCCATAATGAAATGAGAAATCATCTTTCCAAAGAAGAAATGATCTAAAGTTTAAAATGTTTTTATATTAAAATTAAATACTAAAATGATTACATTGAATTAAACTAGATTAATATATATAATGGAAGCTATTTTAGTTTTAATATTATTTTAATATAAAAATAAACCTTAAAAATTCATTAATTGAAATTTTTTTTCAATCAAAAGAGTTTATTTCACTATTTAGCTAAAAATCATTTTTTCAAATATATCCCAAAAATTCACCGAAACTAAATTTTAACATGTTTATTTCGAAAATGAATTTTACATAATCATATTAATTTTCTAAAATTCCAAAAAAAAATTATTTTATTATGATTGCCAAAAATAAATAACTTTTTTTGAGAAAATAGTATTTTCAAAACATATAAATATTTTATCAAAAATTAAGAACATTTTTATCAATATTTTTTGCTTATATAATACCATTATAAATAATATTGAATATTTTGACCCATATACATTCAACCATTTTTAACATATTGGTATTAATAGTCATGTTTAAATAATAATATTAATAATTTTTCATGGTTTTGTTAAAACTCAGTGTTGTGTGTAACACAATCTATTAAAGAAATTAAACTTATTTAGAAACATTCCATAAAGTGTCATAGTGTTACCAAACTTATGTATCCCTCAACCATATTTCTAAATTAACTATCAATTACCTTCATGTTATTCCAAACAATATGTACATTTAAAATAAGGTGGAACCACAGTAGTTCCTTCTAAAAATGATCAGATTGAGGGTCTTATATTCATTTTAATTTATTATTATTCTAATTATATTTTTAATTTAATATAATTTCTTTGTTTTGACCTGTATACATTGATTCAGTAATGAATTTATTATCATCTATGTAATATTCATATAATGATGTTATATTTTCTTTATCTTTAGTAACATTTTTACTACAACCAGTTTATGACATTCGTTTCATGTTCTCTTCTTAGACTTATAATATTTTCATACATGTTTTAGTAACATGAACATATTTCTCTGACCTCATTTGATTTTTATAAATTTTCAACTCAAAATCTTTTGATGGTTTTTTATCACATTTCCTCTCATCCTGAAAGAAATAACTCTCTCCTTTTTAATTATATAACTTTTTTATTTACTTAAAATATCTATAAATTATCATTTGATCTAAAAAAATTACCAACGAACATTTAATTCCCTTGTTAAATTTCACAACTTGTTCGACTTTATTAAATATTTTTTCTGGTTTATCTTCCTTGAAATTATAATATTCCTCAAAAAAATTGAAAAATCATTCTTCACTCAAATTATATCTCCCTTGATTTATAACTATTTCATTCCAAGGAAATTTTTTACCAGTAAGAATAAAATATGTTCCTAAATACTCCACAACACTAATAGTGACAATTGAATCTTTATCAATGTGACTGATAGTAATATAGTTATAAACATTGTCATTTTCATTTTTTTTTAAACGTGGGATATATTTCTTAATTTGATACTTCCTTGATGAATTCCAATATTTCCCAAAAGAGGATAATTTATCACATATATTCACTTTTGAACCTATAATGCCAGTAGAAACTGATATAAATTTTGATTGTTTTGGAATAGAAACAACATGCTTCTATGAACCATTCTTTTCACCATCTACAGATTTATCATCTTTAATCTCAACTACCTTGGAAATATTTTCTATAATATTTCTTAACTATTACTGTTTTCTAATAAAACATTATTATGTTTCTAGAAACTCTTCTTCTTTTTTAGACAAACATTATTTTAGAGAACTTATCACTTTTTTTTAATTCATTTAACTCCGACCTAGTCTAATTAATTTCTACAACAAGTATAGTTTCTACCATGTGGAGATTCGCATAACCAGAAAATTTTTTCTTTATAAGCATTCAAAATTATTTTCAACTAACCAACATTCATTTTATGATATCTAATTATATTTTGATTTATCTCCACTCTAATTTTCTCATTATTCTCAAAAGTTATTTCCATAAATTATATAAATATATTTCCTTCCTTTTTTATGTATATTTTCCTTAATTTTGGATTCAATATTTTCTTTCAAAATCTACTAATGTTATATTATCTCTTCTCCATTGTCATCACTAATTGATGAAACACATTCGTTTCAAAATCGATCAAAAAAATTGAAATGATGATTAGATTTATTGTTAGAAGAAGAGTTATCCAACTATTTAATAATAAAAAATTCATTTCTTTCTGTTTTAAGGAAAAACTTTTTTATTTCTCTTACACTTTTGTTTTTGAGACTTATTATATTATTATTATTCTATGTCATATTTTTCATAATAATTCTTCTGGAATCTTGTTTTTCAAAACATACTTTGACATTACAATTACAATAATTAAGTGAATGTTTACCATTTTTTTACAATTTTTCCTATTGATTATTTTTCATATAAGAAAAATAATTGTGTAAAAATATTTTATTTCTTCCTATTCCTTTGAACCACTTGATTCTTCTTCATCTTCTTTATCTAAAATATTCCATTTTAAAAAACTTTTAATAATATTCCATTATTATCCTTTCTCCTAAAACCCTTTATTTTTTTGTCTCATATTTTATTATAATTAGTTTAAGTTCATCCACAAATAAATCTTCATGATCATCCAAATATTATTGTTTGGAATCAAACATATCAAGAATGTTTCCCATTAGTTTTATAATAATATTCTAATCTTATACCTTCTCACCAAAACCACTGATGCTACTAACGATCTCATTAAGTCTTATAAATTGTGTAACGTTAATTTCTTTATCAGTCATCTTAACATTGTGAAATTTAATTATACATATTTTTAACTTATATCCATTAACGTACAAATTTATTTCTTATAAACTTTTCAAATTATCCCACATTTTATTAGATGTTGGAAAATCCAACATCATTGTTCAAATATTTTCATTATCATCCATCAATATTGAATTATGAGCTTTTCCATCAACTTAAAAGATTCTATTATCATATTCTATCATAGAAAATTCATTAATGGGTGGAAAAACCACCATTTTAGTATTTATAACTTCACAGCTACGATAAAATAAGATAGGGTGACAACACATTCTTATATCTTTGATAGTTTCATCCATCAAATAATGGGACCCACCTTTAATTCACTACATTTAGATTCTATATTATTAGAGTAGGATATTTCAGAGGAAACCCTATAGTGATAATAATTAAAGTTACATTAGATCTATTTATAAGATCATTTAGAGGGATAGGTTGTTAATTAGTGGACATTTTTTCTTTTATAAGAATATGTATTAACCTCATAAGAAAACATTCTTAATAACTAAAAAATTATAGAGTTACAATCTAATCAAATATAAATCTAAAAATCACTTTTCATATGAAAAAAATATAAAGAGATAATTTCACATGATATTTACAACACTTGGCATAAATACCTCCTTCTTTAAAATGTTGGTTATTCTCCCCAACATGGATTCTATAACTAACTTCTTCCCATAAAAAAATACACAAGTAGAAACTACTTCTACATAATAGTAATCATCCCTAATCCAATCCTAGTTATACACCACAATAATCATCCCTTCTGATATAGTTGGTTATACCTTCCAAATATTCAAATTATAAACACTAAATTCAAATCTAGTTATTACCCTCTTCTAAAAAGTCTTTTTAGAAACTAAACATTCCCCCAGTAGTAAAATTATTTTCTTTCTTTTATTTTCATCAGCATTAAAAAGTTATTCCCTTACTACACATGAAATTTGGATCAACTTTACCTATATACACTCATTATGATCGCCAAGGGCCTTATTGAGAGTCTCTTATACTCAAAACATCCTTCTCATCTTTGGTTTACATAGATACACTCAAAATGAGTTTTTTATAAAATTTAGAAAAACAACTCCCTCGGGAAATATTATTTTGTTCAAACATTATTTGGTAACATATGTTTGATAGTCTCAATCCAATTTCCCATCATCCATCGCTCCACACTTTAATTCATCCTTAACTATTATATTTAAAGATAGTTCATCCATTAGATTCTTCTGGTGTAACTCTATCCATTGGGACCCCATCTCATGAAGAAAATCAGAATTTGTGCTCTTTTTGATTTTATTGAGTAGAAATGAAATTAAAAAAACATTTATTTTATCCATTTTATATAACTTTTCTTTAGGTTGCTCTATCTGATGAATCTCTATCCAATAGAAAAAATTTATCCTAAAAGAAAACATTGTTTATAAACTCATCCTAGAACCAAAACATAAGATTATCATATTTTTATTTACATGAACAGTTTCAATTCCATTTTTACATTTTTCACCCTATTTATATATGTCATCCTCCTATGTTTTTGGGTGGGAACTGAAATGTATTTCACACTCATCCAAATTCCAATTTTTAATAACTCATTCATTTTAATTTCATTGATTTCTTATATCCTCTTTTATATTACTCTTGTGGTATCATACCCTAGCATATATAATCTTCATATAATATCATAAACTAGATGTTAATGAACATTATAATACATCCTTATAGTAAGTATGATATCAAACTTTTAATTACTATCATCATCATCAACATATTTAACTAGATTACATAGTGTTTGTAAAGATCCTATAAATTTCTCTATTTTCAGTGTATGTTTGTCCATTTCTATTTATTAGGAGTTATCTTTCAAATAGTACATGTAAAACCCCCAGTTTCAATTAAGTAACCCTTTAGTAATTTATTTTTTATGTAATGTTTTGGGTGATGTTTGGGAGGGTTTAAAGGGATTTTTTATATTTTTTGCTGGTTTTGGGGAGGTTACAGTTTGATCATAGTTAGTTAAAACAATGAAGCAACAATAGAGAATTATGAAAAGTCTGTTAGTGGGCTCTGGGTAGGTTCATGGTTAGGTATATGGTTTTTCTAAACCATAAAACAAGCTAGTAGAAACTATTATTTTGGGGACATATGAATATGCACGGTTAGAAAACTATTTCCCTAAATTTGAACCCTAATCATGATTGTTTAAAAATTAGAACCTAAAATCTTGGAAATCCCTCATAATTTCTCCTAAACCACTCATTTGTTTCCTATGTTTTCCCTAACTCGGCCTTCTATTCTCTTAATGGATGTGGAGAGTCTTTCCTTTTATTTGAGAGTGATCTATCGGAAAATCTTGGTGTGTTGAAGGCTGGATTTCTTAGTAATTCTTGGTGGTTTTATTTTGATATACTCTTCTTAACTCTCTTATATTTATAAATCTAATTATTTTTTGATAGATATATGATATTTTAAACCTATAATGATGAGATATGGTTTTTTAAGTTATGGAAGATGATATAAATCCATTTTTTGGAGTTTTAACTCATTTTTATTAAAAAATTCATGTGTTCTTCATTTTCATCAAATTTATAAGGTGGGTGGTGTAACGCCCCGACCCCAGCTACCCAGAATCGGTGCATTACTTTGTAACATTGGCATGATCACAAAATATTAAGTCTCGAAAGACGGATTATTTTAGTAGCCTTGGAAACACTAGATACATTCATAAATGTTACATTACATCATAAAGAGAAAAACTACAATAACATAGTATCCATTTCCCACACTCATATCCCCTTCAAACTATCCCTGCAGGTCATTCCTAAAATACTTGTTCACATCCGGTAAAAATTAAAACATTGAAAGGGGTGCGCTCAGATTCTCAGTAAGGATAACAATATAGCGGAAGCTTTCATAAATAAATATAAACATTTGAGGCAATGTATAACTAAAACAAAAGCCTGTTAAACTTGATCTTCAACATAATATGGAAAAAGTAAAATGAAATAATGCCATTTACCTATTCACATGGATATTCTACTAGTCTAATAATCACATGCAATATCAACAACCACTTTCATAATGATGGAGTGCATAATGCCAGACTATCATAACCATGTATCCAAGCCCTCATGCCCAGATGACAAAAAATATTTTGTCAATGCCTTGTTCCAAGACACTAGTTTGTCTCATGACACCTACCGATGCATCGAGGAGCTATAGCGGGCTCCACCTGTCACTTATTAAGTCTAATGCATTCCTCATATGAATAGGTTTAAACATATCATATAAAATAATCATATCACATAAAAAATGCATAAAGGAAACATAAAATATCCACATTTCAATCACAAGATATCAATACAACACATTGATATAATAAAAACACTTTCAAAACCATTTTCAAAACCAAAATAAAAGAAAATTAAAACATTGTATTTATTTTTCATTTAAAAAATAGTTATGGCTTGTAGAGGAAGCCGAAACACAAATAATGGTCATGGAAGACAAGAAGTCGTTGTCACCGCATACGTAAGAAAAAAACATTCCTTTTTTCGTTTAGTAAAACCCTTTGTGAAAAACAGATTCCTTTTGAATAAAAGTAAAAGTCAAAGGGGTTTATACACCGTATAAATGAAAGTTGTGTATAAAACCAAATATGCTTCAATGAAAGGAGATTGAGATGAAGTCCTTACAAAGATAATTTTTTAAAATAAAGTAGATATATTATGTGTATTCACTATATTTACACATAAATAAAGTATAAATACAATATATGACATAATAATACCATGACATAATTTGAATGTAGGAGATTAACCCAAAGAATGGAAATTGGATTAAGAAATTCCCTTACCTTGCGTCCTGTCTTGACTCGACCGTTCTTTAACCTCCTGAATAATAAAATATAGTTAATTTATAATTTCTTAAGAAAATTTTTCAAGTTTTTTATTCCTTTTATAATATTTATTACCATGTTATGAACATTATGTAATTATTTAAGTTAATAATGGTCGTTTTATCGATCTTTGGTACTTGAGTCAAAAATAAACTTCTTATAATTACAAGTTGTTCATGTGGTGAAATATCCACTATATCCAGAATTATATTCATGATATAGATATCATATATCTCATATATATCCAGTATATACATGCATTTATAATATTCCATAATGTTTAGAGGTAAGAAATGAAATGCATCGTTCATGGAGACGGTAAGCTGTATGTACGCATGAACGCTACTTTCATTTCTATTTCGTATTTAATGAAATAATACCGATATAAAGGTATATTATAATTCCCATATAATATCATATATAATATCATTTACTCCATCCTTTATACATCCCACATATGGAATTAACAATTCAAATCACTTTGAGGGGGCGGTAGTCTGCACTTCTTAAATGAAATTATCGCGTTTACCCATAATGGAAATCATAAAGTATGCCATAAATGATAAATAATGAAGCATAAGGAAAACATAAACATAATATATATATCATATATGAAAATAGTTTCATAAAAATGGCCACCATTAGAGGTGTTAAAAGAATATTGAACAATCATCGTTTCTTGAGGCAGTATTTCACCACCCACAGAAACAGTATGTTCTTTAACCATTAGACGAAGGTGTGTGTTAGTGTAGCTCTAATAATTCTTATAGAAAAATCCCAGTATATTTAGGATACTGTTTTTGTTACAAAATAAATGAATAAAAAGTGTTTAGGGGGTTGGATAAGAAAAATAAAACAAAATAACATAAGAGAAGACATTAACTTAAAATCGGGTAACTCTTTTGATTTGAGCCAAAGGATTCCTTGGGAAGAATTATTCCCAAAGTTAGGCTTCTAGGAGTAAGGGAGGGAATTTGGGAGAGTATTTGGGCAGAAGGTGGCCGAGCCAAAAGGCTTTGATAGTGTGAGTAAGGTGGTAGTGGTGGGGGCCTTTTATAAGTGGAGAGGAGGGGCACTCTTGGAAAGTAATGAAATGTTACTTTATTATACAATGTTTTTCGGATTCTAAAGGTCCCAAACTTATATAATTCTGGGCTAAGGTGATAAGGGTTCGAAAGTTTCTCATCCAATAGGCTTTGGACAAGTTTAATGCTTATATTTTACATTATTCTTTCATTTTATTAAAATCGTTAATTAATGAGGTAATCACTGCATCATCATGGTGTCACAAATAATTAAATTTATTTAATGTTTAAAAATTATAAAACAAATATAATTATGTGGGAAATAATTTTATCTTTCTAATTAATATTTATAGTAAAAAATATGACATGTATAACCCCATTTAAATTTTTTTTCGTAAAACAACTCTTGTTTGTGACATTTTAATTTTAACATTAAATAAAATGTTTTTAATGTCATTTTCCTAACAAGTGGCTCCATGGGGTCCCCAAGTTGACCCATGGATTTTCTGGGTCGGACATGACTCATCCAATAGGGGTAGTACAAGTGTAATGGTCATTTAATATTTTTATAATACCATTTTTACCTTAAATTTCACTAATTACCTTTAATCGCGATTAATTAATCTTAAAAGTTACTATCCCCCAAAAAATTATTTTAATCTCATTGAACCACATTTTACTTCCTAATGAAAACCATGTATGTCGGATTTTTGAAAATCAAATCACAGAAGTGATAATGTTTCATTTAAACGAAAAATCAATTTTTTAACTACCACTTAGTGGTTTCACTATTCATCAAAAATTGATGTTTTTCAGAACAATGCCAAAATTTCACCCTAAGCTATAATTGATATTCCGAATTCAAAAATGATGTCTATTTTAAAAAATTCCAAACATATATGTTTCATTAATTAATTTTATAATTAATTCCCGCTGTCACAACAAATAGCGTGTTTTTAAGAAACAATATATATCAAAAGATTGACAATTGTTTATGTCCAATTTCAAAGTGAAATTAATTCTAATGAACACCATTGGATAAAATGGTAAAAATATATTATAATTATACTTTAAAACCAATCAATTGTATAATTAATCACTATAAATTATTTTGATTAAAAAAGTTGTTTTAAGTATTTTTCACTATTCATAAAAAAATAGAAGTTCTCAGAAAATTACAAAAAATTCAACTTAGGATAATTTCGATATTAAGAATACAAAAATGAAGTCCATTTTGAAATATAAAATTTCTACAATTTTAAAAAGTGATTATTACTATTCATAACGGCTACTTTGATTAGTCGCGGTGTGTTAGAACTCGAACTTGCGTACAATGCAAGCTATTGCATTATTGAAAGAGAAGCGTATCGAGGAAGCTTGGCGTGTTACATTCTCCCCTCCTTCAATAAATTGCATCCTCGCAATTTGAAAATTTTCTTTGAAAATAATAGGTTTAAAATAGAAAATACCTTTGTGGAAAACCCACATCGGAAATAAGGTTAATAAAAATATAACTTTAAAATAAAGAAAGATAAGTAAAAAGGTCACCTGAGATAGCCCATACTAGGATTCTATGAAAATATGGATATGGAGGAGAAACAAACCATCAAGGTCTGATGGTGATTTGTAGAAAACAGGATTAGGAGAAAGTTTAACTATAAGAAAATCAAGAACTTGTGATTTGTTAAACGGACATTGAATCCCCATTTGGAAAAGTTAACCAACAACGTTTTTGTTTTAAGTTACCTTTCATAATGTTGAGGAATTTATTTAAGAGATTTACTAAGAACGTAAGGAAATATACTTACTTGTCATGTAAGCTTTCATTGTTTAATAAATTTTTACCACGGACCCATCTTTCACTTCAAAAGGTAATAGAACTCAAATATATTCTATTTATCATAATTGTATAAGGTTCGAAATAATAACACATACCATATAGATTTGGAAAACTATATTTTAAAAACCATGGACTTCCTATAGGCTAGTTGTAGGTAATAAAGGCTTGTCGCACTATGGTTGTGGGTTCGATTCCTGCAGCTTTGTCCTACGGGACGGGTTATCCCCCAACCTGCAGGTTGTCCTTTTCCTAAAACTATAGTATTATAATATTCCAAAAATAATATTCGGAAATGTTTTAAACTTAAACAATAAATTACAAGGATCAACTTAATCCATTCCATCCTATATAGTTATCCAAAATACCTCTATCCAGACTTTCTCTAAAAGGTATCTAAATTCCAAAATCAATTGTAACATCAGATTCCCCAAACAAAGTAAAGTTTCTCTTATTGTCACATACTAAAAATATGATTACCTTCATCATATTAAAACCATAATGAAAACAAAAAGTAATTCAGTACAATCCTTATATATATCACATTATTCTTATAACCAGAATATAATCCTTGTTTCCAAAAGAACCAATACATTAATTATTCCACTTCAACTGTAGTAACAGCATAAGATTGTCCTTGATCCCTTGGCCTTTTCTGAGGTATGTTTCCCTGACTCTTAGGACATTCATTTGCATAATGCCCCATTTCTCTATAATTATAGCATTCAACATTGATAGCCTCTTTCTTTCCCTTGCAAGCACGAGCCTGGTGATCTTTTTCTCCACATTTATAACAAACTCCCATTCCTTTTAGGCAAGTACCAGGGTGATTCTTCCCACATTTATCACATACTGGAAAATCCTTCTTTCCCTTTTTCCTTTTATCTGTCTCTTGTTATACCATCCTCTTCTTCTCTTGCTTTACATTATTGTCATAAGATTTAGAGAATTCCTTTTCTATCTTGATAGCACAAGAGACTATATCTTCGTACGACAAGAAAGATTGTGAGACTAAGGCTTGATGGAGAAATGGTTTTAACCCATCAAGGAAATGATCAATCTTACTTCTTGGGTTATATATATAATCTGCAGCATGCCTCGCTAACCTTGTAAAGTTAGCCTCATACTTTGTGACATTCTCATCCTCCTTCTGCCTCAGACTCAGAAATTGCCTTTCCATATCTGCTCTATGGTCATGTGGAAAGTATTTTTCCAAGAAAATATCTTTGAAATCTCCCCATTACATATTTTATACTTCTTCATCTTCCTTTTTGTTTTGAATCAGCGACCACCATTGATCGGCATCTTCAGTGAGGCGGTAGACTGCCATGACAACCTTCTCCCTTTCGCTACTCCCTAAGGCATGGAATATTTTTTCTAAGGAGTTTATCCATTGCTCAGCTACTAATGGATTGGTACCCCCATTAAATTTTGGTGGTTGTTTCCTCATGAAGCGGTCTAACATTGATCCTCCACGTTACGGATCAGGGTGCTCCATACGAGTAAGGTTATTATTCATAACCTGAGTGAGTTTTCCCAGTATGGTAGTAAGTTGATCAGCACTAGTTGTATCTCCAGATCCATAATAATTATCTTGATCAGGAGGGAAATCCCTACACGGAGTGTGTGCATTGATACGGTTCACAATCCTTCCACTAGGCGCCATTTATAAACAATGGCATAAACTAGATTAGTTTATGAATCAAAATACATAATTTGATACTTGTAAAATACTTAACATAAATTGAACTATTTATGGATATAATCCATAATCATAAAAATGTTTTCTTTGAGGAAGTATATAATCATAACCCATCATAGTGGTTTGTAAAGAAAATGAGAATTATCCTAAGCATATCCCCCGGGAGTGTCGTAACCAAGAGTGCAGCAAGGCACGTTGTCATGCACCAGTTCCCGTTCGAGTCTAGCTCAAAGCGGTGTTTTCTTGTTTTACCCCTAGGTACATCTGTGCCAGAGCCACCTCTACCTTCTCGTATCCAGAAAAGGATGTATTGCTCTGAAAACTCACAAAATCTCCATAATACCAAAATTCTAGGAAGTTCTTCTATACTAATCTTGTCACGAACCGAATCTGGTCACCGCCAAAACCGGCACCAAACCCAGCCTGTGACATGACCCGAAGGGAGTTCCCTATCCCCACGGGCTGGCACAAGTTCCCGGGTATCATTTATTTAGGTTTGGGAACGATTTACCCGAATATGAAGGCATAAACCATTAAAAACAATCAATAAACTGAATCTGAAAAATTTATACCAAATGATGTTTAAACAAAAACCATAACTGAATACATAGGTTTAGAGTCAATACAAAAGGTCCAAAGACACAATGGAATAGAAACAAAACAGCCCCATGGACTCCACATGACAAGGGGTCATCACCCCCAAGTCGTCTCCACTACTCCTCCCCAAGGATGAGGATTAACACCCTGAACCGTCAACACCCTTATCCTTTCCTTTACCTGGGTCAAAAAAAAAGGTCTACTTACACCCAAGGGGTGTAAGTAGGGTGTGAGCCTAATCCCAATAGGATACCACCCCACGATTACAAGGTGCATTCAATACAATGTGAAAAAGAAAGCAGTTTTAATATGCAATTAAAAGCGGTGACAAATTCCACGAAATGAAACTTTAAATTGAAAACATTTTTCAAGATAAAACTTTCAGAATGTTAACACATTTAAATAGGAATATTATATACTGCATTATAATTCCAAAGACACCCAAAAACAAGGGCAAATACCACAAATCCACTGAGCAACAAAACCGGGAACACCCCTAGGCACTAGATAGTCTCAGGCCCCATGTACCTCGTACCTCAGTGTAATGTAACCATAGTAAAATCCTTTCTCGTGAACGAGCCACTAGTAGGGAACATACCCATAACCTAGTGGTCCCCAATTATCATCCACATAGTTTAGTTAGAGTTTTTGTTATCCAAATGCTAAGTGAAACAGGGACAAAACCCATCCGGTCCACTAGCCGTACTAGTACAAATCCACCCCACCTAGGTACCTGGGCTTCCCCTTTGTGCTCAAACAATTTCAGGATTTAACACACATCAATTTTAATGTAAAACACCACTACTGGTCACATACACCAAATACAGTAGCTATCTCATTTTCTACCACTTAAAACACACAACAAACTCTTTGAATTTGAATAAATCAATTTCACAAAATCTCGTGTAGTTTTGCACACAAAACCCCTTAAGAAACCCACTTGTACACGATGTTCACAATTTTAAGTTACCAAAATAGTAAAGGAAGCCCAATAAATATCAATTAAAACAACAAATCAATTTTTGGGCTTCCTCATGTTAAACAAGAAGTGTTCTCTTTGTAAAACCTTCATTTTCACACAAAAGTGGAACCAAAACTTCACTTTCTATACAAGCACAATTAAAACTCAATATTTGCAGCAATTACCAAAGGGGATAAACATTATAAACAGTATTTTATGCCTTATTACAGATCAATAAAAACAACTAAGTATTTATAGGGCATCCCCAAATAAACAAACAAAACACTTCTTTGGAAAACCCCCACTTTCACTCCAAATTGGCATTTTAAATTCAATTGCAATGGAAACATCATTAGAACCAATTTTTGTAGCAATAATAAAATTATATAAATATGAAAATATGATAAATATAGCATGATAATACACAAAAATTTCATCAACATTGGAATCACCTACCAAATCAAATGAAACCATTGAATCCTTTGTGCGAAAACACAAACGCACCACCGCCGCACCTCAAGAAGGGTAGATCAAACCTAAAAATAGAAAATTGGACCAAGAAAACCCAAGGTTAAACCTTAGGTTCTAACCCCTACCAACTGTTCATTGTTCACCTCAATAAAAAGGGAGGAAACCCTAAAAAAATAGAATGAAACCCTAATCAATTTGAAAGGGGAAAAGAAATGGACAAACTTACTTGAGAAATCTAGAATGAATCTCCCCAAAACACTAGTATCTGAAATTTAAAACGTCCAAAACTCAGGGGATGATCTCACAGGAATTATTAGGTCATTTAGGAATTGGAATGGAGGGAAAATATTAAGAATAGAAGGAGTTATGAGAGGATCAATTTACCTCTCCAAAATCTGGACGATTTCTGAAATCCAGAAAGTTTCGACTATTTTCTCGACTCTATCGAGCTCCAAATTGTGGGAGGAGGGCACGGGGTCGCGCCTGGGATTCTTTGGGTCGATAGGGAGGTGGAATCACCGAAAAATACATTTTAATGAATAAGATATTAATAAATTAATGAAACAATTTAAAACTGGAAAATGGGCCTTCGGGTTGGCCCAATTCTCAAATAAAAACAAAAATCCCTCATGCTTATGGATTTATGAAGGCCCCAAATTTAAATTTGGGGTTAATATATCAGGGGAGAACAATTAGGAGTTTGAATGAGTCAAAAATATTAAAAATTGAAAAAATTATAAATGAAACAAAATTTATTTTTAAATCTGGAATTGGGCTCGCAGTTTGGCCCAATTCATGAAAACTCACCTATTCTCAATAAAACCTTTGGAAACCACCAAAACAAATCATGAGTGGAAAATAAATTTAAAATAACCCTAAAATAGGTTACGTACGTGACAATTCTCCCCACCTTGAAAACTTTCCGCCCCGGAAAGTCACAGCAAGGTCAAAGCAACAACCATACCCAACTGAGAAACCAATAGGTACACCTTTGCCAGGTTTCACCCCCAAAGGTCAAAACACCTCCAGTGATCAATGATGGAAGGAATACTGTCACAAACCAAACCTACACCACTTTCCTGAAACAATAAAGTACATTCAGGATTTATCCCAAATGAAAACTCCTCAAATACAATCCGAACAATACTCAATCAATTTACCCAAAAAAAACAACAACATTGAACAAGGTTACACTTCCCTACTATAACTAAACCATTGGAAACTCTCCAATATCAATGTTTACCCAATGAATATGTAGGTAGTTATATATCTTCGAATGATAATACCTACTTCCCAGACAAGTCCAAAGAAAAAAAAATATGAGTTACTCGTATGAAGAGACACAAATGGGCTCCCCACCATAAGAGACAACTTAAATTGTTTTCCCAAGACAGAATCAAGACACTAATAGTGGGAGGCCCAAACATACTCTCTAGTAAAAGATATATACTTCCATTAAATGTTTATGAAGTAATATTCATGAGAATCATAGTGGGTCTCTCCACCATAAGAACTGACCATCTTAACCGACCAGCATGGGCCGACACAGAAAGACCCAAAAAGAAATCAAAGATTTAGGAAGGGCGCAGGATTAGTCTGCATGGTTTGGGAAACTGTGCACTAACTATGAATATAATCCTTTCTACATGGCTTCCTAGCACACGGCCACTACTAAACATGCACAAACTATGTGCTCAACCATGACGAAACCATAGGTTTGAACTATTCCCATCTTTCATACTAAGGATAAGACTTTGTACAAGGGTTTAAATGGCCCTGGGATTTTCCCTAACTACGAGCCAGCTTCTCTCTGAGACCTATGGCTGGAGCTCAAATGATTGAAGCATCTTCGGCCTCGTAGTTAATATTTGGAAACCCACTGAATGAGAATTCTTCTTTTCGGTGCCACCAAAAACTACACCGTAGTCCCAAATAAGTTTTCTAGACATAACACATTCAAAACTCACTTTACCTTATCCCGATATTTCACTGAAACAAGGGCTGAGAAGATACACACACATCACAACTTGTTTCTTCAGGTGAGAAACAATAGAAGTAAAGAACCCCTACACTCACATTCCTCTAAAATAGATGATTTTGAAGTTTTTCCAAGGGAGACATTTGCCCAACATAACAGGGACTCTCAAAGGATTTCACTACTTTCACCTATACAGTCAATCGAGTACATGAAATTATAAGGCATCACCAAACATGACCATTTCAACTGATATAAACAATTCATGGAGAGGGACCTTATACAACATCCCCTAAAAACACACAATTCTAAAAAGTGGCCACAATATCCTATCGTGACCATATTTCCCACACCGGTGGTTTAACATGAATTAATGCATCAAAGAAACTTTGAAGAACCCAAAGGTCCTCTTAGACACCATCGAGACACTCATCCACACTTACAACCAAAGAACACTTCCACCTTCGATGAATCATGAAACATTAGAAACTGAGGTTTCTTTCAACCTTCCACAATAACTTTACCACTACAAGAGGATCCAAAAATCAACGAAATGAATGGGTGTAGACTCAATCAATAATGATCGATAAAATATTCATTATATTGATCATATGGAGGATTTTCCAATGGCGAAACAATATGGATTTCACTTCAGCTGTGCATTAACCCTTAATGGGGGCATACCTTATCCAATGAGAGAACCCAAGGACCCAACCAATCTGGTCCATTAGTCAAAACATGCCTCAAACCAGATCCAAACACATGAAGGGAACCACCGTAAAGGCATCCCAAAACATTTTTCAATGGAGACCAATAATCGTCCCTACAACACAACTTACTGACCAAACCCAAACCCAAAACACAGTTCAAACAGGAGGGGTTCTTGGACTCAAAACATCCCACAACATCAACATTTTCCGAAAACACATAATATACACCATCCCAAAAAAATCATCAAGAAATCATGTTTTTTTTTATTAAAAAACATTTCTTTGAAATCAAATGGTTCAGCGGTAAGCGCATCCACCAATGGTACCCCATGGGCCTTACACATGCATGTTTCTATGCCACACCAGGCACCCTCCTCATTTCCACCCCAACACTCATCCAGTCATGTCATCAACCATCCCTCTTCCCATATAACCCCACGCATGTGGTTGCTCATGAAAATACCAAAGGTTAAGACAAAAATGCTTTCCACTTTTCAAAACCAAAATGGTCAACCAACGCATCCTTTTTCTCAAAACCGCTAACCACGAGATCAAATTCCAACTCACATCTTACACAACTTTTCAGAAATGCACAACCATTTAAAAAAACTCACTTTCAATATATTCACATAAATTTCAAAACATCTCATCCCATTAAACCACTATTTGATTGTTTAGAAAACTCTATTGTAAACACTTTTCAAAACCAACTTCAATATAGTCCTTTCTTTCAAAAGAGGTTTAAAAACACCATTTTCCATTTCAAAACAATTCTAAAAATTCAGTTCCACCATTTCATAAATCAATCCATTCCTTATTTATTTGAAAATAATTTCAAAAAAACATTATACTTCTTAAAACCAAGTCCTTTTAAAACCAAAGTTCCAAGATTGCAAAACTATAGTACAAAACAATATGATAGGAAACTAGTTTCAGTGGGTGACTTGGACATATGGTTTGCGGCCATATTCCAATCACTTCACTATCGCAGAGATTGTTCTAGGGTATATCCCCAGCTCCACATGGCTTGCCAGGCCCTGCGAGCTTACGGAGACCATTAACCCAACCCTCTTTTCATTTCCCCTAACCATCATTAAAACAAGAAAAACAAAGGACTTAGATAAATCCTGACTTCCCTAGGAAACTTGAATCCTGTCATGAGGTGTGGTGATCAAGCACACTACCCATAACTATAATACCAAGTCCCTACAATCCTAACTCCATGATATCCTGACTCTTCTCGAAATAACATGACCCAAAGAGTTAACATGAACCTCCCTTTGATACCATTTTGTCACGAACCGAATCTGGTCACCGCCAAAACCGGCACCAAACCCAGCCCGTGACATGACCCGAAGGGAGTTCCCTATCCCCACGGGCTGGCACAAGTTCCCGAGTATCATTTATTTAGGTTTGGGAACGATTTACCCGAATATGAAGGCATAAACCATTAAAAACAATCAATAAACTGAATCTGAAAAATTTATACCAAATGATGTTTAAACAAAAACCAGAACTGAGTACATAGGTTTAGAGTCAATAAAAAAGGTCCAAAGACACAATGGAACAGAAACAAAACAGCCCCATGGACTCCACATGACAAGGGGTCATCACCCCCAAGTCGTCTCCACTACTCCTCCCCAAGGATGAGGACTAACACCCCGAACCGTCAACACCCTTAGCCTTTCCTTTACCTGGGTCAAAAAAAAAGGTCTACTTACACCCAAGGGGTGTAAGTAGGGTGTGAGCCTAAGCCCAATAGGATACCACCCCACGATTCTAAGGTGCATGCAATACAATGTGAAAAAGCAAGCAGTTTTAATATGAAATTAAAAGCGGTGACAAATTCCACGAAATGAAACTTTAAATTGAAAACATTTTTCAAGATAAAACTTTCAGAATGTTAACACATTTAAATAGTAATATTATATACTGCATTATAATTCCAAAGAAACCCAAAAACAAGGGCAAATACCACAAATCCACTGAGCAACAAAACCGGGAACACCCCTAGGCACAAGATAGTCTCAGGCCCCATGTACCTCGTACCTCAGTGTAATGTAACCATAGTAAAATCCTTTCTCGCGCACGAGCCACTAGTAGGGAACATACCCATAACCTAGTGGTCCCCAATCATCATCCACATAGTTTAGTTAGATTTGTCGTTATCCAAATGCTAAGTGAAACAGGGACAAAACCCATCCGGTCCACTAGCCGTACTAGTACAAATCTGCCCCACCTAGGTACCCGGGCTTCACCTTTGTGCTCAAACAATTTCAGGATTTAACACACATCCATTTTAATGTAAAACACCACTACTGGTCACATACACCAAATACAGTAGCTATCTCATTTTCTACCACTTAAAACACACAACAAACTCTTTGAATTTGAATAAATCAATTTCACAAAATCTCGTGTAGTTTTGCACACAAAACCCCTTAAGAAACCCACTTGTACACGATGTTCACAATTTTAAGTTACCAAAATAGTAAAGGCAGCCCAATAAATATCAATTAAAACAACAAATCAATTTTTGGGCATCCTCATGTTAAACAAGAAGTGTTCTCTTTGTAAAACCATCATTTTCACACAAAAGTGGAACCAAAACTTCACTTTCTTTACAAGAACAATTAAAACTCAATATTTTCAGAAATTACCAAAGGGGATAAACATTATAAATAGTATTTTATGCCTTATTATAGATCAATAAAAACAACTAAGTATTTATAGGGCATCCCCAAATAAACAAACAAAACACTTCTTTGGAAAACCCCCACTTTCACACCAAATTGGCATTTTAAATTCAATTGCAATGGAAACATCATTACAACCAATTTTTGTAGCAATAATAAAATTATATAAATCTGAAAATATTATAAATACAGCATGCTAATACACAAAGATTTCATCAACATTGGAATCACCTACCAAATCAAATGAAACCATTGAATCCTTTGTGCGAAAACACAAACGCACCACCGCCGCACCTCAAGAAGGGTAGATCAAACCTAAAAATAGAAAATTGGACCAATAAAACCCAAGGTTAAACCTTAGGTTCGAACCCCTACCCACTGTTCATTGTTCACCTCAATAAAAAGGGAGGAAACCCTAAAAAAAATAGAATGAAACCCTAATCAATTTTAAAGGGGAAAAGAAATGGACAAACATACTTGAGAAATCTAGAATGAATCTCCCCAAAACACTAGTATCTGAAATTTAAAACGGCCAAAACTCAGGGGATGGTCTCACAGGAATTATTAGGTCATTTAGGAATTGTAATGGAGGGAAAAGATTAAGAATAGAAGGAGTTATGAAAGGATCAATTTACCTCTCCAAAATCTGGACGATTTCTGAAATCCAGAAAGATTCGACTATTTTTGCGACTCTATCGAGCTCCAAATTGTGGGAGGAGGGCACGGGGTCTCGACTGGGCTTCTTAGGGTCGATAGGGAGGTGGAATCACCGAAAAAAACATTTTAATGAATAGGATATTAATAAATTAATGAAACAATTTAAAACTGAAAAATGGGCCTTTGGGTTGGCCCAATTCTCAAATAAAAACAAAACTCCCCCATGCTTATGGATTTATAAAAGCCCCAAATTTAAATTTGGGGTTAATATATCAGGTGAGAACAATTAGGAGTTGTAATGAGTCAAAAATAATAAAAATTGAAAAAGTTATAAATGAAACAAAATTTATTTTTAAATCTGGAATTGGGCTCGCAGTTTGGCCCAATTCCTGAAAACTCACCTATTCTCAATAAAACCTTTGGAAACCACCAAAACAAATCATGAGTGGAAAATAAATTTAAAATAACCCTAAAATAGGTTACGTACGTGACAAATCCTCAAATTCTATCTTTGGGCTATGTGCTCTAATCAGAGTTTATCTAAATCTAGCTTCCAAGGTTAGTACTAAACTGCCTCTGATACCAACTGTAACACCCTAACCCCAGCTACCCAGAGTCGGTGCACTACTTCATAACATTGGCATGATCACAAAAGATCAAGTCTTGAAAGACTGATTAGTTTAGTAGCCTTGGAAACACTAGATACATTAATAAATGTTACATTACATCATAAAGTGAAAAACTACAATAACATAGTATCCATTTTCCACACTCATATCCCCTTCAAACTATCCCTGAAGGTCATTCCTAAAAGACTTCTTCACATCCTGGAAAAATTAAAACATTGAAAGGGGTGAGCTCAGATGCTCAGTAAGGATAACAATATAGAGGAAGCTTTCATAAATAAACATAAACATTTAAGGCAATGTATAACTAAAACAAAAGCCTTTTAAACTTGATCTTAAACATAATATGGCAAAAGTAAAATGAAATAATTCCATTTACTTATTCACATGGATATTCTACTGGTCGAATAATCACATGCAATATCAAATAATAACTTTCATAATGATGGAATGCATAATGTCAGGCTATCATAACCATGTACCCAAGGACTCATGCCAAGACCACAGATAAGATTTTGTCAAGGCCTCGTGCCAAGACACTAGTTTGTCTCATGAGACTTATTGATGCATCGAGGATCTATAGCGGGCTCCACCCGTCACTTATTAAGTCCTATGCATTCTTCATATGAATAGGTTTAAACATATCATATAATATAATCTTATCACATAAAACATGCATAAAGGAAACATAACATTTCCACATTTCAATAACAAGATATCAATACAACATATTGACAAAATAAAAATACTTTCAAAACTATTTTCAATACCAAAATAAAAGAAAATTAAAACTTTGTATTTATTTTTCATCTAAAAATTGTTATGGCTTGTAGAGGAAGCCAAAACACAAATAATGGTCATGGCGGTGGAGAAGTCATTGTCACCGCATACGTAAGAAAAAAACATTCCTTTTTTCATTTAGTAAAATGCTTTGTAAAAAAAGATTGCTTTTGAATAAAAGTAAAAGTCAAAATGGTTTATACACCGTATAAACGAAAGTTTTGTATAAAACCAAATATGCCTAAATGATAGGAGATTGAGATGAAGTCCTTACAAATACAGTTTTTTAAAATAAAGTAGATCTATTATGTGTATTCACTATATTTACACATAAATAAAGTATAAATACAAGATATGACATAATAATATCATGAAATAATTTGATAGTAGGAGATTAACCCAAAGAATGGAAATTGGGTTAAGAAATTCCCTTACCTTGCGTCCTGTCTTGACTCGACCGTTCTTTAACCTCCTGAATAATAAACTATAGTTAATTTATAATTTCTTAAGAACCTTTTTCAAGTTATTTATTCCTTTTATATCACTTATTACCATGTTATTAACATTATTTAACTATTTAAGTTAATAACGGTCGTTTTGTCGATCTTTGGTACTTGGGTCAAAAATAAACTTCTTATAATTACAAGTTGTTCATGTGGTGAAATATCCATTATATCCAGAATTATATTCATGATATAGATATCATATATCTCATATATATCCAGTATATACATGCATTTATAATATTCCATAATGATTAGAGGTAAGAAATGAAATGCACCGTTCATGGAGACGGTAATCCGTACGTACGCATGAACGCTACTTTCATTTCTATTTCGTATTTAATGAAATCATAATGATATAGAGGTATATTATAATTCCAGTATAATATCATATATAATATCATTTACTCCATCCTTTATGCATCCCACATATGGCATTAATGATTCAAATCACTTTGAGGGGGCGGTAGTCCGCGCTTCCTAAAATGAAATTATCGCGTTTACCCATAATTGAAATCATAAAGTATGCCATAAATGAGAAACACATAAGCATAAAGAATACATAAACATAATATATATATCATATATGAAAATATTGTCATCAAAATGTCCACCATTATTTGTGTTAAAAGAATATTGAACAATCATCGTTTCATGAGGCAGTATTTCACCACGCACAGAAATAGTATGTTCTTTAACCATTTGACAAAGGTGTATGTAAGTGTAGCTCAAATCCTTATTATAAAAAAATACCAGTATATTGAAGATACTTTTTTTGTTACAAAATAAATGAATAAAAAGATTTTAGGTGGTTGGATAAGCAAAATAAAAAAAATAACATAAGAGAAGACATTACCTTAAAACCGGGTAACTCTTTTGATTTGAGCCAAAGGTTTCCTTGGGAAGAATAATTCTCAAAGTGAGTCTTCTAGGAGTAAGGGAGGGAAGTTGGGAGAGTATTTGGAAAGAGGTTGGCCGAGCCAAAAGGATTTGATAGTGTGAGTAAGGTGGTAGTGGTGGGGGCCTTTTATAAGTGGAGAGGAGGGGCACTCTTGGAATGTAATAAAATGTTACTTTATTATACAATGATTTTCGGATTCTAAAGGACCCACACTTATATAATTCAAGGATAATGTGATAAGGGATCGCAATATTCTCTTCCAATAGGCTTTGGACAAGTTTAATGCTTAGATTTTACATTATCCTTCCATTTTATTAAAATAGTTAATTAATGAGGTAATCGCTGCATCATCATGGTGTCATAAATAATTTAATTTATTTAATGTCTAAAAATTATAAAACAAGTATGATTATGTAGGAAATAGTTTTATATTTCTAAATAATATTTATAGTCAAAAATATGACCTGTATAACCCCATTTGAAAATTGTTTTCGTAAAATAACTCTTGTTTGTGACATTTTAATTTTAACATTAAATAAAAAGTTTTTAATGTCATTTTCCTACCAAAGTGGCTCCATGGGGTCCCCAAGTTGACCCATGGATTTTTTTTGACGTACATGACTCATCCAATAGGTGTAGGAAAAGTTTAAAGGTCATTTCATATTTTTATAATACCATTTTTACCTTAAATTTCACTAATTACCTTTAATCGCGATTAATTAAACTTAAAAGTTATTATTCACCAAAAAATTATTTTAATCTCATTGAACCACATTTTACTTCTTAATGAAAAACATGTATGTCGGATTTTTGAAAATCAAATCACAGAAGTGGTAATGTTTCATTTAAACGAAAAATCAATTTTTTAACTACCACTTAGTGGTTTCACTATTCATCAAAAATAGAAGTTTTTCAGAACAATGCCAAAATTTCACCCTATGCTATAATTGATATTCTTAATTCAAAAATGATGTCTATTTTAAAAAATTCCAAACATATAAGTTTAATTAATTAATTTTATAATTAATTCCCACTGTCACAACAGATAGCGTGTTTTTAAGAAACAATATATATCAAAATATATACAATTGTTTATGTCTAATTTCAATGTGAAATTAATTCTAATGAACACCATTGGACAAAATGGTAAAAATATATTCTAATTATAATTTAAAACCACTCAATAGTATAATTTATCACTATAAATTATTTTGATTAAAAATGTTGTTTTAAGTATTTTTCACTATTCATAAAAAATGGAAGTTCTCAGAAAATTACAAAAAATCAACTTAGGATAATTTCGATATTACGAATACAAAAATGAAGTCAATTTTGAAATATAAAATTTCTAAAATTTTAAAAATTACGTATTACTATTCATAACGACTACTTTGATTAGTCGCGGTGAGTTAGAACTCAAACTTGTGTACAGTGCAAGCTATTGCATTATTGAAAGAGAAGCGTATCGTGGAAGCTCGGGGTGTTACTGGTGGATTCACTGTTGACTCCTATTATTAGATATTGTAGTATTTTTATTAAATTGTTTGAATTAATTAAAATATATTGTAAAATTGTTGTAAAAATATCTGAATAAACCTCCTTTAGTGATGGTTTGGGAAGTTGTAGAAATGTTATGAAAATTGCTTTTTTGAATTATTTTTAAAATGAAGGTTTTAAAATGATGATTTAAAAAAATGGTTTGATTTATGGAAAAAGGTTTTTTGGAATGGATTTAAATAAAAATGTTTTATTGTTGAAATGGTTTTTTATAATTGGTTTGGCATGGTTTTGGCATAATTGGTTGGAGTGCATTCATTTTCCTCAATGTCAACCTATGGAAGGGGAATGTGACATTAGGGCACTAGTATATAGTTACCTTGTGATTACTTGATAAATCGATGAAAGACCTCTCATGAGTATGAAACTATCACTATGTCATGTATGTGTGGAATTGTTGATTGGAATGGGTTATTCCAAATGGATTTCTTAAATGGTTCTAAGGACTTGTTTGGTTATTACCATGAAAACTATTTTTTGAGAAAATGATTGGAATTGATATAAACTATTAAAAAAAATTAAATTGTTTCAATAAAAAAATTAAAAAAAATGTTCTAACGTGTTCTATCCTAGTATCAAGAGTTGGGATGTCATTTGGGGAAAACCTATTTAGTTTCATTACTCACCCATTTCTTTAGAACTTTGGCTCTTTTTAAAATGTTGTTTATTAAAATACATGTAAAGGTGAAGTATCTCATTTATTTAGTGATGCATCATGATAAATTGAACATGGATTATGGAGTTGGATCTTGGACCATGTTGGGAGATATGGAGCTAGTATCTTTGGACTCTGGGAGATTTCTTGTTTTGTCTTCCTCTTTATTCTTTGAAATGGATTTTTGGTTTTCATATTGTACTCTAATATGGGATATGGAATAGTTTTGTAATCTTAATGATTTTATTACTTTGAGTTTTATACTCTTTTTTCATACATAATTTAGAGTTTATTTAGTTATGGTATGTTGGGTGTGGTTGTTTTATTTTGAAATGGAAAAATCATCCCCCAATTGTATTGAATACCTTAGCATTTATTTCAAGCCTTTGGTGTCTTGGGGATGTAAACTAAAGCAAAGTAACAACTTTGTCTCGACTCAATCCAATGAGGATGGGAGGTATATTACAAGTGGTATCAGTATTTTTCTATAATAATATATTCTTGGGACAAGTAGTATCAATTTTTTTGAATCCTTGGGTGTTAGTTGTGTCAGTCTTGGAGTTAAAATTCATTCTTGATTAGTTTTTTATTTTGGTCAGTAGAAAGGAGTCGGATTTTCCGAACATAAAATATAGCTCATAAGAATGCATTGATGACCTATTTGTTTTGAACCTCATTTTACTCATAATTTGGATACATAAGTGTTTCGATACACATATATTATTTTTTACCTCGTTTTCATGGGTTTATCCAATGACACGAGCAAGACATTCATTTTAAAAATGACTTCCCACGTGGAGTGAGTACTTTATTTTGAGTAATTATCTATGATTTGGTGAAACCGTGTTTATATTTGAAAAATTATGCAATTATTTTCAAATGTGATATTTTGAAAAGGGAATGCTAGTGATGTTTTCAAAATTGTGTGAGTTTAAAAAAAATTCTGTAAATTTCAATGATGGTTTGAAGAGGGAAAGTGGTGAATTTTGGAAAGCCTTGTTGTGATATATGTGATATGGTAATATTCGAAATTGCAATTCCTTTATTTACTGGGGAGTGAGGCTTAGGGAAATTTTTGGTTATAGAAAATGGAACATAGTAAGTATTGAAGAAACCCACCAACGGAATATGTTGAGAATGTAGTTTCACTTGATCCACAGGTGAACCAACATCTAGTTAAATGTATTTTCAAATATTTTCTAGCTATAGATAAAGGAAATGGGAGGGATGAACCATGTAAAGTGGACCATTATACTCAGTTTGAGAAGAAGAACCCATCCATCCTTTGGGGTCAATTGGAACAAGAGAAAGTATATGTGTAGATAAATATGATAAATAATGTATTCGATATCATAAGAACACTATCAGAGATAAAAGTAAAAATAGAAACATATATCTTGGAAGATCTTTCACACCAGTGGTGGGATTTAATAGTTCTTGATAAATTACACCAAGGAGTTGCATGGGAGGACTTTGAAGAACTGTTCAACTAAAAAAATCTATCTTCATACATTCAAGATTGAAATAATGACATACTTTTTCATTTTTAAGTATTAAAATACCTTGGTGAAAAATTATTCTGCTAAATATATGAATTTAGTCTCCTTTGAACCTGAAGCTCATACTAGTGCATCCATAGAGGAATATATTTTTGAATCGGGTCTTATGAAACATATTCACTCAAAGAGAGTTGTGATTTTTATAACATATTATTCAGAGGTTTTCAACAGTGTGGTGATCGTAGAAAATGAAATCTATAGTATTATTGGGGGAGGAAGCATGTGGATACCTATGAGAAATGTTGGGAACTATAATTATGGGAATAAATAGAATATGGAAACCTATATACAAGGTTTTGGGGTGACTCAGAATTGGATAGCTAAATTTTTAACACCCCAAGCTTCCACGGTACATTTCCCATTGAATAATTCAATAGCTTGTGTTGTACGCGACTTTGAGATTCTAACACACCGCGACCAATCAAACTAGCCTTTATGAATAGTAATACCCACTTTTAGAAATTTTAAAAATTTTATCATTCAAAATGGACTTCATTTTTAGATTTTGAATATCGAAATTAGCTTAGGGTGAATTTTTGTTATTTTTATGAAAACTTACAATTTTTGATGAATAGTGAAAAACGATGAGATATTTTTTAAAACTGACTTTTTATTTAAATAATTATTTATTTTATTTTAATTTTTTTTGTCAAAATTGATACATAATACCTATATAAGTTCAATTTAATTCATTGGAGTCATTTTATAATAATTTTAGATATATAAAAATTTTAATGAAATTTTTACCGTCTTTTACCGACCTCCAAGGAGCATTTGAAAATTTGCATAAAACTTAATTTTACTACTTCTGTGAGTTGAATTACAAAAATCCGAGATAAACGATTGATATTAGTAAGTAAAATTTTGTTCAATAAGATGAAAATAATTTTTGGTTAATAGTAACTTTTGACTTTTATTTACCATGGTTAAAAGGAAATAGGATAATTAAAGGTAAAAATGATATTATTATTACCCTCACACATGTCCTAATTCTATTGGATAATTGTATTTCGACCAAAAAAACCTTATGAAGAAAATATGATCCTTTAGTTCCACTTGGATTAGATTAATACATTTATTATTATTTAATTTAAAGAAGAGTTAAAAGTGTTAAATTCAATGTTTCTTAACTAAAACATATTTAATATGGGGTTATAAGTAAGATAAATTAGACTATAAATATTCATTTGAATGATAAAACTATTTAATACATAAATTTATTTTATTTATGGTTTTTATACATTAAATAATTTAATTTATTTATGACACAATGATGATGCAGTAATTACCTTATTAATGAAAGATTAAAATAACTGATATTATAAAAATCCAAATAAATATAATTTGAGACTTTTAATGAATTACACTAATTTTATAGGTTCATATGACATGTTACGGTTGATTAAATTAATTTTTTTCGAAGTAATAATTCTTTTATGAATTAAAAAAAACAAAATAAAAAATAGTGTCAAAATTGACATAAAAGATTTTTTATAACAAATATTATATTATTAATTGATATTCTATTCCTCAAAAATATAAGGTTCAGCTAAAGGTCTTAAATAATATTATATAAGTCATTATTGAACTACTAGAGGTTCGATTGAAGCTTATAGTATGTTTATTAATGATATAATATAAAAATACAAAGAGACATGGTAAATGTCAAAGTATTTAACTAATAGTTAAATCTAAAAGATATGGTTAATATAGTGACCCAAACCTGTCTAAAACCTATTGGTTGATTGGTTTTTGACCCATCCCCACCTTATCCATGAAATTAATAATTTTTGAGCCATTAGAAACTGAAAATTATTTTATTATAAAATAAAATTTCAATCTTTTCCTAAGGTGCCCCTCGCCACTCTTATAAAAGGGAACTCCCCCTTCTCTCAAATTAACACATTCAAAGCCATTTGGGTCAGCTAACCCCTGTCCAAATTTCCTTCCAACTGTCAAACCTTAATACTAGAGGCCTTAGTTTAGTTATAAAGCCAACCTAAGGAGCCCTTTTGATCAAATCAAAATGAAGAACCCGACGAAGAGGTAAATATTCCATCACCTCTTTCATGTTATTTTCTTCTTCCACTTCCTCTATCTTTATTGTTTAAATTATAAAATAATAACTTCAGTATCTTATATATACTTTGATATTATTATAAAAATGATACAACCCTATTAATTATTATATCCACTCTATAAATGACAATGTCACCATACGTGCATACATACGGATTACCGTCTCCACGTCGTGGGGTAGTTTGTTATTCAAACACTTCATCATTTGGATGGGTATAATAATGAATATAAATGATTTAAATAATAATTATATAATCATAATGATTCTGTATATATGATATAACATCCAATTATATACTATTTTAATATCAAAAGATTGATATTGTCACTCGTGCGTACGTACTGATTACCGTCTCCACGAACGCGATGAGATTCATTCCCCATCATATCCATTCAAGACTAATTTTCATTTGATGATTTAAAATAATGTTTAAAGACTTAATATCATTTTGAATATTAATAAGATACATCCTATCCATAACAAACATTACTTATATAATAATGCATATAAAAGAAAATGAATCAGTTAACACTCGAAGCGATGATACTACTGAAATATCATTAACAAAGCAATATTAGAAGATCATATATGATATCATATTAATGTATATGGTTATTGTATTATTTAATAACAATGATTTCACCATTATATAAGATTTAACCTACCATCGACCAAGGAAAATTACAAGGTAAGGTTTATTATCTCAATCTCATTATTATCTAAGATTGTTTATGTGTAAGTATTTACTGGGACATACTAATCATCGATACCCATATTTCATAAAAAAAAATTCAAAAGAAATATTTTATGGTTTTATGGTAGGGTCTATTTAACTAGATCATCATTTTAAATGTTTTAATGATTTATCATTCTAAACCCTTTTAAATAATTTCCATGTTTTCAAAACGATCTTAAGGATTTATTTATATGGACATGAATGTTTTGAAATGATAATTATTTTCAAAAGTTTCAAAGTGGTATGGGATCCTTTGATTAAAAAAATATCTTTAAATGAATTAATTTATAAATTGTGATACTTTTAAACAATTTCTTGAAAAAGGGTAATTTCTCTCAAAGCATTTTACCGATCATTTTCATCTATGTCAACATCCTTTTATGGATTTTAAACTTATTTGAAGTTGATTCATTATGATAAAAGTATTCCATATTGTATTGAAGGTTTTGTGATATGCTTGACTGTGGATGTGTTTTGTACACCTTTTATAGTTTATAGATAATGTATTGACATTTCATATGCCAGTTTTAATATGAATGTCTATGTTATCTTTAAACCTTTTCATATGAGGAATGCATAGAACTTAGTAAGTGACAGGTCGAGCATGCTATAGATCCTTGATGCATTCGTAGTTCTCATGAGACAAAATAGTGTCTTGGCATAAGGATTTGAAAAAATCTTATTTGTATTCTTGGCATAAGGCTTTGACTATGTGGTTATGATGTCTGGAATTATGCATTCTGCCATTATGAAAGTGGCTATTGATATTTCATGTGATTATTAGGCTAGTAGAATATCCATGTGAATAAGTAAATGGAATTATTTGATTTTATCTTTTCCATATTATGCTGAATTTTATGTTTAAAAGGATTTTGTTTTAGTCTTATACATTACCTTAAATGTTTATGCTTATTTAAGAAAGTTTACAATATATTGTTATCCTAACTAGGAATCTGTTCTCACCCCTTTCTATGTTTTATTTTTCCTTGGATGTGAAGAGGTATATTATGACTGACTTTCAAGAATAGTATATGGAATATGACTATGGTTAATGAAGACAATTATGTTGTTATTTTTCATTGTATGATGTAATATAAAATTTATGAATGTAACTAATACTTTCAAGTCTACTAAACTGAACAGTATTTAGGGATTTGATCCCTTTTGATAATGCCAATTTTATGTAATAATGAACTGAAATTGTATAACTAGGGTCAATGCATTACATTTGGTATCAGAGGAATTTTAGTAAAAACCATGGAAGTTAGATTTAGAAAAACTCTGATTAGAGGGCATTACCCTAAGACCGACTTTGTGGATTAATATAGATGATCTTAATAGAATTTTGGTACTATATATATTTTGTGAGTTTTCCAAGAAATAAATCCATTTCTGGATACGAGCATGTAGAGTCAGCTCTGGAACAGATGTACCAAGGGGTAAAACCTGAAAACACTGCTTTGATCTAGAATCGAACAGGAACTGGTGCACGACAACGGGCCTTGCTGCACTCTTGGTTATGAAACTACCAGGAGATATTCTTCGGATAATTCTCATATTATTTAAAAACTATTATGAAGGATTTATGAGTATATACTTCTTCAAAGAACACATTTTTATTATTATGGATTATATCCAAAAACAGTTCAATTTATGTTAAGTGTATTACATGTTTGGGATTATGTATTATAATTCATAAAATAATCTTGTGTGTGCCATTGTATAGAAATGGAACCTAGTGGAAGGAAATGAAATCGTATCAACTCACGTAATCCATGTGGGGATTTACCTCCTACTCAAGATAATTATAGTGGAGATGGTGATGAAACTAGTGCTGATCAGCTTATCACTATACTAGGACTGCTCACACAGGTTATGAATAATAACCTTACTCGTATGGACCACCCTGATCCAAAATGTGGATGATCAATGTTAGACCGCTTCATGAGGTAACAAACACCAAAATTCAATGGGAGAACAAATCCATTAGTAGCTAAGCAATGGATAAATTTCTTAGAGAAAATATTTCACGCTTTGGGGAGTAGAAAAAGAGAAAATGTTGTCATGGCAGTTTATCGCCTCATGGGAGATAGATATCATTGGTGGTCATTGATTCAAAACATAAAGAAAGATTATAAAGTATCAAATATGGAATAGAGGGAGTTTAAAGATATTTTCTAAGAAAAATACTTTCCTCATTACCATCGAGTAGATATGGAAAGAAAATTTCTTAGTCTGAGGCAAAAAGAGGATGAGAATGTCACAATGTGTGAAGCTAACTTTATAAGGTTAGAAAGGCATGTTTCAGATTATATATGTAACCCATGGATTAAGATTTATCGATTCATTGATGGGTTAAACCCATTTATATGTCAATCATTAGTCTCAAAATCTTTCTCATCATATGAAGACATTCCCTCTAGTGCTATCAAGACAGAAAAGGAATTCTCTAAGTCTTATGAATTTAATGAAAAGGAAGAGAAGAAGAGATCTCCTGAACACTTTGGAAATGGAAATATGGGGAAGAAGGTAAAAGTTAAATATCTATCCTATAGTAAATGTGGTAAGAAACACCCGCGTACATGCCTGAAGGGAATGGGATTCTATTAAAATTGTGGTAAAAAAGGCCACCAAACTCGTTATTGTAAAGGGAAAAAAGAGGGTGTCAATGTTGAATTCTACAATTATAGAGAAAATGGGCACTATGAAAATTAATTTCTTAAGCACCAAGGAAACATACCCCAGAAAATGCCAAGGGATCAAGACCAAGATTATGTTATCACTACTTCTAAGGTTGATGCTCTGAAAGACGTGGTGGCAGGTAATTTAATGGTTTCCTCATGTTTATCAAATGATTTATTTGATTCTGGATCATCTAATTGTTTCATATCTTCCCATTTTTCTAAGAAAATTAGATGTTTCCAATTTCAATTAACAAGGGAGTTTTCAGTCAAAACTACTAAGGGAAGCATCATTGCAACAAATTTTTTTGAATCAGTTCCCATTAGGGCATATAAACGTTATTTATCTGCTGATCTCATTGACATACCCATGAATGAATTTGATATAATCCTAGGTATGGATTGGATTTCAAACCATGATGAGAAAATTTATTTTAAGAATAAATAGGTTACAATTTTCGATGATGATAAAGAGTAATTTATCTTTAGAGCAGAAATGTCACCACCTTATTATTATCTAGATCCACCCCTAGTATATCCACTAAATTCAATTATTGTGGAGGAAGAGAAAGAAATAACTATGGGTGAGGAAAGGAATGTTCAAATAGAGTATATACCTATTATGTAAGAATATTTTGATGTGTTTCTAGAGGATTTACCTATACATCCTCTAGAAAGAGAAGTTGAGATTTCCACTGATTTAATTCCTGGTTAAAGGCCCATATAGAACACCCCTTATAGAATAGACCCTATGGAATTATTGTAACTAAAGAAACAACTAGAGGAATTGAGTAATAAGGGATTTATTCACCCTAGTGTTTCTCTATGGGGATCCCCTATTATTTTTGTTAAGAAGAAAGATGGATCTATGAGTTTGTGCACTGACTATAGGGAGATCAATTCTATAACAATGAAGAAAAAGTATACCCTACCTCGCATTGATGATTTGTTCTACCAACTTCATAGGGCCCAATATTTTTCAAAGATTCACCTAAGATCTAGATATCATCAATTGTGTGTGAAGAAGGAAGACATTCTGAAAATAGTATTTCGAACCAGGTATGGGCATTACAAGTTTACAGCAATGCCTTTTGGGCTGACTAATGCACCCTCTATTTTCATGGATCTAATGAATTGAGTTTTAAAGGAATATCTTGATAACATTGTAGTTATATTTATGGATGATATCTTGTTATACTCCAAAAGATACAAAGATCATGAAAATCACTTGCACATTATCCTAAAGACTCTTAGAAGAAATTAATTATATGGGAAGTTTAGAAAGTGTGAATCCTAGCTTTAGGTGATTTCTTTTTTTGTACATATTGTCTCTAGGGATGGAATATCTATTGAGCCTTCTAAAACAAAGGAAATCCATGAATGGATAGAACTGACAAGTATAACCAAGGTATGCAGTTTTATTGGTTTAGCAGGTTATTATCAGCGTTCTGTCCATAATTTTCCCCGATTGGCTAACCCATTAACCAAGCTCACGTGTACAGGGGTTAAATATTTTGGAAAAAAGAGTGTGAAGAATGTTTCAAAGAACTGAAGACAGTATTATTCAATGCTCTTATCCCGACTCTACCACAATGGAATTATGGGTTTGTTATTTATAGTGATTCTTCAAAGAATGAACTTGGTTGTGTTCTTATGTAGAATGATAGAGTTGTTTACTATGCATCACAACAGCTAAAACTTCATGTGAAAAACTATCCTACTCATGATCTTGAGTTAGCAGCTATAATCTATGCTTTGAAGATATGGAGACATTATCTCTATGGTGAAAAAATGTGAGATATATACCGATCACAAGAGTTTAAAGTATATTTTCTCTTAGAAAGAACTCAACATGAGGCAAAGGAGATGGCTTTAACTACTCAAGGATTATGACATCACAATACACTACCTACTAGGAAAGGAAAAAAGGTGGAAGATGCTTTGATCAGAAGTTATCATGTAGTTTTGAACAAGATGAGAGTAGAAAGAGATCCTATTTTTAGGGATCTAGTAATGGTGGATATGGGAATAATCAAGGAAGGAGAAACATCAATAGTTTTTTATATTGTTTCTAAACCATCTTTACAAGAACAGATAAAAAGTTCTCAGGCTGATGATGATGAGTATCAAAAAAAAATTAAAGCTTTAAACGATGGGATATTGATCGACTTCATATATGAAGACGGGATATTGAAATTTGGTAAGAGGCTTTGTTTTCCCGATATACGTGATCTAAAAAGGGAATTATTAGATGATTCTCATCACTCCAATTTCTCTATACACCCTGGTAGCACTAAGATGTATAGAGATTAGAAGGAATATTTTTGGTGGGACAACATAAAGAGGGATATTTCTGATTTTGTGTCAAGATGTATGGTTCTTCAACAAGTGAATGTTGGGAGAAAACAGCCTAGAAAAGTCATGCAACCTCTTCCCATACCTGAGTGTAAATGGGATTATATTACAATGGATTTTTTCATGGGACTACCAAAGACTCCTAGAAGGAATGATGCAATATGGGTCATTATTTATCATCTTACCAAGTCATCACATTTTCATTCTATAAGAGAAGATTTACCAATTTAACGTTTAGCGAGACAGTATATTAATGAAGTTATATGACTTCATGGAGTACCCCTATCAATTATTTATGATCATGATCCTTGTTTTACATCAAGATTCTAGAAAAGTCTTTAGAAGTCCGTGGATATTGAACATCATTTGAGCAATGCCTACCACCCTCATTCTGATGGAAAATCATAACGGACTATTCAAACCTTTGAAGACAAGTTGAGATCTTTCTCACTTGACTTTCAAGGTTTGTGGGATCAATATTTACATCTGGTTGAATTTTTCTATAACAATAGCTTCCATTAAAGTATTCAGATGGCACCATATGAAGCGTTATTTGGAAAGAGATGTCACACACTAACTTTTTGGGATGATGTAAGTGAATGAAAACTCATAGGCCCAAAACATGTTGAGGAAGTGATAGAAAGGGTGAAGGTTATCCAAACCCACATCAAAGCAGCCCAAAGTTGGCAAAAGAGCTATGTCGATAACAGAAGGAATGATTTGGTATTTCTAGTAGGAGATCATTTTTTCTGGAAGGTATGTCCATATAAGGGGGGTTATATATTTCGGTAAGAAAGGTAAATTGTGTCCCAGGTATATCAGACCTTTCAAAATTCTAGAATGAATTGGGGTTGTAGCTTACCATTTGGAAATTCATCAAAGTGTCTCAAAAGATCATGATGTCTTCCACGTATCACTGTTAAGAAAATACATGCCCGACCCAACGCATGTACTCACCTATTAGGAAATTGAACTGGAACATGATTTGTCTTATTGTGAGGAGCCTGTCAAGATTCTTGATACCAGAGAACAAGTTCAGTGAAACCAGATGACTCGTCTTGTAAAAGTTCTAAGGACAAACTATAAGATGGAAGAGGCAATGTGGGAACCCGATGAACTTATCATGAAGAACCACCCAAATCTTATTATGTGATAGTATTCTATAAATTTCAATGAAAAATTAATTGAATTAGGGTAGAATGTAGTACCCCAAGATTCTAGGGTACTTTCCCCTTTTAACAATACAATATCTTGCATTTTACGCGACTTTGAGATTCTAACACACCATGACCAATCAAATTATCAGTTATGAATATTAATACTCAATTTTTGAAATTTTATAAATTTTATCTTTCAAAATGGACTTCATTTTTGGATTTAGAATATCATAATTAGCTTAGGGTGAATTATATGTATTTTTCTGAAAACATTCAATTTTTTATGAATAGTCAAAAACACTGAGTTATTATTTAAAACCAAATTTTAATTTAAATAAGTATTTATTTTATTTAAATTTATTTTAGGTTAAAATAGATACATAATAAATATATAAGTTCAATTTAATTGATTGGAGTTATTTTATAATAAGTTTAGATATATAAAAATTTTATTGAACTTTTTACCATCTTTTACCCACCCCCTATGAGCATTTGAAAATTTGCCTAAAACATAATTTTACCGCTTCTGTGACTTGAATTTAAAAAATCTAGGATACATGGTTGATATCAGTAAGTAAAATTTAGTTCAATAAGATAAATTTAATTTTTGGCGAATAATAACTTTTTACTTTTATTTACCACGTTTAAAAGTAAATAAAATAATTAAAGGTAAAAATGATATTATTATTATCCAAACACATGTCGTAATTCTATTGTATAAGTGTATTTTGACCAAAAAAAACCTTAGGAAAAAAATAGAATCCTTTATGTCCACATGGATTAGATTAGGACATTTATTATTATTTTATTTAAAGAAGAGTTAAGTGTTAAATTTAAAGTTTCATAACTAATTTTTTTAATATAGGGTTATACATAAGATAAATTTGACTATAAATATTCATTATAAAACTAAAATTATTTCTTACAAAATGGTATTTTATTTATAATTTATATACATTATATAATTTAAATTATATATTACCCAATGACGATGCAGTAATTTCCTTATTAATGAAAGATTAAAATAAAAGATATCTCCAAATATCCTAATAAATATAATTTGAGATATTTAATTAGTTCCACTAATTTTATTGTATAATATTACCCGTTAGGGTTGACTAAATGAATTTTTTTGAAGTAATAATGATGTTGTGAATTTAGGAAAAAAAATAATAAATATTGTCAAAATTGACATAAAACAGTTTTTAATATTATATTATTAATTGATATTATATTTCTAAAAATATAAGGTTTGTTCAAAGTTCATAAATAATATTATATATGTCATTATTGAACCACTTTATGTTCTCTTGAAATTTTATGGTTAGTTTATTAACCATATAATATAAAAATACAAAGAGACGTGGTAAATGTAAAACTATTTAACTAAGAATTAAATTTAAAAGATATGGTTAATATAGTGACCCAAACCTGTATGAAACCTTTTGGTTGAGTTTTTTTAGACCCATACCCACCGTAGACTCGAAATAAATAATTTTGGAGCCCTTAGAAACCGAAAATGGTTTTATTATAAAATAATATTTCAATCTTTTCCAAAGGTGCCCCTCACCCCTCTTATAAAAGGGCACTCCCCCTTATCTCATATTCACACCATCAAATCCTTTTGAATCATCCAACCCCAGCACAAATATCCTTCCCACGGTACTCCCTTCATTCTAGAGGACTTACATTAGTCAGAAAGCTAACCTATATAGCCATTTTGATCAAATCAAAAGGAAGAACCCAAAGAAGTGGTAAATATTTCATCAACTCTTTCAAGTTCTTTTGTTCTTCCACTTCCTATTTCTTTGTTGTTTCCATTATAAAATAATAACTCTATTATCTTATATATATATTGTGATGTTAGTATAAAAATGTTACAACCCTATTCATTATTCTATCCATCCTATAAATGACAATGTCACCATACCTATGTAGGTACGGATTACCATCTCCACGTCGTGGTGTAGTTTGTTATTCAAACACTTCATCACTTAGATGGGTATAATAATGAGTATAAATGATGTAAATAATAATTATAACTTGATAATGATTAGTTTTATATTATATACCATCCAATTATATACTATTTTAATATCAAAAGAATGATATTGTCGCTCGTGCGTACGTATGGATTACCGCCTCCATTAACGCGGTGAGATTCATTCCCCATCATATCCATTCAAGAATAATTTTCATTTGATTATTAAAAATAATTTTTAAAGACTTAATATCATTTTTAATATTAATAAGATACATCCTATACATATCAAACATTACTTACGTAACAAATAATATAAAGGAAAATGAATCAATAATCACCTGAAACGATGATACTATTAAAATATCCCTAAGAAAGAAATATTAGAAGATCATATCTGATATTATATTATTTATACGGTTAGTGTATAATTTAATAACTATTATTTCACCATTATACAAGAGTTAACCTACCCTCTACCAATGAAAAGTACAAGGTAAGGGTTATTTCCTCAGTCTCATTATTATCCGAGATTGTTTATGTGTAAGTATTTATTGGGACTTACTTATCATCGACACCCATATTTCATAAAAATGTTTTAAAAAGGAATATTTTAAGGTTTTATGGGAGGGTATATTTAACTAGATCATAATTTTAAATGTTTTAATGATCTATCTTTCTAAACCCTTTTAATTAATGTCCATGTTTTCAAAATGATTTTAAGGATTTATTTATATGGACATGAATGTTTTGAAATGATAATTATTTTCAAAAGTTTCAAAGTGGTATGGGACACTTTGATTCAAAATTCCATTTAAATGACTTCCTTCATAAATTGTGATACTTTTAATCAATTTCATAGAAAAAGTGTATTTCCCTCAAAGCATTTTACCGATAATTTTAATCTATGTCAACATCCTTTGATGAATTTTAAACTTGTTTGAAGTAGATTTATTATGATAAAAGTATTCCATTTTTTATTGAAGGTTTTGGGATATGTTTGACTGTAGATGTTTTATTTTTACACCATTCATGGTTTATAGATAAATTATTGACATTTTATATGCTAATTTTAATACGAATGTTTATGTTATGTTTAAACCTTTTCATATGAGGAATGGATTGGACTTAGTAAGTGAAGGGTAAATCCCTCTATAGCTCCTCGATGCATTTATAGGTCTAATGAGACAACTAGTGTCGTGGCACAAGGCCTTGAGAAAATCTTATTTGTAGTCTTGGCACAAGGCCTTGACTATGTGGTTATGATGTATGGCTTAATGCATTCCATCATTATGAAAGTGGCTATTGATATTGCAAGTGATTATTCGACTAGTAGAATATCCATGTGAATAATTAAATTGAATTATTTGATTTTATATTTTCTATATTATGATTAAGTTCATTTTTAAAAGGCTTTTTTTTAGTCTTATACATTTTCTCAAATGTTTATGCTTATTTAAAAATGTTTTTTCCATATTGTTATCCTTACTGAGCATCTGAGCTCACCCCTTTCTATGTATTATTTTTTCCTGGATGCGAAGAGGTATATTATGACTAAATTGAAGGGATAGTATATGGGATATGATTGTTGTTAATGAAGACAATGTTGTTGTTTTTTTTCATTGTATAATGTAATGTAAAATTTATGAATGTATCAGTAATATTGTCATAGTGCTACAAGGTAGGGTACTAGGTACATATATCATGTTTTGAAGACATCGTATTATTTTATAGGACATGGAAAGGATAATACCTATTTTCAGAAGAACCTATCTACCCACAATGATTCTAAGAGTACCATTACTCATCAAGCAATGCAACCTCCATAGGGAATTAAAGTGAAAAGTGGAGTGAGTAAGAAGTTATATGGAGTTGAGAAAGTGATTGTGGATGATCAATATGAACCATCAAGGGTGATAGGTTTGATTCTTTTGAATTATACACTTATTCATTATTTTTCTATAAGTGTAGATCATATTCATTTGTTTCTTCCCATGATGTTGATTTGCTAGGATTTCATGTTTAAATGAATCTTTATTTTTTAAATCTTCAAACTCTTTTTGGTCAAAAAGAATGTCAAGCCTTTTTGTGTAGAGACTTTTCTAAAACTTTTAATAGATCTAAGTTGATATGGGAATTCTCTATTCTTTAGAAGTATTTCTATGATATAATACTTATTCTGTATTGGTTGAACATGATCAAAGATAACATCGATTATTATACCTAATGAGTTAGAGTTATGACTAATGTTGGTGTCAATCATCTCTTTATAGGAGGAAGGAATGTAAAAGAATATTCAAGGGGATATCTTGCACAAATAGTTGGAATTATATCCTACCAGTTGGTATCTTTGACCTTTGCATTGGTGAACGAGATTGTGAATAATGGTTTTCCTAGAGTTTTTGATCATTTTCTGGATGTCTTTACTAACAATATTTCTAGGTTACCACCCATAAGAGAAGTGAGTTTTAATATTTATCTCTTCCCGAGAACCAATACTATATCACGTCTATATTATTGAATGGAATGAACATCACTAATGGAATTGAAAGTGAAGTTAGAAGAGATAGAAATAAAAGGGCTCATTCATCCTAGAACCTCTCTATGGGAAGAACCGGTATTTCTTTCAATAAAGATAATGAAACTCTTAGGTTGAGTGTATATTATCATAATATTAACCATGTTATAATAAATAACCAGTATCCATTTCCATGTATTGATGATCTATTTGATCAATTTATGGGATCTCATTAGTTCTATAAAATTTATGTATATTTGGGATATCACCAAATGAGGGTTCAAAAAGTGTATATTCCAAAGATGAATTTAAGTAGTATATATGGATATTATTAGTATGTGGTTATGCCTTTCAGTCATAATAATTCAATATAAGTATTTATGGAATTGAGAAATTGGACATTTTAGAGATATCTGGATTCTTTTTCAGTTGTCTTTGTGGATGACATGGTAGAGTATTCAAGGACAAGATATGAGCATGTGAAACACTTTAAGATAGTGTTGCAATTTTTTTGGGATCATCAGTTATATTAAAAGAATTAAAAGTTTGATTTTTGGATATAATTAGTATGTTTCTTTTCCCCTGTTATCTCTAAAATAGTAGTTTTTGTGGATACATAAAAGATAGAGGTTATTATCTATTAGATAACACTAAATAATGTCTTAGATAGGTAGTTTACTCTGTTTGGATGGTTTTTACCAATAATTTATAAATGAATTTTCATGAATAGATTCACCTAGGACAGCTTTGACCAGGAAAAATTTTCTATTAAAATGGAATGATTAATTTCAGAATACTTTTTAATAACTTGAAGTTAATCTTAAATCAGCACCTCCATTGATATTTATGGAATTAATAAATGGTTACATGGTTTATTATGATGATTTGGGATCTATTTTAGGATGTTTTATTCTATCATGAGGTCATGTTATTGATTGTGGCTCATGGAAGTTATGGTTTCATTATAAGAACAACCCAACACATGATTTGGAGTAAGTTGATGTTTTCCACTCATTGAATACGTGTCATAATTACCTATTTTGTGAGAAATTTACTGAGCTTTTAGGTCAAAAGATCATGAAACATATTTTCTCAAAAATATATTTGAATATGAGAAAAAAAATATGGAGGGATTATCTCATGTTTTTTACATTTACCTGATGTATACATTGGGTAAAGGAAATTCAATGTCATATGTATTGTGCCGAAATAAATATGGTTAGTTGAAAAAAGAGGATTCATATTGGAGGCATCTGATATCTGTGATAGAAAAAATTCACTTGGATTTTGAAGACTGAGGTAGTGTTTCTATTTTCATTCAGGTTTTCTTTATTCCAAATTTTTTTGATATTGTTAAATAGGCACAGAAATATAATTCAGAATATGTTGCGATAATGTCGAAACAAGATGGTGGGGAGACTATTTAGAGATAGAAGTTGGATAATAGTGCATTTTTTTGTTTAAAATTTATATGGTTGTAATTGTGGATTTCTAAGAACAAATTCTTCGTGATTTCCACCATTTGATATGGGACGTTCATCTAGGAATAATTAAGTTGTATATGGTACAGAAATCACATTTTTGGTGTGTTATTATGGAAAGGAATGTGACTGATTTTGTTTCACGATACCTCACATATTAGTAGGTTAGGGAATTGAATCAGTGAAAAACTTGTATATTGTGGTATTTACCTTTTTATTTAAATGGGATTATATAGCCATAGATCTCATGAAATGCCTCTCGTAAATTGTTCGGAAACACAGTTCCAAATTAGTGATAGTGGATCTACTAACAAAATAATCCAGTTTTATTCCAATTCATTAATCTCATATAGTGGTAGAATTGTCAAAACTTTATATCAAATAAGTGGTAAAGAGACATGGTGTACCATTTTTGATAGTTTCTTACTTAGGTTTAAGTTATACTTAACATTTTTGAAAAACCTTATAGTGAGCCCTTGGGACTCATTTGACCATGAGTACGACATATCATCCTAAGATAGATGGAAAATATGAATAGAAAATACAAGCATTGTAAGACATAATTCGGGCATGTTTAATGGATTTTGGTGGCTCTTTGGAAGATAACATACTGTTAGTGGAGTTATCGTATAACAATAGTTATCAAGACATAATATATATGGTTCTTTTTAAGTATTGTATGGGTTTCCTTGTCATTCTCCAATTTTCTCAGTGGAAATAGGTGAGACTCCACTAGTGGATCCAAGCATAATAAGGAGACAATGAAGAGGATTTAGTTAATCAAGAAATGGATGGAGATATCTCGGATTAATCATAAATCATAAGTGGATCATCCCTGATGGTTGTTGTTCTATGAGGTGATGGATAATGTGTTGTTTAGAATACCTCCAAGGCTTAGGAATCTTCATTTTGGGAATAAGGAAAAGTTTTCACATCGATATATATGACCTTTTGAGATACTTGAATAGTTTTTTGAGGTGGATTATTGGTTCTCTTTTCCACCATTGTTTTGTTTAGTGTACAATTTGTTTCATGTATAGTAGTTGAAAAGTAACAGTATGATTCTGACCATGTAATTCAATGGGATCATGTTGACCTATGACCGTATGATTCATTGGTTCATGTGCTAGTATAGATTTTTTATATGAAATTGAATGTATTGTGTGGGAAAAAAATTGGTCCAGTGTGGATTTTGTGGCCACATGGTCAGATTTAGGATGATACTTGGGAACATGAGATGGAAAATATTGAGCAATGGCCCAAACTATTTTAGGTCAATGGTGGTTTTCTAAAATCTTGGATGGAAATGTCACAAATGGGGAGAATTTATCACCCTTGTTTTGAAGTTTTTAACCATTTACTTATGTATTTTAAGTATGTATTGTGTTTTGGTGATGTTTTGGAGGGTTTGGAGGACTTTTGGAATGTTTTGGGGCTTTTCTAGAAGTGTACAGTTTTAGCATGGATATTAAAAACTGTGAAACTCCTACAAAAAATTGGTAAACGTTAGGTATTGGGCTCTTGTTAGGCTCATGGTTAGGTTCAAATTTTGGTTGAACCAGGCTTCCACCTAAGAGAAACCTTGCATTTCAATACATATTCAAATGAACGGTTAGAGCATAGTATTCTAGAGTGTGTGACCTAATGATGCATGATTAAAAATTATAACCTGCAATTGGGGATATCACTGAAAATTGATCCTAAACCACTAATTTTTTCCTATGTCAAACATAAATCATCTTTTTCTCCACCTAAAGGCTGTGGAGACTCTAACCATTTATCTAGGAGTTATCCATTGGAAAATATCAGTACGTTGAAGGCCATATTTCTTGGAAAGTATACATTCTTGGTGGTTTTCGTTAGATATATTAGTATTCCCTCTATTAGATTTATATATCTAGTCTATTAGTGATAGATTTATGATATTGTATTCTAATCGCGATGATATATGGTTGTGTTGATATTAAAGAACAAGATTAATGGTGTGTATTTTGAGTTTCAAAATGGTTTTGTTGAAGAATTCATGTCGTTCTTTGTTTCTTCCATAGTTCATGAGGTTGGTGGCTACAATATCAACTCCTATTATTAGTAAAACGCATTATTGGTTTCAAATGTTTTGAATTTATTGAAAACTATTATGAAATTGTTGTAAAAAGTTGGGTAAATTCAGTCTTTAGTGAAGGTTTGTGAAATTATGGAATTTTTATGCAAACTTCTGTGTTTAATGATTTTTAAAATGATCATTTTAAAAATGTTTGTTTAGTATTGTTTATGGAATAAGGTTTTATAGAAATGTTTCCATTAAAAATATTTTTTTATTGAAATGGTTTGACCGAAATGGTCTATCATGGTTTTTGAATAATTGGTTGTAATATGTTAATTTTCATTGATGTGACCCTATGGAAGGGGTATGTTCCATTAAGGAACTATTATACGGTTACCTTATGATGACTTGGTAGATCAATAAGATACCACTCATGAGTACAGAACTATCACCTGGGAATGCATGTGTGGAAGTGCGAATTTCAATGGGCTATGCCAAATGGATTTTAGATATTGTTTGAAGGACTTATTTGGTTGTTTCCATGAACATTATTTTTTTGAGAAAGTCATTGGCATTGATAAAAATTGTTAAAATGTGTTAAGTGGTTTTATATAAATTTTGTATATAAATTTGATAACTTTTTATATCATTGTGGTGTGATTATGGAAGCCATTTGGTGAAAAACTATTATGTTTTATAACTCACCCCAACATTGGCACCATAGTGCTTTTATGGATGTTTTTTATCGAGGAATGGGTAAAGGAAAACTATCTCATTTCTATTTTGATGAATTTTTATAATTTTATCATGGAATGTGGAGTTGGAGCATGGATAATGTTGGAAGATATGTATTTAGTGTCATTGGAGACCATGAGTTTGGTGGTTTTTTCTTCCACTTTATACTCTAATATGGGTGTTTTGGTTTTCACATTGTCCTCTAATATGGGATATGTTATATTTTGTTATTGTTATGTTTTTTAATACTTTGTGTTGTATTACTCTTGTTTCATACATAATATAGAGGTTATTTGGTTATGATATGTTAGGTGTTGTTGTATTATTTTATATTGGGAAAATCAACCCCAATTATATTGAAGCCCTTGGAATTTATTTCTAGCCTTTGGTGTCATGGAGATTTAACCTAAGTCCATATATCAATTCATCCTCGACTCAAGAAAATGAGATGGTGAGATGTTACGGTATGAGTTCAATATTATTTTTTTGATGAACTCACAAACATTCATCGTTTATTTCACCTTTATCTGGTATCCCTTTATTGTGAAACTTCTATATGATGTTCTTAGTGATAATTATATACAGTGTTATATTAAATATTTATAATTTATATCTTAAAGAATTACCCTATCTGATATATCTTCATCTTGTACTCTAGATTATGATTCTTTATACAGATCTCTATCTGGTGAAACTATTCTAATATACCAAAATTAATATTCCCATTTCTAGATAGATTTATTTATAAATACAATTTCTGTCAAAAAACACTATTAATTGGGTATTTTGAGTGTTTTTTCGATGGTACTTAAACCATTGAAACTTCATTGACATTCCCATAGAGTTCTCTGTTCATATTTTCTTAACCGATAGCATTTTCTAGATATCCTCCATCTGGTATACTTTTTATTCTTCTATTTTTTGTATGATGCAACTTCAAAATCATTACATTAATCAATTTTAATTTCCCTTATTTCTATGTCCGATCATTATACAATACAACATTATAACATAATCATTTGAAGGTAAAAATAGATAGTCTAGTATTTAAATACACTATTCATAAAACTTAATAACTTGAATACATTTATTTTTATTATCAATATATTAACTTTGACTACATATTCCGTAAAATTATTCCAATTTTTAATTGATAATTATATAGTTTCATAGGCTTGTCCCCATTTATTATACATTTTCACCTCAGTTTCATCTGTATCATTCACAAACACACAAACTCGGGTTCGTGGAACTTCCATGGTCTGATGTTATATGCATGGTACGTCTAAGGGTAATGTGAAAACATTCCATATAATGTTTTTCAAGAATGATTGTTCAACATAATCATATATTATTTATTAGATAGCATTGTGTATTCTTATTTACACATTCTTTCCTTTTATATTTTTTCTATAATATTCATCCAGAATCCTCAATTTCACTTCTCTTCTAATATAATCACTTTTATAAGATCATGACTTCTTCATGATGTTAAGAACAATTAATAAAAACATATAATCATATGATTTCTTTAATGAACAATCTTATATTAATTTATAAGAAATTTTTTTATAATTTTTTTGTTTGGATTGATTTTCCTCATTAGGAAACATTATTATGACACCTCTTTAATAAAAATTCTTAAGGAACCTTATCTCTCAAAAGCATTATGAATGTTCTCCAAAAACATTCATAGCCAACACATATTGTTATATTGACAAAAAAATGCAACCAAAACTCAGAGGGGCATGAAAAAATTATTTATCCATTCTATCTTGAAGGATGAATAAATATTTTTCCATTATATTGAAATGGAACTATCTTATTAAATCCATGACCATGGTAGTTTAGATACAAGTTCATTTAAAAAATACAAAGAAAAATAAATCATGAAAACAGATTTATGATACTAATATATATCCTACATGATGAGTTATGATGATAAAAATGGATTATATTACACAATAGAATTCATAGGAAAGCCATTTTAGTTTCTATATTAACTTTTTTCTCTATGGTCTCCTTGATGTGTTATTAGATACTGAAATTGGACTTACATAAGATCCCTTATTTCCATATGTTAAGGATTCCTAGAGGGTCACACACTAAATGTGTACTAAATCTCATTATATTATATGTAATTTAATACTAAATATAAATTTATTCCCTTCTTATGGAAGAATTTTATTTATGTAAAGTTTATCATAGAAATTTAGTCATTTGATATTTGAGTTTAGAATATATGATTTTAATTTTATGTAGTGTTTTTTATTCACAAGTTAATAAATAAATATTTTCTTATTAAAAAATTTAATTAATATATTAATATCTATTTAGTGACATGAATTTGTAATTAATTTTTTTATTTTTAAATTTTTTTAATTTAATATTTTATGGGAGGGTGTGTATCATTTTTATTGATCCATTTGAAATTATATATAATATTTAATATCATTTAAATAATTGTTAATTTATTTTTTATGAAATGATATTAAATATATTGCATGCCATAGAATTTAATATTATTATTATTATAATTGGTAAATAAATTTTATTAAATAATAGATAAGGTCAATTATATAGTTATCATTATATTTTTTCATTTTCACTAAAATATTCATGTGAATAAATAAAATTCGGGTGCATGTATCATTCAACGTGTTTTCATTGATTATAATCTATTATTAATAGATTAAATTACATGAATTGTGAATGACTTAAATTTATTACATTAAATAGTAGAGTTAAATAAATAAGTCTAATGGGAATAAATGTATATCGATACATTGAATGTGGCTAAGGCATGTCATGAAATGAAACATGTATAGGATGGAAATATAAAGGGATGATATCCAAGCTTTTAGGGATAACTAATTTATTGTATGCCTTCATATTAACTCTTCCTCTTATAACATATTTTATCACTTGTTGAAAGGACTAGAACGCCTTTTGTGTATATAGATCCTCAAAAAAATGGATCATTTTCATAGTTTAATACCTTTAGAGAAAAGAGGATTTCATCTACTACTCTTGTGAACTTCATCAAGTATGATCCATAGAAAATTCAAGATAGATCTTTTTCCATCCATGTATCCACCTTTATATTCATTTTTTATTGCATTTTTATTCTATATATGTTAGATCACAAAAAATGGGTATGCTTAAACTTTCATCATTCATACAATGAACCCTTAGAACCCATTAGTGGTATTAGAGCCAGGTTTTAGATCAAATAATTGTATTTCGTACACTATTAAATAAAGAACACTTTTCATGATAGCATAACTAATTTTTTCCATCATGATGTTATGTTATATGATTACTTAATATTAGAAGCACCACACATCATAGCATCAGGTCATTTATAAGTTATTTATAAATAATATAATAATATATTTGGAATTATAAAATAAGGAACTATAAAATGTTTATGGTTAACTATTATAATCATTTTGAAATAATTATAATAAATATTCTATTAACATTAATGACCCAATATTAATATTATCATTTTCAAAATTTATGTGGATTACAATATAATTTAAATATAATGAGTTTATATAATAAAATATAAACTTCAGTTTATAAATTAAAAAATAAGGATAATTATAAAATGATTATATTTAAAGATTATGAATTGTCTCTATTAATTGGAAACGATAAAATATAGAGCCTTATTTGAATTTTATTTATGCAATATAAAAAATAGTTTTAGGATCAATGGTTTAAATAATTATTAGTATATGATATATTGATTATGTAAAATTTCATAATAATAGTATTTGAAATATTAATTTATTATAGTTCATAAAATTTATTATATTTTAATATAAATTCTATATAATTTATAATATAAAAAATCTTATATTTATTTCTCATGTTTGTAAAAAATAAAATGATTTTTTATTTCTTAAGAAAATTCAATTATGAATTGGTTTAGAATATTTTTAATTTTTTAAAAAATAATTGAGTATACATTTATGAATATTTATAAAATATATTAATGTGTATTATAAATATACTATAAAATTTTTGTGGTCAGTTGATTAAATTTTCTTAAAACATTCAACATAAATATTCCATTAGTATTGAAGAGTTTATGATAAGAATATCATTTCCGATTTTATATGATTTATAATATATTCATAAATTATAGTCAAAGATAATTTGGAAATATATTAATATAGAAATATTTCATAAATTAATAATTTATAATTAATTTATAATTAATTATATAAATGTGTGAAAACATTTATTTATAAAATCTTCCAAATAAAAAATTTTAATAATTTAAAAACCTTTTACTAAATTATATGAAATACCTTGTGATCATAAAATAAAATGTTGTTTTAGAGGTCAAAAGATTAATTTATAATGATTTTACAAATTAAATACATAATACTAGAATATAATAGAGTCTAAATTTATAATTATGAATTTTTTATTATTAAAAAATTTGAATTTTTTAAATTAAAAATTATCCTTATTTAAGATATTATTTTGACTGCATCAAAAATGTTTTGATAATTGATTTGATCAATGGATTAAATAATATTAATAGATGATATTAAAATTTTGTATATTGGTAAAATATTGAAAAAATAGTATATCAAATATCTATATTTCATTAAATATATTATATTCAAATAAAATGTAATATATAATGAAAAAAGTGTTCTTATTGGAATTTAATAATAATTATTTATTTTCATGCCTATGGAATGTTTATAAAATTAAATTAATTATAAATTGTTTATAATTAGATTTATTTCATGAATTATTCATAAATAGTTATATCCCATTTAGATATTTTAAATTTTTAATTTATTTACAGTTTATTCCATTCTTTATAAATGTATATTAATTTTTTATAGAATTTTAGTAATGTTTATGTTTTATTTAAGTGGTAAATTACTTCTAAATATAGATAAATTTATTTCATGGAAGTTGTGATGTCAAAAGATTTAGTTTTTAATTGAGCTTGACCATAGTTTTAAATTATGGTTTTTAACTTTATTTTGGTTCTTTTGAATGGTTTGAGAATATTTTTTTTAGAATTATTATGAATTGAATTTTCCCTTGAAAAAATTATTCCCTAGTAAAGGAAATTTGTCTCAAACTTCATACTAGATTGGAGCCTTATTCCATGTCTACAAATGTGGTATATGGCTATCAATGGATCTAAGATTTCTCATGTGGAGATTATAAGTCTCATATATATTAAATACTTTAAATGAAAATATTATATACCATATGAATATGATGTACTCAAATATTTATAAATATACATGGATTCTATTTTATGGTGAGTAAGAGAAGAATTTTTTTGTGTAGACAATTACATATTAATGTTGTTTGAAAAGATTAATTTGTTTCCAAAATAGAGATTATAGAACTAAATCATTAAAATGTTGAATACAAAATAAAAATAATGATATGGTAATGGATGTAGGATATTCTATAGTTATGAATTTAATTTTTATAATATGTAAATTAATTTGGTGAGAATTTGAAATAAAATCCCTTAAATACTCTATGTGAGATTCCTTTTAAAGTGACACATGTTATGACCATAATCATCCAACTGGGTTGGTCTAGCTCTGCATGAGTACCCCTATATTATATTATTTAAGGAAATAAAGATATAATGGGCATGAGGTTATCATGTGGGTTATGTCGTATAGTGAGCCACTCTTTTCATAAATTAACAATGAATTTCTTGTACGGAATACTTAACACATTGCACAAAAAAATACAAAAGACTATATAAGTCTAGTGCCTTTGAAAACATGGAAACATAAACCCTAGTATATATGTGAACTAAATTATCTGCTACTATGTTATTCTTGACTAACATCATTCTTAGACACATCAAACATAATACGTATCTTAATAACCCGAGGTAAAGGAAGAATAAAAAAGGGGTTATCTCATATGATTAGTAAGGTTGAACAATGGAGATATGTAAACATAATCATGAGCATAAGGGTATGATAACATGATCAGGAATATATGTAGATACCCGAAGCTTGCTGTACATGGACATTACATTACTTTTGCGGAATACTTAGTACATAACAAAAACACACACACAAGGATCGTAATAGTTTAGTGTCTTTGGAAACACTGAATATAATCTTCTAATCATGGTGAAAGTTCTTCAACATATCCCATAAAGATCTTCCTTTTTTTACCTAAAACATTTCTTTATATCCTGGGGAAAAGAAACATACAAGGGTGTTCTAAAATGCTCAGTAAGGGTAAACAAAAGAAATATCAATCACATCATTTTCATAAGAACATAACATTTTGGAAATCTTAACCTGCAAAAGAGGGCATAATTTCATAACATGGGATAAATCATAGTAGTGAAATGAAATCCCAGTAATCATAACATAATACATGAAATTTTGTGGCATACACAGATAATCATAGAGAATCATATCTTATTATTCAAGACTCATTTCCAAGACTATCTTAGTGGACAAAGTCCATTTCTGAACCGAGTCACCCTCGTTTCAGTCCAGTTTCACTGAACTGGTATAACCTACCATTCCCGCCATGCCTATCTCATGAGATATAAAATCTTTACCCAATGCATTGGAGGGAGATATAGGTCCCACCCATCTCATAATGATACCATTCTTATGTGTGCCACAAAATCATAAATCATACATCATTGCATAACCCATGTAATAAAAATGGGATTCTTAAACAACATGACATCATAAAACAATTCATATAAGGTAAAGGAATTCATAAAAATAATTCCATCACAACATAATCAAATCAATGTAATAATAGGGATAGAAACAGAACCATATATTATCTTAGATGGAAAATAATTTCGATAAAACACTTGAACTCCATTCTTGAGGAAAATATCCTTTCTATTTCAAACACACTTTTACTTTTTTAACATGTCATACAATTCTAAACTAATAGAAGTTGATTAAAAATAAACTAGAAAAATTGTAAAGGAATCTTCTTGGATATAATTTTTTAAAAATCCATTTATGCCGTATAAGTTAAAAAAACATTCTTCGTAGTTTTTACGGAAAAGTCAAAAAGTACCTCGTACAAAAAACGACAAAAGATTCCTTTCATATCTTTTACTAAAAACTCACCGAAGGGTAAAATTGGATATAAACTATTGTATAAGGATATAAATATTAAATATTAAGGAAACATGGATGTGGATGATAAAATACACCCCAGTAAATACCAAAGTATAAACAATCTCGGATAAAAATGAGATTGTGATATTTTCCCCTACCATAGGTCCGATATGCTTTTTACGTGTTCGAACCTCCTATATAATGATTTAAATAATGTTATTGACTTATTACAGAATCATAATTATTTTTATGATATCATATATGGTCATATTCTTAGCTTCGTAGTAGTAATATTTCATTGCTACTTGTTATTCGGGTGTTTATAACTTTTTGTTCTTATGCGTGTTTTGTCGAATAAATTCTTATTCTTCTATTTAGGTTATAGATACCTCATTTCCATAATTGTATTAGTGTAATATATATCATATTAATTCATTAAATTAATTTATATAATCAATATTAAATGAAGATCATGTAGAACGAGTAGCATCACATCGTGGAGACGGTATTCCGTACGTACGCACGAGTGATGATATCGTTCCTATGATCATGGAATTGTATTGGAGTGTATGTATACTATTTCAGAATCAGTATAACTTTATAATAGTCATATATAGTCATTATTTACACCATTATACCCATCCATGTGAGGTGGTGGTGGAAAATAGATTACACCACGGCATGGAGACGGTATTCCGTACGTATGCACGTGCGGTGATTTCGTTTTCCGTAGGATGGATAGATGGTGAAATTGGGGTGTTTCATACTTATAATAAAATATAATTACATTAGTGATAGTGATGTTATTACTTCATAATGAAACAACATAATAAGAATAAGTGGAAGAAGAAATAAATATAAAATAATCGATAATGGACATTACCTCTTCTTTGAAGCGCCTCTTTGAGATCTCCCTTTAGGGCACTACAATTGGTCTTTGAGGAAGACCCGAACCGCTAGTATATTTCTAGGGAAGTGGAGAAGAGAATTTGGTAGGGGTTGGACGAGCTTGAAGGCTCAAAGTTGTGTGAGGAAGAGAGGGAGGAAGTGCCCTTTTATAAGGGAGGAGAGGGGTACCTTTGGAATAACTAAAACTATTATTTTATTATAAAGTCAAATTCGGTTTTAAATAGCTACAAATTGATTTATTTTGAAGCTAAGGTGGGTATGGGTCGAAATACTCTCATACAATAGAATTTAGAAAAGTTTAGGTTCCTATATTAAACTTGTCTTTTAGTTTTAACTCTTAGTTAATTAGATTTATATTTACCATGTCACTTTGTATTTTTATATTATATAGTTAATAAACTTACCATATACATCCAAGAGACCCCCAAGTTGTGTTTTATTAATATATATATAACCTTATCAAAGTCATGTGGCCAAACCGTAGATTTTTAGGAATAAAATGACAATTAATAATATAATATTTGTTTTAAAAACTATTTTATGTCAATTTTGACACTATTCAATATTTAATTTTTTTGAAACTCATAAAAGAATTATTACTTCGACAAAAGTTAATTAAATAAATCCTAAAATTTCATATTAACCTAGAAAATTAGTTTAATTCATAAAAAGTCTCAAATTATACTTATTTAGGTATTTATAATATCAATTATGTCAGAATTTCATTAATAAGATAATTACTGCATCATCTTTGTATTATATATAAATTAACTTATTTAATGTCTAAAAATTACAGATAAAATATCATGATGTAGGAAATATTTTTATATTTTTAATGAATATTTATAGTCGAATTTATCTTATGTATAACCCCATATTAAAAATGATTTACTTATTAAACATTGATTTTAACTATTTTAACCCTTCTTTAAATAAATTAATAATAAATGTCCTAATCTAATCCAAGTGGGCCTAAATGGTCATATTTCATTCTTAAGGTTGTTTTTGGTCAAATTAAACTTTTCCAATAGAATTAGGACATGTGTTAGTGTAATGATAATATCATTTTTACCCTTAATTACACTATTTACTTTTAAAAAAGTAAAAAGTTACTATTCATAAAAAATTATTTTAATCTCATTGAACCACATTTTAGTCCTTGATATTAACCGTGTCTCTCGGATTTTCAAAATTATACTCACAGAAGCGGTAAAATTAAGTTTTATGAAAAAATCATTTTTTTAACTACCACATAGTGGTTTCACTATTCATCAAAAAATGAAACTTTCTAGAAAAATACCAAAAATTAGGCCTAAGATAAATTTGATATTAAGAATTCAAAAATGATGTCTATTTTACCAAATTCTTAACATATCAGTTGCATTAATTAATTTAAAAATTAGTTCCCATAGTCAAAACAAATAGCGTGTTTTTAAGAGATAATAACTATCAAAAGATTGACATTTGTTTATAACTGGTTTAAATGTGAAATTACATCCAATGACCAACATTGTATTAAATTGTAAAAATATATTCTAAATATAATTTAAAACCACTCAAATTAATAATTTATCACTATTTATTATTTCTATTAAAAAAGTTTTTTTTAATTAAAATTTAGTAATTTTCACTATTCATCAGAATATGAAAGTTATCCGAAAAGTATCAAAATCTCACCCTAAGCTAATTTTGATATTCCGAATCTCGAAATGAAGTCCATTTTGAAAAATAAAAATTACAAAATTTCAAGAAGTGGTTATTACTATTCATAACGGCTAGTTTTAATAATATTTTAATAGCATATCGTTGTTTAGTGAAACTTGGTATTGCGTACTACAGACGCTATCGAGGAAGGTCACAATTGCGTGTAATGAAAGGCAAGTCAAGGATGCGTGTTGATTAAGCTCCTTTTGGTGTAGCATACAACACAAGACATTAATGAAATTAAAAAGAATATTTTTTTATAAAATCTCGGGCTGTTACATTCTACCCCCCTTAAAATGAATTTCGTCCCCAAAATTCGCCGGGTTTATAAATGGTTTACTAATCGAAAGTTTCTTTAATAGAAACACACATCGTAAAAAGGAATACCAAAACTTGACTTTAAAAACTAAAGTATGAAATGTAACGATTACCCAAATAAACTAATCACTGGGTTTCCACATAGGTGAAAATATGGATATGGAAGAGAAATCTAACCATCATGTTCTGATGGAGAGTGGAAGAGAACATGGTTATGGAAAAGCCAGAAATCACAAAGCCATAAATTTTTGACGATCTAAGGTACCATCTGATTCATCAGATATAAGAGCACTAGGACAAGATTTTTGGTTTTCAAGATCATTTTCCTAAAGTTGATGAAATTGGAATTAGAAGAAATACTTTCGTGATTTTGGTATAGTCTCACCGTTGGTCGTTCTTTGGACAATTTCCACTTTATCTCTGAAAGAAATGAAGTTGAATTTGTCATTTGTGATGTGTTAGCAGATCATGTGATAGAATGATGGGTCATTCCATCTGTCTCAAACAAAAGGTTAGAAAAGTTATCAAAAAATACATAAGTCCATCTATAGTGAGATTAATCATATATAGTTCCTAAAATGAACTTATACTTCATATATCATACCGCTTAATAAAATAAAACTAGTTTCTACTAACTAGGGACTTCTTGTAGGCCAATGGTAGGCGATAGAGGCTAGTCGCACTTCGGTTGTGGGTTCGATTCCTACGACCTTGTCTGACGCGATGGGTTGTCGCCCGTCCTGCAGGTTTTCCTTTTTCTAAAACTATATTACTATAACATCCCATCAATAATATCGAAAAAAAACTTCTATCCTTAAACAATACTAGCTTATGTCCAACATAATCCATTCTAGTCTTTAGGCTTATCCATAATACTGCAGTCCATTCTCATATTATAGTGAAAACGATTACCAAAGAGTTCATATAAAACGTATGTTAATACCATCGTTGATCCCCGTATATCATGAGATATTTCTTGTTGGTCACATTCCAATCATTTGAAGGCCTTAATCATGTATTCTCTTGAAAAATGAATACCAATTGAACCTTAGGGAAAACATTAATGCAGTTAAAAGTTAACACTTTCCACATACCAAAATCCTCAAAATTCTATATACTCAAACCATGATATCACATAGTCCTTATATCAATCCTGAGCTCATGAATACTGTCAAACATTTTATTTTTTCCCTTATACCTTCATTATGTACATATCATCTTTTTTTACAAAAATATTTCAATCACTTTCCATGGTTACTGGTACCATAAAATTATTGAAAAGAACAATAGACCAATACATAAATATTCCAATACTCAACATTATTTTGAAATCCCATTACATAACACTTAATAATTCCACCACATCATTGTCATATTCAATATCACCAATGGTGATTGCATGTGACTTCCCTTTGTCCTTTTCCTTAAGTGGTTTCTCACGTCGATCATCACTAACCCTTGGATTAGGGCATTTATTAGCATAATTCCCCATTTCCTTGCACTTGAAGCATTGAAGTGTTGTTGGTTCATTTTGTGTATCCCTTCCTTTGTTTGCATCATTAGACAACTTCTTCCCATCATTGCGGCATTCAAATGCCCGATGACCTTCCTTTCCACATTTGAAACATTTAATTGTTCTTTTAAGACAATCTCCACCATGCTTATTTCCACACTTTGAGCATAAGGAAACATTCATCTTCTTTTCACCATTATTATGAGATTTCTCCTTGAACTCCATCTTTCATTTCTTGTCAAAACTACTAGATGGATAAGTAACACCCACTTCCATTTCTACCTTGATAGCAAAACGCACAATTTCTTTATAGCTACTAAAGTCTCTTATAGCTAATTCCCTTCGAAGATTTGGTTTTAATCCATTGAATATTAGATCAACTTTACTTTCAGGTTGGATGATAAAGCCAGATGCATACCTTGAAAGCCTTGTAAAATTCGCTTCGTATACACCAATAGATTCATCAGCCTTTTCTTTAGTTCAAGAAACTCCTTATCCATCTTTGTTCGAAAAATACGAGGGAAGTACTTATTGAAAAATAAGTTCTTGAACTCGTCCCATTCCATGGACTCAATTTCATCTCTATGCCTTGTATTCTTGATAAGATTCCACCATCGATCAACTTCACCTTCCAAACAATATACTGCTAAAATGACATTATCATGTTCAGAACATTGAAGAACTGAAAATATTTTTTTAGTAGTACTGATACATTGTTCAGAAACAAGTGGATCAGAAGACCCACTGAAATAAGGTGGACGTTGCCTCATGAAAGACTGAATAGAATATTATTCCCTTCTCTGCTCATTTGGATGTCCAGAATGATTCATAGCTTGTGTAAGTATATCAATAAGATTTTTCACTCCATATCCCATAACATTTGTTTGTTTAGGAGGACAATCATTGCATTGTCCATTGCATTGATCAACACGGTTCCTTCGGGTTCCAGCCATCGTCTAAAACCCAAGAAGAATAGTGTGAGAGGCAAAAATCATGCTAGGGAAAACAACATAGTAAAGGGGGAGTACCCTCAATATCTAACATCTTAGGTTAAATTCTAAAATTTTTAACGCATTTCTAGGACTATAACATATACGTATACTTAACCTTAGAGACATCCCTAGACATACAATAGAAATATCTCTAGGGATCTCACTAATGTTTTCGCATCCTAGTTTCCAGAGGTTGACTAAACCTTTCCTCTGATACCAACTGTAGAGACCCGAAGCTTGACGTACATGGACATTAAATTACTTTTGCAGAATACTTAGTACATAACAAAAACACACACACAAGGATCGTAATAGTTTAGGGTCTTTGGAAACTCGGAATATAATCTTCTAATCGCGGTGAAAGATCTTCAACATCTCCCATAAAGATCTTACTTTTTTTACCTAAAACCATTCTTTATATCCTGGGGAAAAGAAAACATACAAGGGTGAACTAAAATACTCAGTAAGGGTAAACAAATGAAATATCAATCACATCATTTTCATAAGAACATAACATTTTGGAAATCATAACCTGCAAAAGAGAGCATAATTTCATAACATGGGATAAATCATAGTAGTGAAATGAAATCCCAATAATCATAACTTAAAACAGGAAATTTTGTGGCATACACACATAATAATAGATAATCATATCTTATTAGTCAAGAGTCATTTCCAAGAGTATCTTAGTGGACAAAGTCCATTTTTGAACTGAGTCACCCTCGTTTCAGTCCTGTTTCACTGAACCGGTATAACCTACCGTTCCAGCCATGTCTATCTCATGAGATATAAAATCTTTACCCAATGAATTGGAGGGAGATATAGGTCCCACCCATCTCATAATGATACCATTCTTATGTGTGCCACAAAATATTAAATCATACATCATTGCATAACCCATGTAATAAAAATGGGATTCTTAAACAACATGACATCATAAAACAATTCATATAAGGTAAAAGAATTCATAAAAATAATTCCATCACAACATAATCAAATCAATGTAATAATAGGGATAGAAACAGAACCATATATTATCTTAGATGGAAAATAATTTTGATGAAACACTTGAACTCCATTCTTGAGGAAAATTCCTTTCTATTTCAAAAACACTTTTCCTTTCTTAACATGTCATACAATTCTAAACTAAAAGAAGTTGATTAAAAATAAACTTGAAAAATTGTAAAGTAAGCTTCTTGGAAATAATGTTTTAAAATTCTTTTATTCCGTATAAGTTAAAAAAACATTCTTCGTACTTTTGTCGGAAAAGTCAAAAAGTACCTCGTACGAAAAAACGACAAAAGATTCCTTTCATATCTTTTACTAAAAAATCACCGAAGGGTAAAATTGGATATAAACTATTGTATAAGGACGTAAATATTAAATATTGAGGAAACATGGATGTGGATGATAAAATACACCCCAGTAAATACCAAAGTATAATCAATCTCGGATAAAAATGAGATTGTGATATTTTCCCTTACCTTAGGTCAGATATGCTTTGTACGTGTCCGAACCTCATGTATAATAATGTTATTGACTTATTCCAGAATAATAATTATTTTTATGATATCATATATGGTCATATTCTTAGCTTCTTAGTAGTAATATTTCATTTCTACTTGTTATTCGGGTGTTTAAAACTTTTTGTTCTTATGCGTGTTTTGTCGAATAAATTTTTATTCTTCTCTTTAGGTTATAGATACCTCATTTTCAGAATGTTATTAGTGTAATATATATCATATTCATTCATTCAATTCATTTATATAATCATTATGAAATTAAGATCATGTAGAGCGAGTCGCATCACATCGTGGAGACGGTATTCCGTACGTACGCACGAGTGATGATATCGTTCCTATGATCGTGGAATTGTATTGGAGTGTATGTATACTATTTTAGAATCAGTATCACTTTATAATATTCATATATAGTCATTTTTTACACCATTATACCCTTCCAAGTGAGGTGGTGGTGGAAAATAGATTACACCACAGCGTGGAGACGGTATTCCGTACGTACGCACGCACGGTGATTTCTTTTTCCGTAGGATGGATAGATAGTGAAATAGGGTTGCTTCATACTTATAATAACATATCAGTATATGAGTGATACTGATGTTATTACTTCATAATGAAACAACCTAAGAAGAATAAGTGGAAGAAAAAATAATGATAAAAGAATCGGTAATGGACATTACCTCTTCTTTGAAGCGCCTCTTTGAGATCTCCCTTTAGGGAACTAAAATTAGTCTTTGAGGAAGACCAGAACCTCTAAGATATTTATAGGGAAGTGGAGAAGATAATTTGGCAGGGGTTGGCCGAGAATTAAGGCTCAAAGTTGTGTGAGGAAGAGAGGGAGGAGGTGCCCTTTTATAAGGGAGGAGAGGGGTACCTTTGGAATAACTAAAACTATTATTTTATTATAAAGTCAAATTCGGTTTTAAATAGCTCAAAATTGATTTATTTATAATATAAGGTGGGTATGGGTCGAAATCCTCTCATACAATAGAATTTAGACAAGTTTAGGTTCCTATGTTAACCTTATCTTTTAGTTTTAACTCTTAGTTAATTAGATTGACATTTACCATGTCACTTTGTATTTTTATATTATATAGTTAATAAACATACCATATACATCCAAGAGACCCCCAAATTGTGTTTTATTAATATATATAACCTTATCTAAGTCATTTGGCCGAACCTTAGATTTTTAGGAATAAAATGACAATTAATAATATAATATTTGTTTTAAAAACAATTTTATGTCAATTTTGACACTATTCAATAGTTGAGTTTTTTGAAACTCATGACAGAATGATTACTTCGACAAAAGTTAATTACATCAATCCTAACATGTGATATTAACCTATAAAATTAGTTTAATTCATAAAAAGTCTCAAATTATACTTATTTAGGTATTTATAATATCAATTATGTCAGTATTTCATTAATAAGATAATTACTGCATCATCTTTGTGTTATAAATAAATTATCTTATTTAAGGTCTAAAAATTACAAATAAAATATCATTATGTAGTAAATATTTTTATCTTTATAATGAATATTTATAGTCGAATTTATCTTATGTATAACCCCATATTAAAAATTATTTACTTATTAAACATTGATTTTAACTATTTTAACCCTTCTTTAAATAAATTAATAATAAATGTCTTAATCTAATCCAAGTGGTCCTAAATGGTCATATTTTATTCCTAAGGTTGTTTGAGGTCGAATTACACTTGTCAAATAGAATTAGGACATGTGTTTGGGTAATAATAATACCATTTTTACCCTTAATTTCCTTATTTTCTTTTAAAAAAGTAAAGAGTTACTATTCACCAAAAATTATTTTCATCTCATTGAACCAAATTTTAGTCCTTGATATTAATTGTGTCTCTCGGATTTTTGAAATTATACTCACAGAAGCGTTAAAATTAAGTTTTATGAAAAATTCAGTTTTTTAACTACCACTTAGTGGTTTCACTATTCATCAAAAAATGAAAGATTCTAGAAAAATACCAAAAATTAGGCCTAAGCTAAATTTGATATTAAGAATTGAAAAATGATGTCTATTTTACCAAATTCAGAACATATCAGTTGCATTAATTAATTTAAAAATTAGTTCCCGTCGTCAAAACAAATAGCGTGTTTTTAAGAGATAATAACTATCAAAAGATTGACACTTGTTTATAACTGGTTTAAATGTGAAATTACATCCAATGACCAACATTGTATTAAATTGTGAAAATATATTCTAAATATACTTTAAAACCACTCAAATTAATAATTTATCACTAATAATTATTTCTATTAAAAAAGTTCTTTTTAATTAAAATTTAGTAATTTTCACTATTCATCAGAATATGAAAGTTATCCGAAAAGTATCAAAATTTTACCCTAAGCTAATTTCGATATTCCGAATCTAGAAATGAAGTCCATTTTGAAAAATAAAAATTACAAAATTTCAAAAAGTGGTTATTACTATTCATAACAGCTAGTTTTAATAATATTTTAATAGCATGTCGTTGTTTAGTGAAACTCGGTATTGAGTACTACAGACGCTATCGAGGAAGGTCGCGATTGCGTGTAATTCAAGGAAATTCAAGGATGCGTGTTGAGAAATCTCCTTTTGGTGTAGCGTACAACACAAGACATTAATGAAATTAAAAAGAATATTTTTTTATAAAATCTCGGGCTGTTACAATATAGAAGATCGGGATCCGCATATAAATGATCATTAACAAGAAACAAGGAATAAAGATTGGTAGTTCATAAGAAATGAATCATAATGAAATAAAAAACATAATCCATGAATGAATAACATAGGAATAAGACATGGAATTTTGGAAGACACATAAGTATATGAAATTATTTCCATAGTAGTTAAGGCATCACTTCCAAAATAATCTTAGTAGTATGGGTTCACTATCTATACCATCTTGTCAGTCATGGTTCTATTTCATGGCCATCTTAATAGTATGATCTCACTCCCCACATCATCTTGGTATTCATGGATCACTCCCATGTCCAGATTAGTAGTCAAGGATCACTCCTAAAATCAGCTTCGTCTTTCTCATGAGATATATATTATTACCCAATCCATTAAGGGGAGATATAGGTCCCACCCATATCATAGTGAAATCATACATACATGTTCCAAAAGATCATAAAAAATCAGAAAATATTTCATGAATTTAATCGAGTATAATAAAAATGTAATCATATAATAACATGTGGTAAATAGATAGGTTTCATAACCATTTCATCAGATCATATCCTATGAAAAGAAGCAGGTTTCATAAACATTGTGACATCAAAGGTAGACTATTGTGAGAAATAATATGAATGAAATCATTGAATAATTTATCTAGAAATGAATTATTAACACCAATGTATGTTAAATTATATGGTAAAAAATATTTATTGATCTTTTAAAAACATTTATTAAGGAATATATCATTAATATATTGAAAAACTATTTTTTAAAAAAAATGAATATTTGAAAGATTTTTTTTGGGAAATAATTTTGAAAACAAATAAATGAAGTTTTAAAATTCATAAAACATTTTTATATAAAAATTATATTAAAATTTCATTTGAAATAATATTTTAAAACATTTTTGAATACAAGTTTTTTGAAATAAATCAGATTCAGATGGGATAGAGAAATAAAATCAGATTTTGACTAAAAAACATTCTTATTTATAATAAGTACCAATGAGTGTAAAATGGTATTATGACATGGATATATATTTAATAAACATAGTAGAAGAAAAACCATGTATGTTCCTAGGATATGGATCTTAATATTTCATAGATGGATGTCTAATCATATTCAATACCAATAAACAATGTGATTGTTTCAATAAACTCTTACCACATGGTAACATGGGATCATACTCTCCATGTATGAAAGTGTAATTAGATGAAGCTTAAAACATCATGAAAATAATGATTTTCAGGATATAACATTTCAAATGGATGTTTATACACCTTAAAAAAGAGTGTAGGTGCATAACAAAACATGTGTCTCAAAGAAGGAAAATTGAGACAAAATGTCTTATCAATTTGGTAACTTTTGAAACATAAACCCCATGAATGAAAGATATTATAATGGATATGTAAATACCCCTAAATTTAATTATAATAATCATATAAAACATTTATTTTTAGTATATATGCTATAAACGTAAAAGAGTGGTTAAAATGGCATATATCTCATGGATATAAAAAGTGAGAAGAAATTCACTTACATTATGTCTTGACCCTCATCAAACTCCAACAAGTTTAGTGTATAACAAATATAAGTTTATTATAATTATTTTTTAGAACCATATTCTTATATCTACTACCATATATTATTTTATTATGACTTTATATTACCCCACTTATAAATAATTCCCTTTTAAGTTTTTGCTTCGGGTAATATCCTCTTTGTTTTTCGCATTTTGTTACATCTTTGGTCCTTATACTTATATCATGATTTAAAGAATTTAAGACATGATATAAATATCATTTATATATCATATATTTTTATTATAATAATCTATATTATATATTATTATGAAATGGAATACACTGTTCATGGATTCAGTAGGTCGTACATACTCATGAACATTGTTTCCGTTTTATTAGCATATTGAATGAAAGAAATTAAATGAAATATATGTATATATATGAATATATATAGTTTTTCTTATATAATTATTATATCATATATATCATATAATTTCACTAAACCCTTTCTTAATACATTCCATATAGACTTTGAATGAATCACATTTCTTTGAGAAGGTGGTAGTCTACATGTCCACAAACGATGTTATTGTATTTACACAATATGAGAAGTATAAAATTATGTGTTATAAAATAATTTGAGAGGAAAAAAGAAATAATAAATATTATATATCATATATAACTAGTTTTTACATTATAATTCCCAACCATGAAAGCTAGTAAAAGAAAACAAACAATATTGTTTCTTAAGGTGGTAGTTCGTCGTACATAGGAAGGGTATGTTTGTTAACCATTATATGGAAGTGTGTGTATGTTTAGGTATAAAAATTAATATAACATCATAGAACTATATTAGGATACTGTATCTATTATATAATCATTTAATAAGGATAGTTTAGTGGTTGGGAAAGAATAAAAGAAAGGATCTTAAGAAAGGATGTTACCTCTTCTTTGCGTAACTCCGTTCAGTTTCCATAAAAGGTCTTCCTTTTATGGATTTATGACTAAAGTAAGGCATCAAGGAAGAAGGGAGGACTTTTTTTAGGACATATGAGAATATTTTTCCTGATCCAAATGGATTTAGAGGTGTGATGATGTGCTATGGTTGACTTTATTTTTATAGTGGATGAGAAGTGGAATTATTGTAAATTTTTTGAAAAGAGAATTTCACCCACATTTTTCACCTTTCAATTGGATATAATAATAAAAAAAATTAGATCCCAGGGAAAATATTGTACAAATATGTCCATAAATTGTTTTTTTGAAATGTTTATAGGTCATTTGGTCCTTATGTTTAAGGCTTAGTCCCTTGTTAAGCATAATTTTACCTTAAATGTTGTAATTAATTTTAACTACATTTAGTAATATTTTTTTGTAAAAAATAAGTTAATAATATTATAAAATATAAATTATTATAATTCAAAATATGGAATCATTTTTCCAAATTCTAATCATATAACTGTCATAAATTTTTTTAAAATTATTCTTGATGACGGGACGACATTGCGGGTTTTTAAAGTAAAAATGATCAAACATTTACTATGTTTTTATATCCAATTAAATATAAATTTTGTTCCAATGACCTAAATTTGATTAATGTATATATATTTTATGTAATTATACTATAAAACAAATTTAAAATATAATTTAACTATATAAGGAAATTAGTTTAAAAAGTAATTTCGAATTAAAATTCAGTATTTTTCACTATTCATCCAAAAATGAAGTTTCTCAGAAAAATCCCAAAAAATCACCCATTCTAATTTTTATATTATAAATTAAAATTGAATCTTATATTATAAAATTCAATTTCTAAATATGTCTAAATATAATTTTATTTTATTCATAGATGGACATGAAAAAATTTCATTTGAGAAAATAGTATTTTTAAACAAATAAAGACTGAAAAATTATATTTTTCATTATCAATATGGTTTGTTTATATAAAAAAATTATTAAAAATATTTGAAAAGTATTTATTACTAAGAATATTAATAATTTTAACAGATAGGTAATAACTATCTCATTTAAATAATTATAAAAATAAAATGATGTTTCACAGAAACCCGGTATTGTGTGTAATGTATGCTAAGTAAGTGTTTCGTGTAAGAAATCCAAGTTGTTGTTTTATGTAGCATAAGACAATTCAGTGTGTTGTGTGTTGTTAAAGAAAGTTTTTTGTTGTGTGTAACGAATTTTTGACTTACTTAAATTCCATACATCAATGAAAACTAATTTATTCAAAGAAGAAAAAGTTTTTAAAAACTAAGGGTGCTACATTATAACCCCATAAAAATGAATTTAACCCTATAAATTCATCATTATATTATAATAAAATTAAGATACTTCTAATTAATCATATCCCTAATTTCCCAAATAGTTTCCTATAATTGGTGATATCTCCCGATAACTTTTACCATGTGAGTGGTGTTGTTTCGTAAAAAATTATTTGTATGATCTGGACTTTCAGTTGGATTTTCCTCATAAGAAAGATCATGATCCAATGGTATGTAATTTTAGTTCAATACATGTGAAAGATCAGGTATTTAATTCATTATGAGAGATATATGGAACACATAAATAACATGAGAGATATTTGGGGGAAGTTCCAAGTGATATGATATTGTCCCGATACGATCAAGAATTTCAAAGAGATTGATATACCTAGGTATTAGTTTACCATTATTTTTAAACCTCATAAAATTATTCTAGAGTGAGATTCATAGAAACACATTCTCTCTAGAATAAAATATTAGATCACATTTTTATTTATCATCATAAATTTTCTACTGACTTTTAACTGAATTGATATACTGCTGAATGGTTCTATCCTTTTCAACCATTTGTTTAAAAATATAAGACCCCAGTAGCTTTCTTTCTCCAACTTCATCCTAGAACATTGGAGCTCTACATTTCTTCCCAGATAGGGATTTATAATGATTCATCAAAATTATTAGGTGAACGATATTATTGTAGGAAAAATAAACTAGAGGTAGGTGATGATCTCAACTACCATTGAAATACACATAACAATATCTCAATATATTTTCAAGGGTTTGAATTGTTATTTCAGTATGACCATCATATATGTTTGAGAATTACTGATAAAACTCAATTCTATATAAATTTCATTCTGAATAAATCACCATAATTTTGAGGTAAACCTTGAATCCCAATTAGATACAATAGAACATGGTAATCCATGTATCATTACCAGGTAATTTATATCCTATAAAGATTATCTATAGATAATTATTCTCTAATAGAAATTAAGTGTGTTGAATTATTAAGGAAAATGAATATCACCAATATATAATTAAACCCTTTAGAGGTTTTGGGGAGTCCTATGAAAAAATACGTAGTGATGTTCTCCCATTCCCATTCTATTATGTTTAATGGATGCAACATCCCTTTAGACTTTTTCATTCATCCTTAAATTGTTTGAATACCAAGTACCGAGATGAAAACTCTATGATATCTCTCTTCATGACATGCCAATAGAAGTATTCTTTCAAATCACTATATGTCTTCATACATTCAGGATGAATAGATAATGGAGAACTATAAGCTTCCTCTAACAGATCCTCCTTCAAATCCAGTATAGAAAAAACACAAATAAGGTTTCTGATCCTTACCATTAAATTCTGATCAAGGCTAAAATTTGGAGCATTTCTAACCTTATTTTTAATCTCTATATATTCCTTCTATGAAAATGTAATATTCCCTTGGATAGAGGGTTCAAAATTAAATCATGAAAGATAGTATTCCTACCATGTATTTAAGATTTTTATATCTAACCTTTTCAAATATAGAATTATTGGATCTATTTTGATCCTAATCATGGATAATCTAGCTTGATCCTTTCAACTCAAAGCACCTTCCACATTTTTGGATTTCCATATGTTCTAATGAATTGAGCAGTCATAATCTTTAATCATATCCAACCATCATATTCGGTTCATGTTAAACTCCCTCTATGTGAATATATATTTTCTAATTTTATAATCAGAATATATATCACACTTTTCCCCATAAATATAACTCCTCAATATTTTTAATGAAAATATTACCACTTCTAACTCAAAATCCTGAGTAGGGTAATCTTTCTCATGAATCATCAACTTCCATGAAGAATAGTAAAAAACAATGTTATCCGGAATAATAAAACATCCCAATCCCTTCTTGGATGAATCTATATTTATTACAAACCCTTCTCTACTATAGGGTAATGTATGCACATGTGATCTAACTAACAATCTCTTCAATTCCTTTAAATTTTCCACATATTCAACTGTCCAGAAGAACATGGAACCCTTTACAATTAACTTAATCAGAAGCTAGATAGTTGTGAGAAATTATCCCCAAACCATCAATAATATCCATCTAAAACATGAAATATATGGATCTCAATCACCATAGTTGGTCCGGGACAACATTCAATAGCCTCAGACTTTGATTGATCTTTTTTTATATCATCTCTTGAGATTCTGTGAAATAAAATGAAACCATTTTAATCCAAAATTCACAATTTATAAATTTTTCATATAAATTTTTCTTCCTTGGGGTATTTAGTGAAATTCTTAATTGGTCATCCTTCTCATCCTTTCTCTTTGAATATATTAGAATTTAATCTATAAAGACTACGCTAAACTGGACAAGGTATTATATAAAGACTCAATTCATCAAATCCATGATCATAGTGGGGGAATTATTTAGATCCAAAGGTATCACTATATATTCATAGTGTCTATAAATTTTATAGAATGTTTTCTTAGGTATATGATCTTTCTTGACCCTCAATTGATGATAACCAAATGGAAGATAAATCTCAGAAATGATTTTAGCTCTATGTATTTGATCAAACAATACATCAATACGGAAAAGAGGATACTTTTTCTTAATTGTGATCTTGTTCAAATCGCTATAATCAATGAAGATTCACATTGATCCATATTTATTTTACAAAAAAAATTAGCACCCCAAGGTGACATAGTTGACTAAATGAATCCCTTATCAAGGTTTTCTTCGAGTTAGTTATTTTATTCTTAAAACTCAATTGAGGAAGCTATTTGGTCACTCAACCCATAAATCTACCCTGGGTCAGATATATTTTTTTAGATCATTTTATTTGTCATTTTTTGGACCTTATAAAGAGTGACCTTATTGAAGCTATCCAATACCAATTTTACAGTGGAAACCTCCCTTGTGTTGTATGTTTCACTATATTTATTCTCATTACAAAGGTCAAGGATCCCTCATCACTTAACCAATTTATACCCATCATCTTGTGAAATTTAATATACAGAGTCCTGGAAAGTATCCTCTACAAATGATTTTCTACTCATTTTGCCCTGTGTATCTCTACAGAATAGCATATCTTTTTCAATGGTCATTCTATCCAGGGTTCCATTAGTCTTTCTCAATAAATGGTTGGTGATATTAATGTGAAATCCTCTGGATCTAATGTCATTGTTAAAGTAGAAATGTATAAATCATATGATATACTTGAATGGAACTTCATCCTCAAGGTGTTGGTTTGTATGGAGTTATCCAATTAGGTGATGGATCTTCTTTTCAAATGTTTTAGCTCTTCATGGTTAGTTGTGTGTTACATGGGAAGGAAGTAAAAATTCTTAAAGATTCTTAGAGGCCTGAGGCAAGGTGACCCTATTTCCCCCAATATTTTAATCATGGACTAGGATGCTCTCACTAAGTATTTAAACTAGAGTATTATCAATGGTGATATTATTCCCTTTAGAAGGAGTTTTTATTATACAAGTCTATCTCATACTATTTATTATAGATGAGATGGTGTTTTTTGTGAATGGAAATATGAGATCCCTTCAGGGGTTAAATAAATTCATGAAGGAGTATTGTAAGTGGAGTGTCTAGTGCGTTGGGTATCATAAATGTAGTCCTTTTCTTCTTGCATATTTCTCTCTAAGATGGGTCACTATTATTAATGACAGCTTAGGTATCCATAGGATGAATTTCCCCATAGAATATCATAGAGCTCTAGTCTATCCTAGGGAAATTATAATGCATCATTATGATGGATTGGTTGATAATATTTCTATCTTTATTAATAGTTATAAGAATTGATTCCTTTTTTGGAAGATAGGGCACTCTTGTTAATAATGTTTTTTCACGATTCTTATACATGTGTTATTAGCTTGTATGGAGACCCAAGCAGTGATCAGGGAGATTAAGACACTTATTCCGGATTTCAATTGGGTTGAACATTCTGATGTGAGGTTCCAGTGGTCCTCATGGGGTAGACTCACTAGACCCTATGATGAAGGTGAAATTAATCTCAGAGAATTCATAATCGCGATGAAAAGAATGGAATTCAAATCGGATTGGGAAGTAGAGGAAGCACAGACCCTTTAGGGAAGTTTCATCAACATTAAGTATGGACTGGGCATGAGTCAATGAAATGGTAGAGTTTCCAGCTACTGGAATGAAACCATGGAGTATATTCTGGTTATACTGACCAACTTATGATGGATTACTGGTCGAGGGGAGATCAGCTTCTAGAGACGTAATTGTCCTCATGTACTTCTCATATTTCATTGGAGTCCAACTCCTAATATTACATTTAGGAAAGATATTTTACATCGCATATTTATTAATTAAGACCTGAATGATCAAAAAAATGATCGTTACAATATTATTCACAGGAATGAGGAGATGGAAATTTGTGTTTTCATGGCTTTGTCTTCTGGTATTTATTCTATCAATGTGTATCATAATGGGGTGCATGTATCTATGAATCATGATCCTTAGGGATCACTTATTTGTTGTAAGAATATTCCATTTATGTTTAATATTCTATTTTAGAGGATCCACAATGCATCTATTCCCACCAATGAGAAGATTAGGTGTAAGGAAATTTTTATTGCATCGAAGTGTAACTATTGTAGCTGGCCACATAAAGAGTTTGTTTCTCATTTATTCATTCTATTTTATTAGGATACACATTTGTTTCATGTACTAGGTATCTATTCTAGTGTTATGCATAATGACAAGAATAGAGATTAATTTATCCACATCTTCTTTTATGGAATCAATCACTTCCCTGAACATCATGTAAGAGTTCTTTTACTCTTATTGGGATGATGGTTCTTATAGGAAGCACAGAACATGGCACACTATGAGGGGGTCATTGAGTTTAATAGGATAATATCTACTAGAGCACATATTTTGGCATCTGTGCTTGTGACTCTTCACAATTTTCTGGATTCATCCCCCTCTCTCTAGAACATTGTGTGTGCAGCTATCAATTCCTTTAGTAGATGAGGTAATTACTCACAAGGGTGAAACATCTACTGGAATCCTCCACCGTGTGGATTCAAACCTAATGTTGATGGGTCATTTTGTAATGGTATTATATGTGGAGGAGGGTTCATTTTTGATCTGAAAGGCTTAGTCATTATTGAATTCAGTTCTTCTTATGATATGGGTGACTCTTTAATAATGGATTCTTGTGCTATGAGGGACGAGTTGGAGATTTTCCACAGCAACAACATTAACATGTCCTATGTGGAGACTGATTCAGTGATCATCCTCCAATCACTAAAGGGATGGATTAAGGTTTCCTTGTTCAGTTATTTATCGCATTCATTGATTCAAGGACCTTATTGGTGACTCCACTACCTTGATGAACACCCAGTGTGAGTGGAACTAGGTAGAAAATGTTTTGGCTTTAAGAATTCACACAGAAAGATCTTTCATTTGTTTCTCTACTTTCAGTTCTCACTCAACTAGTTTTATATCCATTGTAAGAGATGAATCCCTAGGTATTCAAAATTTTATACCCCCTTGATATTCTCCCCTCTTGTAAAATTCTTTAAAAATAAAATGTTTAATATTAAGGTAAGGTATAACTCAATCAGGTCCATTCTATATGGAGTCAATAAAATTTGTGTTGAACTAGTTTTGAGTTCTATTAATAACTCAACTTGACATTTTATTGGAAGGCTGGGAAACTCTTTTGGAATTACATCCACAAATTCCTAAACAATAGGAATATCATTTAGGACAATTTTATCCCTAAACATTTGATATAAACATTGCTTCTGAATTCGAATTAAGACTCATACAATGGATGTAATATCTACATGAAGTCCACACTTATCATCACATTAAAGGAAGATAATAATAGGGGTTGAAATATCAAATGTAACATCCCTTCCTAGAAAATTGATGTGGGAATTTTTCATAGAAATCTAATACATTCCTAATAACACATCAAATTCAACAAAAGGACGATTGAAAATATTTTAAGGAAGAAGATTACAATAAATGTCAGTAAGACATGAATCATAGACTTGGGATGAAATTATCGCACCATTATAGGGTTTCACTACTAATTCCACATCTAATTGTTTAGGTGGAATCTTAACACACATAGAAAAAAATTACATGAAAGTGTGGGTAGATCTGGAATCAAATAAGATGTTAACTATTCTAGAGAGGATGATATGTGTACCTTTCACCACATAATTATTTTACCCCTCATTATATATAGTGATTTTATAAGATTCCCCATTATCCCTCGTCTTAAGACATTGCTGACATTGATCATTATCACTAACCCTTAGGTTTGGTCAATGGTTATTATAATGATCATTCTCCTTACACTGGTAGAACTAAAGCATGGGAGGTGCAATCTGTCACTTTTTCTCCATTTCCATTATTAAATAACTTATTCCCATCATGTCATCAATCAAATTATTGATTCTCTTACCTTCCATAATTGAAACATTTATTATACCCATAAAGACAATTTCCCCCATGCTTTTTCCCACATAGATCACAAATAAAACCTCACATACTTCTCTTCATGTTTTTTAGATTTCCCTTTAAATTGAATCTTCATTTTCTTATTAGAACCATAATATTGGTATGTTACTCCAACATCCATTTAATCATTTATTGAAGAACACACAATATCTTCATAGCTACAAAATTATCTTATGTGTAACACCCTTCTAACACTTTTCCTTACGGCATTGAAGAACCTATCAAATTTATTTGTAGGTTGGATGAAGATTTCGGAAGTTTCCCTCTCATGTATCTCCAAATTAGCCTCGTCGGTACCAACATATTCATCATCCCTTTTCTTCAAATCAAATAACTCTTTCTCCTTCTTGGAATGAAGAATATGAGTAATGTTTTTCTTGAAAAATAAGTCCTTGAACTCATCCCAATCCATGGAATCAATTTCATCTGGTTTCCTATAATTCTTATTTATATTCCATTATTGGTCTGCTTCACCTTCTAACTGATAAAAAACCACAATAAATTTCTCATGCTCTAAACACCAGAGAATTGATAATATATTTTCATTAGTATTTATCCATTATTCGGAAAAAAGTGGATTAGAATACCAACTGAAGAAGGTGGATGTTCCCTTATAAAATACTCAATAGAATTTTGTTCCATTATTTTCTAATTTTGAAGTCCTCTATGATTAATAGCTTAAGAAAGATGTGTTAGCATAGAAACGTGATTTTTTATTCCATATCTTGGATAATTTGGTTTCTCATGAGGAAAATAATGGAATTTTCCATCACAATCACTATTAATGTGGTTCTTTTGGGTTCTATCAATTGACTAAAACAAAAAAACATAGGGTAAGGAATAATTATCATAATAAATTACCACATAATTATGAAAACTAATTACTTAGATGATGTATAAGTTATGAAACCATTCTTAATCTATTACAACATAAGTTATTCATAAGTTATTCATATCTAAATTATTTTTTATTCTATCATGATGTTTGTTGAAGGCTTTATCAAATCCTAATGAATATTCCCTGGAATTTTCAAATCAGGTGTGCATTAATTCCCATTGTCATGTACTATGTTTTGCTGAGTCAGGCTCAACACACCTTGTCAGAGTTGTTATCCATTGGTAAATATATGGTAGAGGCACATCTACTTGTATTATCAAGATATGGATTTATTTCTAGGAAACCACTCACTCTATCCTTTACCAAGATTCTATAACATTTTACATTACTTTTCCTTATCATTAGACTTATCCTTAGACATGTCCTTAGGGTTCTCCCTATGATTTCCTCATCTAAGTCTCAAATGGTTATTTTTTTACCTGATACCAACTATAGTCACCCTCTATTTTCATATATTAACATTACATTACATTTTTAGAGTACTTAACACATTACACAAACTAACTCCCAAACATCGTATTAGTCTAGTGCCTTTGGAAATATGGAAACACAAACATTGGTACATAAGTGAGCTACATAATCTCCCACTAGAGTCTTCTTGACTACCACCCTTATTTGAAACATAAAATATAATATATATCTTCATAATATGGGGGAAAGGAAAGAAATAAGTTGTGATCTCAAATGCTCAGAAAGAGTAAACAAGGAAGTTATATAAACATAATCTTGAGTATAAGGGTATGAGAATGGGATCATGAATATAAATGATCATACCCTGAATATCAAAGATCATAAATAGAAAAAATGGCATAAATATTTTTAATTCATATGACATGAATCATAAGTAAATAAAGAACAAAATACATGAAATTATAATATAGGAAGAAGACATGCTATTTTGGAAGACACATGATCATATAAAATGATTTCCATAGTTGTAAAATCATTGCTACCAATGACATATTAGTAATATTGGTTCACTCCGTATACCATCTTGGTAGTCATGGTTCACTCCCATGGCCATATTAGTAGTATGAGATCACTCACCAAATAATCTTGGTAGTCATGGTTCACTCCTTATACCATCTTGGTAGTCATGGTTCACTCCCATGGCCATCTTAGTAGTATGAGTTCACTCACCATACAATCTTGGTAGTCATGGTTCACTCTCATGACCATAATTATAGTAAGGGTTCACTCCCATGACCATCTTTGTATATCTCGTGCATTATAAATCTATATCCAATGCATTGGAGGGAGATATAGGTACCACCCATGTCATAGTGAAATCATACATACATGTTCCATAGGATCAGAAAAAATCACAACATAACCCAAGAAATTAAATGGGTATAAAAAACATGTAATCATATCATATCCTAAGGAAAATAGAGGTTTCAAAATCCATTCACTAAATCATAACCCTTGAAAAGAAGTAAGTTTCATAAAATCATTCCATCAAATATAAATAGTTCATATAAAGAACATGAATGGAAACATTGAATAATTTACCAAAAAATTCATGAGTAACACCAATATATGTCATCTTAGATTTGAAATAATTTTAAAGATATTTTCAGAATATTTATTGAGGAAACTAACCTTTATATATTGAAATATTCTTTTTAAAACATAATACCTTTTTGAAATATTTTTCATTGAAAATAGTTTTGAAAAATTATCAATGGAGATTTGAAAACCATAAAACATTTTGAAAATATTTCTACATGAAATTTATCATCAAATATCATTTGAGAAAAACTTGAAAACATTTTTTAAAACATGGATTTTCAAATAAACATATTTCCAACTAGATAGAGAAATATGGTCATATTTTTATTAAAACCATTTTATTAATTATATTAAGTAAAAAATATTAGAAAATGGTACTAGTACATGGAAATAAATCTAATAAATATAGGAGAAGAAAACTCATGAGTTCTCTTGAGATATGTATCATAATATTTCATTGATGGAGTCATAATCATAAATACTCTTGATAAACAATGATATTGTTTCAATAAAATCTTACCACATGGTAACATGGGATCATACTCTCCATGTAAGAAAATTGAATTAAATAAATATTAAAATATCATTAAAATAAGAATATTAATGATATAACATGTCATATTGAATTATATATACCTTAAAAAATAATGTTGGTTCATAACAAAACATGTGTCTCAAAGAATCCAAATGAGAGAAAATTATCTTACTGATTTCATAACTTTTTAAACATAAACCACATGAAAGAATGATAATATAATGTATATGTAAATACACATAAATTTAATAATAATAATCATTGAATATATTCATGGGTGTTATAATAATGCCTTGGCCTTAAACATTACATGATCTTGAGCTAAGACATCAATTCACAATGAACATATTTTAGGTTTAGACATTTAGAGAATTAGGCCATAACTATTACATAAAAACCATATAAATATATAGTGGTCACTTACAACAATATCCATTTATTCCATAACATAAAAAAATTTAAAAAGAAACATTTTTTTATTTATGTTTACTCACTATAACTTTTATTAATTCTATCCTTTCCTTTATTCTCTCTTAAACCTTGAGAAAACATTTAAAAACATGGGATGAGCACAAAAAGAATAGTAAGGGACATAAAAAATAAAGTTAACTATATGGATATTTAAAACATGGTAACCAATTTAATGTTATTTTAGTAAATGAAACATACCATTTTCACATGAACAAAACTCATTCTTTTTTCTCAAATAAAAACACTAAATCCAATAGAAAGCAATTAAAACTCGTTTAGGTGACTTATAGAATCATATACGTAAAACCATTTCAAACCCATTTAAATTGGAATAACCATATGGGATACATCCAATATTATTATTATTCAATGAATTTCAGGTCTATAATGGGGATCTCTCTTTGTATAATCTATATCGGGCTCACATGTGAGCTATAGTTGGGCTCATACCTTCATATAAGTATTAACAGGATCACCCGTGAGGTATAATGGGGCTCAAAAATTCGTATAAGCTATGTTGGGATCACCCATAAGATATAATGGGGATCAAACCTTTGTATAAGCTATATCGGGATCACCCATTTTACCTAATGCTCAATTATCATTTCATGAATAAAACGCGTTCATCACAAAACCTTTTTGAGAAAATCTTCTAATCCCATATAAAAAAATCATATAAAAATAACTTTCTAATTTAAGAACGCATTTTCAATACAATATACTTAAAAAGGGAATAAGGTATTATTTTCCATTTAAAATACATTAAGTCTTCTAGAGGTATCCAAATATCAAATTACAGTTATAGTTGCAAAGAAGTCGTTGTTTCCATATACAACTAAAACATTTATTTTGTCATTTTTTAAAGAAATTAAAACACTTCGTATAAAAATTCTCATTCTGAATATGTTGAATTTAATTCATGATAGAAAAAAAATCTTTTATAATCATTTTATATCAGTATAAATAAATATGTAAATAAAATTCATGAAGAAAAATATTTGATTATTAAATGTTTAAAAGTTAATGGTCTCCCATACCACATTGAGCATTGAAATATTAATCTCCATGAATTAAAACATTTAAAAAAACATTAAATAACATTTTTATAGATAAAATATGAATATTAAATGTCATAGAGTCTGTTTATACACATTATAAAATAATAAAGATTCATATTATCAAGAAATTCCCCAATGAAATGAGATTGAGATGAAATCCATTACCTAAAGTCCAAATCATCTCGTAAATTCTTTGTCTTCCTGAATAATAAGTATATATTAACTTATAATTTCTTTAGAACATTTTTCATGAAGACGGTAGGTCATACGTGTGCAAGAGTAGCGTTTAAAATTTTCATTTATCACTATAAAAATAAGTTAATTAACATTTTATCTTTCCATAATTATCATAATATTATTAAAATAATAATAATATTTTAAATATACTTATATATATCATAAAAGTGGTGTGGTGAATAAAAATGATTCACATCACCTCGTGGCGGTGATAATTCACAAGTATGCATGAACGAAATTTTCATTTTTATGTGCATGGAAACTAAGACCATAATTGATATATTCTTCTATTATAATTATAAATATTTCATGAACATAATATATAAACTTTAAATTCATCATTATGACCTATCTTGAGAGACTATAATGAAAAACGAACTATATCCGTTTGTGAGGCGGTAGTCCGCCGTACACATGAATGAAATTTTAATTTTTCATTTAATGAAATTAGAGATGGATTTAAGTGATTATATTAACATAATAATATATAAATATTTTTGGGATGCTATATTTATTATATCATTATGGATGGATTATATTTGAAAGAAGTGTAATAAGAAATAAAATAGAAACACTTAAATGAAAATGATACCTCTTCTTCGGATGATCACATTTAAAGAGCACCTTAACACATATAAGGAGGGTGTTATACTATAACTAAGGCCTGAAAAATGTGGGGAGGGATTACATGGAGATATTTCGGTATATTTTTCTATAAAGAAATGGTTTTTTAATTGTATGTAATATAGATTAATTAGTTACTTTTTACCGGATAGGGGAGGGGCACCCATGGAATTATCAAAAGTGTTAAATTAATAAGAATTCAATTTAGATTATAAATAGTCCTAATATAATTTATATAGAATATAGGATGATTTTGGGTCGAATGATATTTATCTAATTAAAATTATACAACTTTTTAATTTTGTTTAGGCCTTATATTTTTGTTTTAACCTTTTTAACTCTTATTGTTTAATCTAGTAATTTACACTTTGAGAGTTAAACTAATTATCAAATCATTCTAAAGGACCAATTAATGAGTTGTTAATTAAATTTTTATACATATATACACTTTTTGGTCAAATATTGGATTTTTATAAATTTTATATCATTTAATAATGTATTTTATTTTTTAAGTTATAAATTATGTCAATTTTCACACTATTCATTACTTTACTTTTTTTAAAAATCAGAAAAGATTTATTCATTGGAAAAAAATCATTAAATCAATCCTAACATGTCATAGTATTCCATAAATTTCGTGGATGCAATCAAATGTATTAAATTATATTTATTTCATTATTATAAATATCATTTTTTTTATTTTTTCTTTAATAAATACATTATTGCATCATATTTATATCGTAATTAAATCTATTTATTTAATATATAAAAATTATAAATAATTAACCATGATTTAGTTCATTTTTTATCATTATATGGTCTATTTATAGTCAAATATCTGACTCATATAACTCCATATTTAAAAAAAGTGTAACAAAAATTACTATTCATTGAATATAATATTATAAATGCATTAAAGTCGTCCAAGTGGCTCCAAGTGATCCTAAAATCGACACAAGGATGATCATGGTCAAAATAAACTCATACAATTAAATTATAAAAAGTTTTATGGTAATTTTATGTTATAGAATATTATTTTTACTTTTAATTACCCGATTTACCTTTCTCCGTGGTAATAAAAATAATTCCTAAAGATATTATTCATAATGTACAAAAAAAGGGACATGTTTTTAGAAAATTTACCTTATGATTCAAAATATAGAATCTATTTTTCCAAACACATAACTAATAATTGGATGAAATTAATTAAAAACATAATTTCCTTGACGGAATGAGAAAGCATGTTTTTAAAGTAAAACATTCATAAGTTCACATAGTTATTCAATTTAATTTTAAATTAAAAAATCATCCAATGAAGTACATTAGATTAACTAATAAAAATATCATCTAATTATACACTAAAACCATATAAAATAAAAATCTAACAATATAATAAATTAGATAAAATTGCAGTTTGAATTAAAATGTAGTATTTTTCACTATTCTATAAAATATAAATTTAATTAGAAAAATAAAAAAATCATCTCAAATAAATTTTGATATCCCTAATTCAAATAAAAAGTTTATTTTTTCAAAAATATGATATAAAAGTTAATAACCGCATATTTAAAAGGGTTCTCCATCAAAATGTCGTAAAACTATATTTTTTGAAAAATACTTCTTTTGTTTGAAAAAATTGAATTCGTTCTCATATCATGTCTATAAAACATATAAGATGAATTTTAACAATTAAATTGAATATATTAAAAATATATATCTCTATTAAAATCTATCAAGAGTGATTTTATTATTTTATGAACTCACTTATTTTCATTTAAATATTTTTTTTCAAAACAAATGCATCATTTATATTAAATTGGTTTTTATTTTCATTATTAATTAATTATCTAACTAATGAATCATTATATAAACATTTATAAACCCTATTTTAATAATTTAGTTAATATATTTCATTACTTCAAGTCTAACAGGTATTTTATAACTACAAATTAAGATAATAATATTAATATATTATTGTTTTTTAGTAAAACTCGTCCTTGTGTGAAACATAAGATTTTGGGGAAACTCATTGGTGTATGCCGGATACGCTATCGAACATATAGTCCCTTTGTTGGAAAAATATAATATATAAATATTAAAAAATATTAACAATTCTTATTCTATAATTACCTAGGGGGTTACATCCTTCCACTTTTTGGAAATTTCATCCTCGCAATTTTAAATTTGGGATTGGTAACAAAGGTTTTACTTATCAAAAATACATAATTGAAATCCCATATCACAAAAATATTCAAAAAAACTCTAATTTAAATTTAAGAAAGTAAATTACAAATGTCACATGACATATCATATACTAGGGTTCCATATAGGGAAACATGGACATGGATGATAAAACTAACTCTTAATGACTAATATAGAGTGATAGAGAACATAGTTATATTAATGTTATCCATAAACACCATAAATATGTGATGGGTCAAACTAACATTTAGAAAATTAAATGGATAACATTTTTTTTCAAGATCCATTTGATAGTGTTGAGGAATTCATTTACTTCCTAGAATAATAAAATAAGGATACATATTTAGTTTATGTATTTATATTTTATAAGAACAATTTCATCCTTGTAATATTCCCATAATTATGATGCACATCCCTAAGAATAATCATAAGCATTAAATATCACGCAAACCATAAAAGATCTTAATATCTTAAATTTGAGGTCCGAAAGTAAAGTAATACTTCCACATTAAACATAATCCTTACATAAACATAACCCCCCCAAAACATCTCCCCAAAATATTCTTAATAAAATATTATCACATCACAAAAACATGAGAAGGTGTTTCTAAAACATTTAACATATGGTTATCCTTCGGAAAATTTTGGTCTTTCATGAGCTTCCATCACATCACTAGATGTCTCAACATCAACTGTAGTTGCAAAAACAAGATTTTCCTGAAACTTTTTTTCCAATCATAATGATTTACTCCCTATGTAATTAACATCGAACATTAATTTGCATAATGTCCCAACTCATTCCAACTAAAGAATCATAATATAGACTAGGTATATGTTATCTCATTATTGGACTATTCAGGACCCTTTTTTCTTATAGTTAAAAACCTTTTGACCAAACATAAAACACTGGTAACAATTTCCAGATCATAACATGAATTCCCCAAAATGTATTTTACCACCCTTTGAAAAAAATTAGTATTACTTCTAAAATTCTTAGTTGGTTTCTTCTCTATTTTCTACCACCTTAACTGTTTCTTAGACCTATCATCTCATGGCATGTTGGGGTCAGAAAACTTCATTTCATCTTTCTCAATACAACGAACAAATTTTTCATAACATTTATATTATCAAGAGGCCAAATATCTTCATAGACTTGGTTTAAATCCTCAGTAAAATCTATTAATTATACTTTCAACATCTCGAATATAATATGGAACATACCTGGATAATCTATTGATGTTATCAATATATATGGAAACTAAATCATCATCCTTTTTCTTTAATTATATGAATTTTTTCTCCATCCCATTCCAAAAAAATAGAGGGAAATATTCTCAAATAAAATATCCTTAAATTCTACCCGTTACATAGAATCAAGATCATTTTTCTATATATTATTCTTAACTAGTGATCACCATCAATCAGATTCACCTTCAAAATGATAGATAGAAAGAGTTACCTTTTGGAAGTCTGAACATCCCATGACATCAAATATCTTCCCTAGGGTATTGATCCAGCCTTCAGCTACCACTAGGTTAGATGATCCATTGAATGATGGGGGATATTACCTCATAAAATGTACCACTATTGACATATTCCTCTTTGGTTGATCTGGATTATCTCGTGCAAGGATACCACCACCATTTATAGCCTAAATCAACTAAACCATAACTGTAAAAAAAAATTAGTTCTGATTCCAACCACCTCTTGATCTTGATTTGAAAGGTTTTTTTCTTCTCAATGCCTTCCCATTATGGATTTTTGATTCCCTAAGTGGAAATATATTCTGAAAAGACATAGTTTAGATAAAGCAACAAGGTAATATTAAAATGCTACATTATTTCAACTGAACCATAAAGTAAAATCCTATAAAGGAAAGAAATTAACACCATCCTAACATTAAAATTTATCTAAATTGACCTCGGATACTAACTATAACGCCCCAAAATTAAACATTTCTTAATTTTGAGTTATATAAAGATTTTACATTAAGGATCTTTTCAGGTTTAGCTATTTAGAGAATTAGTCCATAATTGTTCCATAACAAAACCATACAAATACAGAGTGGACACTTACAATAGTATCTATTTCTTCTATAACGCAGAAAAACATTACAAATAAAAATTGTTTCTTTTCATGTTTAATCATTATAAATTTTCTATGATTCCGTCATTGACTCTATTCTCCCTTAAATCCTTTGAAAACATTTAAAAAATTAGGATGGGCACAAAAATCTCAGTAAGGGACATAAAAATTAAAAAAAAAGTGTTAGTCTAGTTAAAACATTTTAACCCATTTAATGTTCTTCACTAATGGGAAAATTTCCTATACCAATGTTTTGGAACAATTGGTATAGGTCCCCAAACTATTGGTATATCTTGTACTAATGGTTTGGGAAGTCATTGGGTGATTTTTCCTTAGGAAATACCTATCCCAATAGTTTAGAGAAAACCATTGGGATAAGCATTTCCTAATGGTTTTCCCAAACCGTTGGGATAGGTAAATCTACAAAAAAGTTACAACGCAGGTTTAAACCCACATATTACATGTTATATATCAATGAATTTACCATTATACTATTATTAACATTGTGAAAATAATTAGATATATATATATATGTATATATGTATTTTATTTAATTCTTACATTGATTTATTTGATGATATTGGACAAATGAATTCATAAAAAATAAGGGTACTTATCCCAACAGTTCTCAAAAGCTTTGGGAAAGGCCATTCCCAATGGTTTTGAGAAACGTTGGGATAGGTACCCACCATTTCCCAATAGTTTCCCCAAACTGTTGTTAAAGTTGTTCTCAATGTACCCTTTCACAATGTTTTGCCAAAAACAATGGGAAAAGTGGTCTCAAAGTACCCTTTACAAACGTTTTTGGGAAAACCATTAATAAAAATTATACCCTTTCCCAACGGTTTTCCTAAACTGTTGGGAAAAGTGGTATTAAAGTAACCTTTCCCAACGGTCTTAGAAAAACCATTGGGAAAAGTGGAACCTTTACCAAAGGTTTTTCCAAAACCATTAGGAAAATTGGTGTCAAAGTACCATTTTTCAATGGTTTTTCCAAATCCATTGGGAAAAGTGGAAAGGGAAAAAAGATGTCAAAGTGACATATCCTAATGGTTTTCAAAAACCGTTGGGAAAGGGGACTTATACCAATGATTTTTAAAAACTATTGGTATAGATGCATTGGTATTGGTATGATTTTTAGTAGTGCTTTGAGCGGATGAAACAAAATAATTTCACTTGAATAATACTCAATGATTTTTTTCAAATAAAAAAACTAAAACCAGTAGCATGCCATTAAAACTTATTTAAGTGACTTAGAGGATCATATACATAAAACCATTTCAAACCCCTTTTAATTGGTATAACCATTTTAATAACATTCAATATTATTAGTACCTAATTAATTAGAGGTCTATAATGGGGATCACCCTTCATATAAGCTATATCGGGCTCACCGTGATCTATAATGGGGATCATACCCTCATATAAGCTATAACGAGCTCACTCGTCAGATATAATGGGGCTAAACCCTTTGTGTAAGCTATATTGGGCTCACCTATTTCATATAATTCTCTAGTACAATTATATGAATAAAACATGTTCCTTAGAAAACCCTTTTGAAAAACTCTTCTAATCCCATGTAAAAAACATTTTCATATAAAATTACCATTTTAATTTAAGAACCAATTTTCAATACTAAGATACCGAAAAAATGGGATAATGGATTCATTTTTTTAAAAGGGTGTTTCTTTCATCAAAAGACCAAAGCACTGATATATATAACGATAAAAAAATTACAGTAGTCTAAAAGAGGGGATTTTATTAAATTCAATTTGTTGCAGGGGCATGAACTCATCCATAAGTTTCTCCATGTGTGTTCTACTATTTTATACACACTTATTAGGAAGACCATCAGCCACCTTGTTCAACCTGTATAAGAATGAGTAATACAATGATTGAGATCTGAGAGGTGTCGGAGGCAGGAGATCCATTTAGCTATGAGGGTCCACAAGATGTGAATCATACCATGCCAAAGAGCCTAGAAAATTGTAGTTGAATCATTTTCAATCAAGACGTTATTACATTATCTTTTCCTAATCAAATCATCATCAGTGATGAAAATGTACATTTCTTCTTCTAGGGATGAGGTATGACCACAAGTACCAAAGCAGCATCCATGAATGTCGCCATTTTTATTTCTACAAATGATACCATAGCCTATAGGTCCTGTATTTCCATTTGACGAACCGTCCACCTTGATTTTCATCTAGAAAAGAATAGAAGGTTTCCAAAAACAATTATTGCAATCATTTTGGTGGGCTGTATCTTTCATTAATCCCTATCCGTCATAATATATTGAAATCATTAATTGAGTTGTGACAGGTCCCTGTTTGTATGATTACAACATCATTGATCGTAGTATATATCTTTATTTTAGCTTCACGGAAACTGAAATTGTTATTTTTATGCATAATAGAATTCCTTTCATAACAAATAATATGTATCAGTTCTACCACAGTGGTAGTGAAAAGCTAATTAATTTGAGGAGAGGTATCCATAGTAGTGAATTATTGAAGCTGCATAACAATAGAGCTCAAACCTATCCATATAAGATGAAAAATATTAAAAAATATATTTCTATAGATCAGAAGTAGTTTCACAAGATAGAAATAGGTGATTAGAATCCTCTCTATGTTGGTTGCACATGCGACATTTAGAACAATGATGAATACCACACATATGAAGATTGCAATTCATGGGGATTCTATTGTGACCAACTCTCCATGCTAGGGTGAGTCGGGAGGGTCTAATCCATCATTTTTTTGAAGTTCTTTACCTGTTGGAAATCATATTTTTGGGTATTTAAATTATAATTATAGTATAGTTTAGAGCGTAGAATACCATTATAGGTAGGTTACCAAACTAAAAAAATCATCGGTGCTAATAAAGTTATAGTTGTTAATGATAGCAGTGATTTCATCAGGTAAAGTGATACCAGGGTAGTTTAAATAATCATTAATGGAGATGATTAAATTTTTTGTTAATTTCATGGTTTCAATCATGTTACAAAGAGGGATTATATTCCAGTTGTCCAACCAAAATTTTAGCAAGGAGTTTCTGTTAACTATCCATCTAGAGCGTGACATGATTTTTTCAAAGGTGTGTTTGATGGAAGGCCATATATAGGATACCATATAAAAGTGTTTTCCTTTTCTAAGTTTATTGTAAAATTTTCCACATAGGAAATCATAAGCCTGTGAGTTTTTGTTCACAATATTCTAGGTAATTTTTTTTGAATGGATTCATTAAAAATCTTGAGATTTTTAATACCAAGTCCACCAATCTCAATGGGAGTACAACATGTTTTCAAAGAAACTGTGACAATCTTCCATTAAAGAGTGTTTCTGATCCAAATAATTTTTTTAATTTTTTTATTTATATTTTTTAGGAGATGAGTAGGCTATTTATACATCATTATAGAGTAAAATAGTTTAGAAACAATGGTGTATTTGACAAGGCATATCCTTCCTTCCATTGATAATTTTTTTCCTTTCTAAGAGGATAGTTGTCTTCTAATCTGATAAAAAATGTTTGAAAAATAAGTGTTTTGAGTCTCCCCTAAAAAATGGGGACCCCATGATTTGTAAAGGGGAAAGATCCTTCTTTTATTCAAAAATAATTCAGAATAACAGCTTTTTTATTGACAGGGAAGCTTTTACCAAAGAAAATGGCGGATTTACTCTAATTTATGGATTGACCAGATATGTATTCATTGTGGCTGAGTACATATTTAAACATATTTTTATTTTTATTATCTCCTTGTAGGAAAATAATTATATCATCTGCGTAAAAAATATGTGAGGGATTATTTATATCTCTAGAGTCAATGATGGGATTAAGATCAACCCTATTGATCAAATGAGTAATAAGTCTGTTGAAGTAGTTCTCTTCAATCAAAAACAGGAGGGAAGAAAAGGGGTCTCTCTATCTAACAACATTTGTACAAGTGAAATATCCTTTTGGAGATCCATTGACGAGAACAGAGATGTGGGCTGAGTTAAAAGGGGTTTTTATTTTTCTTATCATGTTTTCATTAAATCTAAAACTATAAATAATTTTGAAAATTAATCTCAAATAAATAGTATCAAAGTCTTTTTTAATGTCCAGTTTCATGGAAATGCTTCCCCCTCTTTGGTTATTTTTAAGAAAGTATGTACTTTCAGAGGCAAGAAAACTTCAGTCTTGGATATTCCTTAATTTTAAGAAGCCAAATTGGTTCCCAGATATAATTTAACTGTCAATAGGTTCCAATATCATAGCCAAAAGCTTAGAAATAATTTTATCCACTGTATTAATAAGAGAAGTAGGAAAAAAAGGTGTATTTCTGAATCATTATCCACTTTAGGAATGTGGGTGAGAAATTGTGCATTAATGTCATAAGGGAGGTAGCCATTGGTGAAGAAGGATTTGACAAGGTGACATACATCATTGCAATCAATGTCCCAATGATGCTAAAAAAATCATTAGGAAAGACATGAGGACGAGGCTCATTATCTGGATTAAGACTAAAAACACATTAATTTCATGATCAAGAGGAATAATATTCAAGAGGTTATTATCATTGTCACCAACTATGAGAGGAATGAAGTCAGGGTTGATATCCTTTTTTAGAGTAGGGACATTAAATATATTACTAAAGTTGGAGGAGACATGATTAGAATGTATCTCCTCATTATCAATGATATTATCCCAATCTTTATGTAAGGTAATAGGTCTACTATATTTTCTTATTATTTGTAGATCATTGACGAATTTGGTGTTTCTGTCTCCATCCTTAAGCCAGTTAATTCTGAAGGATGGTTTCCTAAGATTGTCTCTTAAGGCGATAAGAGAGTTGAGGTTATATCACATTTCAACTTCCTGTTTAGGGTCAGTAGTAAAGTAAATGTGTGTTGAGTTAGTTTGAATTTGACTGAGAGTATTCTCATGGGAGTTAATTTCATTATCATTTTTTGAGTTCTGTATTTTCACCAATCTTTTAGTATTTTCTTTAGAAGATTTATTTTTATAATGGAGGAAAATGAATAATTCAAATTGATAAAATTTAGAGTGTCTTTTATAGTTTTATTTTAGTCCTATAAAGTGTTCCTTGCATTATTTAATCTTAAATGAAGAATATGTTTATTGTCTCTAGTCTTAAGGCTCACCAAAATTAGATGACAATCATAATTCATCCTAGGTAAAGTAATACTTTATATGGTATTCTAGTTATCAAGATCTTTGAATTTTTTGAAAGCTCTATCATGATTATTTTCTAAAATTATATTATATTTCCTTCTACTCCAGGTATACGGATCCCAAACAAGATTAATCTCAATAAGGTTATTATCATCAATAGAGTGATTAAAATATTTAATGGAAGTTTCTTAGTGCAAGGGACCTAGATTTTCACTAGTTCCAAGGATATAATTGAAATCACCGATAATGACCCAAGGCACTTGAATAGTGTTGTTAAGGGAGGATATATTATTCCACAAGGTTCTTCTATCTTGATATTTATAGAAAACATACACAAAAGTATAGTAGAAAGTATTATCCAACATGTTTATTTCGCATGTCAAAGACTAAGAATCCACATTAACAATATTAATTTTATCCATAGATATATGTGTAAATACCCACAAAGAATCACATTTGTTATTATTGGAAGTTGCACCTATAAATTTATAACTATATTGGTCAAGACTATTAAATCCAAAATTAAATGTGATTTTAGGTTCAAAGATAGAAAAAAAATTGGTTTATGAGTAATTTTTTTAATGTTGTGATGGTATCATGGTAAGAAATACCCTACCAGTTCCAATATAAAATATTCATTTATACATGTGTTTAAGGCTATGCCCCTTGTTTTTGTTACCTCTAGAATTCTTTCAGCACTTGGATTTTCCTAATTTCATGGTAGCATTCCCTTTAGGTGCCACAAAATTTTTTTCCCTACATTGTCTTTGAAGGGTTAGGAGAGCTATGATTATTTTGACTACCTGTTGAGTCATTTTCTTGGCACATTTTTTCTCTTATTTTCCTTCCATACAACTATCCATTCTATTTCTGGTTTTATGTGATTAGATTCCCCATATTGGTCACCCAGTTTTTGAGTGGTGAATTCAGCCATAGCAGGGGTGCTGGTTTTATGTATTTTTTGTAGTTATAGACCTTTTTCATCATCTTGCATGTGTTGTGTTTTTCTAATATCAGCCATCTACATATTTCAAACTGGATTCTGAACTGCTGCTTTGTCCAGCATCTCATCACTGTGTGAAGGTGAGGCGAGCTGATGCTGTTTTTCACTGCTAGTAGTCGTAGTATAGGTGTCCTAGATAGAGTTGTAAAGAATGGATTCATTTTCTTTTAAAATAAAGTAATTCTTATAGAGGAATCCAAATATCAAATAATCGTTACGGTGGTGTAGAATTCATTGTCGCCGTATACAAGAAAAACATTCGTTTTTTCATTTTTTAAGGAAAGTAAAACACTTAGTATAAAAAGTTTCCTTTTTAAAACATTGAATGAAATTAAATATAAACATGAAATGTCTTGTATGATCGTTTTATATCCATATAAATAAGTATGTTAATTAATATCATGAATAAAAATATTTTATAATTAAATCATTAAACATTCAAGGTGTCCCATACAACTTTGAACATTTATATCATAATCTCCATGAATTTATACATTTACCAAAACATTAAATAACATTTTTGTAGATAAAATATGGATATTAAATGTTTTATTGTTTGTTTATACACCTCATAAAATAATAAAGGTGCATATTATCCAGAAATGACTCAATGAATGGAGATTGGGACAAAATCATTTTCTCAAGTCCAAATTGCCTCATACGTTCTTTATCTTCCTGAATAATAAAATTAGGTTATTTTATAATTGATTTATAACATTTTTCATGTTCCTTATTACTTTTACATTTCATATTATCATGTTATTACAATTACATAATTATTTAAGTTCATATTAGATGTTTCATCGATATTCGGTACTTGAGTCAAAAATGAACATGGTACGATGTCAATTGTCCATGTGATCATAATTCCATCATATAAATAATTATTTTTATGACATAATAATCACTTTTATTCATCCATTATACTCTTAAATCAAACCATTAATTATTATAATGAAAAATGAACAATTTTATAATCATAGAGAGTGTAAGTCTTACGTACGCATGAGTAATGTTTCTGTTTTTCGTTGAACATTATGAAAATAATGAAATTATAATTTTATCTTACAATAATTACCATAATATTATTAACATTATAATAATAATTTAAATATACATATATATATATCATACAATTTATGTGGTGAATAAAAATCAATCACATCGCTTTGTGGAGATGATAGTTCACACATACACACGAAAGTCGTTATCATGTTTATGTGAATGGAGAGTAACAAACTAATTGATATATTATTCTATTATAATGATAAATATATCATGAAAATAATATATAAACATTAATTACATCATTGTGACCAATCTTGAGAGATGGTATTGAATAACAAACTATATCGGTTTGTGAGGTAATAGTCCACCGTACACACGAATGAAATTTTATTTTAATATTCGATGAAGTTGGAGATGGATTTAGATAATTATAATAACATAATAACATCTCAGTATATTTATGAGACTGTACATATTATTTCATCAATGATGGAGGATATTTGAAGGATGTTTAAGAATAAATAAAATAGAAACACTTAAATAAAAACGATACCTCTTCTTTAGTTGATCACCTTTGAAGAGCACATTAACACCTATATGGAGGGTGTTATGCCTAAAATAAGGCATCAATAATGTTTTTAGGGGTTCTAGGAAGTGTTTTGGGTAGATATTGGCCAATACAAATTGTTTTTTAAGTGTATGTAATATATAGGAATGAGTTCCTTTTCATTGGAGATGAGAGGGGCACCCTTGGAATTATTAAAAGTATTAAATTAATATAAATTCAATTCCAATTACAAATGGTCCAAAAATAATTTATTTCCAAAATTGGATGATTTTGGGTTGAATAATAATAATAAAATTAAAATTAGACATGTTTTGAAAGTTTTTTAATCCTCATATTTTTGTTTTAACATTTTTGACTATTAGAGTTTTATAAAGTAATTTAAACTTTGAGAGTTAAGGTATTTACGAAATCATGAAAATCAACCGAATAATGGGTCATTAGTAAAAATTTAGGACTTATCTAAACTTTTTCATTAAAATTTATATTTTTAAGAAAATAAAATCATTTAATTAGATATTTTATATTTTAGGTTATTAATTATGTCAATTTTGAAACTATTCATTACTTGACTTTTAAAAAAACATAACAACTTGATTACTTCGAAAAAACATCATTAACTCAATACTAACATGTCATATTTATCCATAAAGTTCATGTATAGAATAAAATATATCAAATTATATTTTTTTTAATATTATTAATATCATTTATTTGATTCATTATTTAATAAATCTACTACTACATCATCTTTGTGTCATAATTCAATTTACATATTTAATTACTAAAAATTATAAATAAATTACCATGATTTAGGTAATTTGTTTATATTTTTAAGGACTATATATAGTCTAAGATATACCCTATATAACTCCATATTATATTCTTTTACTTTTTAAAATTAAAAGTGTAACTAAAATTACTATTCATTGAATATAACATTATAAATGCATTAAAGTCAACCAAGTGGATACAAGTGGTCATAAGATCTACCCAAGTATAATAATGGTTATAATAAACTCATCCAATTAAATTTGGATAATTTTTTGGATATTTTTATATTACATAATGTTATTTTTACCTTTAATTACATGATTTACCTTTAACCGTTGTAATAAATATAATAGCTAAAGTTACTATTCATAATGTCCAAAAAAGGGGACCTAATTAAATAATTTGGAAGTTTTGATTCAAAATATGGAATCCGTTTTTCTAAATTTAAAACATATAATTGGAATAAATTAATTAAAACATTATTCCCATTAACAGAATGAGAAAACGAGTTTTTAAATTAAAAAGTTCACAAGTTCACAATATTTTTCTATTTAATTTTAATTTGAAAAAACATCCAATGAACTGAATTGTATTAACTAATAAAAAAATAATTTAATTAAACTTAAAACAATGTAAAATGATAATATAAAAATATAAATAAATTTGAAGAAAAGGCTGTTTGAATTAAAAATGTATTATTTTTCACTTATCATTAAAACATTAATTTCATTAGAAAAATACCAAAAAAATTAAACTAATGTATATTTTTGTGTCCCTATTTCAAATAAAAATTATATTTTCTCAAATATATCATATAAAAGTTCAAACCCCTTATTTAAAGGGGGTTCACCATCAAAAGGTGATAAAACAATTCTTTTAAAAATACCTCTTTTGTCTGAAAAAATTGATTTTTTTCTTATATATTGTCTAGATAACATATAAGATAAATTTTAAAATAGTATTGAACATGTAAAATAAAATATTAGTTAATATATAATGTATACCACGGATATGAAATAGTGAGATGAAATTCCATTACCTTATGTCCTTACCGTCATCGTACTCGTACAAGATTCCTATATAATAAATGTAATTTTATTATACATATTTTACTGATACTTATTCTTATATGAAATACCATATATGATTTTATTATGATAGTATATTATGCACTTTTTAACAATTCGATGTTAAGATTACGCTTTGGGAAATATCTGCTTTGTTTTTCGTGTCTTTCTTAATTTTTAATATCTTCGGTCTTTTTAATTATATAAAGATTTAAAAAAATTAAAATATGACATAAATATCTTGTATATTAATTATATTTGTATTATAATAATCTATATAATATATAAGTGCTGAAATTTAATACACCATTCTTAGAGAGAGTAGGTTTTACATACGCATGAACACTATTTCTATTTTATTGTTGTTTTGAAGGAAAGAAAGTAAATAAAATACACTTATATATATGTGTATATATAATTATCATAGTATCATTATTATATCATATATATCATATGATTTCAATAAACCCCTCCTTTATACATTCCTTGTAGAGTGTGAATTAATCACAATGCTTTAAGGAGGTGGTAGTCCACATGTCCACAAATGATGTTATCGTATTTACACAAGATATAAATTATAAAGGTATGTGTTATAAGATAATAAAAAATATATAAATACATAATATATCTCATATGTATCATATATATATAGTGTTTCCATCAAAATTACCAACCATGAAGGGTTGTAAATGAAAAACAGGCAACATTGTTTTATGAGGCGATAGTTCTCCTTACACAATAAGGGTATGTTCGTTACCCCTTAGATGGAATTTTGTGTAACTATAGGTAAAAAACATAATATAAAAACATATCAGTATATTTAGGATAAATATTTAATCATTTAATCATGTAATAATGATATTTTATGAGGAGTAAAAAGAAAAAAAAGGAAATGATCTTAAGGAAAGATGTTACCTCTTCTTTGGGTAACTCCTTTTGGTTTGCACCAAAGGGCGTCCTTAGATGACTTTATTTCCAAATATAAGATTTAAGGAGGAATTTAAGGTTTTTTAGGATATTTTAGGATATTTTTTCTGATCCAAATGTCTTGGGATGTGTTCATAAGTGGTAGTGGTGAGTGCCTTTTATAGTGGAGGAGGAATCCCATTCATGTAAATTTTAGAAAATATAATTCCACCCTTTTATTTTCCAAGTAAAGTGGCTCCAATAATGATATAAATTCATTAAAAGTGTGTATAGGGTATACATATAGACATAATATGTACTTTTAAAAAGTTTATAGGTTTTTTACCTTAATTTTAAGGCATATTCCCTTATTAAGTTTATTTTAACATAATCATTGTAATTAATTTCAACTCCATTCACTAATATGTTTGGTAAAAAAAATAAGTTTAAATTATAATACATCATAAATTATTCTAATTCCAACCATTTATACCATTTTTAAAAATTCTAATCACATAAGTGGTAGAATTTAATTTAAAATTATTCCTACAGATAGAATGACAATGGGTTTTTAAAAGTAAAAAATGATCAAAAGTTTGTTATGTTTTTAAATCAAATTTCAATGTGATATTGGTTACAATAAAATAAATTGGATTTATTTATGTATATTATATCTAATTATTCATTAAAAAAATTAAAATATAATTTAACTATATAAATAAATTAGATGAAAAAGAAGAAATGAATTAAAATTTAGTATTTATTACTATTCATCCACAAATAAAGTTTCTCAGAAAAATACCAAAAATTAATCCTAAGCTAATTTAGAAATTATAAATTCAAAAATGACATATTTTTTATCAAATTAAATTTCTAAATGTGTCTAAAATTAATTTTATGATTTTTCATATGGGGACATGAAAACCAGTTCATTTGAGAAAATAATACATTTAAACATATAAAGACTTTACCAAAAATTATATTTTTCATTATAAATTTGTTTTAACTTTATAATACCATTATAAAAAATATTTTAAATTTTTTTATTATTATTAATATTATTAATTTTAATGTCTAGGTTATAACTATCTTATTTTAATAATTATAACAATAAAATGATGTTTTATAGAAACTTTGTGTTGCATGTAACGTATGAAAAGTATATGTTGTGTGTAGCACAAGAGAAGCAGGTGTTGCATTTAGTAGAAGATAATTCAAAGTTTTGTGTAGTGTAAGACATGTTGGTTCCATGTTTAAGGAATTTTTGACATACTGCAATGAAATATATAAATGAAAACTAATTTATTCGAGAAAAAAATCATAAAAACATAGGGTTTTATAGGTCAATATGAATGTGGGTATCCTTTAATTTTCCTTTGTAAGCCTAATCTTGGCATTATCCTAGGTTAAACTATATTTGAAACCATAATGGTTAAGACACTAGATGAATGAAATTTATTATGATGGATTGGATAAAGAGTTATCTACTAAACTATCTAAGAATCATAACTACTGTGATTGGGATGGTTCCCTCCTTAATTAATTATGGCTTATTTGTATGAAGAAACTGGTGTATGTCAAAATAAAATATAGATCCAAAATCACTAGATATATATATTGTATGGTTATTCATTTTATATAGTATAATTATCACCGAAATTTCATGACTATAATATATAATTCATGATATTAATATAATAAAATTTAATGTTTTAGATAGGTAGAATCATTATCAAATAGCTAAACATTGAGGTAAATAAAATAATAATAAACTAATTGTTCAAAAAGTGAACCTAAATTATTATAAAGCATACAAATATTCACTTAAGTATTCAAATGATTTTTATGTTAAAAGTCCTCACGAACGCTAGCTTATACTAATATATTCAATTTGATTGAGTATACTAATTACTATACGAGACTAGAGGTTTCCTTATGGATTGTTATTAATAAATAATTCACCCTATCATATTTTATGAAAATGTCCCAACTGTATGGATAATTCAAAAAATAATTACCCTTTTATTCTCATTGTCTTTATAATAAGTTAATCAGGCATATGCTGTATATATTTTGGTGTTGTATGGAAAGTACCGGTGGGTAAATGTAAAAAATGAATGAAGAAAAGTTAATTGGGGAGAAAAATAATTATTCTTCAGGTAGGAATTCACGTTCATTGAAACATGAATCAATTATCAATATGCAAGAGTAATAATTCCATATGATTGGGTTATTCATAATACCATATTGATTTTGAGAAACTCCAAGAAATTTCCATGTTACACATAGGTGTTATAGAAATACATTACCTTTTTAATGGTATGTGATAATAAATGTATATTTTTTTATTCTAGTAAATATAAAAGAGCTAAAAATAAATACAATAGTTAAGGAATCGTGTATATTTAATTAAATTTTTTAATAAAATAGTTTCTACATATGTATTTAAAATGTAAGGTGCTATAATAAATCAAAATAAATGATATATATATTAATATTATTTTTCTTATTTGATAATAGGTTTTTTTATAAAAAAAATTTATTATCAACCCCATGATATGATTAATTTTATAAATATGTTTTATGATTCACAATAATATATGACATTTTTTAAAGGGAGATAATGTTAAAAAAAATATCCAACATAAATTGATTGTCTAGATTTTTAGGAATGAGTATTTATTAACCACCAGTGGTAAAATTTATTAATCTTATATTCAATAGAAAATTATCCAAACATATATAATATCATATATGATATGAAATTAAATTTTATTAGAAAAATATTCTTACTAAAAAATATTTTGTATTTGTTAAAAATAGTATAGTTTGTGAGAGATATTATAAGATGAATATAGTGTATAAGAGTGAAGTGGGAGTATGTTTGGACTTGATATGTTTTTTGTTAAAAAATAAAGGAATATAAAAATTTAATTTTATAATGATTCTTTACTTAATATCCTAATAATTTTTAGGATATTTTTGTGGTTATGAAATGTATAAATATTTAAATTTAGTTACCATGATTAAGTGAATGTCATTGATTCTTAAAATATTTTTCTAATAAAAATAATAATTTAATTAAAGTTGATATCCTAAAAGATTATTGGGGTATGATGGTTAAGAAAATTTTAAATAGATAAATTTATTTAAAATAATAATTCAGATTAAACGTTGTACTAAATTTTTTGGATGTTCTGGTAATATAGAAATTAAAATAGAGACTTTATTTGTAAAATATTTTATGTGAAAATTTAATGAAAAATGATTTCCATGGAAAATGATAATGCAATTGTAAATAGTTAGGAGAAGAAAAAAATAAATTTACATTATAACATTTGATGTTATAGAGTTAAAGAACATGAATATATTAAAATAGTTGAACATTTAAAATATTATTCAAAAGACTCATAATTATTCAAACTATCTTACTTTTTAAGTGTTACTGAGATTTAGGGGGGTATTTTTTTAGATGGTCACATAGAGATGTGCTAGGAATTATATATAGTTCTAATTGTTGCAGCAAGGGTGCATAATATAAGTCGGTGGGTTAGGGAACTAAAAAAGTCTCATCATTGAAGTAATGAAACATTTTCATCTCTGGAGATCTGAACACTAGTAGAAGTTTTAGGATATTGTGTGGGTTATCAAAACAGAAAAACATAAACTAAATAGTTACCTTATTCAATTTGAATAATTATAAACTGTAGATTTTCAACAATGAAAATTTCTTGAAGGATTAAAGGAGGAACTACTCTATATCATCCATAGACACTTCTAGAATCTATGTGCACACAGATCATTGAATTTTATGTGTTATCACAAAGATCTGAATATTCTTCTATAATGTGATGATCACATTGATCACAACCCTTTGATTTGTGAAGTTATTCTTTGATTAATCGCTTAGATTGATCCCATAACGACCCAAACATTCATTTATGAAAATTCATCTTGATCTAATTAAATGTCTTATTATTTAAAATGGAAATATAAAATGTGGTATTCTTTGGTTTTATGTTTTTAGATTTTAAAATACTATTACAAATTGTGACTGTTGCTGATATAGCTGTTGAATAGTGATCACATTATTAGTATAAATATAGGGCTTTAACAAATCCAATTTACTCAGACAAAGGAAGTGATGGCCTCATCCAGTAGACTTTCCCCGTATAAAGTCCATTTATCAGATCTTAGAAAGGAGGTGGCGTATTGGGATTCTCTCTTGACCAAGCCCAATCCGATCTTGAACACGTTAGTCTTGGGAGGAACCGACGAAGGGAGAAGTTGAAGTTGATATAGATTACCACCCGAGTGATGTTATCAAAGCCTCCCCAAGAGTCGGTCACCATCGCACACCATACCCTTTGGTATTATGCGGGTGTAATAAGGGGTTATGTGACAAGACCCTAGAACTATGACTATGTACATTATTTTTTTATAAGGATTATACATTCATTTTATTATTGTTACGTTGTAAATTGTTTTTAAAGTAAATATAGTATTTTTAGTAAATATTAAACTAAGAAATCTATTTTGATGAATTAATGGATTTTTTAATTAAATAATATTTTAATATAATAATATTATTATTATTGAAATATTTTTTATTAAATTTAAATGATCGTATAATTTTATGAATGTAACTGTAATTTTTATTAAGGTTTGAAAGCCATTTTTGTCAAAACCCATGAATTTTCGATAAATGCAGATTTTTATTTTAAAAGTGAGAATTAACATATTTATAAAATTATTTAGATAAAATGAGTATTAATTTTTGAATTATGACTTTAAAATTATAAAATGGGGAATTTTTCATAATTTTCGGAGACGGTCGAATTTTTGGGTAAAAATTAAATACCGTTAAAATATATAATGTGTTTTATGACATCATAATGTCCCAATAGTGATGTAATAAAATACTATGAGCTATATTTTCTGCCAATATATGTTTTACCCTCAAAGTAGTTTTATTTTGAGTTTGTTTTATTTATTTTACAAAGCTTTAGTGGACCATTCAAGACTTATAAAACATTTTGTCTTTTTAATTTTTTTTTTGAGAGTGTGACTCACCTCCACATAAGAAACCCTATTATTTTAAGATGTAAGGAAATTGGCCTTATAAAATATTTTTTTCCACTCCCCTTTGGAAAAACCCATGGGAAAAAACCACGGTCTGGTTTGTGGGTTTTTTTAGTTTAATGTCTGGTGTCCCAAACGTAAATAATAATGAATTTCTTCTCATTTCCTATATAAACCCACCCATGCTCACACTTCCTCCTCACTCAAAGAAATTTGAGATCCTCAAAACTCTTCCCTCCTCTCTCTATAATCCTCCTACAGTGCCCTAATCTCCCAAGTAGCCTCTCTCAATCCTATCCCATGTCTTTGGGACCACACTTCCAAGTAAGGGTTTTCTTCCTTTCTCATTTTTGTCCAATTTTCTATAAATTGTTATGCCCTTTTAATTTCAGTTATAAATGTTTGGGTATGGTTTTTCACCTCCCCCATACTGACCTATTTATTTTTTAATGATGGCATTCACATTTCTCTCTCATTAATGCCTTCTATGTAAACCTGTTACCATGCCGAAATTCCGTACGGAATTTCTCTCTCCTCATTTACATTTAAGAAATAATTTTTTATCATGAATCTAAATTCAATTGAAATTTTTTGGATGTGTATATATATTCCCTACAAAATTTACATTTCATGTGAATATGATCAAGAACCCCTTTCTCTCTCAACAACCATTTTTATGAATTCTTATGTCATGTCGTTATGCTACCGAAATTGCACCATGTTTCTCCAAGCCAATGTCATTGTGTAGTGAATACCTTGACCATTTATCTGTCAAGGGTATTTAACTTTATGTACATTTACTAATTGATTATAGTGATTCATTTATGAATTCCACATTCCTTTATAATGGAATAAATGATGATCTTTAATGAATCCATGTTTAATGAACCATGTGGCACACTTATGAGTGAAATGAAATGATTAGGAAGGGTGTGCCCTAATATCTCTCCAATGCATTGGGTCAAGTATAGTATCATGATACATCATGTGCAATGATTATTGAATCATTATAATTCAACTGCAACGAGGGTTTATGTGTTCTTCATGTGCAATGAGGGTTTACTCATGCTCCATGTGAAATGATGCTTGGCTCATACTAATTCCTTGTTAATTGTTGTTTCCACATTTCCATGTTATGATTATCATGCTTTATTATGCCTTTATGTTCATGTTTCCCTTGTTCTCTATTGATATTCCTATTTTATAACATTAATTGTATTCATCATGTTATTCCATGTTTATTCCCTTTCTGGTATTTACAGCTCACCCTTTTCTTATGCATGTCCTTAGGTTATCTCATGCAATGCTAAGTATAAGAGAATGTAGTGGTCATGTAAAGAAAATTTTCAACAAATATGTTCTGTGTTTTATGTTCAAAGATGTTATGTAATGTTCCTAAGACCCAAAGATACTATACCTAATGATCTTCTATGTTGTATCAATTGAAGTTTATGTAATAAATCATGTTTTAGTGTGTAATAAAAAGAAGGGTTTTTATAGTTGGTATCAGAGGATAGGTTTAATTATTTTTGATGTTAGGATTAAAAAACCCTAGTGAAGCCTTAGAGACAAGACTAAGTATAATAAAAAACATCCCTATGTTTTGGTGAGTATTCAGTAAGTGGGTTATCAAGAAAATACAACCATGTCTGGATACGAGTAGGTAGAGGCGGCTCTGGAATAGTTGTATCCTGGGGGTAAAACTTGAAAACACCACATTGATCTAGACTTAAATGGGAACTGGAGCATGACAATGGGCCTTGTTTCACCCTTGGTTACGAAACTACTGGGGGATGTGCATTGGTAAATTCTCAAGCTTGGTATGAACCATTATTAAGGGACTAAAAACTTTCCCTAAGAATATATGTTAGAAAGTAGATCATGGATAAGATAGATTGAATCTAATAGATTCATAATTTAAGTAAATAAGAGTAATTTATAAGTCATCCATTTTTTTAGTTGGATTAACCATTATGAGTTACCCTTAAAATTCATTTTATTCTAGCCAATGGTCGAAAATAGGAGGACAAGGGCTAACAACTGATGTGAAGATCAATGTGATGTCTGTGTTAATGAGATTCCATATCTTATAGGAGTGGGAATCATAAACTTTTTCACAATAATCTCTCAATTAACTCAATATTTTAATAAAAGCATGGGTCAAGAGGAAATTTCAACCCCCCCCCCAATAAAGAACAAGTCTCTATCGAGAGCTTCATGAGGCAATGTCCTCCTACTTTTAATGGATCATCTGATCCCTCAATCGTCGAACATTAGATCAACTCTATTGAAAAGATATTCTCCATTCTTAAATGTTCTGAACAAGAGAAGGTTATTATGGATTGTTATCTTCTGGAGGGTGAAGCAGATCAATGGTGGACATTGATCAAAAATAGGAATCATGAGGAGGAGATCGAGGCATTGGAATGGAAGGATTTCTGGAATATATTTTTCAATAAATATTTTTTGTGCACCGTCCGACTTAAGATAGAATGGGAATTCCTTGAACTTAAGAAAAAAGCGGAAGAATCTATCGGAGCGTACGAGGAAAACATTACAAGGCTTTTATGATACACTTCCAACTTTGTCATTACCCTCAAATGCAAGGTTGACTGCTTCTTTGGTGGGCTGAATCCTAGCCTACGGAAAGCCCTGACGATCCGTGACTTCGACAGCTATGAGGAAATTGTCTGATGTTCCCTCAAGGTTGAAATGTATATCGGAGAATCTCAGGTGTATCATGGGGAGAAGAGGCATAAGGTGGAACTCAATTCTATCGGTCTGATGAATAAATAAAACTATGGTATGAAAATACAGCACCCCACATGAATAAGGTGTGAAAAGAAACACCTCAAAAATTTTATAAAGGTGATGAGGAAATTCTTTAAGTGTGTAAGAGAATGGTACCTAGCCATTAACCTCTGAAAAGAATAACTCGAGGCTGCAATAAAAGAGATAAACATTCCATTTGAACCTCAACACATTGTTTATTTCTACAACTACAAATAACCAACCATCTTGAAAATTAGTTCTCTAAACCAAGGGTTTTTGGAGGCAACCAACAACCTCTAAGGCATCAAGGGAGAGCTTTTACCATCACTACCATCGAAGTGAATCCTGAAAACGAAATGGTGACAGGTACGCTATTTATTCATTCAAGAATAGTGAATGTAATTTTTGATTCTGGTTCTATGCATTCCTTTATATCCTAAACGTTTAGTAGAAAAATCCCAACACCACCGAAAAACATTGAAGTAAAGATGTCGGTGAATATAGAAAATGGGGAAATCATTACATACCATGAATATAAATCCTCCCCTGTCATAATCTGTGCATTAAACTTTCCATAAAACCTCGTCATACTCCCTCTGGTGGAATTTGGTGAAATTCTCGGAATGGATTGGATTTCCTTATATAGATCCAACATAAATTTCCGTGAGAGGAAAATCATTCTCCATGTAGAGAATAGACCCCTGATTCTTTACATGTGTAAGGAGGACGATGAATCTTCTTTAGTTATTTCATCTAAATAATGGATATTACTTTCCTATGATCACGCGTATTTGTCTTAGATGATTGAGTCCAAGGAAGAAACCATCCTTGAATTCATGCCTATTGTGAGGGAATTCACTAATGTGGTTCATGATTAATTGTCTGGTTTTCCTCCTAGAATAGATGTTGAATTCTCAAATGATCATATATCTGGGGCATTTCTAATTTCAATGAATCCATATAGAATGGCTATTTTAGAGCTTGAGGAGCTGAAGAAACAACTACAAGAGAATCTGGATACAGGGTTTATATGCCCAAGTGCTTCACCGGGGGGTGCACTAGTCCTCCTCATTAAGAAGAAGGATGGGTCGATTAACCTTTTCATCGATTATCGAAATCTTAACAAAATCAGGATAAAGAACAAGTATCCTCTATCATGAATTGATTACTTCTTTGATCAACTGCGTAGATAACAATACTTCTCCAAGGTGGATTTTTGGTTGGGATATTATCAAGTAAGGGTGAAGAAGGAAGATATCCCCAGGGCTGCCTTTTGTACAAGATATGGGCACTATGAATTCATAGTAATGCCTTTTGGACTCAATAATGCTCTAGAAATCTTCATGGACATGATTAATAGATTCTTTAGAGATTACCTTGACAAATTTTTGGAAGTCTTTATAGATGATATTATAATATACTCCAAAACCAAGGACAATCATGAGGAGAATCTAGGAACTATAATAGGGACCTTGCGAAAGGATAATATCTTTGAAAAGTACAGAAAGAGTGAGTTCTAGTTGAAGGTGGTCTCATTCATGGGCCATATCATCACAAGAAATGTGATATCGGTGGATTCCTCCAAGACAAATGAAATTGAGGGACGGCTAAGGCTAACAACAGTAATGGATATCTATAGCTTCTTCGGGTTAGCTAGATATTATCCCCGATTTGTGATAAAATTCTCATGATTTTCCAACCCTCTAACCAAGATAACTCAGAAGGGAGTAAATTTTTCTTTGAGTGATGAATGCGAATAAATCTTTAAGGAGTTGAAAAGGAGTCTTATCATTGAACATATTCTCACACTACCCACAAGTGGATAACTTTTTGTGGTATTTAGGGATGCTTCGATGAAGGGAGTGGGATGTGTGTTGATGTAAAATGAAAAATTCATTGCATATTCTTAAAGGAAATTGAATGTTCATGAGCATAATTATCCAACACATGATCTAGAGTTGGCTGTAGTGATCTTCGCTTTAAAATTTTGGTGGCATTATCTCTTTGGGGAGAAGTGTGAAATATATACAGACCACAAAATCCTCAAGTGTATATTCACACAAAAAGAGTTGAACATGCACCAATGAAGATGGTTAGATCTGGTCAAGGACTATGACTTATCAATCCATTACCACCCTGGGAAAGAGAAAAAGGTGGAATATGATCTATGTAGAAAGGACCCATCAATTCTATCATTGATGATAATTGAGAAGGATACAATCATCTTAGATTTGATGAATATGGACATGGGAATCATAGAGAAGGGAACATCATCAATCCTTTCATGAATTATTGATCAACCATCTATTTTGGAAAAGATAAAGGATGCTCAAAAGGATGATGTGGGAATTTAGAAGAAAGTGGAAGCTATCAGAAAATGGAAATCCTTGGAGGACAATGTTAATTAAGCATGAATTGTGAGATTTGGGAAAGGACTGTGTGTTCTATGATGTCTGGAGCTAAAGAAGGAACTTTTGGATTATGTGCATAGTTCAAATTTATCTATTCACCTAGAAAACACAAAGATGTATTGGGATATCTGAGAACATTATTGGTGGGATAATATTAAGAATTAGATCGTTGGGTATACATCAAAGTGCCTGGTGTTTCAGCAAGTGAAGGCATATAGGTAGAATTCTAAGGGGATGATGCAACCATTTCCCATACCATCATGTAAATGGGAGAACATCGCCATGGAATTTGTCACTGGACTTCTAAAGACATGAAAAGGCAAAAATACAATTTGGGTTGTTGTGGATCGTCTTACAAAGTCTGCACACTTCATTGCAATTCGAGAGGATTTCTCATTGGGTCAACTGGCACGGATATATATCAGAGGAGTTGTAAGGCAGCATGGAGTACCACTATCTACTATATCTTATCGACATCCAAGATTCACCTCTACGTTTTGGAAGAGTGTTCAACATGCTCTGGATACTGAGCTGAACTTCAGTACGGCTTAACATCCTCAAACTGATATCCAATCTGAGCAGACTATCAAAACACTTGAGGACATATTGAGAGTGATCTCAATGAGATTTAAAGGAGTATGGGATCAACATATTCCTCTGGTTGAGTTATCTTATAACAAAAGTTTCCACTCGAGCATCTGAATGGAACCATATAAAGACTCTATGGGAAGTGGTATAGAACACTAATATTTTTTATGATGTCGGTGAGCGTAATCTTCTTGGACCAGAAATGGTCTATGAAATGGTGGAGAAGGTGAAAACCATTCAGCAACATATCAAGGAATCCTTGAGTCGATAGAAGTGTTATTAAGATAACCATCGATGAGACCTTGAGTTTAATGTTGAAGATATGGTATTTCTATACATATCTCCATGGAAAAAGGTCATGAGGTTTGTAATGAAAGGAAAGTTAAGTCCTAGGTACATCTTCCCCTTCAAGATTCTTGATCGTGTGAGGGATGTGGCCTATCTACTAGCACTTCCACCTACCATGGACAGAGTACATAATGTATTTCATGTATCCCTCTTAAGGAAGTATATATCATACCCTTCACATGTACTCTCTTCAGAGGTAGTACAGGTACACGATGATCTTTCTTATGAAGAGAAACTAGTGAAGATCATAGATCGTAGGGGAAAAGTCCTACAAAATAAGAAAATGCCCCATGTGAAGGTGTTGTGGAAAAACAACATGTTTGAAGAAGTGATGTGGGAATCAGAGGAAGTGATGAAGCACAGTTACCCTCATCTTTTTTAGTCTGGGAAAATGAAATTTCATGCGAAAATTTTCTTAAGGGGGGAAGATTGTAACGTCCCAAACATTCATTAATGAAAATTAATCTTCATATAATTAAATGTCTTATTATGTAAAATGGAAATATAAAATTTGAACCTCTGTGGTTTTTTGTTTTTGGATTTTAAAATACTGTTATGAATTGTGACCATTGTCAATAAATCCGTTGAACAGTGATCACAAGATTAGTATAAATATAGGGCTTTAACAAATCCAATTTACTTAGACAAAGGAAGTGATGGCCTTATCCAGTAGACTTGCCCCGTACGAAGACCATTTATTGGAGCTCAAAAAGGAGGTGGATTCATTGTGATTCTCTCTAAACCAAACCCAATATGATATTGAACACATAAAGCTTGAGAGGAACTGACTACGGGAGAAGTGGAAGTTGATAGAGATTACCACCCAAGCGATGTTATCTGAGCCATCCCAAGATTCGGACACCATCACACACCTTACTCTTCGATCTTATGTAGGGGTTATCAGTTCTTATGTGACAATAACCTAGAACTACGATTATGTACATTATATTTTTATATAAAGATTATATATTCATTTTATTATTGTTACTCTGTAAATTGTTTTTAAAGTGAAAATACTATTTTTATTTTATATTAAACTAAGAAATATATTTTGATGAATTAATGATTTTTTGAATTAAATAATATTTAAAAAAATATTATTATTATTATTAAATTAATTTTTATTACATATAAATGATTATATAACTTTATGAATGCAATTATAATTTTTATTAAGGTTTGAAACCCATTTTTGTCAAAACCCATGAATTTTCAATAAATGTCGGTTTTTATTTTAAAAGTAAAAATTAACATACTTAGAAAATTATTTAGATAAAATGAATATTAGTTTTGGAATCATGACGTCGAAATTATTCAATGGGGAAATTTTCAGAATATTCTGAGACGGTCGAATTTTTGGGTAAAAATTAAATACCGTTCACATATATAATTTGTTTTATGACATTATAATGACCCAATATTGATGTAATATAATACAATAAGTGATATTGTTTTCCAATATATGTTTATCCTTAAAATAATTTGATTTTGGGATTGTATGATTTGTTTTACAAAGATTTAGTGGACCTTTCAATACTTATAAAACGTTTTGTCTTTTTAAATTGTTTTTCTTGAGAGTGTGACTCACCTACACATAATAAACCCTATTATTTTAAGACTCTGAGCTATTTTCCTTATAAAATATGGTTTTCCACTCCCCTTTGGAAAAAACCTTGTCCAAAAACCATGGTATGGTTTGTGTTTTTTATTATTTTAATGTGAGGTGTCTCAATTATAAATAATAAAGAATTTCTTCTCCTTTCCTATATAAACCCACCCAAAATACCACTTCCTCCACAATAAATTCCTTTATAGTTCTTACAAAATCATTCCTCATCTCTCTATAATCCTAACAAGGCGCCCCAAGCTCCTAATAAGCCACTCTCAAGCCTCTCCCAAGCCTTTGGGATAACACTTCCAACTAAGGGTTTTCTTCCTTTCTCATTTTTGTCCAATTTTCTTTATATTGTTATTTCCTTTTAATTTCAATTATAAATGTTTGGGTATGGTTTTTCACCTCGCCCATACTGACTTATTTATTTTTTAATGATGTTATACCCCTTTTTCTCTCATTAATGCCTTCCGTGTACACCTGTTACCATGCCAAAATTCCGTAAGGAATTTCTCTCTCCACATTTACATTCAAGAAATTATTTTGTATCATGAATCTAAATTCCATTACAATTTTAGGGATGTGTATCTATATGACTCACATACTTTCCATTTCAGGTTCATATGATGAGGAAACCCTTTCTCTATCATCAACCATTTTTATGAATTCTTAGGTCATGCCGTCATGCGGCCGAAATTGCACCATGTTTTTCCAAGCCAATGTCATTGTGTAGTGAATACCTTGCCAATTTCGATATCAAGGGTATTCACCTTCATGCACATTTAATTATTGATTATTGAGTTTCATTTATTAATTCCACATTTTTTTATCGTGGAACAAATGATGATATTTACTGAATCAATGTTTTATGATCCATGTGGAACACTTATGCATGAAATGAAATTATTATAAAGGGTGCACCCTAATAGTGCTCCAATTCATTGGATAAAGTATAGTATCATGATATGTCATGTGAAATGAGTGTTCACTCATGATAATTAAAGTGAAACGAGGGTTTACTCATGCTTCATGTGCAATGAGGGTTTACTCATGCTCCATGTGCAATGAGCCTTGGCTCATGCTAATTCCATGTTATGTGTTGTTGCCACATTTCCATGTTATGATTATCATGATTTATCATGCATTTATGTTCATGTTTATCTTGTGATCCATTTATAAGCCTATGGTCTAACATGTATTGTATTACTCATTTTATTCCATGTTTATTCCCTTACTGAGCTTTATTTTTCACCCTTTTCTTATGCATTTTCTCAGGTTATCCCATGAAATGCTAAGTACGAGGGAATGTAGTGGTCATGTAAAGGAAGTTTTTAATAAATATATTGTGTGTTTTAGGTTCTAAGATGTTATGTAATGTTCATAATCCCAAAATACACTATACCTCTTGATCTTCTTTCATGTATCAAGTGATGTTTGTTTAATAAATCATATTTAAGTGTGTAATAAAAATATGGGTTGTTATAGATCTTCTCGCTATCTAGAATATGGGAGGAGGTTGAAGCTCTAAATTTTGAATCATGGATAATATTTGGAATAAGGTAATTTATCTTCTTATATAATGGATTTCCAAATTTCAAAAAATAATTCTCCAATACCAATATATCATACGCCTACAAAATAAAAAATAATTGACACCTTCTAATGAACAAACTATGTCACAAACAATATTTATTTTTTATCACGTACTTATATTATATAATAAATATATTTCATGATAAAATAGAGTTATTAACATGACTAATTATTCCTGTAATATTAAATGAACCTTGAATATTAAAATAATATTTGTTTGTATAATAATTTTCCATGTATCCACATAATACCTTATGAATTAATTAAATAAATAAATTCAACCCAATTATTTTTTACTTGATTAATAAAGAAATATATTTATTTATTATAGATAATTTATTCTTAGAAACATGTTAGATTCGTGGTGAGTCCCACCATGTCCTATAAACCCATTCATAAAAATAAGGCAGACTCTTGAATATGCTATTGTGTGTTACCTTCTTGGACCTTATCTCAATAATAGATAGTATTATTTGTAGACCAGAAATTGAGTTTACAAACCTATCAGGGCCCCTAAATAGATAATGTAAAAAAATAATCATGAAACCCTTTCCTATAAACATAAACTATTGAATATAATATATTTATCTCATGATATCTCATAATACAATATTCAACTTTTAGTCATCATCAATTCTTTAATTATTATTTATTGATCAAACTTCAATGGCTTACCTTTGAATACTGTGGACAAGGAATTAGGAGGGTACTACCATCCTAATCCTCCAGGAACAATATATCACTTTCTTTACTCATAAGTGAAGAATTATATCTTGGTCATTCAACCAATGACCTTCCACCAATAATTCACCCAACACAAGTTTTCTATCCTCGGTATCAATGTTATGGTTCTTTTCTTACATCAAACTACAGGAATGAAATTTTACACATTGATAATGATCTCAAGTTAGGGGACCGATAGAAATGTTCATCAATAGAAATAACCAATAACACTTCAAAAAATTGGTGTTCCTACTGGATGGATTGTCCAGAGGTAACCAAGTGTGAACTTCATGAGAATAAGTCTCAATACTTATAAACTTGTAGCACAAGATGGTCTCAAATCATCTGTTTCCTCTCAGTATGATGTAGCTAGACCATAAGAAAATACTTTAGTATTACTTGCATGGTATATCTATATTCACATTATATCCTGTGAAGTATTATTTCCTTTTTTTACAATACATAATCTAAGGACATTAAAATATATATAGTGTTCATGTAATTATAAATACTATTCTGGTAAGATAAACACATTTATCATTACCTTTCACATGAGTTTCATGCTTATATTGAGATATTACCTTAGTCATAGGGTTTTTCACATTAACTTCTATAGATACTATATTAATTGATTCATAAAAACACTACGTAAAATCACTCAAGAGATAAATCTTTTTAAGTATATATTTTTGAATATAGTGTGATATGGGCTCCTTGGTTAGCACCACAATTGTAGTATTATCATAATAAACTACAGTTGGTTTTACACTACAAGGAAAAATAAAAATATCTGATATAAATATATGTATTTATATATCCTTCTTAGATACATAAAAACCTTTTATATGTGCAGGATATGTTATATAGTTAGAAATCAAAGGTTTCTTTGATCATTTTGAGCTCATCATACAACCGTATAGGAATAATACAAAGCCTAACTATTATTTTAGATCATTTTGATCAATATCGAAACTGGAATTAGTGTATCCCCTAACTTCTAGTTCTTAATCTCCTCCATACACCAAAAATATACCCTTTGTACTCCTCAAGTACTTCAATATTGTTTTGACAACTGACCATCCCATCTCTCTTGGATTATCCTGATATCTTCCCACCATTCTTAAAGAATAGGCAACATAAAACCAAGTACATAAAATGGAATACATTATAGATCCAACTACATATGTATTAGGGATTGTACTAATTTTTTCAATGTCCTCTAGTGTTTATGGACACATTTTCATGGAGATACCGATACCCTGTGACATTAAAAACAATACTCTCTTAGTTTTTTCTATATTGTAACTTTTATGTTCCTTTTTAATATATGAAATTTCACTTATCCTAATAATCCTGTAAGATATATCTCTATAGATCATGATCCCAAGAATATTGACCACTTCACCTAATTCTTTAATAGAAAATTATTCATTTAAAGAAGTTTTAACTAACTCTGAGATATTCACTTTTTCCCATAAATTATATGTCATTAACATATAATAAATGGAAACAATTACATTCCTAATAACTATCATATAGACACATGGCTCAATTCCATTAATAAGTAAACCAAATTCTCTTATGGACTCATCAAAATGAGAATTCCATGATCAAGATTCCTGATGTAACCCATTAAGGGATATCTACATCTTAGACACTTTATTTGCACTCTTTGACATAATAAACCCTTCATTTTCTGTTATATAGACATATAGAAACAAATTATCATTTAAAAAATGGTCTTGATATCCATTTTCAAAATTTCATAATCATATAAAAATTTTATTTCATGTAATATTCTTGTGAACGATATCATGGATACAAGTGATGAGGTTTCATCATATTCTATTCCATAACCTTTCTTTAAACCCATTCCTTCCCGTAATTCTTCATAGTTATTTATGTTACCAACCAAGTACTGATTTTTCATGAATAAGAATTTTCATATAATGGGTTCAAAATAAGATGGAGATTCTACAAAAATCAAAAATAATTTTTTGTACATGGACTCCATCTCAAAATGCATAGCTTCATTCCAATTAGCGACGTCATTTCCATTTGTTACTTCATTATAGGTTATAAGGTATTCAAACTCATGGAGTAATGTGTCACCAGAATTGGTGACAACAAAACCATAACCCTCCGGTTCCCTATCCTTTATAGGTCACTGACATAGTTCTTATATTTCAATAACATCTTTATATACCACATTCACTTGTGTAGATTGTTCCCATAACAAGTCTCATACATCTAGAGCATCAACTTCATTGAAGCCAATATTTCTCCTTCTATTTCTATTATATATGTGTTACATTTTTTGAAATATGGAAATCAATATCCAAATAAAATTTATATCATAAGTTTTTTGTAGGTAATATTTAACTTATTACTTATAGATGGTAATTGTTCACTAGGAATATTCTTGAAAAAATCCTCACATACCCATACATGTATGTGTGATGTATTAGGTTTATTTCCACACCCCAGTATATATGAAATCACATATTTCACATTAGTTGGTTATCAGATTAGGATATATGATTTTTCTACAAACCATATCCCCAAAAGGATAATGAAATAGTTTCCAGAGTCATCATGGATCTGACCATGTCAAGAAAGGTCTAATTTCTCCTATCACTAGAATCATTCCACTCTGGTGAATGATAAACAGTGAGTTGGGAAATTTTCCCACAATACTTTAAGTAACCCCTGAAAGTTTTTGTTTGATACTCTCATCCCCAGTTGGAAACAAGTTTCATATTATTATTACCATGTTGGATATCAACTTCATGTTGGTATTCTTTAAATATCTGAAAGAATTCTAACATATATTTTATTAAGTAGATATAATTATACATAATGTAGTCATCAGTAATGTAAATTTGAATGAAAACCCACCCATTCCCACTACAAAAAATAGAAATCACATGTCATTATGAATTAATTTAATTAAATTTATGTCCCTCACTCATTTCTCTATAAAGGTTGATTTTTTATTTTTCAATACAAACAAGCGTGAAAACAATCATGGGGTTTTAAATTAGTTGATTTTAAAAACACTGCTTGATGTAATTTCTTTAAACACTTCTCATTTACTGGAAAAAGCTGGAAGTGCCATAGTCCAGTTAATGTGATTCATGTTTCCTATTTTTTAATTGATTTTCATTACATGGTATACGAGTTCAATTATATGTAACCCATTGTTAATCTGTTCCATAACATAACGTACTTTATCTCTAAAAAAGTGAAATCATTAATTTACCACCTTGATATAAAATCACATAGTTTCCAAAAATGAAACTGAGATAATATTGATGGTAAATAAATGAACATAAAAACAATTGGTTGGAGTAGGGCACTAAAGTTAGGGTGAATTGAGTTCCCATAAAAATTTATTTTTAAAACTTTATTTAAAATATTCCCCTAATTAAAAATAAATCAGGCCAGTTAACTAAGGTAATATTATTATAATATCTTGATTGTTCAAATAGTTTCTCAGAAGATTTATTAATTCATTGTTATAACAGTATGATATATTGATGAAACTTTTGAAACTAATATACAAAGGAAAAATAGTTATTACTATTATCCATGACTAAAAATCATTGTAAAATTTAGTTTTTTGAAATATGAGTTAAAAAAAGAAAACACTAAATTGAAAGACACGATGGATAAAACAAGTGGTTCATTATCAAGTAGAGACCTAATCCACTCCGCTTGGTGATCACCTTCCACCTAGAAATATATATATATATATATATATATATATTATTTACACCCTAGATCAGGGTTAATAATAGTATATGAGAATATCTAGCTCAAAAAACCTATTCCACTATTCTACATGGGAAAAATAATATCCAGGTCACACAAGACCACTTCTATATTAATACGTGGGTGAAACAATGTGTTGAAAAATATTTTTGTGAGGATATATTATATCCTTCAGTTCAGTGCAGGAGATAGTGTGTGTTATCAATATAGAAAAACACGCTGCTCAAAGAGTAATAAAACACTACACAATAGAGTTAAGTGTAATTATATAGTGTTTAGAAGGCTCTATGTGTCATGAAAAGCACCTATGGACTCTTTGTATGAATCAGATGCAATGTTCCAGTCCTCTTCTGAAAATAGAGTATCGTGAGTCGAGTGTTCTGGTTTTCAGTGCAGTGAGATGTTCCTCTTCTCCTTTGAGTTACTTCAAGGATGCTTTCAAGATAGTTCACATCAAGTTCTTCTTTGTTTACAACCAATAATAATTGGAAGTTCTTCATTTGTTTTATTCCTGCATATATGGGTTTTATTCTCTTTTTGGATGAAATCAATTATATTCCACTTTTTTGTTCAAATGTCACACATTATATTTTATTTTGTGTGCTTGTGTTCAAGCCAAAAAGGTGAATGATCTCCATACCTCATAACTCATAATGTCTGCTGATAGGTATTAAAAAGATCATTAATTATATTAGTGTCATTAAATGACTCACATATGACCGTTAGAAACAAATTTTTAAATTTCATTAGAAAAGATAGAAAATGGTTAAGTATGGAACTGTCTCATAGTTGTAGTGAGGTAGACATGGTGAGACAGTCATAGTGCGACAATCACAGTGCCATAGTTACATTGAGATATGGAACTTGTTGCATAGTTACGATGTCTAGTCCTTTTGGAATCCATTAACTGATAGTATGATTACAGTGTATCGTCCTTTGTCAAAATTATGAATGGTGCCTTTTTATGGTGTCTTGGAAATGGTATCACAAAATTAGTGTCAGTTTCTTTGTCAAAATTCTAAATAGTGTCTTGTAAACGGTATCATAGAAATGGCGTCAACTCTTTTGTGAAAATCTAGAACTAGTAGAAAGTTTACGGTGTCACAAACATTGTGAGAATCTGAAACTGGTAGCAAGATTACGGTTTCACAGAATAAGAAAAAATAATTGTAATATATTTTTAAAAAATCTTCTTATAATATATAAGGATTAAACATTATCATACTAAACCATAATTGAACAAGATTAGACATGGTTTACAAGATTTAATGTGTAATTGCTAACATTATGAATCATGATCTTGTGAGATTTTAAAACATGATTTATAAGAGTGTAAAACATGATTTTTGAGCATTCAAACATGAGGAGCCCAATAATATCCCACTTTTTTATGATCATAAATCATGGAATTTAAAAGGAAAATGTTTTAGAAAGAAATAAAGAAATTACTTATCAAAGAAAGATATTAAAGAATATATGTAATAACTAGCATAAAGGGTAACTCTTTGCCCTTATGTCTCCTACTTATTATTTTTCCCCTTAGAATATTAGTGCAGATATGTTATCCTCTTTTAAATCCATTCATATTATTTTTCTCCTTAAATTACCTTGTATTATTTCTCCCCTTTTTGGATTATCAAAAATAGAGAGAAAGAGAAAAAGAAAATGATAAGAGAAGAAACAATAGTTTGCCACATTATATTAAATAAACGAATAAAGTACATTACACAAAATAAGGGAAATAAAATAGATCTCTATCAAAATCATCATTCACTTCTCGGTAGAGTCAGTAGACTTGGATTTTCCTTTTTTAGATTCATCATATGGAGAAGAAAGAGGTGTAGAAGTAGAGGTGGTAGAAGTAGTGGTTAGGGACGGTAGTTGAACTCTTTAAATGATAGAAGTTGTAAGATAATGTTTGGTGGAGGACCTAGGAAAAAGTTTCTCAATGATGTTGGGTCTTATTTGTCTCAGATCCTAAGAAATAGACATGGTCACGAGTGAAAAAGATGTAGAAGAGGATGAATATAGAGAAGAAGGTAGTCCATGCCTTAATTCAGTAATGGTAGGATCCACAATTGTAGAACTTTGAATATGTAGGTAAGGGTTAAATATCTTGATAAAATCTAAGATGATCTCTCCACCATATGGCATGGACTTCTCAAATTCATCCATGTTTTCAAGAAAATCATCCAAAGATCGGTTGAATTCGTTGATCTTCTACACTTGATCCTTTAAGGCTTTAGTGATTGGTGGTATATTCAAATTTTCCACAAGATAATTGAAGTGATTATTCAACTCATGCACAGATTAAATTATCTTAAAGTATAAGTCCTCTTTATTAGAGATTTATTATTGAGAATCAATAACAATATTTGAATAAATCCACACCAAATCAAAAATATGGTCACTATTTTTGATGACAGTAGAGAAACTTTCCTTATCAACACCACTCAACACTGACTGAATCTCATCTTTGAAAACTGATCTAATCAAGTCATTGTCTATAGGATGATATGGATATCTAGATCCAGATAAATCTGAAACAACTAATGTGAGAGACTTAAGCTAATTTATAACCTTTTGTAAACAACCTTTATATTCATCGGTCAACTTATTGATCCCAGAAACAACATCTTGCATAACATTAGTTATCTTTTTTTGTCATCAACAACCTTTTCATATATATTAATATGGTTTTTCTGAATTAGAGATACAACCTTATATGTAATCTTATCAGTATCATCCTCACAAAGATGAGCAATAAGATCTTGAACAGTTTTCAAGGCTTTCTACATATTTTCAACCATAGATTTTAGAGATTTTTCCTCATCACTCGACTATCTATTCTCAACCCTAGCTTCCTAAATTTCATGAAGCATCTTTGGTTGGATCTGCCATATAATTTTCTCTAATAGCAGTGTAGCATCCCTTTCACTGAGATTAGTTATAGGGGTAGGTTGAGACTGTAGAATCTTCCCTAAATCAGACAACAAGTTGTCTCCGAATATATTCAGATCACTATGACTTAAAAACTCAGAATATTGTTGAGTGGATTCATAAATAAGAAATCAAATATTTTTAGATCCCTTGGTAGGGGATAAATCTTTGGTATATATGGGTTTCAAATAAAATACATTTTAAATATACATCCATTTTACCGAGGACTTTTGGGCACCATCCACATCAAAATAACTTGGAAAACCATAATAGGTATCCATATAACATGGGTTAACAATATTTCAAACTTGAACACTTTATAAGATGGGGTGATACTCCCCTTCAATAATAGCATCTCTTATTGGACTAAGAGACTCAATCTCTTGACCCATTCTCAAATTTTCAGCTTTGTGAGGCTCACCCATATCTTCTCTAGCTAGCTGAAAGGCATGTTCCATTCTTTCCTCAGAACATAAGAATACATAAATTTCAAAATGTTTTTCAGATTTTTCAATAGAAACATACTCTTCCTCAATAGAAAGATCTTAAACAACCGTAAGAACTTCCTCAGCAATAGGCTCTTCCTCTACATCATCACTTATTTTAAGAGCGACTACATCTTCTCTAATTGAATCAACATAACCTTTAGAGAGAGGTGATATCTCAGTATATATTCTCACAAAACCTTCAGTAACATCATCAATTGTTTCTTCATTTTTATATTCCACATTTATCATGATCTTCTAATATAGGATCAGTTATATCCTTAGGTCTTGAGGGATTTTCAATCGGATTTAAAACCTCGTACAACCTATCATTAACCTCAACCCATAATCTCTTCCATGGATTCCAGCTTATTTTTATTCTCCTAAAAATTGACTTAGATATACAAAAATCAAATTCCAAGCACTTCTTCATTCTATCTAACCATACCTTTGGATAGAAGAATAGTAGAAATGAACCGATAATAGAAAAGGGGGTGGAATTTCAGGTTATTTTGAGTATATCACACATATGAAGTATAATATATTTACACAAGTTGATTTTGTGTCCATTCATTGGAAGATGAGTCAAAAATTCATCCTGGTACTTATTAGTGGAAGAATCCCCTTTCCATGGAAATATGAGATGTTGAATGAACTTGAACAGCAACCTTGACTCACCGTTATGCTCAGTAACAATAGACCTTCTCAAATTCTCATTTTCATTCAAACATCCCAGAGCATTTTCTAGTCTAAAAACATCACTAGGTGCAGGAGGAACTCTATGGTAGTCCTATAAAATCCATTAATGAGGTATTTCTAGGAAGTAAGCCCATAAACATGATGAAAAACTACATATTTGACAATTTATCTAGCTCCTAACCACAAAATATTCCTTGGAATTGAAGGGTAACTAAACATAATGATAAAAATAATAAACAAGACTTGGGTAGATGAGTCTTCTATCCTTGGTAAACCAATCCAACCAGACCTTTTATTTTAGAACACTTAGAACTATATAATTACTATTTAAGGTCCAATTTACAAAAATTTCCTTTTCTGGTATGACATTGCAATCCTCAAGACCCGGTTTCATTGGTTTCACCGGCATTACAATAGGAAACTTATTTTATTTCTTCTGAGACTTATGCTTATCATGAGTTTAAGAGGTTGGATGCTTCATCCTGGGCATTCAACGTGGGATCACGAAAGATGAGAAGGAGGGAAAGTGGTTTGAGAGAGGTAGAGGGTTTTGGTATCGAGATAAGTGATCTTGAGAGAAGTGAAGCGATAGGTATTTATTATTTTTGGAGTGAAAACACAGAAAAAATAAAAACACATTAAAAATAAATAAAACACTTGATACAAAAATAAATTTTTAAAAGAAATTATGAATAATATGGTGGGACTAGTACATGCATTCATGGTTTCAGTATTACTGTTTGAATCCAACACTGCAACTGTAACGAGTGAGACAGTGAACATAAGACAACATGAAATAAGACAGTAGTCCTGAGACAATTATCCTAAAATAGAAATCATGAGACAGTAATCCTTTCACTCATGGTTAACCATTACTAATTTGTGTATGATGTAATTAATCCTTTTAGAATTTAAAGGCTTAGTAAAAATTTCAGCAAGATGATGTTTTATACAAATGAATTATAATGTAATATCAGCTTTTTGATAATCATCTCTCAAAAAGTGATGTCTTACATCAATATGATCTATTCTAGAATGACAAACAAGATTATTTTTTATGTTAATAGCACTTTTTTTATCAAAATTTATATTAAATTTATTGAATTTTTATCCATAGTCTAGGAAAGTGAGTTTCATCCACAAAATCGGAGCACAACCACCACCACTAGCTATGTATTCAGCTTTAACAGTAGATAATTCAATAGAATTTTAATCTTTTATATTCCATGAAACTATTTAATTGACCAAAATGTGACATGTTCCAAATTTTATTTTTCTATCTAACTTAAAACCCCCAAAATCAGCATTATACTAGCTAACTAAGTCAAATGATTTTCCTCTAGGATAAAAAAATCCATAATTGGTATTGTGTTTGAGGTATTTTAAAATACTTTTGATAGTAAGAATATATACCTCTTTTGTATTGGCCTAAAAAAGAGCACACATACACACACTGAACATTATATCAGGCATGCTAGTAGTCAAGTAGAGTAAACTTCCAATCATTCCTCTGTAAGTGGTTTTCTCAATAGATTTACCATTCTCATCAAGATCCGCCTTATAGGTGGTACTCATTTAAGTTTCTCTACTTTTATTACTATCAAATCCAACATGTTTTAGATGATATTTAGTATATTTACATTGATTTAAAATAATACCTTTTTTAGTTTGAAATATTTGAAATCCATGAAGGACTTTTAGTTCACCCATAAAATTCATTTAAAATTTATTTTGGATGATTTTTGAAAAATAAATACATACAGAATGTATAAAGATATAAAAACAATATCATCAACATATATTTTAATAACTAAAACATATTTATAAATTCTTTTTTTAAAAACAGTAGGATTAGCTATACCTTTTGTAAAACCTTTGGAAATAAGTAATCTACTTATTCTATCATACCAAGCTCTTGGAGCTTACTTTAAAACATATAATGCTTTTGTTAATTTAAAAACATTATTTAGAAAATTAGGGTTTGTAAAACCAGTGGTTTTCTAAAAAAATACTCAAATATATACCCATTAAGTAATTCACTCTTGACATCCATTTGATATAGTTTGAAATTTAGATGTGCTGTATATGCAAGAATGATTCTAATTGATTGAAGTCTAGAAAATTGGGTAAAATGTTTCTTCATAATATATCCCTTCTTATTTACTATAACCTTGAGCAACCAATCTAGATTTGTTTCTTACTATGGTACCTGATTTATCTACTTTATTTATAAACACTTATTTAGTGTTTTTGGTAAACATGTTTTTATGTATATATTCAAGTTTCTAGACATTTTTTATTCCAAAATAATTTAATTCTTCTTTCATATCCATCACCCAAAATTCATCATGTATTAGCTCATTGATGTTTTTAGGTTCAAGATGTGTCAATAAATTATGATGTTCAATATGATTTCTTAGAGAATCTCTAATTTATGTTCATTTATCTAAATATACAACAACAATATCTAAAGGACTGTTCTTAAGGGTTTTAATAGATCTAAAATGAGAAGGACAAGTAATTTCAGGTTCTTCCACGGGTATGGGTTCATCATGGATTGAATATGGAAAATTTCCCAAACTGGATGTTTTAAAAGATTCCTTCATAGGATGGTTAGAATATTTAGCATTGATTTCTAGATTTGACATATCATTCATAAGATTTTCTAGAGTGTTTTTGGAATCATGTGGATTTGTTTCATCAAATTTTACATGTACCAATTCTTCCACACATTTGGTTTTCTTAATAAAGACTGTATAGGATTTACTAGAAATTCAATAACCTAGGTAAATTACTTCATCACTCATAGAGGAAAATTTTTCTAGATTATCCTTAATGTAAAGGATATAGACTTTACAACCAAAAGTATTAAATTAATTAATCTTGGGTTTTCTATTGTCCCACAAATCATAGGGAGTTATTTTAAGGATATGTATAATCAAGAATCTATTATTTATATAACAGACTGTATTGATATCTTCTAACAAAAACTAGATAGGTGGGTCATATTCATTAAACATTGTTCTATCTATTTATTTTATGGTTCTATTTCTTCTTTCTACAACACCATTTTTTTAGTTGTCCTGTTGGAATAGAAGTTAATATTATAGCCATTTTGTGAGTAGAAAGATTCAAACTCTTGGTTTTCAAACTCATGACCATGATCACTTCATAGGGTTTTAATTTTATGACCACTAAGATTTTCTATAGTCCTATAATTCTTGGTGAAATGAGAGATATCTTCACTTTTTTTATCCAAGAAGAAGGTCCAAGAATATCTAGAATAGTCATCTAGAAGAACATAGACATAGTTCATCCCATTAAGACTTGAAACTCTAGAAGGACCAAACAAGTCTATGTGAACCAACTCAAGAGGCTGAGAAGTTGCAACTCTATACTTTAGTTTGAATGAGATTTTGTGTTTTTTACACTTTTAACAATAATTACAGACTTTTTTCATTTGGAAACTAAAGTTTGGGTAGATCCTTGACTAAGACTATTCTAGTAATCTTTATAAGGGAGTCTATATTGCAGTTCCCTATTCTTCTACTCCAAATCCATGACTCTTTGTTATATTCACTCAAACAAGAATCATTTTGCGAAAGTATAGAATCTTTGTTAACAACATAAAAATTCTCATTGATGAAATATGAAAATACTAATTCATTCATAGAATAAAAAAATTAAGAATTATTTTCAAATTTAACATGAAAACCATTATCACCCAATTATGAAATACTAAGATGATCATATTTTAATCCATCAATAAAAAGTACATTAGAAATTAAAATTGAGTTTGAGGTATCATTCTGTCCAAGACCAGTTATTTTTTCTTTAGCATTGTCACCAAATGTGACATGGCCACCATCAATATTTTTTATGTTCTTGAAACATGAATAATATCTTGTCATGTGTCTTGAACATATACTATACAAGTAACATAGAATTATATAGTATCTCTCCAAATAGATTTCCTATAAAAGATTAAAACAAAAGAATATTTTGGTACCTATATTCTTTTAGGTCCATTAACATTAACAATAAGTTCTTTATAAACCCTTACTTTCTTCATGGGTTTCCTATAAGAAGCATGTAAAGTATTTGAAAAATATACTTTATTTGTTCTAGAAAAACATGAAATGGTAGAAGATGTCTTATAGCAAGAACATGAAAAAAATTCTTGAACAGGGTATAAAATTGGATTTTCCAAATTTTGACACAAATTGAGTTCTTGTCATAATCCTCTTTTATGGTTGGTATCATATTTTAGTAGTATAATTATGAGCTACTTGTTTATCAAGATTTTGAACTAATATTTCTTTTCCATTGGTAAATATTTCTAGATACTTTTTCAATTTCTAATTATATAATTTATGTTCATTGTTTTATTCAAGTAATTGATCATTCTTCTCCTTTTTTATTATAAACTCAGACTTAACCATTGAAGTTAGAGAATTATGTTTCTTCAATGATTTATATTTATCTTTTAATTAAATTCTTGTATCTTCAAGAACTTGAAAGAATTCAAATATTTCCTCATTGGTCATATTTTTAGAATCAATTTCATCTCCAGAATAATAATAATTTTTTATAGGATACTCAAGTGTTGCCTCAGATGTATTTTTCATAAAACAAACATTGGATTTGTTATCCATTTCATCATGTGTTGATAATGAGTCACTTGAACTATCCTCATAAGCACTCCATGTTTCTTTCATTTCCTTTTTATACTTTCTATCATTGTCCTCATATATCTTATTATATTTTATCATGGTACAATCATAATTTAATATTCCTTTCCTCTTTCATTCATAACAGTATATTTCACTGGATGTATCACCTTTCTTCCAATCCATTTTCCAATTTCCCTTGTTACTATATTTACCTTTTTAGTTAGTCATCCTAATGAATTTTTTCTTCCTATAAAACTTCATAAACCTTATGGATAATCGACCCATTTCCTCATCACTATTAGATGGTTAATCTTCATTACTTGTATTGTTTGAATGAGTCTATATCCTTTCCTTTTCCTATGTTTTGGAAGTAGTTGTTTTGAGATCCATTAAATTTCTCTTTGGATCATCTTCATCGTCCTTGTTGACTTCTAATTCTTACTCGTACATCATCAACTTTACTATCATCTCCTTTAATAGAAACTTTATTATGTCACAGGATTCTCTAATTGATACAGATTTTCCTATCCATCTATCTATTAAGAATACGAGTATTCTCATAATTTTCTTCTTGGTTATAATATTTCGTCCCAGAGAGATCATAATATTCCCAATTTGATTAAACCTGAGAAACATGTCATAAATAGGTTCATTAGGCTTCATTTTAATTTGTTCTTATTTAATAGTATATGTTTTAAGTCTCATTTCATTAACACTAGAGTTTCCTTCATGTGAAAAAGATAATGTAGCCCAAATTTCATGGGTTGTTTTACATGAAGAAATTTTATTAAACTCTTCATCTCTTAAAGAGTAGTATAAGGAATTCATGGATTTGTAATTATTTGTGTAAGTAGAATTATTTGGGTCATTCCAAGTATTCCTAGAAGTATTAGGAATCTTATATTCATGTATAATTAGATATCAAAACTCAAACCCCATACTTTCTAGGTGCATTTTCATTTTAATTTTCCATTGTGAATAATGTTTCCCATTAATGAATAGAGGTATATTGCTAGAAAAACCCACCAATCTATTATACATGATAAAGAAATAATCTTTTAAATAACTAAAAATTTAGATCTATAATAAATTTAAATATATTTAAAACTAAACAAAAATCAAAGTTGAAAAATATATTAAAACAGATTTCAAATTTTGAAAACAAAAAATTGAAAAAAAAACCATTGATACCAAATGTTGGTCAGACAAGGACACTCAAGAAGGAGGTGAATTGAATTCCTGTAAAAATTTATGTTAAAAATATAGTTTAAAATATTCCCCCATTTAAAAATAAAATAGTCTGGTTAACCAAGGTAGTTAAATTATAATATCTTGAGTGTTAAAATAGCTTCTCATAAGATTTATTAATTCTCAGTTATAACAATATGAGATGTTGATTCAACTATTGAAACTAATCTAATAAGGAAAAATATTTATAACTACTATCCATGATAAACTATAAAATTAAAATGTAGTTTTTTGAAATATGAGTTAAAAAAGAGAAAGGCTAAATTGAATGAAACACCGGATAAAACAAGTGGTTCAGTATCAAGACGAGAAATAATCCAGTCCACTTGGTGACCACCAAGTACTGAGCAATATATATATATATAAAGCTGTGAACCACACCCAGGATTGAGGTTCACAATAGTACATGAGACTGTCAAGGTTACATAACCTCTTCCATTGTTATATTTTATAAAACTAACAGCCATGTCACATATGACCTCTTTTATAGTTATACGTGGGTGAAACAAGGTGTAGAAAAATATTTCAGTGAAGATATCTTGTATCCTCCAATTCAGTGCAGGAGACGGTGTGTGTTTTCAATACAGATACACACACTACTCAAAGATTAATAAAATATTACATAACATAGTTAAATGTAATGATATAGAGTTTAGAAGTCTCTTTGTGCCATGAAATGCAGCTCTCGACTCTTTGGATGTAGCAGATGCAATTTTCCAGTCCTCTTCTGAAAAAAGAGTATCGTGAGTTTAGTGTTCTGGTTTTTAGTGTAGTGAGATGTTCCTATTCTTATTCTAGTTACTTCAAGGACTCTTTAAAGATGGTTCATATAAGTTTCTTCTTTGTTTACAGAAATAGGAATTGAAATTTATTTCTTCGGTTTTTTCTTGCATGTATGGTTTTTCTTATCTTTTTTCATGCAATCAACTATATCCCACTTTTCTGTTTGAGTTTCATAGTTATTATTTTATTTTGTTTTCTTGTATTGAAGTCTAAACGGTTCAAAATCTCTACACATCGATCCTGGTAATGTCTGCTGATAGGTCTTCAAAAGATCGTTAATTATATTAGTGTCATTAAAGGACTCAAATATGACTGTTAAAAAAAATTAAATTTCATTAGAAAAGACAGAAAAATGGTTAAGTATAGAACTGTCTCACAATTTCGATGATACAATCATGGTGAGACAGTCACAGTGAGATATTCATAGTGATACATTCACGGTGCCTTAGTTTCATTGAGATCTGAAACCAGTAGCACAGTTATGGTGTCTAATACTTTTTGAATTCATTAACTAGTAGCATGATTATAGTGTCGAGTCCTTTGTAAGAATTTTGAACGGTGTCTTGTTACGGTTACTTGGAAATGGTATCACAAAAATGTTTTCTGTTTATTTGTGAAAATTATGAATGGTGTCTAGGAAATGGTAGCACAAAATGGTGTCAATTCCTTTGTGAAAATCTGGAACCAGTAGCAAGATTACGGTGTCACGGACTTGGTGAGAATCTGGAACCGGTAGCAAGATTATGGTTTCACAGACTAAGAAACAATATATATAATCCATTTTAAAAATAAATATTTATATAATAGAATAAGATTAAACATAATCATACTAAAACATAATAGAACAAGATTAAACATGGTTTACAATATTTAAAGTGTAATTTGTGACATTATGAATCATGATCTAGTGAGAGTTTAAAATATGATTTATAAGAGTGTAAAACTTGATTTTTGAGCATTCAAACATTAGGAGTCCAAAAATAACAATTATTCATTAAAAGAACCAAAAAACTAGAAGAGTTATATGATAATGTGCCACATCAAATACAACTAGAATCTCACCATTTGTAGCCCTAATCTCCACATTTCCATGTTAAATTGTTTGGAATATTTATGTTTATTATATATTAATAAAAATGTGTGATACACATTCTATATCCAACATCCAACTTATATAAAATGGAATTTTAAATTCAATGAAAAAAAATAGCTAAAATTGAAGAATAACCTTACTTATTTTTCCCAACTATGTAATTCTTATTATAATGTCATTTATTTCCAAATGAAAAGCAGAGAACCTCCTTCTCATTTACCTCCCTCTATATCACTGGATTTTTGGAAGGATGGTGCATTGGTTTCATCATCTTGGGCTTTTCCTTACACCCCTTACCCTTTCCATTCCTCCTCTTTTTCACTGTAAGGAATAATGAATTAGTATTATTCATATCCTCATCATCTTAATGAACTAAATCCTAATGATCTGGGTGAAACTTTTCACGTTGTTAATATTTTAATTAATAGTAAAAGTCAAAAATAATGGTGGTAAAGTGGAAATAATGAGATTAGTTTTCAATTCATGGTTCAGCTTAAACTGAGGGGAATAATGTATCTCAATGTACATTGTTATCTTCATTACATGAGGGTTTTTTTAATTTTCTTTTGTTGGACTAAACCTATATAGAGTACTAGATATCTCATACCATTTTTCCTTTCCCACTCATGATATAGTTGTTAAAGATGATTTATAATCATGTAAGCATCATTGTCCATGGGAATTCTCTTCAGATGACAAGAAATAGAAGAAAACATGATACATTCTACGTCTAGTGTATCATTTATATTCTTCTTATAATTTTATGTAATTTTCTTTCTTTATCCCTAAGGGGGTCAATAGGATGTGACGAACCCATCACATAAAGCTTCCTCTCTTGGTGAACTATTATTATCATGTTCTTGTACCACACTTAGAAGTTATGAATTGTCAATATATCTTCTCTATCCAAAATTGATCACAGTGATAATGTACTAGTGGTGTTAGAAAGTTTCCATATTTATCATAAAAAAATTAAGCAGTTAGTACTTTCTCTTGATTAACAGTTTAGACATTAATGATTAGTTAATTAACTCATTAAATTTATCCCACTATGTTATTAAACCCCAGTATCCCTCACTACCATATTCTGAATACCCAGTCACTTGAGTTTCTAGTGGAAATGATCCTTTTAATATATACTCATAGTCTAGAATATTTATCTACACTGGTACTAAAAGTGTTTCAAGTTAGGAACTAGATTTCCAATCTGCATTGACTCATGGTTCCTTGAACTATTGAGAGAATTCCCATCTTATCAAAATTGTAACCTTGATTCCCTCAATTCCTAGCTTATAAAGTTGTATAAATCTATCATTTCATACTTACTTTTTTACAATCATTAGTTATAAATTGTCACTCTCATAATAACTCCTTGGTTTTAGGATGCACCCTCAACATTGGCTGATGACAACCCTATACATCCAGTTTTGTTCAAATTTGAGTGATACAAGGCATTCATGATTTAATATTTCTTGAAGTCTTTTTAATATTTTTGATGAATATATTATTTTTATATTAAATATTTTCATATTATTTCATCATGCCAACCACTAAAAAGTGTTTATAGAATAAATCCACTTATTCTTTATGATTTTTTTATTATTGTTATATTTTCTTTCAATAGATATACTGATGCATAAAATAATAAAAAATCATGAAGGAAATAAATTACTCGACTGGTCTTGAGAATTTAGTATTGGCTGATCCATATAAAATTAATGAAATAGCCGTGAACAAGTGGTTTCATACATAAGTAGAGTTCTAACTCAAATCTATGTTCTCTACTACTCTAATGTTTTTTCCTTTGGATAATGCCTCATACTAGTGTGGTCAATGCCTTTAAATGTTATTTTAAATGGTACATGAATACTAGCATACTGGTAAGGCGGTCTCAGGAGGTAGAATATATATAAAGATATGATTGAACGTGCATGTCCTTATACATATTGAAAAATGATTATGATCATAAAACCATTGAAATACTAATTAAATATTAATAACAGCAAATGCAGTTGTAGTAAATAATTAAATAAAATAACTCAAACAACCATAGGGTTGACCAGTCGGTATGAAAAATTAAAGCATGATAATATTAAATTGCAATAAATTTAATGTTAAGGGATATTAAATAAATTAAATATATTTTTTTATATTAAAATAATTGAATTCTATTTTTTCCCATAATTAACTTAATTTTAATTCGAAAATTAAATTATTTTTTAAAATATTAAAATTATTTTTTAAAAACCCAAAAAAAAATTAATTCAGTATTTTTGGTAATTTAAATTTATCAATGGGCGGTAAAACCTCATAAGACCCATTACGAGTTGAGTTAGACCCACACAGACCCATTACGGAGTAAGAGGACCTTGTGCTAGGAAATTATGGGTTGGGAAGACCCAAGATGACCCTTTCCAGGTCGGTCCGAATAGCCCAAGCTCGTTTCATGTTGTATCATATCAAACATAGAATTCTTTTTTCCTTAGGTCGCATGATCTCTGATTTGGGAACTATGATCGGAGGTTCACAGATGGAAATGTGGAAAGAGAAGGTGGGTTCCTATGTTTTTATTCAAGGATGCATCATCAGTTGGTTAGTCAATGTCTGAGGAGGTAGGGTCGGGATTGGGCATGAGGGATGTCATAGTAGGGGTGGCCTCTGAGTGGTGTGTGGCGACAACATCGGGACTTGGCAGCGGATGCACAATATCAGATGGTGGTGGTAGAAGAGGTGGTTGTGGAGTCTTATATGGAGTTAGTAACTAGTAATATGTGGTGTCTAGTGGCACTGGTGTGATTGGGAGAGATGGGAATGATCAAGTGGAGGCCATACGACGCCCTGATGTTTGAGATGGTCATAAAAGGGACATAGAAAGGAGAAATCTATACACTGATAGGGGCTTCGAGCCTCCAATTTTCGAAATTTATTAAAAAAAACATATCCCAACACTACTAAAAATTGATGATTCGGATTTTGGGGACATAGGTGAAATCTTTTGGTGGTCGATAAAGGGGGAAATAGAAACATCCTTAAGTGGTCGCTAGACTAAAACCCCCCTAATAAATTGAACTCCCCCCACCAACAACTCTCACAGCTCCCCCACCCTAGCCAGATGTCACTCCTCTCTCTTGGCTCTCTCACTCTAAGCCATATTCTGCCCCTACCCTATTCCATCCACCATTGTCGCAACTCCAAATCCAACCACCTACCTGCCCCATATCCTTTAACCATGCTTGTGCCCTCTCAGACCACCTAGGATAATGAACCCTCATCCCCACCCTTTTCCGGCCACCTTCCCACCAATCTTCTATATCCCACATGCCACCAGCCATTTCCTCCTTGGATACGCAGATCTATCTTCCCATTCACAGCACCCGATTCTCCCCATTTAGCATCCTTATCCTCCCCATCGTGATATCCTTTTCTTCTAGAATCCAACTATTTATATATGATCCCTCATAGGTGGATTCTTTTTCTGGTTGAGTCACTTTATTCTATAAATAAGAATCAACTTTGTACAAAGTTTCTTCAGTAATTTTCATCTGTTTTCTACGTTTTACACAATATAATTAATTTTAATAATTGGTTAGATAAAATGTTTTAATACGAACCCATGTTAATTTAATCCTTTACTATATGATTACTCAGTTAGTGCATATTTCAGGACAAGATCACCTTATCCTTTTATTTCTATTATGCAGAGTTGAGAAAAAGGTGGATTATTTAAATTTTTCTTACTCAACCTTTTATGTTAATTAGCTTGTTTAGAATGAATGTAAATAATAACTAGTATAGTGTAAGTAGTTTGAATTATTGTATGTGGTGTTTTTGAATAATTTTTGGTTGTTTTATATGATTTTTTAAAATTAAGGATATTTCTTCTATATTTTATAGGGGTTCGACTTTGGTGTACATGGTGTGTAATTTTATTGGCTCTGTGTTGTTTGACTTTGTTGAGGTAGGGAATTTTTATCATTCTGTTGGTCAGAGTAGAGTACTCAAGAGGGGGTTGAATTTAGTATCTATTAAAATTTCTCTTAAAAAGTTCACTTAAAATGATTCCCTAATAAAAATGGATACATGCCAGTTAATCAAGGTAATATGGTTATAATAGTTTGACTATTCGAATAACTTCTTAAAAGATTGATTAACTCTCATTAATATCAATGTGAGTTATTGATAAAACATTTGAAGCTATTATAAAAAGGGAAATCATTTATAACATTTATCCAAGAATAACTATAAAAGTAAAATATAGTTTTATGAAGTATATAATAAAGTAGATAAAATCTAAATTAAATGATACTGCGAATAAAACAAGTGGTTCAGTCTCAAGACGAGACCTAATCCACTCCACTTTGTGATCACCTGCCACCAAGATGTTTAGATTAATATACTTGATCCACACCATGGATCGGGGTAAACAATAGTATATAGGACTGTACAGGTCACATAACCTCTTCCACTATTCTTCATGGGTATAAGCTACCAAGTCGCATAAGGACCTCTTCCACACTTATCTATGGGATTAAATAGATGTATGAAGGTATGAGAGGAAGGATATATTTTATCCTCAAGTTTAATACAGGAGATAGGGTGTGTTTTAGTACAGATAAACACACTTCTTGAATAGTAGTAAATGTAGTACACAATAGAGAAAACATATGAGAAAGGTCTGGAAGTGGTTTGAGTGTTATCATATGCATCTCTCAACTTCTAGGATGAATCAGATGTAAATATCGAGTCCTCTGGTAAAAAAAACAGAGTATCTCAAGTCTGGTGCTCTAGTTTCTAGTTCGATGAAGTAATCTATATAGCTCACGTTCTTCTTGGTACTACTATGATGTTTGAGGCTCTGATCTACGATACTTCAGCCATCAGGTAATGACAGTGTTTCATGGGTTCTTTAGTTGTATATTTTCGTACGAATTAGTTATATTTTCAAATGCTTGCTTGTCTCTTACTATGAGTAATGTGTCCTTGTCTTCATTTTGGGGTGCATGTGTTGGGGCCGACCTAAAGCATGTTATATACACATCATACCTCATACTGTAAGGTGACATGTCTGTAATGAAATATTAATTATGTTAGTTCCATTAAATGACTCAAATATGACCGTTATAAATTTAATGGAAAACAAAAAACAGATTAATGAATTGTGTCATTGTTTTTCATGAAATGGTATCACTTGGAAATGGTGTCTTATCTTTTTCCTTTGAGCGGTGAGACAGTCATGGTGCCACAACTGTGTTGACATCTAGAACCAGTAGCATAGATGCGGTGTTCAAATCACAGTGCCTCTGGTAGCGATGCCAAGTACTTTTTTAAATCTTTGAGTGGTGACTTAATGATGGTTGTAAGGAACCGGTGTCACAAACATTATGAAATATGAAACTGGTTATGGTTTCTAAGTCATAGTGTCAGGATCATGATATCTATGTCACAATGTTAGGGACATGTTACAAGGGTCATGGTGCTTGGATTAATGGTGTTTGGGTCACGGTGTCTGGGTCACGGTGTCTAGGAATTTGTCAAAATCCTGATCCGGAAGCATACTTAATGTCTCGTAGACTTAGCCAATAATATGTAAAAAAGATTAAGCAGTAATATTCACAGAATGGATTCAACTTAATTATTGGTATAATAAAACATAAAAGAACAAGATTAAGTATAATTTGTGAGATTCTGAATTAGATAAAGTAATCATGGAATCATAAAGTGTCCAACAAAATCTGAACATGATTTAAACATTATTATCATAATTTTCATCATTGGCATGATTTGTGAGCATTAAAACATGAGAAAATAGGAGGAGTCCAACAATTCACCCTTTTTAATGATCACAAATCATGGAATGTAGGAACTATCAAAAAATTGAATAAAGTGAATAAAGACTTTATTTTAAAGTTTTTATTTTAAAGACTTTATTATTTATCCTCCTTTTAGGATTATCAAAAAGAAAATAAAAAACAAAATATAAGAAGTGAATAAGTGTAAGTCAAAACTCAAACAAAAATAAGGCATATTCCACTGAAAAATAAGATAGAATCTAGTACAAACATAGGAAAAAAAGATAAAATAGAGAATAATCCTATAAAATAGAGATCCTTCACTTCTCTTCAAAGGTAATATATATCGCTTTTCCCTTGACAGAATCAGTAGGATGATCCACAGAAGCCGAATAAGAGGTGGCATTTGATAGTGATCTAATGGTGATAGAAGGAATAGACACAACATCAAAAAAATAAGTTGAAAGTGTGGGTTGGGTCGAAGACTGAGGAAAGTATTTCTCAAGAATGATATGTCAGATCTGGATCAAAGATAGAGAGAGAGTCATGGTAGCCAGAGAAAAACTAGTTGAAGAAGAAGAAGTGGAACCATGACTCAAGGGAGTAGCTGCAATATCCACAATAGCAGTTCTTTGAACATGGATATAGGGCTTCAAAAATTGATAAAGTCAGTAATGACTTCACCTCTATATTGAATAGAATTTTCAAAATCATATTTATTATCAATAAAATTGTCCAAGGTAGGTGTGAACTCTTTCATTTTTTTTGCACCTGGTCCTTAAATTCTTGAGTCATACGAGGAATTTTTAAATTTCTTATAAGGTACTTGAAACGATTTATCAATTCATGATTTTTATAAATCCTTTTAAATTAGAAATACACCTTCTTTATAATCTAATCATAGGATGTAGAATATTCCTTAGAGTACATTAAAACCATGTCATGAACATGCTCACTATTTTGAACAAATTTAAAAAGTCTTTTCGGAATAGAGGGACATTTCAAGGATTTAAGATCTTCCTGAATAACCATTCTTAGAACTAAAATTTTGGAAAACTAAGATGAATGATCGGGTTTGTCCAATGAGGAAGAAGCCAAGATGGCTATATAGGGCATAGGAATACTCGTGAAAATAGTCTCCATAGAGTCCAAAATACCAGGCAATGCATTAATGGAGGATGTCAATTTTCAAATTTCTTCTACCAACTTTTCATTATTTTCTATTACATTCTCAACAACAGAGAACATATTTGGTTGGATTAGTATTGAAACCTTTTTAGATATCCTTTTATCATCTTCTATTCTGAATCGAGCAACAGGGGGTTTAGTAGTTGCAAACACTTTCTTCAGTTCCTCAAACAAAGACCATAATGATTTCACTTTCTCACATAGCTTTTGATTTTCAATTCTTACTTCCTGAATTTCATGAAACATATGATGTTGGTTTTTCCATATAATTCTCTCCAAAATCATACTATAATAATTATAACTTAGATGAGTTATAGTAAGATTTTTATCATTCAAAATTTTCTCAAATCCATCCAACATATTTTCACCAAACACGATCAAATCCCCATCACTTACAGAGCCTGAAGCTCCTTCTGAAATTTCTGGTTCAGAAAACACAATAGCATTAGGATCCTTAGCAGGTATAACTCCTAGTAGAGAAAAAGATACCAATTGAAAGGTTGTTATAAGATAGATTCTTCTCATTGAAGCCACTTGAGATTCTGAAACATCAAAATAGCTAAAGAATCTATACACATTGTCCATAAGACTTGCTGCAAAAATAATTTGTACTTGAGTAATTTCTCAAATGGGTTTTTTATCCAACTCAATTGGTGCATCATCTATAAGAGTGATATACTCATTATCTTTATATTTTTTCAAATTTACATCAATTTCAGGCTCACCCATATCTATTCTAGGATGCCAAAAGGCTTTTTCCATTCTTTCTTCAGCAGAAAGGATTATTTCTTACTCAATTTTTTATTCAGATCTTTCTACAACTGTAGGGCCTTTCTTAACAATAGGTTATTCTATATATTCCTTAGAAACATATTTCTCTCCGGGACTAGCAGTAGTTACTTCTTCATCACCAAATTCTTCATTAACTATTTTTTCCCCAACTTGTTGTTCATCAAATTATTGTTCAGGTAAACCAATATCCTCTTCTTCTAAGACAGTTTTGTCCACAATTATAGCTTATTCATACTATACTTCTTGTCTTGAGTATTCTATAAAATCCTCAGGTTCTAGGACTAGGTCACACTTTTCCTTAGGTCTTGAGGTATTTTCAAAGGGATTTAACTTTTCATACAACCTTTCATTGTCTTTCACCCACGGCTGTTTCCAAGGATTCCAACTGATTTTCATTCTTCTGAGTGTATCTTTAGAGATACAGAACTCATAGTCCTCAATGACTTCATAATTTGGCCCAACTACTCCTTTGGAAACCATCTTAGTAGAAATAAATATTTCATAAAAAGTGAGGTCTATTTTGAATTAGTCCTGATCAACTCACTAATTTGCAGAAATATGTACTTATATAGGTTAATTGTTTGTCCATTCTTCATGAGATGTATTAGAAAAACATCTTGATCATTTAGGGTTACAAAATATCCATTTCTAGGGCAGATAAGGTTCGGAATAAATTTGAACAGTATCATTGTTTCTCCATCTAGTTCTGCTTCAACTTTACTTATCCTCTTCTTATTACCTGTTAGACTTCCCAGAGCTTCTTCCAAGTAGAAAATATCACTAGCATGAGGAGGTCCTCACTGATGATCCTCAAACATTCCTTTATGTGGCATTCCAAGAGAGGAATCCCATATCATGGATGAGAAAGTGAACCTTTTTCGCTTTATCAATGTTCTCACAACCAGCTTATCTTTTGAATCAATGGAGATATGAAGATAATGATAAAATTGGGAGACAAGATTCAGATTTATGGGTTTCTTCTCCATAGTGAACTAATCCAACCAGCCTTGTTCGGTCAGAACATTCAAGAGCAGTGACATACTTGAAAATATCCACTTTAGACATACTTCCTTTTCAGGAATGACTCTTCTATTAACAAGACTAGGATTTAGCAGTCCTTTAGGTAATATTCAGGGATCTTTTCATGATTTCTTGTGAGACCTTCATTTTACAAGAGTTGATGAAGAGTTTCGCTTCATTATGGGCATCAACTGTTAGGTTTGATAAGTGGAAAGGTTTTAAGGAGAGGAGGAGATTTAGAAGGCAAGGGATTCAGTTTTGAGAGAGGAAATCTCGAGTGAATAGAGAAGTGAAAAATATCATATTTGTTTTATCATTTAGGAATTCCAAACATTGTAAAAAAAGTGTGTTAAATTAAAATATTGGATATAGAAATACATGAAATAAATAAATAATAAAAACATATAGGTCTTTATTGTGAGACCAGAACAGGTCATCATAGTGTCATTGTTACGGTGAGATAGCAAATGGTGTGACCTTAATATTGAGACATCAAGTGTAAGATAGTGCATATGATACTGTAAAAGTGAACCAGTAATGCCAAATCTATATCATGTGAGACCGTAAAATTGAAATAGAAAATTTGATACAGTAATTTGTGAAACCATGAATAATGAAACTGTAAAATGTGAAACAGTAAGTGTGACACATTAATTGTAGGATAGTAATTTTATGACCATAAATTTTTTAAATAAGAATTATCATTCCTAATTCATGAATGATGTAATTTATGCTTTCAAAAATTAATGGCTTAGTGAATATATCAGTAAGCTTATGTTCAGTGCCAATAAATTCCAAAGTGATATCACCTTTTTGATAATGGTCTCTCAAAAATTGATTCCTTACATCAAAATGCTTCATCCTAGAATGTGAAATAGGATTCTTTGAAATTTTAATAGCACTTGTATTGTCACAATTTATAGGTACATGTCTAAATTGATATCCATAGTCTAGTAATGTGTGTTTCGTCAACAAAATCTATGCACAACAACTACTAGTAGCTATGTATTTATCTTTGGTAGTAGATAATGCAATGGAGTTTTTTTTTCTTACTAAACCGTGACACTATAGACTTACCTAAAATAGGACATGTTATATAGGTTCATTGTTATCTAACTTACAACCATCAAAATCAGAATCAGAATAGCTAACTAACAAAAATGATTTTCCTCTAGGACAGAACAGTCCTATATTGGTTGTATGTTTGAGGTATGTAAAAATCCTTTTAACAGCATTTAAATGAATCTCCTTAGGGTTTTCTTGAAAATGAGCACATGTACATACAACAAACATAATATCAGATCAGCTGGTAGTTAAGTAGAGTAAGCTTTCAATCAGTCCTCTGTAAGTGGTTTGATCAACAGATTTTCCTTCTTCATCAAGATCCAACATAAATGTAGTACTCATTGGATTATAACTACTTTTAGATTTTTCCGTGCCAAAAAGTTTTAGAAGGGTTTTAGTATATTTTCATTGATTTAAAATAATACGATTTTTATTTTGAAATATTTAAAATCCAAGAATGAATATTAGCTAACCCATTAATCTCATTTCAAATTGATTTTTCATTATTTTAGAAAAATCAATATATAAAAAAATTTAAGATCCAAAATAATATCATCTACATAAATTTGAACTACTAAAACATCATTGCAAATTCATTTTATAAAAGTAGTAGTATCATTTTTACCTTTTGTAAAACCTTTAGAAATAAGAAAAAATACTTAATCTATCATACGATGCTCTTGGTGATTTTTTTAAACCATACAAAAGCTATTGATAATTTAAAAATGTGATTTGGAAAGATAATATTTTTGAAACCATGGGGTTATTCAACAAATAAATCCTCAATTGTATAACCATTTATAAATGTACTCTTAACATCAATTTTATATAATTTGAAATTCATATGTGCTGCATAAGCATGAAATATTTTGATGGCTTCATGTCTACCTATTGGTGCAAAGTTATCCTTATAGTCAATTACTTCTTTTGTACTATATCCTTGTGCAACCAATCTAGATTTATATCTAACTATGTTACCAGCTTTTTCTACTTTATTTCTAAACACCCACTTTGTAACTATGGTAAAAATTTCTTTGGGTCTATCGAAAAGTTTCAAAAAATTGTTCCTTTCAAACTGATTAAGTTCTTCTTCAATAACCATCACCCTAAATTCATCATTGATTACATCATTGATGTTTTTTTGTTATATTTTTTACAAGAAGTGCTGGTGTTCAACTTGTTTTATAAGAGAATCTCTAGTTGGTGTTCCTATTTCTAAATTTCCAACAAAATCATCTAAAGGATGGTTCTTAAGAGTTCTAATAGCTATAGAAAAAGAGGGGCTAGTGATTTCGGAATCTTTAATAGGTTCTGGTTCATTATGGCTTGAAACTGTAGAATTTATAGAATTATAAGTTTTTATCGATTCTTGTATAGGATGGTTATAGGATTTAGAATCAATTTCTCGATTTGACATATCATCCTCAAGATTCTATAGAGTGGTATTAGGCTCACGTGAATTTGTCTCATTCAAGTTGACATGGACAGATTCCTCCACGTGTTTAGTTATTCTGTGAATAACTCTATAGGCTTTACTAGTGATTAAATATCCTAGAAATATTCCTTCATCACTCTTGGATGAAAATTTCTCACAATTTTTCTTTGTTATTAAGGATATAGACTTTGCAACCAAATAATTTCACATATTTCACTTTGGGTTTTCTATTGTTCCACAACTCATATGGAGTTCTTTTAAGAATGGGTTTAAATCAACACATTATTAAAAACATATCATGTTGTATTTATCGCTTTAGCTCAAAAATAAATAGGTAAGTCAGATTCACTAAGCATGGTTCTAGAAATTACTTGAAAGGTCTTATTTCTTCTTTTTACAACTCTATTTTTTTGAGGTGTTATAAGTCCAAAAAATTATGACTATATCAATTTTGTGATAAAAAGGATTCAAACTCTTCATTTTAAAATTCACAACCATGATCAATTCTTAGGGATTTAATTATAAGTCCACTAATATTTTATATAGTTCTATCATATTTGGTGAAATGAGAGCATGCTTCACTTTTTTGAGAAAAAAATAAGGTCCAAGTATACCTAGAAAATTCAACTATAAGAACATAAACATAGTTCCTCCCATTTAAACTAGAAACTCTAGATAGTCTAAAAAAGTCTATATGAACCAACTTGAGAGGGTGAGAAGTAAAGACTTATTTCTTTGGTTGGATGAAAATTTTGTGTTGTTTACCCTTTTGACAAGGACTACACACTTTGTCATTTGGAAAATCTAGTTTGGGTAAGTCTTTAACTAAAAATTTCTTTTTATATTTCTAATGGAGTGAATGCTGATGTTTCCTAGTCTTCTATGCCAAATAAATGACTCTTTATGAAACACACTTAATCATGAAGCATTTTTAGAAACTAAAGAATCTATGTTAATACAATATACATTTTCATTTATTAATGCTGAAAATACTAATTAATTTTTAGAATTAAAAACATTGAAAGCATCATTTCCAAATTTAACACGAAATCCTTCATCACATAGTTGTGAAATACTAAGCAGATTATATATCAATCCATCAACAACAAGTACTTAAAAATTAAAACTGAGTTAGAGTTACCGATTTGGCCTAGGCCAATGATTTTCTCCATTGGAATTGTCACCAAAAGTAACATGTCCACCATCAATCTTTATGAAGATCTTTAAACATGAATATTCTAATATCATGTGTCTTGAAAACCCACTTTCTAGGTACCATAATCTTTTATAGGAGCTCTTCAAACAATTTTCCTACAAAATAGTAAGATAAAAACCGACTTCAGTACCCATATATGTTTGGGTCCATTAATACTAGTAACTAGTGTTTTAGGTACCCACATATACCTCATATGTTTTATATAAGAATTATGTAAAGTATTAGAGAAATAAACCTTATTTGTTCCATAAGAACTCGAAACAATAGGGGTTGTATCATAGTTTAAACTAGTATAATGTTTTTCTAAACTAGGAATAAATTTGTATGTTATAGATTTTGAAACAAAATTGGGTTTTTCAAAATTTATTTTACCAGGTTGATAGCCAATACCAGTAGTGTATTAAGGGGGAATTTTTTACCTTGATTTATTACTGAGATATATTTACAATTAGTGAACCATTTAAGGTCCTTTCTGAGTTTCTCATTAGATATCCTTAATTCATTGTTTTCTTTGAGTAATTGAGAATTCTTCTCTCTTTCTAGAGAAATTTCATATTTAATAGTTGAGGTAATAGTATATTTTATCTTTAAATACTTCTATGTATCATTTAGTTCATTACATGTCTCTTCAATAATATTGAATTACTCAAAAAATTCCTCTTTAGAAATATTTTAAGAATCACTTTCATCTCCATAATAACAAGAATTTTTTAAAGAATATTCTAGGTTTACCTTAGATGTGTTTGTGATGAAACACATATTGTCTTTGTTATCATGTTAATCATGTGAAGACTCTGAGTCACTTGAACTATCCTCATAAGCACTCTTAGTTTCTTTCATTTCCTTTTTATAAATTCTATATTTGTACTCATTTTTATTTTTATACTGGCGATTGGGATAGTCAGCCTTTACATATCCCTTTTTCTTACATTCATAACATACTATCTCATCAAACATGTCATTTCTTTTCTAGTATTTCTTATATATTACATTTTTATCATATCTTCATTTGAAGTTAGGCTTATTGAAAAGTGTATTCCTTTTGTAAAATTTCTTAAATCTTTTAGCTAATTGGTCCATATATTCATCATTTTTTGGTGACGATTGTTCACTTCTGGAACTTTCTATAAAGTCTTGTAGTTTCTCATTTTCTATGTGTTTAGAGGTAGTGGTCTTAAATTCCACAAATTTCCTTTTGGGTTCATCTTACTCATCATTGTTGAATTTCAGCTCTTCTTCATACATTATTTGTTTCCTAATGAGTTATTTGGAAGGTAATTTGTTGATGTCACATGACTCTCTAATAGAGACAGAAGTTCCTATCCATTTGTCAGGTAGGCATTTTAGAATACTCATAATTTGTTCTTTGGAAGTAACATATCTTCCTAGAGAGATCATAGTGTTTACTATTTCATTGAACCTGAGATAAATGTCAGAAATATGCTCATCATGATTCATCTTAAAAATATCATATTTAATAGTATATGTGTTAAGTCTCATTTCCTTATCACTAGAAGTCCCTTCATGTGAAAAAGAAAAAGTATCCCAATTTTCATGGGCTCTTTTACAAGTTTAAATTCTATTAAATTCATCATATACTAAAGATAAGTGTAAGTAATTCATGGATTTTCAATTATTGTTATAAGCAGTCTTAGATGGGTCATCCCAAGTAGTTATATCTGTAGCATAAATCATATACTAATCTACAAATGAAGACCAAATTTCAAAACCCATGATTTTTAAATGCATTTTCAATTTAATTTTCCATTGGGTGTAGTTAGTTCCATTAAATAATGGAGGTTTATTGGTAGCATCACCCTATAGTATGTTATCCATAATAATGAAATATTTTTAAAGAGCTATAAATTTTAAACTAACAAAAATTTAAAGATCTTTAAAGTAAAACTAAAATCACATTAGAAAATTTTTTAAAATAGAGCATTAACAAGAATAAAATCCTATGAAACCAAATTATTAGGAGTGAAGTACTTATGACGGTGGTGAATTGGGTATCTATAAAAATTTATGTTAAAAAGTTCACTTAAAAAGATTCCCTAATAAAAATGAATACATGCCAGTTAATCAAGGTAATAAAGTTATAATAGTTTGACTATTCAAATAACTTCTTAGAATATTGATTAATTCTCAATAATATCAATTTCAGTTATTGATAAAAATTTTGAAGCAATTATAATAAGGAAAAATAGTTAAAAGATCTATCCAAGACTAACTATCAAAGTAAAATCTAGTTTTATTAAATATACAATAAAGCAGAGAAAAACGAAAATAAAAGACACAATAGATAAAACAAGTTGTTCATTCTCAAGTGGAAACCTAATCCACTGCACTTGGTGATCTCCTTCCACTAATAATTTTATCTTAATAAAATTGATTCGCACCCTGGATCGGGGTAAACAATAGTATATAGTACTGTCCAGGTCACACAACCTCTTCCACTGTTCTTCATGAGTATAAGCCACCAAGTCGCACAAGGTCTACTTCTACACTTATCTATGGGAGTGAACAGATGTAAGAAGATATGATATGAAGGATATCTTGTATCCTTCTGTTTAATATAGGAGACATTAAGTGTCCTAATACAGACACCCACACTGCTCAAAATGTATTAAATGAAGTACACAATTGAGAAAATAGATGAGAATGGGTTGGAAGTTATATGATTGTTATTCTATGCAGCTCTGGACTTGTGGGATGAATAATATGAAAATATCAATTCCTCTTGTCAAAAAATATTGAATTTCATATCTGGTGCTATGGTTTCTAGTTCGATTGAGTTAGCTATGTAGCTCATGTTCTTCTTGGTACTAAGAAGATGTTTGAGGCTCTGGTCAACAGTATTTCGGCCATTTGGGCACAAGAGTGTTTTGTGGGTTCTTCAGTTGTATATTGTTTCACGCATGAGTTAGCTTTTCAAATGCCCGCTCAACTATTTCTATGAGTCTCGTATTCTTTTCTTTATTTTGGGGTGCATGTGTTGACGATAAGAGGAAGAATGTTTTCTACACCTCATACCTCATACTCTTAGGTGTAATGTCTTCAAATAAACATTAATTATGTCAGTTCCATTAAATGACTCAAATATGACCATTTGAAATTAAACATAAATGGAAGAAATAGATTAAATAATGGTGTCACACTTTTTATTGAAATGGTATCACATAGAAACAGTGTCTTCCCCTTTGCCTTTGAGCGGTGAGAAATTCATGGTACCATGGTAGCATTGACATCTAGAACCGGTAGCACAGATACGATGTTAGAATCATGGCGTCTCTAGTAGTAGTTTCTAGTCCTTTGTTAAAGCTTTAAATAGTGTCTTGATGATGGTAGTAAGGAACCGAACTCACAAAATATATGAAATCTGAAACTAGTTATGGTGTCTGAGTCGCGGTGTTAGGATCACGGTGTCATGATCACTATTTCATGGTCACAGTGTCTCGGTCATGGTGTAAGGGTCAGGGTGCCTGGATTACGGTGTCTGGGTCACGGTGTTAAGGTCACGGTGTTAAGGTCACGGTGTCGGGGACATTTCCAAAATCCAGAATCAGAAGGATACTTACTATCTCACAGACTTAGCCAAAAATTTGTAAACAATCTTAAGTAGTAATATTCATAGAATATATTCAACATAATTATTGGTATAATAAAACATAATAGAACAAGATTAAACATTGTTTGGGATATTCTGAATTAGAACTAGTAAGGATTGAATCATGAGTATACCAACAAACTCGAAACATGATTTAAACATTATTAGCATAATTTACATGATTGGAATGATTTGTGAGAATTAACACATGACCAAATTGGAGGAGTGAAACACATTCAATATTCTAAAATTAATCATTCTTGATAAGCTGTGGGATTTATCCAAGTTCCACAGTTAATCCTTAAATCCTTCATTTGTTAGCCCCTGGAATTGAATGGCTCAAACTATCACCATTCTTATTAAATTTTAAACCCCTTTACCTGAATTCTTGGTGCTTCCAACATTATCTTAACTGAAAATCACCCTATTGTTCCATTAAACTATTTCATTATTCATATTACACCTTTAATAACCCACCCACACTAAGATATGTTCCAACATGGCATGTACAAAACCATTTACCCATGATTTTTATTATTAAAATATGCCCCAGAGGGATGGTTTTCTCTAAACTTTTGAATTTTTTTCAATAACTCCATATTTGAACCTAATTTTGTAGAGGTATTTTCTTAAGGTAGGGGTTTTAATTTTCATATGCATTCACTATTCTCTCAGTCCTTGTGTGGTGGTTTTTTCTGGGGGTAATGAGAGAGTTGTGTGGTTTCTTCTTGTGTTATTTCATTTTTTATCATTTATTATCTTTGTTTGTTTTAATTTTCTACTTCGGCACACTATTACATATATATGGTTTCTATTGAAACTATATTGTATGTGTCTTATAGAGGGATGTGAAACTGTTATGGTAAGTGAATAAGCAATATAGCCTTATTTATTTCCATCGAATGCACTTGTTGGATTATTCTCTTATATTGTTTCTTTGTTATAGATAATTGGACGGAATAAATATGAAATATTGGAAAAAGGTATGATATTGAAACTTATAATTAATTTTAAGAATTAATAAATATTTATTATTTAATGTTTTTATATTTTTTCATTTTATAAATAACTTGTTAGGTGTCTCCTTGAACATTGATGTATAGTTGTAAGGTAGTTTAAGAATAAAGGTTTGAAATTTATTCTTTTTACTTACAACTTTGGATGGTGTGTTATGTGACTATTTTTTATATTTTTTCATTATTCAATTTTTTTAATCTTATTACATGTTTATATGTGTTAGTTGTTACTACCCCTCGTTATATTTTTTTCTATTTATATCTTTGTGTTTTATTTTTTTTTCTATTCATTGTGTGATATTGAACCTCCATTATTGGAGATCTAAACTACATTTTCTGGTTATGTAGCATGCAAAAACCTTTCATAGTGACCACATAAGGACATGTGATATATATTTTATCACTAGCTTGGTTATTTTAATTTTGATGGGATGGTATCATGATGTTGCATTTGAAGGTAGATTAAGAATGAAAAGTACATGTTTTGGTTAGTAGTTTTTGATGTTATATATCTAGTTTTCTATTTTGTGATTTTATATTTTATATTTTTGGTTACATAATTCTTACATTATTATTATGTTTATTATTACTATTTGACACATTTATATATAATTTTTTCATACTTCTTATATTAGTTTCCCATTTTCCAATTTTATCCATTGATGTCAACCTATTCATTATTATAACCCTAATAAAATATAACCTAATAACAACATACTAAAATCATCTATAGAAAATGTTATTTTTAGATATGTGAATAGATCTTTGGTTATACTAATATATAGTGAAATTCTAAAACCCTAGTTCTCACCCTGAATCGTTAAGAAATAAATATTACTTAAAATATTCACTTAACTCTATATATTCTATATTTATTTTATATAATGGAACTCTAAATTTAATTTTATATTTCTATTTTTTTTAATCCTCCAAATCCCATAAAAACAAAATGTTTCATCAATATATTAATGTCCATATTTTATACGGTCAAAAAAATTTAAACAACTGAATATTAACATTTGAACATTTGCCAAAATTAAAACCTATCATTGAAGTCATGAATAAATTTATCCATAGCCACATCACATAATTCCAATTTTATTTTCCCAGATTTTCCAAATAAACTACTCACCTTATCAAATTAGATATTTATAGTGGACATGAAAAAAGGATTAAGGTGGTCTAAATTTTTTGAAGTATAGAGGAATCACCGCAAACCACATCATTATATTGGATGTAGTGATTAGAGATTAGAGAAATCACACATAGTTTCCACCAAGCTGCCTTTGGAAACCAATATATCTTCTTCATTGTTTACCTCAAGTGACTTTCAATTTTTGATGTGATAAATCACAAACTAGTTTGAAGTAATTTACCCCTTTTGGAAATTAGTGATCATGATAAAATCATTACCAACCTTAAAAATAAAAATACTTTATAACTATCATAACTGAAACCCTTTGAATATATCCCTCACTCCGTTAAGTAGGGAATTTAAATCACTATAGAGAGTATAAAACTCAAGTGAGACTGAGCCATCTTGATCAATGATAAATCCCCCTTGTATGTACAAATTGTAAATCCATTTTATTTGACATTCTTTAGTTACATTAAAGCATGAATATAGGTTAAAATTTGTATTGTACTTGATAGAGTTTTGGTATTTATTTATCTTTTATACGTTCTCTTATACTCCATGACACAAATTTATTGATTTTGTAATTGGTTATAAATTTGTATACATGGTTTTAAGAACAATATGATGGTCATACATATTTTTCAAATATATTTCCTGTTATAATATAAATATATATGTTTTTCCTTCATTTGTTTACTTCCATTATTTCAATTGATAAATCTATGTACCATATAAAGTTATTTATAATAATATATTATGCAACCACACAGTGTTGAACTGAATACAATGTTTCTTACTAATGATGGATTACAAAATTCACATTTCTTTCCATTATAAATGAAACACTACATGTTTTTTTACAATTTTCATTACAAATAATTTTCTTTCTTTTATTGTCTTTGTCACACAACATTTAACTAGTTTATATTGTAATGACAATATTCAAAAGTGGTTTGTAGGGTTTTCATCCCAATTGTATGTAATAAATAAATTAAAAATTAGTTTCCAAATGTATTCTGATATTAATTAATTTTATTTATTATTTTTATTTTTTAGGTTCTTCTAAAGGCCGTTCTGCAATAATAATCCACCCATCATTATGAGAACACCTAAAAACCACTCTATTTATTAGATTATTTTATTTTTAACATATAAATCATGTTCATATTCTGTTAGATATATTACATTCATATAATTGTTTATTTATCCTAACCCTTAGTAATTATTTAACCATTAATAAAAAAACCCAAACCATTTGGTAGGGGATCTTCATGATAAATTCAATTCTGTTAATTCATCAGGTAATCCATGATTTTAAATTATCATTAACATATTTATATTTACTCGTTAACCATGATAAATTTTATGATTAGCATTTTCAATTATATTAAACTCTTAATCACTATTAACCTTTTTTTCCTTTAGTATTTACACATGATTTTTTCTTATGTATTTTTTATAAGATTCGTTAAGATATTCTGGAATGGAAGAAAAATTACTCATATTTCTCATATACCTATCTAAAAAAATCCCCATTCATAATATATGTGATATAATTAGAAAATACACTATTTAGAAACATCCTTCATATTAAATGTTCATTCTTATTGCAAAGTAATTATCTTGGAAAAAAATATCTACAATCACTCTATAGTAATGAAAAGTTATTAAATTACAGTGAACTAAATTCATCATACTAAACTATAATTTTATCATATATAGAATCCTTCATTAAGAAAACCCTTGTTTCGGTTATGTTTAATCATCAACCACAAATGATGAGGAATAATTGAATTCTAGTGATGAAATTATTACACACACTGGTCAGTTCATTTTCTATAGCATTCTATTATAAAAATATTGAAATAAAATATTCATGCCAAAATCCAAACACACCATACTCAATATATGAAGTTATAATAGGAACAAAATTATTTTGGTAGGTATCTATTAGATGTAAAGTATCTCTTTTAGGTCATGTATTTGACATTCCATCAAAAAATTTATGGATGAAATTCATTCAGTTGTATATTATTCTTACTAGTTATTCTCATGAAAATATTCTTTTCCTTCAATGTGGAATTTTTTTACCCAAAATCAACTCATTCAGTTGTATATAATTCTTATTCAGATTTTCTTTTCCCATGCATAGTGTTATAAATTTAACTAAAGCTAGATATTCTCTTCCACTTATTACTTTACTCTAAATATTCATCAACCTTTACCATTAAATAAGTATCATATTTAAATAATTATATAAATGCATCCAACATTATCACACTATATACACAAAATGTCAAGAAATTATTAATCTAAATTTACCTATTCTTTATATGAATCTTCCACTAACCCAATCTGTCAATTTCTATCTTCATCATATTTGTTTCTTTCTTATAAATACCTTTTTTCTAAAACTATTTGGTATTCTTCTCGATAACTCATAATTTTTATAGATCATCAACAAAATTTACATATATTATATTTTAAATTTCTTCCATTTTTCTTTTATTAGAGTCATGTGAAATAATATTCTCATATAGATTTAACTAATACATGTTCTACAACACTTCTCCTAAGATTAATCGGTCATCAAATTCAATTTGTTTCCATATTTCATATGCCATTATGTATTCAATATTATGGTTTACCTTATTATCGGACTTATACATATAGTCTTAAAAATCATCATGCTTCTTATACATCATTGAATGAAACCCCCTTACTTGAGGAATTATTTATATCCTTTGAAAACATTAATTATGTGAGAAAAATATTTCTTTATAACTAAACAATCAATATCACCATTAGTAGCCTTTAAAGTATTATTTCCCACTTTGATATGTAAGTTTTCAAGAATATATAGCTTACTATTTTAGAAAATATATTCTTCAATTTTCACCTTTACTGATTGAAAATATTTAGTCCACTGATATATCAAGTTAATATATAACATGTATTTAGATCAGTGTAATATATTAAATTTAATGATAGTTTTCAATTTTTTTCTTACTATATTTTTATTTTTAGTAGTCCTAATGGATTCAGTATAAACCTCTTGATCTTTATTAAAATAATGTATTAGCTTCTAAAATATATTCTCAGCATCAAGTAACTTATTTTGAATTTCTATTTAATCATCTCCCTTAGTTGAAACCTCAACATCAAGCTCTTATTTCTCAAAACTAGATCTGAACTTGATTAAGATGTATGGGTTAGATTTAATAACTAAAATGGATATTTTATAATGATTGTAGGTGAGGAGACAAGTTAGTATAATAGGAGACTTTTTTTAGTTCTTTCTTTCATTAAAGGCATGTCATCTTTGTCTTTCAAAGGATCTTGGATTAATTGAAGAAACATGTTGCAATTACGTAAGCATTACATGGATTCTTGCATGTCCTTCTATTAAAATTCATTTTTTGATCATCCAATAATCTTCAATATTTTATTTCAATAGATTTTATGCCAACATTACTATATTTTTTGAAGAATTATTTTCTATTCATCTTCCTTTACCTGAATAGATTTTTTACTCTATTTTATTACTTCAACATGAGTTTTTATTGACGTGGCTTCCAATCATTCCTTCTTGCAGTTAGCTATATCATACGACAGTATAATAATTTATAAAAACTAAATTATCTTTCCTTAATCTAAAATAGGAATATTCTAGTAACTGAGATCATTACCAGAATGTTTTTCACCTTGGGTGAGTACTAAATTTCAGTTTCATTCCACTAAATCAAAACAAAAATCCACATTGAACCTTTTTCATATGATTTTGTTTGTAGGTTGTTTTTTGGCACTTTGGTTACTATCAAAGCGCACATTTTTATAAAATAAAAATTCCAAGTTTAGAAAATTCCTTAGGTAGTCTCTAATGCTTTCATTTTTTCATATCACTAGCAACCACCTCAGGTGGACTATATATATTAATATGTAGCGGTCGCTTTTGGGGGTTGCTGCTACTCCTCCCGAAGACTGCCACTTTCGTCAGCTATGGAGTCATTATAGTGACTTCCAATGGAGGTCTATATTCCCTTTTAGTGATGGTAAAATTGTGACTGTCATTAGTCATTAGTTATAGGTCTCTAAAAACCATTAGTGACTTATTTTTGTGATCGTTAATGGTCCATTCTGTAGTAGTTCTACATACAGTCTTCCCAGGGACCTCATAATTTTATCATCTTCAATAGTCAAATTGAATTGTTTTGATGTATTTATTAACATGACTAAACCACTATTTTATAAAAATAATGTCTAATCCAATTTATCTAAAATCTATGAAAAGAATACAATTTAAAAAAATACAAAAGAAAAATAAATTAAAACCACCCATGAAACGAATCGTCGGCCGGTACGATTTTGATAATCAGAACTTTTCTATAACTAGCCCGAAAACTGGAGGTGGATGGAAAAATTTAATGCCTATAATTTGTAAGGAATATATATATATATATATCTGTGTGTGTGTCTGCAAGTGTGTTAATCAAATTTTAATACTTGAAAAATCTCAATGTATCTATATTAAAAAATTTAAATGGACATAACATGGCCATCCGATATTAGACTAATGAATGGTTTTTTTATTGGGATCCAATTAAATCACTCTACTAAATTTAATTCAAATTAAAATTTACTAGCTTGGAAAATTCTTGTGATCCCTTTTTTACCAATTTCTTGTATTGGGGTGTGCATCAAAAGCTGGTAGGACAGTTATTTAAAAAATATTCATCATCAGAGTGATAAAAATTTGACATCTCTATCGATCTAAGCCCAAGTAAAGTTCTAAGGATCAGTATTTAATTATGAATGAGAAAAACATATTCATAATAGTTACATTATTCGAATTGATGATCTCCCAACAATAGATCATCACCGGTGACCATTTCCCAATTGAAATTTGGTCAAACAACTCTATATAATCCACACATACTTCCATATGTGATGATAAAATCATTCACACACCTTCCTTATTTGATGGCATTATTGGATCCATCACCAGGACAAATAATTTCTCTCTCTTTAATACGGGAGGAGTGATAATCTCTTAATTGAAAATTGTGGAAAATACTTTTATTGAGTGCACTTATTTTCTTATATAGTGGATCTAAAAATACCCAAAAGGGTTCCTTTCCCCCATATATCTCATCCCCACTAAATAAATAATAAATAAAATGTCATGGAAACTAATTTATCATAATCATCACTTATTTTTTATCCCTAGCATTTAATATGTAATAAATAAAAACTGTGAAAAAATAAAGTCATTAACTTAACTCGTAATTCCAAAAATATTAAACGAAACTTTAATATTATAATAATATTCATTCTTAGATTTTTTTTTCATGTATTCATGTAATTCCTAATAAATAATTTATCTATAGGTATTCGAACAAATTATTATGTTTTATAATAGTAATAAATTTATTTATTTATTGCCGATCACTAATTCTCAGATACATCTCAAACCCCATGGTGTGGCCTGCTATGTCATATACACATATTCCATCAAATATGTCATACTCTTGAATAAACCATTGTGTCTAAACCTCTAGGCCCTTATCTCAATAGAAGTCATAGACTAGGAGCAGATTATAGAAACCCATCAAGGCCCCTAAAGAGATAAAAAAATTCATATAGATGAAAACTATTCCTACAACCATTCACTTATTAATGTAATCTCTTTTTCTCATGATATCTCATAAAACAAGATGTACACCATTCATCACATCATCCATACTATATTTTATGTTAATCTAACTATAAATACATTCCATTAAGTACTATAGCCATGGATTTATAAAGATACTACTATCCTGGTCGAAAAGGCATGATATGTCACTTCCTCTAATCAGAAGAGAAATTTTCAATCTTGATCATTATTCCAATGCCATAGAATAAATGAAAACCCCCACATAAGATACCTCCCCATGGCATCAATGTCAAGGTTTTTGTATGGCATTAAAGTATGTAATCAAATGATGCACATTGATAATAGTCTTAGCTGAGGAGACCAATACACATTTTCATAGATAGGAACATCCAATGACATGTGAAACATGTGGTGTTCTGATTGGTGGGTATGTCCTCATGATCTCACCAATTATATATAATCATGTGAGAACTTCAAGATAATAAGTCCTAATGACTATGATCCCCTAGCACTTGATAGTCACACATCATCTATGTATTTTCAGTATGATTTATGTGGACCATGGGAGAAAACTTTAATATTATTATCATGGTATCTCTATTTTAAAATTATAGAATGGGAACTATTTTAACCTTTTAGTACAACATGAAATATAATGAAATTACTATATGTTTAGTGAATGTATAAGTATCAACACTATTATGGTCTGATAAACACACACACACATATATATACATATATATATCAAACTATATTAATGTAATGGTAATAAACGTCTATGCATAATTTGGTTATAGGGAACCCACTTTTGACAGTAACGAGACCCAAATAATCATTATCTCAAAAACAACATGAATACCACATATAATATTTAGAGATATTTTTTTAATAGTTGTAAATATATCATTTCATTATAATGAAAGTATTATTAATTTATTATTCACTAATGTGTGATACAATTTACATTACATGACTGGATGAAAGGTAGTGTACCCTAAAAGTAAAAACATTTAGTTGTCCTTAATCAAGCATCATTAAGAAGGATTTTTTTTAATATTGTTTTTTATTATCTAGAATAAATTATTCTACTAATTATAAAAGGTTTTAGTTGAGATTTTACGAATACATTCATGAAGTAATAAGTAGATACTTATATTTGGAATCACTCATTATTTTATATATCATGTATTTTCCTGCATTCATCGATATAAACAGCTATGTATTCTTATAATCAATACTTTTACCTCAGGTTGGTGAGACACCAAGCATGATAACCTTCACACTTTGATACCTTATCTATAAAGTAAAAAGAATTGAAAATAACTATTACATTGGTGGTTGGGTATGTTGCTGATCATGTAGTTAGTTGGAGTGTAGCCAAAATGGGATTTTTACACCTATATGATGAATTAAAATATCTAACACATGATTGAATAAGATAGATAAAATGAATATTTGTTCTTAGTGGAGAAACATTTGATGTGTTCATATACTTAGATGAGGTTCGTGTGATGTAATTATCTATTAAATGGATAACATGTAAATAATTCATTAACTTGATCATTCATTTTAAGATAATAAATTAAATATGATATGGCCGATATTATATTTACATGTTCCAATTCTAGTGTTCACTCTATGTAATGGTAATGGGAAATATATATATGTTTATATATGATTTAAATGGTGTATATTGTGGTTTACATAGTAAAATATAGATATGATTATATTTTATAGAGATCACACCAGACCCCTTAGTGTCTTGGGTAACACTAATGATTTTCTAGGGGACACTATTTTAATAAATATATGAAATGGGGATTTAATATTTGTTTTCAATTCTACTAAGGTCCACAAGGTAACAATATTATACTTCCAGATAAGGATTATTTTGAGCAAAAAAATTTTATTTCAAAATAATAAAAAATTATGATAAAATTATATACAAATGTAGTTTTGGATGGATTTATAAAGAGTTTTGTTGTTTTTCATAAATTCCTTATGATATTTTAGTGCAAGAGGGAGATTTTTGGTTATATACTAAAATATTAATATGAATTAATAAAATTTGCACTCATCTATCTTCCTATATGATTTATATGTTATTATACATTTTGATTAGATTAAATGGAATCTAATAGGAATGGATTAAATACATTACATTAATTATAGAAATTAAATTAATAAGTCCAATGAGAAAAAACAAATGTTTATATAATGAATATAGTTGAAGCATTTCGTTAAATGAAACACAATAAGGATGTTCATATAAAGTGATCAAACCCTTTTTTGGGATAATTGATTGCACATAATCCTCCCAATTATCTTTTCCTCTTGAAATGTAGTTTATCACATGGTGAAGGTGGTATCACCCCTTATTCATTAAGAAATTATGAAGATACATTATATAATCCTTTTTCTGGTGTAGTCCCCTCATAAGAAAGAGTCTTTGTTCTATTTTTATTGTTATATTCATCAAGATAACTCTATCTAATATTGAATATGGAGCCTTTTTTATCTAGTTATGAACTTTTGGGTTCTTTGTATATATTTCATATTGATTATGTCGTAGATAAATCACATGTTATGGGTTTCATTATATCTCTTAATTTATATGATGATCCTGTAAAACAGATTATATTTAACACTAATTATATATTCTTCACTATATCATTTTCTAGGATATACCTGTTCCACACAATAGAAAACCATCTATAAATTATTCAATGCCTAGAGATAATAGTCATACATTCATCTCAAGAACATAGAGATAATTGGAGAGAGTATCGTTATAAGAAAATAATGACTTGAATTACATGAATCTTGTGTTCTAGCCCCCCAAGATTCAGGAATTTCATTTAGAGATTCATGAAGCACATGTAGATACATCTTGAGGAATCATAATTTAGATTCTCCACTACAACTAATAATAAAAAAAATATAGAAATTTGAAATTTTTCATGAGAATTATCATGAATGAGGTAATTAATGTTTAAATTAATTTTCAATTAAATTTTCATGGTCCTATCTTGAAATTTTAGGGTGCATTCATCGAATTTTTGAGAAACAATTTGTTGATATCGATGAGAAAATAAAATATAGCACCCTCATAGAACTTCCAAGTTTTTTTTGTAACCCTCATGGAGGTCAGAAATATAATAATTAGATTAATTTAATGATATATAGTTATGGTAATGGTAGAGGTTCATAGTTTCAAACTCAGCAATTTGATATGGATTGTGGTAGTAATGAAACTCTGGGCCAGTATAAAGTATCATATATTTATAAATTTTTATTTTAGATTATCTTCATATAGATATTAATGACGGATATTCAATTGTATAATGTATGATACAAGTAGATTCAATTTTTAAATTATTTTTTCATATTATATCCTCACATTCCATTGTTACTACATATGTTTTTTTTTTGTTTAAATGTTAAATCATTATCCAAAATGATAAATATGGATACTTCATTTAGAAAAAACATAGAATAAATCTGTAGTTTCTTATCCATTGTAATCATCATCAATGAACAAGTGAATGTTTTTTTATTTGTATACTTTAGTGGTTTCAATGATTATGGTGATTTTTTGGATATATTCTTGAATTATTTTCAGTATCATATTGATTATTATAGGATATGGGTGGCTTTTTTCTTCCTAATGACGATTCAATTACTTTTTTTGGTGATATGAATTTTTATTCTAATAAAAATAGTTAAGATTTAGGATAAGAACGACTATTAATTATCATATTGACAGAGTGGTTCTTTGTTTTATTGAAGGTACTATTATCATTGTTCATACTATTGTTTTATATAATTTTTGTATATTTTCTATATATATATATATATTATATTATTTTTCTTTTTGAATAAAATATGGATTTTATGATAGAATTGGCATCAAGAACTGGACCATTATTTATTTATTTATATTTTATGTCTCCAGATAAGTTTTGGGATATGAATATTTATTCAGAAGTTCAAAAATTGAAAGGTTTTTTCATGTATATTATTTATTCCTCTAGTGATCAAAAATATTTACTTTAAGATTATCAGTGGGTTATTTATGTTTTTTTTGTATTATTGGATTACTAATCAAGAGAAAATTAAAAATTGATATTCATATATGTTATTTTTGATTAGTTGAGGGGATATTTTTGGTTCTCTAAGAATGATCTTATGTTATGTTTTTATCAGCTGAAGGTATTCATTGAGGATAGGGGATGGATTTTGGGAATTTATATGTGAATTTTTAATTATTAGTGACATCATTTTGTAGAAGAAATTTACTAACTGCATTTATTCCATATTTTCATTCCTTATTTAGAAATTTTTATGATTATTTTTATTGATTATATTTTAATATATTCATTTTCATGGGATAACCATTGTGAGATTTCAGTATTTTCTTATAGATATTTAATAATCAAAAACATTATTAAAATTTTCTTAAATATCATTTCTAGATTGGAGCAGTGAAATCTCTTGGGAATGTGGTATTCGAATATAGTATTTTAGTGGATAAATGGAATATTATTTCGGTGATGACTTGGTGAGTACCAAAAAATAACATTGAGGTTATGAATTTTCTATTAATAATTATATATTATTAATAATTTAATTATTATTTAGTACATTTTGTAGTTATAATGAAATATTAAACACTGAAGTGGTGAAATTTCTAAAGGATGATTCATATAGTACTACATTTATAAAATGAATAAGATATTGACATCAATACTTATTCTTATTTTACCTTTTTCATAGAAACATTATTATATATATTATGATCATTTTTGATTATGTATTTTTTATACTGAAAATGGAGGAACTAGTTTTGGATTTTTCATATGATTAAGTACTGGTGGAATTATTTGTTTTTGGAGATGTTTCTATTTTACACTAACTATAAGAGTAAAAAGTTTATATTTTCTCAGGGATATCCTATTTTTGGGTAAATGAAGTGGTATGATAGTATCTAAGTATATTAATTTGATATAATGCATAACACAAGAAAGAGGAATGTTGTGGATGATACATCTTGCCATAAATATTGGTTAGAGGTCATGTAAGAATTTAAAGATGAATAGAAATTCAGGTTCCACTCATAATAATTTCATATAGATGTTTATTATTACTATGTTAATTTTTTATTAAATTTTACTATTATTTAATCCTTGATATAGAATTATAAATTTGGTTAAAGTTTAAATTTTGAGTATTAATTCTTTTGAGAAAAATATATTGCAGGGAGCATTTATGTAACTAACTTTCAAATATTGATTAAATATTTTTAGTTAATGTGGATAGTTGATGGTTTTATCTCATATTATATATTTTTTTTAAATATTATTATCATATATTTTAATGGTTTTTTATCTTAGTTTGACCATGATGTATCACAGTGTTCAACATTAATTTTTTTGGTTAGAGATGAAGAAGTATAATTGTAGAGACCTGTATCTTGACGTACATGGACATTACATTACATTTGCGGAATACTTACTACATAACAAAAACACACACACAAGGATCGTAATAGTTTAGTGTCTTTGGAAACTCGGAACGTAATCTTCTAATCGTGGTGAAAGATCTTCAATATCTCCCATAAAGATCTTACCTCTTTTTTTAACTAAAACCTTTCTTTATATCCTGGGGAAAAGAAAACATAAAAGGGTGAGCTCAAATGCTCAGTACGGGTATAAAAAAGAAAAATCAATCACATCATATTCATAAGAACATAACTTTTGGAAATCTTAACCTGCAAAAGAGAGCATAATTTCATAACATGGGATAAATCATAGTAGTGAAATGAAATCCCAATAATCATAACTTAAAACATGAAACTTTGTGTCATACACACATAATCATAGAGAATCATTTCTTGTTAGTCAAGACTCATTTCCAAGACTATCTTAGTGGACAAAGTCCCTTTCTGAATCGAGTAACCCTCGTTTCAGTCCTGTTTCACTGAACCGGTATAACCTACCATTTCAGCCATGTCTATCTCATGAGATATAAAATCTTTACCCAATGCATTGGAGGGAGATATAGGTCCCACCCATCTTAAAATGAATCCTTTCTTATGTGTGCCACATAATCATAAATCATACATCATCGCATAACACATGTAACAAAAATGGGATTCTTGAAACATCATGACATCATACAACAAATAATATAAGGTAAATGACTTCATAAAAATAATTCCCTCACAACATAATCAAATCAATGTAATAATAGGGATAAAAATAGAACCCTTTATTATCTTAGATGGAAAATAATTTTGATAAAATACTTGAACTCCATTCTTGAGGAAAATATCCTTTCTTCTTCAAAAACACTTTTCTTTTCATAACATGTCATACAATTATAAACTAAAATAATTTGATTAAAAATAAACTTGAAAACTTGTAAAGGAAGATTCTTGAAAATAATGTTTTAAAAATCCATTCATGCCGTATAAGTTAAAAAAAACATTCTTCGTACTTTTTTCGGAAAAGTCAAAAAGTACCTCTTATGAAAAACGACAAAAGATTCCTTTCATATTCTTTACTAAAAACTCACCGAAGGGTAAAATTGGATTTAAACTATTGTAAGTGGATGGAAACAATATTACATATTGATGGAACATGGATGTGGACGATAAAATACACCCCAGTAAATGCCAAAGTAAAAACAATCTCGGATAAAAATGAGATTGTGATATTTTCCCTTACCTTAGGTCTGATTTTCTTTATACGTGTCTGAAGCTCCTGTATAACAGTTTAAATAATGTTATTGACTTATTCCAGAATCATACATATTGATATGATATCATATATGGTCATATTCTTAGCTTCTTGTTAGTAATATTTCATTGTTACTTGTTACTCGGGTCTTTATTGCCTTTTGTTCTTATGCGTGTTTTGCCGAATAAATTCTTATTCTTCTTTTAAGGTTATAGATACCTTATATCCAGAATGGTATTAGTGTAACATATATCATATTTATTCATTCAATTCATTTATATAATTACTATGTAATGATGATCATGTAGAACGAGTCGCATCACATCGTGGAGACGGTATTCTGTACGTACGCACGAGTGATGATATCGTTCCTATGATCGTGGAATTGTATTGGAGTATATATATATTATTTCAGTATAAATATTACTTTATAATAATCATAAATAGTTACTCATTACACCATTATACCCATCCTTGTAAGGTGATGGTGGAAAATAGATTACACCACGGGGTGGAGACGGTATTCCGTACGTACGCACGCGCGGTGATTTCATTTTTCCGTAGGATGTATAGAAGGTGGATTAGGGTTGTATAATATTTATAATAACATATCAGTATGTAAGTAATACTGATGTTATTACTTTATCATGAAACAACTAAATAAGAAGAAGTTGAAGAAGAAAGAAATTGAAAAGATCGGTAATGGATATTACCTCTTCTTTGGAACGCTTCTTTAAATCCTCCACTTAGGGAACTAAGATTGGTCTTTGAAGAATACCAGGACCTCTAGGATAATTCTAGGGAAGTGGAGAGGAGAACATGGCAGGGGTTGGCCGAGCATCAAGGCTCAAAGTTGTGTGAGGAAGAGAGGGAGGAGGTGCCCTTTTATAAGGGAGGAGAGGGGCACCTTAGGAATATCTCATATATTATTTTATATTAAAGTAAAAATCGGTTTATAATGGTTCCAAAGGGTATTATTTCTAAGGTAAAGTGGGGATGGGTCTAAATCCTATCAACCAATAGGATTTAGACAAGTTTAGGTTATTATTTTAACCTTATCAATTAGATTTAACTCTAAGTTAAATAATTTAACTTTTTCCGTGTCTTTTTGTTTTCTTACACTATATGGTTAATAAACTTACTATATCAAGCCAAAATAACTCCAAGTTGTTTATTATTAATATATATAATCTTATCTAAGTCATTTGGCCGAACCTTAGATTTTTAGGAATAAAATAACAATAAATAATATAATATGTTTTTTAAAAACTATTTTATGTCAATTTTGACACTATTTGGTACATGATTTTTATGAAATTCATAACAGAATTATAAGTTCTAACCAAGATACATAAATCAACAATAACATGTCATATTAACCTATAAAATTAGTTTAAGTCATAAAAAGTCTCAAATTACATTTATTTGGTCATTTATAACATCAATTATGTCAATATTTCATTAATAATACAATTACTGCATCATCTTTCTGTCATAATAAATGATAATTATTTAATCCCTAAAAATTCTAAATAAATTCCTATGATGTAGATAATTGTATTAGATTTCTGGAGACTATTCATGTTCGAAGTTTCATGAAGTTTATTTCTAGATTAAAATTATTATACTTATAAGATTTAAGAAAGTTACATGTTGTCACATTCTTTGGTTTTAATAATAATTAAATTATTTTCATTGAAAAAATTTAATTAAATTAATCTAATCCGACCCTTAGGTTATATGGGTCGTTTTTTAGTCATCCAATAGGATTTTGACATTTGTTAGGGTAATTTTAAAATATTATATTTACCCTTAATTACCCGATTTACCTTTAACTATGGTAAATAAAATTTACCGTAGTTAATATTCATAATTCTCAAAAATAAAATGTATCCTATTAACATAATTTGGACCCACTGATTCTAAATATGGAATCCATTTTTTAAAATTAAAAACACAGAAGTTTCAGAAATTAAATTAAAATTAATCCCGTTGTCGAATAAAAACAGGTTTTTGTTTAAAACATTGCAAAAGATTGAATTGATTTAACCTACGAATTCAAGGTAAAATCAATGATAATGACATAAATTATATTAAATGGTAAAAATATATTCTATTTATACTTTAAAACCATTCAATATTATAATTTAACCACATAAGATATTATGATGAAAAAAGTTGTTTTTAATTAAAATATAGCGTGTTTTTACTATTCATTAAAATGTGAAAGTTACCAGAATAATATGAAATATTTATCCAAAGTAAATTTTTATTTCTTGATTCCAAAGAATAATTATATTTTGTCAAATTGAACTTATAAACATGTCAACAACTAAATTTAAAGTGGGTGCGCCATCAAAAGGCGGCAAAACTGCATTTTTTGAAAAATACTTATTTTACCCTAAAAAATTATTTTGTTCTTATACCATGTTCTAGAAATGTGTAAGATGAATAATAATGTTATAAAATTCAAATTTTAGTTAATACTATTCATAACGGCTAGTTCATGACAATATTATAATAATATAACATTTTTTATTAAAACCCGGTATTGCGTACAACACGCGCTATCGAGGAAGGTCGCGATTGCGTGTAATGCAAGCCAAGTCAGGGTTGCGTGTTGTGAAAGAATCCTTCGTTGTTTCGTATAATAGAATCAAACCATATTTCATTTATACATTTAATATATATATATATATACTCAATGTTGCGTAGAATAACTATTATCAAAATTGTGTGTAACACGGTCCAAGAATAGTGTTGCGTATACTGCAAGCTAATACGGTGTTGCGTATAGCGCAAGGTAATCATGGATTAGAATACAACATAAGACATTAATGAAATTAAAATAATATTTTTCATAAAATCTCAGGGTGTTACATTGTACCCCCCTTAAAATGAATTTCGCCCTCGAAATTCGTCGGGGTTATAAATGGTTTACTATTTGAAAGTTTCTTTGATAGAAACCCACATCGTAAAAAGGAATACCAAAACATCTCTTTAAAAACAAAAGTATGAAACGTAACAGTTACCCAAATAAACTAATCACTGCGTTTCCACATAGGTGAAAATATGGATATGGAAGAGAAATCTAACCATCATGTTCTGATGGAGAGTGGTAGAGAACATGGCTATGGAAAAGCTAGCAATCACAAAGCCATAAATTTGTGATGATCTAAGGTACCATCTGATTCATCAGACATAAGAGCACTAAGACAACATTTTTTGGTTTTCAAGATCATTTCCCTAAAGTTGATGAAATTGGAATCAGAAGAAATACTTTCGTGATTTTGGTATAGTCTCACCGTTTGTCGTTCTTTGGACATTTTCCACTTCATCTCTTAAAGAAATGAAGTTGAATTTGTCATTCGTGATGTGTTAGCAGATCATGTGATAGAATGATGGGTCATTCCATCTGTCTCAAACAAAAGGTTAGAAAATTTAAAAAAAATACACAAGTCCATCTATAGTGATATTAATCATATATGGTTCCTAAAATGAACTTATACTTCACATATCATACTGCTTAATATAATAAAACTAGTTTCTACTAAACAGGGACTTCCTGTAGGTCAGTGGTAGGCGATAAAGGTCAGTCGCACTTCGGTTGTGCGTTCGATTCCCACAGCCTTGTCCGAAGCGATGGGCTGTCGCCCGTCCTGCAGGTTGTCCTTTTTCTAAAACTACATTACTATAACATCACATAAATAATATCAAAAAAAAAGTTCTACACTTAAACAATACTAACTTATGGTTAACATAATCCATTACAATCTTTAGGATTATCTAAAATACTTCGGTCCAAGCTCATAGTATAAAGAGAATGATTACATGAAATGTCGCCAACCAAGCATGTGAATACCATCATTTATCCCCCATATATCTTGTTGGTCACATTCCAATCATGTGAATACCTTAATGATGTATTCTCTTGAAAAAAATGAATACCCATTAAACCTTAGTGAAAACATGAATGCTGTCAAAAGTTAACTCTTTCCACATACCAAAATCCAAAAATTCTATATACTCAAACCATGATATAACCTTCTCCTTATATCAGTCATGAGCTCATGAATACTATCAAACATTTAATTTTCTCCAAAACCCTTCATTATGCGCATATCATCTACATTCCAAAAATATCTGAATAACCTTTCATGGATACTGGTAACATTAATCAGACAACAGTGTAACAATCCTTACATGTCTCTTTATTCTACAGTACCATAATATTACTTATACAACATTACACATGATAAACATGTAATCATTCCACTACATTCTTAAACCATTGACCGAGCTTCAACAATTCTTTCATCTCACATATCATTTGTAGTCTCTTCATCATCATCCACATAAATACTTCCCATACGACCATACTGATTATCTTCATGAGACTTTCCCTTAGGGCATTGGTTTGAATAATGCCCATACATTCCACATTTAAAACATTTAACCATTATTGATGTCGTAGCAATACCATTATCCTCATCCATGTTGTTAACTGAACCTTTTCCTTTGAATTTACTTGCTTTGTGTCCTCCTTTGCCACACCCAAAGCATCTTTCAGTTCCTTTGAAACATTCTCCTTGATGCCTCTTCCCACATGATTTACATAGGGGAAAATGAACTTTCTTTCCTCTATGATCATCATGAAACTCTATCTTTCTCTTATTAGCCGAGTCAGGAAACTTACCAAATTTTACATTATTGATCATATTATGAGATTGCTGATTCGGCATAATAATGATGTTTGGACTTCCAAATCCCATTTCATTATGAAGAATATCATTCCATTGTCCATCATATCTTCCATTATCGTGAATCATCTTGTTTCCAGCCATTTTCTAAAACCCAAAAAAGAATAGTGTGAGAGGCAAAAATCATGCTAGGGAAAAAAACATAATAAAGGGGGAGTACCCTCAATATCTAAAATCTTATGTTAAATTCTATGATTGTTACCGTAGTTCTAGGACTGTATCCTATACGTATACTTATCCTTAGGGACATCCCTAGACATACCTTATAAATATCTCTAGGGATCTCACTAAAGTTCTCACATCCTAGTTTCCAAAGGTTGACTAAACCTTTCCTCTGATACCAACTGTAGAGACCCGTATCTTGACGTACATGGACATTACATTATATTTGCGGAATACTTACTACATAAAAAAAACACACACAAGGATCGTAATAGTTTTGTGTCTTTGGAAACTCGGAATGTAATCTTCTAATCGTGGTGAAAGATCTTCAATATCTCCCATAAAGATCTTCCCTTTTTTTTACCTAAAACCTTTCTTTATATCCTGGGGAAAAGAAAACATAAAAGGGTGAGCTCAAATGCTTAGTAAGGGTATACAAAAGAAAAATCAATCACATCATATTCATAAGAACATAACTATTGGAAATCTTAACCTACAAAAGAGAGCATAATTTCATAACATGGGATAAATCATAGTAGTGAAATGAAATCCCGATAATCATAAATTAAAACATGAAACTTTGTGGAATACACAAATAATAATAGAGAATAATTTCTTGTTAGTCAAGACTCATTTCCAAGACTATCTTAGTGGACAAAGTCCCTTTCTGAATCGAGTAACCCTCGTTTCAGTCCTGTTTCACTGAACCGGTATAACCTACCATTTCAGCCATGTCTATCTCATGAGATATAAAATCTTTACCCAATGCATTGGAGGGAGATATAGGTCACACCCATCTTATAATGAATCCTTTCTTATGTGTGCCACATAATCATAAATCATACATCATCACATAACACATGTAAAAAAATTTGATTCTTGAAACATCATGACATCATACTAGAAATCATATAAGGTAAATGACTTCATAAAAATAATTCCCTCACAACATAATCAAATAAATGTAATAATAGGGATAAAAACAGAACCCTTTAATATCTTAGATGTAAAATAATTTTGATAAAACACTTGAACTCCATTCTTGAGGAAAATATCCTTTCTTCTTCAAAAACACTTTTCTTTTCTTAACATGTCATACAATTATAAACTAAAATAAGTTGATTAAAAATAAACTTGAAAACTTTTAAAGGAAGATTCTTGAAAATAATGTTTTAAAAATCCATTCATGCCGTATTAGTTAAAAAACATTCTTCGTACTTTTGTCGGAAAAGTCAAAAAGTACCTCATATGAAAAATGACAAAAGATTCCTTTCATATTCTTTACTAAAAACTCACCGAATGGTAAAATTGGATTTAAACTATTGTAAGTGGATGGAAACAATATTACATATTGATGGAACATGGATGTGGATGATAAAATACACCCCAGTAAATGCCAAAGTAAAAACAATCTCGGATAAAAATGAGATTGTGATATTTTCCCTTACCTTAGGTCTGATTTGCTTTGTACGTGTCCGAAGCTCCTGTATAATGGTTTAAATAATGTTATTGACTTATTCCAGAATCATACATATTGATATGATATCATATATGGTCATATTCTTAGCTTCTTGTTAGTAATATTTCATTGTTACTTGTTACTCGGGTCTTTATTGCCTTTTGTTCTTATGCGTGTTTTGCCGAATAAATTCTTATTCTTCTTTTAAGGTTATAGATACCTTATATCCAGAATGGTATTAGTGTAACATATATCATATTTATTCATTCAATTCATTTATATAATTACTATGTAATGATGATCATGTAGAACGAGTCGCATCACATCGTGGAGACGGTATTCCGTACGTACGCACGAGTGATTATATCGTTCCTATGATCGTGGAATTGTATTGGAGTATATATATATTATTTCAGTATAAATATTAATTTATAATAATCATAAATAGTTACTCATTACACAATTATACCCATCCTTGTAAGGTGATGGTGGAAAATAGATTACACCACGGCGTGGAGACGGTATTCCGTATGTACGCACACGCGGTGATTTCATTTTTCCGTAGGATGGATAGAAAGTGAATTAGGGTTGTTTCATATTTATAATGACATATCAGTATTTAATTAATACTGATGTTATTACTTTATCATGAAACAACTAAAGAAGAAGAAGTTGAAGAAGAAAGAAATTGAAAAGATCGGTAATGGATATTACATCTTCTTTGGAACGATTCTTTGAATCCTCCACTTAGGGAACTAAGATTGGTCTTTGAAGAAGACCAGGACCTCTAGGATTATTCTAGGGAAGTGGAGAGGAGAAAATGGCAGGGTTTGGCCGATCTTTAAGGCTCAAAGTTGTGTGAGGAAGAGAGGGAGGAGGTTCCCTTTTATAAGGGAGGAGAGGGGCACCTTAGGAATATCTCATATATTATTTTATATTAAAGTCAAAATAGGTTTATAATGGTTCCAAAGGGTCTTATTTAGAAGGTAAAGTGGGGATGGGTCGAAATACTATCAACCAATAGGATTTAGACAAGTTTAGGTTATTATTTTAACCTTATCAATTAGATTTAACTCTAAGTTAAATAATTTAACTTTTACCATGTCTTTTTGTTTTCTTACACTATATGGTTAATAAACTTACTATATCAAGCCAAAATAACCCCAAGTTGTTTATTATTAATATATATAATCTTATCTATGTCATTTGGCCGAACCTTAGATTTTTAGGAATAAAATAACAATTAATAATATAATATTTGTTTTAAAAACTATTTTATGTCAATTTTGAAACTATTTGGTACATGATTTTTATGAAATTCATAAAAGAATGATAAGTTAGAAACAAGTTACTTAAATCAACAATAACATGTCATATTAACCTATAAAATTAGTTTAAGTCATAAAAAGTCTCAAATTACATTTATTTGGGCATTTATAACATCAATTATGTCAATATTTCATTAATAAGACAATTACTGCATCAACTTTCTGTCATAATATATGATAATTATATAATCCCTAAAAATTCTAAATAAATTCCTATGATGTAGATAATTGTATTAGATTTCTGTAGACTATTCATGTTCGATGTTTCATGAAGTTTATCACTATATTAAAATTATTATACTTATAAGATTTAAGAAAGTGACATGTTGTCACATTCTTTGGTTTTAATAATAATTAAATTGTTTTCATTGAAAAAATTTAATTAAATTAATCTAATCTGACCCTTAGGATATATGGGTCTTTTTTTAGTCATCCAATAGGATTTTGACATTTGTTAGGGTAATTTTAAAATATTATATTTTCCCTTAATTACCCGATTTACCTTTAACTATGGTAAATAAAATTTACCGTAGTTACTATTCATAATTCCCAAAAATAAAAAGTATCCTATTAACATAATTTGGACCCACTGATTCCAAATATGGAATCCATTTTTTAAAATTCAAAACACAGAAGTTGCAGAAATTAAATTAAAATTAATCTCGTTGTCGAATAAAAACGGGTTTTTGTTTAAAACATTGCAAAAGATTGAATTGATTTAACCTACGAATTCAAGGTAAAATCAATGCTAATGACATACATTATATTACATGGTAAAAATATATTCTATTTATTCTTTAAAACCATTCAATATTACAATTTAACCACATAATATATTACGATGAAAAATTTTGTTTTTAATTAAAATATAGCGTGTTTTTACTATTCATTAAAATGTGAAAGTTACCAGAATAATATGAAAATTTTATCCAAAGTAAATTTTTATTTCTTTAATCCAAAGAAGAATTTTATTTTGTCAAATTTAACTTATAAACATGTCAAAAACCAGATTTAAAGTGGGTGCGCCATCAAAAGGCGGCAAAATAGCATTTTTTGAAAAATACTTATTTTACCCGAAAAAATTATTTTGTTCTTATACCATGTTCTAGAAATGTGTAAGATGAATAATAATGTTATAAAATTAAAATTTTAGTTAATACTATTCATAACGGCTAGTTCATGACAATATTATAATAATATAACATTGTTTATTAAAACCCGGTATTATGTACAACACACGCTGTTGAGGAAGGTCGTGATTGCGTGTAATGCAAGCCAAGTCAGGGTTGCATGTTGTGAAAGAATCCTTTGTTGTTTCGTATAACAGAATCCAACCATATTTCATTTATACATTTAATATATATATATATATATACTCAATGTTGCGTAGAATAACTATTATCAAAATTGTGTGTAACACGGTCCAAGAATAGTGTTGCGTATATTGCAAGCTAATACGGTGTTGCGTATAGCGCAAGGTAATCTTGGAGTAGAATACAACATAAGACATTAATGAAATTAAAATAATATTTTTCATAAAACCTCGGGGTGTTACAATAATTTTTGTTTTATTTCACAATGCCTTACACATTGGCTGGTAAAGGTAGAGTGTAACATCCCAAGTAAGTAATGAATAATAGATATTTTTATCTATCTCTATTAATGATTAATATAGTGTTATAGAGGCTTAAAATGAAAATAAATACAATCTTATGCATGGAATACACTAATATTCTTAAAAGATTGTTTTAGTGCCTTTTGATGGAAAACCATTTTTGAATCTTTATTTTGACAATTTTATAAACTATGTTTTTCAAAATAAACTTATCCTTTATGATTGGGACATCAAAATTTACCTTGTGTGAATTTTTGGTATTTTTCTGAAAATGTTCATTTTTTAATGAAGAGTGAAAAATACTTCATTTTACATCAAAACTACTTTTTAACCTAATTTATTTATATGATTAGATTATGTTTTGAATTGGTTTTGAAGTGAAATTAGAATATATTTTTACCATTTAATCCAATGGTGGTCATTTGAATCAATTTCACTTTGAAATTGGACTTAAACTAGTATCAATCTTTTGATACTTATTGTTTTGTAAAAACACGCTATTTGCTCTGGCAGCGGGAATTAATTATTAAATTAATTAATGTGACTTATATGATTTGAATTTTGTAAAATAGAATTCATTTTTGAATTCGGAATATCAAATATAGCTCAGGGTGAATTTTTGGTAATTTTCTGAAAAACTCCAATTTTTGATGAATAGTGAAACCACTAAGTGGTACTTATAAAGACTGATTTTCCGTTTAAATGAAATTTTGCCATCATTGTGTTTTGAATTTCAAAAAACCGACATACATGGTTGTCATTAATAAGTAAAATGTGGTTCAATGAGATTATAATAATTTTTTGGTGAATAGTAACTTATTAAGTTCTTAATCGCGATTAGTGGTAATTAGGGTAGTTTAAGGTATAAATAATGCTTTAATAATATGAAATGACCTAGACACATGTCCCAACCTTATTGTTTGTGTCATGGCCGACCAAGAAAAGCCATGGGTTAACTTGGGGACCCCATGGAGACACTTTGGTTTGGAAATGACATAAATAGCTTTTTATTTAATGTAAAAGTAAAAATGACACAAACATAATATGTTTTACGAAAACAATTTTTACATGGGCTTATAAAGATCAGATTTTTTATTATAAATAGTCATTGGAAATATAAAAATATTTCATACATCATAGTATTTTTTTATGATTTTTAGACATTAAATAAATTAAATTATTTATGAAATAATAATGATGTAGCGATGACATCATTATTTGACGATTGAAATAAAATGGAAAGATAATGTAAACTCTATGAACTACACATGGCCAAAACCAATTGGATAGGTTTATTTAGAAGCCTTATCACCTTATCCACGAATTATATCAATGTGGGACCTTTTGAAACCGAAACACATTAATATTTCTTTACTTTCCAAAAGTGCCCCTCCTCTCCTCTTATAAAAGGCCCCCACCTCTACCTCATTTCACACACTCCTCAAGACTTTTTCTCGGCCAACCCCTGCCCATTTACTCTCTGCACATCCCTCTACTCATCCTAGAGTATTCCCTTTGGGCAGAATCCTTTCAAAGGAAGCCTTTAGGCTCAAATCAAAAGGAGTTACACTTTTTAAGGTAATTCATTCTCTCATGTTCATTTGTTTTATTTTGCTTCTCCAACCCCCTAAACTCTTTTTATTTAGTCCTTTTGTAACAACAACAGTATATTAAATATACTAGGATGTTGTTATAATATTTATTTGATCTACACTCTCACACAACTACATCAAATGGTTAAAGAACATACGGTTTCCGTGGATGGCGAAATTCTGCCTCCCGAAACGATGATTGTTCAACACTCATTTAACACCTTCAAAGGTGGCCATTATGATGTCACTATTTTTATATACGATATATAATATGTTTATGTTTTCCTTAGGCTTCTATTTTTTTCATTTTGGGCATACCTTTATGGTTTCCATTATGGGTAAACACGATATCTTCATTTTAGGAAGTGCGGACTACCTCCCCCTGAAAGTGATTCGTTTCGTTAAATACCATATATGGGACATATAAAGTATGGAACTATGATATTATATATGTTATTATACTGGAATTACAATATACTCTTATATCATTATGATTCCATTCCAGAAATACGAAATAGAAATGGAAGTAGCGTTTATGCGTACGTACGGCTTACCGTCTCCATGAACGGTGCATTTCATTTCTTACCTCTAAATGTGATGTAATATTATAAATACATGTATATGATGAATATATATGATATATATGTTATCCAAATCATGAATAACATTCTGGAAATAATGAACCTTTTACCAAATTAACAACATGTAAGTGTAAGAAGTCTATTTTTGACTTAAGAACCAAATACCGACAAAATGAACATTATTAACTTAACTGATTACATGATGTTCATAACATGGTATAAAAGGAATAATGAAATTGAAAAAGATTCATAAGCAAGTAGAGATTAACTCATGTTTATTATTCAGGAGATTAAAGAACGGTCGGGTCAAGTCGGATACGAGGTATGGGACTTCGTCTCAATCTCCTTTCGTTGAGGCATATTTTATTTTATACACAACTTTCTTTTATACGGTGTATAAACCCCTTTGACTTTTACGTTTATTCAAAAGGAATATTTTTTATAAGAAGCGTTTACTAAACGACAAAAGGGAATGTTTTTGTTGTACGTATGTGGCGACAACGACTTCTCCGCCGTCGTAATCGTTATTTGAGTTTCGGCTTCCTCTACAAGCCATACCTTCTTTTTTAAAAGAAAAATAAATACCATGTTTTACTTTGGTATTGAAAATGGTTTTCATAATGTTTTTATTATATAAATGTGTGGTATTGATACCTCGTGATTGAAATGTGGAAATGTTATGTTTCCTTTATGCATGTTTTATGTGATATGATTATGTTATGGTTCTTGGGCATTATTATGAAGACGGGTGGTTCCGTGATAAACTAAGGGCGGGTGAGCCCGTTATAGCTCTCCAATGCATTGGGTAACGCGAAGGAGTGAAACGTTAAGGTTTCTCCGAAGAGATTTTAGGGAATATACTGTGATGGGTATTCCAAACGTAACCAAGAGGGTTACTCCCTACGTAAGAATGTTATGAATACCTCAAGTTACCTTTATGTCTTATGATTTTCTATGATTTATTCATGATTTTATGAGGTTTGTTAAAGTGCCTATGTTTTATGGGTAAAGTATGATTGCATTATTATGTATATATGAACTCATGTTTCCTTTCCATGTTTTTTTTATAACCCATACTGAGTTTTTATGCTCATTCCCATGTTTTTGAAATGTTTTGCACATGTCAAGGGAAAGGTACATGATAAGATGATAGAGTCAAGGATGTGTCAAGAAATAATCCATGTTTTATTTTAAATGTGTTTCCATTGATGGGAATGAAGAATACTATCTTTATGTAACCACTTTGTTTATATGTGGAATGTAATGCAAGTTTTATGATCTAATTCTCTAAAACTCTAAACCCGGAAAGATCCTCAATGTGTAATCTTGTAATAACTCAAGATTAAGTAAGGTTTAAGGATGGGGCCTTATAGTTGGTATCAGAGGTTGGTTTAGATAACTTTAGAAGTTAGAACTCTATTAAATGATTATCCAAAAATATTTTTTTTCGAAATGATATAGCATTTAATGATTACCATGTTGCTTCATCTAAGACATGTTTGTTTAGAATGGTTTTCCACAGAGGAAACAGGGAAGCAGTGCTAGGAAGGCATACAGAAGGAAATAACCTTCCGAATCAGCATCCAGAAATGGTTGGAATTGGAACTGAACAGTTTGTTGCAGTAATGGCGCAGTTGACTCAAGCGATAAATGGCGGTGGTATCCATGCACGAGATCAGCCAGACCAACCGCAGAGGAACATGTCATTGGTGGAACATTTCATGAGGCAACATCCACCATCATTCAGAGGATCATCTGACCCTGTGCTAGATGAAGGGTGGATTAAAGCACTGGAGAAGATTTTTGATGTCATGGGGTGTTCAGACAATCAAAAGGTTAGTATTTCTATTTACCGTTTTGAGGGTGAAGCAGATCAGTGGTGGTCTATGGTTAAAAATATCAGGGATGCCGATGAGATTAATGCTCTTGACTGGGATGAATTCAAAGGTATGTTTCTTGAGAAGTATTTTCCTAAGGCTGTTCGACTTAGGATGGAAAAGCAATTCTTGGAATTGAGGCAAGAGGAAGACTCAGTGGCTGCCTATGAAGAAAGGTTCACTCGATTGGCAAGGTATGCTCCAAATTTTATCCGGGACCTTGATAGTAAAATCAATCGTTTTTACTCAGGATTAAAGCCAAAATACCGAAGGGCATTAGCTTCTCGTGAGTTTAAAAGTTATGAAGAGCTTGTTCGATGTGCTGAGAAGGTGGAAATGGAGTTTGCCGATGACCAAGTTTTCTATAACAACCAGCAGAAGAAGAGACCGAGGTGGCAGGAGAAAGGTAAGAATTCTTCAAAAAAGTCTGATGGTAAGAGAACTAAGTTTCCAGTTTGTGATAAATGTGGCAAAAGGCATGCTGGGGAATGTCTTCTGAATTCTGGGAAGTGCTACTGATGTGGTAAGATGGGACATAAGGCTCGTGATTGCACTGAAAAGAATCAAGGTGAAGGTAAGAACAAATTTGATTTACAGTTAGTGAAATGTTATAAGTGTAATGAGATGGGTCACTATGCAAACGAGTGTCCGACAAGGAGCTTGAGTGATGGGAAGCAGTTAGACTACAAGCAGAAAGGGGTGGTGAAATCCTTTGCAACTACTTCAGCAGATGTCGGGACATCAAATGAAGTTGTATCAGGTACTTGGTTTTTTCAGATTATGCCAGTGTGTTGTTTGATTCGGGGTCTACACATTCTTTCATCTCTGAAACCTTTTCTAGTAAAATGGGAATACCATCTCAAGAAATGACTCCTGGACTTTTGGTAAAAACACCTGGGGGAAATGTTGATGCAAAAAGAATTTATAAGAATCTTCCTATCCTTATTTGTGGAAAGAACCTACTTGCAAACCTTATTGTTCTACCTCTAGTAGAGTTTGATGTTATCCTGGGTATGGATTGGCTCTCTATTTACCATGATAAGATTGACTGTAGAGCTAAAGAAGTTTCTTTTCAGAAAGACTTTCAGTTTGTTTACAAGAATGAACCCTTACTTTTGATAACATATCAAGAGGCCAAGAAACTTGTAAAAGATGGAAATGAATGTTACCTTGCACACGTCGTTGAAAATAAAAGAACTGTTCAGATTAATGATGTGCCAGTGGTAAATGAGTATCCTGATGTTTTTCCTGATGAGTTGCCTGGAATAATACCAGATCGGGAAGTTGAGTTTACTGTTGACTTAGTTCCTGATGCTAAGCCAATTTCAAAACCCCCTTATCGAATGGCACAAATTGAACTTTTAGAGTTGAAGGAGCAATTGCAAGATTTATTAGAGAAAGGTTTCATTAGACCTAGCACATCACCATGGGGTTCTCCTGTTTTATTTGTTAAAAAGAAAGATGGTTCTATGAGACTTTGCATTGATTATAGAGCCTTGAATAATATCACTGTTAAGAACAAATATCCTTTGCCTCATATCGATGATTTGTTTGATCAGCTCTAGGGAGCTCAGTTTTTTTCAAAGATTGACTTGAGATCGGGGTACCATCAGCTGAAGGTAAAGGAGGCAGATATTCCGAAGACCGCGTTCCGTAGAACAAGCTCGTAGCATATCTCCAATGTCTGAATTGTTCGTTCTGACTGCCCATCTGATTGAGGATTAAAAGTTGTACTAAAATTTAATTCAGTACCCAACGACTTCTGAAGGCCTTTCCAAAAGTTAGAAGTAAACCTGGGATCACGATCCGATACAATAGAGAGAGGAACTCCATGTAACCTGAGTATCTCTTTAAGATACAAACGGGAAAGTTGATCAAGAGAGAAAGTATCTCGTATAGCAAGGAAATGAGCAGATTTGGTCAAGAGATCAACAATAACCCAGATTGCATTATTACCTCGAGATTTCTTCGGTAATCCAACAACAATGTCCATGGATATATTCTCTCATTTCCACTCTGGAACTGGTAAAGGCTGAAGCATCCCTTTCGGTAACTGCCGCTCTGCTTTAACCTGCTGACAAGTCAAACACTTCACAGTAAAATCAGCAATATCTCTTTTCATTCCATCCCACCAGTAATACTCCCGCAGATCTCTATACATCTTAGTACTGCCCGGATGAACTGAAAACGGAGAACTATGAGCTTCACATAACAACTCTCTCTTCAACTGTGAATCACAAGGCACACACAGTCTCTTCCCAAATCTCAAAACACAATCATTATCAATGTTGAATTCAGGAAACTTACCTTTCTGAACCAGCTCTACCTTTTTCTACAACTCACTGTCTTGCTTCTGTGCTTGCTTGATTCTATCTGATAGAGAAGATCTCACTGATACCTGAAACAAAACAGAAGGACTTCCTGCACCAACAACTTCTATGCCAAAGTTCATCAAATCCTTAACCAAAGGATCACGTTCCAAATGCAACATTGTCAATGAAGCATTACTTTTTTGACTCAAAGCATCAGCCACTTTATTTGCTTTTCCCGGATGGTAATGAATTGTACAATCATAATCCTTGATTAATTCTAGCCATCTCCTCTGTCTCATGTTTAACTCTTTCTGAGTGAATATATACTTTAAACTTTTGTGATCAGTATATATTTCACATTTTACTCCATACAAATGATGCCTCCAAATTTTTAAAGCAAAAACAACAGCAGCTAATTCCAAATCATGTGTAGGGTAATTTACCTCATGAGTTTTCAACTGTCGTGAAGCATAAGCAATTACCTGATCATTCTGCATTAGGACGCAACCAAGTCCTTTCAATGAAGCATCACTGTATATAACAAACTCACCATTCCTGGAAGGTAGTGCCAAAACTGGAGCATTCACCAATCTTCTTTTCAATTCCTGAAAACAATCATCACATTCTTTTGTCCAGATAAACTTAACACCATTCCGAGTTAGCTTAGTCATTGGACTAGATAACCGTGAAAAATTTCTAACAAACCTTCGGTAATAGCCCACCAAACCAAGGAAGCTACGAATCTCGGTTACATTTGTGGGTCTTGTCCATTCTTCCACAACTTTTGTTTTTGCAGGATCAACAGTTATTCCATATTTAGAAACAATGTGAACAAGGAACGAAATTTGTTGCAACCAAAACTCACACTTGCTGAATTTCCCATACAGTTTCTTTTCTTTTAAGGTTTGCAAGAAAACCCTTAAATGTTTTTCATGCTCCTCTTTACTTTTAGAAAACAGCAAAATATCATCAATGAAAACCACCACAAACTTATCCAGGAACTCATGGAAAATTCTATTCATTAAGTCCATGAATACAGCAGGTGCATTGGTTAGCCCAAAAGGAATTACTACAAATTCATAATGGCCATATCTCGTACGGAACGCGGTCTTCGGAATATCTGCCTCCTTTACCTTCAGCTGATGGTACCCCGATCTCAAGTCAATCTTTGAAAAAAACTGAGCTCCCTGGAGCTGATCAAACAAATCATCGATATGAGGCAAAGGATATTTGTTCTTAATAGTGATATTATTCAAGGCTCTATAATCAATGCAAAGTCTCATAGAACCATCTTTCTTCTTAACAAATAAAACAGGAGCACCCCATGCTGATGTGCTAGGTCTAATGAAACCTTTCTCTAATAAATCTTGCAATTGCTCCTTCAACTCTAAAAGTTCAATTTGTGCCATTCGATAAGGGGGTTTTGAAATTGGCTTAGCATCAGGAACTAAGTCAACAGTAAACTCAACTTCCCAATCTGGTATTATTCCAGACAACTCATCAGGAAAAACATCAGGATACTCATTTACCACTGGCACATCATTAATCTAAACAGTTCCTTTATTTTCAACGACGTGTGCAAGGTAACATTCATTTCCATCTTTTACAAATTTCTCGGCCTCTTGATATGTTATCAAAAGTAAGGGTTCATTCTTGTAAACAAACTTAAAGTCTTTCTGAAATGAAACTTCTTTATCTCTACAGTCAATCTTAGCATGGTAAATGGAGAGCCAATCCATACCCAGGATAACATCAAACTCTACTAGAGGTAGAACAATAAGGTTTTCAAGTAGGTTCTTTCCACAGATAAGGATAGGAAGATTCTTATAAATTCTTTTTGCCTCAACATTTCCCCCAGGCGTTTTTACCAAAACTTCAGGAGTCATTTCTTGAGATGGTATTCCCATTTTACTAGAAAAGGTTTCAGAGATGAAAGAATGTGTAGACCCCGAATCAAACAACACACTGGCATAATCTGAAAAAACAAACAAAGTACCTGATACAACTTCATTTGATGTCCCGACATCTGCTAAAGTAGTTGCAAAGGATTTCACCACCCCTTTCTGCTTGTAGTCTAACTGCTTCCCATCACTCAAGCTCCTTGTCGGACACTCGTTTGCATAGTGACCCATCTCATTTCACTTATAACATTTCACTAACTGTAAATCAAATTTGTTCTTACCTTCACCTTGATTCTTTTCAGTGCAATCACGAGCCTTATGTCCCATCTTACCACATCAGTAGCACTTCCCAGAATTCAGAAGACATTCCCCAGCATGCCTTTTCCAGATTTATCACAAACTGGAAACTTAGTTCTCTTACCATCAGACTTTTTTGAAGAATTCTTACCTTTCTCCTGCCACCTCGGTCTCTTCTTCTGCTGGTTGTTATAGAAAACTTGGTCATCGGAAAACTCCATTTCCACCTTCTCAGCACATCGAACAAGCTTTTCATAACTTTTAAACTCACGAGAAGCTAATGCCCTTCGGTATTTTGGCTTTAATCCTGATTAAAAATGATTGATTTTACTATCAAGGTCCCGGATAAAATTTGGAGCATACCTTGCCAATCGAGTGAACCTTTCTTCATAGGCAGCCACTGAGTCTTCCTCTTGCCTCAATTCCAAGAATTGCTTTTCCATCCTAAGTCGAACAGCCTTAGGAAAATACTTCTCAAGAAACATACCTTTGAATTCATCCCAGTCAAGAGCATCAATATCATCAGCATCCCTGATATTTTTAACTATAGACCACCACTGATCTGCTTCACCCTCCAAACGGTAAATAGCAAGACTATCCTTTTGATTGTCTGAACACCCCATGACATCAAAAATATTCTCCAGTGCTTTAATCCACCCTTCAGCTAACACAGGGTCCGATGATCCTCTGAATGATGGTGGATGTTGCCTCATGAAATGTTCCACCACTGACATGTTCCTCCGCGGTTGGTCTGGCTGATCTTGTGCATGGATACCACCGCCATTTATCGCTTGAGTCAACTGCGCCATTACTGCAACAAACTATTCAGTTCCAATTCCGACCATTTATGGATGCTGATTCGGAAGGTTATTTCCTTCTGTATGCCTTCCTAGCACTGCTTCCCTATTTCCTCTGCGGAAAACCATTCCGAACAAACATGTCTTAGATGAAGCAACATGGTAATCTTTAAATGCTATATCATTTTGAAAAAAAATAGTTTTGGATAATCATTTAATAGAATTCTAACTCCTAAATTTATCTAAACCGACCTCTGATACCAACTATAAGGCCCCATCCTTAAACCTTACTTAATCTTGAGTTATTACAAGATTACACATTGAGGATCTTTTCGGGTTTAGAGTTTTAGATAATTAGATCATAAAACGTGCATTACATTCCACATATAAACAAAGTGGTTACATAAAGATAGTATTCTTCATTCCCATCAATGGAAACACATTTAAAATAAAACATGGATTATTTCTTGACACATCCTTGACTCTATCATCTTATCATGTACCTTTCCCTTGACCTGTGAAAAACATTTCAAAAACTTGGGATGAGCATAAAAACTCAGTATGGGTTATAAAAAAACATGGAAAGGAAACATGAGTTCATATATACATAAGAATGCAATCATACTTTACCCATAAAACATAGGCACTTTAACAAACCTCATAAAATCATGAATAAATCATAGAAAATCATAAGACATAAAGGTAACTTGAGGCATTCATAACATTCTTACGTAGGGAGTAACCCTCTTGGTTACGTTTGGAATACCCATCACAGTATATTCCCTAAAATCTCTTCATAGAAACCTTAACGTTTCACTCCTTCGCGTTACCCAATGCATTGGAGAGCTATAACGGGCTCACCCACCCTTATTTTATCACGGAACCACCCGTCTTCATAATAATGCCCAAGAACCATAACATAATCATATCACATAAAACATGCATAAAGGAAACATAACATTTCCACATTTCAATCACGAGGTATCAATACCACACATTGATATAATAAAAACATTATGAAAACCATTTTCAATACCAAAGTAAAACATGGTATTTATTTTTCTTTTAAAAAAGAAGGTATGGCTTGTAGAGGAAGTCGAAACTCAAATAACGGTTACGACGGTGGAGAAGTCGTTGTCGCCGCATACGTACGACAAAAACATTCCCTTTTGTCGTTTAGTAAACGCTTCGTATAAAAAATATTCCTTTTGAATAAACATAAAAGTCAAAGGGGTTTATACACCGTATAAAAGAAAGTTGTGTATAAAATAAAATATGCCTCAACGAAAGGAGATTGAGACGAATTCCCATACCTCGTATCCGACTTGACCCGACCATTCTTTAATCTCCTGAATAATAAACTTGAGTTAGTATCTACTTGCTTATGAATCTTTTTCAAGTTCATTATTCCTTTTATACCATGTTATGAACATCATGTAATCAGTTAAGTTAATAATGTTCATTTTGTCGGTATTTGGTTCTTAAGTCAAAAATAGACTTCTTACACTTACATGTTGTTAATTTGGTCAAAGGTTCATTATATCCAGAATTGTATTCATGATTTGGATAACATATATATCATATATATTCATCATATACATGTATTTATAATATTACATCACATTTAGAGGTAAGAAATGAAATGCACCGTTCATGGAGACGGTAAGCCGTATGTACGCATGAATGCTACTTCCATTTCTATTTCGTATTTCTGGAATGGAATCATAATGATATAAGTGTATATTGTAATTCCAGTATAATAACATATATAATATCATAGTTCCATCCTTTATATGTCCCACATATGGTATTTAACGAATCAAATCACTTTCAGGGGGCGGTAGTCCGCACTTCCTAAAATGAAGATATCGTGTTTACCCATAATGGAAACCATAAAGGTATGCCCAAAATGAAAAAAACAGAAGCTTAAGGAAAACACAAACATATTATATATCATATATAAAAATAGTGACATCATAATGGCCACCTTTGAAGGTGTTAAATGAGTGTTGAACAATCATCGTTTCGGGAGGCAGAATTTCGCCATCCACGGAAACCGTATGTTCTTTAACCATTTGATGTAGTTGTGTGAGAGTGTAGCTCAAATAAATATTATAACAACATCCTAGTATATTGAATATACTTTTTTTTTACAAAAGGAGTAAATAAAAAGAGTTTAGGGGGTTGGAGAAGCAAAATAAAACAAATGAACATGAGAGAATGAATTACCCTAAAAAGTGTAACTCCTTTTGATTTGAGCCTAAAGGATTCTGCCCAAAGGGAATCATCTAGGATTAGGATAGGGATGTGGAGAGAGTAAATGGGCAGGGGTTGGCCGAGCAAAAGGCTTGAGGAGTGTGTGAAATGAGGTAGAGGTGGGGGCCTTTTATAAGAGGAGAGGAGGGGCACTTTTGGAAAGTAAAGAAATATTAATGTGTTTCGGTTTCAAAAGGTCCCACATTGATATAATTCGTGGATAAGGTGATAAGGCTTCGAAATCCACTTATCCAATTGGTTTTGGCCATGTGTAGTTCATAGATTTTACATTATCTTTCCATTTTATTTAAATCGTCAAATAATGATGTCATCGCTGCATCATTATTATGTCATAAATAATTTAATTTATTTAATGTCTAAAAATCATAAAAAAAATACTATGATGTAGGAAATATTCTTATCTTTCCAATGACTATTTATAATAAAAAATCTGATCTTTATAAGACCATGTAAAAATTGTTTTTGTAAAACATATTATGTTTGTGTCATTTTTACTTTTACATTAAATAAAAAGCTATTTATGTCATTTCCAAACCAAAGTGTCTCCATGGGGTCCCCAAGTTAACCCATGGCTTGTCTTGGTCGGCCATGACACAACCAATAATGTTGGGACATGTGTCTAGGTCATTTCATATTATTAAAGCATTATTTATACCTTAAACTACCCTAATTACCACTAATCGCGATTAAGAACTTAATAAGTTACTATTCACCAAAAAATTATTATAATCTCATTGAACCACATTTTACTTCTTAATGACAACCATTTATGTCGGTTTTTTGAAATTCAAAACACAATGATGACAAAATTTCATTTAAACGGAAAATCAATCTTTATAAGTACCACTTAGTGGTTTCACTATTCATCAAAAATTGGAGTTTTTCAGAAAATTACCAAAAATTCACCCTGAGCTATATTTGATATTCCGAATTCAAAAATGAGGTCAATTTTACAAAATTAAAATCATATAAGTCACATTAATTAATTTAATAATTAATCCCCGCTGCCAGAGCAAATAGCGTGTTTTTACAAAACAATAAGTATCAAAAGATTGATACTAGTTTAAGTCCAATTTCAAAGTGAAATTGATTCAAATGACCACCATTGGATTAAATGGTAAAAATATATTCTAATTTAACTTCAAAACCAATTCAAAACATAATCTAATCATATAAATAAATTAGGTTAAAAAGCAGTTTTGATGTAAAATGCAGTATTTTTCACTATTCATTAAAAAAATGAACATTGTCAGAAAAATACCAAAAATTCACACAAGGTAAATTTTGATGTCCCAATAAAAAATGATAAGTTTATTTTGACAAACATAGTTTATAAAATTGTCAAAATATAGATTCAAAAATGGTTTTCCATCAAAAGGAACTAAAACAATCTTTTAAGAATATTAGTGTATTCCATGCATAAGATTGTATTTATTTTCATTTTAAGCCTCTATAACACTATATTAATCATTAATAGACATAGATAAAAATATCTATTATTCATTAATTACTTGGGATGTTACAGTCAATGTAACCCACCAAGAAATTAATAATATGTTAGGATTAGAATAACCACATGGGTACCTTAATCTGGCTAGGAATAACCTCCCATGTACCATAATTTTGGAGAGGGTAACCTCTTTTGTGCACTATTTTTTCTGGCTTGGAATAACCTCTTATATACCCACTTGTTTCTTTCATTAGATAACCCCCCATGTGAACATTAATCTCATAGAACATTAATATTTAATCAATGAATTGTAAAGATATATTATAAGGCCTCAACCTTAAATAATACAAAATCATAAATTATGTTACTAATTCACATTGATAATATTTTTAGGTTTAGAGTTTTATAGAATTAGGCCATAACTATTAAATTACATCTCAAAAATTATATAGTATACACTTCTACTCAGTTTCCATTTTCTTCATAAAATGAAAACTCTTAAGAAAATAAACATGTCTATTTCCATGTTTTAGATAGCATGACTTTTCCATGATCTCGTCATTGACACTATTCATCTTTAAGTCCTGTGAAAAAAAATAAAATCATGGGATGCACATAAAAATCTTATTAAGGGTTTTAAAATAAGTAATGAAAACATTAGGCCATCAATAAATAAGAATCAATGAAACCATACTTTTCAATAATAACATACCTCATGATATCATAAGATTTATGAATAACATAGAGAAATCATAAATCATAAAGGAAACTAAAGGAATAAATAAAATAATTACATTATACCATTCACAGTTATGTAGGTAATTATTTTTGGAATACCCATAATAGTATATTTTCAAAAATCTCTTAGGAGAAACATTAATGTTAACCTCTGCCAAGTTACCCAATGCATTATAGAACTATCTTAGGCTCACCCTCCCTAGTTTTATCATTGAACCACCAGTATTTGTAAACAATTCCCAATAACCACAATAATAAATCATAAAACAAGCATAATGGAAAGATGAAATTTCTATATTGCAGTCACAATATATTATTTCATGATATTGACATAATCAATTCTTAATCGAAACACTTTCAAAACCATTTAATAATGATATTTTTTTAATCAAAGTGTCCCATACAACTTTGAAACTTTTGAAAGGAATTTTAATTTAAACCATCCATATCCATATAAATAAATCTTTAAAACCATTTTAAATACATGGACATTAATTATAAATATTTAGAAGAATAAATCATTAAAACAATATTTTAGTTAAGGAGTTCTTAACGAAATGAAAGATGCTTGAATACAAATAATTGAGTAATAACATTTAATCAAAGATTTATAATATCATGAGAATAAAGGTATTCATGATATAATATTCAAAATGACAGTATATACACCATATAAAATTGAAGTGGCACATAACAATAAAGAAGTCTCAATGTAATGTAAATTGAGATGAAATCCCTTATAAATACGGTATCCTTAGATTAAAGATAAATCAATTACATAATGATGTGTGACAAATATAGATACACTCAATATGATTGGATATTTAGTGTAAAATAATCAGAGGTCATTCACACATATTCATATCATGACATAATAAACCAGTATAATTTTAACCCAATGAATTGAAATTGGGTTAAGAAGTTCCCTAAAAAAATTTGGCAGCCTAACAGCATCACATAAAAAAATCATACAATGAGTTGATGGGAGGGAAAATTTTATAAAATCACTTGTACATAAAATTTACATCAATAAGGATATATAATAACATATCCCAACCTAATAAAATTTAAATTAAAAGACATAACAAAAAATAAGTCTTCGACTAAAAGAGGAAGGTGAATGGTTCCCTTACCGATTTGGTAACTTATGAAACATACAACCCATGAAACAAGGATCATAAAATGAAGATGTAAATACCCATAAATTAAATTTTATTACTCAAATAATAAAATAATTGGCCTTACATACACCACATTAAAGGATATAGTGGCAAATATAGCATGAATCTCACGAGAATAAAAAGTGAGATAAAAAACCCCTTACCAATTTGGTAACTTACAAAACACACACACCATGAAAGAATTATCATACAATGAAGATGTAAATACCCATAAATTAAATTATATTATACAAATAATACAATTATGGGAAGTAATTACACCAAATAAAAGGAAATAGTGTCAAGTATAGCCTGAATCTCACATGAATAAAAAGTTAGATGAAAACTCTTTACCTGAAGTCTGAATTGTCTTGTATGTTCCTTGTTCTTCCTGAATAATAAACATAAGTTAATTTATAATTTATTAATAACATTTTTCAAGTTTATTATTCCTTTTATATCACTTATTGCCTTATTAAAATAATTAGTTAATTAATTGAGTTCATATCGTACATTTTTTTCTGTTAGGAACTTGAATAAAAAATGAACTTGTTATAATTACAAATTTTCCATGCAGTAAAAATTAAATTATATCCAGAATTTTATTCATGATTTATATATCATATATATCATATATATACATTATATATGAATTTATAATAGTCCATTACATTTTTACATAAGAAATTAAATGCATCGTTCATGGAAACGGTAAGTTGTACGTATACATGAACGCTACATTCATTTATTTTTCATTTTTAAAGGAATGAAAACTAAATGATAAATAAGTATATAATACATAATGTATAATATATATGTTATATATGTTACATAAGTTCATCAATTCCATCCTTGATACGTTCCATGTATAGCATGAATGAGTCATATCACTCTGAAGGGGCAGTAGTCCACACTTCAGCAAATGAAATTATTGTATTTAAACGTTATGGAATGAATAAAGGTATGATATAAATTAAAAATAAAAAATCATAGAGATAAAATAAATATCATAAATATCATATATAATTACAGTTCCATCATAATGTCCAGCATAAGAGGGTGTAGGAGAAGATTGAACAATCATCATTTCATGAGGCAGTAGTATGTCGTCCAAAGAAACATTATGATCTATACCAATTAGATTGAGTTGTGTGTAAGTATGTTTCAAAACATTATCACAAAAACAAACTATTATATTAAGGATACTAGTGTTTTTATTTTAAAAAAGTTTAAGGAGAGCATAAGGAGTGGAGAATTAAAATAAAAGAAAAGAACATGAGAGAAGACATTACCTTTAAATCGGGTAACTCCCTTTGGTTTGAACCAAAAGGATTTCTTGAAGTACATTATACCTAAGGTAACGCTTCAAGGTGGAATATAGGGATGTTGAGAGCATGTTTGGGAATATTTTAGATGATAAAATGAAGGTTTATAGGTGAGACTAATGGTTATAGGTGATAGCATTTTATAAGGGGGAGGAGGGTCTCTTTAAGAAAGTTTGAACGTATTATTTTATTATAAAATGAGTTTCAGTTTCAAAAGGTAAATAACTTATCTAATTTGGATATAAGTTTCATATAATTCCAAATAAAATCATCCAATAATAATTTTATAGGTTTTGGATATTTTATTAATCATTATCTTTTTTATTTAAATATTTGTTTACTTATTTAACCCTTACCATGTCCTCTAATATATTCATACTATATAGTTAATATATTTATTATAAAATTAAAAGAAACCCAGAATGGATAATTAATTATATATTTAATATTATACATATAATTTTTCCGAATATTATATTTTTAGAACTATTTTATCATTTAATAAAATATTAATTGTTTTAAAAACACATTTATGTCAATTTATAAACTATTCATATCAAGTCTTTTAAAAAATCAATAACATTATTATTTCGTAAAAAATTTCATTACATAAAAGATAAAAAGTCATTATTATCCCTAAAATATTTTTCTTTCATAAAAATTTTCAAAATACATTTATTTTGATATTTATAATCTCATTTATTTAAAACATTCAGTATTGAGGTAATAGTTACATCATCATTGTGTCATAAATAATGTATTTCATTTAATGTCTAAAAATTATAAATAAAATTCCGTGATGTAGGAAATATTTTAACCATCCAATGAATATTTATAGTCTAATATATTACTTATATAACACCATATAAAAATCATTTTACTAAAAGATATATGTTTATGTTACTTTTGTCTTTACTTTAAATTAATTAATATAACGTGTCATTATCCCTCCCAAGTGGCTCCATGGGGTCCCCAAATCTACCCAAGGATGTCAATGGTAGGAAATGTATCAGCCAATAAAATTAATACATATGTTAGTTTAATTTAATTTTATTATAATATTATTATTGTAACCATATTTACCATATTTACCTTTTAACCATAGTAAATAGAATATTTATTGAAGTTACTGCTCATAATGTATACAAATAAAAGTTACCTATTTACACATTTTTGACCTAATGATTCCAAATATGGAATCCATTTTTCCAAATTTCAAACACATAAGTGGGATAAATTAATTTAAAATTAATTCTTGTTGTCAAAACTAAAAAGCGTGTTTTTAAGAAATAATAACTATTAAAATATTGACATTTTTTTATGTCCAATTTCAAAGTGAAATTACTTCAAATGACAAAAATTGGATTACATTGTAAAAATATAATCCAATTAAACTTTAAACCATTTAATATAACTATCTATCTATATAAATAAATTATATGAAAAGGAAGTTTTGAATTAAAATGCGGTATTTTCATTATTCATTCAAAAATGAACTTTATCAGAAAAATACCAAAATTTCATCCAAAGTAAATTTTGATGTCCCGATTCTAAATAAGAATTTTATTTGGTAAAATATAACATATAAAAGTGAAAAAAACTAGATTTAAAAAGGGTTCTCCATAAAGAGGCGGTAAAACAACCTTTTAAAGAATATTAGAGTATGTCATACTTAAAATCAGATTCTTTTTTATTTTAAGACTCTAAAATTTATTTGATAAATTCAAAGACATTTAAGAAAAATGTATAATAATATTTTAGTTAGTTATTTTCATTCTCATAAATGAAATGACTATGTGTTAACTATCATTTAAACTATTAATAATATTATATTATTTTTAGGTCTAACTCAATGTTTTCTGCAACATAAGATTTCAAAGAAACCCATTTTTGTGTGTTGAGTACGCTATCATACATAGAATCCCTTTTAAAGTAAAATAAATATTTAATTCCAAAATATTAATAAATATGAAAATGTCATATTCTTTATTTACCTGCGATGTTACAACTTTCCCCCCTTTTGGGAATTGTGTCCTTGTGATTTTTAAATTGGGCTCAGATACATCATTAAAAGTCCCACATCAGAAAAGAGTCAATAAAACTATCAATTTAAAAGAAATAAAGAGAAGTAATAAATTTCACCCAAGATAACACATACTAGGATTCCATATAAGAAAACATGGATATGGAAAGGAAATAAACCATGAAGTTCTGATGGAGAGTGATAGAAAACATGATCAGGAGAAAGTTAACAATTTAAATACCATAAACTTGTGATTGGTTATACGGTCTTTGATTACCCAGTAGGAATAGATAACAGACAACGTTTTATTTTAAGTTACCTTAACTAATGTTTAGGAATTTATTTAAGAGCATGATTAAGAACATAAGGAAACATTCTTACTTGTCATATAGACTTTCAGCCTTTACTAAATTTCTACCAAAAACTCATCTTTTATCCAAACAATCAGTATTCAAGATGACTTGGTCACATCAAAAGTTCTATAATAAACTTCTATAGAATCAAATAATCCACAAATGATAAACTATATATTTCCCCTATCTTTATAAATTTACCAAAACCAAAAATGGTTAGTATGAGATCAGATAATCCCCAAAAAAGGATAATCCTTTATAAAACTAAATATTACTCTTAATCTCCCAAATTCAACAAAAAGTACCCAAATTTCAAGAAAGACCATTCAATACCCAATTGTCCTTAAAATTATTCAAAATAATACAAACTATGTTTGAAACCAAAAAATCAAAAGGATTTTACCACATAGTCTTCCATGATAAATTGTAACATTTATCTCCAAATAACATCGACTACTCATAAAGTATCATATTGAAGTCTAATTAACCTAATCACATATTCCTTATGATAGGTTAATTATTTCCATAAATAACCCAAACCTCCATCTGTCCACAATAAAAACATATATTCTTCTAAAATAAAATTTCAACCATTACTCCACAAATGAGATCCCATAGTATTCTATTTACCTTAAGTATATAATGTGTCAAAAGAGTAAACATATTCTAAAATAATATTTATCACTTAATCACAAAATCATTTTCCTATATTAAGGATATCTATTTGATAAAACATAAGTTCCCAAAATCAAATTATTCTTGATCCATAAAATCATTTAACTAAAAATAATAAGTCATACTAACCAAGGAAATCATGTAGGCTACTAGTAGGCGATGCGCCCTTATCGCCCTTTGGTTATGGGTTTGATTCTTGCAGCCTTGTTGAACGTGAAAGTTTTTCAACCATCCTATGGGATATCATTTTTAAAAAAATAAAAAATAAAACTAACATGTTTTAACCTCAAAGGATTTCTTATTCCATTCATTTTCATCCCAACACATTAAGACCTCAACATCTTATATATTGTCTTTTTTTCACCTCCTTATTATAAAATGAAACTATTCCCAATAGAAATAACATCATACCTTGATCATGGTGTCCATATAGTTTCGTCATCAACTTGTTCACATGGGTAGAAGTTCCATGCATTGTAAAAATGATTTAGAGATCCTTAAAAATAATTTTCTTCCTTCATCCTAATACACCTTGTACAAGTTGGGTCATATGGGAGTTTTCAGAAAAATAGTTTCAAAAAATAATCACGTATGACATATAATTTCAAAACATCTGATAAAACATTATTTTTTATAAAACAGTCGGACCGAATTTTATTTGAAGATTTTCAAGAAATGGTCCTTTTAAAATTCCATAAGTTTGTTCTGAGAGACTATATTTTAAAAAATATATAAATAGGTTTTTCAAGGGTCTCCTTCTTAAACACCTTTTAAAAATCATAATATGTTTCAAAATCTTGTGATATGGTAAAATATTTGAAAATGACATGATAATATTTACCTTTCTTGAAAATATGAGAATATTTTGAAAATAGGATTTAATTAAATACAACCCATGATCCACAATGATATCAAGGTATAGTTGAGGTGTTTGATATATCTAACAACTTATTTCAAGTGGGTTTTATACTATAAAAAGTTTCACAATCATCTGAACATGACTTTGCAATAATTATTGCAAGCATGTCATTAAGGAGAGATAGTAATGTTGTTTGAGATCCAACTCCTTCCATTTTTTACCGACTTCCCTTGATCTAAAAAAGTTATAAAACAATTATTTAACTGAAATAATAGTTATAGGGACTAACCATGTGTTTAATGAAAACTCATTATCCCCAAAGTTTTCTAAACCAACCTCTGATACCAACTGTAAGTCCCACGTCTTAAACAATACATAATCTTGAATTATGTTAATAATTGACATTGAGGATATTTTTAGGTTTAGAGTTTTAGATAATTAGGCCATAACTATTACATTACATCTCCAAAATTAAAAATTAGAAACTTCCACTCACTTTCCATTTTTTCTATAAAATAAAAGCTCTTAAAAAGAGAAACATGTCTAGTTCGATGTTTTAGACAGCATGACTTTTCCTTGATCCCATATTTACCCTATTCATCTTTAAGTCCTGTGAAAAAACATTTCAAAACATGGTATTAGCATAAAAAGTTCATTAAGGGTTATAAAATAAGGAAATAATACATTATCCCATAAATAAATACAAATCAATGAAACCATACTTTTCAATCAAAACATACCTCATGACATCATAAGATTTATGAATAACACAAAAAAATCAAAAATAATAAATGTAACTTATGGCATACATAACATGTTTACATTGTAGCTTTCACATCTACATAGGTAGTTACGTTTGGAATAACCATCATAGTATATTCCCTAAAATCTCTTAGGAGAAACATTAACATTTACCATCATCACATTACCCAATACATTGGTGAGCTATCTCGGGCTCACCCTCCCTAGGATTATCATAGAACCACCCGTATATGTAAACAATTCACAAGAACCATAATAATAACACATAAAACAATCATTAATGAAAGATAACATTTCCATATTGCATTCACAATATATCATTTCAATATATTGACACAATCAATTCTTTATCAAACCACTTTCGAAACCATTTAATAAAGGTATTTTTTGAATCAAAGTTTCCCATACCAATTTGAAACTTCTGAAAGGAATTTTAATTTCAAAAATTAATATACATATAAATAAATGAACAAAACCATTTTTAAACATGGAAATTAATTTGAATGATTTAGAGGAATAAATTATTAAAACAAGTTTTTAGTTAAGGGGTTCTTAACGAACTGAGAGATGCTTGAATAAAAATAATTTACAAATAACATTTAATCAAGGATTTAAAATATCATGAGAATAAATTTATTCCTGATATAATATTCCAATGGATAGTATATACACCACATAAATGTGAATTGGTGAATAACAACAATGAAGTCTCAATGGAATGTAAATTGAGATGAAATCCATTATAAAGACGGTATCCTAAGATTAAGGATAAATCAATTATGTAATTATGACTAAAAAATATAAAAACACTCAATATGATTGTATATTCAGTGTAAAACAATAGTAGTTCATTCACACATATTCATATCACAACATAATCAACAAGTAAAAGATTAACCCAAAGAATTGAAATTGGGTTAAGAAGTTCCCTAACAAAAATTCAGCATCCTAACGGTGTCACTTAGAAATTTATAACATGCATTGATGGGAGGTAAAAGGGTCTCTCATCACATTGAGATAAAATTTATATAAATAAAAATATATAAGAACATATCCCAACATAAGAAAACTTGAATTAAAATACATAACAAAAAAATCTTTGACTAAAAGAGGAAGGTGAAACGTTTCCTTGTCGTTTTGGTAATTTATGAAATATACACCCCAAGAAAGAAGGATCATACAATGAAGATTTAAATACCCATCAATTAAATTATATTACACAAATAATAAAATAATTGGAATTAAATACACCGCAAAAAAATGAAATAGTGGCAAATATAGCATGAATCTCAAGAGAATAGAAAGTGAGATGAAAACCCCTTACCGATTTGGTAACATACAAAACATAAACATCATGAAAGAAGGATCATAAAATGAAGATGTAAATACCCATAAATTAAATTATATTATAAAAATAATACAATCATGGGTATTACATAGACCACACAAAAGTAAATAGTGGCATGTATAGCATGAATCTCATGGGAATAAAACGTGAGAAGAAAACTTCATACCTCATGTCCGAATTGTCTTGTATGATCCTTGTTCTTCCTGAATAATAAAAATAAGTTAATTTGTAATTTCATAATAACATTTTTAAAGTTTATTATTCCTTTTATATCACTTATTACCTTTCTACAACAATTATTTAATTACATGAGTTCATATCAGACATTTTTTTGATGTTCGGAGCTTGAGTGAAAATTGAACTTGTTATAATTACAAATTGTCATTATGATAAAAATTCAATTATATCTAGAATTATATTAATTATTTAGATATAATTTATATCATATATATCCATTATATAAGTATTTATAATAGTCCATATCATTTTGACATAAGAAACTAAATGCATCGTTCATGGAGATGGTATATCGTACGTAAGCTTGAACGCTAATTTCATTTCTTTTCCTTTTTTATGGGAATGAAAACTAAATGATATATAGGTATATTATAGTTAAATTATTATATATATTTTATATATGTAAAATATGTTCATAAATTCCATCCTTGATACATTCCATGTATAGCATGAACGAGTCATATCACTTTGAGGGGCGGTAGTCCGCACTTCCTCAAATGAAATTATCGTATTTACACATTATAAAAAGCATAAAGTTATGATGTAAATTACAAATACATAAGAATAAAGAAAAAATAAATATCATATATATCATATATAATTAAGGTTTTATCATAATGTCTGCCACAAGAGGCTGTAGGAGAAGATTGAACAATCATCGTTTCATGAGGCAGAAGTTCACCATCCAGAGAAACATTATGTTCTATACCCATTAGATGGAGGTGTGTGTAATTTTAGTTTGAATAAATCTAAGAAAAGCATCATAGAATATTTAGGATACTGCTTTTTTTATGTAAACAATGAATAATAAGAGTATATATAGTGTATAATGAAAATAAAAGAAAAGAACTTGAGAGAAGATGTTACCTTTAAATCGGGTAACTCCCTTTGGTTTGAACCAAAAGGCTTTATTCAAGTGCCTTCTTCATTGGGTAATGATTCTAGGTAGAATATAGGAATTTTGGAAGCTTATTTTGGTAGATATTGGATGATCCAAGGGGTATTGAGATGTGTGAGTAACGGTTAGAGGTGATGGCTTTTTATAAGGGGGAGGAGGGGCTCTTTAGGAAAGTTTGAAAGTATTATTTTATTATAAAATGAGCTTTAGTTTACAAAGGTCAAAAGCATATTTAATTAGAATAAAAGTTGAATATAAGTTGAAATAAAATCATCCTACAAGAATTGGAAAGGGTTTTATATATTTTTTTAATCCTTATCTTTTTTATTTAACCCTTTGTTAACTTCTTTAACCTTTACGATGTATTCTTATAAATTCATATTATGTGGTTAATATATTTACTATAAAATTCCCAGTAACCAAAAATTGATCATTAATAACATATGTAATATTTTATATGTCATTTGGAAAAATCATAGATTTTTAGAAATATTTTATCATTTAATAAAATATTAATTAATTTACAAACTCATTTATGTCAATTTATAAACTATTCATATCAAGAATTTTAAAAAATCTATAGAAACTTTATTATTTATAAAAACATTCATTAATTCAAAGATAACAAGTCATTATTATCCCTAAAATTCTTTGATGTCATAAAAAGTTTCAAAATTAATTTCTTTTAATATTTATAATCTCATTTATTTAAAACATTCATTAATGAGTTATCATTACATCATCATTGTGTCATAAATAATTTTATTTATTTAATGTCTAAAAATTATAAATAAAATAACATGATGTAGGAAATTATTATATATTTAAAATGAATATATATAGTCTAATATATCACTTATATAACCCCATATAAAAAAAATTTTACTAAAAGATATATGTTTGTGTTACTTTTGTCTTTACTTTAAATTAATTAATATAAAGTGCCATTATCACTCCCAAGTGGCTCCATGGGGTCCCAAAATTGACCTAAGGATGGCCATGGTCGGAAATTATAAACCAATAGGATTAGGACACATGTTTGGGAAATTTAATATTATTATAATATTATTTTGTTTACCCTTCTTTATCAGGTTTCCCTTTTAACCATGGTAAATAAATTATTTACTGAAGTTACTATTCATAATGTCTAAAAATAAATGTTACCTATTTACACAATTTTTATATCATAATTCCAAATATGGAATCCATTTTTTCAAATTCAAAATAGTGAAGTGGAAGAAATTAATTTAAATCTAATTCCCATTGTCAAAATGAAAAAGCGTGTTTTTAAGAAACAATAACAATCAAAATATTGACATTTGTTTATATCCAATTTCGAAGTAAAATTACTTAAAATGACCAAAAATGGAATAAATGGTAAAAATATAATCTAATTACACTTTAAAACCATTTAAAAGAAGAATTTAACTATATAAATAAATTATATGAAAAGGAAGTTTTGAATTAAAATACGGTATTTTTCAACTATTCATTAAAAATGAACTTTATCATAAAAATAACAAAATTTCATCCAAATTAAATTTTTATGTCCAGATTCTAAATAAGAATTTCATTTTGTTAAATGGAAAATTTAAAAGTGACAAAAACTATATTTAAAAAGGGTTCTCCGTCAAAAGACGGTAAAATGACCTTTTCAAGAATATTAGTATATTTCATGCATAAAATCAAATTATTTCTTATTTTAAGACTCTAAAATTTATTAGATAAATGCAGATAAAATTGAAAAACATGTATAATAATATTTTAGTTGGTTCTGTTCCTTCCTGCCAATACAATGCATGTGTGTTAACTACAATTTCAAATAATAATAATATTATATTATTTTTCTGTATAACTCAAAGTTGTGTGTGACATAAGATTTAAAAGAAACCAATTGTTATGTGTTGAGTATGTTATTAGACTTAGTATCCCATTTTAATTAAAATTAATATTTAATTCAAAAATATTAATAAATATGAAAATTTCATATTCTTTATTTACCTGGGATGTTACATATATATGGACCGCCCACAAAATAATCCATAAATATTTTGTGCCATAGGATCATAAACTATTAATCATATCATAACCCATAGGTATGAAATTTTTTTCATGAAAATTTCATCGTTGTATAAACTATAAAATCAAAATGGGTTTCATAATCATATCTTCAACTCATTTTAGTATAAATCATGGAAGAGGAAAGGGTTTTATAAAAATATATTCATCATAATCATAATATTAAACCATACCTATAAAAAAAAGGTTGTGCCATTGGATCTTGTCCCCAGTAAAAAACAATCAACACCAAATTTTGTTATTTTGGATGAATATATTTTCCATAAAAAATCATCAAAAAAATACATGAGGAAAATATTCTTTCCTTTTAGAAAAAATAATTTAAAATTGAATAAATTATAAAATACTGAAGAAAATATTTTGTTTGAAAATAATAATTGAAAATTTTAATGTAATATTTAAAAAATTAATTGTTCAAGATAGAGGAATATTCCATACATGACGTACATGTTAAAATGAAGATTCATTTTACATTTTCAGTAAAAAGTAAAGAGTATATTTTTTTAAAAATGGAAAGAATATTTATTTTAAACCATTTTTTAAATTTTCAAACATTTTTAAATATTTAATTAAAAAATCAATATATATAAATGAAAAGTTTCTTCAAAATTTTTTTATAAAACATATACCTTGATGAAAACGGGTTTTCGACCAATGAGAGAAATAAATTTCAGTTTTCCCTAAAAACATTTTTTACAATCATGAGTAAATAATGAGAAGAAAATGAAATTAAAACATGTAATTTTAATAAATAAAAATATTATAAGAAAATTAATTAGTTTATTGAGAGTCAGTTTATAAGATCTCATCTTTAGAAGCATAATCATAAACAATCCAGATGAACAATAAGATTGTGACATAAAACTTTTACCACTTTGGTAACATTTAAAACATAATCCACATGATTTAAAGAACCTTATATGGATATTTATATCCTATAATTATTATTTTAATAATTATAAAATACTTTTAAGGGTTTTATATACACCATGGAAAAGAAACATATGGGTAATATGTCATGTGTCCCACATAAATAATAATGAGACGATAAATCCATTACCTTAAGTCTCAAATTCTTTATTACACATTTGAACCTCTTATATAATAAATATAGGTTTATTATAAATATACTTATGAAACATAATTATATATGTCAAACAATATATTATTTACTTATGACCATTTATTACCCATTTATTAACAATTCCTTGTTAAAATCATGTTTCTTGTAAAAACTGATTCATCTTTCTTGTGTGTTTTAGTTTTTTATTTTTGGTCCTTTTACATTGATCCTGATTATATAATATTAAAAATATAATTCATGATATAAATATAATATATATTCTTTATATATTTATTTATAGTGATATTTTAATGTTTCAAAAAGAAAATTAATTTCACCATCAATGGAGATGGTAGGTCGTACATATGCAAGAACGTTGTTTCCGTGTTCTCGAAGGATAAAATGAAAGAAATTTGAATAATATATCACCATTAGAAATAATTATGATTCATTAATATCACATATATTAATTAAATATATCCATATTTTCATCTATGTATTGAGTATGTGAAAAAACGAACCACTTTGCCTCACGTAGTAGTAGTCCGACGTACATAAGAGTGACGCTATCGTATTCTCGTGGAATAGAAAATAAAAAGTTATATTTGATATTATAATTACATAAGTATAAAAAATAATTAATAAAACTATATACATTTATATTATATACACCCATCATTATATCCACCCATGAAAAGAAGTGATGGAAAACTAATTACGTAGGCTTGTGAGGTTGTTGTCTATCATACGCACGATCGATGGTTTCATTTACCATTTGATGGAAGATGAGGTATATCTAGGTAATTAAATTAACACAATAATATATCTATATATGGGAGATAATTATCATATTATATTATAATGTTTTAATAATATATAAAGTATTTAGATGATGAAATAAAATGAAAACACATGGTTAAGGACTATATATATTCTTTGTAGAACCCCTTTAGTTATATATATAAAGCCTTATTATGAGTGTTTACTAATAAAAATAAGGAATATTGGATGTGTGGATTGAATTAAAGATTCTATTTGGGTAGTTTTTTCTAATATAATGGTTTTTTCTGCTTGTAGAGGAGAGGATAGTGGGTTCCCATTGGTAAGTGAGGCATAGGACACACTTGGATTTTTTTTAAAAGAAAACAGTGTACCCACGTTTTTCTTATTCCACAAGGATCCAAAATGGATCTTTAAAACAATTATAGGTTATAAGGATGAAATATGGACATGGAATGTCATTTTAAAAGTTTTTAGGTGATTTTACCACTTATTTTTTTGTCTAACCCCTGGAAAACACGTTTTAAAATTAACCGTGGTAATTCATTTTTTCTATTTTTACTATTATTTTTGAACAAAAATTAATTTTACCTTATTATATAATAATTTTTAATTTTATTAATAATATTTAATCCAATTTTACAAATTCTAATCATATAATTTTTAAAATTTAATTTAATAATATACCCAAAAACGTGATGAAAACCAGTTTTACAAAGGGAAGATTTTCATAACTATATACACATTTCGTATAAAAATACAATATAAAATTTATTAAAAAGGCATAAATTGGATTATTAAAAATAAAACTTAATTAATGTTACTTTTAAAATAATATTATAATAAAATTTATATTTTAAATTATTTAAAGGAAAAGGCATCTTTCAATAAAAATAAATATTTTTAACTATTGATTGAGAAATTAATATTGTCATGAAATTGTCAACAATTCACTCAAAAATAATTTGGAATTGTATATTTCAAAAATAAATTTTATCTTTTCAAATAATATTTATATAATTGAAAAAATAATTTTATTATTTCTTCACAAAAATCAATAAAAATCATGCTTTCAGAAAAAAGTATTTTTGAATCATATAAAGAATATACTAAATATTAAGAACTATTTTTATCAATATGATTTCCTTATATAAAACCATTATACTTGATTTTTAAAATGTGGTTATTTCTATTCAATATTTCATGCTTAATGGCTAGGTTATACTGTTCTTGTTTACAAAATAAGGTTAATAATATATTGTGGTTCATTAAATATTTTTGTTTCATATAACATAAAAAATTAAACAAATTTAATTTATTATAAAAAATTCATAATAACATGGGGTTACATTCTTCCCACATTAAAAAAATTTCACCCTTGAAATTAATCACTCTAATTCAAAAAATGAGGATAATTATACCTCATGTTATCCTAAGGCTCTAAATTATCTTCTCCAAATTGGTCGGTCTTCCACAAAATCATGAAAAGGTATGTAGTCTTTTTTCATCAAACTTTATCCCCATGATCTAGCATATCCATGTGTTGTTCTTTGTAGAAATTATCATGTTCTGGTGGTATTACCTTTGAGTTCAGTACATGTGAAGGATCTGGTATTTACTTCCATAGGAGAGATATGGGGAACACATCATGGATTTTGGAGAGGTTCAGTGTTAGGGAATGTTGATAATTTCCCATCTGGATACAACCATGAACTTATAATGGAAGGATATAACTAGAGCTTAGTATGATAACACATATCTTTAATAAATATTATTTCATGACTTATTATATAAAAACACATAATATAACCTAGAATATCATGAATTGTATTGTCTTGGGTTGATTAGGTGAATATCCTAAAACCATGATCATAGGATACAAAATCAAAATAAAGAAAACTCCAAAACAGGTTCTTATATTCCATGTATATTCTAAAACTTCATGGGAAAACCTGGGGGCGTACATTAGATTTGTGTGAGATATAAATCCTAGTAATGGAATAAAAAATCATATAATAAGGTAAATTGGCACATTTTATCCTAGTGGAATATCATGGTAGAGCTAGTGGGGTGATAATCACAATATTGAATAAAGATACATGATATATATTGATAGCACAAAGGCAACATATGAATGTGGAAACAAAATTAATCATGATTTCATAAACATAAGTCAATTCTAACCACCAAGTCATCATATTATAGTGTAAAAATTACCCTAATGCATTTGGTTTACTCCCTAAACCCATACAAGAGGCCACATGAGATTAAAAAATTACCCAATGCATTGGAGTGCTATTTGGGGGCACCGATCATAATATATATATGCTCATGTTTCACTCATATATAATTCATAATAAAGACTTATTTCATCAACTTTAATCCCATAAGTAAATAATGTTGGTTAAATATATATAAGTAACTAATAAAGGAAGTATAGGTACATCTAAGTGAATACCCTTGAGTGGAAATGGGTACGGGTATTCACTACACAAATATTTTGCATGGAAAATAATAGAAAAATTCTAGTAGCGTAATAGGGGTATATAAAGGTTAAATGGAGATATTAATGATAGTTAAAGGGTTCTCTCATCCGTTATAAATAATAAGGGGAGTGGTAGATATGTTTTACAACATATCCAGACATGAAAAAATGTAAAAAATGGTAAAACAAAAAGGATGTTCTTGAATAAAGAGGAGAAGGAGAGGTTCCATTACCTTGGGAGGGTTCTTATAAAATCCTACAAGGGGCTTCTTGAGAGCATGGGGGAACCATGCTAGGATTCTATAGTGTGAAGGGTAGAGTAAATTCATGATTTATGAGTTCTTAGTGATGATAAATTGGAGGATGGGTGGGTTTGTTTAGAAAAGGGGAGGAGAGTTATTTATTAATTTCAAAACATAGGCTTTGGACTATATATGATAATGTAATCAAAACCACAAATTATCCCATTGTTTTTCCCATTATTTCAACAAAAGTGTTGTGTATTTCATTATTTTGAAATTTTATGAACCTGTCTCACTAAAATAATACCCTTATTGATGTGTAAGTGATTCATGTTTATAAAAAATTAATTTAAAAACATAAAATATAATATAGAATTTGGTGTATTGATTAAGAAGTTATAAAAATTTTCAAATAACATCAAAACACATTATTCTCACGAGGAAAAATAATTTTTTACTTTTATAACATTTATAGTATCTATTACATCACTTTTTTGGATTTTATGATGACATAATACATACCATAGTTAATTTTATTCCGAAAATGTGAATGTCTAGGGAAATTATCAAAAATTCACCATTACATAATTTTGAAATTCTAATTCCAGCAACAATATATTTTTTCAAAATAATTCTCTTGATTTTAGAATTTTAAATTTTAAATCATTAATCCCAATGTATTAAAAAATACTAGCTTTTGAAAATAATTTTATTTCTAACACTTATAAAAATAACATTTGAATACATAAAATTTTATTATCATTTACATTAAAAAAAAATAATATAATAATAATATTTTATTAAATTGTTATATATTTTAAAATTTATTAAATTCATCAAAAAGAATTTATTGACTAAAATTATATATTTTTCGAAATTATAATTTGTGTTTCATCATACCAAAGTCTAAATTTTATCAAATTCGTTATTGAATTACTTAAAAAGTATTTTTAAAAGGTGAAAGTTTTGATAACTGTTTTATAAAAATATAACATAAAAATTCATAATATTAGGGTATAATTATAAAACCCCTTATTACACCAGTTAATAGCGTATGGGTAACATTTATGATGGTGAGATTTTATTGGGGTGGTTTGGTATACATGGTTTGGGCCATGATCATGATGATTTTGAACTTCTCCTATAAAAGGTTTAATTCCTCCTTTGGTTGTTAAATTTTTTCTTGGGATTTCTCATGGGAAAATCATAGTGATGCTATCTCCCTCACAAGTTCCAACAAATGGGATTCATAGGGTATGTTCATATTGGTCAAGTCCATTGCTACATCTATTTGTTCCTATTTGACTTTATCATAACCCTTTATATAAACTTTAAATATGATCATTCTCAATTGATATATTATCGTTGGTTATGAGGATTAAATATCTCTTAAAACATAACAGGTTATGATAGTATAATATAGTGCATTTTTTCTAAAACTTCATTACATAATAATACATTAATTCAATGAAGGTAATTTCATTTAAAAAATTTTGGGTCATTAAATTAATCCATCCATCATAAATTTTTCCCTCAAAATGATCATTTCATAGACTAGAATAGATGAGGATAATTTGGTTTCATATCCTCTTCTAGATCCCAAGTTCTATACCAAAATTTTTTTTTCTACCACAACATTTTGGCTATGAGAGTTTTCTTGTTTGATATAACATTTTATCTATGATCTGTTGTTTTCATAGGATTCTCCTCATATAAAATATCGTTCTCCAAAGGTAACACATTAGGATTCAGTAGACGTGAGGGTTCTAGTATGTACATTATAAAGAATGATACATGGAAAATATCATGTATTAAACATATGTTAGGTGGGAGTTCCAGTAATTATTCCAAAGCTAAATTGAAATCTATAATCTCAATAGGGCCAATGTTTCATGGGATAATTTTTCAATTCTTCACAAACATCATGAATTTCTTCTGTGGTCTATTTTGACCCAAGGTGGCGCATGTATGGGCAGAAAAAATGGTCTAATGGGAATCATCACTCATCTTTTATGGTAGAGTGTTTAATGTTGCTATATTTGTTTAGGACTGGTTTGTATCGTTATCTTTTAGGGGGAATTGTATTGACCCCATCAGTATTGGGTAGTTTATAACTTATGCATTATGAAAGAGGTGCCACAGTCAAATGGTCCCAATGGGTGATTGCATGGGGTTATTTATTTGTGAAATCGGTCCTCTTAGGATATGAATTCCTCAGATGGTCTCCAACAGGATTATTCGTGGAGGCAAAAACACCAAATTACCTTGGTATCCATGATTCATGGACCTTCTTTCCAAAGGCAGATAATCATTGTATTACGATTTGTCCAGTGACACATAAGGACTTCATTACTCGAGAGGATGGGAGTTTGGGTTCATCACAACCTTTTGGGGGTAATTATTGCCTATTCCAGGACTCTCTTATTGGTTTAAGTCAGGTTCAAATGTTCTTGACCATTAGTTCATTGAAAAAGGTCATATCTACAGGCTACCCCTGGGTTGTAGGATCGTCATGGATATACATATATTTGATGTTATGAAGGAAATGATGACTTCATCCACGCAATAAGGTGATTTGGATTTTATCATCATCTAGGAGGGACAGAAGGTGGTTTGATGTTGGTATTGGACCCATATTATGGGCTTCTTACATATCCTCATGAGAGGAATCAGAGCCCACGTAGTCCAGTTAGCTTAGGGCTTGGACCTAGGAGGATGCCCATTTGTTGGGGGAATAATTGGTGGAACCTATTTGGAAGGGAACCCCTTTGAGCTCGGACATTCCAGAAAGAGTCTTATGTATCCTAGTTTGAACTCAAATCAGAGTTATCATAGTTTATTTTGGGTGGGTCTTATGCATGGAAGCTGGCCATTTGGGGGACATGTTTGGGTGGATGCTTTTGGAAGAAAACCCCTTTGATATCATCCCTTCAAGCTGGAATCCTACGTATCCATGTTTGAATAAGAATCAGAGTTCTCATAGTTCACGATAACAGGTTTATTGTGTTGATGTTGTAATCATAAAAAATTTATAATCCCACTTGATTCATACTCAGTGTGAGAATCAAGAGGATGTGATAGATTCAACAAACCATACACTTTCTCTCCCACTGATAGAATAGGCTGAGCCAATGGTGGAAGTATCCTAGGTGATGCTGGGAGAGAACACAGAGTGATGAATCTTTTAGTGTGAGATGACATTGGAGGTCATGTGGCTTATCTCTTTGATGGTTAGGGACTTTACTCAGTGTGAGTTACCCGGAATGTGTTCTGGGAAAGGGGAGTAATTTAACGTCTTGTTGAAACGAAAAGAGAGTATGATCCCTATGACTGACTATCATTCCTAAATAAATGTAAAAGAAAGTGATCATCCTTGATCCCAAGAATGGGGTGGTCTACGTCAGCATCCCAAGGATAGACTTTGGGTTACCATGGTAATATAGAATAATGGAAATTTCGGGGATCTAAACTATTATGGGGATATGCTTCTTGACTCCTCTTACCTTGGGTATGTTGACTCCAAAAGACACGTTCATGCGCCTAGTGATCTGATCATACGGGTCTAATGGCTTTGAAGGATGCTTTGTCCTGATACTGGTGGACTGGTTCATGGAGGTGTTATGGAGGACAAGACAGTAATGGAGGGGATATATTATAGCCATAGGGACGAACAACCAATGATTCCCCATTCCACGTAATGTTTTCCCATACGTGATGGGGGGAGACTCACATACCATAGTGTTATATAGGTATAGGGGCCTTCCGCCCACTGTAGCAGTACGAAGATTTAGGTGTGGACCACCACGTACCAAAGTGGTACACAATCCTAGATGTGGTTTACCACACTACTTCAGGTTCCACTTGTGTACTGATGTTGTATGTGGTGCAGGTGTAGAGACCCAAAGCTTGATGTACATGAACATTACATTAATTTTGTGAAATACCTAATACATAAGAAAAACAGACACCAAAGGACCGTAATAGCATAGTGTCTTTGGAAACTCGGAATATAATATTCTAATCTTGGGGAAAGATCTTCAACATCTCCTATAAAGATCTTCCCTTTTTTATGTAAAACCATTCTTTATATCCTGGGTAAAATAAAACATATAAAGGGTGAGATCAAATGCTCAGTAAGGGTAAGCATGGAGAAAATAAAACAAACCATATACATTTTAACATCAAAACATGAACATAAAGTTTAAACATCAAAATCTTGAGTTGTGTAATAAATCTTGGCAGTCCATAAGGCATAGGTAATAATGGAACATCTATCATGATAAAATAGAATTGTAATAAAACATTTAATTGTGGAAAACCATTAGGACATGATATGATTTCCATAGTAGCCAAGTCATTGCTGCCAAGACAATCTTAGTGGACAAATTCCCTTTCTAAATTGAGTTCACTCCTCATTCCAGTCTTGTATCACTAAACCATATTAAATTACCATTCCAGCCATTTCTATCTCATGAGATATAAATCTTTACCCAACGCATTGGAGGGAGATATAGGTCCTACCCATCTCATAATGAAATCATTCTTACTTGTCCACAACATAAACATAAATCATTAATCATAACCCAAAGAATAAAAATGGGTTTCATAAACTTCATCACATCATAACATTATCCATATAAAACAAATGGATATTATTTCATCATAAGAAAATTGAAACCATTTAAATAATAGAGATATTATACTTGAAACATACTCATATTAAATAATGTCATCTTATATGGAAAATGGTTTTGATAAATCACTTGAAATGAATTCTTGAGGAAAATATCTTTTCATCTTCAAAATAATTTTCTTTTCAAAAAATTTCATGCAATTTTAAAAGAAAAATTTTTTGTTGAAAATAGTCATGAAATATTGTATAGTAAGATTTATGAAAATATGGCATTATGAAACCATAAAAATTTGTTCATTCCGAATAAGTAAAAAAACATTCTCCTTGTACTTTTGTCGAAAAATTCAAAAAATTCATCGTATGGTAAACAAAAGAAAGATTCCTTCCATAACACAATGTAAAAGTCAAAGAGGGGTAAACATGACTTTAAAAATACATGGATGATTTTTAAAAACTTTATAAAAACATTTTTTATGGACATGGATGAGAAATATAACCCCAGTAAATACTTACGAATAAACAATCTCAGATAAAAACGAGATTGGAATAGTTATCCCTTACCTTAGGTCCGATATGCTTCATATGTATCCGAACCTCCTGTATAATGATTTAAATAATGTCATTGAATTATTAAAGAATCATATTCACTTTTATGATATCATATATGGTTCACTTATGACTTTATATTACCCGTTCTTTTGTAAATTCCATGTTAAAACATCGTTTTGGGTAAAATCATTTTATTTATCATACTTGTTTGGACTTGTTGTTATTTATATTATTACTACTTATATCATGATTTATTTACTTCTAGAATGTAAATCATGATTTATATATCATATATATTCAGTATATATATATATATATAATAGATAGATAAATGAAATGAAATACACTGTTTATGGAGACGGTAGGCCATACGTACGCAAGAATGTTGTTTTCCTTTCCTTGTTGACTTGAATGGAAGTAAGTAGATAACATATATATATATACACATAAATTCAGTAGCTTTATCGTGTCAAATATTTCATTATTATTCATTATATATACTCTATAATCATTCTTGAATGGTTAACATGGAGAATGAATCTCATCGTGTCGTGGAGACAGTAATCTGTACATACGCACGAGCAATGATATCGTTCCCATAATTATTGAATTGAATTGGAGTGGATGATATATTATCTATAAATCAGTATTATTTTATAATAACTATATATAGTTATTCTTTACACTATTATACCCATCCAAGTAAGGTGGTGGTGGAAAAACAGATTACACCACGGTGTAGAGACGGTATTCCGTACGTACGCACGCGCAGTGATTTCATTTTCCGTTGGATGGATATAAGGTTAAATGGGGTTGTTTCGTATTTATAATAACATATCAGTATATTATTGATACTTATGTGATTTCTTTATAGTGAAAAAATAGAAGAATAAGAAGTTTAAGAAGAAAGAAAACTTGAAAGAATCGGTAGAAGAGATTACCTCTTCTTTGACGCACCTCTTTTAAGCTTCCTCTTAATGCACTAGAGTTGGACTTTTTAGGAGATAAGAACCTCTATAATGATACTAGTGAAGTTTATAAGGGAAATGTTATGGGTTTTTCCAATATTGAAAGCTCAAAATTGTTGAAATAGAAGAGGGAGGAGGTGCCCTTTTATAAGGGAGGAGAGGGGTACCTTAGGAAAAAACATAAAATATTATTTTATAATAAAGTCATATTCAGTTTATAATGGCTCCAAAGTGACTTATTTGGAAGATAAAGTGGGGAAGGGTAGAAATACTTTTAACCAATATGTTTTAGACAATTTTAGGTTACTATTTTATCCTTATCAATTAGATTTAACTCTAAGTTAAATAATTTAACTTTTTCCGTGTCTTCTTGTTTTCTTACACTATATGGTTAATAAACAAACTATAACAAGCCAAAAGAAACCCAAGTGGTTCATTATTAATATATATAACATTATCTATGTCATTTTTCCAAACCTTAAATGTTTTGGAATATAATAACAATTAATAATATAATATTTGTTTTAAAAACTATTTTATGTCAATTTTGACACTATTTGGTAATTGATTTTTGTGAAAATAATAACAGCATGATTAGTTCGAACAAAATTTAATTCAATCAATATTAACTTGTCCTATTAACCTATAAAATTAGTGGAATTCATAAAAATTCTCAAATTACATTCATTTGGGTATTTATAACATCAATTATCTAAATATTTCATTAATAAGGTAATTACTACATCATCATTGTGACATAAATAAATTAAATTATTTAATGTATAAAAATTATAAATATAAATACCATTATGTAGAAAATCTTTTTATATTTCTAATTAATATTTATAGTCGAATATATCTTCTGTACAACCCTATATTAAAAATGTTTCAGTTATTAAACTTTGATTTTAACTCTTTTACCTCTCCTTTAAATAAAATAATAGTAAGTGTCCTAATCTAATCCAAGTGTACCTAAAGGGTAATATTTTATTCCTAAGGTTGTTTTTGTTCGAATTAAACTTATCCAATATAATTAGGTCATGTGTTAGGGTAATAATAATATCATTTTTACCCTTAATTACCCTATTTACTTTTAATCGTGGTAAATAAAAGTAAAAAAGTTACTTTTCACCAAAAATTATTTTTAACTTATTAAACCACATTTTAGTCTTTTATATTAACTGTGTCTCTCAGATTTTTGAAATTAAAATCAAATAAGTGGTAAAATTAAATTATATGTACAATTGCAAATGCTCCTAGGAGGTGGATAAAAAACGTTGAAAAATTCAATAAAATTTTTATATATCTAAAATTATTATAAAATGAATCCAGTTAATTACATCGAACTTATATAATTATTATGTATCTATTTTTACCTAAAAAATTTTAAATAAAATAAATAATTATTTAAATAATAATTCAGTTTTTAAATAGTAACCTTGTGTTTTCACTATTCATCAAAAAATTGAAAGTTTTCAGAAAAATACCAAAAATTCACCCTAGGATAATTTTGATATTCCGAATCCAAAAATAAAGTCCTTTTTTAAAGATAAAATTTATAAAATTTAAAAAATATGGTATTACTATTCGTAATGGCTGGTTTATATAATATTTTAATAACATATCGTTGTTTAGTAAAACTCAGTATTGCGTACAACACACGCTATCGTGGAAGGTCACGATTGAGTGTAAAGAAAGATAATTCAAGGTTCCGTGTAGTACAAGATTCCTTTGTTGCTGTGTATAATAGAATCCAGTCATATTTCATTTATACATTGAATCTATATATACACACTCAATGTTGCATAGAATAACTTCTATCAAACAAACATGAAATTTTGTGTAACACGATCCAAGAATAGTGTTTCATATACTGAAAGCCAATACAGTGTTGCGTATAGTGCAAGATAATCTTGGTGTATCATACAACAAAATATATGAAAGAAATTAAATATATTATATCTCATAAAATATCGGGGTGTTACATTCTACCCCCCCTCCCATAAAATGAATTTCTCCCTCAAAATTCATTGGGGTTATGAATAGTTTATTACATGAGAGTTTCATTCATAGAAACCCACATCATAAAAGGGAATACCAAAACTTATCTTTAGAAACTAAAGTATGAAACATAACGGCTACCCAAATTAGCTAATCTATGGGTTTCCATATAAGATAACATAGGTGAAAATATGGATATGGAAGAGAAATCCAACCATCAAGTTCTGATGGAAAGTGGCAGAGGACATGGCTATGATAAATCCAACAGTCACAAATCCATAAATTTGTGATGATCTAAGGTACCATATGATTCATTAGATATGAGAGCACTAAGACAACATTTTTTTGGTTTTCAAGATCATTTCCCTAATGTTGAAGAATTTTTTGAATTAAAAGAAATACTTACTTGATTTTGATACAATCTCACTGTTGTTCATGCCTTCAACAATTTCCACTTCATCTCTTAAAGAAATGATGTTGAATTTGTCTTCCGCGAAGTGTTAATGGATCATGCGATAGAGTGTTTGGTCATTCCATTTGTCTCAAACAAAAGGTTATAAAAAGTTATTAAATATACATAAGTCCATATATAGTGGGATTAATCATATATGGTGCCTAATATGGACTTATACTTCATATATCATACCACATAAATAATTAAAACTAATTTATACTAACTAAGGACTTCCAGTAGGATAGTGGTAGGCCATAAAGGCCTGTCACACTTCGGTTGTGGGTTTGATTCCCACAGCTTTGTCCAATGCGACAGGTTGTCGCTCGTCATGCAGGTTGTCCCTTTTTCTAAAAACTACATTATAATAACATTCCTACAATAATATCAAAAAAAAATTATAGCCTTAAACAATACTATCTTATGTCTAACTTAATTCATTCCAATCTTTTGCCTTATCCAAAATACATTTGTCCAAGGTCATAGTATAAAGAAAACAATTACTAGAAATGTCATTTATCGAGCTTGTGAATATCATCATTTATCCTCTATATATCATATGATATATCTTGTGGGTCACATTCCAAACATGTGAATACCTTAATAATGTATTCTCTGGAACCATAGTGAAAACATGAATGCTATCACAAGGTAACTCTTTCCACATACCAAAATTCCAAAAAATCTATATACTCAAACCATGATATCACTTTTTCCTTATATTAGTCATGAGCTCATTAATACTATCAAACATTTCATTATCTCATTATCCCTTATTTATGTGCATATTAGGTGATTTCCAAAAATATCTGAAAAACCTTTCATGGCTCCCGGTACCATTCAACATATACATTAAAAAACATAAGGAAAAACAATACTGTAACAATCCTTAGATATCTCTTTATTCCATAGTACTATGAGATTACTTATACAACATTAATCTTGATAAACATGTAATAATTCCACTACCTTCTTAAACCATTGACCTATATTGAACAAGTCTTTCATCTCACATATCATTTTTAGTCTCTTCATCATCATCATCATAAATACTACCCATATGACCATGCTGATTCTCTTCATGAGACTTTCCCTTAGGGAATTGGTTTTCATAATTCCCGTACATTCCAGATTTAAAACATTTAACCATTGTTGATGTCTTAGAAATACCATTATCCTTGTCCATGGTGTTAACTAAACCTTTCAAATTTACAATTATTGTCTTTGTGTCCTTCTTTTCTACACCCAAAACATTTTACATTTTCTTTGAAACATTCTCCCTGATGCCTCTTCCCACACGATTTACATGAGGGAAATTGAACATTCTTTGCTCTATGATCATCATGAAACTCCATCTTTCTCTTATTAGATGAGGCAGAAAACTTACCAAAGTTGAGATTAATCATCATATTATGAGATTTATGATTAGGTATAATAACAATATGTGGACCTCTAGAACCAATTTCATTTGGTTTCTCATGAAGAATATCATTCCATTGTCCATCATATCCTCCATTATCATGAATATTCCTTTTTCCAGCCATTTTATAAAACCCAAAAAAATAGTGTGAGTGGAAGAAATCCTAATCAAGGGGGAGTACCTTCAATATCTAACATCTTAGGTTTAATTCTAATATTGTTACCGTAATTCTAGTACTATAACTTATACTTATAATTATCCTTATAGTCATCCCTAGATATACCTTAGAAATATCTATAGGGATTTTACAAAAGTTTTCGCATCCTAGTTTCCAAAGTTTGACTAAACCTTTCCTCTAATACCAACTGTAGAGACTCAAAGCTTAACGTACATGGACATTACCTTGCTTTTGAGGAATACCTAATACATAACAAAAACAGACACCAAAGGACCGTAATAGTTTAGTGTCTTTGGAAACTCGGAATATAATCTTTTAATCTTGGTGAAAGATCTTCAACATCTCCCATAAAGATATTCCCTTTTTTACCTAAAACCATTATTTATATCCTAGGGAAAAGAAAACATATAAAGGGTGAGGTCAAATGCTCAATAAGGGTTAGCATGTATAAAATATTACAAACCATATACATTTGAACTTGAAAACATGAACATAAATTTTACACATCAAAATCTTGAGTTGTGAAATAAATCATGGCAGTACATAAGGTATAGGTCATAAAGGAACATATATCAGGATAAAATTACATGAGAGTAAAACATTTAATTCTGGAAAACCATTAAACACATGATATGATTTCCATAGTAGCCAAGGAATTTCTACCAAGACCATCTTAGTGGACAAATTCCCTTTCTGAATCGAGTTCACTTCTCATTCTAGTCCTGTATCACTGAACCGGATTAACTTACCATTCTAGACATGTATATCTCATGAGATATAAATATTTACCCAATGAATTGGAGGGATATATAGGTACCACCCATCTCATAAGGAAATCATTCCTACTTGTGCCACAACATAAACATAAATCATTCATCATAACCCAAAAAATAAAAAAGGGTTTCATAAACATCATCCCTTAATAACATAATTTGTATGAAACAAATGGATATAATTTCATCATAAGAAAAGGGAAACCATGTAAAACATAGATATATTATACTTGAAACATACACATATGAAATAATTTCATATTAGATTGAAAATGGTTTCGATAAATCACTTGAAATGAATTCTTGAGGAAAATATCCTTTCATCTTCAAAATCATTTTATTTTCACAAAATGTCATGCAATTTTAAGAGAAAAGGATTTTGTTGAAAATAGTCACGAAATCTTGTAGAGTAAGCTTTATAAAAAATATAAAATTATGAAACCATAAAAATCTGTTCATTCCGTATATGTAAAAAAACATTCTCCTTGTACTTTTTTCGAAAAAGTTAAAATGTTCCTTGTATGGTAAACAAAAGAAATATTCCTTCCATAACACAATTTAAAAGTCAAATAGGGGTAAAAATGACTTTAATAATACATGTATGATAATTAATCACTTTATGAAAAACATTTTTTATGGACATGGATGAAAAATATAACCCCAGTAAATACTTACGAATAAACAATCTCGGATAAGAACGGGATTAGAATAGTTATCCCTTACCTTAGGTCTGATATGCTTTGTACGTATATGAAACTCTTTTATAATGATTTAAATAATTTTATTGACTTATTAAAGAATCATATTCATTTTTATGATATCATATATGGTTCTTTTATGACTTTATGTTACCCGTTCTTTTGTTAATTCTATGTTAAAGTTGCGTTTTGGGTAAAATCGTTTTATTTATCGTACATGTTTGGACTTGTTGTTCTTGATATTATTATTACTTATATCATGATTTATTTACTTAAAGAATGTAAATAATTATTTATATATCATATATATTCAGTATATATATATTTATAATATATAGATAATTTAAATGAAATGCATTGTCCATAGAGATGGTAGACCGTACATACGCATGAACGTTGTTTTCCTTTCCTTATTGACTTGAATGGAAGTAAGTAGATAAAATATATATATACATAAATCCAGTATATTTATCATGTCATATATTTCATTATTATTCATTATATATAATCTATAATCATTGTTGAATGGTTAACATGGAGAAAGAATCTCATCACGTCGTGGAGACGGTAATCTGTACTTACGCACGACCATTGATATCATTCCCATAATTATTGAATTGAATTAGAGTGGATGATATATTACTTAAGATTAATTATAATTTTATAATAACTATATATAGTTATTCTTTACACCATTATACCCATCCAAGTAAGGTGGTGGTGGAAAAACAGATTACACCACGGTGTGGAGACGGTATTCCGTACGTACGCACGGGCGGTGATTTCATTTTCCATAGGATGGATAGAAGGTGAAATGGGGTTGTTTAATATTTATAATAACATATAATTATAATAGTGATACTTATTTTATTACTTTATAATGAAACCACTGAATAAGAAGAAGTTGAAGAAGAAAGAAAACTTGAAACAATCTGTAGAAGAGATTACCTCTTCTTCGACCCACCTCTTTTAATTTTCCTCTTAAGGAACTAGAGTTGGTATTTTGAGGAAAACATAACCTCTATAATGTTTCTAGTGAAGTTTAGAAGTAAAATTGGCAGGGTTTGGTCGAGATTTAAAGCTCAAAATTGTGTAAAGAGAAGAAGGAGGAGGTGCCCTTTTATAAGGGAGGAGAGGGGTACCCTAGGAAAAAACATAAAATATTATTTTATAACAAAGTCGTGTTTGGTTTTTAATGGATCCAATGTGACTTATTTAGAATTTAAAGTGGGGATGTGTCTAAATCCCCTCAACTAATAGGTTTTAGACAAGTTTAGGTTAATATTTTAACCTTATCATTTATATTTAACTCTAAGTTAAATAATTTAACTTTTACCATGTCTTCTTCTTTTCTTACACTATATGGTTAATAAACATACTATAAAAATCCAAAATAACCAAAAGTGGTTCATTATTAATATATATAACATTATCTATGTCATTTTTTCGAACCTTATATTTTTAGGAATATAATGACAATTATTAATATAATATTTGTTTTAAAAACTATTTTATGTCAATTTTGACACTATTTGGTAATTCATTTTTGTGAAAATAATAACAGCATAATTAGTTCAAAGAAAATTAATTAAATCAATACTAACATGTCATATTAACCTAGAAAATTATTTTAATTCATAAAAAGTCTCAAATTACATTTATTTGGGTATTTATAACATCAATTATGTTAATATATCATTAATAAGGTAATTACTACATCATCATTGCGTCATAACTAAATTAACTTATTTAATGTCTAAAAATTATAAATAAAATACCATTATGTAGGAACTATTTTTATCTTTCTAGGAAATATTTATAGTCGAATTTATCTTATGTATAACCCAATATTAAAAATGTTTTAGTTATTAAACATTGATTCTAACCGTTTTAACTCTCCTTTAAATAAAATAATAATACGTGTCCTAATCTAATCCAAGTGAACCTAAATGGTAATATTTTATTCCTAAGGTTTTTTCTGGTCGAATTACACTTATCCTATATAATTAGGACATGTTTTAGGGTAATAATAATATCATTTTTACTCTTAATTTCCCTATTTAATTTTAACAGTGGTAAATAAAAGTAAAAAGTTACTATCCACCAAAATTTATTTTTAACTTATTGAACCAAATTTTACTCCATTATATTAACCATCTCTCTCGTATTTTCAAAATTTAATTCACAGAAGTGGTAAAATTATTTTTTATGTACAATTGCAAATGCTCCTAGGAGGTGGATAAAAGACGGCGACAAATTCAATAAAATTTTATAGATCTAAAATTAATATAAAATGACTCAAATGAATTACATTGAACTAATATAAGTATTATGTATCTATTTTGACCTAAATTAAATTTAAATAAAATAAATAATTATTTTAATAAAAGTCAGTTTTTAAATAGTAACCTACTGTTTTCTCTATTCATCAAAAATTGAAAGTTTTCAGAAATATACCAAAAAATCACCCTAGGCTAATTTCGTTATTCCGAATCCAAAAATGAAGTCCATTTTGAAAGAGAAAATTTATAAAATTTCAAAAAGTGTGTATTACTATTCATAATGGATAGTATATATAATATTTTAATAACATATCGTTGTTTAGTGAAACTCAGTATTGCGTACAACACACGCTATCGAGGAAGGTCGTGATTGCGTGTAAAGCAAGCCAAGTCAGGGTTGTGTGTAGTGAAAGATTCTTTTGTTGTTGTGTGGAACAGAAGCCAACCATATTTCATTTATACATTTAATATATATATATACACTCAATGTTGCGTAGAATAACTTCTATCAAACGAACATGAAATTTTGTGTAACATGATCCAAGAATAGTGTTGTGTATACTGCAAGCTCATACGGTGTTGCGTATAGCGCAGGATAATCTTGGTGTAGCATAAAATACAAGATATTAAAGAAATTAAAAATATTATATATCATAAAATATCGGGGTGTTACAGCAGGGTTCAATCTGCATAGTGATTCACTATGCAGACCGCTGTATTGAAGAAAGGTCCTGGAACCTGTGGTTCATGGGGAGTTCATCTGCGATGAATTTATGGTTTTCGATGGAACCAATTAGGTTAAAAGTGAACTAATTATTATTATGTTCCATATTTTTATGGTCCGCGGCCGATTATACCTACAGAAACATGATTCACGGTTTTCACTTCATCGACGATTCAAAATATAAGTTGAAATCCCTTCCAAATTCTTTATTCTAACCTCTAGGGTATCCTTCGTGTTTTCTTCATCCATCCCCTTTTTACAACCTCATGTGATCCTTTTATAGAGAATTGGGGAAATCATATATATGTGCATGTGACACTATTTTCATAATCCCATGAAGATATATCTCAACTCGTAGATGAATCGATCAACTGGGGTTTATGAAGGTTGTGGTTCACGGTTCATGGTTCACGGAACCCTACTAGCTGGCTTCATCTGCGAACTACTGAGTTCAACGGACAGTATTCAGATGGAATTTTCATGCTCCATTTTTCTAAAGACACGGTATTCGGCATCCTAAGTAGACTTTCCATCGCCCCATGGGCTAACACCTCACAATTCCTTCAACATACTGGTAGTTCACAGTTCATGCACCTCATGAACCTTTCCCATTGATGGTATATAGTTCTGTTAAAACTCTTGAAAATTTTGATTTCTTCAAGTTTATTCTCAAATTTAGAATTTAATTTTCATCCATTTTTCTTATTGGACTTGGAGGAATGTTTTCTTTCTTTTGAAAAGAGCTTGTGGTAGTTTTTAATTCCCTTTGCGATGTTTTTAAGACCCTAAAAATTCCCCCCATTATAATAGGTTTCATTCACAATAAAGAAGATGATATTCAAATATAGAAGTGGTCCTGAAATGAAGTGGTTTTTAGTATAACAGATAGGTCTGGTAGGAGTGGAACATACCTATTTATAGGGGCCCAGTTCATTTTTCTTTTACCTTTTCTCATGGTGAAAAGTGCTCTCGGACTTCCCTCAACTTCCTATGTGTCCATGTACCAACTCTTTTTTGAAATCTGTATCCATGAAACACTTTTTACATTATATGATTTGTTCTCTCCACAATTTATTCTGTCTGCAAACTAAATTTTTTGTTTCCTGAACTACACTTTGGAATTTAGAACTTCATTCTAGAATTCCTCGTAGGATAAGGCTATGTGATTTACATGTTATGCACACCAAACTTAAACCAGTGAACTAAACTTTAAACCTTATTAAACTTAACTTAAACCCCTCAATCAAAATAATTTTAATATTGGCATTAAAAGGCTATGGTTCGTAGTTTCTTCCTTCTATGAACCCCTCAGTTTGATGTTCAACGCTCTATAGGCCAGTGCCTCCTGGGCCTTCCGCATACCGAAGTTTTACTCAGGGTATAGCTTCTGTGTACCGGTGTAGTATGCGGGAAATAGATCCAACATACCGTCAATACACGAGAAATGTCTTATGCATACCATATTTGGGATCAATATGTAGAGCCCCATGAAGACCCACTTTCTAAGTCCCTTGGCGATCATTATGGCCCTTATCCGACATCTTCCTCATTGGACTGACTTTTTGTGGCCTTTTGGATCTTTCAAAGAATACATTAATGGATCTTCCAAAGACCTTGAATAAATCAACATGGATGAGGTTAGCCATGTTTGAGGACACTGAGGACCATATTTGGTCATATATTGTTCCTCAGGATAGTTTCTTAAATGATTTTATTATGCCATATCTTCTAGTTTACCCATTATCTATGCAGCTGCTGCTATACAAATTTGGTCTATTTGATGACATCCCTCTACCATTGGATGATCATAATACTCCATTAATTCTCCTAGAAGCACCCCAATGGCGTAATCTACCCAATATTTCCTCAAAAAGAGACATCATAATTAATCTAATCTATGAGAATGTGTTTATACTAGAAGGCTCATCATGGACTCAGAGAAATGGTAGTTTTCGCTAAACTTCCTTGAGACTAGTCAGCCAAGAATACCCGTCCATTTTCAACCTTTCCTAAGAAAACCCCTAATGGTGGGTGGAGCACAAATGGGACCTGCGAGCTAGGGGATTCATTTATAATGAATGGACTTGGGAATTCTGGGTATATCAAATCTTTTTGGAGTCCCCTGATCAGTTGGAAGCGGGGAACTTTTGTCAGGTAGCATGGGTCTCCCAGTTTGGAGTTTTCTCTCCAGGTAAAATCCTACCTGAACTACTGATCCACTAGTGTTCAAGTACCAATATGTTCCATATATCTCATGGAGAGGTGGGGATCATCTTATGGGACATCCACCATCATGGAGGACTCCCCATTCTTGGAAACATGTATGATGAATTTCTTCTAACAACCACTACATGGTACAATAATGACCATCTATCTCCATTGACAAGGAGCCTACTGGTCATAGAAGAGGTACTTCTTGATCACCCTCTCTAGGCTCGCTCTATTATCCTATTTGAGGATGTATAGGGTCATTTTTGCAGGTGAATGAGCCTAGGTCAAGATCCTGCCATAGTCTAACTCATCCAACCCGTCAGTCTTGACAAATTCTATGGTCATATTGTGCCACCCTTGAATCGAGATGACATACTACATGGAGATATGAGATTCGATCGGATGTTTCACCAGATTTTAGATTAGTAGGATTCTTTTCCATGTTTATAAGTGGATGGATCTTCCCATCCTATGACATATATATCGGGGTCATCGTTTGTACTCTGATAATGGAGGCTATACTATTGGAGGGTCAACCAATTAATATGGCCACTCATACTCTTGCCCAACTTTATGATCTATTTGGGCATATTCAAGAAGGTAGACCTTCACATCATCTCAACAAACCGTTTCAATTTTTTATGGGTGGATAGTAGAACATTTCCCCAGCTATGAATATCAAAACATTGCAAGGGTTCCTCATTATAACATTCACCCTACCCTCCTTATCATTTTTTTGTTAGTCCTATGATATTAATCATTATCAATGTGGTCGGGCCATTGAATAACACTTCTCGCTTTTTGTTTTCACTGTAACGTACACCTCATTAGTTAATAAGCTGTGAGGGGGGTTTTTTCATAAGATCACTCATATTCCATCATGCTTAGGGACTGGATGCTAACATATTTCATAGATCGATTGGATATCTATGAGTTATACCTCCCCTACTGGTTTTCCAAGAAATTTGGGTGCCTTCAAAATACTATGCTTCTTCCTACAATTCAGTTAAAGGGAGAATAAAATCCCTCAATTCCATGCTAGTTATAGATTACAATGATGTGGGATGGTGCCACCAAGGAGCTTACCATCACCTATATGATGGGATACAATTTTATATCAATGGAATATACCCTACTTTGGGTGGACTGTTACCCTAATGGGGTGCTGGGAAGGCCAGTTCGATGGGTCCAAAAGCCATTAACCATCCTTTTCCCAACCTTAACCCTGACCTCCATGCCATCAATACCTGTTCCTATGGTGACTATGATGGCTATGCCCTCTATTCCTAACCCTATGATGAGAAGATGCTAGATTCGTTGTTATATGTTTCTGGAAGGGGCTTCATCTATGTAGCCTATCTCGGTTGGGATTAATTCAGACTGCACTCATCCTATGGATAATGTTCATGGCCCTAACGAGGATGTCCCTAGAAGAGTGTCATGGGACATCCCAAATATTGTGTCCAGTCCCTCATGTCTAGGTCCAAGGTTCGAACCATTAGTGGTGTGGGAGAGCCCTCATGCCTGTTTAACCTATCATAGGTCTCTTCCCACTTCTATAATGACACTTCCCACCTATAAAACCATTGTATCAGGGAGTAACAAGGCCCTAGTGTTAGAAGGAGACACTAAACGGTGAAAACATAGGCATGGCACCAGTTATTCTCCCTTTTTATGGAAACCCCTCGGTCTAATTTTACCAATGAAATAGAAAACTTCTAGTGATTATTTTGATGAATTGGGTTCGAGTGGCATTGATTACCAGCATCAACACTTTCTTATCTACCAGATTTTCATAGCCCATAAAACCTTGCTTCATGTGAGGAAAAACGTTCTAAATTCAATTATTTACATCATCAGGAAACGACCTTCTGAGAAGTTTTTTAGGAGGTCAATCATCTAACAACTGAGGAGGTGAAGTCTCGTGACTTGGTGGTCACCCAAATAGAAGAGTTATAAGAATGAAAGGATTTCATGGAAAGCTTGAATGCTAAACTGTCCTCTTCAGGTGAAAATTATGAAGTTATTAAGAATAAATGGTGGGACCTTGAATCCATTATAGAATTCGTATGTCTTATGGTAAAAGTTTAGGTGGAAGAGAGAGATACTTTAGAGTAGACCCTTAACAGCCCACGACATTCCCTTTCCATTTTTTTTGGAAAGGGTGAGTCGAGCCTCACTGTAACTTGGCCAAATCAAGATGTAATCCTTTTCTTTTGATACTATACAGAGGCTACAAACTGTGGATGTTCCTCCATTTTTATTTGTTTTTGGGACTAATGTAATGATATTTCCTTCTAATGCTTCTCATTTTATTTCTTTTTTTCGGTTTTTTTGCAATGTTAATCAATCAAAATAGACCATATAAGCATAATTTTGATCAGGTGTTAATTTTAAATAGGGATTCAAAACTGGTAAACTAAAATCATCGAATCAAGCTCTAATTTTTTCCTCAACCACAGGACTCAGCAAGCATAGTTCGAATCTTGTTGGGGTTATATAGAAGACCTCACAAACTTTTGGGCCTTTTTCATTATTGCCCTAATTTTTTCCTTAGAATGTTTGGTATGGGATTAGCGGGTGTAACATGACATTTTTTAGGCCACCCTTCACAGGTTTTTTACCTAACAATCTTTATGTCTCTTTTGAGTATTTGAGAGCTCAAATTTTTTCCAAAATCGTACATAGTATAGGCTCAACGATCTGGTACTCGACTTTTATCCATGGGTATCCATTGCGGGTTTTCACTCTAGAGAGTATTGAATCATTTTTTTTATGATTTCTAGTCTTTCCAATCATAATTAATATTGATGTTTTGGAACGAACATCATTGACCAAACTTGATGAGGTAGGGGCCTTAATTTGGGATTTATTAGCTAGAAATGTCCTAATAACCCTCAGACATCAACGAGGGATTTTTCTTGACCCTGACTTAATGAGTTTTGGACATACATGGTGATTAGGAGCCATTATAATCATATGGAGGTAGAAAATGGATCTCTTTAAGATGAATTTTCCTTTTATTGACAACTGTTTTATAGGAGACATATACAGAGCCACTCAGGCATGATGTGCATAGTCAAATAAATGTGTTTGTAGGACACTGGCCATCCATTTTCGATGGCCTGGGGGGATTTATAACACTTTGGATTTGTTATTGGTTTGGGTAACATAGTGGGTGTCCTATATAAGAGAAGATGTCTGAAAGTATTAGTGTAATTTGTGTCATCTTTGAATGGGAAACCATTCCCATACGAATTCTTATTATGTAAGGGAGAGTTAGTGGATGGTGTAGTTTGACATCATATAACCAGGACACATGATAACTATAATGGGAGATAAGTTTTCTCTAAAAAAGATAGATTAAATTATTCCTCGGTTTAATTATAAAATCTTTCTATATTTGTGATTTTGAAAAGGGAAAGATATGTAATCTATAGTTCAAGGTGTATCTAAATCCACGGAGTAGTACGGGACATAAATGTCATGCGGACATACAAAAACTAGAAAGGACTCCATTGGGAATGAATTTTCCTTTGATTAGTAGTCATTTTGTAGGAGAAATATGCAGAGCCACTGAGGCATGATGTGCATATTCAAAAAAAGGTGTTTGTAGGACATTGGCCTTCCATCCCTGATGTATATGAATATTTATAGAGAATGGGACCTTTCTAGACATGATGTATGGATTGTGAAAGGGGTTGTGCCTAAACACGAAAGAGGGAATTTCTTTGGCTGAACATTATCATAAAAATCGAAAATACGTTGGGGAATTTTGTTGTTTTTTTTTGTGCATGAATCATCTTCATGCATAGGGATGGGGCATCATTATTTTGTAGAAGCATCAAGAGAGACCATAAGTGAATCAGGCTAGGATGTTCTGATATATCTAGGCAGTGGGTAGGAAATAGAATATAAACTCTGATGTTGAGGGTTCTTGAATTAGGAGGGATTTCATAGGGATTATGATCCGTTTGGCGTTCTGAGGTAGCATCGGACTCTCATGGGGAAGAATTTTCATTTGATTAACAGTCATTTTGTAGGAAACATAAGCAGAGCCACCAGAGCATGATATGCATAGTAAAAAAAAGGTGTATGCAGGACACTGTCCTTCTATCTCCGATGGGCATGGAAAGTTATGGGGATCTAATATTATTCAAAGCACAGAGTTTGATGCATAGAAAAAGTGTATCTATATACATTAGATTTTTCTAAGTTGTGATTCACCCATGGGATCAAGTAATCCCCTACATAGATCTGTCTCATAAGTAGGGTAGGGAATTCGCCCCATCTTTAGAGTGCCTTGTAGATTAACATTGGGCATCCAGGACCCGAGGTTCCTTATGTGGAAGGGAACCATAACATTCCTTTTAGGGTCATGCTGCTAGGACCAAACTTCTGAACTGATTTTCCATGATGTCATGGTGGATCTCTTATTGAGGTTCCTAAGCTCATGTGATATACTCTTGGTTTGAGAGACAAGGGTTTACAAGGATTCAGGGTCACCACTTAATAATGGAATAATCAATGTAAAGGGGAACTTTGTGCTTAGACCGATACTAGGTAGTTTACTATCATGCAGCAAGGATGAAGTTCCATATAATTTTTCATCATGTGGGGTGGACGTATGGTAAACCTGATGTGAAAGAAGGGAGATATGATTAACCTTAAGCAACCATGTAGATTATAATTTTGGGGGATTCCCTTCTTTAATTTAATTCATGTGCAGAAAAGGGGACATTTAAGTACCTTTTGCGGATATGTTAGGATCGTAGAATTTAGGCCCACCAAAAAAATTCTTAGGGAAAGACCAATTCATACAGGATTCCAAATGAATATTACTTGTAGATTTCTAGCTCCTATGCAGGATGGGAAATTATTTTCTTTTGATGAGGTCGAGCCTAGATAATAATCCAAGCATTGCCATTGAGTGGTGTTGTTTAATGCCATATATTTGGGACACTTCTGGCCTTGTAGTTTAGCATAATGTGGTAAGGATGTCAGCAACATAGTTTACCATCATATTGTAGAGAAAACTTTTCATAAAGACCATGAATAGTTTTGAGTTAATCGTGGTAGAGATATTCTGGCATTCTATAGACATTAGTGATGATAGAAGGTGTAAACCATAGTCCTGGGGGGTCCTTGTATCAAGAGGAATGACATGGGGCTTGGAAGCCATTGGGCTTATGGAAATAGGAAAGGACTCTCCAAGGGAAGAATTTTCCTTTTATTGATGGATGTTTTTTAGGTGACATATGAAGATCCACTAAGGCATGATATGCATAGTCAAATAAAGGTGTCCATCGGACAGTGGCCTTCCATTCCCAATGGCTATGAATATTTATGGGGACCCAATATTTCCTGGAATATAGAGTTTGACAAAAGGGAAATATGTGTCTAGGAATTAAAGAAATATTCATATTGTGATTAGCTATAAAATAATTAATCTTATACATAGATTTTACTCATATGTAGCAGAAGCATGATATTTTGAGTCTTTTTGAGTGTCAGAATTAGGACATTGAATTTCTGTCATCTCTTTGAATTTTTTGTGCATGAAATTTGGGTCATGTTCAAGATCTCATAATGTTTATAATTGGGCCACACATGACTCTTGATGAACCTTGCAGTTTAATGTCATGAATTTTGGACCTTTCATGGATTTCCATGTGCAAGTCTGACTTATTAAAAGAGGAAGGGTCATTTTTTTCTTTTGGGAGGTTAGAACATAATATAGGATATGTCCATCACTACGTATCTTGAAAGGGTTGGAATCAAGACATACGTAGTCCTAAATGTTCCCTATAGAGGTCTGGCCCACATGTAGGGAAATGAGAGGGAACATTTTTCTAATTCATGGCAAGGCCCGAATGTTAAATACGATCATCACTATATATCCTACAAGGGAAGGAATCAGGCCATACGTAGTTCTAAATGTTTCACATACTGATCTAACTTGAACATAGGGGTAGGGGAATTTTGGTTTTATCCTCTATTGGTGTCGGGTCTATCATATTCCCCTATAATTGTTTTATGTAATGTAATCCTTACCACTGATCCTAAGCTCATGTGAGTCCTAATAGATGTGAGAAACAAGGATATGTGAGGATTTTCCTTGTATTATGGGGTGATAGAGGATATAATAGAGGAATTCTGTTTCAAGTATTGTTTGGGCCAAGATCGATAGTTGAGGAGTCACTATGTATCCCACTAATGAATGAGAATCAAGTTGTATGTAATCCTTTGGGAACTATGAAGTTTAATGTTTTGCGGTAAGGATGTAATCCATATAGTTTAATTTCATGTTATTAGAACAATTTTGACACTATGGTTTATCATCATGCGATTAAGAAAATTTAAATTATTCGGTTTAACATCTTGAAGCTAGGATGCATGTGTTTCTTTTGTGATAAGTATTTATTTATAAACCTTTCATTTCTGGGAGTTGTTAAGAGTTTGCAATCAATTGATATCATGAAATATGCTCCATTTGAGTATACCATATGTATGAAATATGGTCCCTCCCATTTTTATTCATGCTTTTCAGGTTTCTTACCAAGTATCATTGGGGTTCTGAGGACCAACTCCATCTCCCCTCAATGAAAAGACAAAAGGCGAACCTATTTGTTGAAGGCCCGTGCAATACGATTTTGGTAGACTTCCAAATTGTAAAAAGAGTAAAACCTTTTCTCATCTAGTTGCTCCAACTAATCAAACTGATTCTAGGATTACTTATCCACAAATAGTTGATCACAAGTGGAAACGCAGAGTGATGGCACTTAAACATCGATGGGCAGAACCGCTTCTATCCCTTATACTAATTTGTATGAGTTTCCCTGGGTAGAAATGTAGGTCATAGTCCAAGAAGCTAATAATGTATTAAGGAGTTTCTCTGGATATGATTTATTATCCTTTTCCACCATCTTCAAGAGTATATTGGAAGGAGTCATGTTGAAAGCCTTTATCTTCCCATTGGCCACTACATGGTGGTGAGAAGAACAGTTGGATTCGATTCCTTGTTCATGGTATAACTTGTCCAAATCATCAAAACAGAAATTGGTGCCATTTTCTATTAGTATTGTATGAGGCACACCAAATCTGGTAATGATGTTGGCTTCCATAAAACTAATAATGATTTTTTTCCCTCACCACTTTAAGGGGTATGGCTTCATCCCATTTGGAGAAAAATTCTATCACTGTGAGAATGAAATTGAATTGGCTAGTTGTGGTGGGAGGATATGGTCCCACAAGATCCATCCCCCATATAAGAAATGGATAGAAGTACATAGCTGTGTGAAGTAGCTTTGGGGTTGGTGAATAAAATTACCATGAACATGGATAGAATGACAATTCTTGCTGAACGTGGCACAATCATGTATCATAATGGTAAAATATTATTCAAGCCTTCGAATATGATGGTAGATCTTGGTTGTTGATTGGTTTTCTTCATAATCTCTGATGTTCACTTCTTTTATGATGGCATTAGTCTCTCCTCCATTAATTCATCTCAGAAGGACTCCACCAAGGTATCGTTTGTAGATAAAGTTTCCTTGGATTGTGCCATTGTAAAAAAAATTGACTAGCCACCTCTAGATTTATTCCCTTATTTCCCTATCTATTGGTATTTCCCTCCTTCGTAGGTAAATTTCAATGGGAGTTAACCAGCCGGCAGTGTGACCATAAGGCTCAGAAAATGGGTTAAACTCATTGATTTCCTCTATGTTGTTTTGAATGAATGACAAGACCATCTGAAAGTGGCCAATACTGAAGATTGTTTCATCCTGTTTTGGATCATCCAGGGTTTTGGTTGTATTTTTCAATGCATCAGTTTGATTATTTTTTGACTGGGGGCATAAGTCATTATTGGGTCTGATGGGAATTATTCAATCAGCTCTCAGACACATTTCGTCGAATGTTCCAATACTTCTTTCTTAATGGAATAGTCACCATTGACCTAAATGATGACCATATATGAATCACCTTTTATCTTAAGGCATTTGGATCATGCATGAAGTGCTATATCCGAGTCTTCCATGAGGGCCTGGTATTCTGTTTCATTTTTTCACCCCTCTGAAAGAAGAAGGGAGTAAGGCAAGATGGACTTTTTTGGGGTTATGAGTATAAAACCCAGTCCTAATTTATTCATATTAGGATCCTCCATCCTTTTACATGTTGGATTTCTGTAGGTGACATCAATGTACATTTCCCAATGCATGGGGGTCTTCTTAGATGAGAATACTTCTTTATTAGAAAGTTCAGTATTCAATGGGGTCATTTATTCTAAGGGGTTCTCTACCAGTAAGTCTTCTAACACCTGGACTTTGATGGATTTGTAGGGCATGTATCATATGTCAAACTATTTTAGGATGATATTCCATTGTGATATGAATCCAGTTAGCAATGGGTGATGATATACTTGAGTGGGTTACAGTGGGAGACCAGATGGTCCTCATGGTTCTATAGGTAATGCTTGAAATTTTTAACTACAATTATTAGGGCCACAAAGTTCTTTTTTATTATGGAATATCGAGTCTCGGCATCAATCATTGTTTGACTGATGTAATAGAGATTGTTCTCACTACCAACATCATTCTTTTGCATGAGGAAGGTGCCTAATGACTGTTCTAAGGTGGTTACGTAAAAAATGAGTGGTATTACCTCAACTATTTCCATCATCCCCAATGGTCTTGGGATATATCTTTTGAGATCATTGAATGATTCTTGAAAATCATTATCCCACTCATATGTGACCCCTTTCTTCATCAATATGTTTAAAGGAAAACATTTACCTGCAAGGTTGGCTATGAAGTTTCTAATGTAGGTTATGTTCCTCTTGAGACCCCTTAACTCAGTGAGGTTGTGAGGTGGATGAATTCCAATTAGTAATTTTGTCTTATCAGGGTCGAATTCAATGTCGTGATAGTGTAAAATGAATCTGAGGAATATTGTGGAGGTGACACCGAAGGAACACATTATGGGATTCATCTTTAGACTATGTTTTCTCATTTTATTGAATATTATTTCAAGATTTATCAGGTGGTTTAATCACTGTCGTGATTTAATCACCGGGTCGTCGATGTAGAACTCGATGAATTTTCCTAGGATGGGATTGAAAATGAAATGCATGGTGCACTGATATGTAGCGCCAACATTTTTTATACCAAAGGTCTTCACCATATTGAAGAATACTCCCTAGAGGATTTTAAAGAAAAGGATTATTAATATTCTCAGGCCATTCATATATAGTTATATCCAGAATTTCCATCCTTTAAAGAGAGGTCCACATATATAGTCATCACATCGATCAAAAATTATATGATGAGGATCAGGAAATCATCTTTCAGGTAGTTCCAATTGAGGTCCCTGAAGTTAATACAGACTCTATTCTGTCCATTCATATTTTTATAGGGACTATGTTTTCTATCCAAATCAGATATTGTACGTACCAAATAATGTTATCTTTGATCAGTTTCTCAACTTTAGACTCTATTTTGGTAGCATGTGTCAGCTGGGTCCTTTTGGTAGCCTGCTTATAACCACGATGGTCTTCCAGAAGACCCAGGTGATGAGTGGCGACCTCAGGATCAAGGCCTATAATTGTTTTGTATTTCCAAGAAAACACATCTTCATTCTTATTTAGTAAGGAGTTATATGCCTCTTTATCCTCAAAAGGAATGGCCACACTAAGCATAGTGGGCCACAGGTCTTCTTCAATACCCAATTTTACCTCCCTAAGTTCATCGATCATGGTGGAGACACCTTCTTTGAATGCGGGAGGGGAATATTTGAGGTCTTATTCTTCTTCTTCTAATCCATCCTCTTTGTCATCATCTTCATCTTCTGATGGAGAGAGGATTCTTTAGATGAACTCTCTGGTGTTAGGAGAGGAATCACAACATTGATTTATGGAGACTGAAACAACTCTTTTTCCCAGGTTGACTGCGGGGAATTCTTTGAAGAGGATAGAATTTCCTTTCTATCTATTAGTGAGAGGACATTGTCCTCTTCCTTAGTGAGTATGCTTGGAATTTTATGGGGTATTGAGGATGGGCTGGGAGGATCTTTTTTTGGGCATTCCCCATAATCATAGATACTATTGTTATTTTTAGTGTCATTGGACTTAGCGGAATTAACATAAGTCATGAAGATGGCTAAGTCTGTATCCGGGATTGAACTTATGTTCTCAACCTGGTTGATGGGTAAAACATACTCTTCCCAAAGCTGTTTGAGGGTATCGGTGGGACACATTTCCATCCATTTAGGGTGGTGACCAAATCAATGTTGTCGTCCAAAGACTGCTTCTCTTTTGATTCATAAAACCCTACATTAATGTAATGATACTCATAGGATTATAATGGGGATTTACCAATATGAAATGTCCTATTTTTTCCATTAGCAAAATAGTTGATGCACTAATTGTATGATGAGGGAATTACAGCATGCTAATGCAGCTAGGGCCTCCCCAATAGAATTATGAAGGTTGTACTTTTCCACAATACAAGAAACTCAGAATTATACATGAGGTCACCAATCCAAGTTTTAATCTTGATTTATCCCAATGTATTCTACTCACTTTTGTCATATCCCACCAATGTTGTGGTGCAGGGTGTCAGACTTTCCTTCATTGTAGCCTAACCGACGAAGTTCTTGCATCAAGAGGATGTTGAATCTAGATCCATTGTCAATGAAAATTCTCTAAAAATAAATTTCATTTATTTTTCTAAACACATATAATGGTTTTATGTGTCTTTGCATGATGAAGTCTTCATTTTGATCTGTGAAGGAGATGACAGCATGTCATTATTCGGGATAGGTCTCTGTCTGATAGACTTTGGAAACTGCTAAGTCAGCCACAATGTCCTTGTGACTTAGTATGTTTTCGATGAGTGCCTCCATAATGTTTTCTAATAGACTCAAGGCATCCGAGATCGATAGATCTACCAGTAATGAGGCTATATATTTCATAATATCAAAAAAAAATCTCTAAATTTTGGAACTTCCTGACATGGGGATGCTATTTTATGGGTTCTTTAGGGGATTTATATTTGTATGTAGATGTTATGTCCTCATTGATAGGGTTTGATGGTGGTGATGTTCTTTATATGTTTGGATGAATTGGTCTGAATGCATGCCATGGGATATTAGACATATTCTCTTCTTTTGATGGATTCTCCAAGATGATTGGGGTCATATTTTTTCTGGTAGAGGAAGAGGTAAATTCTGGTTCCCATTGTCTGTCTTGGAGGGTCCTTCCCTGTGTTTCTTCAATGTTAATAGTTTGAGTTAAGGTGTGGCCATGATTTTGACTACTACTATGATCACACCTTCCTAGAAAATATCAACCTCTATGGTCTCTTCCTCTGACTCTCTGTTCGATCATGGGGAATTAGGTTTCAGGTCCATAGTCTTCGTCAGATATGGGTTCCATCATGTGAATAATATTAATGGATCCAAAGATCAGTTCTTGATCCTATAAATGATTATGTCTAACTATCTTCTTCTGATGGTTCCATTTGGCATGGTTGTTCTCGTTGTTCTATTTAGCGGAGTGGTGCTTGTTGTACCATTTGGTTGGGCGGTGCCCATATTTTCAATCTTTCTATCGTGAAGTCTAAATGTGTCAAGACCATTTTTGGATTTGGTTTAGGCTCATCTTCTTTCTACTTCTATCATACTTTATAGCCCTCAGAGGTTGTGGGAATGAGGATGATGGTTGTGTTGCATAAGGAGCTATTGGATGCATGGTTGGTTGCTTCAACTATTCATGGAGGATGCCATGGGCTCTATTGACTATTTATCAAGTCATCCAACTATAAAAAGATTTCTCTTTTTTTTTGTGATTATTTTCCATTCCACTTCATCTCTTGGGTCTACGATGGATATATATGCCACTTGTGCTTGTGGAAGACCCAACAAGAATTGTCCGGAATCCGCCATATTTTACTAGAGTTCCTTGAAGAGGAATCACTGTTGGATAGTTTTCTAGAGTATCCGGTGATGAGGAAAATAATTTTGATGGTCGCCGAGACCCACTTCATCGGCTCGTTTTGGCTCTAGTAGCTAGGGAATGTTTCAATTCATGGTGGCTATAAAGTAGTCATGGGCTTTGTCATATCAGAATTAGTGGAACTTATTTCTTCGTTCGCCAAACTGATTTATTTTCGCACCCATTCTCTCATCATTCTAAAGTGGGGTGGTTTTTGGGGTATATAGGGTCCTACACAGTTTGGTTTAGGCCTATATACTAGACTTGGTGTTGGGGTGGATTAAGCAAGACAAAAGTCACTTCAACTTTTCCCATTCACTTCCCTGGTGCCAATGGGGCCACTTGGGACTTGAGAATTGTCCACTAAAACATAATTACTATAATTTAGTCAATATAGGAGAAATCTCAGAACCCACTTGTGTACATCACTGGGATGAACGGTGTACACATTTCATCAGAGATATTATCGATGCACATAGAGAGAATTTCATCCGGGGGAGTGGTCGGTTTTGGGAGTAAGTCAATCCTTTCCATCTATTGATAAAGTATAAAACTCTTTCATTATATCCTTGCTTATAGTTCATGATATCACTAATTGTTGTCTTAAGAAATGTCGAACTAAACTGGAAGAGAAACTGTCATTGGATTTCCTCACAGTCTATGATTGAGTTAGCTGGAAAGCTAGTGTATCACACAAAGCAAGAACCTTGAAGAGTTAGCATAAAGAACCTGGGTATTACTGATTCTTAATACTCTGGGGTGCCCACCATGGGATCACAGTTAGACAAATAGAGGATTAGGTTTTGTTCTGGGTCTCCTGAACCATTGATAACTGTAATTACAGGGTTCCCAAAGGTTGGAGATGGTGGAACGTTTCTCACAAAATCGGGGTAAGGTTTATGTTCTGGTTGTATCGTAGCACGCTTCCCTTCTATGGATTCTAGTCGAGCTGTTAGATTCTTGACGGTATTCAAGATCCCTTTATGTATTTCATGTCGGACTTGATCTTGGGAGGGTATAGTAGGGGGAAAATATGGACAGGCCAAAACTGCTAAAATTTGGGGTGGATGCCCATCCATGGGTATCCTTTGTGGGTTTGCCTAAATATACTCTAGATTCCTTCCTAATTGAGGTAAGTCTTGATATCCTTTAGGGGTTGGATTTATGTAGGTTGATGGTCCTAGTACTGGATTGGACGGGAATCCAAGAATAATTTTATTTACCTGGATGAGTGCTTATGGAAGTGGAACCTCTTATAGGACAACCTATTGATGTTCTGCTTGAGGAACGCATCCAGCAAGATAGCTCCCTCGACGGAGCCCACCATTGATTCACTTGAGCTCTTTAATTTCTTTCTCTTCCTGGGTTAATCTTTCCTTAAACATGAGGTACACATTCTCAGTGGGAGGAGGAGAAGGGTTATAGAAGACTATGAATTTATTCTTCTCCTTGTTGTAGATTCATGAGGGAGGTAGTACTAGGTTTGTTTAGGGTGCTCCCAAATTCAGGGAAGCTCTCTAGTTCTTGGCATGCATGCCATCAGGATTAGTGTGGGCCACATCTAGGAGGGAACTGTATTCTCCTAAATGCTCTCCATTTGTATCATTTCCTATGAGATATGTGTGTATGACATTAACCATGTTCACTGATGCAAACTGCATTGGCGGTGGTGTACCCGGTGCCGAATGGTAGGAGATATTTTTGCATCATTTTTTGAAATTTATCTTTCTATTATGTGGTATTCATTGGGTTTCTTGGTGAATATTTATCCAATGGGATCCCTAATCTGACATCGCAATATACCCTCATTCCGGAGGGTATGAACCATGAGACAAGGTTGAACGAGTGACCTCTTTACTCCTTGTCCTGCCCAGATGGGAGAAGATGGACATCCGTTGTGTGGGAATATAAGGTAAAAATACCCTCTATCATGTGGGTTGGGGTTGATCCAATTCTATCATTGATGTGTTATGGCCTTTGTTTGTTGGTATTATGGGGGAATTTTGAGTAAAAATTCCCCCAGCCCTTTGGGATGGGGATGTTCCCTTATTGTGGAGGTATCCATTCCTATTGCTACCTTTTTGATTTCACGCACTTCTGCACGGGTGTAAGCCGGGTATGGAACTATATTTTCATGAGATTTATTTCCATTTGAAGACATTATAACTACTTTCTAGTTGGATTCCCTCAGATGAGAATCCTACTGGATGTTTTCGGTTACTTGCCTCAGGATATTCTCGATGGATTAATCTCATCAGACATGACGCTTTTGAGACTTACTGAAGGTCATTTATTATTGTGTATTCCACCATTCCTAAGTAGGGATTTAATTTGATTTCTATCTATGGGTAATGAAATTGCAAGATTTCATTTCCAATGAGGTCTGCTGGACGGGACGTGGGGTGAAGTGTAGAGATCATTATTCTCCCCATCCAAGAATATGAACTCCGGACAGGGTGTCACCGATGAGGAAACACAACTTGTGTAGTTTGTGGAGGTAGGCCAGTTCAAGGATATATTTTACCTTTTTGATTGTGGTCGCCATGCTGACGGAAGGCCTTCCAGGTCAAGTAGACATTAGATCTCTCCTTATATGTTCATATGGTCATCCTACCCTTCATAGGGCATGAAATTTGTTTTATATAGTAAAGAGTCATCCCAATGTTGAGACAGATGTTATGCATACATTCCTCAGGCAACTCCCTTGGTATGTTTATGTGAGAAGAGGTAATGGGCCAATAAATCTCTGGTATATTATTTGTAGCTAGTTTTCTTCTCATAAGAAACATGTGATGTTATTTCTCTTCTAGGGACTCATCTAATTGATATTCTCAGCATGAAAAATTCTTAATGATTTCATTCCAAACCGTTGGGATGGTATGAGCCTCATTGATATATGAGTATCTTGGGGGTGTCTCATAAGATGAGTATAGACCTGGTCCATACTCTGGTTGAGAAATTACATTACTCAACATAGACAGAGTGTCAGACATGTATGACTCCATCTTTCTGAGTGCCTCAGTCTAGGATGGAGTTCTCAAATTTTTCATGTCAAGGGGAGGACCTTCTTCCCACGTGAATTTTGATTTTTGAGAGGACCTTCGCAATTTGTTCTAAAATAGCAGGGGCTACCATTGAAAATTTATGCCTGATTGTGGGGAGTGTCCCTATGGAATATAACTTGGGGAGGACCATTACGGTAGTCTACAGCAATGGGTGTAACTTCTTACTACTTGATGTCACTAAGGGGATGTCCTTCTCGATGACTCCTATGATGGTCATAACTGCTATAATATCTTGATATCTAGATGTTGGGAGAATTTCTATAGTATAAATCATGGGGAGGGCCTTCAGGATGTACGGAAATGAGGGAAGGACCTTCTCATTCCTTGATTTCTCTGAGGGGAGGTACTTCTTGATGACTGTTATGATGGTGAGGATTAATATCACAGCTTGAAATCTGGATGCTGGGAGAATTTCTATAGTGTACATCCCAAGGACAACCTTCAAGATGTACTTAAATGAGGGTTAGACCTTCTTGTTACTTGATGTAGCTATGGGGAGGTCCTTCACAACAACTAAAATTGTGGGGAGGGCCTTTTCAATGGATTTCATCATGGAGAGGAATACCATTATGACTTGATATCCAACTACAAAGAGAATTATATCTATAGCGTATACCCTGGGGAGGACCATCAGGGCGGACAAAAACAAGGGGAGGAACTTCTTGCTATCTGATCTTTTGGTCAAGGGGAGGGCTGCCCTAACACGCATCATGAGATAGGCTCTTATGATCGATCATTCCTGGACTAGAGTGTAATCCCCTAGGGGTTCTCTGGGGAGGACCTTTAGAGCTGTTGATAGCAATATTTTCAGGGGACCTTTGCAACTGCTACTACCACTTCCATTATTTTCTAATTGACTAACAGGGTCTTGATCATTAATTTATATATACTCAAGGGGGTCAAGCACTCTAGCTTCCATCAGAGTAGGATCATGTATAGGCTCTTCATTTTCTGATTACCTTTAACACATTTCATTTTTTTGGTGATCTCATCTAGGTAACTGGGGAATCTACTGTTGGTAATGACCTTCATATACAGATCCCTATTTTTTAGTTCCCATGATGCTGTCGAGATACACCGATGGACATCATGAGTTTTTAAAGGGATATATGTCTTCCCTAGAGTGGACACTACATTGGACCGGCATCCCCTAGTTGGAAAAAGTATTTTTTCCCAATCTGGTTTATTATGTATCGCTGAATATTTCCATCATCTCTCATATACTAGAGAATGGATGCATAACTACTATGGAGAAACTAACCCATTTTTCAAGTAAGTCATCTCATTTGAGGAAAACGGGTTGTGGGACTTGTTCATTTCCTTTTATGCCGATGCAATGATATCTTATCATGTCTGGAGGATATGGTCTGTAATAAAAGTCTGATATTCCATCATTTCTAGGATGTTTTGAGATACATATTTTGATGGAATGGGTATGGAGGCACATTCTAATGTTAGAGCAGGTGTTTGTGCCCGCTTTTGTCCTCCATAGGTTTCTAGAAGATACTAGTAGTTCTACTATGACGAGACATAGGAATGAGTCTTTTATTGGCTGTATTCTCTAGTTTCCATCGTATTTAACTGGTGGACTTCATATTTTTTAGAATGAATTTTCATCTTCTCGGTTTCTACTATATATTTCTCATGGGATTCATATGCATCTATAGGAATTTGACTCTTCTCATATTTGTTCTCTGCCCTATTTGGATAGTTGGATTTATACACATCAATAGGTATTTTTTTCCTTCCTATAGCTAATCACCATCCAATTTAGATGATGGTCTCCTTATGTGTTAGAAGATATTTTCATCTGCCTATAATTATCACTATGTCTTCACAACAGGACCGATGAGCACTGGTAGGGATGTTTGTGTGCTTGTATTGTGCCACCCTATTTATATGGTGGGATTGAGTAGAGGGGAAAAAGTTATATTCCTTCCCATTGAATTCCACTAAGTTTGGGCACTCGAGTTCCTTCTCAAAAATCAGGGTGATAGCCTGTTCTGAGTTGTACGTCTTCTACCCTCGAGTAGGGTAAACTACCACATTGGTTGATGGTTCACATTGGGTTCACCATTTTGGTTTCAACCCAAGGTGATGTGTGTATTGGCGGACAAAATGGTCTGATGAGAATCATCAATCATCTGTTATGGTAGATAGTTTTACATCACTGTCTTTATTTCAGCATGATCTGTGTCATTATACTTTAGGGGGAAATGGATTGACTCTGTAGGGACTATCTAGTTTATCCCTTTCACATTATGAAGGTGGTTCCAGAGTCAAATGGTCCCAGCGGGCGATTTCACACGGTTAAGTGCTTGTGTAATCATTCCTCTTGGGATATGACTACCTCGGATAGTCTCCAATGGGTTTATTTATAGATCTAGAAATGCCTAATGGCCCAGTTATCCATGATTCATGGACCTTATTTCCAAATTAAGGTGCTCATTTGATGGAAATTTGGCCAATGACACTTAAGGACTCCATTAATCGAGAGTATGGGAGGTCGGGCTCATCACACCATTTTAAGAAGAATTATTTCCTATTCCACGAATCTCTTATAGATTTCAGTAATGTTTATATGTTTTTTAATCCTTGGTTTATTCTGAAATATTGTATCCATTAGACACCCCTAGGTTGTTAGATCATCATGGATATACATAGAATTGATTCTACAATGGAAATAATGAGTTAAGCCATGAAATAAGATGATCTATATCCTATCATCATATAGGAGGGATGGAAGGTGATTTGATGTTGGGTTCGGACCTATAATATGGGCTTCCTACATATTTTCATGAGAGAAATCAAACCCACGTAGTTCGATAAGCTTGGGGCTTGGACCTAGGAGGGGACCCATTTGTTGGGGGTATAATCGGGTGGAACTTTTGGAATGGAACCCCTTTGATCTTGGGTCTTCAAGTTGGAATCCTATGTATCCTGGTTTGAACATGAATTAGAGTTCTCATAGTTTATTGTGGGTGGTTCTTATGAATAGAAGCTGCCTGTTTGGCGGGACATGGTTGGGTGGTCCCTTTTCGAAGGATAGCCCTTTGATCTTGGTCCTTCAAGGAGGTGTCCTATGTATCCATGTTTGAACATGAATTAGAGTTCTCATAGTTCAAGATATGAGGTTGATTGTGTGGATGTTTTAATCAAAAAAAATCTCTAAGCCCAATTGAATCATACTTGGTGTGAGAAACCAGAAGATGTGAGATATTTAATAAACCATACACTTTCTCTCCCGCTGATGGAAGTGGTTGGGCCTACGGCGGAAGAAGATGAGTCGACGGTAGACGATCATGCAGACTGATGAACCTTTCAATGTGGGTTGATATTGGACGTCACGTGTCTCGTATCTCAGACGTTTAGGGACTTACCTCAGTAGGAGTTCCCCCGAATGTGTTTTGGGAAAGGGGAGGAATGTCACTTCTTTTAAAAAGGAAAAGAGAGCATGATCCCTTTGACTAATCATCCTTCCTCACTGAATAGAAAAAAATGATCATCCTGGATCACTAAAATGGGGAGGTTCACAACATCATCCCATGGTTTTACTCCAGGTTACCATGGGAATATAGACATAGGGACATTCTGGGGGTCCAAACCATTATGGGGATAGCCTTCGTGACTCCTATTACCATGGGTATGTAGACTCATAGAGGTGCACTGATTCACCCATTGATCTGATAATATAGGTCTGATGGGTTTAGAGGAGGCTTTGGCCTGATACTGGTGGAATGGTTCATAGAGGAGATATAGAGGACTAGATGGAAATAGAGGAGATAGATTAGAACCAAAGGGAAGGACACTCTAAGACTCCCCATTCCAGGTATGTTTTTCTAATGTGGGATGGGGGGATCCCCATATAACATAGTGCTATGCGGGTAGAGGGGTCGTCTGCATACTAAAGCAGTACATAGACTTAGGCATGGACCACCACGTATCAAAGTGGTACATGGTCATGTACATGGTTTACCATGCCGCTTTGGGTTCCACCCACATACTAATGTAGTATGTAGCATACGGTTCAATCTGGATAGTGATGCACTAAGCGAACCTCTCCATTGAATAAGGGTCCTGGAACTTGTGGTTCTCATGGAGTTCATACGTGAGGAATTTATGGTTCACGATGGTTCTAGTTTGGTTCACCTTTAATTGATTATAATTAAGTTGTATATTTTTATGGTTTGTGGCTGGTTATACCTATGGAAATGGTATTTACAGTTTTAACTTCATTTATGATTCGAAACAAAAGTCAGAATCCCCTCCAAATTCTTTCTTCCAACCTCTAGGGTATCTTCCGTGCTTTCTTTATCTATCCCCTTTTCACTTTCTCCTATTATCACTTTATAAATCCTTAGTGAAATCATATATTTTTTTCATGAGATTCCATTTGTGGAATCCCTTGAAGATATATCTGAACCAGCAGAAGACTTAGTCAACCGGGGTTTGTGGAGGTTGTGGTCTGTAGTTCGTGGTTCACAGAAATCTTCCAGCTTACTTCATCCACGAACTGCTGAGTTCATAGGATGGTATATGTATGGAATTCTCAAACTTTATTTCACTGACGAAAAGGTTCTTGGCATCATGGGTTGGTTGGCCATATCCCTACCGGATAGTGCCTCATGATTCCTTCTACATACCGGTGGTTGCGGTTCATGCTCCCCGTAAACCTTTCCCAATTATGGTACTCGATTCACTTAAAACTCTTGAATTTTTTTTATTTCTTCATGTTTATTCTCAAATTTACAATTCACTTTTCATCCATTTGTCTTTCTAGATCTGTAAGAATATTTTCTTCCTTATGAAAAGTGTTTGTGGGAGTACTTACTTCCCTTTGCGAAATTTTCAGGACCCTACATGGTCATGTATGAAGGATTACTTTATCTCCAACCTAAAACACTAAATCAAGTTAATGATTGTCCTCATAGATTTTTTATTGAACTTGTGTGGATTTTATTTTATGATTAACGTTTTGAACCCTTTCTGTCGTCTCTCTGATAATATTAGGTCCTATAAGCTTCCACTCTCTAACTTCATCTGAGCATGTCAAAGACTGGCACCTCTTCCCGTATAGAGCCTCATGAGGATCCATTTGAATGTTAGAATGAAACTTTTTTATATAATAACTATAAAAGGTGAAGGTATTAATCCCAATATCCTTGGTAATCTATTAAACATGATCTAAGTATGTCCTTAAGAGTTTTAATGATCCTTTTGGTTTATCCATTTATCTGAGGGTGATAAGCAGTAATAAAACGTATCTCTATTTTTCATGCTTGAAGAAGACTTCTCCAGAATATTGAGGTAAGCCTCATATATTAATCAGATACAATATAGATTGTCACTCTATTCTATCGTACCACTACCTGTATTTATATCTTGGTGAGTTGGTTGACTGATAAATATTCCTTGAATAAAATTAAATAAAATGACGTTTTAGGGTTATCAACTACCATATAGATGGAATTGATTATTTTATGGGTATGGGGTGTCCTATGATAAAATACATGGTTATAATTTAATAGGTCAATACTGGTGTGGGAAATTTTCCCATCATACCATTAATCTTTTTTAAATCATACTTGACTTGATTTCATACCATGCTTCAAGATATAAGCTACATAATCTCCCTCTTTGTGTTATCCCACCATAAGTTTTCTCTCAAATATATATAAATCTTACTGCTTATTGGACAAATAGAGAACGATGTTCTATGAACATTATCTATAAATTCCCTCTTTAGTTATAGTTCTGATGGGAATCATATTTTGGTTCCAAATCCTATGTCTCCATATTTAGAAAATTTGACCTTCGGGATATTTTCTACATTCTTCTGTATCACCTCATCATATTTTTGGGCTTCCATGATTCTTTCAAGATAATATGTTTGAGTATTTATTTGATAAAATTAGGATTATAATCCTTTTATTATTCCCATGTATTTCCTTTTTATGTCTAATAATATTGGATCCCTTTAAATTTTCATCTTGGATAGGGTTGAGGGATCATTTCTACTCAGAGAATATACACATTGTTTACCTTACCAGGATGATAGTTGATTGAAAAATCATAATCTTTCATCGACATTAACCACCATTGTTTGTTTATATTTAGCACCTTTTTCAATATATAGTTGATACTTTTGTGATTTTTGTATATTTCATACTTCTTCCCAGATAATTCCAAAAAATATTTAATGTGGAGATCATTATATCCCATTATAGTTCATTATTTGGGTAGTTATGATCATTTATATTTATTTTTCAAGATACATTGGTTGTCAATTTTTCATCTTGCATATGTAAAAAACCCAAGACCTTTTTTGGATGCATTGATGTAGTCAGAAATACATCCCTGTTGGTGCGTAATGTGGGAACCAATAAATTAATTAGCCTCTTTTTTTCCTCCATAAATCTATTCAAAAATTTTTCAATCTAAAAAACATGAATCCCTTTTGATTAATCTTAGTTGGTGTGATTTATAGTCAAGATAATTATATATAAAAATTTATGGTAGTTCCGTGATAATCCAAGGAAACTATGGATTTAAATCATGAATATTTTTATAGATCATGCTTTGATTTCCACTATTTTTAAACTGTATATAGATATCCCTTTCTTGGTGATAAAATTACCTTTGAATGTTACTTTCTCTAACTAGAATTATTATTTATAGTAATTCCCATTCATCTTTTCTCTCTAAAAATTATTTAGTATAGTACATAAATACTATTAATTTTCTTTATTTCTATTGGAGTATATAATAAAATATTCTATAATGACAACCAAAATTTTTTATGGTGTTCCATAAAGACTCTATTCAATAAATACATGAAGATTTCTGGACCATTAATGAGTCCAAATGGAATTAATATGAACTTGTAGAGCCCATCCCTTGTAATAAAATAATTTTTGGGGATATCCTACTTTATCACCTTTACTTGATTATATACTAACTGAAGATCCATCTTAGATAAATAATTGGATCCATGTTTCTAATTATACAAGTATTCAACCCATGTAGGGGTAATTTTTCTTTATTACGGTCTTATTAAGATTATAATAATTAATGTAGAGGAATAAAAAACTATCCTTCTTCTTGATGAAGAGGACAACTACACTCTATAGTGAAACACATGGGAATATAATTCCTTTATCCATATTCCCCTATAGTTTGTTCTTCATATTACCAAGATCAAAAGAAAAAATTCTTTATAGGGTCATGGATGTAGGAATTTCTCAGGGTATAAGCTTGATTGAGAACCCAACCTCACATCTGAGAGGAAGGCTAGGCTATTCTTTTTGAAATACATCTGTGAATTCCCTTACAATAGGCATGTCATCGAGGATGGTCTTTTTCTTATTTTCAATCATTTGATCAAGAAATGATTTCTCTTTTGGAAAAAATATCCATTCTTGAGATGATGATATCATAGTAGATTCATCTTATGCCTTACACTTGTATAGAATCAGTATGAAATTTTTGATATAGATAGTGATTTCCTTCAATAAAAAATTATGTTGGAATTATATACAGAAAATAAATCCATACATAGAATAAAATTTAATTATCCTAAATATGGTATTGCAAGGTTCGCTAGTGTGTTCATCCAACAAATTTTGACAATGGAGGAGTTATATACTTGGGATGTGATAATAGCTCAATTATTCATTGTCATTGATAGTTATACTTCCATGCTTTATGGAGGTGTATGAATAGATCTATTAAACATTCATGATATTAAATAATTAATAAAACAAAAATGAAAATGTATGTTCACTCTCCATGAATGAATAACCAGTTCCCATGTCACCACATCATTGTCAAGATCCACCATAGTAGTTCATATGGAATAATATTTCCCTTTATCACTTGTACATGGAGGTTTTTTTCATCAGTTATTGTCAACAATCAATAACTTTGTGTATACATTTTCATAGTTTCTCAATTTTTTACTATTGAAAAATTATACATTAGGATGAGGGTTAATCAAAGCATTACTTTTTTCCATCTCATTGGTGGGTTTATCCCATCAAAAAGTTCTCGCTAGATACCATTCCTTTCAAAACCTAAATCGTTTCCTCATCTCCTTTATGAAATTTCTAGGGTAATTATTCCCACACATTTCACAAGTTGGTTGTTTTAATTTCATTCAACCATTACATTTCTATGTGGTACAACTGAAATAAACATCAATTTTCTACTTCTTATTCCCATTATAACCTAGAGATTCATTTATTTCTATTTTAACATTGATGGAACATAGAAGAAATTTCTTATAACTATTGGAGACCTGAATTTACAATGATTTTAATAGGCACATATTCACCACACCAAAGATGTGGTCAAATTTACATTTTGTGGTAATAAAAAATATAGATGCATATCCTAAAAGTCCTTTGAGGTATTCCTAATATCCGAAATGGATTCATTGTACTTTTTTGAGAATAAAAAAGTTCTTATCCCATTTAATTCAAAGAGTACAAAGAAAGTATTTTTTGAAATACAATTGTAAGAATTAATTCCACTTCATCACTTAGACCTTCTCTTCAAGCTTCATAATTTTACCAACTTCCTCCATTTATCATCTTATCTTTCCATATGATAAACATCCATAATTTACTTCTATTACACATATAATTAAAGGATATAGATGATCTTATCATTAAAATTTATTGATATTTCCAAAATTAAGGGATCAATTGATCAATAAAATAATGAAATAATTTTTCACATAAAAGCCTTAATCACAACTTTATATTTCTTAAGGGGATTTGGGTGTTACACCTATTACATGTTTCATTTCCAAACATGATTAAATTGAGAAATTTTCTTCATGAAGGTCATGACGCCATCTCCCATTAGATTGACTATCTCATTTGGGAAGTTGTCTCATTGTCCCTAACATTGGTTGTTGGTTTAGTTTCTTATATTTCCATCCATTGACAAGATTAATGGAAAAATTAGGGATGATTATTTTTAAACTATTAAACACATAATTTATACATAATAAATATTAAAGGTATAACTAATAAATGATCTGCTCTCTTTATCCTATGAAATTCTATGTTTTAATATTGTTATCCATGATCTATTTCTGAACATAAAATTGTGTGGTGTTTTTTGTTCCCTTAGTAATGGTTCATAAGGAGAATATAAATTTAACAAGTATTATCCCATGAGAGTGTCAAACTAGGTGTGCTACAAGGCCTTTAGTGATGTACTAGGTGAAGATATAGTCTAGATCAATTCACCCACTTTGGGGTTATTACCCATAGGTACGTATATACTAGATCCACATATAGTTGAAGTATCAATAAAAATATTAATTTTCCTATAAAACACATGATCTATACTAAAACAAATAGTTGATGTTTCCTTCTGTATAGGAAAATCCCAAGGGATTTTTCTATAATTTTCTAATCCTAATACAAAAAATAACAAGTTTTTCCTTTGATACTAACTTTGATAACCCTTGACTTCAATATAAATTATTTCATGATTTATTACATGAAATAACACATAATATATCCTAGAATATTGTGAATCCTATTTTATTTAGTTTATTAGGTACATATCATAACAACTTGAACACGGGATACAACAACATTACATGAAAAACACCACAACATGAACTTATATTCCATGAATCAACTAAAAATACATTGGATAACATAGGTAAATACATAATAAATGGGTGATCTATAAATCCAAGCAATGGGATAAACATAGAATATCATCAGTTAAGGAAATACATGTATTCAAATATATATATCAAGTTATTATAATATGGGTGAGAATCATAATCTTGAACAATGAATCAAGATAGTAAATGATTGCATAAAGGCATCATAGGATCATTGTGACAACATTAATCATGACATCATAAACATAGGTTAAGGATAAGAACTAAAACATCAAAACATAATGGAGACATTTTCATAATGGATTAGGTTTAATCCTTAATCCAATACATGATGTATCAGGTGACTAAAACATTACCCAATGCATTGGAATGATATCTCGGTTCACCCATCACAATATTTACATTCTCATGTATGCCTCATAGATAATTTATCATAAATATATATTTCATATAATATAATCCCATTATTAAGAAGTCTGGGTTACATAAAAATACTTCCCAAAGAAATTATGTATAGGTACTTCTATAATAATACCCTTGAGTGTAAATGGGTATTGATATTAACTATAAAAATAATTTTCATGGAAAATCATAGGATATATATTACTCTATAAAAGGGGTACATAAAAATTATTGGAAATATTAATAAAGTGAAAGGGGTATCTTATCCCATGGAAATTATATTGAAAGTAATACAGATGTGTGAGAGCATATCCCAACATGAAAAAAATGTAAAACAAAAGGAAAAACAAAATGAAGGTTCTTGAATAAAGAGTAAAAGGAGAGGATCCCTTACCTTGAGAGGGTGCATCTAAAATCATGGGTGGGGGATTTTGAGAGCTTCTTGAAACCATTGGAGGACTCTAGAGATTTATGGATAGATTATGTTCATGATTAAATTGTTTTTAGTGAAGAGATATGGGATTTTGGGTGGGTTTATATTGAAAATTAGAGGATAATTATTTATTAATTTCCAAATATATATATATATATTATACTCAATATGGAAATAAAATACAAACCACATACCCCAAAATTATTTTTACCATGGATTATAACAAAAAGGAGTGGCAATAACTACTGTACATTTTTAATGATAGAGCTAATTATAATAATACCCTTGGTGATGTGGCAGTGATCCATATTTATAAAGAATTGATTTTAAAACCTTAAATTATAATATTTATTGTATAGGATTCATGATGGAATTATAAAATCAATAAAATTATATCAATATATTTTTTTAAATGGATGAATAATTTTTATTTTTTATATGCTTTATACTATATATTACATCACTTTTGGGATTTTATGATTTCATAATACTCACCATATAACTATACTGTACTTAATTTTAAATAGAAAGTATGATTGTCTCAGATAATTATGAAACATTAACCATTGGATAATTTCAATGTGATCACTTCAAAAATATTAGTTATTTTATAAAAAAATCTACATATGGGAATATATATAATTTTATGTCAAAAATCTAAATTTATTGAAAAATAATTTGTTTTTCTACAATAATAGTTTTCCAACCCATATAAAAATTACATTTCAATCTATAAAGTTTCATTATAATTTAGATTTAATAAATATTATTTTTTAATATTATTTAATTAAATTATAATTTATTTAAAATATTATTGAAATCCACACAAAAGGGTGTCTTCATTGAAACTATATATTACCCAAAAATATAATTTCTATTTCATCATATCAAAATCAAATTTTTAACAAACTCATTTTTTAATCATGTAAGATTTAATATTAAAAAGTAAAGAATATGATCCTTGTTTTATTAAAATATGATATGAAAATTTTATACTATTATGGTCTAGATCCATAAAAGTTTATTAGACCAGTGAATGGTATAATGTTAAGGTGCATAATGGTGGGATTTATTAGGGTGGTTCATCGTACATAGTTTCAGTCATGATCTCAAGGATGTTGAACATATCCTATAAAAAGTTTCTTTAATTATTTAGTTATTTAATCTTGTCTTTAGGGTTGGTAAATCGTAATGCTAAATGATGTTATCTCCCTAAAAACTCTGATAAATTGGCTTTATTGGGTAAAATGCTACAGCTTGAGGCCATCACTTCTTTTTCATATGCCAATTGGACTTTATGATAAAACTTTATGTATACTAGTCATATAATAAATTTTTAATTGTTATATTATAAAAAAAAGTGTGTTTAAAATTCTTTTAAAACCTTTCATTTTATAACAATCCAATGTAGTGCATGTGTTTTCCATAACTACAATAATTGACAAGAAATTTAATAAAATAAGGGAATTTCATTTATACATGTTTGGTTTATTACACATAGTTTTCCATTCATTCAAAATAACATTATGTTATTCCATGGAGATATTTTTAAAAATTGTTTTTCACCAAATTCAAATCTCATATCACACCAATGATTGTCAGCATAACATTCATTGAACTTCATGCTACCCTGATTTTTAATTGAATGGTTATAAGCATCTCTAAAATTTATTCCAATATGTCATGTCCCAATATCTCTCTTTATCCAACTTCATCCAATTACATTAAATTACTACAATTTTTTCATAAAGTGATTCATAAGGATATATATGAATGCTCGAGTTAAAGCTATTGTTATATGAAAACTCAACCAGAAGAAAGTTTTGATCCAAAATAGCCTTGAAAATCCATATAACAAGATCTAAGAATATCTTATAGGGTTTTAATTATTCTCTCAAATTGAACTTCCATCTCAAGATGATATATAGTGATGAAACTCAACTCTCTATCAGGGGATTTCTGATGATTTCCCTTGAATTTGAAGGTAAAACATTGATCCCGATCAGATATAGTGGAATACGGTACTCTAGACAACCTTACCACTTCCTTAATGTATATACTAGTTATATTTTTTATAGATAAATATTCTATGATAGTGATTAAGTTTGATGAAGTTGTAAGGAGATTGATTACAAACCATATAGAATTGTTTCCTTTAAATGTTTTGGGAATTCTAATGAAAAAAATCAATGGTGATGTTTTCCAATTTCATTCTAGTATTTGTAATGGATGTAACATACCATTTTAATTTTATCTCTCATCCTTAACATTCTCACATACTAAGAAACAAGATACATACAAATCAATATCCATATTCATTTTTTCCCACTAAAAATACTCTTTCATGTAGGCTAGTTTTAGGAACTACATCTTTGTCTCCCTTCTATTATGGGTTTAAGCATTGTGACCTTTCCAGATGAAACATGGTTTCACCCAGTATGAACTTTATCCATCTTTTCAAAAATATATTAATATTATTCATAAATTGATCTGAAATTTCAATAACACACAATTACCTCAGCATCAAGGGAAAGAAAGACCTGATGGTTTACCCATACCTTTAATAATATGTCCTCTCAATGTAAAGTCATTGTTCCTAAAATAACTTTTCTCACTAAAACATATAAAAATCCAATGGGTGGTATTTCCATAAATGGATATCAAAATATCCTTAATCTTGGTAAACTCTCATCACATAAAACATAAAAAGGTGTTATTTGACATTGCATATATGATCAACCTTAAACTCATAAACACATGATGGTATCCATAACTTTTAAGTTTATACTACATGGATACATGTATTCCTAAAAAATATAACTCACCCTTTATTCCTTGAATAAAATTTAATCTTACATAAAAACAATTTCATTGAGAGAATTGGTTTATCCTTATTCCAAAATCCATGTAGAGGGAGGTAATCAATAATTAGAATCACATAAAACATAACTAAAGGATGGACAATACCATTTCATAAGGGTTTACTTACACAAACTCTAGATTAAAATTATCTATGCTATAGTGGAGGGTATGTGTGAACTATTAATCCTGATTCACTTTAGTAGTTGTGATTAATTATGATTTAACATAATCATTTTTATTTAGAGGTCATTGTATCATATTATCCTCATTAGCTCTTGGATTAGGTAAATGATTTTCATAACACCCAAACACATTGTACATGATGCACTAGAGTATGGGTGGTGTGTTCTATGGAGCATTATTTCTATTTTCATCATTACTTAACTTCTTCCCATAACATCAGAATTCTCCCACTCTATGACCTTCCTTTACAAGATAAAAACATTTACCTACCCCTTTAATATAATTTACACAGTTTTTACTTCGACACATTGATAATAAAGGAAAAATCATAATCTTTTCAGCATGGATTTTAGGATTTCATTTGAATTTCATATTTTTTTCTCTTATCAAAACCGTGAGATAAATTGGAAAATCCAATATAAATTTCCACCTTTATAGATTATAAAATTATTTCTTCATAGTTACTGAATTCCCTTATAAATAAAACCCATAAGAAACATGTTTTTAATCTATTAAATAATCCCTCAACCTTACTCTATGGTTGGATTCTGTTACCATGAGCATACTTTTCAAGGCTTGTATAATTTTTCTCATTGGTACCAAGAGATTTATCATCATTATTTTTCATCTTCTGAAATTCCTTCTCTATTATTTTATAATGAATATGAGGAAAGTAATTATTGAAAATTTAGCTATTAAACTCTTCCCAAACTATCTTGTTTCCTTTTATTCCTGATATGAGTTCACCATTTATCTTTTTACCCTTCAAAATTATAGCCAAAAAAGGAATTCTTCAGGATCCAAACAGTAAAGAACAAAAAATATCATTTTAGTGGTATTGATCAATTCCTTCTCAACTATTGTTTGAATATAACCACTAATTTATGGTGTTAGTTTCCTCATAAAGGACTCAATAGAATATTGTTTCCTCCTTTAATCATTTGGATGTTTAGTATGATTCATAACTTGATAATGTTGTGAGAGCTTAGAAACATAATTTTCCATTCCTTATCCCATCATATTTGGTTTATTAGGAGGAAAATAATTGAATTTTATATTGTAATCAACATTAATACAGAACCATAATGTTTTAACCATTTAATTAAACCAAAAATAGTATTGTAATAAACACTAATCAACATGGGAACCAACATAATCCTGAAAAATCATTTATTGGATGTATAAATCAACACAATTTACTTTCAATATATGAAACCATTAGTTTAGCCTAGGTCATTAATGGTCATAAACTTTTCAAATCCTTCATGATGGTATGTAAGGAGTTTGTAAATATCCAAATAATATCTCCTGGGAGTGTCAAACTTAGTGTGCAGCAATGCCCATTGTCATGCACCAGGTGTTGATCAAGTATAGTTCAATGTTCCCTTTTTAGTGTTATTAACCCAGTTAAAACTATGCCGGATCCAAAACCACTTGTCTTATCTATATAGGAATGTAAATTATTCAAAACCAATCACTCTATCCTACACTAAAATTCTAGGTCATTTTCTTATACCTTGACGGATCCTTATGGTTCTCACAAATGTTTTATCATCATAGTTTCCAATGGTTAACTAAACCTTTCCTATGATACCAAATGTAAGGAATAAGGATTTATATACATATATATCAAATCTTAAAATATGATTATTAACTTCATTATAAAAAAAATATTCCTAATCACCATAATTTTTTAGTGCCTTTAGAAATTGGGATACATAAACAACTATCTCATTATTGAACGACATCATCTCCCTCTTTGTTCATCATTACTAGAACCCTTATTATACATATCAAATATAATACATTTCTTCATAATATGGGGAAATGAAACATTTGAAATTTTGATCACATATTCTTGGTAAGAATATATATAGTAAATATCAATATAACATGACCATAAGGGTGTGAGATCATGATAATGACATTAGGAAACCATACACTTCATATCATAGATCATAAACATAAGTCATGCAATAAATCATGGATGTTAATAATAAATTAATCATAAATAAATCAATGACATAGGGATTGAGATAATAACATTGGTATAAGATATATATTTGTGGCATACATAGAACAATAGAAAATACTATGTCAAGGATACCCACCAAGACATTCATGACATGTTAGTACTGGGCTAACCATCCATGAACCTACTCTATGATTGGTATAACCTCCCATTTACCCAATTTTTTTATTATTATAACCTTTTGTGTACCCACTTGTTTTGGTCTTGGTATAACCTCTTATGTACCATCTTGTTTTGGGCAAAGGATTACCTTGCGTGTACCCTTTGAGCTCATAGATCATTAATATTTATCCAATGTATTTTAGGGTTACATAATTCCAACCTATCAAATATTCCATAAATTTTTGTTCCATAAGATCATAAAAGAGTCATCATATCATAAAGCATTGAAACGAAATGGGTTACATAAAAATTTCATCAAAGTAAAACAAATATAAAGAAAATGGTTTTCATAATCATATCATCAATTCATCATACATAATCTGAGGGAAAAGGATATGTTTTGTAAAAATATATTCATCATAATCAAAAACATAAACCATCCACTGATATAATAAGGATAGTAACATTGGGTCATATCCATAGTAAAGCATAATCAACGCGAAAGGATTTTTTCATTGATGAATATAAATTCCACAAAAATATTTAAAACATTCTTGAGGGAAATATACATCCCATATTGAAAGAAAATATTTAAAATATAAAAAATTAATAAATATAAAGAACAAATTATTATATGAATATAACCATGGAATTTTTTAGGGGGTTACATAAATCATATAGTGTCTAGTATGGTGGAAAATACTGATCATGTTGTACATGGTAAAATTAAGATTCCATTCACAATGTTAGTAAAAAATCAAGAGAGCCTTATTGGTAAAACAATAAAAAGATTTATTTTAAAACGTTTTGTGAAAATTCAAAAATATGTAAAAATTTATTTAAAAACAATTTTATAATACTAAAAGAAATATTTAACACATTTTTAGAAAATAAAAATATGGAACTAAAATGGTTTTCAAGAGAAGAAATAAATAAATTTGGATTTTCCTTAAAAAATATTTGAGAATACTTTTTACATTAAGAGATAAAAATAAATGGAAAAAATTTAATTTCAATAAAAAAATTGATCAGAATAATTTTTTTTGAGAGGTATATCACAATATCCAATAATTTAAGAATAATAATAAATAATCCCAATAAAAAAGATATTTTAAAATAAAACATATAACACATTTTTAATTATTTAATTGTAATACCCATAAATGAAAGAACCATAAATTGATATGTATATCCTATAATTACCTTGAAAATAATCATAAATTATATTAATTTAAGTTATATACAATATATAAAAGAAACAAGTGTTGAATATGGCCTGTGTCACACAAAAATAAAAGTAAGATTAAATATCCCTTACCTTACATATCTACTTCCTTTGTACATGCTAAAACCTCATGTATAATAAATATTGGTTTATTTTGACTCTATAAATGAAAAATAAATAAATATATATATATATCATATATTATTTAAATATTACATTTTATTATAATTTTATTAACAATTCATTGTTAAAATCATGTTTTGTGTAATAAGTGCTTAATTTTTCATGTATATTTTGGATTAGTATTTTTCAATCATTTTACTTTGATCATGGTTGAATAATTTCCAAAAATTTAAACATGATATAAATATCATCTAGATTCAATATATATTTATTTATTGTAATCTATTAAAGTTAGGGATATAAAATGAATTACAACGTTCTTGGAGATGGTCAGTTGTACATATGGATAAATGTTATTACATTTTTCTCAATGAATGAAATGAATGTAAGATTAAAATTATATAACATTTAAATAGACATTATGATTTTATTTATACCAAATATATTCATCAAATATATCAATATTACCTTCCATTTAAAGTGTATTTGAAAAACAAATCATATAGCTTCATAAGGAGGAAGTCCTCCATACACACAAGTGACATTATCAAATTCTAATGGAATGAAAAGTATAAAGATATAAGTGATATTATAATTCAATAAGTAAAATAATGTAATTAATATCATATATATAATTTCAATCTAACATTATATCCACCCATGATATGTGGTCATGGAAATCAAATTACATCGGCTCATGAGTCAAGAGTCATCTATATACATGATCAATGATTTTTCTGCCATTTTGATGGAATATGAGACATATCTGGGTTATTTAATTAGTATAGTAACATATTAGTATATTATATATACTTATTTTATGATATCATACTTCTTTTGTAAAATTTTAATGAGTTATAGGAATAAAAAAATGAAAACACATGGTTTATGACTATACCACTTTTTTAGATAACACCTTTAGCTTTACAAATAAATCCTTATTAAAAGGTTTTCCTAATAAATATAATGACTACATGATATGGGGAGGTAAATATGGATGAAACAATGGGTTTTGAATGACTTTATAAGAGTGGAGAGACACTTCATGTTTTTGAAAAGAAAAAGGTGTAGCAACATTTTAAACATAAAAAGGGAGCTAAAATTTATAATTCATGAACCTTATATGAGAAAAAGATGAAATAATTCTATCCAATTTGATTTTAAAAAATTATTTTTCATTCTATAGTTTAGCGTTTTAGTTTAACCCCCACTAAATAGTTTAATCCTTTACCACCATAATTCATTATTATTATTTTTACTATTATTTTTTGAATGAAAAATAAGTTTTAATAATATATAATATTAAATTATTTTGATTCAAAATATGGAATTAATTTTTATAAATACCATTCACATAATTGTAAATTTTTAATTTAAAATTAGATCTATAGATGGGACAAAAAATTGGTTTTCTGAAGATCATATTTCCAGAAGTATAGAATCTTTTAATATCAAAATTCAATATGAAATTGATTATAATGAACTAAATTGGGTAAATAAATTTATAATTGATCTAATTTTACTTACAAAGAATATTCAATATAATACTATCCTGTACATTTTATAAAATAAAAGGAATATTTAAATAAAAATTGGAAATTTCTACAATTGATCAAAAAATAATAATATTTTTATAAAATTCTTAAAAATTCACTCAAAGATAATTTTTCCTATAGATTTAAAAAATGATTATTATTTTTTCAATAAAAGTTTTAACAATGGAAATAATTTTTTTAATTTTTTCTTATAATTCTATAAAAAAAACTTATGAAAATGTATTTTCATAATATATAAAGGCTTTACTAAGAATTAAGTACTATTTTATCAGTGTCATTTAGTTATATAAAACCATTACACTTGATTTTTAAAATATAGTTACTCTTATTCGTTATTCCATATTTTTAATATAGGGTATAATAGTCATGTTTAGATAATAATATTAATAGTATATTATGGTTCATTAAAACTCGTTGTGTGTCATGAAAACTATGTAAAAAATTTATTTCTTTAGGGAAAAATTCAATAAAATCATGGTGTTACAAGTCCAAATAGTCTCAAGGGGTTTATTGTGAGTATTTCAAGTTGTATGTAGATACATCATTTTATAAGAATATTTCATATATTATTTATTAGAGGGGGAAGATAATATAGGGTACGATTGTACCACTTGTGTATTTTGGGAAATATTGTTTGTTTTTTAGAGGGTACATGGGAATGAAAAGTTGAGATGAGGTATCAGTTGATAGATGTGTTCATTATAGATGATAAGAGATTTATTATTATGGTGAGATTCTTTATAGTTGGGATTTAGTAAAAGGTATTTATATCTTGAGTATGTTACGAATTTTCATTTTAATTTATTTGATAATATTTTAATTAAATTTTAATATCATAGTAATATCAAAAGAATCATTTTTTAGTATTTTTAAAAATTGATTCTGAGTATCTGATTCTATGTTCCAAAAAACACTATTAAGTGTCCAGTGGATCATGAAGTCACACTAAGGGGGGGTGAATCAGGTGTGAATTTTTTACCAAATTATTTTCACTTATTAAATACCTTTGAACCTATATCACCTATTAGGATGAGTGGATCTTGAATGAAATTAATAATGAAAATGAAAAACACAACACACAGTGTTTTTAAAATGTTTTTTACTCAAAACTAGGCCTTTACTGCCACCTGTTATACCCCCCCCCCCCTCTGGTTACAAATTATTCATTAAATATTGATGGTTACAACATGGAAGGTCACATTCACTTAAACACTGAGTACCACAGTGTTATGATCTAGAAAACCACAAGATATCACATGTTCCCACTCACACTGGTGACTCTTAAATCCCACAGGTGTAACACCCCGACCCCAGCTACCCAGAGTCGGTGCATTACTTCATTACATTGGCATGATCACAAAAGATCAATTCTCGAAAGACCGATTAGTTTAGTAGCCTTGGAAACACTAGATACATTCATAAGTCTTTCATTACATCAAAAAGTAAACAAACTACAATAATATGGTCTTCATAGTCCACACTCATATCCCTTTCCGACTATCCCTGCAGGTCATTCATAAAATACTTCTTCACGTCCTGGAAAATATTAAAACATTGAAAGGGGTGAGCTCAGATGCTCAGTAAGGATAAAAATATTGCAGAAGCTTTCATAAATAAACATAAAAAAATTTAAGGCAATGTATAACTAAAACAAAAGCCTTTTAAACTTGAACATCAACATAATATGGTAAAAGTAAAATGAGATAATTCCATTCACTTCTTCACATGGATATTCTACTGGTCGAATAATCACATGAAATATCAATAACCACTTTCATAATGAGGAAATGTATAATGCCAGACATTCTGAAACATTTTGTCAAGGCCTCGGCCAAGACGTCTAAAATGATTAAGGCCTCGGCCAAAACCATAAATCAAATTGGGAAAGGGCCTCGGCCAATTCCACGTCTAGTTGTCTCATGAGACCTACCGATGCATCGAGGAGCTATAGCGGGCTCCACCCGCCACTTATTAAGTCCAATACATTCCTCATATGAATAGGTTTAAACATATCATAAACCATAACATAATCTTATCACATAAAACATGCATAAAGGAAACATAACATTTCCACATTTCAATCACAATATATCAATACAACACATTGTTATAATAAAAACGCTTTCAAAACCATTTTCAATACCAAAATAAAAGAAAGTTAAAACTTTGTATTTATTTTTCATTAAAAAAAAGATGGCTTGTAGAGGAAGCCGAAACTCAAATAATGGTCACGGCGGCGGAGAAGTCGTTGTCACCGCATAAGTACGGAAAGAAAAACATTCCCTTTTATCGTTTAGAAAAACGCTTCGTAAAAAAAAGATTCCTTTTGAATAACCGTAAAAGTCAAAGGGGTTTATACACCGTAAAAAGAAAGTTGTGTATAAAACCAAATATGCCTCAATGAAAGGGGAATGAGACGAAGTCCTTAAAAAGATCATTTTTTTAATAAAGTAGGTCTATTATGTATATTCACTATAATTACACATAAATAATGTAAAAATACAAGATAGGACATTATAATATCATGACATAATTTGAAAGTAGGAGATTAACCCAAAGAATGGAAGTTGGGTTAAGAAATTCCCTTACCTTGCGTCTTGTCCTGACTCGACCGTTCTTTAACCTCCTGAATAATAAACTAGAGTTAATTTATATTTACTTAAGAACCATTTTCATGTTCATTATTCCATTTATATCACTTATTACCATGTTATGAACATTATTTAATTATTTAAATTAATAACGGTCGTTTTGTCGATCTTTGGTACTTGAGTCAACAATAAACTTCTTATAATTACAAGTTGTTTATGTGGTAGAATATCCATTATCTCAAGAATTATATTCATGATTTAGATGTCATATATATCTTATATATCTAGTATATACATTCATTTATAATATTACAAAACATTTAGAGGTAAGAAATGAAATGCACCGTTCATGGAGACGGTAAGCCGTACATACGCATGAACGCTACTTTCATTTCAATTTCATATTTAATGGAACGAAATCATAATGATATAAATGTATAATATAATTCCAGTATAATATAGTGTATAATACCATTTACTCCATCCTTTATACATCCCACATATGGCATTAACGATTCAAATCACCTTGAGGGGGCGGTAGTCCGCACTTCCTAAAATGAAATTATCGCGTTTTACCCATAATGGAAATCATAAAGTATGCCATAAATGAGAAATACAGAAGCATAAGTAAAACATAAACATATTATATATCATATATAAAAATAGTTACATCTTAATGGCCACCTTGTAAGGTGTTATATGAGTGTTGAACAATCATCGTTTCGTGAGGCAGAAATTCGCCATCCACAGAAACTGTATGTTCTTTAACCATTAGATTTAGGTGTGTGTAAGTGTATCTCGAATAATTCTTATAACAACATACTAGTATATTGAGGATACTTGTTTTGTTACAAAAGATATTAATAAAAAGAGTTTAGGGGGTTGGAGAAGAAAAATAAAACAAAACAACATTAGAGAAGACATTACCTCAAAATCGGGTAACTCTTTCTGATTTGAGCCAAAGGCTTCTTTGGGAAGAGTTCTGCCCAAAGTGAGGCTTCTAGGAGTAATAGGGGGAAGTTGGGAGATTATTTGGGCAGAGGTTGTCCGAGCCAAATGGCTTGAATGTTTAAATGAGGTGGGAGAGGTGGGGGCCTTTTATAAGTGGAGAGGAGGGGCACTCTTGGAAAGTAAAGAAAATTCACTTTATTATAAAATGAGTTTCGGATTTTAGAGGTACCACACTTATATAATTCGAGGATAAGGTGATAAGGGTTCGAAATCTCCTCATACAATAGGCTTTTGACAAGTGTAAGCCTTGGATTTTGAATTATCTTCCCATTTTATTTAAATCGTTAAATAATGAGGTCATCGCTGCATCATCATGATTTCATAAATAATTTAATTTATTTAATGTCTAAAAATTATAAAAAAAATACTATGATGTAGTAAATCTTTTTATCTTTCTAATGAATATTTATAATCAAAATTTGGACTTGTGTAACCCCACTTAAAAACTGTTTTAGTAAAACAACTCATGTTTGTGTCAATTTAATTTTAACATTAAATAAATATATATTAATGTCATTTTCCAACTAAAGTGGCTCCATGGGGTCCCCAAGTTGACCCATGGGTTGTCTTGGTCGGCCATGACTCATAAAATAGGATTAAGACAAGTGTCAAGCTCATATCATATTATTAAAACATTGTTTTTACCTTAAACTACACTAATTACCTCTAATCGCGATTAAGAACTTAAAAGTTACTATTCACCAAAAAATTATTTTAATCTCATTGAACAACATTTTACTTATTAATGACAACCATGTATGTCGGATTTTTGAAAATCAAATCACAGAAGTGGTAATATTTCATTTAAACGAAAAATCAGTTATTTAACTACCACTTAGTGGTTTCACTATTCATCAAAAATTGAAGTTTTTCAGAACAATGCCAAAATTTCACCCTAAGCTATAATTGATATTCCGAATTCAAAAATGATGTCTATTTTACAAAATTCCAAACATATAAGTTGCATTAATTAATTTTATAATTAATTCCCGCTGTCACAACAAATAGCGTGTTTTTAAGAAACAATTTATATCAAAAGATTGGCAATTGTTTATGTCCAATTTCAATGTTAAAATAATTCTAATGACCACCATTGGATAAAATGGTAAAAATATATTCTAATTATACTTTAAAACCACTAAATAGTATAATTTATCACAATAAATTATTTTTATTAAAAAAATTTGTTTTAAGTATTTTTCACTATTCATAAAAAAAATTGGAAGTTCTCAGAAAATTACGAAAAAATCAACTTTGGATAATTTCGATATTACGAATACAAAAATGAAGTCCATTTTAAAATATAAAATTTATATAATTTTAAAAAGTGGTTATTACTATTCATAACGGCTACTTTGATTAGTCGCGGTGTTTTAGAACTCGAAGTTGCGTACAATGAAAGCTATTGCATTATTGAATGAGAAGCGTATCATAGAAGCTCGGGGTGTTACAACAGGTGGATCTCTATACTTTATCACACAATATTACCAGCATCCCATTAGCCTAATCAAGATTTCCACAGAAGACTTAAACTAATATTTAATCACATAAGATATGATCATCTGATAGAAATATATCTATTGTATTTATAATGCTTATGAACTGCCTTGATATGATGTCTTTCTCCACAAACAAACTAGACCACCTTATCTATTCAGGTACAACATTCAAGAACATCAAAAACATATAAACAACTATCTGGTCCTACTCACTGTCTACTAATCATCAACTAATCTGAACATGACTCAGCTCACTGAATACTCAATAATATATATTTTGAATTAAATATGGCTTCAGTCTCAAAACACTACATAGTGATTATATATTTTATATTTTATGTGAATCTAGAAAACATTTTTTTTTCATTCCAAAAACACTTTCCACCTTTTTCCATTATAAATAAATTATCTCATTGTATACGATTCAAATAGAATATAGCATGAAACTCACATATCTCACATCCACTTTCTCACAAATACATTCCACATGCCACTATTTATTTTTAGTTTAAATCCTTCACACAAACACACTGTCCAATTTTCAAACTCACTACATCATGTGGGAATTACTCTATCTCATAAGACTAATATAAACTATCACCCTCATGAAAATATCCACACTGGTATAAATCATAGGATCTTGATTCTTCATGCAAACTATGGGGATTTCATATGTATATTGAATTCCCATGTGGCTTCATTGAACTCAGTTTATTATAAATAAAAACTAGTGTGGAATACACATGTAGTTTTATTGTGTAATATATTGAACTTTAAAAAAATAAAATGTGCGGAATAATTTTCAAACCATAAATTGATATAACTCTTATTATTCTGGATATTAAATCCTCTCACTCTCACCAATAATTCATAGGGGAATTCCTCAGTATTTATAGGCAACAAATCACCAAATAAGAACGTGTACACTTACTTTGTTCTGTAACTTCAAAAATCACTAACCTAATAATAATAATATTCTACACACTATAAAAAATTTTTGTTTCCTCATTAAATTATAAAAAAAATTGAATTATTTTTTCTATCATATTATGATCATCAGAATAATCAAACAATGATAGGAGGTTTAATCTCAATAATCAGACCATGTGGCTGCATGTAGATCATCTCATAAGCAGAACACTCGGGTGAGGGAGAGATTGAATATTAGATCGATGGTCTAATAAAATTACTAGGATGTTTATTGAATAGATCGAATGGTTACATAGTGTGGATAAGATGATTGAATGACAAGGATAATCATATTCCTAGATTGGAAGACATTAATTTTTCTTATGTTGTAATAACCTTCTAAAATGAGATGCCACATTGAATGGTATCTCATCCAAACACTACCTTATATTACAAAGTGTGTGGTTAGTGGTATTGAATTGGTTATTGGTCATATACTCCTCCCTCCAGCATCTCCCCATGTTGGATCTCACATATGTTGTCATGCTTCCATGCATGGTGTCTCCATGTTCCCTCTACATGCTCATGTTTGTATGTGTTCATCCGCCCACTTTTACACAATGTTTCTTAGCCTATAATAGATCCTTTAAATGTGTTTTACCCTCTAGGGTCCCACATAGGTCAACTTTTGAGTAGGAAAGGTTCATCTCATGTGTTCTGGCTTATTGTTTGTGTAAGGGCCAACTTGAACTCCAAGCATTCTCAAAATTAATAATATCAAACCAAATCCAAAAGACTCAATACCACAATCCTTCAATATATTTTTATTCTAATTTATTTTTTAATTGAACCATAAATCCTTAAAAATTAATTTCTATAAATTTTGTAAACATTTGTGTCAAACTCAAAGGAACCACAACACATGTCTTATGAACTACAAATCAACTCTACAATCATCACATTTTGAACTAATTCAAATTTCATCTTATTAAGTAATTTAAAACAATTCCAACCTCAAAAAAAATTGATACTTTAATCCCTCCATTTTTATTTTTTTTAATGCCCAACTTATATTAAAATACAATGATATATTCTCCAAATTATTATAAATAAATCTAAAGATATTAGTAATGGAAGGAAATATCACATAAATCTTTCAAACTTAATAACATATTTTTCTCCTCTAAAAAATATTGCCTATTTTACTTCTGAGGACGATGGAATCACTAGTATCTTATGAAAATGATGAAATTAATCATCTCTAAGTCTAGGTGAGAAATGATCTTTGTATAAAACATGAGTGATAAAATTTGACATCAATAATTTCAAAAAAATACCAGTATGTGATATGAATCAATAGAACTCTTTTTTAGTAATTTCTCAAAATATTTTCAACTAATCCCCTGTATACATCTCACCAAATAGATTAGGAACATTCATTTTCAAGAATGAACATCCCCTTTGAAATTACCTTTCCCTTTTTTCATTACGTAATAAATCACTCCCTTTTAAAATTAAAGATTTTTTATCATAAAAATAGGAGTTTTTAGCCAACATACCTCAATGATGACAAGCCTCAACTTCCATAAATTTTTCTTTGTGATTTATCAGATGCACACCTCAATAAAACTTTTTATATTCATAGGATATCAACTAAAATAAAAATATCTAGTGATTTATCTATTTTTCTCCCCATCAAGATATGAACTCAAAACTTTCCTCATCATGATTTACTTTCTTTAATAAATTCCTAGTATCTTCTATGATTATTTGAGATATTGTTAAGAGACAACATGATGTTAATAGTCTTCCATTATGGGAATTTTTTAGCTATAAGTTTTTCACATCTTTAAACAAATTTAGGTATCCCCCTGAATAAATTCATCACCTTAAATTCACTTCATGAAAAGGAAACATAATATATATATATATATATGGGAATAAGGTGGTTCTTCAAAACTCCTCAATTAGAGAAAAATGGTTGAGAGTTTCTTCTCAACAAAACAATATTCTTTGATTAAAATAGATTCTTCACATTTTCTAACAATGAAATTTCATTTTCATTTTCATGTTCCAATTTTCTATCTTCTTCCAGGTATTTCATCTATATGATCAGACATTCTTTAGGAACATGCTCAGTCATCACTTTTTTGTAGACATCTTTTTCCCAATATAAGAATCCACATATGCTTTCCATTTCTTCTTCAATAATTCTTCCAGGACTCTTTTAGAAAAAAAATCATATTCTCCACCAGTTATTTATTTCACCAAATTAATTATTTTTTATCTTCAGTGAATTGATTCTTTATTTGATTCCAGCTTTCTTTTTTTAGTATGAATATTCATGGAAAATCACTATGGTTTATAATGTTTCTTTTACCTCGACAAAATAAACATATTTTATTTGTTGAGACACTCTTCACATCATTCTTCTCAACCTTCATGGGAGTTGTTTATTTTACAATCATCTTATTTTTTTCATATCCCAAGGATGCCTGCCATCTTAATTTCTTACATCCTTCATATTTTTTTGTGATCTTCTATTTTCGTCATCAACATATTATTTTTTCATTATTGGTACTAAACATCACTCATTATAACAATAATCTCTTTTGTTTCAATAATCATAGAAATTTTTCGTAATAATCACATTTTTCTTGATAAAAACATTATCATTCAATGAATTCTACTTCTTTTGTGCAGGTTTCAATTTATCTTCTGCTTTGATCCTCTAAAATTCAGGCATTCTATAATCTTCATTCAATTACATATTATGTCAACAATTAATTTTATGGTTCCCAAACTTCTAACAATACCAACAGTCACAAAAAAATATTGAATTCTTCTTATGTAAAAAGTTCTATCTATCTTTGAAATTTTACTACTAATGGGTATCACATTTCTTATTTTTTCATTCTTTGGGAACAAATATTTCCACACTACTTCACATCTATATTTGAAGTTGTTTTGTATTCCTTAGTATTTTTCTTCACCTATGTTTTTTCAGATGTAAATGTCAAATCTACACTAGTCATCAGAATTACATTAGTAAACCTATATTTATCAGGACAAAGGGTTACCTTCTTCAATGAGATAGTGATAAATTTATCTTTATATAATTTCAACCTATTCTTAATGTTGTATTGATTATTTTTATAAATATAACTCTTATTATATGAAACCTTGGAAATAATTCTTTTCTCAACAAATTGGGATGTCTCAGATTATGTCACTTTTATATTTCTCAATTCCACTTCTAGTTCGAGACACTTTTAGTTGAGAGTAATATTATCATCTTCAAAATATTTCTTACTTTCTTCCCATTGAATGTTTATCTTCTGAATCTCATCTTCAATCATTTAATTTTCATTTAGAAAAAAAATTCCAAACTCCATGAGTCTTTCCATTTATATGAGCATTTTTGACATTAAAAGATGTATTATTTGGGTTCTAAAGTGCATGGATAACTTTTGTAAAAAAATTTCAAAAACATATTTATCAAAAATACTAATTTTCAATTCTTTAATAGCTATAACATATATTTCTATTCAAAGAGATATTGTTTCATCATTTTCTTTCTCATGTTTTCTGAGAGTGGTGGGTATTCCAACCATTTTAGTTAATGCTTCTTCAATAGAATTATCCTCTTCTTCTAGCTATAACTTTTCATCATGAAGTTCCTTGATAAATATAGTCATACATGTGACCACTTATTTGGAAACTTTATTCTATTGATCTCTTATTTAGAAATTTATAATATCATCATCATAGCTTGAACTTGATTTATTAGAATTTTAATCAACTGATTTTACTATATAATTACCGCTCTGAGTTTCCTCAGCTGGTAGTCAATCTTCATTTATCATTTAATTATTTTTCTGCTTATTTTTCATTCTTTTCTTCATTTTTCTCTAAGAATTAACTGAAACATCAAGATTTATAAAATCAGTAGTGGATATTGACTATTTCATCGGATTCTCTTCTTTAGTTTCTTCAATCATGAATCTTCACCACATATTCGTTTGATAAAAAAATTGGACTAGTATAGTATATCCAACTAGAGATGGAATATCCTCTAATACCAATTGAAGTGTCCAACAGATCATGTAGTTAGACTAAGGGGGAGAATCAGGTGTGTCTTGTTTTTACTAAAAAAATAAATTTTCTTAAACCCCTTATAACCTCTCTCACTTTTTAGGATGAGTGGATCTTGTATTAAATGTAGAATGTAAATGAAAAACAAAACACACATTATTTTTACGTGGTTTAGTAATAAGAGCCAAATCCAAGCTGAAATCGGTATACCCCTCGGTTATAAATTCTTCACTATATGTAGATGGTCAAATTAGTGAAAGGCACATTCCTTTCAACACTAGGTCCCACAATGTTCTTCTATAGAATCCCACAAGAGATCACATATTCCCACCTCTACTAGTAACTCCTGAGTCCCACAAGAGGATACTTATAATGTTTCTCATAGTGTTACCAGCATCCCACTAGCCTACTCCAGAGTCCCACTGGGGACTTAAAATAAGAATGAATCACACAAAATATGATCCTCTGATAGAAATATATCTATCTGGTTTTTACTGCTTCTTCACATCCTCGAAATGATTTTCTTATCTATAAAAAAATGGATCACCTATTCTGTTTAGGTATAATATTCAAAACTTTGACAACTGATAAAAACCTTTCTGATCCTGATCAGTTTCCAATGATCATAAACTAATATGAACCTGAATCAACTCACTAAATTCTCAATAATATGTCTTTTATAATACACCCAACTTTAGTCTCAAAACACTACATACAGATTATGCAATGTGTATTCCTTATGCATCTAAACAACCATTGTTTTCACTCCACTCACACTGTCCACCTTTGTTTTCCATTATTCCCACACTAGCTCACTATATAAGGTACATGTAGCACATATCCTGAAAATTTTGTGTTGAACATCCACTATGTCACAAATAAATTTCCAATTCCACTATTTCGTTATAGTTCAAATCATTCGTTCAAACATATTTTCCAGTTTTCACACTCACAGCATTATGTGTGAATTACTCTCTTCCACAAGATTTATATGTATTTTTTCCTTCGTGAAAACCTCCATATAGGTATAAATCCTTGGATCTAGATACATCACACAAACTAGGGATATCTCGCAAGGATATCGAGTTCACAAGTGGATTTTTGGAACCCAGTTCATTGTGAAAAAAACTAGTGTGAAATGCACATGTAGTTTTCCTGTGAAATCTATTCAACTTTTCACTAATAGAAATTGTATAGAATTTTCCATGAACAATACATTCACAAAAACTTGATTCTTATAGAACTGAAATTCTCTCACTCTCAGCAACAACTCATGGGTGAATTCCTTGCTATTTATAGGTAACACGTCACCAAATCAGAACATGTAAACTACCTCTATTTCGTGACTTCAAGAATCATCATCATCATAATATTAATATTATGTACACCGTAAAACCTTGGTTTGTTCCTAGTTCTATTATAAAAAAAATTAGAATTATTATTTTGATCATATTTTGATCATCAGAATAATAAAACAATTATAAGAGGTCTTAGCTCAATCATCAGATGATGTGGCAACATGGAAATCATCTGGAGAGAAGAAAACCCAAGCGAGGTTCTGCTTGAAGATGAGTTATCTGGTCCAATTGAACAACCATGATTTTTATTGAATAGATCCAATGGTTTTAAATCACAACTAATATGATTGAACAACTAAGATAATTATATTAACAAATCGAATGTTGGGAGTTTTTTCAGTGCTACAGTAACTTGCTAAAATGTGATTCCACTGTAACGACCCAATGTTTTTAATGGAAATTACCTTCTTATAAATATGCCATAAATCACATAATAATGAACTGCTAAGTGATAAGTGACCTTTAATCATAAGTTTGTCACTTCTGTGTTCGGAATTTTGAAAATCTGACATACACGGTTGTGTTCAATATGTTTTTTGAAGTCCGGTAAGAAAAACTTAATATTTTGGTGAATAATAAGCTACCCTAATGAATAGTAACAAACCCTTATGAATATTGATATACCCTAATGAATAGTAACCTCACCTATGATAGTATAAAAATAATATTCAAGTTTTAATTACAATATACCTATGTTTTAGAATGAGTTAATGCATGTTTTTAAATCTGGTTTTTTATAATAAATTATGATTTTAATTAAATATTAAAATTATCATATTTAGAAAATTATTTTTGAAAAATAGACTTCGTTTTTGGATTCTACACGTCGAAAAATGGTTAGGGAGAATTTTTGGGATTTTTCTGAAATACATGAATTTTTTATGAATGGTAAAATATGGTAGTTTAATGTATATATACATTATAATCTAAATAAACTATTCCTAGAATTATGGATGATTTCACCACCCATGGTTAGAATTAAAATTACCCATTTACTATTCTTGGTCATGTAATACTTACTATTCTTTGTCTTCTGAAGAAATAATAAATTAATGATTATAATATCATGAAATCTCTCCTCTCCTCCACTATACAAACACCCCTTCACTCCCTCTTCTCTCCACTCCTCTCAAGCTCCAAGAATTCCCTAAATTCTGCCCAAATATCTCCCAAAGGTCCTCCCCCACGTCCGGAAGCACTCATCCTCCTCATAATACCAAAACCTCTCCCATTAAGAGGTTCTCAAAGGACGAAGTCTCAAGAGGTAAATTCCTCTTCCCAAATTTGTTCTTTTCTTTTAAGCTCTTTTCATTTTAATTTATTTCCTCACCTCCTTTCACCATAATAGTATGATAAATCTAGTAGCATAAATGTACTATAATTTCTTCATGATAGTGGTAAATTTCATTATCTTCTCTCCTTTCCCCATTCTTTTATTTGAAAGAAATGAAAGCACCATTTGAGATGTGCTAATTTAGCACATTCAAGGACAACGGTTTATCAATTTTTGTTATTATCTTTAATTATGGTCATGAAACCATTTGTGCTATGGTTGAACCAGATTATTATATATTTAATAAATCCTATTTTTGGTTATGTAATATTTCGGTACAAATGGAATTAATTTATAATGAAAAATAGATTCTTTGTAACCAAATCCACCGATTAACAAAAACAGTTATCACTATGGTTATATATGTAATAATTCAACATCACTATAAGTAAACTAATTGAAATTAAAAGCATTTAATCACCTGGATATGAAATATAGAATGTAACTTCAATTCTGGACAACCACTTTCATCTTGCATATAATCCAAACTTGAATATAAGTGAACTGATCTTTTAAATCCAAGTAAACAAACGAGCCCGAACAATGAAATTGAGCCTTATAACTAATAAAAAGGATTTTAATGAACTAAAAAGGGTTATAGTAAATCAATTACATATATAATAGGTTCAGGATTTATGAATTAATAATCCTAATTTGTTAATTCATGTCATTAATAACAAGTGGAGAACACCACCGGATTTGAGGTAAGGGATCCTCTCCTTTTCTCTCTTAATCAATATTGTCCTCTATACCATGCCTTTATATGTGTACTAGAAAATGATGGGGTATGTTTAATAACCTACCCCATACTTCCTTCTAGATTTATAAGTGATGAGAAACCCCATTTCTCTCTTATCAATCTCTCTTGGCCACACCTGACACCATGCCGATAAAATCGTAATGAATTCTACCCAAACCTTCTTTGTTCATTCGGGTTGCCTTATCTTTATTTCAAAATTAGTTATCTTATCTATTTATGTGAATATTATAAATTTTGGATAGTTTTAAAAGAGTATAATATCAAGACCCTTTCATCACTTTCTTTCGGGGATATACATGTTTCTGAAAGATTCCCTCCTTAGAACTTTCTGATAAGCAAACCTATTTTAAGGGGACTTCCAAAATTTTCAACCAATTATCAAGTTAACTCTATCCTCTATTTTAAGACACCATTTTCCTTATAAAATCAGTATTTTTTTCTGAAAACCTTCGTGGTTCAATTATGGATTTATATAAATGAATGTCTTCTTTACTATTTTAAAAGCTCTAGAGTGTTTTCCTTAAAAACGCACAAAAATGTTTTAATGCTAATGTTTATAAAATAAATTTCTAATATGTTTTCACTTATATTTGACAAAACATACCATTTTATATTCTTATTTTACCCTGTTAACATCCATGTATGTTCTAATCCGTTCCTTTCATGGACACTTTCATGATACACATATTGGATATGTTTTATGTCATGATTGTGGTACTCAATTATTTCTATGGATACCCTTATGTTCATGTATAGTTGATTATGTATGATTTTATATGTGGTAAGAATATTTATGTTGCAAGAATATAAATGAAAATTTTGAGTTGGTTGCACCCAGATAGTGCTCCAATTCATTGTTTCAGGATAAGTCTCATGAGATACGATGTGAAATGGGATTGGCGGTTAGCCTTGAACCATACTAAATGGGAAACGGGATTGGCAGTTAGCCTTGACCCGTACTAAAGATATGATTTATGATTCTGGAACATTCATATGATTCCATGTTTATATGATCCCATGCTTATATTAAATGATTTCATAAGTTTCATGCTTTGGATATCATTATTTCATGCCTCTTAACTCATGTGCTTGAGATGTATTTTTATGTTCATTTCCTTATTGGGAATTTTTAGCTCATCATTTTGTTCATGTATTCCCTAGGGTACCCTATACAGATGTAAGAGCTCAAAGGAAGTTAGAATCTCTTTATGGAGATTAAATAAAGAAGTTTTATTTTGTCCCATGTTTTATGTTATACGTACCTAGTATTCCAAGACACTATACTTAATGATCCTTGGCTTGTACTCTGATGATTAATTATGAATAAAATAATGAAATGTTATATGTAAAAGGATCGGGTCACTATAGTTGGTATCATACGATGGTCTAATTATTTTTGGATATTAGGAATAGAGAACCTTAGTGAGAACCTTAAGGATGAGACTAAGTATAAGAAAACAGTCCTAAATTTTGGTGAGTATATAGTAAGTGGTATATCAAGAAAATACATCCCTGTCTGGATACGAGAAGGTAGACGCGGCTATGGCACAAATGTATCTAGGGGTAAAACCTGAAAACATTGCTTTGATCTAGACACAAATGGGAACTGGTGCACGATAGCAGGCCTTGATACACTCTTAGTTACGACACTCTCGGGGGATATTCTTTGGTATATTCAAGATCTTAGTACAAACCATTATTAAGGTACAAAAAGAATTGCCCACTAGAATATAAGTTATGAAATAGATTGAGGATAACCTAGATATAAACATAAGGAATCACAAGTTAGGATGTACTTATTCTTTATAAGTTTATCCTTTAATGTTCAAAGTTTCCTTTTTATGCTCAATAGCTAAGTATTCAATACCTATAATTATACATTAATTTTCTTAGTTAATGGTGGGAAATAGAAGAACACGTTCCAACAACCAATGTGATAGGCAATGTGATGATTTCCCTAATGAAATGCCTGATGTGATAGAAGCAGGTTCTCAAAACTTCGTGGTAGTACTTGCTCAGCTGGCTCGAGTTATGAATAATAACTTGAATCAAGTGGAACGTACCCCTCCTCCAAGGAAAGAACAAGTTTTCATAGAATCCTTCATGCGGAAAAGGCCTCCCATGTTTAGCAGGTCTTCCGATCCCCTCCTCGTAGAACAATGGATTAACTCCATTGAAAAGATTTTCTATGTCCTCCTATGCTCAGAAGAAGAGAAAGTTGTACTTGCAGTCTATCGTTTTGATGGGGAATCTGATCAATGGTGGGAACTGATCAAGAATACAAAGTCCCAAGAGGAAATTGATTCCATATATTTGGATGAATTCAAGAGGATGTTTTTCAAAAAATATTTTCCTCAAACCCTCTGTATCATGATGGAAAGAGAGTTCCTTGGACTCAAGCAGAAGAAAGGCGAGTCCATCGGGGCGTATGAAGAAAACTCTACAAGGCTTGTAAGGTACGCCTCTAGCATTGTCATGAACACTGAAAGCAAGGTGGATCGCTTCTTTAGCAGACTAAATAAGAGTCTATGAAAAGTGTTGGCAATTTGAGACTTAGACAACTATGAGGAGATTGTCTGTTGTGCCCTCAAGGTTGAAATGGAGATGGGAGACTCCCATTGGTATCATGGGCCTAGTGATAAGAAGTGGAAAATGGAGAACAACATTGGTGGTTCATCAAAAAAATCCCATGATGGAAAGATGCCTCACTTTTCCCTTTGAAAAAAATTGTGGGAAGAAGCATCCGGGTGACTATCTCAAGGGAACCAGGAATTGCTTCAAATGTGGAAAGTTTAGTCATTTGTCCAAGAAATGCCGAAGGGATATGAAAAGTTCCACTAATTTTTAAGAATAAAGGAAGGTTTAGATCAAAACTCATCCTGCAGTGCAGTGTTATAACTGCACGGAGCCTGGGCATTATGAAAACAATTGCCCTAAGCTGAGGGTTGTTGGAGGCAATCAAAAAAAAACTCCAAGGGAAAAAGGAAGGGCTTATTCTATCACTACTGCTGAGGTGGAGTCGGAAAACTATGTGGTGATAGGTTTTCTAGTTATTCATTCAATAATAGTGAACATACTATTTGATTCTGGTTCTACACATTCTTTCATATCTTGAAAGTTTAGTATAACTATTCAAACAGTGCCTCAAAATTTGGAGGAAAAGTTATCTTTGAGAACAGCGAATGGGGAAATCATTGCATCCATGGTTTATAACTCCTCCCCAGTTAATTTTTGTGGACTGAACCTCCCAAAAAATCTTTTCATACTTCTATTGGTGGGTTTGACGCTATCTTAGGCATGGATTGGCTATGTTCATATAAAGCCAATATCGACTGCCGAGAAAGGGAGATCACTCTTCACATCTCAAAGCATCCTCTGATTCTTTTCAAGTGCAAGGAGGAAGATGAATCTTTTTTTGAATCATCATATCAAGTGTGGATATTTCTTCCTTGTGAGAATTCATATCTAGCTCAAATGATTGAGACGAAGGGGAGAATCATGCTTGAAGACAGGCCCATCATGAGGGATTACAATGATGTATTCCCTGAAGAGTTTAATGGTCTTCCCCCTGACCGATAGGTTGAGTTCTCAATTGAACTTATCCCTGGATCTCTGCCAATCTCAAAAACACCATACAAAATGGCCACTGTAGATCTAGAAGAGCTGAAGAAGTAGTTACAAGAGAATATAGAGAAGGGTTTTATACACCCGAGTGCTTCACTATGGGGTGCTCCAGTTATCTTAGTCAAGAAGAAGGATGGATCAATGCGCCTCTGCATTGATTATCGTGAGCTCAATAAAATCACTATAAAGAACAAGTATCCAATTCCACAGATAGATGACTTGTTCGATCATCTTTTTGGGGCTAGTTATTTCTCTACGGTGGAACTTCAGTCAGGATATCATCAACTAAAGTTGAGGGAGGAAGATACTCCCAAGACTTCCTTTTGAACGAGGTATGGACACTATGAGTTCATAGTGATGCCCTTCGGACTCACTAATGCTCCAGAAATTTTCATGGATTTAATGAATAGAGTTTTTAGAGATTACCTCAAAAAAAATTTGGTGGTCTTTATTGATGATATTCTGATGTAATCGAAGAGCAAGGATAAACATGAGGAACATTTGGAAACTGTGTTAAAGACTTTGTGAAGGGAGAAGTTGTATGAAAAGTACAGTAAATGTGAGTTCTGGATAGAGGGAGTATCATTCTTGGGGCATGTTTTCACCAGGAAAGGGATGTCTATAGATCCTTCCAAGATGAAGGCAATTGAAGAGTGGTCGAGGCCAACTTCGGTAAGGGAAATCCGCAGGTTTTTAGGTCTAGTTGGGTGTTATCGACGATTTGTAAAGAAATTCTCATGATTGTCAAACCCAATGACCAAGCTGACATAAAAGGGAGTAATGTTTTTCTGGACACAAGAATGTGAAGACTGTTTCGAAGAGTTGAAAAGGAGGCTTATCATTGTGTTGTTACTCACACTCCCTTCAAGTGGAGAACTCTTTGGGGAGTATAGTGATGCTTCTAAGAAAGTCTTAGGATGGGTGTTAATTAAAAATGATAAATTGATCGCCTATGACTCAAGGAAGCTGAAAATCCATGAGAAAAACTATCCCACGCATGATCTAGAGTTTGCGGCTGAGATCTTTGCATTGAAAATCTGGCGGCATTTTCTCTATGGGAAAAATGTGAGACATATACTGACCAAAAGAGTCTCAAATATTTAGAAAGAGCTTAATATGCACCAATGAAGATGGATGGATCTCATCAAGGATTATGACTGCTTAATCCACTACCATCCCGGTAAGGTAAACAAGGTGGAGGATGCTCTAAGTAGAAAGGATCCTGCATCTTTATTAATGATGAGAATTTAAAAGGATATGATATTCTTATATTTGCAAAGGATGGACATAGGAATCATTAAGGTAGGAACATCATCAATCCTTTCGCAAATGATTTCTCAACCATCACTTCTATAGAAAATAATGATTTCTCAAAGAAAGGATATGGAAATTCAGAAAAGGGTGGAAGTTGTTAAAAATGGGAAATCCTCTGATTTCAAAATTGACGAGGAAGGAGTTGTAAGATTTGGGACACGATTATGTGTACCATCTGATCTAGAGATAAATAAAGAGCTATTGAATGATGCAAATAGCTCGACCTTCTATATCCATATTGGGAGTACCAAAATGTACTGTGATCTCTGAGAACACTTCTTGTGGAATAACATAAAGAAGGAGTTTGCGGAATATATATCAAGGTGCTTGGTATGTCATCAAGTTAAAGCTGAGCGAAAAAATTCTAAAGGTATGGTGCAGCCATTTCCTATACCCATGTAGAAATGGGAAAATGTTACTATGCACTTTGTCACTTGTCTCCCACAATCATCAAAAGTAAATAATGGGATATGGGTTGTGGTTGACTGACTCACCAAGACATCCCATTTCATCGCTATTCGGGAAGATCTCTCACTTGAACAACTTGCAATGTTATATATGAAGGAAGTGGTGAGACTGCACGGTGTTCCACTCTCAATTCTCTCTGACCATGATCTAAGGTTCAAATCTAAATTTTGGAGGAGCCTTCAACATTTTTTGAGTACTAAATTAAATTTCATCACGGCCTATCACCTCCAAACTAATGGCCAGTCTGAAAGAACTATTCAGATGTTTGAAGATTTTCTTAGAGCCTTCTATATAGAATTCAAAGGTGGATGGGATCAACATCTCCCATTGGTTGAGTTCTCTTACAACAATAGCTTCCACTTGAGTATTCAAATAGCTCCATATGAAGATCTATATGGAAAGCGATGTATAACTCCAACCTGTTGGGGTGAAGTTGGAGGAAGAAAGCTAATTGGACCCAATCTTGTTCAAGAGATGACAGAGAAGGTTCAAGTCATCCAGAAACACATCAAAGCTGCTCAAAGTCAGAAAAAGAGATATGCTGACAACCATCGAAAGTACTTGGAGCTCAACGTTGGAGATAAATTCTTACTTCGAATATCTCCATGGAAGAGAGTCATGCGATTCGGGAAGAAATGGAAGCTAATCCCAAGGTATATTGGCCCCTTTGAGATCCTTGACCGCATAGGAGCTGTGGCCTATCGGCTTGCACTTCCCCCGAATATGGCTCGAGTTCATGATGTTTTCCATGTATCACCCTTGAGGAAGTACATACATGATCCCTCACATGTACTAAGCTCATATGTGGTGCAGCTGGAAGATGATCTCTCCTATGAGGAGCAGCCAGTAAAGATTCTGGATTAGAGAGATAAGGTTCTACACAACAAGACAACCCATCTTGTCAAAGTGTTGTGGAGGAACCATAAGTTTGAGGAAGCAACTTGGGAACTGGAGTAAGAAATGAAGGATAATTACCCACATCTTTTTTTGGCCTAGAATGTAAAATGAAATTTCGGGGACAAAATTTCTCCAGGGGGGAAGAATGTAACGACCCAATGTTTTTAATGGAAATTCCCTTCTTTTAAATATGCCATAAATCACATAATAATGAACTACAAACTTATAAGTGACCTTTAAACATAACTTTTTCACTACTTTGTTTGGAATTTTGAAAATCTGACATACACGGTTGTGTTCAAAATGTTTTTTGGAGTCCAATTAGAAAAACTTAATTTTTGGTGAATAGTAACCTACCCTAATGAATAGTAACATACACTTATGAATAGTGATATACCCTAATGAATAGTAACCTCACCTATGATAGTATAAAAATAATATTCAAGATGGAAGTACAATATACCTATGTTTTAGAATGAGTTAATGCATGTTTTTAAATCTGGTTTCTGATAATAAATTGTGATTTTAATTAAATATTAAAATAGTCATATTTAAAAAATTATTTTTGAAAAATAGGCTTCATTTTTGGATTCTACACATCGAAAAATGGTTATGGTGAATTTTTGGGATTTTTTTTAAATACATGATTTTTTTATGAATAGCAAAATACGGTAATTTACCGTATATATACATTATAAGCTAAATAAACTATTCCAAGCATCATGGATGATGTCACCACCCATGGTTCGAATTAAAATGACCCATTTACTATTATTGGTCATGTAATACTTACTATTCTTTTTCTTGTGAAGAAATAATAAATTAATGACTATAATATCATGAAATCCCTCCTCTACTGCACTATAAAACCCCCCTTCACTCCCTCTTCTCTCCACTCCTCTCAAGCTCCAAGCCTTCTTTAAATTCTGCACAAATCTCTCCCCAAGGTCATACCCCACGTCCAAAATCTCTCAACCTCCACAAAATACCAAAACCTCTCCTCTTAAGAGGTTCTCAAAGGAGGAAGGCTCAAGAGGTAAATTTTTCTTCCCCAATTTCTTCTTTTCTTTTAAGTTCTTTTCTTTTTAATTTCTTTCCTCACCTCCCTTCACCATAATAGTATGATAAATCCAGTAGCATAAATTTAATGGAATTTCTTCATTATAGTGGTAAATTTCATTATCTTCTCTCCTTTCCCCACCCTTTTATTTGAAAGAAATGAAAGCACTGTTTGAGATGTGCTAATTTAGCACATTCAAGGACAACGGTTTATCAATTTTTTTTATAATCATTAATTCTGGTCATGAAACCATTTGTGTTATGGTTTAACTAGATTATTATATATGTAATATATCCTATTTTTGTTTCTGTAATCTTTTGTTACCAATGGAATTAAGTTATAATGAAAAACACATTATTTGTAACCAAATCCACCGATTAACAAAAATAGTTATCACTAAGGTTATATATGTATTAACTCAACATCACTCTCAGTAACCTAATTAAAATTAAAACCATTTAATATCTTGTATATGAACTAAAGAATGTAACTTCAATTCTGGATAACCACTTTCATCTTTCATATAATCCAAACTTGAATATAAGTGAACTGATCTTTTAAAGGCAAGTAAACAAACGAGCCCGAACAATGAAATTGAACCTTATAACTAATAAAAAATGATATGAATGAACTAAAAAGGGTTATAATAAATACATTAAATATAGAAGAGGTTCTGTAATTTTGAATTAATAATCCTAATTTTTTAATTTAGGTCATTAATAACAAGTGGAGAACACCACCAGATTTGAGGTAAGGGATCCTCTCCTTTTCTCTCTAAATCAAGATTGTCCTCTATACTATTCCTTTATATGTGTACTAGAATATGATGGGGTTTTTTTAATAACATCCCCATAATTCCTTCTGGATTTATAAATGATGAGAAACCCCATTTCTCTCTCATCAATACCTCTGGGTCACACCTAACACCATGTCGATAAAATTGTAAAGAATTCTACCTGAACCTTCTTTGTTATTTTAGGTTGCCTTATCTTTCTTTAAAAATGTGTTCTCTTATCTATTTATGTGAATCATATGAATTATAGATTGTTGTTAAAGATTCTAATATCAAGACCCTTTCATCACTTTCTTTCGGGGATATACATGTTTTTTAAAGATTCCCTCCTTAGAACTTTCTGATAAGAAAACCTGTTTTAAGGGGACATCCCAAATTTTTTACCCAAATTTCAAGTTCACTCTATCCTATGTTTTAAGACACCATTGTCCTTATAAAATAAGTATTTTTATTCTTAAAACCTTTGTGGTTAAATTATAGTTTTATATAAAGGAATGTCTTTACTATTTTAAAAGCTCTAGTGTGTTTTCCTTAAAACATCACAAAAATGTTTTAATGCTGATGTTTCTAAAATATATTTCTAATATGTTGTAACTTCTATTTGACACCACTTACCATGTTATATGCCTATTTTACCCAATTAACTGCCATGTATGTTCTAATCCTTTCCTTTCATGGACACTTTCATGATACACCATTGGATATGTTTTATGTCATGAATGTGGTACCCAATTCTTTCCATGGGTACCCTTATGTTTATGTATGGTTGATTATGTCTGATTGTATATGTGGTAAGAATATTTATGTGTCAAGAATATGCATGAAAATGTTGAGATGGGTGTGCCCAGATAGCACTCCAATGCATTGGGTAAGGATAAGTCTCATGAGATACGATGTGAAACGGGAATGGCAGTTAGCCATGACCCATACTGAAATGGGAAACGGGATTGGCGGTTAGCCTTCACCCATACTAAAGATATGATTTATGATTCTTCCACATTTATATGATTCCATGTTTATATTATCCCATGCTTATATTAAATTATTTCATAAGTTTTATTCTTAGGATATCATTATGCCATTCCTCTTAACTCATGTGCTTGAGATGTATCCTTATGTTCATTTCCTTACTGGGAATTTTTATCTCATCCCTTTGTTCATGTCTTCCCCAGGCTACCCTATGTAGATGTAACAGCTCGAAGGAATTTAGAAGCTCTTTATAGAGAGTAAATAAAGAAATTTTTTTAGTCCCATGTTTTATCGTATATGTACCTAGTCATCCAAGACACTAGACTTAACGATCCTTGGCTTGTACTCTGATGATTAATTATGCTTAAAATAATGAAATGTTATATGTAAAGGGCTCAGGTCTCTATATCCACATAGAAACATATCTCACCCACATATAACCCTCTATTAAAATGTGTATAGGTAGCAGTCCAGGATTGGTTAATGGTATACTACTCCTCTCATTGGCACTACCTCATTCCAGCGCTCCCATCTTTTATCATATTTTTCAATACGGTGTCTCCATGCTTCCTTTACATGTTCATGCAGGAACATGATCCTCTTACTACTATGATTCAATGTTTCATGGACCAAGCTAGCTCTATCATACAAGGTTGACCCTCTAGGGTCCCATATAGGTAAAGGGTTGAGCTGGCTAGGGTTATATCTTGTGTGTTGACTTATTTTCTGAGTAAGGACCAACATAAACTTTAAGCCTTCTCAAAACCAATAGTATCAATATAAATCAAACATACTCAAAACAAAAATTATTCACTATATTTTTCTTCTAATTTATTTGAAATTCATCCATAACTCCAAAAAAATTAATTGCTCTAAATTTTGAAAAAAAATCCTTCAAAATAAAAAAACCAATGACACATGTCTTCTGAAATACAAACCAGCTCCACAATCATCACATTTAGAACTCATTGAATTTTCATCTTCCTAAGTAATTAACAAAATTTTCATCCTTAAAAAACTACTTGGATACATCACATGTGTTTCCCAATTAGAGTATAGTGATACATACAAAGTCACTTTTTCCTCTAGAAATCATCGCAATCTTGGTGGTGAGGCACCCAAAACCAAATGAGCCACAAATATTCCGATGGAGACCATCAAGATCATAATAAAAAGTTCTAAAACCATTTTTAGAAAGGGTATTTTTCTCCTTTTTGGGATTTTATAATGTGTATAAATATGTCATTTATGATTTGGTAAATAATAAACAAAACTATAAATTCTCTAAATCCTCTCTATCTCCCTTCGTTTATTTGTTTTATAATGTTTTCATTTCTTGATGGAATCGAAATCTATCAAGTACATTTGAGTTTTAAATTTAAATTGATTGTAATCATTAGAGCTTCAAATTCTATTTTTTCCATTTCCAATATACTTTTTCTTATATTATGAATTTCATTATGGTTTGGGATATTTCTTAATTTTCATTTTTTTCATAATAATAAACAATATTTTTTATATGAATATCATTTTTTAATCATCTTATAGCTGATCAAAAACCTTGATTTTAACTTACTAGGTAATGTGTATATTGACAATGTCATGCGCTCTTTTCACTATAGTTTCTCATAATGGAATTAAAATTAATTCTAAACTAAAGATGAATTATTTATATAGTTTAATATCACTTTAAAAATCTGACACAATATTTTCAATTAAAATTATGTCATATATTTTTAGGGGATTATTATGAATTATCATTGTGTGAGATTAAATGAATATTTTGAAATGCTGAAGTTATGATAAATGTTTTCAGACTAAATTTTTAAAACATATGGTTGGAATAATTTGAGAATTTTTATACCAAAAATACATGGAGGCATGGTTAACAAAAATAGAGATGTCCCAAACGGGGTTAGATGTTAGTGGAAGGTGACAACCTGATCTAGATAATGTAAAGTATTGAAGGATAATATCGTGTATGAATAACTATAATAGATTTTTTGAAACTAAAATGGATGGGTAATATTCTTTATGGTGCTATGTCAGATTAAAATGGAAGTATTTTATTTTTTATTAGGGTTTGGAAGAGGAGGTAGTGTGATGAACTGTGGATTTGATCAAATGGAGGGATGTCCATAAAGATTTGATATATATAGAACCTATTGGATTTATTGACCTATAAATGAATAATTTTTACTTTAGATTACCTATATACTCAATTAAGTAAATATTAAATAAATATCTTACCATACAATGTGTGTTGTTCTGTAAACCATTAGTATAAGAGTGGAATTAGTTTATGTTTCACGTTGAAAGGTCAAAACAGTTCCCCACTTGGATGAGAAATATAATAATCTATATTAATATATTAAAATAATAGGTTCTATGGTTGGATGAAATTTTAATGAACCAACCTACATGGTCTCACCTTATTAATGGTAGTCCGGGCCACCATAACCCCAAGCCTGTCGATATCGGCTAGGTGTTGGAGACAAGTGATGATAAGGAATAACTACAAAGGGATTACTTTTCCTAATTTATTTGTATGCATGAACACAACTATCTCCATTCATAACTACAAATGAATAATAAAATACATTAGCACCTAGAGTAAAAACCATTCATGAAATAACCACAAGGGAATAAAAAATAGTACAACAACATAATTTAAAAATTAAAGTTTAAAATACACAACCATATAGAATATTTATCCCAAAATAATAAAAAATGAAATATAAAATTACTAAGAGTGATTAGATACTAATCTCCAAGCTCAACCATCATACGCGGTCTATTCAACAGTGTATCCATGTGCACCGCCAATGCCTTTGTCGACCTATCTGTTATCTATATAATATGTGATATATGCTAGAAAAACTCATTCAGGGGTGATTGTATACATAACATATAGGAAACCCTAAAAACATAAGAGGGATAAATAAAATATATGATAGAAGTAGTCATATCATCCCAAATAAATAGTGAAACAAATCACAACTATATATATATGCTCATATAAGAAAACCAAATGAGATTGAAAGGGTATCTATATCTCATAGCCCATCCCAGGATGATGAGCCTTCTTGTATATCAAATATTCCATCATGAATTCCCAATATATCGTTTGTCTCTCCAAAGAATTCATAAGGAAGGCCCACACCTCACCACTGCTCCATGGACCGAGGGGAAAAATATCCAAAATATAGGGGACCTTCACCCATGTAGTGGAGTGTAGAAACTATTTTTATAATAAAAAACATAGATGATCCACATTCTGGTGAAACAGGGAAGCACCATCTCTATGGATAGGGGACCCATTCCCTAGTTCAAATGGTGTGTATTTTCTCTATATTCGCAATGAGAATAGAGGAACCACACCCTAGTATGATTGGAGAGTACGGTCTCTACATACACAATGAATATAGAGGAAATTCACCCTAGTGTGATAGGGTATTACCATATCTATATGTACAATTATTATAGAGGACCCAATACCTAGTGCAATAGGGTAGTATCATTTTTATATGTAATCTCATTGATGATTCTTCATGATCATTATCATCATCGAGAATCACTTTAAAAAGAATCATACTGGGAATGTCTTGAATCATATCTAAAAACCCACTAATAAGGATTCCATTGTGTTATATGTGGAAAAAACATAGGATAGTCTACTCATAGGCTAAAATCCAAGTAAAAAAAGGAGATATGAGAGAAATAAGTTTTAAAAGGAAGTACACAGTGTGTATGGGGGTCCATATAGTGTTTGAACACACCTCATCGCATGGTAATGTTTCCTCTAGACGTGGATCAATGGCCATGTCATTGTAAATGGCATGTATGAGTCCCACAAAGTATTTCATAACCACTTGGGGCCTACCCCTATGGTCCTGGTAATGCCTGTGTACCTAGCCATATACTTATCCATGTCTAAACCTAGGTACATTTCCATATCTGAGCCTATGTAGTTGGGTCTTATCATTGTGTGTGGTTGTTTCTATGCCATTTTACTCCAAGAATACACGTCAATATTCCATCACTAGTTCACATGGTATCCAGTGTTCCAACATGGTGTTTGAAACTTATCTCCACCCAGAAAATCATGCCGTTATAGCTAGGGGACTACACAACTTGTGTTCTTCTCAACTACATGTTGTGTAGAATGTAATTATGTATAAATATGATTTATTTCATTTGGATTATATATCTAGTTTCTCCACAAAATATCATGCCTATTTAAAACTTAAAAAATTTATTAATCACTTATGTTCATTGATTTATACCCTTCGATGGACAAAAATAAGATTATATTTTTCTATGGTTTTCCATCATGCGTCCCTCACAACTCTTGTCACTATGATCACTCTCAAATACCAGAATCACGTAAATCATCACTGAAATCTAAAAATTAACAAAGATACATCTATAAATTGATATTTTAATAATCACTGACCCAACCACCATGAATCTAGGGGTTTGATTGCACTTGAGCCCACCCCAAAAAAGTTGAATTGCAACCCTGTATGCCAACATCGAAGTATGTGAAGAATTATGGGTGAAAACACCATAAAAATTGTGATAAAAATCATCATCCAAGAATTATTATATAACAATTGAAAATTGGGGAATCCATGGTCAGATCAAAAAATAATAAAATACTCTAATTTGAATAAAAAAAATTAATTTGAAAAAGGGTCACTTTCCAAGTGCGTGAAATGTACAACAAGAGATTAAGGGATCAAATTTATGATTTTAAAAAATAATGAATAGGTTATATTCAAAAATTGATGAGTCCTACCTTGTTTATAAATTGATCATTAGTGAATAACACATTCATGGGTTATGGAGAAGATCTACTGGGTTCGTTTTCCTCCAATCCACTTTGATCAGGTCATCGACCGTCATCCAATTTTGATCTACCAATTAAGAATGGTGAAGCCACCTTACAACGATCCCATGGTTATTCAGAAAACCTAGAATATTCTCCATAATGGGATATTTAGAGATGAAAATAGGTTTTTGTAATTAAATAATTAATCCACTTAACATACCTGCTAACAGGTGCCTCATATAAAGGTCTTGTATATGCCCTCTATAGGTCGCTCCTATGGAAAACCCTACATTCGAGATTCAATCGGGGTCTCAAATTTAAAATATAAACTCTATTTTGGAGGTATTTAATTATTTTTTTTTAAATGTGAATTTTTTATATAAATATATTTAATTTATTTATAAAATTAATTCCAAGATCACCAAGCGGCAGAACCATGTGTCATCTTAGCACCTAGATTAGTAAATATTTCATAATATATTAAAATTTTATATAGGTCAAAAATAGTCTCTATATTAATCCATCCATCAAAATATTTTTTCCTAGAAAAGTATAATGTAACAAAAAAGATGATACTGAGTGCACATCTAGTTGTCCTGCTCCCATGGGTTCTTCTATATGATCTCATGCTACCACAACACATTAACCAAGGTAATATTCCATCCACAAAGGATACTCTTATTCTGATCCTCTATCACATTTAGTTATTCCCCAAAGGTGGATCCATCATAAATGTTTAGATCACCCTAGTCAATAATGTATCCATGGTCATGTATGTATCTCCATAATTGAACGACATGGATGACTTCATGCACCCACTCTAACTATTGGGGTAATGCTTGGGGTAAGAAACCTCTCTAACCCTATGAACGATCTCAAATGGCTCGATAATCGTTGAGGATAGCATGCCTCCCCAGTCGAATCTCCACAATCCTCATCTTGGGTAGACTCTCTAGAAAATATTTCCCCTGGTCAAACTCCAATGGCCTATGAAATCAATCAACATAATATTTCTTTCAGCTATAGGCTATTCTCATCCACTTGTGAATCACTGGGACCTTCTCTATCATCAGTTTCATCATCTATGGCCTAATAAGAGATTCCTCACTAATATCAATCTAACATAATGCTTACCTAAGGGGTCCCCCACACAAGTCCTAGAAAGGATCCCTGAATTTATTTGAGTGATACCTATTATTATAAGAAAACTCTACCAAAGGTAAGTTATCTTCCCAAATCTATCTGATGTTTAAAATGTAATCCCTCAACATATCATCTAACACTTGGATAGTGTTCTTGGTCTTTAGATCCTTCAAATGGTGAAAAGTTCTACTCATCATCAATTGGGTGTAGAATTCCTCCTACATGCCTCTCTAAAATTGTGATGTGAACTACACAACATAGTCAAATACTATTGTTGAGGGAACCCCATGATGTCATATGATCTCCCTCACATATAAGTTCAATAAAATATCCACAAATTTGTTTTCCTTATTATAAGGGAAGTGCACCAACTTGGTAAATCAGTCAACTATCATCTAGATGGAATTCTTGCCTATCGGTATCCATTGAAGACTTCTCACCAACATTATGGATAAGTCATCCCATTTATACTCTAAGATCTAAATAGGTTGTAACAAACCTTCAAGAACATTATGTTTAGCATTCACCTATTGACATGTGAGACACTAAGAGATGACCTCTGCAACACTTTTCCTCATGGATGCCCAAAAAAACTACCACTGATGGTCCATGTACATCATCCCTACACTGGGATGTATATCAAAAAGAGAAGTTTGAAAATCCCTGTAACGAACCAAACTATTATAAATAAAATTCAATTTCTTTTAATTAAATGTATTATGGATAAAGAAAACACATGAAATCCTTTTATTATATCTAATTGGATTTAAATGACTCAATTATTCTTACTGTTGATAATATAACCATTGAATAGTGATCACATGGCTAGTATAAATATAGGATTTTAACAAATCCTTTTGACATAGACAAAGGAAGTGAGGAACTCAACCAGTAAAATCGTACCTTATGAAGCCCATTTATTGGAGCTTCCAAGGGGATATAATTTATGGTATTTACCCTAGACTAATCACAATCTAAGATCAAACAACTTAAGTATAAGCGAAACTATTTATGGGAGAATTTCAATCTCATCGAGATCACAGCCCAAACCATGTTCACCGAATAGCCCCATGAAAGCCCCATCATCGTACACATTACCCTTAGGTCATATACTAGTGTAATAAATGAATATGTAACAAGACCATATAATTATGATTATGTGAATTATTTTTGCATAAAATAATGAATATACTTTCATTCTATTATTATTACTTTGTAAATTATTTTTTAAAGCACAAATAGTATTTCTTGGTTAATATTCAAATTTATTTAAGAAATATATTTTTATGAATTAATGGATTTTTTGAATTAAATAATATTTTTAAAAAATATTATTATTAAATTTATTTTATAACATATAAATTATAGTATAATTTTTAAGAATCCAGTTTTAATTTTTATTATGGTTTGAAAACTATTTTGTTTTTCAAAACACGTCAATTTTCAATGAACATCAGTTTTTATTTTAAAAGTAAAAATTCACTTATTTAGAAAATTATGTAGATAAAATAAATATTATTTTTTTAATCAAGAAATCATAATTATCTATTGCTTAATTTTTATTAATTTTCTGAGACAATAGAATTTTTTGGTAAAAATTAAATACCGTATAAATATATAATGTGTTTTATGACATCATAATAACCCAGTAGTGACGTAATAAAATACTATAAATGGTATATTAGATCAAATATATGTTTTTATTTAAAATAATATAATTTTAGGTTTATTTAATTTAATTTATAAAGCATTAGTGAATCATCCAAGACATATAAAATATTTTAAGATCTTAAAATCATTTCCTTGAAAGTGTGACTCACCTCCACATAAGAAAGGGAAATATTTTAATACCTTCATCCCTTATCATTTTAAACTAATGTATACAACTCCCCTTTTCTAGAAACCATGGGTAAAAACCATGGGATGGTTTTTGGTTTTGAATATTTTAGTGTGTAGGGTCCAAAACCAAAATAATAAAGAATTCCACCACCTTTCCCATATAAACCCACCCAAGAACGCATTCCTATTCACTCGATCTCTTTGAATATCGACCAACCTTTTCCCACTACTCCCTAGATTCCTCCCAAGGCGCCTCTAATATCCCAATAAGCCTATCCTAAGCCTTTGGGATCACACATCCAAGAAAGGGATCCTCACCTTCCTCTATTTCATCCAATTCAAGAACATTTTTTGAAATTAGTCTTTTTAATTTCTATTAGTTATAATGTCATATTTTTATAAATAATTAAATACTATACATTTGATGTTATTTCAATGAGGGATCATTTATCCTCTCCCATTTATACCCTTACCTATGTTGTTATAATGCCGAAATTCCGTAATAGATTTCTCTCTTCTCATTTCCATTTTAAGCACTTCATTTGTATTATGTATCTTAAATTCCATTTTATATATTGGGATATTATGTTACACAATCCTCTCACTATAAATTTCATGTATAAATGATGAGATACCCCTTTCTCTCCAATCTACACATTTTATGAATTTCTATGTGATGTTGTTTTGTTGCTGAAATTTCACAAGGATTTTCTAGGCCAAAATTGTAATGTAGTGAATACCATACCCATTCCTCTATCAAAGGTATTCAGCTTTATGCACATATAATTATTGTTTGGGGACTTACATAAATTTAATATACATTCTTAGATCATGTAATTAATGATTATGTTGAATGAATCATTGTTATATGATCTATGTGGAACACTTAAGCATTATATTGAAATGTTTATGAAGGGTGCTCCCTGATATCGCTCTAATACATTGGGTAATGTTTAGTATCGTGATGCGTCATGTTGATACATGGGTTTACCTAATAGAGGGTGTTTAATGACCTCTATGTAGTCTAGAGGGTGTCTCATGACCTCACTAACATCTCTAGGATTCCTCAAAACATGGATGAAATGTGTAGAGGGCACCAAAGGACTTGGATGACATTCCTGAAGGTCTATGAAAAACATGGATGACATGTCTTAAGGGAGCCACAAGACCTGAATGACATGTTTAATGGACTTCGCGCGACTTGGGTGACATGACCTGGTGTTACTGTATGACTTCAGTGAGAGGTCTAGAGAACATCACATGATCTTTCTATAAATCTTGGTTGATATTTTAGTACTTGGGAGACATGCCTTGGTGCTACCACATGACATGATTGACATGTCCAATAAGCATCACATTATCCAAATTACATTGTTGGAGGGTGTTTCATGACATGGGTGACATATCTGGTGTTATCACATGGTCGAGGTAGGTTATTTGATGATCATTAAGATTAGAATATTTGTCTACACATAAGCCTTCAATCCTTGTTATTCTTTTTCTAGAATTTATATTACAGTTGCCTCATTTATTATCAATCCTTAGCTTATTTTAGGTTTATCATGACCTATTCTACATGCAGGACCTCCTTCATATAATCCAGCTAACATACAATTTGTATTTAAAGTTCTTTATAGAGTTTTCATGCATAGAACATTTTCATGTAGTGTGATCCCTTAAGTTATTTCCCAGATTATACTTGGCATAAGACCTTTGCGATCATACGTATTTCTACTCTGAGAAGTCTGATCCTGTGTTCTGTGAAATAGTCACCATCATCTGTGTTTTTTGTACATAGGGGGAGGGATTTATATGCCTCATCTCATCATTTATAAACTTCATTTCTCAGTGCATATATATATAATATGAGAAGGATTTAGTGAGGGTATTTTTGTATCATTATTTTTTTAGGATCCTTCCATTGGTTTTCTATAGCATCATATGATAAAAACGACTTTGAGAATGTTCGACCTTTTTCATGTATATTAGACCCCGGTCGACCAAATGGATTTTTCCTAACCATTTTTACATTTTAAAGATATTTCATAAGGGTATACCAACATGTCTATGAGCCTTTGATGGATTAGGATTCCCATGGGAAGGCTTTCACGTGATCAGAGATGACTTGTCTAAGGTTCTTCATGGGACTAAAGAATCTTGTTGAAGGCCATTCATGATATCAAGATTTCTTGTTAGATATCATTTAATAGAATACAATGGCTTGTTTAAGAAAATTTTTGAGGTCAATATGACATGTCATCGGACTCTCATGAGACTAATTTGGCTTGTCATGGGGGGACTCCATGAGATAAATAGTGATCAACCGAGGAGAATAAATCATCTCACATGAAGATCAACGTATCTTCCCTTCAAAAAAAGATTAATCCTTTATTTTCTATATCTTTCCTCATTTTACAAGTATATGATATCTCAACCCATCATGCGATCATTTGTTGAGGATAATTGCACCACCTGTCTGTGATGTTTCATGTGACCAATGATGGATCTCATGATGAAACATGATAATTTCCACAAACAACCCATATTCATGTATTTGGGTCCAAATGGGCATAAATTTATTGAATGGATGTGTCCAGGTTTCATCACATGATTAAGGTCATACACCAAAATTCTCTAGCACAAGTTGAACAAGCCTCCGAGGTCTCTGTAGGGTCTTACGAATTTCATGAGTATGTAACATGAATATATACATATCTATCCATTTCCCGAGGCTTCCAGATTTATCTATAATTATTTTATATTGGGTTTGTTGACGCTCCTTTTTGTCACAGATTCGAAAGGAATGTAAAAGGAAATGAATTAGCAAAAATTGTTTCATCCTTTGCAGAAAATATCAAAAATCGATAAAGGCATGAACAAGGGATCAAAAGAACCTGTGTCGCACAAGTTATATCATTGTTGCACAAGTACACTTGCGCGATGCCTTATGGTCGTGCAAGTGACTTGCGAGACCTAAGTGATAACCGCCCAGTAACCGCCCAGGGTCTTCTCCTGCCTATAAATAGACTCTGTGGGCCCCCCATTCGGGGAGGATTTTTTCCAAAAACTCAGATTTGAGATCCCGGCACCCTAGTCTCTTTTCAAAGCTTCCAGAACACTACTAAGGTAATTTCTTACCTAGAACGGAAGATCTAAAGAGGGGGAGGAAGGCCTAAGTGTTGAAACTCTTCAACACTTGCACGCCAGAGTGGCCAGCCCTTAAGGGAAAAGGGCCACATATGTGTGCCGCCTTATTCCTTGAATAGAACTTGCGCGCCCCTCTTCTGGAAGAACCTCAAGAGGATTTTAAAGTATTTAATGAAGATTCGCTAAATTATTACCCTACTGGGTAAACCGCCGTGAAAGTACACCATGTGTCACGCAGGCATACCTGTGTGACCAGGACCTGCGCGACTAGGACTTCCGCGCCCACGCAGTACCTCCGTGACTGCCAAGACTTGCGCGCCCATGCCTTTCTGGGTGTCTTTCTTTCCCATTTCACCCGTCTTAAGCCATTACACCTTTCCTATTTAATATTAATTCTTCAATACACTCTTCAAAACCATTTATGGCATGATTTCTTTATTTGAATTCCTTATCTGAAAGTAATTCTGTGGAATATCTCTCAAAACCTAGTTATTTACATATCATTATGTCAATAAAGATTGAGAGTTCATTAATTTAACCTCAAATTTAAGACGAGAGAATCTTTAACCTGGATTTCCTTTTTAGGAATAATCCCTAGACATAACTCTTCAAATCTGGGCATCCTCTTTAGGAGTATTCCCCAAGTCCCTTAATTTTTTTGGCATCCTCTTAGGAGTAAGCCCTAGATCCCCTAACCTGGGCTTCCTTTTCAGAAGTAAGCCCCAGTTCCCTAATTTGGGCATTCTCCTCAAGAGTAAGCCCCAAACCTTAATCCTTAACCTAGGCCTCCTTTTTAGGAGTAAGTCCCAGTCATAATCCCTTAACCTGGGCCTCCCTTTCAGGAGTAAGCCCCAGTATTAATATCTATTAACTAGTCCTAATTTACCTTTGATCTGGGATTCATCTTTAGGAGTAAAACCCAATCATAAGTCTTATCCTAATTTGGGCCTCCTTTTCAAAAGTAAGCCCCAAGTTAGAGTATTCAAAATCTCCATGAAGCATATATACCTTTATGGACTATGTTCCTAGATTTCTTCCCTAAAGTAAATCCTAAACTTTATTTATCACTGTAGTCATACATACATAAGCCCCACATTATTTCTTATGATTGTATCTTTCATGGCACAATTGTCTAATTTTTACCAATACCTCTTCTTTCTCACACCGAGCATGACTCATGTGAGATTAGAGTGTAAAAGTAATTGTGACATCCTTCTTTGAGCCATCAATCATAAACATCATACTCCCTTACTCGAACTACGTGGGTTCTGATTCCTTTTCTAAACAAAGGATACATAGGTAGCCCGTCTATGGGTTCGATCCCAACTCTAAAATAATCCATGTCCTTCTGAATGACAATAAACTTCAAGTGCCCCACTAAGTGTATTTAAAACTAGCATGGTCATCATAATGACCAAGAGACTTCTGTATAAATGTGTTGAAGGGTAACACTGACCAAGAATCTCTAACAAATACAGATGATTCTCTATCGATGAAGAACCTCGAATACATACAAAAGATTCTCTAAAATTTCCTACATATTTAATCATTGATTTTCATATCTGATGGAAAGCTCATTTTATACTTGGTAATGTAATAAGGATTCACGAACATAACTTAAAACTACAAAGAGAGTCCCAGAGTAGATAATAATTCCCCTCAAAAAGGTGTGATGTGTCCGAACTCCCATCCTCTCGACCAATGCAAATTCCTTAACCTCATCAGTATACAAAATAATAAGCACCTACCTTTGGAAAGTAGGTCTGAATAGATGTCCAATCATTGGATGTTTCTGGTTCTACGAAGAAACCTGTTAGAAACCGATCGGAACGTTTGAACCTCCCATCAAGGCGGTCATCCCCGGATTCCGAGGGAAACAATAAATGGTGAACCCGACGTGAATCCTTAACCAAATTAAAAATGATGTTTTACCTATTTGTTAGGCCCCTATTTAAACTAAATGAGACGGCCAACAAGATAGTCAATAACATATGTGCTCATCCAAAAGATGTAGTAGCTGAATTTATCTTGATTACGTCTGTTATATCAAATAGGAACTCTTTTCCAAGATCTTCTGCATTTCCAGAATGGATACTCTCAAATTTACACCTGTGAATACTGCTACTATAAATGCCACTACTGCTATTCCTGTTGGATCATCATCCGCTCTGAGGATGACATCACCTACTCAGCGTCTTCAACGCTGGGTATCAAATGCGCTGGTTAAGAAGTACCGTCAACACGGTACCATCCCAACTTTGGAGGCTGCCCGACAAGCCTTCCAAGTAAAAAACTCACATAGGTCATCTGGACAACGACGACTAGTGATCAAGAAGAAAGTGGTGCTAACTACCGTCTCCAACTGTTTAGGGTCGTTATACTAGGAATGCAATCACCATTCACTCCCTTATTCTGGGGAGGTGAATGAGCAGGTCCCTCAGGACCTTAATTCAAACAGACAGGAGTCCTTCCTGAGGACTCCCACCAACAATCGCCGCCAGACTCATGCGGCAGTGCACCCTCAACATGATGAGGGTACCGACTCCAGGCGTTCGGCTTAGGTTCCTCGAACCCGAGCAAGCAAGACAAACCACAAGAGGCGGAATCCGGTCAACAGTGAGCAGGTTCTCATCTCTTCCATCTCCGGAGAAGTCCACCAACCTAACTTGGTGGAAATCAACGAGCAGGAACATACACCTGCCCGTTTTAATTCTGTTGTCCAGCAGACTCGTCTTGCAGCATCACGCCAATCCCGCCAGGCAATTCCGGCGGAGTACTATAAGAAGGAACATACACTTGTTTATACACCATCAGCTAGTCAGCAGGCTCGTCTGACTATATATGATGGATCTCATCAACCACTTTTGGAGAAGTGTAATCAGCAGTCACATACAACTGCTAGTATTAATCAATCCTACCAATAGTCTCACTTGGTAGCATTCAAAGAAGTTAGTCAGAAAGCCCTGACAACAAATAGGTGGCAGACTCAACTCTCTGCCCCACACTTAAGTACTATCAGGATTCACTGACAGGAAAAGGAGGACACGAGAAGGCACATACACCTGCTCCAAGCCCGGAATGGATGTATATTCCCATTCCAGCAGCTGAAGTCACCAAGCATATTCTATCAATGGTGAAAGAGCAGAAGCAAATCCCAGCTCATATTCTGGATGCCTGCCAGGATATTATAACAACTTCAGTGGCATCTCAGGGAAAGACAGATAAATCTATCCCTACTAGTGGAGTGATACATCAACAATTCATTCTGGAACAGACACACATCTGTTCTTGTCCAAGAGGGTTATGGGGAATACTCCCCTATATCATATGGATGACCAAGTCAGGAACATACACCTGATTTGAGAGGAGATTGTTAGCCTAACCTGGCCATCTTTCCTGATCAGGCACATACACCTGCTCAGAGTAGCCACTTTCGTCAACAAGTGGTTTACAAGGCGAGTAAGAAGGCATCTAATAAAAAGACCAGCCCAGTACAATCAGGAGATCAAGTGTCAATTTGTAACAAGGCATTGCTCGATGCTGGAGTTCTTGAAGCCCTCAGACAATTATCTATTCGAATTCAAGATTCTACTCCCTTAATTCCCAATTGTGGGAACATTAATTCTGAAAGTCTTCAATAGACACTTCCCCATGAAGGCTTGCTTCATGAAAATTCGGCCGATCTCGAATTTTCATCTATAGATGAGATCCGCAGGAACCCTCTGTGTGGTCAGAAGACCAAGGATCAAGAGATCTCATCTTTTTCTATAACCCATTATGGTGTTCCTTTCCATGATGATGAATTTCGCTGTGAAAGTCCTCTCTGAAGTAGTGATGCACATCGCCCGGAAAATGCTCCATTGGACAATGTAGTGACGAGAAAGCCCTCTTATCTTGAAGAACTTGCAAATGTGAAACCAGTCATGTCTGAAGCTTCATCGCTAGCAGGTGAAATACTTTCTCAATCAGAAGATTGCCTATGGTGTAGGTCATCCTCCGAACCACCCCTAAGTCATGCATCTTCTAGTTTGATCAATGATTTCTCTACCAATCCTATTGAATCCAATGAAGCAACAAGGAAACACCAACTCTGGTCAAATCAGGTAGAATAATCTTCATCAAATGATAAATAGGAAATTCTGAACATGAGAAAACAACTGGCAAAAGGTGAGGTGCCAGTTATGTTTTGGCCTCTGGCTGACTCTCAGTATAATATTCCAAAAATGTTGACGGAAGATGAAATTCATGATATTTGTCTCAACATATGGAAAACTCTTTGTCAGTTGAAAAAGAAAGTATTATCTTATGATAAATATGAAAATCATCTTAAGATAATAGAAGGGTTACAACGTCAGATTGATTTGGTGTCTCTTTCAGTCTCTCGATATCCGAAGGCTGAAAAGCAGCAGAGAGCCCATCAACGTTCATGCTTTGGTGCACTAAGAAGATTGCATCGATTAATTTATAATGCCCCATCTGGTATTCGTATCATAGGATGGGGTGTTCATGGATCACTGCATTTCACGGTGCTCTCCAGTCAGCAAAGCCCGCTGAAAATGGTCTCATGCAATGTTATTGCCCATGGCTGGCCACAGTCAATGGGCTTTGTTTGTAATCAAAAGCATGCCCAAGAACAGGCTTCAACTAGTTCCTATTAAAATCAGGAATACAAAGAACAAGTTGTTGAATTACTCTTGCATCAAGAAAATGAGAATATTGAACAGGCCTCTCATTTAGAGCAAGCACGTCACCAAATGACAGAAGTGTCGGAAATCATCCAACGGTCTTTTGAACCGGGTGATAAAAGTGGATACAAATTAATGCATCCAGCTAATTTCCAGACTAAGGTTCGCAAGATCAGGAGGACTTTCAAGAAAGTCTTAGACATAGCATGTCAAGAACCACCCCATCTTGCCAGACTGGGGAATCTTTTAAACCAACCCTCAAAATCAACAAATAGGTTCCAAGGAGTTGAGTGAGAATAGCAGGAACAGCCCTAGTCCACTGGACTGTGGACTTTTTAAAATCATCAATCCCCTCCTCAGAGAAGGTTGGTCTTTTCTCGATTGGGGAAGAAACCTCAAGAGGAATGAATAACCAAATTATCAAGAGATTCCCTCCAAATTACGGTTCATTAAGAAGTTTCTGAGGGATTGAATCAACAAAAGGCAATGTCTCATCAAAGACATGGAAGAAGCAAATATCATAGAAATGCTGATAGTAGGGATGTAATGAGTTATGCATCGATTAATGTCATCAATGTCGTTATTGCTGATCCACCAGATGAGGCTCACTCAGGGGACTCAGATGAAGAGGTTCCTGCTCAAGAAGATGTATGCACCAACACAAATTAAGAAGGTGTGCGTACAGAAATTCAAAGGATTACTCAGAACTTAAGTAATCCTTCAAGTAACCCACTTCCCCCTATCCAAAAAGGATCCAACAAAGGGAAGGGAAAGAACCATGTTACATATCCATCCTCTGGAGAAGGTCAATCGCTCTCACTAGAGCAGAGGTTTGCACAACAGGAGGAAGAAATGAAGGAATTAAGAAGGATGAATGCAGAACTACTTCAGAGTAGTCTTCTTCTTAAGCATGCTGGAGTCAGTCAGCCAAAGAAATTTGTTGAATCTACTGAGATGGGCCAAGAATATCCTCCTCTATCAGAACACCCTCACAGGTCTAATCCCACGGTTCAAGTGTAACAACAGTTGGAAGTTCTACCATCAGTTGCAGCGCCAATCACCACATCTGTCCAAGCTCCAGTCATTGCACCTACTCAAGTCCAAGTTCAACCGGATGTTTCTCAAAAGTTAATAACTACTATTGAGTCATTAACAGCTCGGTTAGAAACTATGGAAGGGAAGCGTGCGCAAGTTCAACCAGAAAAGAAAGTTTACCCTGAATTGGTAGATTCAATTTCTTCTCCATCTAGTTTTGGGAACCCTGTATTCCCTATTTTCAATGGATCAGGCGATCCAGAACAACATTTGATGCATTACGTGTCTTGTTGCGATCCTATGATGGGAACTCCGGAGCAGCAAAAAGCAGTGAAACTCATATGCTTTGTGCGAACCTTGCAAGGACTAGCTTTTTTTTGGTATACAAGCTTGCAATCCTGGTCAATTACAGGATGGGAGGATCTTCGCCAAAAATTCCTCTTTCAGTTTAGCTCAACTTTTCCAAAGACAACAGTTTTCGATCTTACAAACTGTAAGCAAAGGGATAATGAAAGGGTCTCTAATTTCATTTCTCGATGGAAGGGATTAACATATTCCTTGAGTTTAACACTCCCTCAATAAGAATTGTTGTCAATCTGTGTGGAAAATCTGCATGAAGAATTACGCACGCCATTAATACCTATGAAATACACAGGAGGGTTTCAAGACCTTACTTTAATCGCTCAACAGATTGAAGATTCCCTTATATAGGCTAAGGCTAAATCTCGTGTAATTCCATCAGCTCCAGGAAGGAGAATGGGTAAAGTAAAAACTGCTATAGTTATTCTTAAATAAGCACCTGTACCTATTTCGACCTCAAAACCTTCATCTTCTCGAAGGGCTCCACCTTCTAAGCACCAACAACAAAGGCCTTTTCGTCTAGATGATCAAAAATATCAATGACGAAAACAATTTGAGGATTTGAAGAGAATAACATACTATTTCCGAAATGAACAAGTTTTTTGGTTATTTCATTTCGGCTCTGGAAAACAATTTGGTTCAATTTCCAATACCCAAGAGGCCAAAAAAGAAAGGAGATGAAGATCATCCTAATTATTGCCCTTTTCATCAAATGTTGGGGCATCCCATCCAAAAGTGTTTTTCCTTCAAAGACCTCTTGCAAAAGATGGTCGACTCGGGACAGGTCACATTGAAAGGCTCCTCAGCCCAGGTAGCATGTGTCACTACTACAGTTCCAGAGGAGGAAGATGAATGGCAGGAATTCAAATGAAGAAATGCACAAAAGTATGATGATTGGATGGTCAGAAAGACAATAAATCGAACTCATGCTATTTTTTGAACACAATTACGGAAAACAATTATGTCTTCTGCCATGAATGTTGCGGCAAAACCCTCTTCGTCAGAGGGAAAGTCCTCAAAGAAACGTCCTGATTCAAAAAAAAATAAAAAGAATCAGAAGAAGATGAGTATGTGTCAAAGACTAAGTTGTCTTTGACTTTGGCGGCTTCATGCCATCTACTTCAAAGCCACGGGCACCACCCCACCAAACGGCACAGCTTAAACAGGCTAATCAGGCAGAGTCTTCATCAGATGAAGAGTTAATCTTTGGTTCTGTTAATATGATTCAATTAACAGATCCATATTCCATTTGAAGTTTTGATTTCAATGAGCCTGAATTCCCTGTATCAAATAGAGGAATCAGAGGAATTTCCAGGGGACCAGGATACAGGGGAAGACGTGGATCTTTCAGAAGCCACTATTCCAATTCTACCCCGGTTAGAACTGTGTATGCAGCAGAAACTCATGGTAGAGCCATTTAGCGAGCTCAGCAAGAACAAGCAAGTTCTTCTACCAATAGAAAATTCAGTCCTGGAACAGTTATTTTGTATGACCGGTTGAAGGATCCATCTTTTTCCTCTCAGCAAGAAAATGGATCTAATCGGTCTAATCTTCCAAAACCAGGAATATTGCCAACTCCTATACAAGATGCATCAACTTCCAAAGCATATGCTTCTAAGGTACCTGCTAAACCACATATTCTTGTTGGGAAACACAGACCTCTGGATCAAAAGTAGGATATATTGAAACACTTGGCCCAATTACCAGCCAAGTTATCAATTCTAGATGCTTTGAATCTGTCAAAAGATCTTTGGGAAGCACTCATCGAGGCTTTGTAAAGTACTCAGGAGTTTGAAACTGAAATTGTTGCAGCTGAATTCTATCACATAGAGAATAATACTGCAGAATTCCCTGAAATAATATCCTTTACTCATAAAGATGAAGATGATGTTGTGCATTGACATATTAGACCATTGTACTTGTCTGGCAAAGTCAATGGCGTGGATGTTCGAAGAGTTTTTATTGACAATGGTTCAGGAGTCAACCTCATGCCCATTCATACACTTCATCGATTAGGCCTCACGGAATCTGATTTATCTCCCTCCACCATGATGCTATAGGGATATGATAAAAATGAACAAGAACCACTGGGTGAAGTTACACTCAGAACTTAGTTTGGAGATCTTGTATCCAATTCATATTTCATGGTTGTTGATCAAGACTCAGCCTTCAACATTTTGCTTGGAAGACCCCATTTACATCAACATGCGGTTATCCCTTATTCATACTTTCAATGTCTCAAATATTCTTTTCATGGTCAAGTTGGGACGTTTTATGGTGATAAGGCCTCGTTCAAGACATGTGAGTCTCAATACATTGAGGCAGAATTCTATCACATGAAGCAAAGGGAGAAATCTATAACAAAGGAGATTACCAAAGTTAATGCTCCATATGGTTTGGAAAAAATTCTAGTAAATCCACTTACACATGTGAGTACAGATTATGTGTTACCTATCAGTCAAATTGACAAGATAGACCCGAATCAAAATAATCTTATGGAAAGATCCATAATGTCAATTACAGAAATCGAGCCAGACAACATGGGAGAAATTGGTAATCTACCAAGGAGTGATGAAACCACAAATGGTGACGTCTTCATTTCATCTTCTGAAATCCAACAAGTCTATCCTTCGCCAATTAGGCCAGAAGAAGTTATAGCAACATAAAAGGTGTACAATGATGTTGATTCTCAATCCTTCATTTCCTCTTTATTACCCAAAAAAGATCCTTCATCATCAATCGGGTTAAAAATTGAAGCTTCTTCTTCAAAATGTGCAAATTTTGACATCTCTTCTGATCAGGAAAATTCTACTTTGTCATATACTATGCAAGTAGAAATGGAAGAAATAACACATGATGAAGAAGAAGAGGAAGATCTCAAAGATGCTCCTCCAGCATTTGAAGAGGGTATCTCTACCACTATGGATGAACTCGGAGAAATAAATCTGGGTACAAAGGAAGATCCACGCCCCACTTTAATTAGTGCGGCCATGACCCTTGAAGAGCAAGAGATGTATATTTATTTTCTAAAGAGAAATAGAGATATTTTTTCTTGGAACTATACAGAAATGCCTGGTCTTGATCCTTATGTTGCTACTCATCATTTGGGTTTACCAGAAGAACATCGAGGATTTAAGCATGCCGCGAGAAGAACACACCCAACTTATGCTTCTAAAATTGAAGCTGAATTGGATAAGCTTATCAAAGCTAACTTCGTCAGAGAAGTTCAGTATCCCAAGTGGTTGGCTAATATTGTCCCTGTAAAGAAGAAGAACGTACAAATTAGAGTTTGCATCGATTTCAGAGATCTTAATAGGAATTGTCCTAAGGATGATTTCCCACTTCCGATTACAGAACGTCTAATTGATGCAACAGCTGGATATGAAGAACTTTCCTTCATGGATGGATATTCTAGATATAATCAGATCTGAATAGCCCTAGATGATGAGGAATTCACATCCTTCAGATCCCCTCAGGGTGTGTTTTGTTACCGGGTAATGCCCTTTGGCTTAAAGAATGCAGGTGCAACATATCAGCGCACCATGCATCGTATGTTCAAACCCTTCTGAGGAAAATTTGTTGAATCCTATGTAGAAGATTTGGTGGTTAAATCCAAACAACGTTCTAATCACTTGGCTGATTTGGAAGTCATATTCTGCAAGCTTCAACAACATAATTTGAATATGAACCCCTTAAAATGTGCTTTTGGGGTCACCTCAGGAAAATTTCTCGACTTTTTTGTATGCCATCGTGGTATTGAAGTCGATCCTAAGAAGACCAAGTCAATCCTAGGTATGTCACCTCCTCAAAATTTGAAATAATTAAGAGTACTTCAAGGACACTTAGCCTATATTCGTTGTTTCATCGCCAATTTGGCAGGAAAAAGTTTACCATTTACCAAATTGATGAAGAAGGGAGTCACTTACCAGTGGACTGAAGAATGTCAAGAAGCATTCGATATTCTCAAGAAATACCTCTTGATTCCACTGGTACTCATGCCACCTATTGAAGGAAGACCACTTATCCTCTACGTGACAGCTCTAGATTGATCATTTGGTGCCTTTCTTGCTCAAAAGAATGATGTTGGGAATGAAAACAGCATCTACTATCTCAGTCAAACTATTCTTGAAGCAGAAACCCGATATTCAAGTATTGAGATGTGCTGCCTGGCATTAATCTTTGCAGTTCAGAAATTGAGACATTAACTGCAACATCACGAGTTCCAATTGGTATCTCGCAATAACCCGCTCAAATTCATCCTTAGTTGTCCAATTCTTACAAGACGTCTAGCAAGGTGGGAAGTTATTTTTGCAGTAATTTGACATTTAGTATGTGTCTCAAAAGGTGATAAAGGGCCAAGCTCTGGCTGATTTCCTAGCTGAAAACCCTTCAGTGGAAGACACATCTTCAGATATTGAACTCCCTAATGAGGAAGTCTTCTCTATTCAAGAAAGTCCTCAAGCATGGGAAATGTATTTTTATGGTGCTTCTAGAAGTCCAACAAGGAAGAAATTGGAAAATCCTAAATTCAACAATGTGGGCTTAGGAATTGTACTCATTTATCCAGAAAATGCAGTGTTACCTTATTCCTTCTTATTGTGGAAAGGTGGTACCAATAATGAAGCTGAATACCAAGCTCTTATCAAAGGCCTGGAATTAGCACTTCAACCACAAGTGAATCACTTAAAGGTTAAGGGTGATTCAGACCTGGTAATCAAACAAGTCAATGGGAATTATGCCATCAGAAAAGAAGAACTACTCCCTTTGTATGATTACGTCAGAGAGTTAATGGCGGAATTCCCTTTGGAACCGACATTTTCTTATGTCCCAAGATTACAAAATGCTCAAGCTGATGCATTGGATAATATAGCCACAGCTTTGGCAAATCCAAATCGGGATGAGACAACCATTAGGATTGCCCACCATCATGCAATTTCACCTTATGTTCGAATCAGAACAGAGTAAATTACTGAAATTAGTCCCATTCCTTAACAGTATGATCATACTACAGGATGGAGGTCACCTATTAGGAAATGCCTTCAAAATGGAACACTTCCACCTGATATAGTCGAGAAAGAACAAATCGGGTGACTTGTGGTCAATTTTACTCTTTATGATAGCCCAGATCACCTAGAGAAAATTCTCTACAAACGTAGTTTTGATGGATTTCTCTTCAGATGCATTGATGGTGATGAGATAATGGTTGTCATGAAAGAAGTGCACGCAGGAGTCTGTGGTGCCCACCAGTCTGGACATAGATTATCTGATCAGGTTCAAAGGCTTGGATACTTTTGGCCTTTAATGATACAAGATTTTGTCGATTTCACAAAGAAGTGTCATTCATGCCAAGTACATTCCAACTTCATTCATCAGCCTCCAAAGATGCTTCATACAGCTAAATACTCATGGAAATTTTCCACATGGGGAATGGATGTGGTGGGACCTTACCCTTCGGCTACGACTAAGCAGTTTAAGTATATTCTTACTGCTACTGACTTCTTTTCCAAATGGGAAGAGGAAATACCTCTCAAGGAAGTCAGTTCTAAATTCATTGTTAGCTTCATCAAGTCTAACATCATTACCAGATTTGGTGTCCCTCATGCCATATTGACGGACAATGGCACCAATTTCTGTTCATCCAAGGTGAATAAATTGTATCAAGAATACAACATCAAATCCAACCATTCATCTCGGTATCATGCAGCGGCCAATAGCCAGATAGAAGCCTTTAACAAGACTCTTTAAAATATACTGCAAAAGATGGTGGATAAAGATAAGAGTTCATGGCCTGATAAACTCTTTCATGCTTTATGGGCTTATCGGACTACCACCCACACTGAAACTCGGTCAACTCCATATTCATTGGTATATGGAACAGAAGTTGTCTTTCCCATTAAAGTTCAACTACCCTTGCTCAGAGTTGCCATTTGTGATCAATCATCTACAGATGAACATTATCAAAAGTGATTGAATGAATTGGAATGGTTAGATGAGAAAATATTGTGCACTTTTCACCACATGGAAGTCTATCAGAATCAAATAGCATGAGCTTTTAACAAAAAAAGTTCATCTTCGTTCATTTACTCAGGGAGAATTGGTATTAGTTCTCAGAACTCCAATGATACCAGGAATGAAACCTCGCAATCTTGAGCCAAAATGGGAAGGACCTTATTCAATACATAGGGTCTACTCCAATGGAGCTTATTCATTAATCTCAATGGATGGATAACTCATCACTACTCCAACCAATTCCAGATTTATTAAGAAGTTTTTTGTATAAACTGCAAAGTCCCTTCTTACGTCCTACATGGCGTTAAACTGTGTATATGTCCCTGCAACATGACACTAAAATGTGCGGCACCAGTTCATCCTAAATACATGACGCTAAACTATACAGAAAGTCCCTTGATACATCCTACATGATGTTAAACTGTGTATATGTCCCTTCACCATGACACTAAATTGTGCGGCACCAGTTCGCCCTTACTATATGACGTTAAACTACATGGCAACGGTCCATACATATGACCCTAAACTATTTGTACATTCATCCCACACGACGTTAAACTGTGAAAAAGACATTGTCCTGACTACATGATGCTAAACTGTACATAAAGTCCCTTCATACTTCCTACATGACGTTAAACTATGTATATGTCCCTGCAACATGACACTAAACTGTGCGGCACCAGTTCTTCCTTGCTATATGATGTTAAACTACACGGCAACGATCCATACATATGACCTTAAACTATTTGTACTTTCGTCCCACAGGACGTTAAACTGTGAAAAAGTCATTGTCCTAACTACATGACGCTAAACTGTACAGAAAGTCCCTTCATACGTCCAACATGACGTTAAACTATGAAAACAAGTTCCCTAAATGGTCCAGTATGACCTTAAACTGCAACTAGGTCATGTATGACCTTAAACTGCATCATCAACGGTCCATGCATATGACCCTAAACTATTTTCAAGTCCCTTACGTCCAGAAAGACGTTAAATTGTGACGTCCTAACTACATGACGCTAAACTGTATAAAAGTCCCTTACATCCGAAAAGGCGTTAAACTACATAATCATCAAAGGTCCTGTATGACCTTAAACTACACCACCATCCAGCATGACATTAAACTGCACCATCCACAGTCTATGCATATGACCTTAAACTATTCGCACTTTCGTCCAATATGACGCTAAACTATATCATCCCTTTTTCGTCCAACATGATGTTAAACTGTGGAAAAAATCCCCAATGCGTCCAACATAACGTTAAAATGGTGCACTCTTTTGTCCTCACTGCATGAAATTAAACTGTACAGTCCCCCCCTTTCGTCCAACTGACGTTAAACTCTATTATCCCCATCGTCCTAACTACATGACGCTAAACTGTACAGAAAGTTCATGATACGTCCTACATTACATTAAACTGTATTTTTTCCTGGCTACATGACACTAATTTGTGCAGAACCAATAGTCCAAACTGCAAGGCATTAAACTTCATAGACCCTTCATACGTCCTACATGATGTTAAACTGTGTATCGTTAAGGTTTTTGTTACCTCTTGTTTCTCACACTGAGGATGACTCACGTGAGCTTAGAGAAAACCTCGACCATAATATTTTCTCTGGGCTGCTAACCATGTGTAAGTCCCAACATCATTTTTTTATGTCGTTGTCCCAAAGAACAACTTGATCATTAATTCATTCATTAATTGAACTACATAGACTTTTATCCTTGCCTTCTGGGCTGGGTATATAGGAAACCTCCCAAGGTTCAATCCCAAAACCAATCTCTTCACATCGATTCACCTCCATCTCATACGATGTTGATTCATGAAACTGCCCCTAGAATCAATATCTTTACATTGGTTTACATTCATCCTTGTTATACGACTTTAAACTATACAACACTTATGTCAAGTATGACAATAAACTACAATATTCTTTGATACCCTCACCAGAGAGGGAACCATTATTTACATAGATTTTTCAATCTTGTTTCATCTCAAAGACTACATGCATACATGGCAACGCCCAACCCATTTATCTTGGGTTAAACCATCATTGTACTAAATTCCCCTTTCACCCTTCATATGTACGAACCAAATTTGTACAAAGGGTATTTCTAGAACTACGTGGGCTTTATTCCCATCCTTATGGGATACGTAGGAACATTCGAGTGTCCCTCGAATCCATCCCCAAGTCTTTGGGCCTAACCCCAAATTCCACTTTCAGTCCCTTGGCTAAAAAGTCCCCATGAAAACACACACTGTGTATTTCATACAATGGTCCAAACTCTATGACCCTAAACTAAGATCTCTAATCCTTTTGTCTCACACAACGTTAAATTTTAGTTTAAGAACTATGTATGGCTTGATTCTCATCCTTATGGGATACGTAGTGAAGTCCAACATTTCAATTCAGGACCCAGCCACGACATGATTATGGTTAGCATTGATCTGTGTATCTCTGTATACATTGAACAATACCCATCTTCATGTGTCATAATCCTAACCTTAAATATTTCTAGGTACTCATAACCCTTTTCATGAATTCTAGTCACAAAAATGTAAAACTTCTGAGAGTTCTTTTTCCTGACTATGTAGTATGTGCCCATAGGCGGCATTGCATAAACAATCTACATAACAGACTTTTTAGCCAAAAGATACTATTATTTGACTATGCAGCCAATGCCATTAGGTGGCCCTACATAATTCAACCCCCTAACGAGTTTGTCGGATAGTGGTAACTTCATTCTTGGGAAGAATGCCTCTTTTGTCCTTATTTGTCTTAAATAACAGTATGTAAGGATCCGCAAAAATATCCATCCTTAACATATTTGTCCCATATCCTTTTTCATGATTTGAAAGTATTCAAGTCTATGGTTTACATTCTCCTTCCCTACGTTTGGGTTAGACCTTTGTAGGAGTGATATTCATCCAGTTCTTTGATAATCTTGTTTGGAAATATCTTTTCCATATTCATGTACCTCCTTCCATACAACAAACTATATAATTTGGAAGATTTGAATCTCCATAAACTTTCACTGTCTTTTAGTACTAGGAAAGTAAATTTCTGAGAGTTCTTTTGCCTTACTATGCAGCACGTGCCCATAGGTGGCCTTGCATAAACAGTCTACATAAAAGACTTGTTATACAAAAGATACTATTTTATTTAACTATGCATCCAATTCCCTTAGGTGGCCCTGCATAATTCAACCCCCTAACGGGTTTGTTAAATAATGGTAACTTCATTCTTGGAAACTACTTATTTTAATGCCTTTTAGCTCTTTTTCATATCATTCCTTAGATTCAAATATTCTTAAGTCACAGTTTACATATTTTCCCACATACTTGATTATGGTACTATGTTTTCAGATTAATTTTTAAGGAATTGAGTTAATTTTAATCCATTTCGGTCAAATCTATTTCGACCTTAAACATTAGCCTTTGTATGTCTGACATTCATGACTTTAAACTGCCAGAATTCCTTTTTGATTCTCGATTTCCTCAGAGTCAAAACCTCTTTTGTCTCCGGATCCAACTCTGAGGGGGGACTTTTGTTGACGCTCTTTTTCATCATAGAGGCCAAAGGAATGTAAAAGGAAATGACTTAGAAGAAATTCATTCACCATTTGCAGAAAATATCAAAAATCGACAGAGGCTTGAACAAGGGATCAAAAGCACCTATGCCGCGCAAGTTATATCACTATCATGCAAGTCCACTTGTGCGACGCCTTATGGTCGTGCAAGTGACTTGCGCGACCTAAGTGATAATGGCTCGGTAACCGCCCGAGGTCTTCTCCTGCCTATAAATAGACCCTGTGGGCCCCCCATTCAGGGAGGATTTTTTCCAGAAACTCAGATTTGAGCTCCCGGTGCCCTAGTCTCTTCTCAAAGCTTCCGGAACACTTCTAAGGTAATTTATTACCTATAACGGAAGATCTAAAGAATGGGAGGAAGGATTAAGTGTGGAAAATCTTCAACACGTGCGCGCCTGAGTGGCCAGTCCTTAAGGGAAAAGGGCCACACTTGCGCGCCGCCTTATTCCTTCAATAGAACTTGCGTGCCCCTCTTCTGGAAGAACCCCAAGAGGATTCAAAAGGCTTTAATGAAGAGTTGCTCAAGTATTACCCTGCTGTTTAAACCGCTGCACAAGTACACCATGTGTCGCGTAGGCATACCTGCATGACCAGGACCTGCGTGGCCAGGACTTGCGTGCCCACGCAGTACCTGCACGGCTGCTAGGACTTGCGCGCCCCTGCCTTTTTGGGTGTTTTTCTTTCCCATTTCACCCCTCTTAAGCCATTACACCTTTCCTATTCAAGATTCAGTCTTCAAGAAACTCTTCAAAGCCATTTATGGCATGATTTCTTGATTTGAATTCCTTATCTAAAAGGAATTCTATGGAATATCTCTCAAAACCTAGTGATTTACATATCTTTCTTTCACTAAAGATTGAGAGTTCATTCATTCAACCTCATCCTTTAAGATTAGATAATCTTTAACATGGGTTTCCTTTTAAGGAATAATCCCCAGTCATAAGTCTTCAAATCTGGGCATCCTCTTTAGGAGTAAGCCCAAAGCCCCTTAATTTTTTGGGCATCCTCTTAGGAGTAAGCCCCAGATCCCCTAACATGGGCTTCCTTTTCAGGATTAAGCCCCAGTTCCCTAATTTGGGAATTCTCCTCAAGAGTAATCCCCAAACCTTAATCCTTAACCTGGGCCTCCTTTTGAAGAGTAATTCCCAGTCATAATCCCTTAACTTGGGCCTCCTTTTCAAGAGTAAGCCCCAGTCTTAATTTCTCTTAACTAGTCCTAATTTACCTTTGATCTGGGATTCCTCTTTTGGAGTAAAACCCAAACATAAGTCTTCTCCTAATTTGGGACTCCTTTTCAGGAGTAATCCCCAGGTTAGAATCTTCAAAATCTCCATGAAGCACATATACCTTTATGGACCCTGTTCCTGGATTTCTTCCCTAAATTAAATTCTAACCTTCATTTATCTGGGCAGTCATACATACATAAGCCCCACATTATTTCTTATAATTGCATCTTTCATGGCAACATTGTCTAATTTTAACCAATACCTCTTGTTTCTCACACTGAGAATGACTCACGTGAGCATAGAGTGTAAAAGTAATTGTGACATCCTTCTTTGAGCCATCAATCATAAACATCATACTCCATTACTCGAACTACGTGGGTTCTGATTCCTTTTCTAAACAAAGGATACGTAGGTAGCCCATCTATGGGTTCGATCCCAACTCTAAAATAATCCATGTCCTTCTGAATGACAATAAGCTTCAAGTGCTCCACTGACTGGCTTTAAAACCAGCATGGTCATCATAATGACCAAGATACTTCTGTATAAATGTGTCGAAGGGTAACATTGGCCAAGAATCTCTAACAAATAAAGATGATTCTCTATCGATGAAGAGCCTCGAACACATACAAAATATTCTCTAAAATTTCCTACATATTTAATCATTGATTGTCAGATCTGAAGGAAAGCTCATTTTATACTTGGTAATTTAATAAGGATTCACGAATATAACATAAATCTAAAAAGAGAGTTTCAGAGTAGACAATAATTCCCCTCAAAAAGGTGTGATGAGTCCGACCTCCCATCCTCTCGACCAATGCAAATTACTAAGCCTCATTAGTCCACAAACTAATGAGAACCTACCTTTGGAATGTAGGTCCTAATGGATGTGGAATCATTTGATGTTTCCGGTTCTACGAAGAAACCCATTAGAAACCGATCGGAACGTTTGAACCTCCCATAAAGGCGGTCATCCCCGGATTCCGAGGGAAACAGGATTCTAGATGATTTATATGAATCAATTGATTGAAAATTGAAATGATCAGATCAAATCATCGGGTGGCCTCCTCATGATCATCAATTCCTTTCTAGATTCCTTTTTAAACACATGAGGTCTTTTAAAAAGGGGAATCACGTGATTTTAAGCACATCATGCCCAATATATAACTAATTTTCATGAACATATAATATTTACCTGATCATGTGTACTTCAAAAGGTTACAAGATCTATATGATTTATCCTCATTCCTTTTATTTTCTTCATAGAGAAAATAATAAATATGCTTTATTTATTTCTTTAATTATAGACTTTTCAAGGCCTACATAGAGAACCTCAACAGTTGTGTGTATGGTATGATTATTTGTGTATATAAATAATTTTTTTTATTTTATCATGTTATGTTTTTTACTTTTCATTTTACTCACATGTGTATGAATATTTGTTATTTTACTTCTAGTGTGTACTATATTATGGGGTTATAGTCTACTCACATTACCACCTTAGACCCCACTACTAGTTGGAAGCCTTTGGAATATTAGGAGGAGCACTTGAGGTCATATGGTAAATTGTTCTAGTTACTATTTATAGAGTGATCCATGCGGGAATGTTACAATATCATGAAATTCGATCTTATTAACAATGATTTTTTTAGATACATGCTCTCTCTTGAGGAATATGGATTTTCATTCCACTAGTTGTTTTGTATGATGGTTTATATAGATAATAACACCTAATTAAATGGGATATCCTATAATGATACACATTTTGTCTCAATGTGTATGTTTTTTCAGACACACCCTTTGAAAACCCTTTGCATCCCCACACATAAAATGATATAAAATAAATTTATTCCTATACATAAACTCATATTTTGGTAATGTTATCATTCCATTATAAGTTTTGAGGTATGCCTTATATTTTGTATCATACAGACTAAACTCAGTTAAAACTAAATAAACAAATTGGATTCCATATGAGTTTATGTATAGAAATAAATGTATTTTGTATCATTTTATATGTGGGGATGCGAAGTGTTTTCTAAGGGTATGTCTGAAAAAAATACACCTTGAGACAAAATTTATATCATTATAGAATATCCCATTGAATAAGGTGTTATTATCTATATAAACCATCATACAAAAAAAACACGGAATGAAAATCCATATTCCTTAAGAGGGAGCATGTCTCTAAAAAAGCATTGGGAATAAGATCGAATTTCATGATGTTGTAACATCCTCACATGGATCACTCTATAAATAGTAACTGGAACCATTTACCATATTACCTCAAGTGTTCCTCCTAATATTCCAAATGATTAAAACAAATTGTGGTGTCTAAGGTGGTAATTTGAGGAGACTATAACCCCATATTAGAGTACACGCTAGAAGTAAAATGACAAAAATTCATACACATGAGAGTAAAATGAAAAGTAAAAAATATAACATGATAAAATAAAATAAAATAATATATATATCCAAATAATCATACCATACACACAACTGTTGAGGTTCTCCATGTATGCTTTGAAAATTCTATAATTAAAGAAATAACTAAAGCGTTTTTTTTTATTTTCTCTATGAAGAAAAGAAATGAAATGGGGATAAATCGTGCAGATCATGTAACCTTTTGAAGTAAAAATGATCAGGTAAATATTATAAGTTCATGAAAATTTGTTATGTATTGTGCATGATGTGCTTATAATCATGTGATTAACCTTTTTTCAACACCTCCTGTGTTTGAAAAGGAATCCAGAAAGGCATTGATGATCATGAGGAAGCCACCAGATGATTTCATCTGATCATTTGACTTTTCAATCAATAGATTCATATAAATCATCAAAAACCCAATATAAAATTATTTTATATAAATTTGGAAGCATCGGGAAATGGATATATATGTATATATTCATGTGACATACTCATGAAATTCGTAAGACACTATGGAGACCTTGGAGGCATCTTCAACTTGTGCAACGGAGTATTGGTGTATGACCTTCATCATGTGATGAAACCTGGACACATCCATTCAATAAATTGATTCCCATTTGGCCACAAAGATAGTAATATGGTTTTTTTGTGGAAATTATAATGTTTCATCATGAGATCCATCATTGTTCACATAAAACATCACAGAAAGGTGGCACGATTATCCTAAACAAATGATAGCATGATGTGTTGAGATATCATATCCTTGTAAAATAAGGAAAGATAAAAAAAATAAAAAGGATTAATCTTATTGTGAAGGGAAGATATATTGATCTTCACGTGAAATGACTTATTCTCCACGGTTGATCACTATTGATATCATGCAGTCCCCCCATTACAAGACAACTTAGTCTCATGAGAGTCCGATGACATGTCATATTGACCTCAAAAATTTCCTCAAACAGGCCACTGTAGTCCATTAAAGGATCTCTAATAAGAAATTTTGATCTCATGAATGGTCTTTAACAAGATTCCTTAGTCCCACAAAGAACTCCAGACAAGTCGTCTGTGATCACGTGAAAGCCTTCCCATGAGAATCCTAATTCATAAAAGGCTCATAGACATGTTGGTATAACCTTATGAAATATCTTCAACATGTAAACATGGTAAGGAAAAATCCATTTGGTCAACTGGGTTCCAATAAACATGAAAAGGGTGGAGCATTCTCAAAGTCGTTTTTATCATATGATGACATGAAAAAACCCATGGAGGTATCATGAAAAAAGAATGATAACAAAATACCTTCACTAAATCCTTATCATATTTGATATAAATGCACTAAGAAATGAAGTTTATAAATGATTATATGAGGCCTATAAATCCCTCCCCCTAAGTAAAAAAACACACATGATGGTGACTGTTTCACAGAACACAGGATCGGACTTCTGAGAGAATAAATCCATATGATTGCAAAGGTCTTATGCCAAGTATAATCTGGGAAATAACTTAAGGGATCATTTTAGAGACCCAAATCTTGACGTACATGGACATTACATTACTTTTTCAGAATACTTATTACATAACAAAAACACACACACAAGGATCGTAATAGTTTAGTGTCTTTGGAAACTTGGAATATAATCTTCTAATCATGGTGAAAGATCTTAAACATCTCCCATAAAGATCTTCCTTTTTTACCTAAAACCTTTCTTTATATCCTGGGGAAAAGAAAACATACAAGGGTGAGCTCAAATGCTCAGTAAGGGTAAACAAAAGAAATATCAATCACATCATTTTCATAAGAACATAACATTTTGGAAATCTTAACCTGCAAAAGAGAGAATAATTTCATAACATGGGATAAATCATAGTAGTGAAATGAAATCCCAATAATCATAAATTAAAACATGAAATTTTGTGGAATACACAAATAATCATAGAGAATCATATATTATTAGTCAGGACTCATTTCCAAGACTATCTTAGTGGACAAAGTCCATTTCTGAACCGATTCACCCTCATTTCAGTCCTGTTTCACTGAACCGGTATAACCTACCGTTCCAGCCATGTCTATCTCATGAGATATAAAATCTTTAACCAATTCATTGGAGGGATATATAGGTCCCACGCATCTCATATTGATACCATTCGTATGTGTGCCACAAAATCTTAAATCATACATCATTGCATAACCCATGTAATAAAAATGGGATTCTTAAACAACATGACATCATAAAACAATTCATATAAGGTAAAGGAATTCAAAAAAATAATTCCATCACAACATAATCAAATCAATTTAATAATAGGGATAGAAACAGAACCATATATTATCTTAGATGGAAAATAATTTTGATAAAACACTTGAACTCCATTCTTAAGGAAAATATCCTTTCTATTTCAAAAACACTTTTCCTTTCTTAACATGTCATACAATTATAAACTAAAAGAAGTTGATTAAAAATAAACTTGAAAAATTGTAATGGAAGCTTCTTGGAAATAATGTTTTAAAAATCCATTTATGCCGTATAAGTTAAAAAAAACATTCTTCTTACTTTTGTCGAAAAAGTCAAAAAGTACCTCGTAAGAAAAACGACAAAATATTCCTTTCATATCTTTTAATAAAAACTCACCGAAGGGTAAAATTGTATATAAACTATTTTATAAGGATATAAATATTAAATATTGAGGAAACATGGATGTGGATGATAAAATACACCCCAGTAAATACAAAAGTATAAATAATCTCGGATAAAAATGAGATTGTGATATTTTCCCTTACCTTAGGTCTAATATGCTTTGTACATGTCCGAACCTCCTGTATAATGATTTAAATAATGTTATTGAATTATTCCAGAATCATAATTATTTTTATGATATCATATATGGTCATATTCTTAGCTTCTTAGTGGTAATATCTCATTACTACTTGTTATTCGGGTGTTTATAACTTTTTGTTCTTATGAGTGTTTTGTCGAATAAATTCTTATTATTCTCTTTAGGTTATAGATACCTCATTTCTAGAATGGTATTAGTGTAATATATATCATATTAATTCATTAAATTCATTTATATAATCATTATGAAATGAAGATCATGTAGAATGAGTCACATCACATCGTGGAGACGGTATGCCGTACGTATGCACGAGTGATGATATCGTTCCTATGATTGTGGAATTGTATTAGAGTGTATGTATACTATTTAAAAATCTTTATCACTTTATAATAGTCATATATAGTCATTATTTACACCATTATACCCATCCAAGTGATATGGTGGTGGAAAATAGATTACACCACGGCGTGGAGACGGTATTCCGTACGTACGCATGCGCAGTGATTTCGTTTTCTGTAGGATGGATAGATGGTGAAATAGGGTTGTTTCATACTTATAATAACATATCATTATATGAGTGATACTGATGTTATTACTTCATAATGAAACAACCTAATAAGAAGAAGTGGAAAAATAAATAAAGATAAAAGAATCGGTAATGGACGTTACCTCTTCTTTGAAGCGCCTCTTTGAGATCTCCCTTTAGGGCACTAAAATTGGTCATTGAGGAAGAACAGAACCTCTAGGATATTTCTAGGGAAGTGGAGAAGAGAATTAGGAAGGAGTTGGCCGATCTTGAAGGCTCAAAGTTGTGGGAGGAAGAGAGGGAGGAGGTGCCCTTTTATAAGGGAGGAGAGGGGTACCTTTGGAATAACTAAAACTATTATTTTATTATAAAGTGAAATTCGGTTTTAAATAGCTCAAAATTGATTTATTTCAAAGATAAGGTGGGTATGGGTTGAAAGATTCTCATAAAATATAATTTAGACAAGTTTAGGTTCCTATATTAACCTTATCTTTTAGTTTTAACTCTTAGTTAATTAGATTGACATTTACCATGTCACTTTGTATTTTTATATTATATAGTTAATAAAATTACCATATACATCCAAGAGACCCCCGAGTTGTGTTTTATTAATATATATAACCTTATCTAAGTCATTTTGCCGAACCTTAGATTTTTAGGAATAAAATGACAATTAATAATATAATATTTGTTTTAAAAACTATTTTATGTCAATTTTGACACTATTCAATAGTTGATTTTTTTGAAACTCATAACATAATTATTACTTCAAAAAACGTTAATTAAATCAATAATAACATGTAATATTAACCTATAAAACTAGTTTAATTCATAAAAAGTCTCAAATTATACTTATTTAGGTATTTATAATATCAATTATGTCAGTATTTCATTAATAAGATAATTACTGCATCATCTTTGTGTTATAAATAAATTAACTTATTTAATGTCTAAAAATTAAAAATAAAATATCATTATGTAGGAAATATTTTTATATTTCTAATGAATATTTATAGTCGAATTTATCTTATGTATAACCCCATATTAAAAATGATTTACTTATTAAACTTTGATTTTAACTATTTTAACCCTTCTTTAAATAAATTAATAATAAATGTCCTAATCTAATCCAAGTGGGCCTAAATGGTCATATTTTATTCCTAAGGTTGTTTGTGGTCGAATTACACTTGTCCAATAGAATTAGGACATTTTTTAGGGTAATAATAATATCATTTTTACCCTTAATTACCCTATTTACTTTTAACCGTGGTAAAAAAAGTAAAAAGTTACTATTCACCAAAAATTATTTTCATCTCATTGAACCACATTTTAGTCCTTGATATTAACCGTGTATCTTGGATTTTTGAAATTCCACTCACAGAAGTGGTAAAATTAAGTTTTATGAAAAATTCAGTTTTTTAACTACCACTTAGTGGTTTCACTATTCATCAAAAAATGAAAGTTTCCAGAAAAATACCAAAACTTAGGCCTAAGATAAATTTGATATAAAGAATTCAAAAATGATGTCTATTTTACCAAATTTAGAACATATCAGTTTCATTAATTAATTTAAAAATTAGTTCTCGTCGTCAAAACAAATAGCGTGTTTTTAAGAGATAATAACAATCAAAAGATTGACACTTGTTTATAACTGGTTTAAATGTGAAATTACATCCAATGACCAACATTGTATTAAATTGTAAAAATATATTCTAAATGTACTTTAAAACCAATCAAATTAATAATTTATCACTATTAATTATTTCTATTACAAAATTTCTTTTTAATTAAAATTTAGTAATTTTCACTATTCATCAGAATATGAAAGTTATCCGAAAAGTATCAAAATTTCACCCTAAGCTAATTTCGATATTCCAAATCCCGAAATGAAGTCCATTTTGAAAAATAAAAATTACAAAATTTGAAAAAGTGGTTATTACTATTCATAACGGCTAGTTTTAATAATATTTTAATATCATATCGTTGTTTAGTGAAACTCGGTATTGCATACTATAGACGCTATCGAGGAAAGTCGTGATTGCGTGTAATGAAAGGAAAGTAATGGATGCATGTTTAACAAGCTCCTTTTGGTGTAGCGTACAACACAAGACATTAATGAAATTAAAAAGAATATTTTTTTATAAAATCTCAGGCTGTTACATTCTACCCCCCTTAAAATGAATTTCGCCCCCGAAATTCGTCGGGGTTATAAATGGTTTACTACTAGAAAGTTTCTTTAATAGAAACCCACATTGTAAAAAGGAATACCAAAACTTGGCTTTAAAAACTAAAGTATGAAATGTAATGATTACCCAAATAAACTAATCATTGGGTTTCAACATAGGTGAAAATATGGATATGGAAGAGAAATCTAACCATCATGTTCTGATGGAGAGTGGTAGAGAACATGGCTATGGAAAATCCAGCAGTCACAAAGCCATAAATTTGTGATGATATAATGTGCCATCTGATTCATCAGATATAAGATCACTAGGACAACATTTTTGGTTTTCAAGATCATTTTCCTAAAGTTGATGAAATTGAAATTAGAAGAAATACTTTCGTGATTTTGGTATAGTCTCATCGTTGGTCGTTCTTTGGACAATTTCCACTTTATCTCTTAAAGAAATGAAGTTGAATTTGTCATTCGTGATGTGTTAGCAGATCATGTGATAGAATGATGGGTCATTCCATCTGTCTCAAACAAAAGGTTAGAAAAGTTATCAAAAAATACATAAGTCCATCTATAGTGAGATTAATCATAAATAGTTCCTAAAATGAACTTAAACTTCATATATCATACCGCTTAATAAAATAAAACTAGTTTCTACTAACTAGGGACTTTCTGTAGGCCAGTGGTATGCAATAAAGGCCAGTCGCACTTCGGTTGTGGGTTCGATTCCTACGACCTTGTCCGACGCGATGGGTTGTCGCCCGTCCTGCAGGTTGTCCTTTTTCTAAAACTATATTACTATAACATCTGATCAATAATATCAAAAAAAACTTCTATCCTTAAACAATACTAACTTATGTCCAACATAATCCATTCCAGTCTTTAGGCTTATCCATAATACTGCAGTCCATTCTCATATTATAGTGAAAATGATTACCAAAGAGTTCATATAACAAGTATGTTAATATCATCGTTGATCCCCATATATCATGAGATATGTCTTGTTGGTCACATTACAAACATTGGAAGGCCTTAATCATGTATTCTATTGAAAAATGAATACCCATTGAACCTTAGGGAAAACATTAATGCAGTTAAAATTTAACACTTTCCACATACCAAAATCCTCAAAATTCTATATACTCAAACCATGATATCACTTAGTCCTTATATCAATAATGATCTCATGAATACTGTCATGCATTTTATTTTTTTCCCTTATCCCTTCATTATGTACATATCATCTTTTTTTTAAAAAATATTTCAATCACTTTCCATGGTTACCAGTACCATAAAATTATTGAAAACCACAATAGACCAATACATAAATATTCCAATACTCAACATTATTTTGAAATCCCATTACATAAACACTTAATCATTCCACCACATCATTTTCATATTCAACATCACCAATGGTGATCGCATGTGACTTCCATTTGTCCTTTTCCTTAAGTGGTTGCTCACGTCGATCATCACTAACCCTTGGATTAGGGAATTTATTAGCATAATGCCCCATTTCCTTGCACTTGAAGCATTGAAGTGTTGTTGGTTCATTCTGTGTATCCCTTACTTTGTTTGCATCATTTGACATCTTCTACCCATCATTGCGTCATTCAAATGCCCGATGACCTTCCTTTCAACATTTGAAACATTTACCTGTTTCTTTAAGACAATCTCCACCATGCTTCTTTCCAAACTTTGAACATAAGGAAACCTTCATCTTTTTTCACCATTATTCTGAGATTTCTCCTTGAACTCCATCTTTCGTTTCTTGTCAAAACTACTAGATAGATAAGTAACACCGACTTCCATTTCTACCTTGATAGCATAACACACAATTTCTTCATAGCTACTGAAGTCTCTTATAGCTAATGCCCTTCTAATATTTGGTTTTAATCCACTGAAGAATCGATCAACTTTACTTTCAGGTTGGATGATAAAGCCAGATGCATACCTTGCAAGCCATGTAAAATTTTCTTCGTATACACCAACAGATTCATCATACTTTTTCTTTAGTTCAAGAAACTCCTTCTCTATCTTTGTTTGAAGAATACGAGGGAAGTACTTATTGAAAAATAAGTTCTTGAACTCGTCCCATTCCATGGACTCAATTTCATCTCTTTGCCTGGTATTCTTGATAAGATTCCACCATTGATCAGCTTCACCTTCCAAACGATATAATGCTAAAATGAATTTATCATGTTCAGAACATTGAAGAACTGAAAATATCTTTTCAGTAGTACTGATCCATTGTTCAGCAACAAGTGGATCATAAGACCCACTGAAAGAAGGTGGACGTTGCCTCATGAAGGACACAATAGAATATTGTTCCCTTCTCTGCTCATTTGGAAGTCCAGAATGATTCATAGCTTGTGTAATTATAGCAATAAGATTTTGCTCTCCATCTCCCATAACATTTGTTTGTTCAAGAGGACAATCATAGCATTGTCCATTGCATTGATCAACACGGTTCCTTCGAGTTCCAACCATCGTCTAAAACCCAAAAAGAATAGTTTGAGAGGCAAAAATCATGCTAGGGAAAACAACATAGTAAAGGGGGAGTACCCTCAATATCTAACATCTTAGGTTAAATTCTAATATTGTTAGCGCAATTCCTGGACTATAACCTATATGTATACTTAACCTTAGAGACATCCCTAGACATACCATAGAAATATCTCTAGGGATCTCACTAACGTTTTCGCATCCTAGTTTCCAAAGTTTGACTAAACCTTTTCTCTGATACCAACTGTAGAGACCCGAAGCTTGACGTACATGTACATTACATTACTTTTTCGGAATACATAGTACATAACAAAAACACACACACAAGGATCGTAATAGTTTAGTGTCTTTGGAAACTCAGAAAATAATCTTCTAATCGTGGTGAAAGATCTTCAACATCTCCCATAAAGATCTTCCTTTTATTCCCTAAAACCTTTCTTTATATCCTAGGGAAAAGGAAAAATACAAGGGTGAGCTCAAATGCTCAGTAAGGGTAAACAAAAGAAATATCAATCACATCATTTTCATAATAACATAATATTTCGGAAATCTTAACCTGCAAAAGAGAGCATAATCTCATAACATGGGATAAATCATTGTAGTGAATTGAAATACCAATAATCATAACTTAAAACATGAAATTTTGTGGCATACACACATAATCATAGAGAATCATATCTTATTAGTCAAGACTCATTTCCAAGACTATCTTAGTGGACAAAGTCAATTTCTGAACCGAGTCACCCTCGTTCAGTCCTATTTCACTGAACCGGTATAACCTACCGTTCCCTCCATGTCTATCTCATGAGATATAAAATCTTTACCCAATGCATTGGAAGGAGATATAGGTCCCACCCATCTCATAATGATATCATTCTTATGTGTTCCACAAATTCTTAAATCATACATCATTGCATAACCCATGTAATAAAAATGGGATTCTTAAACAACATGACATCATAAAACAATTCATATAAGGTAAAGGAATTCATAAAAATAATTCCATCACAACATAATCAAATCAACGTAATAATAGGGATAGAAACATAACCATGTATTATCTTAGATTGAAAACAATTTTGATAAAACACTTGAACTCCATTCTTGAGGAAAATATCCTTTCTATTTCAAAAACACTTTTCCTTTCTTAACATGTCAAACAATTATAAACTAAAAGAAGTTGATTAAAAATAAACTTGAAAATTTTTAAAGGAAGCTTCTTGGAAATAATGTTTTAAAAATCCATTTATGCCGTATAAGTTAAAAACATTCTTCGTACTTTTGTCGGAAAAGTTAAAAAGTACCTCGTACGAAAACCGACAAAAGATTCCTTTCATATATTTTACTAAAAACTCACCAAAGGGTAAAATTAGATATAAACTATTTTATAAGGATATAAATATTAAATATTGAGGAAACATGGATGTGGATGATAAAATACACCCCAGTAAATACCAAAGTATAAACAATCTCAGATAAAAATGAGATTGTGATATTTTCCCTTACCTTAGGTCCAATATGCTTTGTACGTGTCCGAACCTCCTGTATAATGATTTAAATAATGTTATTGAATTATTCCAGAATCATAATTATTTTTATGATATCATATATGGTCATATTCTTAGCTTCTCAGTAGTAATATTTCATTGCTACTTGTTATTCGGGTGTTTATAACTTTTTGTTCTTATGAGTGTTTTGTCGAATAAATTCTTATTCTTCTCTTTAGGTTATAGATACCTCATTTACAGAATGGTATTAGTGTAATATATATCATATTCATTCATTAAATTAATTTATATAATCATTATGAAATGAAGATCATATAGAACGAGTCGCATCACATCGTGGAGACGGTATTCCGTACGTACGCACGAGTGATGATATCGTTCCTATGATCGTGGAATTGTATTGTAGTGTATGTATACTATTTCAGAATTAGTATAACTTTATAATATTCATATATAGTCATTATTTACACCATTATACCCATCCAAGTGAGGTGGTGGTGGAAAATAGATTACACCACGGCGTGGAGACGGTATTCCGTACGTACGCACGCGCGGTGATTTCGTTTTCCGTAGGATGGATAGATGGTGAAATAGGGTTGTTTCATACTTATAATAACATATCAGTATATGATTGATACTGATGTTATTACTTCATAATGAAAAAACCTAAGAAGAAGAAGTGGAAGAAGAAATAAAGATAAAAGAATCGGTAATGGACATTACCTCTTCTTTGAAGCGCCTCTTTGAGATCTTCCTTTAGGGCACTAAAATTGGTCTTTGAGGAAGACCTGAATCTCTAGGATATTTCTAGGGAAGTGGAGAAGAGAATTTGGTAGGGGTTGGCCGAGCTTGAAGGCTCAATGTTGTGGGAGGAAGAGAGGGAGGAGGTGCCCTTTTATAAGGGAGGAGAGGGGTACCTTTGGAATAACTAAAACTATTATTTTATTATAAAGTCAAATTCGGTTTTAAATAGCTCCAAATTGATTTATTTCGAAGCTAAGGTGGGTATGGGTCGAAATCCTCTCATCCAATAGAATTTAGACAAGTTTAGGTTCCTATATTAACCTTATCTTTTAGTTTTAACTCTTAGTTAATTAGATTGACATTTACCATGTCACTTTGTATTTTTATATTATATAGTTAATAAACTTACCATATACATCCAAGAGACACCCAAGTTATGTTTTATTAATATATATAACCGTATCTAAGTCATTTGTCCATACCTTAGATTTTTAGGAATAAAATGACAATTAATAATATAATATTTGTTTTAAAAACTATTTTATGTCAATTTTGACACTATTCAATAATTGATTTTTTAAAAACTCATAACATAATGATTACTTCGACCAAAGTTAATTAAATAAATCCTAACATGTCATATTAACCTATAAAATTAGTTTAATTCATAAAAAGTCTCAAATTATACTTATTTAGGTATTTATAATACGAATTATGTCAGTATTTCATTAATAAGATAATTACTGCATCATCTTTGTGTTATAAATAAATTAACTTATTTAATGCCTAAAAATTACAAATAAAATATCATTATGTAGGAAATTGTTTTAGATTTCTAATTAATAATTATAGTCAAATTTATCTTATGTATAAACCCATATTAAAAATGATTTACTTATTGAACTTTGATTTTAACTATTTTAACCCTTCTTCAAATAAATTATTAATAAATTTCCTAATATAATCCAAGTGGGCCTAAATGGTAATATTTTATTCCTAAGGTTGTTAGTGGTCGAATTACACTTGTCCAACAGAATTAGGACAGGTGTTAGGGTAATAATAATATCATTTTTACCCTTAATTACCCTATTTACTTTTAACCGTGGTAAAAAAAGTAAAAAGTTACTATTCACCAAAAATTATTTTCATCTCATTGAACCACATTTTAGTCCTTGATATTAATCGTGTCTCTCAGATTTTCGAAATTCTACTCACAGAAGCGTTAAAATTAAGTTTTATGAAAAATTCAATTTTTTAACTACCACTTAGGGGTTTCACTATTCATCAAAAAATGAAAGTTTCCAAAAAAATACCAAAAATTAGGCCTAATCTAAATTTGATATTAAGAATTCAAAAATGATGTCTATTTTACCAAATTCAGAACATATCAGTTTCATTAATTAATTTAAAAATTAGTTCCCGTCATCAAAACAAATAGCATGTTTTTAAGAGTTAATAACTATCAAAAGATTGACACTTGTTTATAACTGGTTTAAATGTGAAATTACATCCAATGACCAACATTTTCTTATATTGTAAAAATTTATTCTAAATATACTTTAAAACCACTCAAATTAATAATTTATCACTATTAATTATTTCTATTAAAAAATTTCTTTTTAATTAAAATTTAGTAATTTTCACTATTCATCAGAATATGAAAGTTATCCGAAAAGTATCAATATTTCACCCTAAGCTAATTTCGATATTCCGAATCCAGAAATGAAGTCCATTTTGAAAAATAAAAATTACAAAATTTCAAAAAGTGGTTATTACTATTCATAACGGCTAGTTTTAATAATATTTTAATAGCATATCATTGTTTAGTGAAACTCGGTATTGCGTACTAAAAACGCTATCGAGGAAGGTCGTGATTGCGTGTAATTCAAGGCAAGTCAAGGATGTGTGTTGAGCAAGTTCCTTTTGGTGTAGCGTACAACACAAGACATTAATGAAATTAAAAAGAATATTTTTTTTATAAAATCTCGTGCTGTTACAATCACACGGCATGAAAATTTTCTATGCATGAACACTCTATAGATTACATTAAAGACATATGTTTTGTTATCTAGATTATGTGAAGGAGGTCCTTCATGTAGACTAGGTTGTGATAAACCTAAAATAAGCTAAGGATTGACAATAAATGAGGCACCTATAAAATAAATAATTGAAAAAGAATAACAAGGATTGATGGATTATGTGTAGATAGATATTCTAATCTTAATGATCATCATATAACCTACCTAGACCATGTGATAACACCAGATATGTTAAAGATTTCATGAAACACCATCTAGAAATGTAATTTGTATAATGTGATGCCTATTGGACATGTCAATCATGTCATGTGGTAGCACCAAGTCCTGTCTCCCAAGTACTAAAATATCAACCAGGATTTCTAGAAAGATCATGTGATGTTCTCTAGACCTCTCACTGAAGTCATACAGTAACACCGGGTCATGTTTCGCAAAGTCCATCCAGCATGTCATTCAAGTCTTTTGGCTCCCTCCAGACATGTCATCCATGATTTTTGTAGACCTTCAGGCATGTCATCCAAGTCCTTTGGTGCACTCTACACATGTCATCCATGTTTTGAGGCATCCTCGTGATGTTAGGGACGTCATGCGACACCCTCTAGACTACATAGAGGTCATGTGACACCCTCTATTAGGTAAACCCATGTCTCAACATGACGTATCATGATACTAAACATTACCCATTTATTCATGATGTTAAACTAAGTGGTTTCAATAGACTACATAGATTTTGATTCTGGTTTTAAATAAGATATATAGGACACCACATAAAGGTTTAATCTTATCCTAAAAATATCAACTACCTACCTGGATGGAAGTAAATTTTAGAGTGTCTGGTTATGTGGATTAAAAATATAAGTAACTATCCAATTCTAAGAAATAAAAGGAAACAGATAAATAACCTCGTATGCATATATATGGTTTTGTAAATAGAATCCCCTTTATACATAGAAATTTTTAACAGATTATCATTTTTTTTAGGGTAACATGTCTTGTATCAAGATTGGGAAGAGATTTACGAACATATATTAAATATATAATAGGGTATAATAGTAGAAAAAAGTCCCCCAAAAGGTTTTTTTGAGGCCAACCTTCCATCCTCTGGACTAATGTGAGTTTTTAAGCACCATTGGGTCTAAAACCCCAAATGATAGCTTTCCATTAGAAAGAAAGTTTGTACCCATTTATGTATTTGGGATTCATTGGGAGTTTCTATGAAATAAAAAATGGTAAAACTAACATGAGGAATTGGGAAGCACATTCAACCCCACAAAATCAATCATCAGGCCTATGAAACTCTCTTTCTTTTGAAATAAAAATTATTAAACTTATATGAATCTCTAAAATAAAAAAATGATCAGTTGTTCATGCATTGTATCATTCTGTTTACCACTTCCTGTTTAAAAAAAGTGGTATTAATGATGTAAAATCCAATGTAAATGGGGTTTTAATGATATAAGTCTATTCTCTTTGTGACATTCCTTCACAAGAAAAAATGGATGAACTGGGAATAGGAATTGAAAATTGTGTCACATATGAATATCTGATTAATCATATATCATGACTATAATGACTCACTAATTAGTAACATTTTTTATTTTTTTCTTCATGACTATAGAGACTTCTTTCAAAAAAACACCCCAACTTGGGATCATGTCTTCATCTAGTGACTATTCTGGAAAATCAGCTGTGGATGCAACCCCTATGGTTCACAGAACAACATCAACCACTCAACACCTTTATATTTAGGTGTTAAATGTATTGGTTTGGGAATTACATTGACATGGTATGATCATGACCCTTGAGGCAACACAAAAGGGTCTACAGATGTCGAAATTGTCATGTCTAATTCATCCAATGAAATATACAATGAAACCAATTTTCCTCATTACCACCAAGAATCTATTTGGAATATTATCCATAGAGGGAAAAAATTTAAACCTTATATATATAAGGTATGTGGATCAAGGAGTCAACTATGACTCCATTCTAGGCTAGGAGCTTCTAGGGAGGGCGCGTGTCAACCACTGTCACCAACATCATCCCATCAGTTCACCTTAATCACTTGTTGAGGGAACCACCTGACATATTTCTACCTCGGGTGCTCATTAATGAACATAGGAGAAGTAAAATAGGGAATTGAAATATATGGATAAACAAAAGTTGGAACATATGGGCATATTCCGTTAGTTCCTAGAGCACAGACTCATATCCCTGTTCAATTGGATCAAGTCTACAGGCTTATTCCTGCGTCACACTTATGGGAGGAAGATATACCTTGCCCCATGAATGAATCACATCGACATATTTTTGTGTCACAAGGAGAGAAAAATTGGGATCATATATATTCTTTAAATGAATATATCTTCCAATAAATATTAGAGATATAAAATGTGCAAGCATAGATTCCTATGAAATCTTTGATAAAATGTCACTTTATCCAATAAATAGCTAAAGAACTCCACATTAATATTCTAGGATTGGTATAGATATATGGATAGGCACGTATTACAATAATAAAATATAGGTATTGACATAACTTTGATAATTATGAATTGGTGGCTGCTTCGGATCAAGATCACATTCTTTCTACCATCTATGAGGATTATTGGCATATTATGTTAATGGGCGAGGCATCAGACTTGGATCTTATTCCAATTCCAATTAGGGCTCACCAAGGGATATAATCAATAAATCAGTAGAGGACAACATTACTATTTAAAAATTCCTATGGAATACCCCAAGGGCACAGGACCAAGCTCATATATCTATTATAACATGGGCTCCCCAAGTGACAATGACACATCCCTTGAGATAGGATCATATTCATGTTTAAAAATACCAATGTCATGCTCCAAAGTCACCAAACTATTCTCATATTCCCATTCCAACTGAGGATCACCATGTGAGAGTGGAAAATTACTCATGGAATTCTCATATTCTAATTTGTGAAGCTACATGACTTATTTCAATAGCTCACAGACGAAAATATCTTATCCCTACTACTACCGATGAACGACTGCGCCGACATCCTTCAAATGATATAAATGAGAAGGATCATATCCCTGATCTCATTTTTGAGTTATATCAACATGTTCCAATGAGGAATGAATGTAACGCCTCCAAATGATAAAGGGTTAAATGGCTAAATGATATAACTCATGTCAAAAAGGTGCACCTTCCTTTTCGAGAACCTACCTGGTTAGAACTCCACACTTAAGCATGCTTGGCCAGGAGTAGTGATTAGGATGGGTGACCTTCTAGGAAGTTTCCTAGGGTGTGTGTGAGTGAAGAAAAAGAACATTGGAAAGGACATGTGTTAGCCTGTGGTGTAAATCGTTAGTTAGATGACCCGTTCGGGTATGTTGGGGGGCCCCAGGGTGGGGACCACGTGTCTGCGGGGCAACTGGTGGTACCTGGCAGGCCAGGACCCGACGACCATGTTAAGGCGGGGTGTCTGTGCTGTCAGTGGGGCCCAGTTGTTACATTTGGTATCAGAGGAGGAACTCAGCCTTAAGTGTAGTGCACTGCCTGGGTTGAGTTGCAGGGCCCACAACGATGATGTTGTGCTCTAAATGGGGGGTGATTGTAACACCCCCAAATGATAAAGGGTTAAATGGATGGATGATATGACTCATTTCAAAAAGGTGCACCTTCCTTTTTAGGAGCCTGCCTAGTTAGAACTCCACAGTTAATCATGCTTGGCCTGGGTTAATGATCAGGATGGGTGACCTTCTGCGATGTTTCCCAGGGTGTGTGTGAGTGGGGACAAAGCTCACTGGAAAGGACATGTGTTGGCCTGTGGGGATAGTCATTAGTTAGATGACCCATTTAGGCATGTGGGAGAGACCCAAGGTCAGGACCATGTGCATGTGGGGCAACTGGTGGTACATTGAAGGCTAGGACCCGACGGCCATGTTAAGGCGGGGTGTCTGTGCTGTCAGCAGGGCCCAGTTATTACATTTGGTATCAAAAGAGGAACCCACACTTATGTGTGGTGCACATCCTGGGTTGAGTTGTAGGGCCCACAATGAGGACATTGTGCTCTAAAGGGGGGTGCTTGTAACACCCCCAAATGATAAAGGGTTAAATTGATAACTGATATCACTCATGTCAACAAGGTGCACCTTCCTTTTCATGAGACTACCTGGTTAGAACTCCCCAATTAAGTGTGTTTGGCCTAGAGTAGTGATCAGGATGGCCAGGACACGACGACCATGTTAAGGTGGGGTGTTTTTGCTATCAGCGAGGCCCAGTTGTTATAATGAATATTTGGATTGGGCTTATATTCCTACTTCATCTAGGGTTGACTAGTATATTCTAACAACCACCAATATGAAAGATCATGCTCATTTTGACAATACACAGGCACACCAGCATACACCAATAACTTCTTACCAGTGGGTTTATATTCCCACAGCACTATAAGTTTATTGATATATTCTAGAATCTGTCATACAGTAGGCTCATACACCTACACAACCCCAAAATTCAGGTCATCGTATTATGACCATGATGTATAATGAGGCTAATATTCCTCATCTTTACAATTAGAATGTCCTTGATGATGTTCAAAAAATATAAAAAAGGTTTCGAGTTTCATTCAATGTTTCAACTGAAGTAGATGTTTATCATTACGTTGATATTACTCCTCTTGGTACTGTGAAGATGGATCACATGGAATCTACTCCTGACATCCTCTATGATCATTCTTCCTATGGTGTTATCTCCCTCAGATAAATTAATCCTCCCCTTTTCCCATAAATATATGTATTAAGAGGCACTCAAAATTCATACACCTTCATATATAGGGGTTTTCAAATTAATTAATTAAACTCTATATAGTTTCCCATCAATTAATAATAACCCTTCACAATGTATAGAAGGCGACCTAGAGAAGCGACCTCTATGGTCTCACAAGGTGGAGATATGTAAGTCTAATGAGGAGGAATCCGACATATATATGGATAGAGTTAACCAAAAACCAACCTACCAACTATGTTTTGGCCTCTTTCCACTTCTGGATATGAGATCCTAGATGAGATATAGAAGGATTGAATGCATTAAATATGCCAAAATACATAGGAAGATCATCATCGATTGAAGGATAGGGAACTCTATTATCTATTATATGATGGTAACCTTTATACCATAATCATAAATTGTTTAAAAATATACCTATATTCTATCTCCATGGCTAGGCAACCAATATCATAAAATTAGAGTGAAAATTTACAACATGATTGCCACCTTTATAGAACAACTCTTTGATAACTTATCGTTGAAGCCTCATCGGGTATATGTACCCATGGATGGGAAAAGTATGGAGCATTTCACTTCACCACACACCTAAACTAGAAAAAATAAATAGATATGGTGTCATATAATTTCTTAGCCTCCATGGAAATCAAGGGACTAGATAATGCACATTCTATTTGGTCAATACAAGGAAATTCCCAAAACATAAGGATTCGAATGCACTTTGAATAGAGGGAGAGGACTAACAAAAAACCTTTGAACTATGCCCCTCGAAACAATGGTAATGAATTTCAGACACTAATGCTAAAGTTGCAATCAACCCAAAAACTTCCCGTAAAGAATGAATCCTTTCAAGGGATGTTATTTCACCAAACCCATACACAAGTAGAATTTCAAAAAAATGGGTGACAATAGTAGCTTCCATGATAATCATCTAGGAGAAACCCCATCCCAATGTGCTAAGGGAATTTTTACCACAACCTCCTCCCCATAGATCACCAATCACTTAGAGAATTCAGAACATATTAGCGTCTACTACAAACCGAAAAAATATCAAAGGGTTGGGAGAATTTTTATCTCAATCACTATCACCATGTTTTTCACACCCTGAGTGGGTCCTAGAGAAATCCCCAGTGGTTCTAGATCAACCATATCCCATAAGGATGGGGGAAAATTTATATCTAAATTTTATTCCTAAGAGTCATTAAATACTTTACTATAATCATCAATTACTCAAGAGAAGGATTAACAAGTACAAATGGAATCCCTAAATAGTCCCCATCCCACGGATATGGGGTATTTTCCATCATCATCATCATCACATAGAGAATCAGTCCTCTCTAGTTTGGGAGGTAAATATTGATGTTCAAAATCTTATTATTTATTCTAACTATAATATGGACCTTTAATATTTAGGGCCCATACCGTAATCATTACTAAAAACTCTTTCAGGGCCACTACTCATAGACTAATACATGAAGAACATAAGTTGAATGCAATCAAACCCCATAGGGGGTGAAATCCAAAAAGGTACAATATGGAAAAGTTTCAAAAAAAACAACCTTGATGCAATCAGTGTAGAATAAACCTATTACATTGAGAATAGTGGGAAAAATAGCATTTCATGATAGAAATTTTTTAATCCTGTCCCCATCAACACAATAGATAATGTGGACCAAGATAAAAATTTAGAGGGATGAACTACAAAAAAAACATACCCCGAGAGGAGGGTAATTTGGATGCACCAACTGAGGTTACATGTACACGGAACCATAGGAGAATCCAAAAACATTCTCCTTCAAATATATATTTCCCACCACTATGGATGAAAAATTATAAGGATAAATGGGAAGAACAGGTAATATTCTAATCATTACCTAGATGATATAATATCCCTTCCACGAAGGATCAATTGGCATAGTATGAGGATGACATAAAAAATCTCAAACATCTTAATGAAGATCTACTCAGGTGATACATCCCCATTGGGTATCCTCTATAGAATGAGATAAAAATCAATCCCCCCATGTATCAGGAATGATTTGATGCACCATAAAGAGTGACATCTGAGTGTCATACTAGATCCAAATCCAAGAAGTCGGTCTACAAAAATGAGAATGTTGAAGATGATATCATCTTCACTACATTATGGTGGCAACCTCTCCATCCACATGGAGAACATGCTATCTTATCATGTATCATGAATCAATGGGATATAAAAATGGGGCTAGATCATCAATCTTATCCCACTCTATGTGTATGAGAGGTATCCCAAATACCAGTTCTTCTAGAATTTCTCCATGCCATCGAGTATATGGATGCTTGAATGAAATCCATGGAAGGGAGTCATGCCCCTTTGTAGCCTAAGAAGAATCTATATCTAAAATGGGTGGATAACACTTTACGCCCACCAAATTTTAGAAATCATGCCATCTCAACCATTGAAAAAATGGGAGATCCTGAGTGGAATCTCACTCGCTTCATGTCCTGATGTGGTCTGATGTTAGTACCACAATATCAAAAAGAGGAGACCAAGATGAGATCTTTTGTATAGAATCTGGTAGGGCCATCCTTTTTCTGATATAGACACCTTCCTTTAGGATCTATCTTAATATAGTAAGGCCATAATCATTAATTCCTTTATCATTTCACTTATACACTAAGGAAAATTACAATTATCAACGGGACAAACTTTAAGCAGTGTATAAATTAGAGGGTTCTTAACTTCGTACCCATATGGAAAGGTTTAAACTATTCACTCATCATCTATCTATCAGAGGAGAAATATTTGGATATCTATACTAAAAATCAAATGGATGAGATGTAGAGACCTCTTATTCTAGTGAAGTGTCTAGGTGGATTCCACAAATTTAGAGAAATGGCACAAATTTTTGAAGATTCCATTCAACGATCCTGAACTAAATCATGGATTATTATATACATGCATGGGAATAGTATTAGGAAATGAAGTGAATTCCATTATTATACACCAACCAGAAGTAGTTCCCTTTCAAGAACCTAGGTAGTCCTCGGATCATCTAGCACCTCCTTTCATGTGGTAGAAATAGAAAACTCTCCCTCAACCAGAAGAAAAAAAAGTGATTTGGGCCACCTTTGATTTAAGGAATGGATGATTAAATCATACTCTTTAAAAAATTTGTAGGTCTTTTGTTATTTCATTTAATCCATGGAAAATAACATACTAAAGCTACTAAATTTCAAGAAACCCAATGAGATCAAATTCTTTTATCATTATAACTATTTCCCTTTCCCTTGGAGGTTAGGTCACACCATCCATGATTTTTTTGTCTTCATATACATCCTCCAAGGAATGGTCGATTTTGGGTAGTTTTTTTTGGAGAATTATCAAATATAGGTTACTTATGTAACCATCACACAATTAAAATAAGAGGATTTTCGGAAAAAAATCTCTAACCAGGCATGTACAATAGTTTAAAAACGTAATGACCTAAAAGATAGTCAAGCTTTCTCATGCCACCCTCAGAGAACAACTTCACATACCAATAATTGGTCATCCGCCAAGAGAGTTGAAATTATATACACCTTCCATATGTGTAAATAATCATCATACACTAGAAAAGAAAGTAGAGGAAGATTCATATTCAGCTTCTATACAGATCTAATTCTTAAAGATTTATTTCTTGCAATTTTTAAAGCATTGGCACCGCCCTACCAAATGGAACCCTCGTTAGATAGAGATCTCATACTTTTTGAAGACTATGTCACCATAATTCCATGATGACATCCTGTTCATAAATCAAGATAAAGAAGATGTCATACAAGGACATATCAAACATCTATATGTTTCGAGATAACATGATGATGTCGACATCTGAAGTGCTCTGATTAAAAATGGATCCATGATCAACCTAATTCCAATTTGAGACCATTAAAAATATTTGGATATATAAAGGGATATTTAGCTCTTACAAACATATCCATTTAAGGGTATGATAACAGTGATCAAGGACCTATCAGGAAGATCAAGCTCAAGGTTCAGTTTTGGTATCTCACATATAAAATTTTGTCCCTGGTTATCCATCTTCAAACTGTAGATAACATCCTTTTTAGAAGTCCTTGGTTTTACAGCCACAAGGTAGTACCTTAAACATTTCACCAATGTTTGAAATACCTAATTTATGGGACTTCCATAATAATACATGGTGACTACACCCCCTTCTAGTCTTATGAAGTTGTATATACATAGATAGGTTTCTATAAAATGGAAGTAAAATAACCAATAGTGGATGAAAATATATAGGTTATAGCCTCCAATGGCTTGGGGAACACCGATATAATTCCCTACAGTATGCTTGACAAACATTATGTGTTACCCATAAACTTGGTTGATGCATAAGACTTAATCCCTTATTTCTAATCTTCCCAGTTATCTAGAGAAAGTGTAAAAGAAAATAATCATCTTCAGAATTGCTTTTCAATGACTCTATATGTAGGGGATGACAATGTCTTTACCCATGGCCTCTCTTATCCTGACAGTGATAAATATGACCTCATATTACCTACAATTCCTAAAAATGTATCCACATACTCATATATGTAAGAGGAAGAGGATATATTCCAGACCTATCCTCCCTTATTTAAAGAAGGTATCTCCACCAGCATCAATGAGATTAGGTAGGTAAATTTTGGAATAGAATAAGTATTGTGACCTACATATATTGGTGATTCCATGACCCTCAGGGTGTTTTATATGTACATCTCACTTTTATGAAGCATCAATATGTTTTCTATGGAATTATATAGAAATTTTTGGTCTGAATCCCGATGTGGCTATATACAATCTTTACTTTACCAATTACCATCATGGTTTCAAGTAGGACGAACGGAGGATGAACCCCTCTTATGCTACAAATGTAGAGTTGGAAGTTGACAAATTAGTCGTGGAAAAAAATTATGAGAATTGAAATACCCAATATGTCTCACCAACACCATCCCTATAAATAAATATTATAGGAATATTAGGGTCTTCATCAATTTCAGATACCTTAATCATCACTTAACAAAAAATGATTTCCCATTTCTAAACACATAACTCTTGATCAATGAAACTCCTAAAATACAATCCCTTTCCTTCAAGGATGGGTATTTAGGGTACAATTAATTAAATATATCACCTGAATATGAGGAATCCACTTCTTTCATAGCACATCAGTGGATCTTTTACTATCCGGACATTCCATTTAGATTAAAGGAAACCATATCTACCTACCAATGTACAAATAATCATATCTTTAATCACTTAATTGGATGGATTTTAGAATGTTATGATGATGTACTAGTGGTGAAATCTCAACAACGATGTGGTCAAATCATAGATCATCAAGTAATATTTGATAATCGGTGGTGGTATAGTTTGAAGATGAACCTACTAAAGTGTGATTGCAAAGAAATATCTAGTAAATTTTTTGGAATTTTGGTATTCTACTATGGCATAGAGGCTGATGAAAGATTTTCTAGTGAAATTCTAGGAATTTTACCCCCTCAAAATATCAAAGTGCTAAGGAGGATCCTAGGATACCTTGTTTATATTCAGCACTTTGTAGCTAACATGGAGAGAAAATATCTCCCCTTCACTAAGCTAATAAAGATGGTAGTCACCAGATAATGGGATGAGTACTTCTAAGATGCCTTTACGAGTATCATGAAATACATATTGTACCCACCAGTCATGATTCAATTAGTGGAAGTAAATCCTCTCATATTATATGTGGTCACTATGGAATGATCACTTGGAGCTCTTCTCACTCTAAAGAATGATGAAGAGAATGATTACAGTATCTAATAACTTATTCTAATGAATCTAGTTATGGATACCTAGTATTCTAATATTGAGATGAATTTCCTCTCACTCATATTTACAGTGAAAAAGATAACACATTACTTAAAGCACCACAAAGTCCATTTTTACTCCCATATTAACCCACTGAATTACATACTTGTCCACCCTATTTTGACCTGGAGTTTTTCTTTATGGATGGTTATCATCAAGAAATATGAAATCTAGTTCTTACCAAATAAATCAATGAATGGGAAGGTCTGTGCTGATTTTCTTGTGGCGCATCCCACTTCATAAAGTACACCAGTAGATACTAAACTTATATATGAGGGGTATTTCTACGAAAATGAAACACCCCAAACATGGGAGATGTATTTTTATGGATCCCATCAATGTATTTTTGATAACTGGATGGAAAAATTGAGGCTCAATAGGGTTGGATTATGGATTGTATTTGTTTCTCTAGGAAAAAATTCATTGTTCATTCTCTCTATCTGAAGGTTGGATGAATAATGAGGCTGAATACCAAGCCCTCTTCATTGGTTTATAACTAGGCCTACTACTACAGATAGCCTGCCTGTATATCAAAGGTAATTCAGAGCTAATGATAAAGTAGATCAACAATTTACATGCCATATAAAAATAATAATTGGTCCATATTATTGGATACGTTAGAGTTCTTATGTTAGAGTCACATTTTAAACCCACATTACATCATGTACCATTATCAAGGAATGATCAAGATGATGTACATGATAATATAGACATATTTATAGTCATTCCTAATAGAGTTAATGTTGTCTTCTATATCATGCACCGAAGGATGGTCTCATCCATCATTATCTACGACATGGATGAAATCAATCAAATGCACAATTACTCATTGCATGATGAACCAATATCCACCTCTATATAGATGGATCCCATACATAATTATCTCAAAAATAGGATCTTTATGACTGATTGATCTGGAAGGGAAAATATTTGGTGCTGATTAGAGAAATTCACCCTTTGGGTTCTTCCAATTGAGATAAAATACCACTATAAGTGAGGCTTTGATGGAATCCCCCTTAGATTCAAAGCAGAATTGAATATTTCCACAATCATGGAAGAATTAAATGTATGCTCAAGTAGAGATTATCATTTTGGGACTATGCTCTCCCACCAAATCTAGAGGCTTGGTTACTATTGTAAAGTAATGATAGAAGAGTATGTGGGGTTCACTATGAAATTCCATGCATGCTAGATTCATGAAAATTTTATTTATCATCCCCCATAATTCCAACTTCAACTTAATATTCCTAGCATTTTTCCATGCGGGGAATGGATTTTGTGTGTCCATATCCCCTGGACCTAGCTAAGTATTTTATGTACATCTTCACTACTACCTACTTCTTCTCCAAATGGGTTGAGGAAATAACCCTCAAGGATGTTGGGAGAAAAAATTTCATTAAATTCATATTTTCAAATATCATCACCATATTCTAATTCAATTAAAAAATATTGATGGAGAATGACCCTAAAGTTTTTACTATTGAGTTGAATAAATTATACACTAATACAACATTCAGACAAACCATTCATCCTACTATCATGTAGCACATAATTGATAAATAGAGGCCTTTAGTAGGACTTTTTTGAATATACTCTAGAAGATGATGAATAATGATATTAAGTTCTATCTTGAAAATATCCTCCATGATTTATGAGCATACCATACCACCACGTGTACCGAAACACAATCAAATCCATATTCCTTAGTGTAAGTAATTGAGAAAGTTTTACCCATAGAAGTCAAACATTCCTCACATTGAATATCTATCTGCGGGAAACTGTAAGACGATTAGTAGTTTTTAAATAATATTTATTAATTAGAGAGGGTTAGTTAGAAAAGGTTGTGTACATTGTACAACCTCAAACTTCATAAGAATAGGATTTTCATGAGCCTTGAATAAAAAGGTATTCCTCCTTTCATTCCTTCAAGGAGAACTATTATTGGCTCTTAGAACCCAAATGATACCAGGAAAGAAACCTCTAAAGCTGGAACCATAATTTGACGGGCCTTATATCATACATAAGGTCTATGAAAATGGGGCTTACTCACTAGCCACAATGGATGGGGAATGTTTCACAATCCCCACTAATGTGAGGCTTATTAAAAAATAATTATCATAGACACTATAAAATACTTCCACATCCTAAAAACATAAAGTTAAACTATATTGAATAATTCATGACCATGTGACATTAAAATTTATGGAAGATGTTTTGGAAGAAAGACTTTAAACAACATAGTGTCTCTCATACCATTTGAATGAATTTAAATTGCATGATATGTTTTGACCACATGAAATTAAACCACATGGAATACGTCCTCACCGCATGAAGTTAAACTACAATAGATTCATCCCCTCACTAACAGTTCACCATGCACATTTTATATTCATGTGAAATAGGATTGAAGTTCCCCCATCCCTATTCTTGAGTCAAATCCTCATAGGAAATCTTCCCATTCAAGAACTATGTATGGCTTGATTCCTACCATCATAGGATACATAGTGATGCCAAGATCACAAAAACTGGGGTCTAGTCAAAATATATTTGTCTTCGTCATAATACATCATACTGTGCAACAATGTTCAATAATTATTTTTTTATTTTGGGTGTCCTTCGTCCTTACCGAATGATGTTAAACCGCATGGATGATGCCTATACCATATTATGATAAACTACATGGTCTTTCAAGAACAATTTATGACTTGTTTCCTACCATTATATGATATTTAGTGATGCCCAAATCTCCATTCTTCTATCCATACACTATATTTATTTTTACAGATTGACTAACATTCATCCTTACCACATGAAGAAAAACTAAATGGATGATTTCATTACTGGGTGATACTAAACTGTATGGTTTTGGATAACTATGTATGGCTAGATTTTAACCCCAATAAGATATATAGACACACCTAGATCTTATATCTTAGACCATCCACCACATGGGACAAATTTACCATATCCTTTACTTAAATATCTACTTTATGGTGAGAGAATCCTTTTCCATTCCTTGTTTCACACATCGAGCATAGCTCACATGGGCTTATAAATTTTGTAAGAGTATTCTATGCCTGGTCGATACATATCAATTCACGACAAGGTTATATTGTTCTTGGATGAAAGACATTAAAAGGCACACCATTATTCCTTTCAACATGATGTTAAAATGAGTGGTTGATATATCTTGGATGACATAAAGTTGTTCATTACTCTTATCATCACCTAAGATGATAACTATCCTTAGTGTTTTCCTCCCATCACACCTCTATTCAAGAACTAAGTGTAGCTTTTTCCTAAAATTACAAGATTCATAGTGATGTTGTGATCTTAAATCCTTGGTCTAGTTGTAAAATTCAATGGGAATAATTTCGCCCTCTTCGTATGGGTCAGACCTATGTGGAATGTTTCCTATTCAAAAACTATGTCTGAATTTATTCCTTTCATTATTGGATATGTAGTGATTTCTGAATATTAAGTCTGGGTTCCAACTGCAACAATCAATGGGAAAAATTCCTCCATCTTTTTATGGTCCAAACCTACATTGAGAGATTACCATTGAAAAACTATGTGTGTCTTTATTCTTTTCATCACATGATATATAATGATTCTCTAATCTCTAATCCTAATTCCAGACACAACAATCAGTTGGAATAATGCCCCCATATGTGTATGGGTCAAACCTACATTGATATTTTACCATTCATGATCTATGTGTTTCTTTATTCCTATCATCACAAGATAAGTAGTAATTCCTAGAACTTATATCCTAGGTCCATCTATATCAATGAATGGGAACAATTCCCCCATCTATATATGGGTCATACCTACGTGGAGAGTTTTTTGTTAAAGAACTATTTGTGGATTGATTTCTATTATCAAGAACTATGTTTGGATTTACTCCTATCATTATAGGATAGGTAGTGACTCTCAAATTGTAAATCAATGGTCTATCTAAAATAATCAAAAGGAAAAATTCCTCCCCCTCCCCTCTACATATGGGTTAGAACTATAAGGCGAGTTTCCTATTCAAAAATTATATGTTCTTTGATTACTATTATTAGAAGTTATATAGTGAAACCTGGATCACCAATCCTGGGTCCTACTATAATAATCAATGGGAATAATTCCCCCAATGCATATAGGTCAACCCTATATGAAGTTTTTCCCATTTATGAACTAAATTTTTCTTGATTCCTGTCATCACATGATACATAGTGACACCTAAATCATAAATCTTGGGTCTAAATATAATAATCAACTGGAATAATAAACCCCTCTACATACAGAAAATACCTATTTATAGATTTTTTCCATTCAGGAACAATGTGTGTCTTGATTTCTAATACCATAGGATACATAGTGAACACCTGATCTCTAATCCCGGGTCCATCCTTAACATACAAATTTACCACTCCCTATATATGAGTCAAAACAGCACAGGGAACTTTTCACATCCTAGTCACATGACTTTAAACTACACGAAAATGGGTCTCCACATTGAATAGACCATAATATACTTCTTTGAAAGAGAATCGAGTCAGACAAAATCATTCTGGTTATGCACGAGTCTGATCTATGTATTGATTTCTTTCATACAAGATATATTTGGGCAAGAAGGGATATGATATATGTCTACCCACCAATAATCATATTCATGGATAAAATATTATCCCTATATATAAATTCTCCCATCCATTTTAGAGTGTTCCAAACTATATCTGGCATAATGTTCATGTCGGTTCTCACATTCTTACTACATGACACTAAACTAAAAAGAAAGGAGAAAACCTCATTATCACACACCATTAAACTGTAAGGAAAATATTCATGTCACATGATGTTAAAATTAATGAAAGATACATCCCCACTATAGAATGTTAACATGTGTAGTCTATCATCCTTCATCACACATTTTCAAAGGAACAAAATTTCTTAACCCTATTCAACAAGAGTATGGGGTGATTGTATCATCTTTTTATCCCCTTAGACTACAAATTACACTTCATGTCTCGGGTGCCTTGGGTTCTTTCAAACCATTCAAAGACCTTTGAAAAGAAAATATATATCTCTGTTTGACCATGATATCAATTAATAATGGCTTTGACCTACCATCCATAGATATTTTGGCATTGTAGGAAGGTATTTCTGATCCTTGTGAACTTAACACCACTTTGGAAGAACTCCTCACCATAGGGTTTTTTGGGCCATCCTTAGCATTATTGTCCCATATCATTACTCAAGGCTTGAAAACCTTGATCCATGATTTAAAACATTTTTGTCTCCTGTTTAAGAGGATATTGGAGTACTCTGAACCATGGGTATCATAATTAGGATAATTTATGACATTCCCATCATACATGGTACCTATGAATCATGACCTTAAACTAAATGAACATAGGTCAAATCTATATGACCGCATACTCTATCCCTTTAAGGACTAATCGAAAGACTGTAAATCTTCTAGTGAAAGAGAAATGAATCTTTTCATGTTAAAACCCACAAAGGTAGGCCATAGAAAAAGTGAATTCTCCACTCACTGAACTCTTCATCTCCAAGGTTTATGAAAAAATTAGAGTTTAAGTAAATGTGTCAAAAAAGATTATATGGACCAATTTGTGGCCCAAGTAATTGTTGAGTCATGCTCTCTAGCCCCCTGGTCTGGTAAAAAGTTCAAGTAATGATTTTTCACATCTCATCCTCATGATAACATGTTCACTAGTTAGTGACACAATTATTAGGGTGCCCAAACCCTTGTTGAATATTATGTTTTCCATAAATAAAATTCATGATTTGAGTGCCTTGGATCAATGAAAACATTATATGGACCTTGGAAGATGAAACCCAGCTTCAAGAGACCCTTTATTTTACTATCAATGTCTACCTATACTTCCTGCACATGAGATCTCAGTCGTCGACCAAATTCATAATTATCTTACAAAAATGAATTTTTTTCCTTGTGAGCCCTGACATAACCATGGTAAAACCTTGAACCTCAGGGTGTTTTGGTGTGCCCCCAAAATTATTATCCCATATCATTTCTCATGACCTAAGAACTTTTTACCATGATATAAAATCCCCATAACCAGAATATTCAAGTAGATTTGACATCCTTGACATTACATAACTGTGTATTGTAACCTTTCCCAATGTAGGAATGTGACCCTCCATTCTCACACATTTTGATACATGGAACCACACGACTTGAAACCACATGGTGTAGGGCCCTAGAATCCCATTAAAAATATCAAATACCCTTGGATGCCAGAACCCTTCTTGGATAGTCATTTACTACATAACCCACTTTATCTTCCAGACTTTTGAGTCTATGAAAATCCTTCATGGAGCTTGGAAAAGAGTGAGGATCACCTTTATGTGATCATGAACATAAACCCTATGGCCACCTGTATAAGGGATTATACCTACCAATTAGAGAAATCTTCTCCTTTTAGGAATGAAATGTGGATATATGTGGTCCCTGGTAACACCATGAATGATCTCAACACCTTAGGGTGTTTTGGTTCATCCCAGACACATTTACCCAATTCCATATTCTTTGATTTGAAATTTTTGTGTTATAACTTAGTCAAAATATATTCCAACTATCTAGGTGTACTTAACTTCACTATTATTTTGTCATCCACTAATACCATTTAAAAAATCTTTCACATCCCTTGGAAAAGAGTGGGGTAACATCTGCTTGACCATGCTATCAACACATAAGGTCTTCGGCCTTCAGTGATCCCTAGAAACACCATAGCATAACTCAATACCATAGGGTCTTTTGGGCCATCCATGGAATATCTACCCGATTATATATATTCATCATTTATCTCCTAGAATCAAGACTTTAAACTACATAATATATTTACATCCTTACCACATGATGTTAAACTACATAGAATATTCCCTATCAACAAGACTTTAAACTACATAGAATATTTATCTTTTAACCATATAGAATTTAACTACATGGAAAATTCGTATTAGTAAGACTTTAAATTTCGTAGAATATTTACATCCTTATCCTATGATGTGAAACTGCATGGAAGATGTCCTGGAAGTAAGACTTTAAACTGGATAACGTATTTATTTCCTTACTTCCTGATGTTAAACTATATGGTAGACATCCTTACCACATGCTATTAAACTCAAGGAATATTTTCTTACCACATGACATTAAAATGAATAGATAACATTAATTAATGAATGGTATATTATAATTAATATAATTTCTAATATAGGAGACCCTAAAATATAGTAACAGAAGGTCCAATATAGAGGACCCTAAACTATAGAATAGTAATGGCCTAGTTTTCAAGACCATAAAATGGACAACTGAAAGAGACATAATGCACGCTAGGTTAGAAACATAAAAAGAGAATCATGGGTAAAATTCGTGTTTATGGTCACTGTACAAGCACTTTACATGCTCTAAGAAATATGGATCACTCATAAATGGTTAAGGCATAAAAAATTTCATGGGAAAGACCCATAATATAGAAACCTGAGAAAAATATTATTCCATTCCCATGAATCCTTCAACTATTTGAAGCTTAGGAAAAAATAGGGCAATATAAAATAAAAATATATATAAATCTTGTAGGTATCAACCTTTTTCTTCATAAAAAAATAAATCTACACTTTCTATTTCTACTATTTTTAGAAAAAGATATATCATTTTACCTCTAGGGAATATATTTTACCCAAATTATCCTTTTTAATCATGTAATCTCAAGAAAACTAGAGAATATACATCAATGAGGGATTTCATGTTTGTGGTAATTCATGGCTATTTATCATGAAAGATCTATTTAGATTTAAAAATTAAAATATAGTAATTTTTGTATACATGACTTTATACAAAGGTTGGGTAACACTGATGATTCATGTGATTTTAAATTAGTGAAATTTCAAGAACATCATGAAGAAAAGAAAGATGGAAAATGACAAGTAAATTTCATTTAATGTATTCATTAATAAGATGAATAAAAAGGAGGAATATCCACATTTTGGTTCTTGACCATATATTCCATCAAAAAAATTATTATATCAGATTATAGTAATATTTCATCCAATAAACTCCCCGAATTCACCAGAGTTAGGGGGAACTATCAATGGAATGATAATGCGTCATTCGATTTGTAGCCTATATTACTGTCATATGATGAAGAGTCTCGAAAAAATAAAGATAATTTTATGCCTTCTTTCTGACTAGTCTCCAATAGATATGATGAATCCATAATGTGGGATTTATTAACACCTACACACATTTTATATTTTGCTATATCTATAATTAAAAGGTCCACCTGAGTGTGCATCTAAGAGGTTGTATGGTGTCCCCGCTCAGGTGCATCTAATGCTTATCCTAGTGATTAGGAAAAAGAACCTACTTCCTCAAAACTATGCATTCCCTCCTCACTATCAAACAAATATTCTCAGGTCAGGATGATTTCTATCATGATATCATATAATGGTCGGTTTTTAATGTCATCATCCCCCAAATAATAAATGAGCTATAAAAGGAACTCTTAATGGTCACAAGAAATTTCTACGGGGTATCAATGATCAAATTATAAATCTACTACTATATTATCCTATGTAATTCTTGGTCCTCTATAACTTCTGGGGTATGAATTTTAGAAGGGGGAATGATTGGATGAGCTAATAAAGAAGCCTGGGAGGATGTCTCATGTGATATTATCTCAAATGATGCATCATCCTTTTCTCTTATTAAAGGATCAGCTTCTTAAAAAACACATCCCCACCAATGGGATGGTCATTATTGAGTTAAGGGTGATTCATAAAATGCTTGTCTGAATCATTAATAAAGTCCATTATTCCTACTAAAAAGGTGGTTGGTGAATTAAATGGGGTTTTCACCTAATGAAAAAAAGTATCCATCACAACACCCAAGTCATATTCCAAACAAGAATTGAAATAATTTTAAGATAGGAAGGCATGGGTGCCAAAAATGCATAATATTAGTGTTTAAGCCTTCATTAACCAACATATTTCATCATTGTAAGATAACATAAGATTCCATTCTCCCGATATCCCAACTGAAGGGAGGGGAGAAACCCTTTGGATACATTTGAATTAGCTAGTGAACTGATAAGGGATATGTGGTTCAAAAATAATTAGATCATCTACATGGGCCATGAGAACCCCATCTCAAATATATATTTTTTATGAATTCTCAGCAAGATATCCACCTCTATTATCAACAATTATCCTGATAGGTGATATATAATTCATAAATTTGAAATAATCAGACCATATAAACATTCCAATGACCTCATTAGGTTGTAGAGAAATTGCCTCAACCACATAAATATTCAATATTCATGGGAGAAAAGAAGAATCAGGTATCCCAGTAGATTTATGGTATTTGTTTCAACATAAATTCTCTCATATCAATCTAAAAAAACGAAAGAGGACCACTAATCCGGTAAGGGACACTCCCATGTTGGATATGTCCCAAGATCTGGTATAGAAAATAAAGTGTTGGTATGAATAGATTAAGAGGACACCCTTCTTATAATATATCTTCTATCATAAGTGTGTTAACTCAGATTCCCTAGTGTGCATCCCTATCTAAGAAAAGATATATGTTCAAAAAATAGGGAGAAACCCCCCGCTAACCTAAGGATCTGGGATATCTATGGTCTCACCCGTTATCACCACATTGTATACTCCCTAGCCTCAAGGATTTTCCAATATGAGAATGTGTTATCACGGACCTTTCGTGAAGGGAAATTTTGAGGGTGTGTAGTGGTTTGCAGAGTCCTTATATTGTCATGAAAGATATTGATCTAGTCCTTAAAGGAGAGTAGAGGTCATAGATTTATCACATTCCCTAACTTATCTTTCACAATGACATGTATTTCACTTTCCAAGGTTGTTGTTTTGTGTGGATATGTCTCAAACATTCATGGTATGATGAAACACATCATAAATCTCCCCTAGTGGAGATATCCCTACTTGACAAAAAATTTCTTAGAGGTTGATCCCTACCTCATTATGGGATAGATGAAAGGATTTATTACATGGTCACCAATGGTTAATAATTCATTTGAGGAGTTCTAACTAATGATATATGATGAACTGAGAAATTTGTGTTTCCTTTTGTAGATGAATAGAATGCACAAGATAAGTGAATACTAATAAGATATATCTAATCCAGAATAGACACATACATTCATCAAATAAATTTACACTATGTTGTAGGTCCCATTTTTATCTCTAGACTCTTCTTGGATCATTCAGGGTGGAGAAAAATATGCTTTATTGACATTGATCAAAGGGTTGGTGTACAAAATGAAAATCTTTTGGACCCTTAAGATAGTTCTCTAATGTATAAGACTACCCTTGGGACTGTACCATGACCAATTAATTAGATTAAAAAATCATCATTTGTAAATAATCCATGGAATATAACAACCTGCTAGATAAAATATTTTATTCAGGTGAGGAAATGACATAATTATCCAATAGACTGGATCTGTACAAAGTAATAAGATGTCATAAAGGATATCTCTAAAGTTTAGAGGTAGAACTCTCTTTATAACTTCATTTTCAGAGCACACATCAAACCGATGGTCAATGTTCTGATTCCCATCAATTATGGACCTCAAGATTGTCTTGGTGGAAGATGTATGATAACTAGAATCCATTAATATGAATCACAAAAATATTTCAAAACAGCAATAAATCCGGTCAAAAGAGACACATGACTCTGGTAGCATCATGTGAAGCACATGACATGATATAGGTCTTGTAAACCGCTTGACCCGTGGATTCCTCACAAATCTCATGACCCATAGAGGTCTCAAAAACCACATAATGTTTGGAATATCTTACAAGCATATGGTCTTATGAGCCCATGATTTCATGACCCTTAGTTGTTCACAAGATCTACGTAATGTTCAAGTGATCACGTGACCAAACTAGCAGATCATGAGAAGCCCATAAGATAACCATATAGCCAAGGACCTGGGTTAAGGTTTATAAAAATCTCCAAGATTTTATCTATAGTTCACCTAATAAAGTGTTGAGAAAAATTAGAGTGCATGATCGGATCTTGTGAAATACTCTTGTGGTTGGTTCTTATGAACACATATTATGATCAGTTCTTGAGAAGCATTCTTATGAGTAGGATCTTAAAGATATGTCTTGCAAAGGAGTCACATGGCAAGAGGAGTCAAAATAGATCTTAAATGTGATGTCATAAATGAAATGACCCCCCCCTGATCACCTATTTATATAATACTCTATCTAATACCAAGGATTGCCTACAAAAAAAACATCACCTGATACACATGTATGAGAAATCCCCAAATACTCAGAAGGGAATTTTCATTCCTTAGATCTAATTCTTTATCCCTACGGAAAACTCTACTGAGTGGGGTCATTTGATAACTCCCACTAAGTCAGCATCATAAAATCTATAATGGTATAAATACCCAGAGCATGGGTATTATTTTCTCTATAATGAAAATGAAGGGAAGGTAGCTGAATTATGAGGATCATGTAACCTTCCTGTGGATACACAATCATGTGACATTTAGAAGGTCATGTGAATAGTTCATACACTATGAATGACTTGATTATAATCATCTAAATCCCCTTTTGACAAGACCTCCTATTTTTTAAAAAGGTATCCTGATGGGAATCAGTGATGATGTGGAGGATTCCAAATGAGTTCCTATGATATTGTAAATTTTCAATTGATAGATTCATGAAAATCAACCAAAACCCATTATAAAATAAATGTGGATAATTATAAAGAATAAAGTGATTGAGAGTTACATTAATATTCATGCCATGTACTCATATAATTTTCAAGGCCCCATGGCCCCCTAGTGGCATGTTCACCTTGTTTCAAAAGAGCATGTCAAAATGTCACCTTAATCATGAAAAGGACATCAGACACATCCATTAAAGCATTTGAATCCTCTGTATCCCTATAGAAAAGAATAGGGGTTGTCCATGTAAGTGATTTCACATCATCATGAGATCTATCCTTGATTATGTGAAAAATCAAAAACATGTTGACTTAATTACCTTGAAAAATTCTCACATGAAAGTGTGATATAATTTTATTTTAAAATGTGGAAGTTAATAAAAAATAAATTGGAAGAATATTATTGTAAAGGTATGACACATTGATATTCATGTGAAAGGAGTTATGTGCCCTAGGTGATCACCATTGATCCCATAGATGCCTTGGTTGATAAGTTTTCTTAGTTTCATGAGAGACCCATGACACGTCATCTTGAACTCACAAAAGAACTCTGAAAATCCATAATAGTCTTACAAAGTATCTCTAAAAATTATTCTTGATATCATGAGTGACCTCTGACAAGCTACCTTATTTCCGCAAAGAACCCCAGACAAGCCATCTATGATCATTTGAAATCCTTCCCATAGGTGTCCGAGTATCCAAAATACACTTTTACATATTTTCCTGATCTTGTGAAATCCATTTGACATGTAAACATGTTTAGTTGAAATCTCTTTGATGAGCTAGGGTCCAATAAAAATGGAAATGGAAGAATATTCACATAGGTGCTGTTATCATGTGATTCCATGTATGAACCATGGCTGGATCGTGTGAAGAGAATGATATAAAAATCCCTCCCGAAAATCATGTTCATATTTTTGATATATTCACCACTCAAGGTGGTGGATAACTTGGTGGTGAGAACAATAAATCCCTCCTCCATAATCACAAAAAAATACACCCAATAGAGACTACTACACAGATCATGGGAGGAAATTTCTCATCATGTAACGTCATGAGATCATAAACGTCTTTTTCTTGGTATAATATTAAGAACAAATTAATGGTTCATGAGATATGAATATGTGCTCTGTCTGACCTCTATATAGATCATGTGAAGGCCTTATTCCATGTTATCCATGATATGTGAATGTGGTTCTTCCTGTCGAATGGGCCATAAAAAACCTATAATCATCTAATTCTTGAAAAACCTTGAGGTGAAAATTCAATAAAGACTCTAAAATAGATAAAAAATAAAAAAAAAGGATCATGAGAAGATAGATATTCCAATCATCATGAACTTTGTATGAACTACCCAGATCAAGTGACAACAACTGACATGTCCCCTAGGTCATACTACACAAATAGAAAATGAAATTTGGATCATGAAATTTACATTGAACATGTCAAGAATGTAATTTGGAACCACTAGTTCATATCTCCCAAGTGTAGTGATGCCATCTAAGATTTCCAAGTATATCATAAAACATCCTCTAAAAAAGTCTCCCATGTCATGAAGTAGCATCAAGGAATGTCCCCCAAGACTCACAGAGTCTTTTCAACATTCATTAAGTCTTACAACACCCTTCAAAAATATAATCCATGTCTTGAAGAGCCCTCTATACATGTCAACCAAGTCTTGATGTTCCCTCTATAAATGTTAGCCAGGTATTTTGAAGCCCTCCATTCATGTCATCTAGGTCCTGTGACACCCACCAGACATGTTGGACATATTTTGCGACACCCTCCAAACAATTCTACCCGATCATGTGACACCCTCCAGATGTGTCAGCCATGATCGTGTGACATCCACTCATGAATTCTATCCATATCATGAAATTTCCTCCAGACAATTAAAATAGACCATTTTATTCTCTTCAATCATGTCCTCTAGGAAACTATAAAACTTATATATATCCTCAGACATGTCTTGCATACACCCCAGACATGACAAGCAGACAATCAATGCATTTCAAACAAATATCCCAGGACATGATAACCCTGTCCAGTAGACCTATTTAGGCATAACCTTGATTGAAGTATGATAACTCTAATTCCTATCAAAATATGATGCATATGATTCCTCCCTAATGACCAAGTTCTAATGGGAATCCATGTTGGTTTAATCCCATCCATATCTCTAACATTCTGACCAATGGGATCCGAGACTTACTACATGTGTACAACATTCTTCCTCATTCATCAAAAGATCAAGGAGTAAATTGAAATAAAATAATTCTAATTAATATTCAAACAAGTTATATAAGACATGTTCCTAATTCATGAGAAACATATCAAACATCACATAGGGCCTCCCTGGTTCATATTTCCCACACCCTTATGTAATGATACTGACCACTTTATATACCTTTTCTCATATCGATCATGTATCGTGTGGTCTTAGGGATTTACAATTATCATATCATTTTCATCATCAATCTCCCCAGCCAAGAAATCCTTTGGTATATAATCCCCATTAAGAGGCATGATATTATAATCCCTGTGAAATTGAATACACCTTGGGGAAATTCCTAAGGTAACGATTGAACTATGGTGACTCTGATTCATGTTATAACAAAATATATTGGACACCACCCTGAGCCTCAAGCTCAGTACCCGGTGCCTAAGTGCCCTCATAAATTTCCTTTACCTATGATTTCAAACTACTTGGTTTCAATGAACTACATGGGTTTTTATTACATTTATAATTAGGATAATAGGATTACATATAAAGGTTCAATCCCATTATTGAAATATCAATTGCATCCCTGGATACATGTAAATTATAGTTATTCTATTTCTATGTCTTCAATATATTAGCAGCTACCCATTTCTAAGCAATAATTATATATGGATAAAGAACCTTAGACACATACAGATGGTTATATTAATATATAACCCTTTACACATGGAAAGATTCAATACTTGGTCATTTTTTATGGTAACAAGTCTGATATCGAGATTATAATGATATTCACAAACATATCTTAAATCTATTAGAGTGTCCCAGAGTAGGAAAAAAATCATACCAAAAAGGTTTTGATGGACCTAGCCTTTGGTACACTTTAACAATGTGAGTTATTAAGTGTTTTTGGGTCTAAAACCCTAAAAGGATGCATGACTTTTAAAATTAGGTCTATAACTAGATATGGGTGTGGGAGATTTTGGGAGTTTCAATGAAAGAGAAAAAATTAGTGAACCTGATGCAATGAATTTTGTAGTACATTCAAACTATCATAATCAATCAATGAGACTACAAAACTCTATTTATTATGAAACAAAATCATTGATCACCCACTCTGAAGATCAAATTAAAAAAGAAAACAAATTATAATAAATATATTGGCTATACTATCATTACAGATTTGTACCACATATCTGGCCTCCAATACTCTTGAGGTACACTAGCATGATTCAAAGGCTTTGAATAAGAAGATCATCTCAATCAAGTAATATCTATCCTTCACCATATCTATATTTCATCCATTATCAACCTAAATGCATATATGATCCCTCCATACACACCAAGGTATACATATAAGGTGTGATAAATAAATATATATGGGCCACCCCGAATAGTGAATCAATAACCTACATTCATAACTAAATTCTCGAGAATTATTCTTAGAGTAGTCAAGAAATTAATGAAATCAAATAAATAAACAAAACCACTATCGATCCTTAGGTCTGAGTCCTTGATCGACCCAATCTGGCTTCATCCGTCACCGGAGTGTCTATGAGAACATCATGTGATTTTTCTAACTAGAACATTATAAAAACCCTTTATTATGTGTTCTATAAGGGTACCATAGACCACCTATAAGTATTTTTTAGTTATATACATCATAGACTCTACTATGGAATTTTTATTCACCAAGGAAAAAACCCAAAAGTGTTGAAAGGCCAATGAATGCTCCAAGAAATCCCCATCCCATTATACAATATCAACTCCATATCCAAATCCATGGATTCCCCACTAATGAAATCATAGACCTCCACCATGGTAGTATAAAACAGTCATAACAAACATGGATCCAAGGTCACCTTGGTATAGCATACTAGACATGACTCGACAGATAGTTGTCCCTTGGTAGATATCATACTTCAAACTTCCACTGAAAGGCTATCGTTGATCTATAATGTGATGGTGTACATAAATATCCTAACTCTAATACATGGAATCCCAACCATCAATATCAAATACGTAAAAAATGGTAGTGTTATCATCTGATAATAATTCCACAAGCATCTCATCCCTCCATTATTGGAGTATTATCATCCAAGTATGAGCGCATACACCCATAAGAATCTCAATCCTCTCATATGGGAGTATTATCATATTTCTATAATATCATATGTCTCATAGAACTAGATCCAATGTGACCTGAGTATACTATACCAGCCATGAATCAGAAGATAGCAGGCACATGGCAGATAGTAGGCTCAAATCCACTATTCATAGGACCCCATCACGATATCATGTGAAAGACAACTCTATTTCTTAATAAAAAAAGTGTCTGAAAGGGAATCCAAAATAATTAACATGTATGAAAGTGAATTCATAATGGTCCTCATGCCAACCTAAAAGATGAAAAAACTACAAGGGTAACCCCCGCATAAGAAAAACTATGGGGAAAATCATCATACAAGAAATCCTCAATCGTCATTCCCAGTATAGAACCCATCATTCGGTATTATCTCTCCAAAAAGGGAATCCAGAGTAGAATTGTACCATAAGGTCATTTTTAATAGCCAGCAACAACATCCACTAACCACTTCATCATATTTTATATCTTAAGAGAATCCTCAAGATTCTCTTAGACACATCTCAACATCACTCAATTTAATCTGGATATAACAACCATTTCAATGTTTCAACCAAACCAAAAGGCTAAATCAATATGATCCTCCCACACCAGATCAGAAACATCAACTGGGATTTCTAGAACCTCTACCATTAAATCCTCAATTAGAAGGAATAAAAACTCTTGATCCAATACATCATAGATTCCCATATTCTTGAATAATACAAAGGACCTAAAATAAAACATCATGGAATAATACCGTTTTGTCATTCACAGAGCTCATGGCCCAAAATTAGGACAAGAAGCTCACTAAAAAACCTTTTTACAGATTCTGAATCTAATAGTCAATTAAATTTTCCAAAAAACACTTTCCCAAATCAAAACACTGTCCAAATAGCCACTAAATGCTAAAAGTATTCCATCATCATGATCTATATTGAAAAAATATATGAATGAAAAACTCATGATTTTTATTGTTAAAAAAAGGATAGAAATAAGTAAAACACATATATGGAATAAGTTTATAGAATATAACTCATATATACGTTGTTTTCCATAAAAAATCCACTATGGTCATGTTTCCATGAAAAAACTTTCATGTAATTACAAAAGTAAATGGAATACCTACCCTATACATAGAATGTACCCAAAATGGGGTACCCTTACATATACCTCATCCCTACTTAGTGTGTAAATCACCCAACCACATGTCATGCACCAAGAAAACATACTGTGTCCCTCGTACGAGCTATATCTATGTTCCCTACATGGCCACATTCCCTACATGGTAATATTCCCTAGAATGGGGTGTCTAGACATGCCTCTAGAGACACCCCACGTCTACCTTAAGTGGAATGTTATAACAAACACCATGTGATACATCATTTTCATCCTCTATCCAAATATAATAACACATGTTGTGTTTTCTAGAACTGCATGTTGGGTGATCTGGTTTTCCCAAATAAAAAATCATTATGATCACTAGGGACACTTTATTTGGCCAAAATAACCCCACAAATACACCCTATATGGGTCTTTAGTGTCTCAAAATTAATAATCTAAAAAATAAAAATTTATTGGTAATTTCAAGATAAAAATAAAATGATAGCCTTCCTCATGGAGACATACATTGAAGATTCAAGATTAGATCCACGCCAAACATCCAACACACAACGATATGTCTCAATGTTATATCATGTTATCGTGTCCTCCTTCCTCTCCCTTAATTTCCCCTATGATAAATGGGAAACCGATATAGGGGAACCCAAATATGTAGTAGGAAAAATTATTATAAATGATAAGAAAAAAATATAAATAAAAATAAGAAAAAGAAATAAAAAAAACAAAAAGGGACCCAGTCCTGACCCTAACACTCTACTCAATGTCAAGCCTCGCCTAGGAAAAACCCCCATTCAAAATGAAATCATGGAGTCATAATATCAATATGATATTTAGTTCATGATATATCACTATTTGAACAGTCATGAATAAATTAATATTTAATTAATTAAATATTAAATATTCCTCTAAAATTAAGATGACTCACAATTCTATAGAACATCTATCATAAGGTAGAAACATTATTCTAGGTCCATCATATTGGTCAAAAAAATTATCTATGATCATCTTATAGGATAAAATGATCATTTTACCCCTCATGAGCCTCTAAAACTAAAAATTCGAATTTCTTATAAATCACGAATCCTAAAAAAATGGGTCTTTACCACTTCCCCTCCACAAACCTTCTTTACCCTAAAAAGCCTTGATGGTTAACTGTCATCCATGCTCCCCAAGGGAATCTTCATAACAAGTGGTATATCAATAGTCCATGACTGATATTATAGTCCCTAAAACTCTATCTCAACATGATATAATTTCAACCATGATTGATCTCATACTCCCCACCATAAAAGGATCCTTAACATCACCTTATAACCAAGCATTGTGATCCATGACCCATGCTCTTTATATAACTTAATCTAATGACTGTACATTGACAATCTACTCACATTTAAGCACCAATTGGAAAACATCAACCAACCATCCCTGAATCTCTATGTATGGAAACCTTCACACTCAAGAAATAATTTAAAATAATGACCACAACCTCAAAATTTATATCATGTTCTCCCAAAAATATGGTTATCTTTACACCAATTTTTAGGCATCGACCTCAATAGTCCCACTATGGCTACACTACATAGGTTTCATTAAGATCCAAAAAATATGGTGAACATACATATAAAACAACTAGAACTACATATAAAATATGAACCCATGACCTCATGCAACAGGTATTTACCCAAAAATGTCACACCAACAACTACTCTCCACCTCAGGGCAGAGTGATTATCGATTAATCTCTCATATTCTCTCACACTTAAAAAAGATACTAACCAAAAACCAAATCTAAAACAGCTAAACTACTTACCAAGATCCTCACATAGGTTAGTTATAATAAATTGGAGTACCCTATACACTCCACTTAAATATCAGGAAATTCACTTTATCCATGCTTACCCATGTCACCACCCTCTAACTGGAATCATACCAAGTCATGAATATCTAATTATGATCCCATGTATACAAATAAAACTTATAAACAACAGGGTTAGGAATCTGAATAGTCTTCACCTTTGAAATCATCCTTGATACCAATGTACTAAGGTAAATTCTTTGTGAATTGAGGGAATAATCACAATTCAACATTACCTCAATAAAACCTCATGTGCATTGATCTAAACCACAAGAACCTACCAATGCCACCTGGATCTAAGGTAGTAGTAAACCTGATCTAGTACCTCTCACAAATTTCCCTCGATCATCACAAAAACTATGACTCCCTAAACACAGAGTCAAATCTCAATGTCTCTATGTATCCCACCTACCAAAAAATCAGTTTTTAAGTGAATCCTTAGTTCACAGTAAACATCTTGTTCCTATATTTGAAATTAAATATGATACATGTGCTAAACCACAAACTCATGGGTCCACATAAATATTATTACAGTTATTGTTCTTAGACCAATTGATTGAACATTTATTATATTCATATTAAATATATTGAATATTAATTAAACATATTTTTATATATTGTTTGTTTTTTTTCTTGGATTTAATGTAATAATGTCCTAGAATATTTTTTGCAACGATATGGTCATAGCCATTCCCCATTATGAAGAGACACTTGAAGTTATATGAAAATATTATTAATATAGTTCTGTTGTTGGATAACATACTATGATAGGAAACATAGTATTTAGACCATCATGTGTGAGTACTAATAAGTGGATAATCCTTCTTCTAATGAATTTTTCAATTTGTAATCTTTATGATAGAGGATTTTTAGAAAATACCCTCCAGTATGAATTCCTCATGTTTTGGTTTCATTAAATATTTATATCTATGATAATGTCTAAAGGCCCTTAGAATTTAATATTATCATTGTTTCATGTCATGACTCACACACATAGATTTACATAAATAAATTGTTACCCCATATTTTCATAAAATAATGGTACGTTTGGTGTGTCATGATTGCCATGTCATTAATGGATATTTCAAGGAAGTATTTTTCCATTTCATCTTTACAGAAGTTGATATATTATCCCTTTTATTGGAATATAATCCTCACCCAAATTTCCAGGGCAATGGTGTAATGATATATTTATTGTATATAGGTAATGAATGATGAATCATGCATATAGGTTGGTGACATGGATGTGAAACCTGCTTATTGATATTTTGTGACAAAGGGATTATACTACATAGTGAGAATTAATATGTTTTTGATGAAATTGTGACATTATTTTCTTCCTCTATGGTCCATTTACCCATTTATAGAAAATTTTCATAGACATTAAGAAATCCTTCCTAATTCTAATGAGAAATAATCCTAGATCATCACATATTATGTCTTTATATTGATCTCAATTAAATAATTTCTAAATTTAATTAATGTAATAAATATTCTTCCAAATACTAAGGAATAATTTTAATGAAGTTATACTGATCATATAAATTTGATAAATATTTATTCACAATCATATGAATAAAAATACATTTATTTATTTATTTATGAATATTTAATAAATATTTATTATCTGGTATGTAAATGAAATATTTATTTCTGAAAAAAAATATTTATTTTGGTATTCATTAAATATCGAGGAGTTAAAATGTACCAAGACCATGTTCAGTGATAAATAATTATTTACATGATTGTAAATATTATTTAGAAATTTCTACAAGTTGGTGTGCTTCACAAAATATTATTATTATTATTATGTTTCATGGGGTTTCTTTAATGGTTATAATATTATTTAGTGTCAGCATGAAATAAAATTATTATTCTAACCTAATAAAAAGTTCCATAAATAGATCGTTATTTATATTTTTTAGGGTATCAAAAATTTCAGTGTTCAATAGGAAAAGAGAGAATTTATGAACACATTGAATTATATATCAACTCCTCCTCTCTCCATCTCAATAATAAGAAATGAAAGAGATACTTATCTAAGATTGATGAACGATAGATCAAAGATGGAAAATGTAATATATTTGATTCGTCGTGCTAACACCTGAAGATAAAGTGTCATTTTTTGGAGATCACAGGATCAGATCTGGATCAATAATAGAGGGATTTTATCCTTGTATTCAAACTACACAACAAAGGAAATCTAAAAGGTTCTTTTCAGACAATCAATATTTATCAATGAAAAAATTTCATAATCCTAGTTATTCACTTATTATGATTTTAAATAAGTTAATTATATTTTTTTTAAAATATACCCTCTCATGGTTTTAGGAAAAAATAATTAAAATAAATCTTAATATATCTACCATCGCCGCACATTTTTGTTTCACTTGAAACTAACATGTGAGATCATAACAGTCACATTTAAATTTATAATTATTTATTTTATTTTCAATCTATGATAAATTGTGGATATATTTTCATTTCATGTTGTTAATTCTTTAATATGATTTAAATCAAGATATTTTCAAAAATTAATCATGATTTCTTTAGTGCTTCATTTTCCTAAATTTTTTAGAATATATGATGAATGACCAAAGGTACCATTGGTAAAGATTCAGTTTTTTTCAATTTTATAAGGTTACATCATGTGTACTCAGAATTATACATCACATACCCTATTGGGATTCATCTGGATGCACTGAGGGATACACGGTGCACCATGCAGTAATTACATGTTATGCAGACCATGGTTTGACCATCCATCCTAGCACACAATTTTCGTATTACACGGTATGTGTCGGTATACACATTGTGTAGTCTATATGGGTTAGCATCGTAAATCATGCAATCCATGTGGTCATTATACATAGTAAAAATCAAATGAGAATTACAACCTAAATAATTTATGATATACATGATGTGTCTGTGGTGTAAAATTCATGTAGTTCAGAAAATCTGATGTCTGAAGAACACATCGAGCCACTCTATGAGAAAAAGGACAGATGACTCAAAGAGAGGAATATAATATAGCTGGCATGTACAAGTAATGTAGTCCATAGGTACACATTTCAAATACCTAGGTATGAATCTCAAGAACATAGAAAGAGGATACATGGTGTTTATCAAGAATGTACATCCCATGTTGTCTGACCAAGTCACACGCTGCAAACCCAGGAATGTGACCCATATATAGAAAAATCAAGATGTCAAGTGTGTAGTTGGATGTAAAATCTATGTAGTCTCCCATTAATTGAAAAGAAATTAAAAATTACATTAAATTTTAAATTTAAATCACTAAAACATTATTTTATTGATTTTCACACCATTTGTGCTTGACAATTTGAAAATGGTTTTAAAAAATTCTAAATTCCCAACTAATTTTTATAATAAATATATCATTATTGGTTTTAATGTTTATTCAATACTAATACCATAAATTATGGGTATCTTTGATTAATTTTGGTTGATCATTATGATGAAAGGAAATTAATTAATTATTTATTGCCACTTTGTTTATCATAATAATAAATAACAAATAAATATATGAATGCTAGCTAGTTAATTTTTCATATTCTTTACTTGTATGACTATTCATGATCTTGAACAATACATGTGTATGTGTTGGATACATTAGTTTAATTTGTTTCATTGGTTTGAAATTATTTAGTATTTAATTAAATGATGAAAAATGAGTCATCCCTCCTTACATTATTATGTAGGAGTTATGTGTCCATGTGTATTTATATAATCCCCTTTTAACCATTCCTTTGGTTCCCATAACCTACATGTGAGTCATAAATATATTTAGTTTATAGTTTATCTCAAGTCATGTAGAGGTGGTTAAGGATGGAACCATTATGATTCCAACTCATGTGATACATAGGTGGATATGATGAATTTCTTAACTCATACCAAGATCAAAAAAATGATTTTTTTTCTCTTATGTCAAACAATGATTAAATTTATGATCATTAAATCAACTGTTAGATAAAGCTCACGAATGGTTAAATAAATTATTTACTTATTTATATCTATGAAATTATTTAATTTATGAATTAAATTTCATGATAACATAAATTAATTAATTAATTTGAAATGATGAAAATTAGATAAATTAATTATGAATAAATGTTTTTTTGAACATGGTTAATTAATCAAGTAAGATCCAATTAATATTAACATGACTTGTAAAAGATAAAACATGTTCAAATTTATACATAAAAAATTCAAATCCATAAATTAAATATTAAGTCAAACTTGGCATTTGATTACATAATTGGGAATCAAAATCAATATAACTATGTATTTGACCAACCATTTTTGGGACACTTATTTTGATAACGGGAGTTATTATCAATTTTTTGGTTTAAATTAACCATTTTACATCAATAGAAGTATCCCTTTATATAATTTGTGTAATTTGGAAGTATTTTTTGAGGAAACATAGGTCAGGATTTTATGATACGCGAGTCCACTCAATGGATCATGGAGTTTCAAGCATATAGTTGGAAAGGACCTGCCCACCTAAATAACTTAAAGTAGATTTATCAACATTTTTTGGGATTATGAACTGGGGAATGTGGATCATTCACATAATAATCTCTTAGAAATTAGACATTACATGTTCAATAGTGATAGATATTGTGACTTGAAAAAATAGTTAGGGGTTTAATAATTAATAAAAGTAATTAATTTATTATTTTTCAGATAATTTTTAAATCAAGAAAACTATTAAATATATACTCTTTTAATTATAGAATAAAATAGAAATCTCATAATTCACATTATACCTATGAAAAATATGGGAAAAATAAAACTTCCCAGCTGGCAGAAACTTCAATGAATGGTATAGACTCCATTGGGTTGTTTTGTGCCATGAATGGAAATCACATGTGCTACAATCCTCATTTCCTGATCTGCCTACCAAGGAAGCGAGTGATGGGGATTTCCTAGTCTATGAGAAACATATAAAAGATGTGGTCAATGTTCAATGATTTATTCCTTAATATATATCTATTAAACTCATTAAGTCTCATAAAAACATTGATGTGTATAGTATGATAGAACACCTCTATAGTCTTTATAAGGAGATAGCTAGAGAGATATAGGTTTAGACTTCCAATGTTCATTTTCAGATCAATCTTGGAGAGGTTTCCTCAGTTGGGACTCATGTAGTCAAGCTCATTGGAATAATTGAGCACCTAGAGATTCTCAGGTTTAAAATCCTCGAATAAAATGTCACCAATATCATTATAAAATGACACCCTTATAGATTATCTATCTTTATTTTAAATTTTAATATTATCAACATTGATATGTATCTGACATATCTTATTATTCTTATTCACCATGTAGATAAATATATAAACTGAAAAAATCCTTCCATCCTTATGGTGAAGAAATGTAAATGAAATGAAAATATATTTAAGACAAAAGCTTCTTAATGACCTTCCAATAAGAGGAAGATAAAGGTGAAGAAAGGGAACATGATACTATCTATTTCTCTTGTGGTAAGAAGGAGCATTGGAAGATAATTTTTACCCATCCAAATAATTAAGGGGAAGATTCATGTGAATTTTTTATCAATTGAAATTTATATATATCTATTTTTTTATTAGATACATCTTTTTTTGCTCAGATGTGTATTCAAATAAAGTATTTAAGAATATTCAGTAATATTAGTCAAGGGGAGGTAGATCTACGAGCATCCAATAGAGATAAACTTTCTATTGTAACTATTAGGGAATACCACCTCATGTTTCCAACAAGAATGATCTTGGTTTTTAAGTTTTTAATTATGTTCCATATGTTACAAAAAACATCATTTCTATATCAAGACTTTATATGGTTAGATTTATTTTTTAATTTGGGGATAAATGTTGCTTCTTTTGTAATGTTAGAGTTTTTATGGTATGTTACTTGTAAATAATGGTCTTGATGTGTTAGATTACACGAACCAATTATTATAAAATGATAACAAAGTAACTTTACATGAATTATACACCACCAAAAAATGATTTCACCAAATAGGACTTGAAAATGAAATGAACTTGAAAATATTACATCAAGATTGGTATATAAATAACTTTGAACTAAGACCACTCGATGTATATCAGGCATTTTTAGAAGAAAAAATAAACAAATCCCCATTTAGTGGGAAAGGGTAAAGGTACAAATTTCTTCTAGAATTAGTTCATACATTCATGTGTAGTCCATTTTATATTTAAGTAAGGGGTTCTCATACTTCATAACTTTTAATGATGATTTTAGTAGATATGAAAATGTCCACTTAATGGGGTATAATTCAGATTCCATTGAAAAATTTATGTAATAAAGGGATGATGTTGAGAACCATCTTTATGAGAATATTATGAAACTACTCTCAAACCATGGTGGATAATATCTTAATTAATACTTCATTGATTACTTACAGTAGTTTGGGATCCTATCAAATCTCACTCCTCCTTACATACCTTAGGGGAATGGTGTAAGATAAAGGAGGAACCACACCTTGTTAAGCATAGTGAGATTAATGATGAGTCATGTAGGTCTTCCATTTTCTTTTTGGGGATATGTGTTAAAAATAGATACACACATACTAAAACAAGTACCAAATTAGTGATAAATGTTATAACATATGAATTTCAGAGTGGAATAAAAACTATGTTAATGAATTTACATGTGTGGGGAAGTGAAACGTTTGTTAAGGCTTCTTCAGTTAAGAAACTTTCACCCCAAGGAACAAAGTGTACCTTTACTGGATAACTTAAGTAAAATTACATATACGAACCCTCTAGAAAAAAAGTTTATAGTGGAAATACACATCATATTCATTTATATTGATTACATATATAAATGGGATAGTCATAGAAAGATAGACTTTAATAAAGTTGGGGCTTAGGGTATACAAGATTTGGGAGAGAAACATATTCTAAAAACACCATGGAAGATAAAACTATTCCAAAGACACAATTACTACATAAGAGTACAATATAGGTTATCGAACCGTAATGTTATGTTTTTTATTCATTGAGTATGGTGACTCATTATTATTTTATAATAATTATCCTCTAACTTACAAGGAATAATTAAATGGTACAAATATTTCTAATTAGAATGATTCCATGAATTCTAAAATGGACTCCATCTACCCAAACTAAGTGTGGATTTTGGTATACCCTCTACTAGATAAAAATACAATTGGTTAAAATTGGTAATCAAGAAGAAACTAGACATGGAAGAACAATTCTATACCATTAAGGAATGAATGGTTACAAAACAGTCTAAACAACCTTAATGAATTGACTATGATGAAACATTTTTACTAGTTTAAATGCTGAAATCCATAAAAATTATACTTTCTATTTTGGTATTCCATGATTATGAGATTTGGAAAATGGATTTTGAAACTTGGTTCCTTAGTAGGAACCTCTAGGAAGATGTCTATATGATACAACTCGAAGTGTTTGTGACTCAAAATGATGATGAAAAGGTATTAAAGTTGAAAAGAACCACTTATGGATTGAAGAAACCATCCTTGACATGGAACATTCATGTTAATGAGGCCATAATGGAATATGGTTTTATAAATAAAGAATGTGATCCCTGTTTGTATAAATATTTTATTGGGATTGCAGTCATTTTCTTAATAGAAAATGTTGATGACATATTACTCATAAGAAATGAGATGTCAATCATGTATTCGGTAAAGACATGGTTGACTAAATGCTTCTCCATTAAGGGCCTAGGAGAGTGATCATATATTATTGTGATCAATATCCATAGTGATAAATCTAAGAGACAACTCAGCATATTTCAAGGTACATACATTAACAAGATACTAAATAGATTCAATATAGAACAACCTAAGAGGTTATTATTGCTAGTGTCACATGGTATTCATCATTTAACGAAAATGTGTCCCCAAACACATGTGGAAATAAACAAAATGAAAAAATTTACATATGAAACAAAATTATGGTAGTCATGTATGATATGTTATGTAAAATTCATAAAGTTTTCTAGGCATTGATTATGGTTATTAGATATCAATATGATCCAAGTTACTGAGATTGGATGGTATTCAACATTGTCTTTAAGTATATGATGTGTACTAAGTATATGTTCTTGGTCTATGGAGGATATGAGAAACTTATAATTCGAGTATATGTATATGATAGTTCCCAAACTGACCAATATGACATGAAGTCCCAAAAAACTTCTTCACTTTGAATGTATGTGTAGTGATCTAGAAGAGCTCAAAGAAATTTATGTCTCATATAGAAAATTTTGAGTATATTTCAGCTTCAGAGGTAGTTAGGGAAGTATTATGGATGCATAACTACATCAAAGTGCTTGATTTGTTACCTACCAATAAATATTATATCACAATAGATTGTGATAATACTGTTGTGGTGGCTCCTGTAAAATAGCAATGGTCACATCAGCAGATGAAGAACACACTTCAAAATTATTATCTCTTGAGGGACATTTATTAGAGTGGTGAAGTTGCAGTGAGTATTAGTTCCATAGAATACAAAGTACCAGACCTGATGACTAAATTCATGACTCGGAAAAACCATGATTTTTATGTGAGGTATAGAGGATTAAAATTCATAGGTTTTTGCCTCTATTATAAGTTTTATTTTTTTGTATTTGGTGTCCTAGGACCAACTTATTATACTTTATTACAAGTATATTAAATGTACAATATATTAATTAAATATATTATTTTATTTTGTTCATTATTCTTCGTGGAATTAATGTAATAATGCTTTAGAGTATTTTTCACATTAATAAGGTCATAGAAGTTCCCCTCTATAATGAGAACCTTGATGTGCTATGAAAATTTTCTTAATATAGTTATACTATTGGAAAAAGTACTATCATATGACACATAGTATTTTTACCATCAGGTGCAAGTACACATAAGAGGATGAGACTTATTCTCATTAAGTTCACACTTGTTAAACTTGAAAATGGGAAATTATGAGAATTGATGCTCTAGTACAAATTTTATATGTTTTGGTAACATTAGATATTCCTATATGTCATATTGTGTAATGGTCCTTAGACAAAAAAATATCATTAGTGCATTTCATGACTGGATCACTTTTATGACAAAAACTATCATGACAAGTGTTAGCTGCAAGTAGGGTATGTTTGGTGCATCATTATTGTCATTTCATTAATAGATAAGTAGAAGAATAATTTGTCCCTTCTATATTTATCAATGATTATATATTGTCCCTTTTATAAGAATAAAACATTTTCCCTAAATTCAATGGTGAAGGTGTAATGATGTGTTTATTCTAGATAGTCAAAGAAAGATGTATAAAGCATATAGGTTGGTGAAAGAGATGTGAAACCTTCTTGATGATATTTTTTGATAATGTGATTGTATTATACAATGATTGTTTATATGTGGTTTTTGATGTTGCGACATTAAGTTCATTCTCTTGGGAGACTTGACTAATTGCTAGTTAGTAATCATAGACTTTAGGGAAGCCTTCCTAATGTCAATGACAAATAATCCTAGAGTCTCACACACTAATTTTTTCCATTTATCTCAATTAAATTCTTTTTGAATTTAATTAGTGTAACAAATAATATTTTCAAGAATAATGAATAATTTTATTCAAGTTATGTTGATTACCTAAATTTAATAAATATTTATTCACTAGGATGTGAATAAAAATACATTTATTTATTTCATTGAAGATTTAATACATATTTATTAACTACTATGGGAATGAAATATTTATTTATGAATAAAATATTCATTTAGGTAGTCAATAAATACTGAGGATTTTGAATAGATCAAGACTGGTTCTTGAGATAAATAATTATTTACAAGACAAAAAATATTATTTACCAGTTTGTGAATGATGGTGGACACTATAAAAAAATAATTATAATATTATGATGATTCATGGGGTTTAATTAAATGTTAATGTTTAAATTCAATTAAATTTTTATTTTTACCTAAATTATAGCTCTATAAATATATTCTTATGTCTATTATGTAGGGTATCCAAAACATCGGTGTGTAATCAAAAAAGTGTGAATTATGTGAAAAAAATCTCTCTTGACTCATTCTCTCTCCCTCTCAAGAACAATAAATGCAAGATATATTTATTCATTAAAAAAGAATGAGTTATCAAGAATGAAAAATGCAGGACATTCAAATTGCCACACTACCACCTGAATATTGAGTGGTGTTGCTCGTTGATCATAGGAGCATGTGTGGCTCACCACTAGAGGTATTATATACTATGATCCAAACAAGGAAATCAATGAAATACCAAAGTGTGTTTTTGGAAGATCAACAATAATCAATCATAAATGTTCCTAAGCGTGGGTATTCATTTATTCAGATATTTTATGGAATGTTATTCCAAGATATATGGGAAAATTAATATAGGTTCTTGCTAGCACTTTATGTAACTGAACCTATGAAATAACAGCCCACATGGAGTTTACCAAAAAATAACCTTGTGCATTGATAACCTACTAAGCTCGACTCATGTCCAATACATACAGGGACTATATCTTCATCATTAGAAAGTGCCTCTCCATCAATCTACATGACATTCCATTAGAGGGTAATACATATACATGTCATCCTAGTCAAGTAGAATACCACCATGTACTTATATAGGAAAAACAATATGATTAGTTTGACAATCTTTAAATATAGTATCCCCTCATTAGTGATAATAATCAAAAATTTAGGTCCCTACATGTCATGTGAATCGTACTTACTAACTGATGATGCATGAGACACCTCTTTTATCTCTAGACCAAGAGTAAAATGCATAACTCATTTCTTGTTAATGATCCAAGATCTAAAAAACATCAAATAGTAAGACAAAAAAAATATGATAACACTTTGTAACATACTATACCTACTCAATCTATTTAAAATATCTAGAATGTTTAGAAATGTGGCCTTAATAATTCATTCTCATATACTAGAGGCTGCGGACTATCAATGGAGGTTTAAGGTGGTACATTGAGGAGACTATCGCCTAATATTAGAGTGAGAAATAGTAGTAAAATAAAAAAATACAAATTAGAGTTAATGTAAAAGTAAATAAATTGAAAATGAAATTACGTATATATACCCAAAGATCCATACCAAAAATACAACATTGATCACCCACTGGGATGATCACATATTAGAAAAAAACTGATAATAAATGCATCGACAGAAATTCTTGCACAAGCCATAGCACATACCTTGTCTGTATGACTCATCAGCTATAACAACCAACTATAAAGGCCCCACATGAGTGGTTTAACACAATAATAAAATCTTAGTCATCCTCCCTATCTATCATGTATCTTTTCTCAATATAAATGTATACATCTTATCTACATGCACACTGAGGTGAATATACTAGGGGTGATAAATAAATCCCAGTAGTTCACCCCTAATGGTGCACCCATAATCTTATTTCATAATTGAATTATAACTAATTATGTCCAAAATAGATAATGGATAACTGAAATAAAATAAATAAATAAAATCCCTATTGATCTTTAGGTCTAAGACCTCGATCGAACCAAACCTAAATCAGCCATCAAAAATGTGTCTCTGATCATGTCTTGTGATCATGCCAACCAAAACATTAGAAGAAACGATATGAGTGTGTTATATAATGTTATGATAGTACAACTAATGTTTTTTTGATTATAGTCATCATGGTCCTCTATAATAGATGTTTTCCCAGCCATAGACATAGCCCACAATTAGGAAAAGACTAAGAAATTATCCTAGAAAGCTACATCCCAGCATACCAAGTCAATAGTGGATCTAAATAAATGGTATCCCCACTAATATTATAATATAACTATAATTTTTTAGTATAAAATAGTCATCAAAAACTCAAATCCATGCTCATACTAGTGTGCCTAAACAACTATGCCAATATAGATAGCAGGACCAGGGTAGATAGTAGGCTCAAAACCCCCATCATAAGGCCTCCATTAGGATAACACCTGATATTCCACTATAAAATAATATATGGAACACATGGAATCTAAAATATTATAATTACATTCCTCTAAAATGGGAGTATTATCATCTAGGTATAATTCTATAAGTATCTTAACCCTCCCCTGTGGGAGTATACTCATCGGCGTATAAGTGCATATGCTCATAAGCATCTCAACCGTCTCCTATAGGAGTATTATGATTTATTAATAAGACAATAAGTTTTACAAACATAGAGAAAATATCAACACATATACCAAACCAACCACACCTTGATAGATAGAATATAACGACTCAATATTTTTACACATATTATTACAAGATTTAAGCATAAATTGCATTTAAATAAAAACAAAGGATAGAAAAGTCATGTTTTATTGGAAGAATAATTAAAAAATTTCAAAAAATTAAACAAGAATATAACATATTTTCTATAATGATATTATAACTCCACTCAAGCTCCTATAATTTCATAGGGTAACCCAGATGAGATAAAATTCTTAGCTAGGTAATAAACATATGAATAAAACATAGCACATGAGTTAGAAGGAATTACATAATGACATAAAAAAGGAATGAAATGTGAATAAACATATGGAAGAATAAAATATAGAACATGGGATCATGTGACCATTTCCACATAGAATGTGGAATAAACATATAACATGACATAAACACAGGTCAAGGCTGGCTGGCTAGAATATATCACATGGTTGAAAAAGTCTCATAACATATTAAATTTACTCCCTAATCCCATACTTGAAATGTTAAGAGACTATACATTACCAAATTCATTAGATAATTATCTAGGTGCACCCATCATAACATGTTCATGCATATGTGCACCACATAAAGAATAAAAAATGGAATAAATGTAAGGGTTACCTATAGAAAGAAATGGGTTTCATAATCATGTCACAAGGCATGACCAAAAGTCATATCATAATAGTATCCATGAAAGAATGGATTAAAATCATACATAGATATTGATAATGGAATATAAGCATTGTCCATGATAAATGATGTCGAACTGAATTGAAAACGTGTAAAAAGATTGGTCAAGTAACATTAGAAATGTGTCACTTCAACATGGTTTTAGGGAAAAGAATAAAGAATGTTTAAATAGGATAAAGTAATGATTGATTGAATAAAATCAGAATTGAAATAAAAATAATTATTGATAAAATGAATTATTTTAGAAAAATATTGTTTCGTTAAATCATTTTGAAGAGTGTACTTGGAATATGGGTAAGAAATAGAGAAGGTCTCTTTAATCGGGTTTTCTTATCGAAAATTATTTTAAAGGGAACACTTTACAAGATAAATTTATCCATAAATGAAATAATAATTGAGATAAATAAATATTTTTGGTACATATAAACAAAATATAGGATAATTGTATCATAATAATTAAGGGATAATTTGAGTCGAGGAGAGATAAAGTGTAACCCAAAGGTAATATGAAGGTTCAGAGACATCCCTTACCGTGTGACTGAATGCATTCTGCACTTACACTTAATGTCCTGGATAATCAAATTTGATTCATTAATTACATAATTAAAAACCTATTCCATATTAATTATATTGATTGAAATTTTACTATGTTCATTTATGACCATCTTAATGAGTTATAAATTTCAATTTCATCATTCTAGGAGCATTCGTTTCATGGTTTCATGGTCAGTTCACTTCTGTAAAATTAAGGAAGTTCCTGTAAAATATGAATAATTATACAAAAGCGGAATTATATTGTATCTATTTAACTCTATATGTTTAAATATTCCCATATATAATTTTATTTTTTGGTATTAGGATGATCCATTTGATAAAATCTTAATGTTAAATGTTTCATTTATTTTGGCAGTTTTTCTGACCATCACACACTAGATTCATTTTGTTTAATATTATTTATATATATATATTAGTTATAGAACATGAAATAAGTTATAATATACATATTAAAATATTTTGAGCAATAAAAATTGTCTTATTACCATTCATTATGGTGGTAATGTAAAACGATAAATCATTGTCCATGGAGACAGTAAACCTCTATAATATAGATAATAGTTTTATTTCTTTCAATAAGAGGATATGAGAAACGAGGTGGAAAGAACATATTCCATTAGAAATATAATATTCCTTTTTATAAATTATACTGTATTTGTTATAATTTTATGGATGAATGATGTGTGTATAAGGTTGAATAATAAATGAAATTAAAAGAGATGTTTTGAGAAAATTACCTCTTGAATATCACCTTCTAGAAGAACCCCTTAGGGAACTTGGAATTTGTCTGTTGTTGAGAAAAATAGCTCTTGGATGTGGGGAGAGTCTTGAAAAGGATATTGGGTCAAATATTGACAAGATATAATTCTTATATGGTGTGAGGATAAAAGGTGGGGATGGGTTGTATTTCTTGGGTGAGGAGAGGGGTATTTTTTATTATTATATTCATTATTTTATTATTTTAGATCAAAACTATCAATAGAAATAATTATTATAACTAAATATAGTAAATGGTTTAGGATGGTATGAAAAATTATTTTATTACATCATCCATTAATAAAAAATTAATTTATTTAGCTTATAATGCTAAATACTGTAAATTATCATATTTCACTATTCATAAAAAAATCAACTATTTTAGAAAATTCCCTAAAATTCACACTATCCATTTTTTTATATGTAGATTTTAAAAATAAAATCCATTTTATGAAAATAATTTTTTATATATGAGAATTTAATTTTTAAATAAAATTTCTATTTATTAAAAAACTGATTTTAATATTATAATCGATTTTTTTTACCCTCTGAAAAATTAATTAAGGTCACATAAAATTATCATATAATTATAACACAACATATTATTAATTTATGAATATTTTTTTAATAACATTAATTTTATTTTAAATTATTAATTTAGTTTTTAAATTACAAATAAACATTTAAATTTTACAAAAATACGAATACTTAATTTTTCATTTTTAAAACATTTATTACTTATACCATGATAAAAATATATAATATTTTCCCTTATAAGACGTATAAATATTTTTTATACCTTCATAGCTGAGGTTTCTATTCTAACAACCAGATTACTATTCCTAACACTCAGGTTACTATTCCAATGGTCATCTTACTATTCCAATTGTATATATTCCTTAACCACTTATTTCATTTATTCTCCATTAACTTCTATTTTATCTCAGGGTTATATATACATTCATATTAAAAATTAAAGTTATATTATTAAAATTATATTTTAATTCTATAGCTTTTATCATGACTTTTCTCACTCTAGTGGATAAAGCATATCCAAAACTTCCTATTATCTTATTTTCTATTTATTATCAAATAATATTTTTCATTCATATTGGATTATTTAATGAATAATTTATCATTATTCATTTTTAGAATAATTTTTTATTATGTGTTTTATAACTACAAGAAGGGAAATTCCATTGATAAAATTCAGGGTCATTACATTCTCCCCCCCCCCCATGAAATTTCACCCTCTAAATTTGGTTTTACATACTAGGGTAAAAATATGTGAGGGTATTTCTCTATCATTTATTCCTCTAGTTCCCATGTAACATATGCATACTTATGTTTTATCCATAGTAAATTGACCAGGTGAGTGGTTTTTTTCATAGAACCTTATCTCTACAATCCAAACATCATCACTAACATCTTCTCTTAAGAGAGATCATATTCCAATTATATCACCTCTAATTTCATTACTTGTGAGGAATATTGTATGTAATTCCTTAATAGAGTTACATGGAATACATCATGTACTTGGGACATGGTTAGTGGATGTGCTAGTCGATAGGCCACATCTCAGTCCGGATCAAGAATATTGAAGGGGACGATGTACTTTGGTCTTAGCATTCCATTCTTTCTAAATATCATGACTCTCTTCCATGGTGATATTTAGAGGGATAACTTTTCACCAACATAAAAATATAAGTCTCATTTAAGATTATCCTCATAGCTCTTCAGTCAACTTTGTGTTTCCCAGATATACTGCTAGACGACCTTCACATTTTCCACTTTTCCTCAACCATTTCAGGTCCTAGTAGCTTATGTTAACCAAATTCATCCTAGCATGCAGGTGTTCTACTTATTTTCCTATAAAGGGTTTCATTTCAATCCATTTGGATTCTTGAGTGGAAACTATTATTGAAAGCTAACTCGACCAATGGAATATGTTGATTCCATCCTCCTTTGAATTACATTGATCATGCTCTAAACATTTATTCCAATGTCTGAATAGTATGCTCATATTTGACATTTGTTTGGGGTGATAAGTTTATCTAAAGTTCATATCAGTATTTATAACATATTGGAGACTCGTCAGAACAGGGAGGTAAATCTAGAATCACAATTAGATATAATCAATAATGGAACCCAATAAACCCTCACCACTTTTTTGATGCATATATGTGAAAGTTGGTCAAGTGATAATTCCTCTAGAATCAAAATAATGTGAGAAATATTTTTATGATGATCCAGAATGTCCCATATAGCATTACTTTCTCTAGATGTATTCAGAAGTGCAGTGAAAAAGTCAATATTTATTTTTTCCAATTCCCTTGTTGGTATGGGTAATTGTTGCCTCATCCCAATAGAATTTTTCCTTTTAACCTTCACTTGCTTACATACTAGACACTTTTATGTATATTCAGGGATCTCCTTCTTCATATTGTCTCACTAATTTTTCTCTTGGATATCTCGATACATCTTTGTGCTCCCTGTGTGTGTAGAGGTGGTCGATTTGTGTCCTTCATTCAAAATATATTTCTTTTTCTCAAGATTATATGGTATACATATTCATGAGCCAAATATTATGATTGATTATTAATCAATGTTTTTTTGGATTTATCATTTTTTATGGCTTCCACATTTTTATGAATTTCCACATCATCAATTTGAGAATCCCTTATTATCTATATAACGTATGGTTGATCAATAATTTGATAAATGAATGATGATTTTTATTCCTTTATAATTCCCATATCCAACCTTTTAATGTATAAGAATATTGGATCCTTATCAATTCTCATCATTAATGAAGTTATAAGATCCTTTTTACTTAGAAAATCTTCTGTTTTATTTTCTTTACTAGGATGGTAGTATATTTAGAAGTCATAATACTTGATGAGTTCTAACCATATTAGTCAGCTCATATTAACCTTGTTCTATTTTAATATATATTTTAGGCTCATTTAATTAGTATATATCTCAAACTTATCCCCATAAAGATAATTCCTTCAGATTTTCAACATGAAGATAATTGATACCAACTCCAAATCATGTACAGGATACTTTTATTCATGAAATTTTAGCTTCATTAAGGAGTAGGCTATTTTTTTTACCATTTTTAGTAATTACACACCCTTATCCATTCTTTGAATCATAATTGTATACCTCAAAGTGTTTCTTACTTGTCGAAAGTCTAAGTACTTTTGTAGTGATAAACATATTTTTCAACACTTTGAAGTTGTCTTCATATTCACTTGTCAGTAAAAAACATTACTCCCTTCATATTCATCTTGGTTAGTGGGTTTGAAAATAGCAATAACTACCTCACAAATATTTAGTATTACCCACCTAGACCATGTAAACTATAGTTCTCTATTACAGATGTTGGCCTAAGCCACTCCTTAGTTTCCATTCTTTTAGAAGGGTCCACATATATCCCTTTACTAGTGATAACATGAACCAAGAATGATATTTACACTATCAAGAACTCATATATACTATAATTTTCATTGATTTTATACCTTCCCAAAGTCTTTAGCACCATATTAAAATTACACTCATGTTCCTCCTTTCTCTTGGAGTATATCAGAATATCATCTATAAATACTACCACAATTTTGTCAAGGTAATATCTAGAGTCTCTATTCACTATGTCCATGAAAATGTATAGATCATTAGTGAGCCCTAATGGATTTAATATGAACTCATAATGGTTATACCTCATTCAAAAGGAATCGTTGGGAATATATCATTCTTCACCTTTAATTGGTGATATCCATATTGAAGGTCCACATTAGAGAAATACTTTTCTACCTTTAGTTGATTAAAAAATTCATCTATCCATAGAATGTGATACTTTTTCTTTTTCATGATTTATTTAATTTCATAATAGTCAATTCATTGTCCCATTGATCCATCCTTTTTCTTGATGAATATGAATGTGTAACCCCATAGTGATGAACCCAGACATATAAAACCCTTATCTAGATTCTCTTTTAAATACTTCTTTAGTTCAACCTACTCAGTAGTGGCCATCCAACAGGGAATCTATGATATGGGTAGAGATCTAGGTACAAGATCAATTGAGAAATCAACCTCTCAGTCTAGAAAAAGACAAAGAAATTCTCATGGAATACATCACTATATTCACCCACAATGGGAATATCTTCAAGAATGATCCACTCATTTGTATTAATCATTTAATCTAGATATTCTTTCTTATAAGGAAATAATGCCCAAAACTAAGATGAATATTATGAAGGATAATTATCCTCCTCCTTCTACTTGTAAGAAATTGGTGGATTCCTTAGGATGTGAAGATTGATCTCCCTCTGCAAAAGATTGATGTTGGATTTATACAATGATAACAAATCCATGGAAAATATAACATAAAACTCTACCAAAGGAATTAATATTAGATTTTCAAGGAGTTTTATTCCACAATCATTAACTGGGTTGGATTTATAAACTTTATATAGAGCAATTTTTCTATTCTATATTCTCACATATAACTCAACCTTCATAATTTGAGGTGAAACTTGAATAGTAATACTAAACGTTCAAGATACGAAATAATTCAAAGAACTATAATAAAATAGTACATTCACCATTCTTGAATTAATAAATAGTGTACCTATTACCACATCATTATCAGGCTCCCCCTCAGCAATGGTGATATAATATTCCCTTCCTTTATGACTTATAGGTTCTCCCAAATTTTCCCTAACAACACTTGGCTTAGGGTATTATCGGTGATAGTTCCCATGATTTTATAGTTAAATAAATGCACAAAAATCATAGTGTTTATATGAACCTTATTTTCCACTTCTTAATTATTTGGATTCATTATTTCATTTTGGAATTGATTATCTTCGTGTCCCTCTTTTACACACTTGAGACACCTTCTGGTTCCTCTTAGGTAGTCTCTATAACTCTTATTCCCACACTTGTGACAAGTGTGAAGTTGGGTTTTCTTTCATTCAAAATATTTCTCAGTTGGAAATCCTAAATATAATACCATATTATATTTCTTGTCTCCAATCCCATCAATCCACTAAAAATTTATTATCTATATCTCAAATTTAAGGGAATAAAAAATCACTTAATAACATTCAAAATCCTTAATTTGTAAGGCTTTACATAGGATCAATTTCAACCAACTAATGAGTTTGTCCACATTAATTTTAGTGCTAATGAAAAATCTAGAAGCATACCATGGGATCCTTGTGAAGTTTGCCTCATATTCTTCGACAGACACATCTTCCTTTTTCTTCAGACTGAGGAACCCCCTCTACATCTTAAGATGGAGAGTTTGGGGAAAATATTTAGTAAAAAAATTCATAAATTCTTTTAATTTCATGGAATCAATTTCATCCTTAGAATTTATTTCATCAATGTCCACCACTGATCAGATTCCCCTTCAAAATGATATTCCTCCATCATGAATTTATCTTCTTCTAGCAAATGAAGGATAGTGAATATCTTCTCAAAGGAGTTAAACCATTATTCTATGATGAGGGGATAAAAATATCCCTTAAATATTTGAGGATATGGTCACATAAAAGATTTCAATGAAATTTTCTCTTTCTTAGGAGAAGGATAGAGTTCCACAAAATTCATGTTATTATTAATAACATGATCCAGTTGATCCAGTACTTTCATTATTTTTTTGCCTCACGTTCCCATAAAGTTTTTCATCTCATTCAGTAAATCATCACATTACATATAAAATTTATTTTTGGTGTGTGTTCTCTTATTTCTCACCATTAACTAACATAAAGAAATAAAATAAAATTTGGGGGATTGAATACATAAATAATGATAATATAAAAAGGAAACTATTTATATATAAAAAACATATAAATAGAAATTATATCCTAACATGACATTCCTTAAGTTTCAATGTAGATTATCTTTGGTGATAGAATTATTACTAGGGTTATTACTATGGTTTTCTAGTACTAATATGAAAAAATAACTAGATCATGCTCTAATACCAACTATAGAGACCCTGGCCTTTTACATATATTATTACATGATTTTAAACCCAAATATCATTTAAATAAAAACCAAGGATAGAAAATTCTAGTATATTTGGAAGACTAGGTAAAAATTAGAAAATGTGTAACTAGAATAAAACATCATTTCCATAATGATCTCCTAACACCATTTTATCTCCTACAACTAAAAAATATAACATGAGGAATACATATACTACAGGGATGAGCTAAAAAGTTTAATAATGGAATAAATATAGGAATAAATCATAACACATGAGTTATAAAGCCTAACATGATGACATAAAAACGAATGGAACATGAATAAACATATGGATTCATAACATATATAATGGAATCATGTGATCATGGATAAATTTTAATGTGGAATCAACATATAACATGGCATAATCACGAGTTTAGGCTAACTACCAAGACTATATCAAATGGTGGAAAAAGTCCCATAATGGATTAGGTTTACTCCCAAATCTCATCCAAGATGTCTCAAGAGACTAAAAATAACCCAATTCATTGTAGTTATATTTAGGTTCACCCATCATAATATGTTCATTAATATGTGTGCCTCATAAATAATAAAACATATGGAATAAACATAAGGGTTATCCATGGAACGAAATGGGGTTCGTAATCATGTCACAAGGTATAACCAAAAGGAGTATCATAATAGTATTCATGAAATAATGGATATAAATCATACATGGACATTCATAATATAAAATTATCATATATCATGATAAATTATTTCCCACTAAAGTGAAATCATGTAAAAATGTGGTTAGGTAACTTTGGAAAGGTGCCGCTTTAACCCTGTTTTAGGGAAAATAATAAAGAATATTTAAATAGGATAAAGGAATAATTGTTTTCATAAAACAAGAATTAAAATAAAATTGGATTCCATGATAAAATTATTTATTTCATACAAATATATTTTCCTTAAAATAGTTTATAGAGTGTTCATGAAAATGGGTAAGAAATAGGGAAGGTATCTTTAATCAGGTTTTCTTATCAAAATGTATTGATAACAGAACCTTTTAAAAAATATATTTTCCAATTAAATAAAGCTGAATTAACCTACATACATATGTTTGGTGAATTTACATAGAATATAGGGGAATATATATGAATAATTAAGGGTTAAAATGAGTCAAGGAAAGAGAATGTGTAACCCAAAGATTATATGGAGGTTTGGAGAGACCCCTTACCTTATATATCAATGTGTTCTTCACTATCCATTAATATAATGGATAATAGAAATTAGATTAATTAATTAATTAATTTAGATACTATTACATATGTTTTATAATCTTACTATGTTCATTTATGACCATCTCAATGAGTTATAATGTTTAAATCCATGTTCTAGGAGCATTTGTTTCATGGTTCAATGGAGGGTTCACTTGTGTAAAATTATAGGATTTCCAGTAAAATGGGAATAATTATACCAAAGTGGAAATATATAGTATTAATTTAATTATTTTTATTCAAATGTTCCCATATATAATTTATTTTTATGGTATGAGGATGATTCATTTGATAAAATGTTAATGATAAATGTTTAGTTTATTTTGGTGTCTTTTTCAACCATCACGAACTAGTTTCATTTTATTTAGTATTATGTCTATATATATTAGTTCTAGAACAAGAAAAAAGTTATAATATATATATTAAAGAAAATTTAATCATAATTAATTTTTTATTACTATTCTTTAATTTGGTAATGGAAAATGATAAATCATTATCCACGGAGAGGGTAAAACATAATAATTTTAACAACATTTTTGTTTCATTAAATAATATGATATGTGAGAAAATATGGATAGAATATATTACGTTATAAATATAAAATTATTTTATATACATGATTCTTTAGTTTTTATTATTTTATGGATGAATTACGTAAGGAGGTGGTAGAAGAAGAATTGAAATTAAAATAAATGGTCTGAGAAAATTACCACTTGAATATAACCTCCTTGAAGGACCCCTTAAGTAATGTGCAATTAGAATTTTCATGTGACCATATGATCTTAGAAATGTGAGGGAGTATTGTGAAGTGAATTTGGGAAAATATTTACAAGATAATCAGATTTTAATGTCTGAGGAGAATGGGTGGTGAGTAGTGGTATTTAAATGGGGAGGACATGGGTATTTTTTATTATTATATTCATTAGTGTGTTACTTTGGCTCATAAATATCAATTGGGTTGATTAGTATAACTAAATATTCTAAATGGTATAGGAATTTTTAAACAAATGGGTTATTATATCATTTAGTTCTCAAAAAACCATGTATTTAGTATATTATGTTAAAAACCCTAATTTATCATATTTTATTATTCACCAAAAAATCATCTTTTTTAAAAAAATAAAAAAAAAATCATGCTAATAGTTTTTTATGTATATATTTGATAATCAAATCCATTTTATAAAAATAATTTTCTAAATATGATAATTTTAATTTTTAAACAAAAACGTCAATTATTTCGAAAAATACCAATTTAAATATTATAATCACTTTTTTGAGCTTTGAGAAATTAATTATGGTAACATAAAATTATATAATAATTATAAATAAACATGATATTAGTTTATGAATATTATTTTATAAAAATTAATTTAATTTTAAACTAGTATATGAGTTATAAAATCATAAATAGACATTTACGTTTTACAAAAATACCAACATTAATTTATCATTTTTAACAGATTTATCTACTAATACTCTGATATAAATATATCATATTTTAATTTATAAGATACCTAAATATTATTTATACTTTAATAGGTGATGTTACTATTCAAAAATCCATATTAATATTCATAATGGTCAGATTACTATTTCAATGGTTAGTTTACTATTCAAATGTTATATGTTCTTTAACTACTTATTTCATTCCTTCTCAATTCACTTCTATTTTATCTCAAGGTTAAATATACTTTCATCTTTAAAATTAATATTATATTATCAACATTATTTTTTATTTATATATCTTTTTTCATGACTATAATCATTCTAGTGGATTGAGTAGATACCAAATTTTTTATTATCTTATTTTCTATTTATTGTTCTTCTATAATATTTGGCATTACTATTGGATTATTTTATAACTAATGTATTATTCTTAATTTATGAGAATAATGTTTTTATTATGTGTTTTTTAATTATAATAAGATAAATTACATCGATAAAATGAGGTGTTATTTCATAGAATGCACTAATCCCCCACTATAAGGACCATTCTGAGATAGAACATTATGTACCACTTTGTTCCTCTATCAACAGCATGCCTGGAAAGGAAATAAAAGGAAAAAAATGTCTATAATGGAATTCCTAATGGTACCTTTGATATCCTCAGAGATATAAAGACTATTAGGGGTTCCCCATGATAATGTAACCTAAGACAAAGCTCATTGTAATAAAACCACAATCATCCTTCCAAACATAAAACCAATCATTATATATTATCTCACACGTAATATAATCCAATGAAACACCAATCCATAAGGTAATTATAAACATAAAAAAACAACATAAACTAACCACATGATAAAAAACAATACCACACATACATCCTTGTGGGTCCCTCAAACTCATCTCAACATCACTCAATGTTATTAATCGGTAACCTATATTCAATAGCATTCACCGAACCCAAAGGTACAACCAATATGATTCTCTAAACACTTTATCTAAAACCTCAAGTGAGTGGTATAGAGATTATACCACTCAATCCCCATGGAATATGGATAAAAAATTTTGATCCAATACATTGGTGGTTCCCATAATTAGGAACTATCCAATGGACCTAAAATAAAATGCCTTTGAATATTCATGACAGGCTAGTCACTAATATTAAGACCCTCAATCGGTTTTCTTAGCTCAAAATCCAACCCATTAGAGGATCCTAATACCAAACCTCAACAAAATACCCCTTCAACTTCTTTACCAAAATAAAACAACATCAAAATGGCATTAAATGTAAAAAGGATTCCCTAAACATGATCTGCCTATAAAAATGATCATAGTGGACTACTCACAAGTATAATTCCAACACCAGGTAAAGAAATAGGATAAACACATCTAGGGATTATGTGTGTGTAATGTTCCTCATGTACTCAGTATATCAACCCCAATCCACCATGGTTGTGTGTCCTGGCCCAACATGGCATGTACTTCCAAAAGTACACAATGTTCGTACCATATACAAGGCGTATAACCCAAATGGAATATATTCACATATATTTCAACCTCAATCATTTTGTAATTCACCTCACATCATGTTGTCAGATGGTGTGTCCCTTACATGGGAACTAGCCATGTATCCTACATGGCTATGTTCCCTAGCATTGGGTGTTAGGTCGTGCCTCCGAACACACCCCGATTCACCCCTACATAGATTTTATAAACTCACAAAATGTGAAACCACATATTCCACCACTTCCTATAAATAATAAAAAATGAAATTTTTTCCTAAACTATACACAATGTGATTAGGTTTTCCCAAATATAATACCCTCTCAATCACCTAAAATGCTTGATTAATCTAAGAAACTGCAAAAATCAACCCTCTAGTGGTCCCAAGTCTCCCGGAAACTATATTTAAACTAAAAAATAAAAATTTAATTTGTATTTACAACTAAGAATAAAACAACGGCCTACCTATATGTAAAATATATTGAATCATCAAGCTCAGATCCACACCACACATCCACCGCACCCTGATCCATCTCTGTGCCAACTCCTTATGAGATCCCCCTCCCTCCTATTCCCCTAATCTTAATGTTAAACTTAATCAGTGGTAGAAATCCACATATGCATAAAAGCAGATGAGAGGAAATGAATAGTAAAAATGAATAAGAAAATGAACAAAAATAAAAAGTGGAAAAGTGGATTGGGCTCAGCCCATGGGCCCAACACGAGGTTATGCACCACCTGGGACCCCCCCCCCCAATGCTAGTCTCAAAAATAGAGTTAAAATATCAATACAATAATCCATTAAAAATACGTCACTGTTAAAACATGAACAAATAAATTAACATTGAATTAATTAAATATGAAAAATTACATCAGAATTAGAATGACTCGAAATTAAAAAAACTCATTTTCTAGTGTAAACCCTCTATTATGGGACAAACGAAGTGGTTCGAAAAATTATATGAGATATTATAATTTTAATAAAATACAATTTTACCGGTCAGAAGCCTCAGCACCCAAAAAAAATAAAATTTTCACTAAATCACATAACTCGAATAAACATGAGCCTTTACAAAGTAAAAAACTCAAGATACACAGATGTTAGAACATTAACATATTCTGTATGTCCCTTTAGAAGTGGTTGTTACAGAGAAAAAATTATTACATAGGATCACCATATAAGTTATATAATAAGAAATATATGGTTTTATATCATTAAGGATGGTGATTCATTGTCAGTTGAAAATTATGAACATATCTCCTTCATGTAAGAAATAAGAATCTCATAAGATATAAGGTTTGTAGAAGCCATGAATTATAAATTAAATTCCATACACCATAATTAATTTTGGGTTATGGTAGATCATCTAGTGGATGAAAATTATGTTGAGTAAAAATGTATATTAAAGATAAAACTATAAATGAAAACTAAATTTAGTACCTACACAAAAATACTTTTTGAAAAGTTTTTAAATAGATTAAATTAAAATATTATAATGAAATATTTTCATGAGCCTCTATTATAAATTCCAACTGAATTATAAGTTCCATAATATCTTTCCATATTATGATATTTGGAAAAAGGATGTCAAAATAGCCTTATTTCATGGGAACCTTGTGCAAAATTTCAATATGACACAAGAAAAGGTGTTTGTGACACCAATGGATTCTAATAAGGTAGTAAAGTTATAGAGTAACATTTATATGTAAAATCAAGCATCTAAATCATGGATCATTTATTTTGATGAATCCATCAAAGAGTCTAGTTTCTTAAATAATGAATGATATCCCTATATCTATAAATGGTTTAGTGGGAGTTTAATATTTTTCCCTCTAGTATATTTTAATTATATATTACTAATGGGAAACAAGATACAAGTTTTACTATATGTTCAAATTTGGTTAAAGAATTCTTCTCCATGAAGTCATTTGGTGAAGCATCCCACATTCCATGGATCAAGATAATTTGTGACAGATCAAAGAGGATTCTTAGACTATGTCTGGGTATATAAATTATCAAGTAATTTAATAGATTCAATATATAATAATCCTATAAGGAATTTTTTTCCTACCTCATAGGGTATGCACCTCTCTAATAAACTTTTCCCACATATATAAGAATAGAATAAGGATAATTGGCATTCCTTATGCATCAGTAATAGGATATGTAATGTATGACATTATATATACCATCTATTATGTTGCATATTCCTTGAGAATTGTAGGTATATATCATGAAGAATTAGGATAACAACATTTCATTTATAATAATAATATTCTTAAGTATCTAAGGAATACTAAGGATATATTCTAGGCATATAGAGGAGATGAAGAGTAAGTCATTAGGGGACATATTGATTCTAGTTTCTAGATATACCATAGTATATGAAATAATAGTTGTCATATTTATTCAACCACAATGGAGTTGATGTGAGCTGGAAGAGATCAAAGAAATTAGTAGTCAAAAATTTTACAATAGAGTTTGGGTATAATATAGCATCTGATATAGAAAAAGAGGTAGTTTGGATACACAAATTTATCTAGAAATTTTATTTTGTTCCTAAAAATAAATATTTTATCACACTATAGTGTTATAATACTATAATTGTGGTCCTTTCCATGGATCAAAATTCACATCAATCGATAGACTATATAATTTAGAAATAAAACCTCCAAATGGATTTTTCTCATAAGTGTGAGGTCACAGTAAGTAGAGTTTCAATGTTGGATAATGTGGTAGGGCTAGTGAATAATTTATTATCTTAGTATAATCATGAATATTATTTTATATCTTGTAGACTGAAATTTTGTTATATTATTTCTCCAGTGTATATAGGAGTTTATTGGAGTTGATTCCCTTGAATCAAATAAGGTACTTTCGATTACTTGTATATTCAAAGACCTAAATACTAAATATATATCTTATTATATAAATTGTATCATTTTATATATAGTTAGTTTTGTGATATACTTATAGTATTTATCACTTTTAAAGGTTATAGTATTTCTCTGATATGAATTTATCTTTGGTTATTGTTCCTCATTATTATCCTGAAATTTCTTGGGATACCTAATAGAAAGATATCTAACATTTATACATAGGAAACAAGTGACTAATAGCATACCCTTAAACTAACATTATCTCATTTTAATATTATATGAAATAAATTACATCATATCATCAAATTCATAATACATGGTTTCTTATTTAACTAATATTTTTTTCACATGTTTGATTGTTATCTCATTATAGACTTCTTTCGAAACTAATTCACTTTCATTATTTCTCATCGGGTAAAAAACTAGATTATTATACATGATATCCAATGTTATCTCTCTTTGGTATTTATTTATAATCATGGAAACCTTTTGATTGAACCACATTGTAAATATACATGAGATTCATTAAATAATATTTACACTATAAATTAACTCTCAAAGTACATGAACATCTTCTATATGAATGTTCATATGATTCAAAAAAATAAACTATCAAATTTTGTATCATTTATATATATATATATAAATTTGTTCCAAAAAATTTGTATCTTTTATTCCCAAAATTTTGAATCACCTTCATAAATATTTATAAGCATCTCCCACATTTCATCATATGTCTTTCATCAAATAATCTTTATAAAGATAGGGTTCACCAATGCTCCCTCGTATAGAATTTATTGACATGAAATAAACATCCAAACTCTTTCTAATATCTTTTAATAAATGGTCGTCTTTCCATAATTATAGATATTTCATTCATTGAATCTATATATATGTCTATTCCTGGTGAATAAAAATAATATTTCATTATATTTTCCCATAGCTAGAAGATTCTACCATTAAAATAGCTCTTTTTTTATTATTCACCACTAGTTCCATCATTCCTTATAGAGAGAGGATATAACAACCCATAAATTTAATAGAAATTAATACTTGATTTAATAAATAAAATTAAACATAATAAAATCCCAAATATTTATTAGTCTAGTGTCTTTGAGAATTTGGTACTAAACATAAAATATTGAACATGGGATACAACAACATTATTAAAAACTTTCTTAACATGATTTATTGAGAATTTCTTTAACATGCTCAAAATACTCCTTCAAACTTAAAACTAAATGGGATAACCTAGGGATATATATAAAAAAGGGGTGAGATATAAATCCCAGTACTAGAATAAAATTGTAATAAGTGATACAGGTTAGAAAATAGGCATATACATCAGTAATAAAAAGAATGTGAATAGTACTTAATGATATATCTTGATAATCATAACATAGGAAATTTGGAAACAACTTAAAACACTAATTCATAAACATAAGTCAAGGATAAACCTCCAAGACTTCATGATGGAAAAATTACCATAAATGAATCATGTACACCAATATCCCAACATGATGTATCATGGAACTAAACATTACCTAATGCATTAGAGAACTATATGGGCACACCCATCATAATCATTATATTCTCATGCTTAAGTGTGTCACATAGATCATATGACATGGATTATTTCATCATCATAATTTATTCCATGATCAAGGAATGTTAAAAAAAAATACATTTAAGTACCAAATAAATAATTATATTCTCATAATGGTCAATAACCTTAATAGAATAATGTGTATGTTATCCATTACACAATTGTTTTGACATGTAAAATCACGGTGAAATTTCAGCAGCATAATGATGTTACATAAAAATTCATAAAAATGGTTTATGAAATTTAAATGGGTCTCTAATTATTTTAACATAAAATGGTAAGTGATATTAAAATTGAAAATCATATCCCAACATTTAAAATCTTTAAATATAAGGCATAAGGTAATAAAGAAACATTAATAGAGAAATAAATCCTTATGAAATTTCGACATAGTAACGGGTGTACATAAAGGTTCATGGGATGAATTAATGAGAGTGGATTGGGTCTATAATGATTTTTATAAAATTTTATAGTAATTGGGGATGCATAATAACATATACCCAAATAAAAAAATGATAATTAAAAGGCATATTGTAAAAGTGGTGCTTGAATAAAAATGAGAGTGGGAGATCCCTTACTTTAGTGTGTGACTCCAAAGGCTTGTTAGGGGCTTCTATTAAGCTTGGGGGAAACGTTTTAGGACTCTAGGTAGTATAAGAAATATTTTGGACATGATATGAAGAGTTTTAGTGAAGAAAATTGGGATCTTGTGTGGGTTTATATAGGAAAATAGGGGGGTTTCTTTATTATTTTAGTTTTGGACTCTACATAATAAGATATCCAAAACCAAAAATTATACCATGATATTTTCCCATAGTTTCAAACCAAGGGAATTAGTTTTTTATTATTTTATATATACAAGGGAATAAATTATTTAAATATTAACCTTGGTGATGTGGAGGTGAGTGACACTCTTAAAGAAATAATTTTAAATCCTTAAAATATATTATAAGTCTTATTGGATACATAATAGATTAAAAAAATAAAAAAAAATAAACTTAAAATTACATTATTTTAAATTTAAAAAATATATTTGGTCATGGATCAAATTCATATTACTTATTACATCACTTTGGGGTCATTTTAATGTCATAAAACACAAAGTATATTTATATGATATTTAATTTTTAACTGAAAATTCGATTGTCTCAGAAAATTATGAATCATTCACCATTGGATAATTCAAAATTACTAATTACAATAATAATATTCATTTTATCTAAATAATTTTATAAATATGTGAATTTTCTCTTTTAAAATAAAATCGACATTTATAAACAATGATGAGTATCTTACAATAACAAGTTTTGAACCCTTATAAAAATTGCATTTAACTTCATAAAAAATATATGATCATTTATATTTGATAAAAAAATATTTAATAAAAATATTTTATTAAAATATTATTTATTTCAAAAATAAATTAATTCATCAAATGAAAATTCTTAATTGAAATCTCATATTACTTAAAAATACAATCTATGTTTTATCTTATAAATTGTTTTATCAAACTTGTTAAAAAATCATTTTTAAATTTAGAACAAAAAGGAATAATTATAATAATAATTTAAATGAAATTGAAATATAAATATTCATAATATTATATTTACATTGTTTCATTATTTTTTGAATTATTTTTATCATCAATTAACATTTTTTACTGTCGTAATTAATATTTACTACAATTATTATTCATATTATTCAAAAATTAAGTTGAAATTGTAACCAAATAATAATTAATATGATTCAAAATATTTAATACATTTTATAAAAATCAATGCACTGAGGTGAAAGAATTTAATTTAAAATAAAACCTACATGTATGATGGAAAGCAGTTTTCTGAAAAATCCATTTTTCAAGGAAAAGATGATTTATCCTTAACTATATAACTAGTGATATTAATTATATGGATTTCAATGTAAAAATATATATATGTAAATAAAAAATATTATTTAAATAATTTCCCATTAGTGTTTTTTTATTAATTATAATTGAGAGAAAATTATCATTTTAAAATAGTATTCAAAACAAATGAATTTGAAGGGTAAAAATAAACTTATATTAAAATCTAGTATAAAGATTATTTAAAGTGAGAAATACTTATGTTAACTTAAAATAATGTTAAAATGATATTTATATATTAAACTAATTATTTTATCAATATAAAGACAATTTTACATAAAAACTACATTTTTTCACTACTCACTGAAAAATCTATATTTTTGGAAAAAATTTACATTTTCACCCTAAGTTAATTATGATATTATGATTCCAAAATTAGTGTTAATTTTATCAAAGAAATTTTATAATGGTTATAGATAATAATTATAATATATTTTTCATTAAAAAATAAAAATCATTTTTGAAGAAAACAAACAAAAATACATTACCAAAATTTTATTGATTGTTTTCGAATAATTTATCAATATATTTATTATATATATATATTATAAATTATTTAATCCTAATCATATACTTAAATTTAATAAAGAGGTTGAAATTTTCATATTCAATAATCATTTTTTTTGGGTTCATTATTGTTTATCGCATAGGCTATCAAACAAAGTTTTCTCTTTTGGAAACTCATGGTGTTACATTATTCCTCCCTTTAATAAATTACTTAATTGTAATTTAAAAATGAAATAATTAATAAAAGTTTTCAAACTTTTAAATATATTTATTGAAAACCCATATAGTAAATAGGGTTAGTAAAACATCCTCTTGAAAAAGGGATAAAGGGAAGTATAAAGTTTATTAGATAACTACATTTCCAAGTAGGAGAACATTAGTGAAAATCGAAAATATAGACATGAAAGTGAAATATAAAACCAAATAACTAATTGAGTGTGATAGATAAAATGGTTAAGAAAAATACAATTACCAAAAAACCATAATTTTGTGATGGGTAAAATGATAATCAATTCAATAGAATATAAAAACATTTTCTATTCTTGATTATTTCTCTAGAGTTAAGGAATTACTTTCTCATATAAACTAAGAAACTGATGAAATATTATTAATTGGAAATAAAAATAAATTTCCACTAAAATATATTCTTTTTCTCTAAATTATTAGAACTCAAGATTATTTTTTTATACCTGTATCACAAGAATAAACTCCTAACAGATCACATAATACACCAAAGAATAAAAAGCTATCCCTACAATCTTTACTAAATCCAAAATGGTTAGTATAAAGTGTGATAATACCTTAACACACTAGTATCCAAAATTATACAAAAATACCATGTTTTAACATAGATCCTTACTTAAATAAATACCCATATATAACACTAATAACTTCAAAATTAATTAGTGTTTTAACCTCAGAGGATGTCTCATACCACTCTTCTAACACCTCCAAAAATGTAAGAACATTAATATTAGATAATGCTAAGGGGTATATATTCCTCATCCCAAATAAATAATCTCCAAAAATTTGGTTAATCACATCAAAATATGAGGATTTGTTCTAGTAATATTTTTCTAAAAATATCATACTAAACTTCAATCACATAAATCTTCAAAAGTTATATCAATTATTTTAAATTTAAGTTTATATGAAAAAATATCAACATAAGAATATTTAGGTTTTTTTCATAATCAATCACCTATTGAGGAACATTAATACCTCAATCATTTGTTTTCTAAAATATTACTTTATTACTAAATCACTTTTCTAGGTTATCAGTACAATTCAAAATAAATTTCTTGTCCTTATAGAAAAACTACTATGGAAAACCCCTTACATGTTTCCTAATTATTATATCTATAATATCATTGATATACTAATTTAACGAGATAAATATAAAATACCCATGCATAAACGCATCAATATTTACACTAAAAAAATTCTATAATATGGGTCATTCCTTAGTCCCAAAAATTTGAGATAGATAAGCTTGATTGCAGTGCAATTATATGAATACTATAGAATATTCATACTCCTCCTTTAAATTTTATATAATTGATGGGTGATTCATGGTATGGATTGTGAATTCCTTATTCCAATAATTTTTATTAAATTTATAAGTGGACAACCATTCCATAACTAACATAACACCAAATTACCCTAAAGGATGACTGGTAATATTTTAAATAAGAACATTCTCTCTAACATAAACATGGTATACACAGTCTTTTTTAGGTTTTCAAATCATTTCGGGTAGGGACTCAATGTTCTTAGAAAAATTACAGGATATTATAGTAGGTTATGAATAGAAATACAACATGACATGAAAAATTATCGATTAGAGGTTACATTTACTTCAATCATCGTGACATATCTCAGTGTAGGACTTTCTTTGTTCCCTTGTTCTTAGATATATTTTATAATCATCATATTTATCAACCCTTATAATAGAGTGTTGTATTAGATAATTTTGAAATTCTCCACACATATGACATAAAACTATATAAGGTATATTATATTAAAAATTATATAAATCTATCACCTTATACATTTTCCCATGGAAATTGGATACTTTATGCCATGTCTATCCACACTTAAAATATCTCATAGTCCCTTTATGATATTTCCCTTGGTGCCTCTTTCCACACTTTTTTCACAAAGGAAATTGGGTTATCTTTCCCTTATCACCTTTATTCAGTGAACTTCCTTGAGAAATCGCCTTCCCCTTCCTTAACATTTTTGGGCATTAAAAAAAGTGACAGTTGATAATCATGATTTTTGATAACAGGTTTGGCATAATCATGATATGTTCTACTTGAGATCCCATCTAATTGGGAATCTCGTTTGGGAAATCATGACATTGTCCTTCACATTGGTAGTTTACTAGGTTACTCCTATTTCCAACCATTTTCTAAAATAAATGGAAAAAAATAAATATGGGTATTTGTAAATACATAAAGGGGAATCTAATGACATTAAAGTAATAACATAAAAATTAAATATATTTCCTTAACTTATGAATTTCTCAGCTTCAATAATTGTTATCCAAGTTTTATTTTATAACATTTAAACTTATGGGAATTTTTTATCCCTTAATAATGGTTTTAATGATCTTGTGAATTTTCAAAAGCATATCTCCCAAGAGTTTGAAACCATTTTCACATTAAGGCCCATTTTCATTTACTAGGTTACTCGAGGTCAGTCCCAAAACACTATGTCAGAATTTTTACCCATAGGTACATTTGTTCCAGAACTATGTCTACTTGTAGTATCTAAAGAGGGGATGTATTTTCTTGATAAATAACTTAAATATAATTGCAAAAAATTATGGATTTTTTCTTATACTTATTCTTATCCCTAATTCTTTCTCTATAGTTTTCTAATCATAATATACAAAATAACTAAATTGTTTCCCTCATACCAATTATAACAACCCAAATCTTTATGACACATTAATACTTGATTTATTACATAAAATTACACTTAATAAAACCCAAAAGATTGATAAGTATAGTGTCTTTGTTAATTAAGTTCAAAATATAACATCTTGAACATGTGATAAAACAACATTATTAAAAACTTCCTTAACATGATTTATTGAAAACTTCTTTAACATAATAAAAATATTCCTTCAAACATAACACTACACGGGATAACCTGGGGACATACATAATAAAGGGGTGAGCTATATATACTAGTAAGGTAATAAAAATGGAATAAGTGATACATGTTAGAAAATATGCATATCAATGATGAATAAAAGAAACATGAATAATAAGGAATGATATAGCATCATATTCATAACAGGGAAAATCTGGAAACAACTTAAAATAGTGAATCATAAACATAGGTCAAGGCTAAACCCCCAAGACTTCAAAGTGTAAAAATGTCCATAAAGGAATCAGGTACACCCCTATCCCAACATGATGTATCATGATGCTAATCATTACCCAATTCATTGGAGCACTGTCTAGGTGCACCCATCATAATCATTTCATTATCATGATTAAGTGTTCCATATAGATCATACGATAAAGATTAATTCATCATAATATTTTATTCCAAAATTAATTAATGTGTAATTCATACAAGTAAGTACTAAATAAATAATTATATATGAAAAAGGTGAATACCATTGATAGAATAATGGGTATGGTATCCACTATATAATTTTATTGGTATGGAAAATCGTGGTTAGTTCTTGGTATCATAACGATGTTATACAAACATTTATAAAAATTATTTATGAGATAGAAAGGGGTGTATCATTATTTTGAAATAAAAATGGGAATTAATAGGTTCATGGAAAATCTTATCCCAATATTATAAATTTTGAAATAGAAGGCATAAGGTAATGATGAAACATGAATAGAGAAAATAATCCTTATGAAATTTTAGCAAGGTAATGAGTGTACATAAGGATCATGGGAGGCCTAATTAGAGTGAAAGGAAGATATAATAATTTATAAATAAAATGGAAATAAATGGCAATAATTAATATCATTTCCCATCATGAAAAAATTAAATGTATAATACATAACATAAATAGAGAGAATGATAAAAGAAGAGAATGGAAGATCCCTTGCGAAATTTTGGCATGGTAACAAGTGTATATAAAGTTTCTTGGGAGGAATTAATGAGATTTTAAGGGTTTTATCATCAGATTTACATCATATGGACAGTATGGTGGTGTGAAATAACACATATCAACATGAAAAAAATGATAATTAAAAGGAATACTGTAAAAGAGTTGGTTGAATAAAAAGGAGAGAGGGAGATCACTTACTTCATTATGTGACTCAAAAGACTTGGTAGGGTATTCTTGAAAGCATAGGGGAACCTTTGAATGACTCTAGGGAGTATATTTAAAAGATTTAAGTGCTATAAAAAAGTTTTAGTGAAGAAGAATGTGATACTGGTTGATTTAATATAAGAAAATATGGGGATTTCATTAGTATTTTGTTTTTGGACTCTACATAATAAAATATCCTAAACCACAATCCATACCAATGTTTTTTCCCATGTATTCTACCAAAGGGGATTATTTTATTTGTATTTTACTTGTTCAATGTCCTAACTTACTAAAATATTACCCTTGGTGGTGTGGAGATGAGACGCACTCTTAAATAAATGATTTAAAGTGTTAAAATATATTATAAGTCTTAGAGGATTCATAATGGATTTTTAAAAATAAACAAAATAAATATTAAATTACATTATTTTAAAATAAAACATATATTTTTTCATGTATCCCATTTATATTATTTATTAAATCACTTTTGTGTCATTGTGACTTCATAAAACGCAACATATATTTATACGATATTTAATTTTTACCCAAAACATTAATTGTCTCCAAAACTTTTGAAAAATTCACCATTGGATAATATAAATGTCCTTTTTAAAAAAAATATACATTAAATCTAAATATTTTTCTAAATATTTTAATTTTCACTTTTAAAATAAAATCCACATTTACTAATAAATGCAATGTTTTTTACTATAAATTTTTTTGAAACCTTCCAAAAATTACATCTGTCTTCCTAAAAATAATATGATAATTTATATTTGATAAAAATTATTTAATAATAATATTTTATAATAATATTATTTATTTTAAAAATAAATTAACTCATCAAATGAAAGGTCTTAATTGAAATTACATCTTACTAAAAAATGCAATCTATTTTTTATCTTATATTTTTTTATAAAAGTTGTTAAAAAAATAATTTATAAAGTACAAAAATAAGGAATTAATATTATCCTAATTGTAATAAATTTAAATATAACTATTCATACTATTATAGTTATTTTTTCTAGTCTTTATTAAATTAATTTTACCCTTAATTAACCTACTTTCCTTTTACCGTGGTAATTAATATTTACAACAACTACTGTTCATATTGTTCAAAAAAATTGGACTTATTACCTAATAATAATTAATATTATTTTAAATGTGGAATCTATTTTATAAAAATAGATTCACCATGGAAGAATAATTACTTTTAAAATAAAACATGCAAGCACAATGGAATGCAGTTTTCTGAAAAATTCATTTTTCAAGGAAAAGATGACATCGATTTAACTATATAACAAGTAGTATTAGTTATATGTATTTGAATTTATAAATATAGATATGTAATCTAAATATTTAATTTAAGTCATTTATCATTAGGTGTTATTTTAATTAATTATAATTGGGTGACAATTCTCATTTTAAAAAAGTTTTCAAAATAAATGCATTTAAAGCTTAAAAATAAACTTATACTAAAATCTAGTATAAAGATGATTTAAAATGAAAATAATTATGTTTCATTGAAATCAAACTAAAATTATATTTATTATTTTAAATTTACTAATTTATCAATATAAAATACAAATTGACATAAAAACTATATTTTTCACTGTTTACAGAAAAATTTGTATTTTCCAAAAAAAAATCACATTTTCATCCTAAGTTAATTATGATATGATAATATGAAAAATGGAGTTCATTTTATCAAATAATTTTTATAAATTTTTTAGAGAATAATTGTAATATATTTTTCATAAATTTAATAAAAATCATTTTTAAAGAAAACATACAAAAAGACATTACGAAAAAATGATTGATTATATTCTAATCATTTATCAATATATTTATGATGTATAGATATTTAATAAAGTATTTAATCCTACTCACATACATAAATTATAAAAAAAATTAAAGTGGTTATATTTAAATAGCCATTTTTTGTTTAGGTTCGGTATTGTGTATTGCGTAGGCTATCAAAAAAATATCTTCTGAAAACTTGGGGCATTACATAGGAAACTCCATAATTAAACTCTAACTCTGATACCAGTTTTTGGTCCTAGATAAGGTATAAACCCTGAATGGTAGGTTGGATTGGAGTGTTTCAAAAAAAGATATCTTATCAACTATCTTGTTCTATAATAATTAGAAATACTGCTTTCTATATTCCTTATAGTTTTAATGTTGTAAAACAAAGGAAATGAGAGATTTTAAAAAGATCACACAAATGGCCTAATCAAAGGATTATGCATGAAAATGCACCTGTGAACCAAAGGCACTAAATCTCACTACTTTTTTTGCAGTTACATAATGTATAATCTTCCCTAACCCACTTTGTTTATAACCATAGATACTTTAAGGATCACTTCCCTCAAACACCCTAGGGAACACACTAGTCGTGTATATGGAATAGTGATCACTCATCCTATTTTGATGATATTATTATCCATGATATAATAATTATAAAATAAACATAAAATATTATAGAATGTTTTAATAGTCCATACAGGATTCTAATGAGATAAAAAACTTTTGGAATATCGTCCTCCTCATTATCTACCTTACAATTCTAAAGGCCCAGAACTCTACTCTCTCTTTTTATTATAGTTGTGAAGAATAAGAATACCTAGATACACCATCATTCTATATAAATGTGTTAATTAGATGTGTATGAAAACTCTTCATCTTATTTTTTATCAATGGACTAGAAGTTTCCAATTAAACTCTCATTTATTTTAGATGTCATAAATACTCTCATCATTTTTTGATCAAGAAGGTATTTTACTTTTAATTAAAATCACTTGATTTTATATTAATTTTATATTATTAGAAATATATGCATTTTTTCAAGTGATATATATCTAAATAACCAACATCATTAAATAAATAGTCTTCACAAGAGTACATAAGCAGTATTGAATATTCCATTAACTCCATTGTCAACAAACAAGGTTTATATAATTGAATCCTTTGGTAAATTATTGACACTCATTCCAGGTTATTACACTTATAAATCTTTTATAATGGAAAATGTAAGTAATATTCAAGGGAATGTAATTTTAGATTGGTCAAACTAAAATGGAACCTTTCTAAGTGCAATTAAATATTTGACTCAATGGGAATTATATTGTGTTTTATTGCTATTTTTTAATTGGATTAAGATAAATCACATAATATATGTTTAAAGAGTGGGTAAAAGTTATATAATTATTAGAGAGTGTCATTGGTTGATAGATTAAAGTACACAGATTGGTAATTTATTATTAACATATAGATAGAGCTTCTATTAAGGGATTATAGTGGTGTATTATCATTAAAAATACATATTTTGGTATAATAACTTTATAATATTATGATATATTTATATTTTTTATGTTCTAGATGAGCCTATAGTAAATAGAATTGGGTTCTCACAATGTTAATAATGGTTTGATTCAAGGTCACTAAAGTTTTTATATTTTCGGCCCCCCCTCTTTAATTCCTACATGAGATGAAACATGGGTTATTGAGTGATAATTGAGCCATAATACATAGATATATCAACACCATAATTTGATAAGGTATTATCAACTTAAAAAAATCATAGATAATATAATTTTTAATGTATAGATATAAGAATCTAGATATTACTCAAAATCACTTTTAAAAATGAGTGCCTATAAAAGTAAATACAAGAAATCCCATATGATTTTGGTTTATTCATCTTGATTTAAATATGGTGGGAAATTTTAATTGTGAATATGTATTTTTTAAAATATATCTTTGGAATGATATTGAGATTGTTTATGTGTAATGATCAAGGATAGAATGCTCCAAGCGTGGAGTGTTAGTATGAGAATAAATGATTTAGTTATTCCTTGAGAGATCTATTGGATAACTTTTTATGGTGGTAATGTTATATAGTTAATAGAATTGAAATAACAAATTAATATTAAATAAAAAAATATCTATTAACTAAATATTGGGTGAAAGTATAATTTTTATGAATTATTTATAAGAGTATAGTTTATGTGCACTTTTTGTTGATTAACCTTATGGGTGTCTTTTTAACTAGTTGGAGCATTCTAATTGTGGTTCCATTTTCAAATTATTTTATTAATAAAGGGTGTGTGACCAATTTTTTTATTATGTGGAAATACTTTTATAAGAAATACTTAGTCCAGTTTTCATAGTTCAGGGATGATATGATTGAAATTATAGATTCAGATACTATTAGTTACTAATATTTAAATATATATAAAAAATTAATATAGTGGAGGCACTATAAAAGGTATTGTAGTTTTAGAATGGTAGTATATAATATGGTGTATTATAAGGAAAAAATATGTTACAATGTAATGCATCAGATCAATAAAATAATTTTTGGACCTTTATTTCATCCATATATGTTTTAGGCATTATGTCCTTATACAATAGTTAGTCCAATTAGGGGTGGTTTATCCCCTTGTGATGGATAATGTTATGAATAAATTAGGATATTTGTTTTATTTCTATGTTATTTTTTTCTTATTCCGCCAAATAATATTAGTATTTATTTTTAGCATTATTATTATTTTTATTAGTTTAAACTATTTAATATAGGAACCCTCACACCCTTATTTCATGATCAGTATATGGGTTTAGTACCAACTTTATCACTTTATTTTCACTTTTCAAGGTTTCACCTCAACATGTTTCCTTCTATGAAGTATTGTTTATGGATATATGTTAGATAATATTCCTTCCTCCAACACTTTTCACTATTCCTCTTCCTCTTGTTATTTTATGTAAAAAAAATTAAATCCAGTGGATTTAAGATTATATTGGATTATTTAGACTCTGTTGAAACTCCTAAAAATGATTTTTATTTAACTATGAGTAGTTTGAGAATTGTAGTTTTAGTTGAACACACCAGGGTAGAGGGCTTGTCAAAATTATATGGCTACCCAGTGACTATTTTGGGGTTCAAGACTAATATATACTCCTTTAATGTGTTTTCTAAATTCAAAATTTGGGTGTTATTTATTTATTGGGTATTGAGGGGTTAATTTCATGACTTATATTCATGTTATAAATTATTTCTAAAATTAATTATGAAGTATATGGAATATATTTTTCCTTTTAATTCTATCAAACTCGTTCTTATGTTGATTAATCTTTTTGAGAAAACCAATCAGAATTTTTTTAGATTTTTTCAAAATAATAATTTGTTTTATTTTAGTTCTAAATGATTGTTTATTTGTTTTATAATTTTAAATGGAGTTATATTAGAGTCAAATTAATTTAAAAAATATTTTTTAATTATTCATGATTTTAATGGGAATTATTTGGTTAGATTGGATGTGTTTCACAATGAAGAATTTTTTAGATTATGAAATATTATTTTTTTGTAAGATAGTATAAATTAATTTAATAGAAGTCAGGTATGATATTTTAAAATGTTTTATAATTTTTTATTGTTTGATTTTTGATGAGGATATATGCATGTGTTTTATATTTTTATAGCTTAACTTTGGTTTCCCCAACTATGAGATGGAGGGACCAAAATATTTTATATACTACTGGATAAAAATAGTGTTCTGGGGTGGGTTGTCTTATCATCACTCATGGGGGTTGTTTTTAGAGACCTAGTCTTTACATACAAGGATGTTATTTCTTTTTAAATTAATATTCAATACATTTCACAAACATGTTCCCATGGACTGTAATTGTTTAGTGCCTTTGGAAACATGAAACATGATCTTCTAACATGGTGAAATAACTTCAACATTTACCATAAATATCTTCCCCTTTAGTACTCTTCACAATGATACCCTAATTAAAAACATTATTCATAGTCTCAGGAAAGAAATCATAAGAAACGATGGGATTAAATGATCATTAAGGTAAAATAGAAGGTACATAATCTTGAAAAAAGAATAATTGTATGAGATCATGATCATAATATTCTAAAACCATACCCTGCATATCAAAGATCATAAAAATTTATCATGGAATAAATATTGATAGTTCAGAAGTTATGAATAATAGAAAAAACGAGTCATGAGAGCATAACATTTTTATACGAAAAATAATTGTGTAATACGCATCATCTTATAAAATTTTGAACATTTATAAATAAAAAGAGGTTTACTAATTAAGTTAAGGACATGAAATTATTCCCTTGAAAAAACTTAAGGACATGAGGCTAGTTCCATGCATAAAAATATGAACATGTAATTAGGCTCACAAATTACATTCTAAAAATTTAATTAGGTTTATGCATATTATTATGAACTTGTAATTTGTTCCACACCTAAAAATTTTAATATGTAATCAGGAATAGACATAACATTTTGAAAATTTAATTCGGTTCACGCATAGACGGTTACATGTTATAGGTGGGAAACCCAACCATCCCTAATAGAATCAATATCTTACTATACCAGGTTAACTAATCATTACATCTGTGTATATATAAATCTTTACCCTATTCATTGTAGGGAGATATAGGTCCCACGTATCCCAAAATTAAAACCATATTTATGTGTTCCAAAATATCAAAAAAATCATCACATCATAACCCTGTAAATGAAGTGGGAATCATAAGTATATGATCATATCATAACCAATGAATAATATATTGAATTCATAATAATTTCATAAATGAATATCCCTTGAAAATAAGTGGTTTTCATAATTATTTCTTCATGGAATAACCCATTTAATAGAAATAGGTTTCATAAACAACTCGTCATTATAAACATAAACCATTCATATAAATAATAAGAATATTATCCTTATATTACATATTCAGTAAGGTATAAGTTATATAAAAGGATATTATCACGGATGGGAAATGATTTTTATCAATCATTGAATAATTTCTTGAGGAAAAATAATGTTTCATTGAAAATAATTTTTAAAAAATAAATACATTTTTAAATTTTATTTCATTGAAAATAACATTGAAAACTTATCATTTAATATTTTAAATTTAATTTAAAATTTCTATTGATGAAAATATTATTTCTTCTTTGAGAAAATATTTTTAAAACCTAATAATTTTAAAAAACATTATTTTTAAAATAACAATGAAAACATATAAAAGAATCTTTTAAATTAATTTAAAACTCATTTTGAACATAATTTTTTTTTGAAATACTTATTTTAATGTGAAAATAAATTTAAAATAATAATATTTCAAAAATTTGTAAGAAAACATTTCAATTTTAAAAATATTCTTTAAAACATATAATGTAATTTTCAAAAAAATTAGTGGTCATGATGGTGGATAATTTCATACATGAAGTATATGTAAAACAAAGATTCCTTTCATACTATTGGTAGAAGTAAAAAGACCCTTGATATGAAAAAAATAAGAATATTAATTTTAAATAAATTTTATAATAGGTATAGAAATGGGTAAAAATTATTTTATAAATCATAATATAATAGGATAAAAAATTTTAAAACATTTTTATAAAACATGGCTTTGGGAGAGAATAGATTTTTTACTGATGAGAGAAATAAAGTCATATTTTCATAAAAAAATCTTAATTATCTTGAGTAAAAATGAGTGTAAAAATTGTAACATTACATGAATATATATTTAATAACAAAAAATTGAGAAACTTCATGATAAATCTTGTCACATGGATCATGATATTTCATAAATAGAAGCATAATCATAAACAATCCTGATAAACTATGAGACTGTAACAATAAACTCTTACCACTTTGGTAACATTGAATAATAATCCCCATGGAAGAATAACATTTCATTAATCTTAAAATATCATGAAAAATAGAGATTCAAGATATAACATTTCATAGTGGTATTGTATACACCTCGTAAAATAATATAAGTGCATTACATAACATGCTTCTCTAAGAAGGAAAATTGAGACAAGATTCGCTTACTGCTTTAGTAACATTGAAACTGTAACCCCAATAAAGAGAGATAGTTTTATGGATTTTTAAATACCAAAAATAATAATTAGTATATTAATAAATTAAATTCATTGGTATAATATACATCACATAGAACAAAGTGGTGGTGAATATACCATGTGTCTCAAAAAAGTAAAAAGTGAGGCGGAAATCTCTTACCTTAAGTCTTGAAATCCTTTTAACATGTTAAAACCTACCATATAATAAATATAAGTTTATTATAAATCTCCTAAATAACCATATTCATATATAAAATACTATATATGGTTTTCTTATGACCTTTTTATTACCCGTTTACTAACAATAGCATGTTAAATTCACGTTCCATGTAATAATCACTTTTGTTTCTCGTAAAAGTATTGAATTGTTATTTTTTGTTCTATTACATTGATCATGATTTACACATTTATATAATGATAAACATGATATAAATATAATATATATATATATATATATATTCATTATATATTTATTTATAATAGTTTATCAAATATACAAATAGAAAATCAAATACACCATTCATGGAGACGGTAGGTCGTACGTACGCATGAACACCATTTCCATTTAACTATAATATTGAATGAAAGAAAAGTATATGATATATTATCATTATATTATAATTATTATGTCATATATATGATATATTTTTACTAAACTCATCCTTAATACATTCCATGAAAAGCATGAATGAATCACATCGTTTCACGAGGTGGTAGTTTGTCGTACACTCAAACGATGTAATCATATTCCCACAAAATGTAATGAATGAAGTTATTTGCAATATTAAATTTAAATAATCATAATAAAATCATAAATATAATAATATAATATATATAAACTATAAATATATCATTATTCATAACCTTGTAAGGTAGTAAACGAAGAACGAACGACATCAGTTCGCGAGGCGGTAGTCTTTTGTATACACAAATGGTAATTGTGTATCCTATTTGATGGAAGTGTGTGAAGTTTTAGGTTATAAATTTAAAATAAAAAAATGTAATTATATTTATGATATTTTCTTATTATATAATAATGAAATAAAAATTATTTAAGGGGATTGAAGAAGAAATAAACCAAAAATGTCTATTCATGAACGTTACCTCTTCTTTGGGTATCTCTTTTTGGTTTTCACCAATGGACTTCCTTGGATGGAATTATTCAAAAATAGAGGATTATATTTTGTGATTATGGAAATTTATAAGTGAATTTAATAGGTTTTTAAAATCCAAGTGTATTGATAGGTGTGAACAAGTGAGGGATGAGTTTCCTTTTATAGTGGAGGATCAGTGAGATTCTTATCAATACCGAAAAGTAAACAATATTGGGAGGTATCCCTTACATAGTGTGACTAACATAATGGAAACAATTATGTAAAATAGGTTCTATATTCAAAATATTTCCATAAAGTGTGTGTTGTAAAAGTTTTAGCTCATTTTTTCACTTATGTTTAATGTTTAGTCTCGTTGTAACTCTTAATCATCATGATTGATTTTAATTTATTTCACTAATAATTTTGGTAAAAATATTTAGTTTTAATTATTAGTAATTATAAATTATTAAAATTACAAATATGGAATCCATTTTTTTAAATTCATTTTAAAATATTTTAAGAAAATAATTTAAAATTAATCCAACAGATGGAACGAAATAATGGGTTTTTATAGTGGAAATGTTCGAAAGTTTGAAATGTTTTTATATCCAATTTCATTGTGGAATCGATTCAAATGACCTAAAATTTATTAATATGTATATATAATTTATGTAAATATAATTTAAAATCATTTAAATTTATAATTTATTTATATATATATATTAAATGAAAAATAAATTTAAAATTAAAATGAAGTATTTTTCACTATTTATTAAAACAATATTTTATGAAGAGTCCGGATAATTCACCTTAAGATAAATTTGACATTAAGAATCAGAAAATGAAGTTTATTTTTTCAGATTAATATTTTTACAATTTTAATAAATTACTTTAAAAATATGTGTTCTATTAAAAGGCGGCAAAACGTTTTTTAGAAAAAATCCGGTTTTTCAGTGTAAAATTGGATTTATTCTTATCTCTTGTCTAGAAAATTATTAAATTAAATGTTAAAATTTTGATTTAATATATAATATATAAATTTAATTACAATAATTTATTAAAATTTATTTTATTAATTAATTTATATAAAACACACATGTGTGTATAAATATAGTTTTATAGTGAAATGTTTACTTTTATTTTTGAAACAAGTTTCATTTTCATTTATAAATAAATAGTAACCAAATAATTCATCATATAACATGTGTAATACATATTTTATAATTTAGATAATCTTATTCATAAATTCCAATCTAATGGCTAGGTTTAATTTATCATATTAAATAATAATATTAATAATATTGTGTAGGTTTGTAAAACTTAGTCTTACGTATAATGCAAACTATCAAAGGGACTCGATATTGTGTTTAACACAATACAAACATAGTGTAATTCATACCACAACCTAAACTCAATGTTTTTGGAGTGAAATATTAACTTTATTCTATGTATAAATCAAGCTTGATTTGGTGTATCATGCAATGCAAGCCATCAATGAATTTTAATTTATTTGAAAAAAATAAATCATAAAAACTCACATTGTTAAATTATAACCCACTTAAAATTAATTTTAGCAATGAAATTTTTATGAATTTTTAGAGTTTTAATAATGGAAATTTCCTTTCATAGAAACCTACACCATATAAATTAATACTAAAACTTCATTTAAAAATGAATTTTGGAAATATAACAGTTATCTAAAGTAACTCATAACTTGGTTTCTATATAAGAGAACATAAATTGGATGTGAATATTTGGACATTGAAGAAAATTTTAAATAATTATAGAGAGTGATATTGATCACTGGTCACAATAAAGTAGATGATCCAGAGAAATTTAATGATCATAAAACCATAAATCAATGATTGTCAAAGGGAACATTTGATTCATCAGAAAAGAAGGTATTGGGATAAAAAAAAATTCAAGATCATTTTTCTAATGTTGAATAATTTTCAAAAAATATATATACTTACTTGATTTCATTTTATAAGCATAATATTACCTAGTTATTATGCCTTGATTAATTTCCACTTCATCTCTTAACCTAATAAATTAAAGTAAATTTATTGTGACTAAAGCACTAATGGATCATAGTATCCATAAATAGAGTGATAGCTCATTTTGTATATATTTAGTTATCATCACACAAAAAATGGTTAGAGCAGGTTATACAATATGCATAAATATTCATTTGATGATATAATACATTAATCTCTAAAATCCAATTCAAAGTTCAATCTAAACCATTTCATAAATGGTTAACCTTTTGACCCTTACCAAAGATGAAAATCCAAAATATTAGAAACAATTTTTCTAAATTTTTTAAAAAACATCTTATCTATGATCTCACATATATCATAAAGTATCTCTGTATTTTCACATACCAAACTTGTGAATATCTTCATCATGTTTTCTCTTGAAACATGGTAATAACATGAATTACCATAAAACCATATTTAAAACATATGTACTTCTTTATTTTTTATATTATATCTTATATTATAAAAAACATTCATTGGAAGCTTGGTTTCATCCTTATACCAATATAATATTTGATTTCATTATTCCATAATCCAAGTAGATAATCACATGAATTTTTACCATAGGTTGAATAATAATATTTTCATTTGGAATATTCATAAAAAATTATACTTGAAATTCCAAACTAAGGAGGGGAGGATAATTGTTCCCTAGTCATCATTGTTCACTTCATCCATTGTGATCGCATAAACTAGCCCTTTGTCCATTTTATTTAGATGTTTTTATGGATTATCATCCATATTATCCCTTGGATTGATGCATTTAATTGCATAATCCCAAAAATCTTTGCACTTGAAACACTAAAGTGTGGGTGGTGCATTATATTGAGTTATATATCCAATAATTTCATTTATTTTCCTCTTTAAATCACTTATACATTATTTTTCTCAATGGATAGGCTTCCCACACTCAAAAAACCTTCTTATTCCTTTCAAGAACTCTCCTAAGTGCTCCTTACCACAATTTTGGAAAGTATGATTTTGATAAATTTTCTTCCCTCTATGTGAAAAATCATTGTATTTTCCTTGGAAACGCATTTTCATTATATTATCACTATAACCAATTAGGTTTCCAACTTCCATCACAATTTTAATTGCACATCAAATGATTTCTACATAGCATCCAAAGTCCCCAATGGATAATTCACTTTAGAAATTTGGCCTTAATCCACTGAATAATTGGTCCCCCTTACTTTCATGATAAATAAAAATAACATAATTGTACCTTGAAGGTATTGTAAAAAAAATCATAGGTACCAATAGATTCATTATCCTTCTGATTATACTCTACGAATAACTTAATCATTCTTTTATATGAAGTATATGAGGAATGTGAATATTGAAAAATATTATTTTAAACTCATTAACTTTATAGAGCCAAATTATTCTTATTTAATTTTATTATTAATAATATGTAACCATTGATCTACCTCACCTTATAGATGCTATGCAATGAGAGTGAAATTATCATGCATTGAACACTAAAGAATAGAAAATATCTATTTAGTGGTACTAATCCATTTCTTAGAAACTAAAAATTTAATAAAACCAATAAAATAAGGTGGGTGTTTCCTCATGAATAACTCAGTAAAACATTGTTACCTCCTTTTCTTATTTGGATACTCACCATGATTTATATATATTTTTTAAAAAATGTGCATAACGATGAGGTTTTCCATTCCACCTTCTATAATATTTAGTTTCTCATGGGGAAAATAATTTAATTTTATATTACATACCTCATTAACGTAGTTCCTTCAGGTTCCATCCATAAAATAAAACCAAAAATAGAGTAAAAGTAACACTAACCATAATGAGGAACCATATAATCATAAAAAAATCACTCTTAGTATGTTTAAATAATGACACCTTCTTATTTAGCCTATGAATCCATAGTATTATCCCATGTTATTCATATTCATATCGAATTTAAATCATTCATGATGGTTTGTAAAGAGTTTGTGAATCTCCAAAGCATATCACCTGAGAGCGTCAAACCAAGTGTGTAGAAAGGACTATTGTCATACACTAGTTCCTGATCAATTCTAGCTCAATACAGAGTTTTCAAGGTTGTTACCCTGATTTAAATATATTCCAGAGCTGCATCCACTTGTCTTATCCAGATAGGTATGTGTTTATAAGAAACCACTAACTCTACCCTTTACCAAAATTCCAAGTCATTTTCATATACTTTAACGCAACATTAGACTTTTCCTAAGATATATATAACAACCCTACTCTTTATTAAACACTTAAACATAATTTATTACATAAACATTCACTTGAGGAAACTCCAAGGACCGATAGGTCTAGTGTCCTGGGAAATGAGGAACATTAAATAACAATTTAAAACATGAAATACAATATCTTTATTTAAAACTTTCTTGACATGACCAACACATTTATTTGTACTTAACACTACATGGGATAACCTGAGGACATACATAAGAAGGCGGTGAGATATAAATCCCAATAAGGGAGTAAACAAGGAATAACATGAAAAATACAATATATTTTAGGAAATAGTCATATCAATGGAGCACAAGAGAAGCAGGAACATAAAGGCATGATATATCATGATTATCATAACATGGAAATGTAGAAACAACATACAACATGATATTAGCATGATCCAAGGATCATTGCACATAGATTTGCATTATTAAACCCTCATTGAACATGAATTAACATGAGTAAACCCGCATTGCACATGTAGTGTCATGATACTAAACACTAACCAATGCATTGGAGCGCTGTCAGAGTGCACCCTTCATAATCAATTAAATCCCATGCTTAAGTGTGCCACATAGATCATATAACATGGATTCATTCAACATCATCATTTATTTCATGATAAAATATTGTCTAATACATACATGTAAGTAAAATTCAATAATTATATGTTCATAAAGGTGAATAACTTTGGTAGAGAAATGGGTATGTTATTCCCAACATGATGATTTTGTCTTGGAAAATCGTAGTGCAATTTTGGCAGCATAACAACATCATATGGAAATTCATAAATTTGTTTGATGAGAGAGAAAGTGGTATCTCATCATTAATACATGAAATATATAGTAAGTTAATCATATAACATAATATCCCAACATATGAATTGGAATTTATATACATAATATAGAATAAATGATTACATGGAAATAAAAAGAGAGAAATCCCTTACGGAATTTCAGCATGGTAATGGGTGTACACAGAAGGAATTAATGAGAGATAAAGGGGTATATCATCATTAAAAAATAAGGAGGTCATTATGGAGGAGGTTAACAAACATACCATAACATTTTTAATTTAAAATAAAATGATATAACAACATAAATAAAATTGGATAAAAAAAGATAAAGGAAGAAAAGTAAGGATCCCTTACTTGAGTGTGTGACTTCAAAAGCATAAAGAGGGGCTTCTTGAGATCTTGGTGTACCTTGGGATAATTTTAGTGATGGGATGAAAGATTATGGATGTGATACAAGGATTTTTAGTGAAGATAATTGGGATCTTTGGTAGGTTTATATAGGAAATGAGAGGGGAATTCTTTAATATTTCACAAACATTGGTTTTGGAATCTATATAATTAAATATTAAAAACCAAAAACCTTCCCATGGTTTTGCCCATTTTTTTCAAAGAGGAGTATAAAAAAAATTATAAGGCCAATTTCTTAACATATTAAAATATTATCCTTTCTTATGTGGAGGTGAGTAACATTATTAAATAAATGAATTTAAAATCATAAAATATATTATACATTTTGGAGGATTAAATAAGGATTTATAAAATAAGTAAAACAAATCTAAAATCATATTATTTTTTCTGGTAAAACATATATTGGGCCGATAATACCCATTATAGAATTTGTTACATCATTTTGGGTTCATTATGATATCATAAAATCCATATTTTATTTATATGGTATTTAATTGTTACACAAAAATTTGACTATCTAAGAAAATTTTGATAAATTCAGCATTGGATAATTTTGATTCCCTGATTCCAAAAATAATATTCATTTTATATAAGTAATTTTCTAAATATGTTAAGTTTCACTTTTGAAATGAAAACCATTATTTATTGAAAATTCATGGTTTTTGATGAAAATAGTCTTCAAGCCTTAATAAAAATAACATTTGAATTCATAAAAATTATATAATCATTTATTATTAATAGATGTAATTTTATAATAATATTTTATTGAAATATTATTATTTCAAACATTCATTAATTCCTTAAAATAAATTATTTAAAAATACACTTTTTATTTTATCGTTTAAAAAAATGTAACTCTTATCAAGCGGATTACCTAATCATTTACATATAAGGAAATGATATAATAATAATTTATAAGAATTGTTTTTATAAAACCTTATAATAATATATATATTTCTTATAAGTACCATTTTTACCCAAAGAGTCAATTTATCAATTTCATAATTTTTTTAAGAAATACTATTCTTATAAATAAATTGATGGAATAAGACTTTATTTATAAAAAGAGATTACAAAATAAGTAACTAATACATTATTCCATAACCCCTTATAACACCCACATAAGACCTAATGGGATAGTGTGCGATGGTGATAGACTTTTGGGGTGGCTCGGATAACATCACCCAGGTGTTAATCTCTATTATCTTGAACTTCTCCTGTAGGTGATTTCATTCAAGATTAACATGTTAAAGATCGAATTGGTCTTGTTGAAGAAAAAAGCCCAGGGATGCTACCTCCTTTTTCTATGTCCAAAGGATTTTTTTTAAACCTTATATTTATATCAGTCATGTGATCATTTTTCAATGGATATATTATCTACGATAAATATATTTAATGGTCATTTAAACCCAATAATAAAAAAATATTTATTTTATATATCTATAATTCATTAAATGAAAGGGAATTTTATTAATAATTGATCAAGTCATTACAACATTCCCCCATTACAAAATTTCACCCTCAAATTTTATTTTTCCCACCCTAAAACAGATGAGGGTAACTCTGCCTCATCACTTCCTCCAGTTCTCATGTTTCTTCTTCAAACTAGTGGTTTGTCCACCACACCTTGATGAGGGGAATCATCTTATTTTATAGACTTTTTCCTATATTATATAATATCTTTACAGGATTCTCTTCATAGGAGAGATCATTCTACAATGGTACCATCTCTGGATTGAGTAAATGCAATGGGTTAGGTATGTAATTCCTCAAGAGTGATACATGGAACACATAATGTACTTGAGAACAGTTGGGTGGGAGTTCAAGTTGATAAGTCACTGCTCCAATGTGATCAAGGATCTCAAAAGGGCCTATGTACCTTGGACTAAGCTTTACATTTTTCGCAAATATCATCACTCTCTTCCATGGAGATATGCGGAGGAAAACTATATCTCTAATATCAAACTCTAGGTCTCATCGATGGTTGTCAGTAAAGCTCATTTGTCAACTCTGAGTATCTTTGACTCATTGTGGGATGGTATTAACCTTATACACCATTTCTTCGACCATTTCTAGAACTATAATTTTTTACTCCACAACTTCATCCAAACATGCCAGTGTTATTCACCTCTTCCCATAAAGGGAATCATAAGGAGCTATTCTGATTATTGAGTGGAAACTATTATTATAAGATAACTCCACCAAAGAAGGATTTTTGTCCCATCCACCATTGAAGTCCATTGAAAAAGCTCTCAACATGACCTCATGTTTCTGGATATTCTATTTAGATTGGCCATCAGTTAGAGGATGATAGGTTATAGTGAAGTTTATATCAGTATTCAGAGCATGTTAGAGACTCTTCCAGAACTTAAAGGTGAATCTTGGATCTCGATCTGATATAATAGATAGTGGTACACCATTTATCCTTACCAATTCTCTGATGTATATTCATGCCAGTTGATCTGATGATAAATGCTCTTGAATTTTAATTAAGTGTGTAGTCTTTGTAAGAGAATCCACAAAAATCCATATACCAGAGTTTTCTTTGGATGTATTCGGACGTCCGGTGAAAAATTCCATGGTGATATTTTCTCATTTCCATTCTGGTATGGGTAATGGTTGCATCGTCCCCTTATACTTTTACCTCTCAACCTTCACTCGATGATATAGTAGGAACTTTGATGTATACTAAATTATCTCCTTCTTTATATTATCCCACCAATAATTCTCTCATATATCTATATACATATTTGTGTTTCCTAGGTGAATGGAGAAACTCAAACTATGTGAAAAAAATTCTTTCTTTAACTTTGGATTTGATAGAACACAGAGTCTTGACCCAAATCTCACAATTCCTTCTTCATTAAAATTGAACTCTAATGATTTACCTTTTTTGATAGTTTCCACTTTCTTCATAATTCCCACATCAAACTTTTGATCATCCTTTAACCTTCCCAAAATAGAGGGTTGAGAAATAATTTGTGAAATGATTGATGATGTTTCCTTATTTATGATTCCCATGTCTATCTTAATCAAATATAAAAATATTGGATCCTTTTCAATTACCATCAATGAAAGAGTTATTGTATTCTTTTAACATAGAGCATCTACCACTTTATTCACTTTCCCCATATAGTAGTGAATTGAGAGGTCATATTCTTTGATCATCTCTAACCATCTTCGTTGGAACATATTCAACTCTTTCTATGTGAATATATAATTTATGATTTTGTGATCCGTATATATTTCACACTTTTCCCCAAAGAGGTAATGATGAAAAATTTTCAAGAAAATATCACTGTAGCCAACTTCAGATCATGTGTTGGTTAGTTTTGCTCATGAACATTCAACTTACTTAAATCATAAGAATTAGATTTGTAATTTTTCATCAACACACAGCCCAATCCCTTCTTTAAAGCATCACTGAATACCACAAAGGGTTCTCTACTTGTGGGTAGTGTGATCACGGGCATAGTGATAGGTGTCCTTTTCAACTCCTTGAAGGTCTCTTTGTATTCATCATTCCAAGAAAACTTAACTCTATTCTGAGTTAGCTTGGTAAGAGGGTTTAAAAATCATGAGAAATTTCTCACAAATTAGTGATAATATCCAACTAACCCAAGGAATCTATGGATATATATCATAGATGATGGCCTCATCCATCCCTTAATTACATTTTTCATGGAGGAATCCACATATATCCCATTTTTTTGTGATGATATACCCCAAGAATGAGAATTCCTTCAATAAAAACTCATAGTTGTTGTACTTTTCATAGAGATTCTCATTTCACAAGGTCTCTAGTATAGTGATTAGATACTCCTCCTGCTCCTCCATGGTTTTGGATTATATTAGAATATCATCTATAAAGACTACTGAAAATTTTTCAAGGTAATATCTAAAGACTTTATTCATCAAGTCCATAAATATTTTTGGAGCATTAGTGAGTCCAAAAGGAAAAACTATGAATTCATAGTGCCCATACCTTGTACAAAAATCTGTCTTGGGGATATCCTCCTTCATCATCCTTGGTAATATTCTAACCACAGATCCACCATGGAGAAGTATTGTGATACACATAGTTGATCAAACAAGTCATCAATTTATGATATAGGATACTTGTTCTTTATTGTGATTTTGTTATGCTCACGAAAATCAATGAAAATATGCATTAACCCATCCTTCTTCTTGACAAAGAGGACTGGTGATCCCTATGGTGATGAACTTGGGCATATAAACCCTTTATCCAGATTCTCATGTAGTTGTTTCATTATTTCCTCATGATCCACAACATCAATTATATACAGATTCTTGGATATTGGTAATTCCCTTGGTATAAGATCAATCGAGAGTTCAATATCTCTTCTAAGAGGAAGACCAAGCAATTCCTTGGGAAACACATCAGTGGATTCCCTCACAAAAGGCATGTCTTCGAGGATGTTTCCTTCCATAGACTCATTGGTATGAATAAGATACATGTGCTTATAATTAAATAATATACCTACTTGAGATGGTGGTGCTAAATAATATTCGTCCTCCTACTTTCACTCATATAGAATCGGGGGTCGATTCACCATATAGAGAGTGATTTCCCTCTCACGAAAATTTATGTTGCAATTATATATGGAAATCCAATACATGCCAAGAATTTAATCAAATTACACTACAGGGAGTATGAAAATGTTCACTGGGAAGTTCAATCCACAAATTGTGATATGGGAGGAGTTATATTCATGGGATGAAATAATTTCCCCATTTTCTGTTCTCACCAACATCTCTACTTCCATGATTTGTGGTGGTGTTTGGATTTTTCTACTAAATATTAAGGATATAATAGAATGTGTAGAACTAGAATCAAAAAGTATATTATCTATCCTTGAATGAATAACTAGTATACTTGTCACCACTTCATTGTTGGAATTTTCTTCGGTGGTAGTGATGAAGAAAGATCACCCTTGATTCCTTGGAGGTTGTTGGTTGCCTCTAAAAACCCTTTCCTTAAGGAACTGTTTTGAAAAGAACATTGGTTTTTTATAGTTGTAGAAATGAACAATGTGTTAAGGGTTAAATAGAGCATTCCTCACCTCTGTCGCACCAGTAGGTCTTTCTTATTATCAATTATTGGCCAGGTTCCCTTCTATTCCATACCTAAAGTATTTCCTCATCCCTTTTAGGTGATTTTTGGGATAATTCTTTTGGCACTTTTAGCAAGTGGGGTGTTGGAATTTCATAGCACCATTGGATTTATTCATCAGACCGCCATAATTAAAGTTCACCTTTTTCTTCTTTTCCCCATGATAACCCTGATATTCGCTGATCTCCATTTATACTTTTAGGTAAAATTGGAAAATTTCTTCATAGATATCAAAGTCAGGGATCGCTAGGGATTTCCATAGGATTGGTTTTAGCCCATCAAATAAGCAGTCAACCATGTATTAAGAGGTAATGATAAATCCATAGGCATATCATGCAATCTTTTTGATGTTTTCCTCATAAACTCTAATGGATTTGTCATCTTTTGGATTGATTTCAAGGAATTCCACTTACATCTTAAGTTGGAGGGTGCGTGGAAAATATTTATCAAAAAACATTTTCCATAAATCCTTTCATTTCAACACCTCGATCTCTTCCTCAGGATTCATATTTTCGATCAATGTCCACCATAGATTAGATTCACCCTCCATAAGATAAGAATCTAGAAGAACCTTCTATTGTTCTGAATATTGAATTATGGAGAAGATCTTCTCAGTGTATTTGATCTATTATCTGGAGATTGAGGGATTAGATGATCCATTGAAAGTATGATTCCTTTATCTCATGAAGCCCTAGATTGTGACTTGTTATTTCTTGGGGGGTGGACATTCTTCTTGACCCATGGTTTTATTCAAAACATGAGTTAACTGAGAGAGTATCATGACCAAGTTTGTGATTCCCTCACCCATAGGATTTTCCATCTCATTAAAACAGTCATCATATTGATCTTTGCATCGGTTGTTAGCCTGAGTCCTCCTATTACTAGCCATTTTCTAGATTAAAAGTAAAATTAGGGGTATGTATTTTAAACTATTAAACATATAAAGGGGAATACAGTGACAAAAAGTGATAAATTATAAATTGAATTTAACTCTTTAACTTATAAATTTATAAGCTTTGATTTAAGTTATCCATGATCTACTTCCTAACATATATTCTTATGTGATTTTTTTGTTACCTTAATAATGGTTCATACTAAGATTATAAATTTACCAAAGAATATCCCTCGGTAGTTTTGAACCAATAGTTCAGCAAGGCCTGTTGTTGTGCACTAGTTCCCATTTGAGTCTATCTGAAAGTGGTATTTTTAGATTTCACCCCTATATACATCTGTGCCATAGCCACCTCTACTTGTTTATATCCAAACAGGGATTTATTTTATTGATAAACCAATTACTCTATACTCATAAAAATTTCGGGATATTTTTATTATACTTACTCTTATCCCTAAGGCTTTTACAAGGGTTTTCTAATCCTAATCTCAAAAATAACTAAACATATCCTTTGATACCAACTATAACAACACTGCACTTTATTAAACACTTAAACATGATTTATTACATACAAAATCACTTAATAAAACTCCATGGATTAAGAGGTATGGTGTCTTGGTAAATTAGGAACATTAAATAACAACTTAAACACATGAAATACAACATATTTATTTGTAACTTCTTTGACATGACCAACTCATTCTTTCATACTTAACACTGCATGGGATAACATGAGGACATACATAAGAAAGGGGTGAGCTATAAATCCCAGTAAGGGAGTAAAAAAGGAATAAAATGAATAATAAAATACATGTTAGTAAGTAGAAATATCAATGGAGAAGAATAGAAACATGAACATAAAGGCATGGTATATCATGATTATCAAAACATGGAAATGTGGCAACAACATACAACATGATATTAGCATGATCCAAGGATCATTGCACATGGATTTATATGAGTAAACCCTCATTGAATATTAATTAACATGAGTAAACTCTCAATACACATAGAATATAAATATACTAAACATTACCCAATTCATTGGAGTGCTATCAGGGTGGACCCTTCGTAATCATTTCAATCCCATGCTTAAATGTGCAACATAGGTCATATAACATGGATTCATTCAACATAATTATTTATTACACAATAAAAGAATGTATAATAAATAAATTTAAGTAAAATTATATAATTATATGATAATAAAGGTGAATACCCTTGATATAGAAATAGGAATGGTATTCACTACACAATGATTTTGGCTTGGAAAATCCTGGTGAAATTGGGGCAGCATTACCGTGTCATATGAAAATCCATAAATTGGGTTGATGAGACAGAAAAGGGTATCTCCTATTTTATATATGAATTATATAGTAAGGTAATCATGGAACATAATATCCCAATATAAGAAATGGAATTTTTATACATAATATAGATGAAATGATTGAATGGAAATAAGAAGAGAGAAATCCCTTACGGAATTTCGGCATGGTAACGGGTGTACATGGAAGAAATTAGTGAGAGAGAAATGGTTTTGTCAAAATTAAAAAATAATTAGGGAATTATGTGAGTGAGAAATAATACCACAACATTTTTAGTTGAAAATAAAATGGTATAACAATATAAAGAAACTTGGATAAAAAAGAGAAAGGAAGGAAATTAAGGATCACTTACTTGAGTGTGTGACTTAAAAATCTTGAAGAGGGGATTATTGAAAGATTGGGGAACCTTGGGAGGATTTTAGAGAGGTTATTATATATTAGGGACATGATAAAAGTAATTTTAGTGAAGAGAAGTGGGATATTGGGTGGGTTTATATAGGAAATGAGAGGGGAATTGTATTTTCAAAATAGGAGTGGAAAATATTTTATTATAAGTATAATGGCTGAACATATTAAAATATTATCCTTTCTTATGTGGAAGTGAGTCACGTTATTAAAGAAATGAATTTAAAATCATAAACTATATTATACATTTTGGAGGATTCACTATGGATTTTTAAAATAAGTAAAACAAATATAAAATTATATTATTTTAATTTGAAAACATATATTTCACCGATAATATCCATTATAATATTTATTTCATCATTTTGGGTTCATTATGATGTCATAAAACACATATTTTATTTGTACGGTATTTAATTTTCACCCAAAAATTTGACTATCTCAAAAAAATTGTGAAAAATTCACCGTTGGATAATTTCGACATTCTAATTCAAAAAATAATATTTATTTTATCTAAATAACATTATAAAAATGTGAATTGTTACTTTTAAAATGAAAACCAAAATTTATTGAAAATTCACAGGTTTTGACAAAAAAAGTTTTCAAACCTTAATAAAAATTACATTTGACTTCATAAAAATTATATACTCATTTATTATTCGTAAAAGTAATTTTATAATAATATTTTATTCAAATATTAATTATTTCAAAACTTCATTAATTCCTTAAAATTATTTCTTTAAAAATACACATTTTTTATCATATAAAAAATGTAACTCTTATCAAACTAATTACCTAATCATTTATAGATATGGAATATGTAACGCCCCGACCCCAGTTACCCAGAGTCGGTGCATTATTACATAACATTGGCATGATCACAAGAAAGATAAAATCTCGAAAGACCGATTGGTTTAGTAGCCTTGGAAACACTAGATATATTCATAAGTTTTACATTACATCATAAAATGAAAAACTACTACAACAACATAATGTTTCCACAGTCCACACTATAATCCCCTCATAATATCCCTACAGGTCATTCATAACTTATATCTTCACATCCTGTGAAAAATCAAACATAGAAAAGGGGTGAGCTCAAATGCCCAGTAAGGATAACAATATAGCGGAACATTCAAAAATAAGCATAAACATTTAAGGCAATGAATTACTAAAACAAAAGCCTTTTAAACTTGAACTTCAACATAGTATGGCAAAAGTAAAATGAAATAATGTCATTTACTTGTTCACATGGATATTCTACTAATAGAATAATCACATGCAAAATCAATAACCACTTTCATAATGTTGGAATGCATAATGCTAAACTTTAATTACTTTTCAAGGCCTCGTCCCAAGACCTTGGGGCTAACTGTAACCGGAACCCAACCCGGAGTGCCTCTAATAACCGGACACCAACCCGGAGTGCCTCTAATAACCGGACACCAACCCGGAGTGCCTCTAATAACCGGACACCAACCCGGAGTGACTCTAATAACCGGACACCAACCCGGAGGGCTTACTTTTACCAGTCCCTAACCTGGAGGGCTTACTTTTACTAGTCCCCAACCTGGAGGGATTACTTTAACCAGTCCCCAACCTGGAACATACTTGTCCAACACATTCATATGAAGTAAAGATTGAAATATAACATAAACATTCTTATTGGAACTAGCATACGAAATGTCAATACTTTCACCATAAACTATGAATGGTATAAAAATAGCACATCCACAGTCAAACATATCACAAAACCTTCAAAACAATATAGAATTTTTGTATCATAATAAATCAACTTCAAATAATCTTAAAACCCATCAAAGGATGTTGACATAGATGAAATCAAAATTCTTTTTAAAGAAATATCTCCTTTTATTTTGAAATCATTTAAGATCCATATAAAATCAAACATTTTCTTTGAAAATAATCTTATAAGCTTTTAAGGGAAGCTTTGACGATTTTATAACGGCGGAAAATAACCGCACCCGCCGTATAAGTTAAAAAAACATTCTTATCTTAATTCTGTCGAAAAGGTTAAAAAGCACCTTGTTTGGAAAACGACGGAAAGATTCTCTTATAAACCTCTTATAAAAAGTCAAACAAGGGTATAAATGACTTTAACTCAAATTCTTTTAAATATTAAAAATGTTTTGAAATACATTTTGAAGAAACATGGATGTGGATGATAACGAGATCCCAGTAGATTATTACGTATAAACAACCTCGGATAATGAAGAGATTGTGAAATAACCCTTACCAGTTTGGTAACTTATGAAACATACAACCCATGAAAGAGGTATCATACAATGAATATGTAAGTACACATAAATTAGAGTGTATTACACAAAGAATATAATTATGGGCAGTACATACACCACACAAAAGGTAATGGTGGCAATATGGCATGAATCTCACGGGAATAAGGAGTGAGATGAAAACCCCTTACCACGTTAATCAACTGAGTCGCATGGCCAAAAGTTAATAACCACCAAATGATTTACAGAATAACATGAATATAAAGTGAATCATGATAATATATATCAAATGGAAGTACACAATACACCACTTTCAATAATTTAGTAGCGAACAATGGAAATCTCACAGAATTGAATGTGAGATAAGAAAAATCCCTTACCTTGTACTTTTCCTTGGTTGGGGTAGGTTAACCTCCTGTATAATGGTGAAATAATTGTTATTAAATTATACAAGAATCATATACATTAATATGATATCATATATGATCTTTTAACATTGCTTTATTAATAATATCTTAGTATTATCGTCGTTTCGGGTGATAATCGATTCGTTCTTCTTAAATGTTTGGTTACGTAAGACATGTTTGTAATGGATAGATTATATCTTATTCATAATCAGAATGATATTAACATTATTTTTAACCCTAAAATGAGAATAAGACTTTAATGGATACGATGGAGGATGGATCTCACCGCGTTCGTGGAGACGGTAGTCCGTACGTACGCACGAACGCTACTTCCATTTAATTTTTATTTTAAAAGAATTGAATCCAAATGATACATAGGTATAATACAATTCCAGTATAATATAATATTTTATATATGTTACTTAAGTTTATTAACACCATACTTTATACGTTCCATGTGTGGTATGAACGAGTCATATCATTTTAAGGGGGCGGTAGTCCGCACTTCCTCAAATGAAATTATCGTATGTATATACAACATGAAACGAATAATGGTATGAAATAAAATGGAATTAAAGAAGCTTATATATAAAATATATATCATTAATATCATATTTAATTATAGTGCCATCATAATGGCCACCATGAGAGGCGGTAAGATGTATTTGAACAATCATCGTTTCGTGAGGCGTTAGTTTGCCATCCACAGAAACATTATGTTCATCATCCATTAGATGGAGTTGTGTGTATGTGTAGTTTGAATCCTTCTTATAACAACATCCTAGCATATTGAGGATACTGGTGTTGTTACAAAAGAAAGGAAATAAAAAGAGTTTGGGGGTTGGAGAAGCAAAATAAATGAAAATAATTTAAGAGAAATCGTTACCTTTAATTTAGGTAACTCACTTTGGTTGGAACCAAAGGACTTCTTGAAATGCTTTCTGCCTAAGGGAAAGCTTCAAGGAGGAGGATAGGGATGTGGGGAGCTTAGTTGGGCAGAGTTTGGACGAGCCAAGTGGCTTGAGAGGTGTGAGGAATGAGTAGAAGTGGTCTCCTTTTATAAGGGAGAAGAGGGGCTCTTTAGGAAAGAGTGAAAGTATTACTTTATAATATAATTATATTCGGTTTATAATGGTCCAAAAATCATTGAGGTCGAAGATAAGATGACTCATATTCTAAATAACATCAACCAATAAGAATTGGACAGGTTTTAGATAATATTTTAATCATTATAATCTTATTTATTTAAATGATTTATTAATGAGGTAAACATTGCATCATTATTGTGTCATTACTAATTTAAATTATTTGATGTCTAAAAATTATAAATAAAATATCATTATGTAGGAAATCGTTTTAGCTTTCATAATGAATATTTATAATCGAAAATCCAACATGTATAACCCTATGTAAAAATTGTTCTTCTAAAAGATGTAAGCTTATGCCATTTTTATTTTTATTTTAACTTTATTAATATAAAGTGTCCCTACCACATACAAGTGGATCCAAGGGGTCCCCAAATTGACCCAAGGATGCTCATGGTCGGGTATGTGTCCAACAATAAGGTTAGGACACGTTTTAGGTTAATTTTGTATTATTATAATATTATTTTTTAACCCTTATTTACCGGATTTACCCTTAACCATGGTAAATAAAATATTTACCACAGTAATTATTCAAAATGTCTAAAAATAAAAGTTACATATTTACACAATTTGGACATCCTGATTCCAAATATGGAATCCATTTTTCTAAATTCAAAACACAGAAGTGGCAGAAATTAATTTAAAATTAATTCCCGCTGTCAAAACAAAAAGCGTGTTTTTAAGAGGTAATAACTATCAAAAGATTGACACTTGTTTATGTTCGGTTTAATTGTAAAATTATGTACAATGACCAACATTATATTAAATGGTAAAAATATATTCTAAATATACTTTAAAACTACTAAAATTCATAATTTATCACTATTAATTATTTTGATTAAAAAAGTTGTTTTTAATTAAAATTTAGTAATTTTCACTATTCATCAAAATATGAAAGTTATCCGAAAAGTACCAAAATTTCACCTTAGGCTAAATTCGATATTCCGAATCCAAAAATGAAGTCCATTTTAAAATATAAAATATATATAATTTCAAAATTTAGGTATTTCTTTTCATAACGGCTAGTTTGATTGGTTGTGGCGTGTGTTAAAACTCAAGGTTGCGTACAACACACGCTACTATTTTATTCAAAGGAAAGCGTACCGTGGAAGCTTGGGATGTTTCATTTTAAATTTTTTTGATGTCCCAATTTATTCATATAGTTTAAAATATTTTATTTAAAAAGGTTTCACTATTAAAGTTGATAAAAGTGCAATACTGAAAATGAATCTGTTCTTACATTATGACTAAGAAACTCATAATAGGGATTCTAAAATTATAAGGATTATATAAAGTTCAAAATGTTGTTAATACTATTCATGACCTCTTTTAATGGCTTTTTTTTTGTACGTCATGGTGTGATTGAACTCGGTGTTGCGTGTAGTGCAAGTTATTGAATTATTTTTAAGAAATAACACACTATGAAATCCTGGGGTGTTACATTCTCCCCTCCTTCAATAAATTGCGTTCTCGCAATTTGAAATTGTTCTTCGAAAATAAAAGGTTGAAAATAGAAAATATCTTTGTGGGAAAACCCACATCGGAAATTAGGTTACTAAAATTTAGTCTTAATATGAGGAAAAGAGAAATGAAAGAGTCACCACCAAATTATGATCTCGATTAGGAGAACATTGGTGGAAATTAGAGACATATAATTGGAGGAAAAATGTAAATATTTATAGGTAGTGATTGAGATCATCAATCACAAACAAGTGTATAATTGAGGTCCTTAAATTCATCAATCTATGATGATTTGAAATACCATCGGTTCAACAAAACATAGGGTATTAGGATAACACATTTTTGACGTTTCAAAATATCTTAGTTGAAATCTCACATCGAAAAATGAATTAATGAGGCCTCTATTTAAAATAAAGAGTCGAACGTATGAAGATTACCGAAAATAACACATACTAGGGTTCCATGTAGGAAAATATGGATATGGAAGAAAAATCTAACCATCAATTATCTGATGGAGAGTGGTAGAGAACATGGCTATGAAAAGGCCAACAATCCCAAAGCCATTATTTAGTGATGATTTAAGGTATCATCTAGGAAAACATTTTTGTTATAAGTTTCTTTTCTTAATGTTGAGGAATTTATTTATGAGATTGGCTAAGATCATAAGGAGATATACTTACTTTATAATTAGTGTTTTATCCATTAATAAATTTCTACCACAAACTCATCTTTCACTCTAAAAGATAATAGAATGTAAAAAAAATTCTATTTACACTATTCGTATAGGGTTCCAAAATAAACGAATTTATAATTCATCTACATGATCTTTTAATAAAAACTACATTATTTAATCTAGGACATCTCATGGGCCAGTGGTAGGTGATACACCCTTGTCGCCCTTCGGTTGCGGGTTCAAGTCTCACAGCCTTGCCGGACGCGACGGGTTGCCGCCCGACCTCCGGGTTGTCCTTTTATGGCAATCCAAAATAATCCAAACTAGAACTATCCAAAATACTTCTGTCCAAACTCACAGTCTAACATTTATAAGGAAGGTAAAAATAATATAGATCCTTTTTACCCCGTAATAGCATATGGATACCTTCATCATGTATTACCATATTCCTTATTGATTACATTCATGCTCCCTTATTCTATATAGAATGCTGGATATACTTCATTAATCCAAAAATGTTTTAAACCCCAACAATGATGGAATATACAAATCATTAATAATTTCCAGGGTAGTCAAGAATATCCAATATAATTTATTCAAAACAATCACATATTATTCCAAAATCACTACCTCAGTATCAGAACTATATTATGATTTATCATTCTCTCAACCATATATTTTCCAAAAATTTATCCTGCTATTGAGTCACTTTTCTTTGTTCCACACAATCTCAAGTCCTTAATGAAATAGTATTGCAGTACAATCCTTATATACTCCATGATTATTGTAACAAGTACATTGTTGATACAACACTCAATTGACATAATCAACATAAGAACTCTAATCATTCCTCTTCATCTGTGGTAGTATCATAACTTGATTATTATCCAATAACATCATTTGCGGCATAGTCTGATGACTGGGACATAGGTTCGCGTAGTGTCCAAACTCCTTGCAAATGAAGCATTGTACATTTAAAACCATTTTCTTACCCTTGCAGTCATGTACTTTGTGCCCTTTTCCTCCACACTTAAAACAAACTCCCATTCCTTTCAGGCAAGTTCCAGGGTGTTTCTTTCCACAGTTACCACATATGGGAAAATTCTTCTTTCCCTTTTCCCTTTATCCATCTTTCTCTTTTCCATCCTTTTCTTCTATTGATTCCCTTCAAATCCACAGGACTCAGTAAACTCTTTGCTTATCTTATCAACACATGATATTATTTCTTCATATGATGATAATACATGGGAGACTACTTCTCTTATAAATTCTAGATTAAGACCATGAAAGATATGATTCTTCCTTCTCTTTGAATCATGTGTATTTCTGGAGTTCTCATTCCTTCTACTGGGCGCCATTTCTAAACAATGGCATAAACTAGATCAGTTTATGAATCAAAATACATAATCCCATACTTATAAAACACTTAACATAAATTGAAATATTTATGGATATAATCCATAATCATAAAAATGTTTTCTTTGAGAAAGTATATACTCATAAACCCTTCATAATGATTTGTAAAGAAAATGAGAGTTATCCTAAGAATATCCCCCGGGAGTGTCGTAACCAAGAGTGCAGCAAGGCCCGTTGTCGTGCACCAGTTCCCGTTCGAGTCTAGCTCAAAGCGGTGTTTTCGGGTTTTACCCCTAGGTACATCTGTGCCAGAGCCGCCTCTACCTGCTCGTATCCAGACAGGGATGTATTGCTCGGAAAACTCACAAAATCTCTACAATACCAAAATTCTAGGAAGTTCTTCTATACTAATCCTCAAAGTTCATCTTAGGTCTACGTGCTCTAATCAGAGTTTATCTAAATCTAGCTTCCAAGGATTGTACTAAACTTCCTCTGATACCAACTGTAACGCCCCGACCCCAGTTACCCAGAGTCGGTGCATTATTACATAACATTGGCATGATCACAAGAAAGATCAAATCTCTAAAGACCGATTGGTTTAGTAGCCTTGGAAACACTAGATATATTCATAAGTTTTACATTACATCATAAAATGAAAAACTACTACAACAACATAATGTTTCCACAGTCCACACTATAATCCCCTCATAATATCCCTGCAGGTCATTCATAACATATATCTTCACATCCTAGGAAAAATAAAACATAGAAAAGGGGTGAGCTCAAATGCCCAGTAAGGATAACAATATAGCGGAACATTCAAAAATAAGCATAAACATTTAAGGCAATGAATTACTAAAATAAAAGCCTTTTAAACTTGAACTTCAACATAGTATGGCAAAAGTAAAATGAAATAATTCCATTTACTTGTTCACATGGATATTCTACTAATCGAATAATCACATGCAAAATCAATAACCACTTTCATAATGTTGGAATGCATAATGCTAAACTTTAATTACTTTTCAAGGCCTCGTCCCAAGACCTTGGGGCTAACTGTAACCGGAACCCAACCCAGAGTGCCTCTAATAACCGGACACCAACCCGGAGTGCCTCTAATAACCGGACACCAACCCGGAGTGCCTCTAATAACTGAACACCAACCCGGAGTGCCTCTAATAACCGGACACCAACCCGGAGGGCTTACTTTTACCAGTCCCTAACCTGGAAGGCTTACTTTTACCAGTCCCCAACCTGGAGGGCTTACTTTAACCAGTCCCCAACCTGGAACATACTTGTCCAACACATTCATATAAAGTAAAGATTGAAATATAACATAAACATTCTTATTGGAACTAGCATACGAAATGTCAATACTTTCACCATAAACTATGAATGGTATAAAAATAGCACATCCACAGTCAAACATATCACAAAACCTTCAAAACAATATAGAAGTTTTGTATCATAATAAATCAACTTCAAATAATCTTAAAACCCATCAAAGGATGTTGACATAGATGAAATCAAAATTCTTTTTAAATAAATATCTCCTTTTATTTTGAAATCATTTAAGATCCATATAAAATCAAAAAAAATTCTTTGAAAATAATCTTATAAGATTTTAAGGGAAGCTTTGACGATTTTATAACGGCGGAAAATAACCGCACCCGCCGTATAAGTTAAAAAAACATTCTTATCTTAATTCTGTCGAAAAGGTTAAAAAGCACCTTGTTTGGAAAACGACGGAAAGATTACCTTATAAACCTCTTATAAAAATTCAAACAAGGGTATAAATGACTTTAACCCATATTCTTTTAAATATTAAAAATGTTTTGAAATACATTTTGAAAAAACATGGATGTGGATGATAACGAGATCCCAGTAGATTATTACGTATAAACAACCTCGGATAATGAAGAGATTGTGAAATAACCCTTACTAGTTTGGTAACTTATGAAACATACAACCCATGAAAGAGGTATCATACAATGAATATGTAAGTACACATAAATTAGAGTGTATTACACAAAGAATATAATTATGGGCAGTACATACACCACACAAAAGGTAATGGTGGCAATATGGCATGAATCTCACGGGAATAAGGAGTGAGATGAAAACCCCTTACCACGTTAATCAACTGAGTCGCATGGCCAAAAGTTAATAACCACCAAATGATTTATAGAATAACATGAATATAAAGTGAATCATGATAATATATATCAAATGGAAGTACAAAATACACCACTTTCAATGATTTAGTAGCGAACAATGGAAATCTCACAGAATTGAATGTGAGATAAGAAAAATCCCTTACCTTGTACTTTTCCTTGGTTGGGGTAGGTTAACCTCCTGTATAATGGTGAAATAATTGTTATTAAATTATACAAGAATCATATACATTAATATGATATCATATATGATCTTTTAACATTGCTTTATTAATAATATCTTAGTATTATCGTCGTTTCGGGTGATAATCGATTCGTTCTTCTTAAATGTTTGGTTACGTAAGACATGTTTGTAATGGATAGATTATATCTTATTCATAATCAGAATGATATTAACATTATTTTTAACCCTAAAATGAGAATAAGACTTGAATGGATACGATGGAGGATGGATCTCACCGCGTTCGTGGAGACGGTAGTCCGTACGTACGCACGAACGCTACTTCCATTTAATTTTTATTTTAAAAGAATTGAATCCAAATGATACATAGGTATATTACTATTCCAGTATAATATAATATTCTATATATGTTACTTAAGTTTATTAACACCATCCTTTATACGTTCCATGTGTGGTATGAACGAGTCATATCATTTTAAGGGGGCGGTAGTCCGCACTTCCTCAAATGAAATTATCGTATGTATATACAACATGAAACGAATAATGGTATGAAATAAAATGGAATTACAGAAGCTTATATATAAAATATATATCATTAATATCATATTTAATTATAGTTCCATCATAATGGCCACCATGAGAGGCGGTAAGATGTATTTGAACAATCATCGTTTCGTGAGACGTTAGTTTGCCATCCACAGAAACATTATGTTCATCATCCATTAGATGGAGTTGTGTGTATGTGTAGTTTGAATCCTTCTTATAACAACATCCTAGTATATTGAGGATACTGGTGTTGTTACAAAAGAAATGAAATAAAAAGAGTTTTGGGGTTGGAGAAGCAAAATAAATGAAAATAATTTAAGAGAAATCGTTACCTTTAATTTAGGTAACTCACTTTGGTTGGAACCAAAGGACTTCTTGAAATGATTTCTGCCTAAGGGGAAGCTTCAAGGAGGAGGAGAGGGATGTGGGGAGCTTATTTGGGCAGAGTTTGGACGAGCCAAGTGGCTTGAGAGGTGTGAGGAATGAGTAGTAGTGGTCTCCTTTTATAAGGGAGAAGAGGGGCTCTTTAGGAAAGAGTGAAAGTATTACTTTATAATATAATTATATTCGGTTTATAATGGTCCAAAAATCATTGAGGTCGAAGATAAGATGACTCATATTCTAAATAACATCAACCAATAATAATTGGACAGGTTTTAGATAATATTTTAATCATTATAATCTTATTTATTTAAATGGTTTATTAATGAGGTAAACATTGCATCATTATTGTGTCATTACTAATTTAAATTATTTGATGTCTAAAAATTATAAATAAAATATCATTATGTAGGAAATCTTTTTAGCTTTCTAATGAATATTTATAATCGAATATCCAACATGTATAACCCTATGTAAAAATTGTTCTTTTAAAAGATGTAAGCTTATGCCATTTTTATTTTTATTTTAACTTTATTAATATAAAGTGTCCCTACCACATACAAGTGGATCCAAGGGGTCCCCAAATTTACCCAAGGATGATCATGGTCGGGTATGTGTCCCCCAATAATGTTAGGACACATTTTAGGTTAATTTTGTATTATTATAATATTATTTTTTAACCCTTATTTACCGGATTTACCCTTAACCATGGTAAATAAAATATTACCACAATAATTATTCAAAATGTCTAAAAATAAAAGTTACCTATTTACACAATTTGGACATCCTGATTCCAAATATTGAATCCATTTTTCTAAATTCAAAACACAGAAGTGGCAGAAATTAATTTAAAATTAATTCTCGCTGTCAAAACAAAAAGCGTGTTTTTAAGAGGTAATAACTATCAAAAGATTGACACTTGTTTATGTTCGGTTTAATTGTAAAATTATGTAAAATGACCAACATTATATTAAATGGAAAAAATATATTCTAAATGTACTTTAAAACTACTAAAATTCATAATTTATCACTATTAATTATTTTGATTAAAAAAGTTGTTTTTAATTAAAATTTAGTAATTTTCACTATTCATCAAAATATGAAAGTTATCCGAAAAGTACCAAAATTTCACCTTAGGCTAAATTCGATATTCCGAATCCAAAAATGAAGTCCATTTTAAAATATAAAATATATATAATTTCAAAATTTAGGTATTACTATTCATAACGGCTAGTTTGATTGGTTGTGGCGTGTGTTAAAACTCAAGGTTGCGTACAACACACGCTACTATTTTATTCAAAGTAAAGCGTACCGTGGAAGCTTGGGATGTTTCATTTTAAATTTTTTTGATGTCCCAATTTATTCAGATAGTTTAAAATATTTTATTTAAAAAGGTTTCACTATTAAAGTTGATAAAAGTGCAATACTGAAAATGAATCTGTTCTTGCATTTTGACTAAGAAACTCATAATAGGGATTCTAAAATTATAAGGATTATATAAAGTTCAAAATGTTGTTAATACTATTCATGACCTATTTTAATGGATTTTTTTTTGTACGTCATGGTGTGATTGAACTCGGTGTTGCGTGTAGTGCAAGTTATTGAATTATTTTTAATAAATAACACACTATGAAATCCTGGGGTGTTACAGAATATGTATAATCATTATTTATAAGAATTGTTTTTATAAAACTTTGTAATAAAAAATATTTCCCAAAAGTATCATTTTTACCCGAAGAGTCAATTTATAAAATTCATCGTTTTTTTTAGAAAGACTATTCTCATAAAGGAATGTATGGAATATGACATTTATTTATAAAAAGGGATTACACAATAAGTAACTAATACATTATTACATAACCCCTTATAACACTCGAATAAGACCTAAGGGTAAGGTGTGAGATGGTGAGAGACTCTTGTGGTGGCTCAGATAAAATCGTCCGGGTGGTAATATCTATTAACATGAACTTCTCCCATAGGTGATTCTATTCAATCTTAACATGTTGAATATCAGCTTGGGCTTGGTCAAGAGAAAAGACCAGTGATGCTAACTCCTTTCCAAGCTCCAAAAAAGTATCTTCGTATAGCCCAAGTCTGCTGGATGAGGCCATCCTATCCTTTATTTTTGTTGAAAGGATTATTAAAAAAACCTTATATTTATAAGGGTGATCTCAAACCATCTCTTCATAACTTGGGGAAAGGTAACATAACAAAGGGTGAACTTAATACTCAGTAAGGGAAAATAAGGAATATAAATAAGCATGAAACAATAATAAGGGTTTTATATCATGATCATAACATTGAAAAACCATAACCAGTCTATTAAATGTCAAAATCATGAATCATGGAATAATGATTTCCATTTCATAAGACAGAAATCATAATAAAAAAAACATGATTCATGAGAGCATAAAATTTTTATAACAAATAAGACTGTTGAATACACATTATCTAATAACATTACTAGTACGTTTAAAATACACAAGTTGACTCATTATGTTGTGAACATGAAATTAGGTCCCCTCATAAACTTATAGACATGAAACAAAGTGGACTCATAACATTACGAACATGTAATCAGGTTCACGCATAACATTGTGAACATGTAATCAGTTTCATTAATAACATTATGAAAGTGTAATTGTATTCATACATAACATTTTTAACATGTAATAAAGTTCAGTCATATGTGGCTACACCCCCTGCACGGGACACAACATTATGCTCAGTGGCAGCCCTATCTTTCTCCACCATGAATACTCCCTATTCAACCCATATAAATCTCATGAGATATATAAATCATTAACCAGTTAATTGGAGGGATATTAGGTACCACCTTCCATATAATGAAAACTATATTTCTGTATTCCACAGGATCATAAACATTCATCATATCATAACCCTTGAAATAACATGGGTATGAAAAACATTTCATCATATCAAAACCTATGAAAAAGGGACAGGATCCATAATCATTTAATCATAGAATAAGTCAGGAAAATATGTGGGTTTCAGAATTATTTCCTCACGGTATAACCCATGGAAGAAAAATGGGTTTCATAGACAACTTATTATCATAAATACAAACTATTCAGATAAATAATAAGAATGTTATCCTTGTATCATATCCCCGGTAAATAATATTTTTTCATCAAAGGATTTCATATTATATGGTAAATAATTTTTATTGATCATTTGAAACATTTATTGAGGAAATATATCATCTAATGGAAAATAATTTTTAAAACATAAATCCTTTTTTAAATTCAATTTCTTTAAAAATAACATTGGAAACTTTTAAAGGAATCGTTTAAATGTCATTTAAAACATTTATTGAAGAAAATATACTTTACACTATGAAAAAAACTTTTTAAAACATAAAACATTTTTTAACCTTTTACTTATAAAATAACCTTGAAAACTTATAAAGGAATCTTTGAAAATAATTTAAAACACGTTTTAAACATAAAGTATTTACAGAAACCATTTTATTGTGAAAATTAATTTAAAATAAAAAATATTCCAAAATGTCTAAGAATAAATTGTCATTTTGAAAATATTATTTGAAAAGTATAATGTAATCATAAATGAGTGGAGTGGTTATGATAGCATATAATTCTAACATTGATGTTTTGTAAAAACAATGATTCCTTTCATATTGTCAGTTTAATTCAAAAGAGACATGATTAGAAAATAAAATGAAGATTCCATTTTAAACCATTTTTAAAACATGGGTAAAAATTTATTTTAAAAATCATAGGATATTTTTTTACCATTTTTTAAAACATTTTTAGAAGATATGGCTTTTAGAGAAAACATATTTCCAACCGTAGTGAGAAATAAAGTTATATTTTCTTAAAAAAAATCTTAATTATCTAAAGTACGAAAGAATGAAAAAATGGTACCATTAAATGAATACATCATGAATAAAAATATATTTCTAAAATTTATAATAATTTTTTAGATATATATTATAATATTTCATCAATGGAATCATAATCATAATCAATCTCGATAAAAGATGAGATTGAAATAATAAACTCTTACAACTTATTAAATTTGAATCACAGTCCCCGTGAGAGAATAACATTACATAAAGCTTAAAATAATATTAAAATAAGTATATTCATGACATAACATTTCAAATTTTCAGTTTATACACCTCATAAAATAATATAGTTTCATGAAATAATTTGTGTCTCAAAGAAGGTAAATTGAGAAAAAATTCGCTTACCACTTTGGTAGCTTTGAAACTGTAACCCCATAAAAAAGGACCCTCAAATGGATGTAAAATTACCAAAAATTTTATTAATGAGAATCATAAATTAAATTCTTGGGAATCATATTCACCAAATAGAAGAAATAGGAGGTGAATATAGAATGGGTCTCATAAAAGTAAAAAGTGAGATGGAAATCTGTTACCTTAAGTCTTGACTTCCTTTGTACACATTAAAAACTCATGTATAATAAATATATGTTTACTATGCATATATTAAAGAAAAATATTTATATATATAATACCATTTATGGTTTTATTTTTACCTTTTAATTACCTGTTTATTAAGAATAACATGTTAAATTCATGTTTCAGGTAATAATTGTTTTATTCTTTGTAAAAAAAATTGATTTATTATTGTTGGTCCTATTACTTTGATTATGATTTCCTAATTTATAATGAGATTAAAATGATATAAATAATATATATATATATATATTCATTGTATATTTATTTATATTATTTTATAAAAGATAAAAATGTGAAATGAGATACACCATTCATGGAGACAGCTGACCGTACATACGCATGAACATTATTTCCATTTTCTTGTTGTATTGAAAGAAAGAAAATTATATGATATATTATAATTATAAAAAATTATGTCATATATATCACATATTTTCATTGAAACCATCCTTAATTCATTCCATTTTATGTTTGAACGAATTACATCACTTTATAAGGCGGTAGTCTGTCGTACACTTGAACGATATTATTTTATCCCAACAAAATAGAAATGAAGAATTTATTTTTTATATATCAATTAAATAATCATAATAAAATCATAAAAATAATTAATATCATATATATTCTATAAACTCATCATTATTCACATCCTTGAAAGGTGGTAATGTAAAAATTAATTACATGGGTTTGAGAGGCGGTAGTCCACCGTACACACGAACGATGAGTGCATATCCCATTTGATGTAAGTGTGTGATGTTTTAGGTAATAACATTAAAAAAAAAATTCGGTTTTTTTATTATACTAAGGTTATTTTATACTAATTATAAAAAACTAATTGAAGGGGTTTGAGTATGAAATAAAACAAAAAACATATGTTTAGGAACATTTCCACTTTTTTGGGTATTTCCTTTTGGTTTGCACCAAAGGATAGTCTTAGATGGATTTTTTCCCAAATTAATTAATATATACATATATAATGGAATTTAATAATTTAATTGTATAGGTTTTGGACAATCCAAATGGATTTTAAAATTTGAATAAGTGAGGGGGTGAGTGCCCATTTATAGAGTAGGAGGGGCGGCATTCTTCTAAATACAAAACGATAAACACTATTAGATGGTCTCCCTTACATAATATTACTTGTATAATGATGAATTTTATATAAAATATAGTATATAGTATAAATATATCTATAAAATGGGTTTTGGAATAGTTTCTTGTTCATTTTTACCCTTTAGTTTAAAGTTTAGTCCTTTGGTAAACTTGTTTTTCTCTAAATCGTTGAGATTAATTGAGATTTATTTAACTAATAATTTTTTAAAAAAATTAATTTCGACATTTATTCATTTTAAATTATTTTTATTACAAATATAGAATCCATATTTCAAATTCATTTCAAAAAATTGGAAGAAATTATTATAAAAGTAATCCCACGGACGGAACTGAACAACGAGTTTTAAAAAAAATGTTAAAAAGTTTGAAATGCTTTTCTATCCATTTTAAATGTGAAATTGATTATAATAAACTAATATATATTAATATATGTATATTGATCTAAATATTATTTAAAATAATATATATATATTAACTATATAAATATATTAAATGAAAAATAAGTTTCCAATTAAAATTCAATATTTTTCACTATTCATAAAAAATTATATTTTCTAAAAACTCCCAGAACATTCATCCAAAGATAATTTTGATGTTAAAATTTAATAAATGAAGATTATTTTTTAAAATATAATTCATAAAAATATAAAAAAATTGTGATATTAAAAAAGATGTAAAACTACTTTTTTAGAAAAATATAGTTATTAAGCATAAATTTGAATTTTTTTTTATTTCTTTTCTAGAAGACATATTGTATGAATGTTAAAAACATTATTGAATAAATAATATATATATTGAATTAAAATAATTTACCAATATTTATTGATATGAAACACACCTGTGTATATAAAAATAGTCTTTCAGAGAATGGATTCCATTTATTTTTTAAAAAGGTTTATTTTCATTTTGAATTAATTGGTAACCAAATAATTATTTATATAAACGTTTTAAAACATTATTTTAATAATTTAGTTAATATTATTCATATCTTTCATTCCAACATCGAGGTTACAACTGTCATATTACATTATAATACTGATATTAAATTATAGTTTGGTAAAACTCGGTCTTTCTTGTAACACAATATATCAAAGGAACTCAGTATTATGTCTAAAAAAATCAAAAACAAACTATTGCATGTACCAAAATCTAAACTCCATTCTGTGTGAAGTGAATGTTTATATTTTCTTTATATAAATAGAGATTAATTTGGTGCGGCGTACAACACATTCCATAAAATAATTTTAATTCATTCAAAAACATAAATAATAAAAACTCATGGGGTTATATTGTTCATAGTTGGAAAAATAATTAGTAATATTATTTGTTCTGTTGGGTAAGATTTTAGAAAAATTTTGATGTTGGATAGACTAGGCTTGGGTCAGGGCTATTAGGTGAGTAATTAATTGAATAAAAAATTTAATTGTGTAGATTTATTTTATAAAATAAATTCATATTTTTCATGGAATTATTTATCTATTATTTTTTATTTTTTATTTTTAGTTCTTATATATATTATCTTGGGATAGGAAATTATTTTTATAACACTTTCATAAGCTCACATGGTTTATTAGAACATGGAAACCCATTAGGGTTATTCAACTATATCCTACTAAGTGTGATAGTGTACTCATTTCTTACATGTTAAATTCAATGCACATGTAGCTATCTATTCATTTTTTAGTTCCAGAATAACAAACCAACATGAGTCATCCTATCCTAGTAACCTAGTGGGTACATCACAAGGCCAAAATTCATTTTTAATTTTCCAAATACAGTAACAATAGCTAAGGGAATCAACCATACATTTGGGGAATGATTCTATCCAACAATGAATAAAAAGGGATTGTAACTATGAATTGAGAATAAATATTCTAGGAATTGGATGTGTTGTGCATATAAATAATCATATATAGACATAATAATTTACCATTAGATATAATGAATCATTATATAGATTAAAAAAATTGAAAAAAAAATATTAATAACTAGGGGACGGGATGTCAAAGTGGTCAGATATGTGTGTTTGTTACCCATAAAACATTACAAAAAGTAAACTAGATATCTTACATCTTCTTGTGTAAAGTGAGTAACATCCTCTTGTCATCTCATCCATAACTGAAAATCCCAATTATCGACAACTTTATCAAATTCTATCCATTTATTTTCCAACATCGAAGGAAATCAAGTCCCAATGTGCAAAAAAGTGTGTGGGTAGGGTGTGAGAACATCCCAATGGGATACCAATAAAGATTATATACAAATAATGTTATTAAAAAAATATGAAAATATTTTTAATTATATATATATATATACATGTTGAAACTTTTTTATTCTGTGTAAGTGAGTAAATAAGTGAAAAAATATTTCATATTTTATTTAAAATGTATACAATAGAAAACATTAAATAAAATAATTCATAAATATGAAAGACTGTATAATAAATAATCATTATTAAGTATATCACACCATTGAATAACTACATAGATCTTGAGGAGAGAACCTTCAACTTGAATCATTAAAAAATAATTCTTTTGAATAGATCTGATCTTGATATACAACACAGCTAACTAACTTGGATTTATAGTGAGTGTAATCCCCTAGTCAATGTGTAATTTAAGTTAGTCATAAAATGTTTGTAATATACAAGTATTGAACTCGTCACTAGTTTCCCACTTAATTACCCAACTAATACCCATAATGAATATAAATATAAAATTTATTCAATCAAATACCACATTTATTAATTAAATATCTCTACCATAAACCCTCTATATAAATATACCCTTATATATCAGCATATTCATTCAATATGATTAAATTTAACATTTCTTTAAAATGTAATAATGGGGAAAAAGTTATAGATTAAAAAAAATCAAATATAATCATTTAATTACATTTTTAAAATAGTGGTTGAACAATGAAATTATAATTCTAAAATCACGAACAATTTTTATTTTCAATATAAGTTCACTTATTTTATAACAAAAATTCATTTTTCAATTCATAATACATTTAGTATAGAAACATATATAGATCATAAATTAAACATTCCATAGAAAATACATTTGTTTATGTAACATTTCATTAAAAAATGAAATTTTTTCACAAAGTAAATAATTATTTTTAATATGAGATAGATTTTAATGAAAACATAATTAAAAATACATAAGAATTCATAGTTATGTTAATAATCAAAAGAGTATAAAACTGCCTAGTGAAAATTGATGAAAACAATATAAATGGGTGTCATTCAACCAAATAATAAATGATAGAATACCTATATGAATATAATAAGATAGGTAAATGATTAAAGATATATACCCAAAAGAAATAACCTAATATTAAGGAAGAATAATCAATGAAATCCATTAGTATATAGGGTTTCATAGAAGGAATATTCTATAAGGATACCAAGTGGGAGTTGAGAATTTCCTAGTTATAATGAGTAGCGTCAAATTTATGAAATAAAATTAATCTAATTTTTAAAATGATTCATTTTTTTAAACAAATAGTTTTCTAAAACGTGCATCTGATTTAAAAAATATTCCCTGAACTAATTTTTGGATAATGTTTCTTTTTTACATGGATTTTTGGTTATTTTTACCTAACAATACAATGTAGAAAATATTATAAAATCATGAATTTTTCACCCAAACTATTTTAAAAGTAACAGAACAAAAAATAAATAAAAACACAACTATTTTGGGGATATCATGGGTGTCACAATTCTCCCCGTCATGCCACTTTCTTCCCCTAGATAATATTTTTTAAGTTATTTATTTAGAATATGGTTGATATCATTATTCAATCACATAGATACTTTCTCCAATGTTTCACATTAGGTGTTGGTGGAGTGCATAGGGGATGTTCTTGTATCCCTGAACCACTATAAAAATTGTGTATGTCGTGTCTATTTACATTCCATTTATTCCATTTCATTGCTAACATAAAAAAATAGGTATATATTTAAATGAATTTTATGGGGAAGTTTTAAATAATCCATATATTTTAAAATAGCCAATTCACACCTCCCCCACCCCCACCCACTATTGATTATTTATCTCAATAAACCTTAGGACAACATGAACTTTGCAATATTTTCTACAATCTTAAATGTTTTAACACATATTCATATAAAATTACCTTAATTCAAAAATCATCAATGAACAATTCATGGTAAATTGTTAAAAAACATTTTATCACAAAGTAAAATATAAATGGACCATACTTATTATCAATATATTATTTATGGTGACTCTTTACTATAGTCAAAAAATTTCTAATTTGTTGAGTTGTATATGTCATATCTTGAACAATACTCAGTACCACCCATTCAGGTTTGCTAACATCATTTCAACATTGATGATATTATAATGTTTTGAATATTTAAAAAATATTATTACATATTATCATATAAAATTTTAAATAATTATAAGGGTTTTGAATGTCCCAGTATGATCATGCAGACACACAAGAGAGGGGTTGAATAGTGTGTGACTATATTTTACTGAAAACAAATTTATTATTTTATATTATTATCACATTGTTAGTCTTCTAAATCACCATCACCTATTAGTATTTTAAAGGGTCTCTTTTTATTTATCCTAAAATACACCTATATGAAATTTTGATACTAAAAGTAAATATGGAACATGTGTTTCTTAATTGTTTTGTCCTAATGTGAAATACTTACTCCTTATAGTGTTCAACTATAATTAAGAAATGGATTATATATTAATGGTCTAGTTATTAATTGTCATTCATTGGGAATGGATTATATTAGAACTATTTCTTCCATATTATACAAGAATGTGATCACCATATTACATATGTGGTGTTCTTACACTATATTACATAAGTGAAGGGATCTTTATACTATATCCCACAGTCTTCAAACTCACATTGCACTAGCTGGTTCTCTACATCATTCCTCCTATTTTTGTAGATCATCAGTCTATCTAATGATATATTTTCACCCTCAAAATATGATCTATTTTTCAATATATATAATTTTTTACTACCTCAATGTCTTCAAAAAATAATCATTCAACTCAATCTATGTACCTTGTTCTTAGAATCAATGCAATTTTCCGAATCTTTTTCTCATATACTCTAAACTCGGAATCTTATTCAACTATATTTGATTAACAATACAATTTAGTACACAAAACTTATAATTCATTGAATACTATTAGAATCATGACTCAAAAAAGGATTAACATGGTCTATTTTCCTTTACTATATCATGAAATTTCCTCCTATTATTCTTCCACAAAACGAAATTTATTTTCTTTCTTGCACTATTTCAGCATATCTATTTACTCTTTCTATTTGAGAGATATTTTTCTCTCATATCCTCATAGTCAAAGAGTACTCATCAACAGATCCTCCTTTTTTATTATTTTATTATATTCTTTGATTTTTAAAATATCACATGCATGACTAGATGTATTAAATTTAATAACCCATTTTCAATATCCATAAATGGTATATTTGGATGAATTTTTGTTTCATGCCAAAAAAACATTTTTATAAAATATACATATTCGGGTCATCATGATTTTAATTTTCATATAAAAGAATAACAAAAAAATATAATTAATTTTTATAACTCACATGGCCAAATAAAACATTAATTAATTCCTCTAGTATGATCTGGTTCCTCGAAAAAAACTCTACACAACAACCACATATTACTCTCTTTGGATGAATGAAAATACAAATAAGAAATAATGTAGTTTCTCATGTCTATCTTTTTTACAATAATATTTTCAGAACATATTATATTTTAAAATAATCTTTCAATACTTATAACTCGTCCCTCTAATATTGTTACTTATGGTGTGTGAGTCACAAATATTATGTGATCTTTGAACCCTTGAATTATATACCATGCACCTTTTATTTTTCTATTTATATATTTATTTAAGTATGGATTCAACTTCTTTCTCATAATAGATATTAATCCTTAATTATAAAGATTATAAACTAACTCAATCAACTCAGTTATCAATAATTTAAGATTTCAAGAATAGCTTAAGATTTTATTCAACTTTATCTACATTATTATTGAAAACTAAATTTCTTCTCGTTATTACGAATATTATCTTCATGATGTTTCTCATTATTATTCTTGGAGCATTTCTTAAATAAGAATCATGATGTTTTAAATTTGACAACACGACACAATAATCTTTTGATACATTTTTAGTAGAATTATAAATTCTAAAAACCAACACTTTCATTCATCTTTGATCATAATCTTTACATCCTCAATGATCATTTTATTAGAATTTTTAGCATGAATAAGAAACTGATTTGAGTGTTTATGATAATTAAAAAACTTAATAATAGATCTTAGAATCATAAAATTTGATTTTTTTTTATTTATATATATAGTTTGGAAACTTTATCTTTCTGGCTCTAAAATTTCTCTATGTATTGATTCTTACATAGATAGAGTATAGAAAATCATCCCAACATAGTGGAAGAATCATACTTATACAGCCTGCTGAAATGATTATTATAAACCTACCTTTATGATTAGATGGAACATATGATGTTTATATAGTGTCATATTATGTTAACATAGTCATGCTTCATGTACACCCTAAAATAGATGATGCTTACAAAAACCATAAATGATATCTAAAAATTACTAGAGATAATGTGTAAATAAGCCAATATGATTATTTTATGGATCATGAATGATACATACACAGTAGAGGGTCATAGAAAATTTTTTATATTTCCTTTAAAATATTTTGATCCCTCTTCAAATAAAATCCAACTTTCATACAAGAGTGTTTGAACATGGAATACACCATCAAATATGTGAATTACATCTTGACTGGTTTCTCCAACTTCAGATAGCATGTCCTCCCATTAAGATTGGCACCTTCACCGCCCTACTAGTTGTCTTCTTCTAAATCAATTATAACTATTGTAGGTAGTACTGCACATCAATAGTACTTGTCTTTAACATTAAGATCAAATCTCCAAACCTAATATATATTACACTACTAGAAATTGAGTTAGTTACAATAAGTTATTTGCGATGGGATCCCGTCACAAATAACCCGTTATAGAAAATTATGTCGCAAATACTATTTTTTACAACGGTTTGTCACAAAAAATAGTATTTTCGACGGGAAATTCTCCCATTGAAAATAGTTTCTTCGAGTTTTTTAGAAACCCTTTTTCGATGGGCCAGTCACAAAAAACATAAAAAAATAAAATATATATATTAATAAAATTGAATAAAATAATATTAAAAAAAATAAAAAATATCAATAAATAATATTAAATAATATTATTATTATTATTAATTTTAATAATATATAATAATATTAATAAAATAATATTAATATTATTAATATTAATATTAATATTAATAAAACTAATAATATTATTATTATTATTATTATAAAATAATAAAAACCCCAATATTCGCAAACATATAAAAAAATATAAAAAATAATTAAATATAAAAAATTAAATAAAAAAATAAAAAAAGTAATAAAATATTTAATAAATAAATAAAAAAATAATAAAAAAATGTAATATTCGCAAAAATATATACAACACAGTATATAAGAATTTTAAATATAAAATATTAAAAAAATTATAGTTAAATGTTTTATCATAAAAATTCAACACATCATTGAGGGGGAGGGTCATCTAAAAGAGGTGGAGGAGATGGTGGAGGGAACTTCATCCCTAAACACTGAGTCAGATGTCATATGTACTCTAGCGTCTTTTCATACTGCTGTTGTGGCCACCAACACATCTCCTCTTTATGTTGTTGTTATAGAAAATGCCCTTCCATCTCCCTACACATACTCTCTATAATCTCACCCTAATATCTGAAAAGCTCATGATATTGTGTAGTAGATGATGATGACACTCTATGAACTCCTCTTGAGTTGCACGCTGACATCACAGCGGTGTGATAATAACTCACAGGTATCAATCAAGAGCTGACACCAACAACTCAGCCTTTATCAAAGGGATATTGGGTCGCCTGCTTCCATGTTGCCTCTTTAAATATTATTCCACTAGTCTGATCATTGGTCTTAGTCTGACACTTAATTTTTGTATGATATTTCATGGCCTCATATGAATCCTTCAATTGAAATTTAAAATTAAAATAGTTAAAATATTATTTTTAGTTAATATAAAATTTAAATAAAAAAAATATTAACCACAATCTGACGCAGGTGATCACCTCTATAAGAACCTGGTTCTTACTTAGAGGTATGGTTTCTTCTCTTCCTATACCTTTAAGTTGTTTTGAGAAAACATGGGAAAAAATGACAAGTAATAGAAACATATTATCCCATGGATTGAGTTATGGTTACACACTGTGTACTCCTATGTACACGCTGTGTAGGTTGGCTGTGTTTGATGGGAATACATGATGTGTAGTCATGTCGGCAGGCCCTGGAAAGTAAGAAAATGGATTTCATCCACCAAATGAATAGTTAAATGATATAAACACCATGTATATGGGATTACATGGCATGTATTTTATATTTTCCTCTTAAAATGGTAAGTAGCCTCGTTTTTCTGTCATTTGGACAGAATGCTCACTGAGTGGATGAATAAGTAGCACCGGGAATATTTTCTTCCCCCATTTCATTGTCCTGAAGTAGATTAGAACTTCATATCATTCGTTGGAATCCTCTCAGTGATTTATTGAATACCCTTAAGTCGTTCATGGTGATTATTTTTCTTGAATGAGCTATTTAAGGTTGAGTGATTATCCTTATTTTGTAGATTTATACTGTTCTAGATTGAATTGGAAGTTGAGTTTGGATGAGGAGAGTCATACTACAACGAGGTAGGTGGCCTTATGACTCTCGTTAATTGTCGAAATTTTTATATGCATTGTTGTGTCATGTGCCTATGTTTAGGGTGTCACCTTGAAAGGTATTTTATCCTTGTTATTACCTAACATTGTTTTGGTAATTAATTCAATGAATTAAAGAATGTTTGGATTTTTTTTGTTTGATCAAGGGCCACCCTGTGGGTGCATTTCCCTTAGATAAATATTTTTTATCCATTTTGGCTGAGGATGTCTATGGTCATGCCTTTGTTACCTTCTTAGGGTTTTTTATAATAAACATGTTTATTAAATGAAATTTCATTCTGATAGAATTGTAAGAATTTTTATTAAGGATATGGGATTGTGTTTTCCCTTTTCCCATGTTGTGGACCTACTTGTTTAAGAATTTTAGAATGTTTTATTGAATTTTAGTGATTAAAAGGTAAATAGCATTGGGTGATACAAGGGTTCAATTTAGAACACCGTGAACGGACTCGCGTGGCTATTTTACCTTGCACCATGGGTCACACATGGGTTCAACATAGAATGCCATGGATGGACTTGAGAGGCTTTTTTTATATGTCATTAGTGATACATGGGCTTCCTAGTTGGACCATTGAGGATGGGCTAGATTGACATGATTTTATACTACACCTTGGGTGTCACATGGGTTCAACTTAGAACACCATGGAAGGACTCGAGAGACCTTTTTTTATATGTTATTAGTGACACTTGGTCTCCCTAGTAATACCATCAAGTACAGAATAAATAGACTTGAACTTATACCAATGTCTAGAGTGATACTCGGGGCTCCCATGTAGGACTACTGATAACGGACTCACAGGATGTCGGTAGAATTTCTTGTGGAGTGATACTTGAATTATAGCTTCAGATTCTCATGAACAGACTCAATTTATATTTAAAAAATTGAATGGAATAAATTGTGACATGTCTTACAAGCCAAAGAACAATATTGGATTCAATCTTCACTTAATTATTAAAAGGTCTTCTGAGACTTCTTCCATGCTTACTTTACTACAGGAAATTTCAGGCTTAGGCCAAATTAGGATACTTGAATATCTTAGGTAATTGAGTTTCTAATGAACATAATGAACATTATAAATGAATTCTAGTACTTTTAGGATTGTTTAATTTTGAGTACCACCTAGTTTACTACATTTCACTAGTGTACACTACTACTTCCTATACTCACTGATAGATTGGCACAGACCTTAGGTGGTTCTCTATTCGGATTTATTTCTCACACCCTATTTGGGTCATGTTTTTTGGCCTAAATAGATTGTATTGTTGCAAGTGTAGATAATGTAAAGGCCCCTTTTTCAGGTGCTTGATTGCTGCTTATGAGAAGGAGATCATAAGACCAAGCCAAGGATTGTAATGCTGCTGAGTTTCATATTTTTTTTATCATACTTCGGTATTATATTTTACTTGATTTATTGTATCTTATTTTCATTTTTTCTTTGAACATGTTACATGTTTCATCATTTTGATATTACGTGCTTTCTGGTTATCTTTATCTTCCAGTATTCCATTGGTTACTTCAGTTTCATGTTATTTACTACTTCCATTATTGTTCTTATTTATTCAACTATGTCACACTCTTCCAATGAGGGTATAGATTCCCCACTATCATACCCTAGTACCTCACTCATAGTCGGCAGCTTTTGGCATTTGGGGAAATGATCTTGAGGTCATGTGGCCAACCGGGTATGGGGCCACCCCGTTGGTGTGTTTTCCTATGATAAATATTGTTTATCCATTTTGGATGAGGATGTCTATGGGAATTCATTTTTTCATTTTTTAGGGTTGATTAAAATTAAATTGGTTCTTAAATGAATTTTCATTGCAATAGATTTCTAAGTATTTTGATTATGGATTAGGGATTGTGTTTGACCCTTTGGCCATGTTGTGGTTCATCTTGTTCAAACAGGTTGAAATGTTTTATTTAATTTTAATGATTAAATGGTAAATAGCATTGGGTGATACATGGGTTCAGTTAGAACACAGTTAATGGACTCATGTGATTATTGTACCTTTCACCTTGGGTAACACATGGGTTCAACTTATAACACCATGGACAAACTCAAGAGTATTTTTTTACACCTATACTTTTCGATTTTGAGCTATTACAAAGTGGTATCATAGGGTTTATATTCTAGTTTGTTTTACTTTTTGGTGACATTATAAAGGGATATGAAGGATATGGAATTTGGTAATAATTTGTTCCCAAGAGTAGCTACCCCATGTATATGGAAATCCAAATTGCCTCGAATTAAATTTTGTTTTTGGATTTTTAGCTATTAGAATTGATTCAATTTCACCATTGGGTGACACACTTATTTTCTGTTGTAAATATAGATATTATTGAGGTTCTATTTTGTTGAAACCCAATGAGATGAGGGTATTCCATCTCATTAATCATATAGGCACATGATAGAAATCACATGCTATGCATACTTGACATGCCATTTAGGAAGCATTACTGATTGTATGTTGTTGTGATATATATCATGCTAGAGATACATGTTTTTGTGATAGTACATTGATAGATATTCCTACTGTTATGATAGGTGTATTGGTAAGTGAGATGGTATGGATTGAATGGATTCCAAACTTTGGTTCCTAAGGTTTATGGGCCCTCTAGGACCAAAATTTGGTTGATCATATTTCAGCCTATTGTATAGACTTTTATTGTGATATTTTATGCTTGGGTGCCAAAAATTGATTCGTGGGGAGTATGGGCCCTCACGGATCAGAATTTAGCATACCACTAGTTTTTTTCTACAGAACAGGGGTTTTCTGGGCAATTTGGATTTTCTGTCAAGAAAAACCCAGTATACACAGCATGTAATTTATCCTAACATGTGGTGCATTCTTACTATTAGGGGAAGATAGTGTTCCATGTTTTAATATGTACACATCGTGTGGTTAGAGGTCATGTTTCTGGTCGTGTGAGAAGGAACATGGGGTGATGATTTTCACAAGTACACGGTCATGTACTTTTGATACACGTTGTTTGGGATCACTTAGGTAGAACTCATGTGGACCTATCTGTGTGGGATTACATGGCCATCAGAGAGACTTGGGTACACATCTTGTACTCGTCTAGTACATCATGTACCTATGGTTGATACACAACCATGCTAGCGGTAGAACACTACCATATATGATTTTTAGGTTACACGCTGTGTATACTTTCTACATGCTGTGTAGCCCCTTTTTGTCAAACTTTGAGGGTCTTTTCCTATTTTGTTTTAGAACTCTTGAGTGGAAAACCTTGACAATGAGATCAAACAGAGACGTGTTCTAGACTATATAGATTCATTCCGCCACGAAGACCTTGAGTTTTACACCCAAAAATTTTTGATGATCATACCCCAAATGTGGTAAGCCATGGGCTACCGGAGGATCCTCCATATGTTCCAGTCATGGAACTAGCTATTATACCGGATGTAGGTGTTGATGCATAGTTTTATGAAGGCTTTATTAGGTTTATACAAACTTTACAGGGAGAACAGAAGCCTACCACATCTGTGGTAGAGCTGACACGAGAATTTCAGCAGAAGCATCTACCTACTTTCTTAATGGATGGTAGACCAAAGGCTTTAGAATCATAGATGGAGGCCATTATTTCTATCTCTGAGTACTTGTAGTTTCCTCTTGATAGGAGGGTCATCTCTCGACATATATGTTTCATGATTCTTCCAAGAGATAGTGGGATGTTATCACCTAGGTAGCGTGCCATCGGGATATGACATGGGAAGACTTTGAGGAATCCTTATATGATTACTATTTTCCCAAGATGTTGAGAGTCAACTGAACCCAAGAGTTCATGCACCTGGAATACGGCACACTATCAGTTATGGACTATTCTACTTGATTTAATGAGCTTCAGCAATTCATACATATTCTAATGGGAGATAACGTATCAAAAGCTAGCTGATTCAAGGATGGTCTCAAGCTTGACATCTGATCACGGGTAAATGTATTTAGGTTGCCTTTTTTCTCTGCTATCTTGAACTTATCATTGACCACTAAGTGAAATCTATGGGAACCTAGCGGTGTGAGTCAGGGTGGCTCGACACTGATTTCTGGTACTGTCTCAACCTGTAAGAAAAAGTGTCATCAAGATTTCTCTCATATTGATAGTAATAGTCAGAACCTTTCTTCCAGTAATCATGTGAGGTTCTACTAGGGTGGTAGGCCAAGTCATACATAGCTCTAGTGCACGAAGTACCAAGTTGATTGTCGCCCTTATGGTAGGATGGGCCATCTACAGCGCTTCTGCATGACGTTTCCACCAGTGTCTAGTGAGAGGGGATTTTCACTAACTCCATGTTTTGGAGTAGGGTTTGTAACTTTTCCTCAGACAGGTGACTAGAGTATGTCAGGGAATTCAGGATGAGGTGGTGGTCATGGCCATAGTAGCTAGACCCCAATATCTTAGCGATAGCAGGGCGGTCGGCTTAGGGTAGCCAGGTTGTGTCATAGTGCCATGGTACAGGCCAGACATATGCAGTGCACTAGACCCAACATGATCATGAACCCAGACCTTCTACTGTAAGAGGTACTATTCTAGTCACATTTGTTTTATCTTCTTCAATTTTCGATACAGATGCTTCTCATAGTTGTATATCTTTACCCGTTGTGGAGAGCCTTGGGCTATATGTTTTCACATCTTACAATGTTACGATGCTAGACACTCAATTATGAATAAGAACAGATGGTGTGTGTCTGTGTAATGAGTTCACCCCTTGAAGTTGGTGGTTGTAGCTTCTTATGATACCTCTATGTCTAGGAGATGATAGGATTTGATTTCATACTCAAAATGGACTCATTGGTCTCTTTTCAGGCCTTTGTTGACTTCTATCACCGCAAGGTGAGTTTCACATCACTCGAGGGTGGGTGTTTTCTACACAAGGGAAAATGAGATGTCCAAGCGAGTCGATCGAAACCTGAGAATTATGGATTGAGAGGGATGCATTCCCAATTTGAGATTTTATATCTGGATTACCAAAGAACATGTCTAGTAGACTTTCCTCTAGTGTTTGACAGTATCAGGGAAATTTTCCCATACGAATTATCATGCTTACCTCTATTCATAGAGGTGGAGTTTACTATCGAGCTAGTGCCATGACCTACACCGGTATCCATTACTAATTACAGGATTACTATGATGGAGCTTAAAGAGCTCAAGAGATAGTTGGAAGATCTCGAAGCTAAGGGTTTTATCCAACCCAGTACTTCTCCTTGGGGGTCACCGATCCTTTTCACAAAAGAGGAAGATAGTACCCATAGGATATGCATGGAATATCAGAAACTGAACCTGTTGATGGATAAAAACCGATATCCCTTGACACTGATAGACGAAGTTTTTCATGAGCTTAGAGGACCTCGATTGATCTAGAAGATTGACTTATGGTTAGGATATCATCAGGTACGTGTTCAACCTACAATCATACCGCGTATTGTCATTTGTAGCAGGTATGGTCTATATGAGTACCTGGTTATGCTGTTTGGTCTCACGAACATGCCAGAAGTTTTTATGGCGCTAATGAAATGAGTGTTCCATCCTTACCAAGATTCTTTTTTGGTTATTTTAATTGATGATATCTTGGTGTATTCTCACAATCAACGTGACTATTTCAAACACCTTGAGATCAGTTAGAATACACTGAGAGAGCATCTGTTATGTCCTAAGCTTGCAAAATTCCACTTTTGGATGGATCAGATTCACTTCCTGGGTCACATCATCTCGGAAACGGGAGTATGAGTGGACCTAGAGAAGGTGAGAGTAGTAGTTACCTAGGAGTATCCTAAGAATTATTTTTGAGGTGTGAAGTTTCTTGGGGATATATGGTTACTGCATGTGTTTTATATAGGACTTCTAACACTTGGAAGCACCACTAACAGTCTTAACTAAGAAGAATGTGATGTTTGTGTGGTTATATTATTATGATATTGGATTTCATGAGCTGAAAGGGTGGTCGAATTCAGTACTGATACTAATATTTCCTGATCTGGGAAAGAGTTGCATTGTATACTATGATGCATCAGGTATTGGTCTGGGAGAAGTGCTTATATAGGGGGATCAAGTTGTTGCATATGGTTCTTGGCATTTGAGTCCATGTGAGAAGAATTAACCTATACACGATCTGAAATTAGCTGTGGTTGTTCATGATTTGTGTTGTTAGAGACATTATTTATTAGGAGGAAATTTTAGGGTATAAAAAGACCATAAAAGTCTCAAATACATCTTTACTCTGCGTGATTTGAATCAGAGACAACAAAGGTGGGTGGAATAACTTTAGTCATTCAACTTTGAGATTGCATATATGCCTGGGAAAGGTAATGTAGTGGCTGATGCACTGAGCAGGATGACTCAGATATAGGAAGTGTAGGAGTCCAGTGGTGAGTGGAAGCTTATGGTTTTATTCTCTGAGACGCTTCTAGAGGTGAATAAAAGACAAGAACAGATTTTTCTTTCATCTTTCATTGTTACCTCTACCCTACTGGACAGAGTGAGGATGAGGCGGCTATCAGATTCTGAAGGCCTAGTTCTACGAGAGTGTGTGGAAGGTGAGTACCATCCTCCTGGTTGGACAGTAGGTGATGATGATATCCTACATATCCATGGACATGTTTGGGTTCCAGGTGACACACCCAAGGAGCTGATGCGGGATTTTTATGCATCTGCATGGGCAGTACATCCTGGTGTCCCCAAGATGTATCGGGATTAAAAACATCACTATTTATGGCCAAGTATGAAGAGAGATGTAACTAGTTTTGTCATGAGGTACTCCACCTGTCAGCAAGTGAAATAATAACACCCATGACCAGTAGGACTTTTACAGCAGTTACTCATTCCTTAGTGGAAATGGAATGATGTCTTAATGTATTTTTTGATAGGTTTACCGAGGTTGCCTTGGGGAAATGATGTCGTATGGGTTTTTGTTCATAGGCTCATGAAGGTTTCACATTTCTTTCCAATCAGGGAAACCTTTAGTGCTAATGAACTTGGGAGGTTGTACATCTGCGAGAATGTACAACTGCATGGGGTCTCTCATTTAATCATTTCAGATAGGGATGCTCAGTTTTCTTCTCTTTTATGACAAGGGTTGCATATGGATTTAGGTATACAGGTGCTTCTGAGCACATCTTACCACCCCCAGATAGATGGACAGTTAGATCACACAATTTAGGTGCTAGAGGACATGCTTCGGGCATGAGTCCTGGATATTGGGGGTTCATGGGAGAGACACATACCCCTGGTTTATTTCTCCTATAATAATAGCTTACAGGATACTATTCAAATGGCACTATATGAGGATTTGTATGGTAGACCATGTCGATCACCCCTATGTTGGATAGAGATAGGAGAGGAAACTATGATGGGACCTAATATTGTGTAGTAGACCACTAAGAAGGTTAAGTTGATTCGAAAGTAGGTGGCTAATGTGCAGTCTCTTCAAAAATCATACATCGATCATCGGAGATGACCTTTAGAGTTCGAGGTGGGGGATTGAGTTTTCCATTGTGTCACACTTAGGTTGGGACACCAGAGGATCTGGAGACGAGGTAATTTTTCACAGAGATACATTGGTTCATTTGAGATTCTAGAGAGATTCTGGCGAGTTTCCTATTGGTTACAGTTACATCATAGGTACCAAGCAATGCATGACGTCTTCCATGTTTCCCAGCTACACCACTGTCACTTAGAATCATCTCATGATTTTCTTCCTGAGGAGGTTGATATAACGACCCAAAGTTTTTCAATGTAAATTCCCATCTTATATTTATGTAATAAAATAACATGAAATCACAAAATAATGAACTACTAAGTGATAAGTGACCTTTAAACATAAGTTTGTCACTTCTATGTTTGGAATTTTGAGAATCTGACATACACGGTTGTGTTCAGGATGATTTTTGGAGTCTAATGAAACAAAAATATTTTTTGGTGAATAGTGACCTATCCTTATGAATAGTAACATACCCTTATGAATAGTAATATGAACCTTATGAATATTAAATCATCCAACATAAGAGTAACATTACCTATGATTAATTAAATAAAATTTAGACATCTTAAAAAGTGACAATTTGACCTTAGTAAACGTTTTGGTATTTCTTAAGTCATAAATAATTAATTATAATTAATTAATTAATTTAAAATAATATTTTTCCCTAAAATTTATTCATAAATTTTTGAATCAATGTCTTATAGGTTTTAGATAATTTTATAAGACCCTACGAAATTTTTGAAAGCACTATAAAATCAGTTTTAATCTTAAAAATTGTTTTTTAAGTAAATTATGATTTTAATTAAATATTAAATTAATAATATTTAGAAAATTATTTTTCAACAATGGAATTCATTTTTGTATTATACACTCCGGAAAAATGGTTGGGGTAAATTTTTTGAATTTTTCTGAGATACTTGAATTTTTGATGAATAGTAGAATCTGATAATTTACAATAATTGCTAAATAATGGATTAATTGAGTCATCGATGATGCTCTGCTGATGTAAGACCACTTTATTTGGTATCACATGATAAAATTACTATTATTGGTCATCCAAGACTCACTATTACTTGTCTTATGGGAAATTTATAAACTAAATAATTTTATATTAAGGAAACCCCTCTCCCCTCCACTATAAAAGCCACCCTTCACACCCTCATTTCCTCACACCTCTCAAGCACCAGACCTTCTCTAAACTCTGCCCAAACACCTTCCCTAGACCCTCCCCCACGTCTAAGATCTTTTGGTCTTATCAAAAGACCAATCATAGGCCCTTAAGGAGGTTCTCAAGTGGATGATTCTAGAGGTAATTTCCCTCCCTCTTCTCCTTTAATTTCCTTTCATGTTCAAGTTCATTTCTTGACCTCTCCCCACCTATCTTCATCCAAATTGTATTTTAACTCAATTATTATATATATACTGTAATTATATGATCCTAATGGTATATTATATCATCCAATCCCCTTTCCCTCTTACATTTATTTTATTAAAGAGAACGTTGTTCGTGAGGTGTTAATTTATCACCTTCAAGAACGACATGTTTTCTTCTTCCGTTTCTACCTTTAGATCTGGTCATGAAACCATTTTTATGTTTTAACCATAATATTTTGTATTTATTATGTTCTGTTTAAAGTTCTGGAAATAACCTATGTCCATATTACTAAGTGATAAGTTAAAACAAGTTCGTTGTGATCCAAAAACCGCCCAAATTGACCCAAATAACCATCATTTAATTCCTATATAATGATTCATCCACATGGATCTAATATAATTCATTATAAGATCATTAAATATCATGTAATATCAATAATTACTTTTAATATAATTTCTGGATTTTTACTCATGTTCTACCAAAACATCAATTTAAGAATACAAGTGAACCACCCAAGAAAAACCATAAAAACGAACATCCTCGAACAATGTTTTTAAACTCTATAAGTCATAAAAAAGAACATAATATGACATAATGAAACCAGAATGAACCCTATTATTGTACACAAGGTTCTTTATTTCTAATTAATTAATATAATTTCATTATACAGGACATTAAAGAGAAGGAAGCATTCGGGTACAAGGTAAGGGGAAATTCTCGAACCCAACTTTCATCCTTCGGGTTCTCCCTCTTTCATTCCATTTATGATATGGTTACTACTTAAAGATCATTTGTTCATAATTATCTTACCTTTAATGGTATATACATGTTTTTTACTAAAGTTTATGTCAATCAAAATATTTTCCAAAAGAACTCTTCTTTTAGGAACTCACCTTTTACCTCTCATTCAAGGTTGATGGTTCTTGTATCAAGTATGTTGTTTCATATTTATTTTGGGAACCCAATGTTTATGAATGTGTTCTTATGAGATGAAAACCATTCCTTTTTATGGGTTAGTAATGTTAATTTATGTTATATGTTCATTGTTTCATTCATGATAAATGATAATGTTATGATGTGAAGGGTGCTCCAGGAATTATATAGCGCAATATGAATGTTTAAATGTGACGAGTGCGCCCGGAATTATATAGCACTCCAATGCATTGGGTAAATTGATGAATCTCATGAGTAAATGTGAAATTATGTGTGAAAAATATTCTAGCTTGGTTCACAAGTATGTGTGGTGGTTAACCACTAAGACATGATGTTTAATTTTTATGCATTGCCACATTTCAAGTCTTTTATTTATGCTCCTCTCAAGTTCATGATCTTTTGCCCATGTTATGATTATTCTCACCCCATGATCTATTGTTCTTATATATCCTCTTACTGGGTTTCTATATCACCCCTTTTTATGTATATCCTCTGGTGTCTACATGTACTAAGGAGAGGACAAGTGCCAATAAGAAGCTAGAGAAGAAGAAATTAAATAAATGTTTATGAGTGATGTTGTATTTGTTATGTATGGTCATAGTTTTCCCAAGACACTAAACCTTTGGATCCTATATTTGTAATACTATTATGTTTTTTATCTTTTAAATGATTTAATAGTAATGTAAGAAAATGTTGGGTCACTATAGTTGGTATCAGAGGAAAGATTTAGTTAATTTGGGAATTAGGATTAGTGAACCCTAGGGAAAACCTACAACATGAGACTAAGTACAAATATGCACACAAGAGTATTTACATAAGGATCCCATATGTTATGATTTTAGTATAAATTTTAAAAATGAATAATTTATGTATTAATGACTTGTTTACTTATGTTTTGTTCTAACCTTTTCTATTTTAGAAAATAGTGGGAACCAGGAGAAATTAGGCCAACAACTCTTGCGAGGGCCAATACAATGATTTCTTGAACGAAATCCCCAATGATTTGGGAGGTGGAGTTCAAAACATTATGGAGATTATTACCAAATTATCTCAGGTTATGAACAATAAACATAATAAGGGGGAACGTCCTCCTTCACCAAAGAGGGAGAAACTGGATATCGAATGTTTTATGCGGCAACGACCAGCGACGTTTAGTGGATCTTCCGATCCACTAGAGCCATTTATCTTCTAAATGGAGAAGCTGATCAATGGTTTTATTTGATTAAGAACACCAAGCCAAGGGAGGAAATTGAAGAGATATAATGGGAAGACATTAAGATAATGTTTCTTAATAAATATTTCCCACGAACTCTTCTCATGAATATAGAGAGAGAATTCATAGAGCTCAAGAAAAAAGAATGAGAATCTGTCACAACCTATGAAGAAAATTTCACAAGGCTTTCAAGGTACGCTTCGGGTTTTGTTATCAACAATGATAGAAAAATTGATAGATTATTTAGTGGATTAAAACCACACCTTCAAAACGCTCTTACAATTCGAGACTTTGGGAGTTATGAAGAAGTTGTTCAGTTTTCTCTCAAAGTGGAGATGGAGTTTGGAGAATGGTCCCATGGTTATAGTGATAAGATAAGAAAGATGGAGTTTCAAGCCGGTGGATCTAATGACAAAGGCGGGAAGAAAAATCAACAACCTACATGCCAAAAAAGTGGGAAGTTGCACCATGGGAACTGCCTTAAAGGGACGGGGAAATGATTCAAGTGTGGGAAAAAAGGACACCATGCCCAAGAGTGTCGAAAAGACACAAAAAGGAAGGATAATGTAGCCAATGAAAGGAGAGAACCACTCATGATCCAATGCTACAACTGTAAAAAGCTAGGGCACTATAAAAACCAGTGCACTAAACCTCAAGTTCTCGGGGGTAATCAGCGTCAGCAGCCACCAAAGCCAAAGGAACAAGGGAAGGCTTATGCCATCACTACTGCAGAGGTGGAGCATGATAATTATGTCATACATGGTACACTTCCTATTTAATCAAGAATGGAAAAAAGTATTATTTGATTCTGGTTCTACGCATTCCTTTATATCTTGAAAGTTTTCTAGAACTATAGAATCAAATCCCCAAAACCTTGAAGTAGAGATATCTATAAAAAATACCAAGTGGTGCAATCATTGAAACCCAAGTGTATGACTCTTCTCCAGTTAGAGTATGTGGGAAGACTCTTCTGTAAATTCTCAAAATACTTCCCTTGGTGGAATTCAATGCTATAATGGGAATGGATTGACTCTCGTTATATAGAGCCCATATCAACTGTCAGGAAAAGGAAATATCTTTTCATATTCCAAACCATCCCATGCTCCTCTACAAATTCAAGGAAGACCATGAATCTCCTTTGAAAAATCCTTCAATGGTGTGGGTTTTGATCCCCTATGAAGAATAATACCTCGACTAAATGGTTGAGTCAAAGGAAAGTACCAACCTTGAGGAAATGACCATCGTGAGGGAATACGGTGATGTATTTCCCGAAGAGTTACCCGAAATTCCCCCGGATCATGAGGTAGAGTTCTCAATTGAACTCATTCTCGGAGCTACTCCAATCTTGAAGTGTTCATATAGGATGGCTCCTATCAAACTAGAGGAGTTAAATAAACAACTGCAGGAGCATCTAGACAAAGGGTTCATATGCCCTAGTGCGTCACATTGGGGTGCACCGATGCTCTTTGTGAAGAAGAAGGATGGAACAATGAGGTTGTGTATTAATTATCAGGAACTCAAAAAGATCACCATAAATAAAAAGTATCCTCTTCCAAGGATTGATGACTTGTTCGATCAGTTAAGAGGATCTCAATACTTCTCAAAGCTAGATATTCATTTTGGATATCATTAGGTAAAGGTGAAGAAGAAAGATATTTAGAAGACTGCCTTCCGTACAAGGTATGGGCACTATGAGTTTTTGGTGAAGCCCTTTGGACTTACTAATGCCCCTGAAATCATCATGGATTTGATGAATAGAGTCTTTAGAAATTACCTCGAAATATTTGTGGTAGTGTTTATTGATGATATTCTCATCTACTCCAAGAGAAAGGAGGAACATGAAGAACATCTAAGACATGTGTTGGCGACATTATGAAAGGAGAAGTTGTACGCCAAGTTCATAAAGTGTGACTTTTGGATGAATCAAATCACATTCCTGGGACATGTGATCACAAGTGAGGGAATTTCTTGTGGATCCTTCAAAGACAAAGGCGATTGAGGAATGGACCAGGCCCTCTAGTGTCACAGAAATCCATAGTTTTCTTAGATTAGTTGGGTACTACCGACGTTTTGTGAGAAACTTCTCACGATTGTCAAGCCCACTAACTAAGTTAACAGGGAAAGGGGTAAAGTATTTCTGGATGTAATAATGTGAGGGAAGCTTCAAGGAGCTAACGAGAAGGTTGATCACTGCACCTGTACTCACACTACCAAAAAGTGGAGAAAGTTTTGTGATATACAGTGATGCTTCAAAGAAAGGCTTGGGTTGTGTACTCATGCAAAATGACAATTTGATAGCCTACGCCTCACGATAGTTGTAGATCCATGAGAAGAACTACCCAACGCATGATCTAGATCTGGCAGCTGTGATTTTGGCCTTGAAAATCTGGAGGCACTACGTTTATGGTGAGAAGTGTGACATATACAGCGACCACAAGAGCCTAAAGTATATATTCACAGAAAAGGATCTCAACATGCATCAAAGTAGATGGTTAGATCTAATCAAGGATTACGATTTATCTATTCACTATCATCCTGGAAAGGTGAACAAGGTAGCTAATTCTCTAAGCAGAAAAGAACCTACTACTCTATCCATGTTACGGATTGAGAAAGACCCTATCTTCATGGATATGCAAAGAATGGATTTGGAAATCATAAGGTAAGGGGATACATCCTACCTTTCCCAAATGATTGCACAACCATCCATCCAAGAGAAGATTAAGGAAGCACAAAGGGATGATGTGGAGATACAAAAGAGGGTGAATGCATTAATGGAAGGGAAGCTGAAAGAGTTCCATATCGACGATGATGGTGTGATTCAGTTTGGAACGCAGCTTTGTGTGCCTTCATCACCTGGGATAAAGAAGGATCTATTATACAATGCACATAGCTTAACTTTCTCTATCCATCCTGGGAGTACCAAGATGTATCGTGATCTCTGAGAACACATCTGGTGGGATAACATGAAGAAAGAGATTGCAAAATATATATCAAGGTGTTTTGTATGTCAATAAGTTAAAGCTGAGCGAAAAAAGTCCAAAGGTATGATGCATCCATTTCCTATACCCATGTGGAAATGGGAAAACATTACTATGGACGTTGTCATTGGTCTCTCAAAGACGTTAAATGGAAATAATGCGATATGGGTTTTGGTTGACCGACTCACCGAAACAACCCATTTTATCGCTATTCGAGAATATCTCTCTCTTGATCAACTTGCAAAGATATATGTGAAGGAAGTGGTGAGATTTCACGGTGTTCCACTCTCAATTGTCTCTGACTATGATCCAAGGTTCACATCTAAGTTCTACAGGAGCCTTCAACATGCTTTAAGTACTGAATTGAATTTCATCACGGCCTATCACCCCCAAACTGATGGCCAGTCTAAAAGGACTATTCAGATGCTTGATGATATGATAAGAGCATGCTCTCTTGAATTCAAGGGTGGTTAGTATCAGCATCTCCCATTGGTTGAGTTATCATACAAAAATAGCTTCCACTCGATTATCCAGATGGCTCCATATAAAGATCTATATGGAAAGCGATGTAGAACTCAAACCTGTTGGGATGAAGTTGGAGAAAGGAGGCTACTTGGACCTGATCTTGTTCAAGAAATAATAGAGAAGGTTCAAGTCATCCAGACACACATCAAATATAGTCAAAGTCGGCAAAAGAGATTTTCTGACAACCGTCGAAGGGACTTGGAGTTCAACGTTTGAGATAAAGTCTTCCTTTGAATATCTCCATGGAAGAGAGTCATGCGATTCGATAAGAAAGGGAAGCTAAGACCAAGGTATATTGGCCCCTTTGAGATCCTTGACCGTATAGGAGATGTGGCTTATCTTCTTGAACTTCCACCAAATATGGCTCAATTTCATGATGTGTTTCATATATCACTACTGAGGAAGTACATAACAGACCCCTCACATGTACTAAACCTAGAGGTGGTGCATCTAGAATATGATCTCTCTTATGAGGAGCAGCCAATAAAGATTTTGGATCGAAGAGATAAGGTTCTACGCAACAAGACAACCCATCTTTTCAAAGTGTTTTGGAGGAAACATAAGTTTGAGGAAGCAAAATGGGAACCATAAGATGCAATGAAGGAGAAACACCCTCACCTATTTGTGTAAAGTGAAATTTCAGGGGCTAAATTTCTTAAGGGTGGAAGAATGTAACGAACCAAAGTTTTTTAATGGAAATTCTCTTCTTATATTTATGTAATAAAATGACATGAAATCACAAAATAATGAACTAATAAGTGATAAGTGACCTTTAAACAGAAGTTTTTCACTTTTTTGTTAAAATTTTTTAAAATCTGACATACATGGTTGTGTTCAAGATGATTTTTGGAGTTTAATGAAACAAAAATAATTTTTGGTGAATATTGACCTACCCTTAGAAATAATAACATACCCTTATGAAGAGTAATATGAACCTTATGAATAGTAAATCATCCCATATAATAGTAACATTACCTATGATTAATTAAATAAAATTTAGACATCTTAGAAAGTGACAATTCGACCTTAATAAACATTTTGGTATTCTGTAAGTCATAAAGAATTAATTATAATTAGTCAATTAATTTAAAAAATTATTTTTTCCCTAAAATGTATTCATAAATTATTGAATCAATTTATTATAGGTTTTAGATAATTTTATAATACCCTATGTAATTTCTGAAAGCACTATAAAATCAATTTTAATCTAAAAAACTGTTTTTTTAGTAAATTATGATTTTAATTAAATATTAAATTAATAATATTTAGAAAATTATTTTTGAAAAATGGAAATAATTTTTGGATTCTACACATAAAAAAATGGTTGGGGTAAATTTTTGGGATTTTTCTGAGATACATGAATTTTTGATGAATAGTAGAATCTGATAATTTACAATAAATGCTAAATAATTGTTTAATTGATTCATCGATGATACTCTGCTGATGTAAGCCCACTTGCTTCGGTATCACATGATAAAATTACTATTCTTGTTCATCCAAGACTCACTATTCCTTTTCTTAGGGTAAATTAATAAACTAATGAATTTTATATTAAGGAAACCCCTCTCCCCTCCACTATAAAAGTCACCCTTCACACCCTCATTTCCGCACACCTCTAAAACTCCAAGACTTCTCTAAACTCTGCCAAAAAACCTTACCTATACCCTCCCCCACTTACAAGAGCATCTGGTCTCATCAAAAGACCAAGAATAGGTCCTGAAGGAGGTTCTCAAGAGGAGGATTCTAGAGGTAATTTCCCTCCCTCTTCTCCTTTAATTTCCTTTCAAGTTCAAGTTCATTTCTTGATCTCTCCACATCTATCTTCATAAAAATTGTATTGTAACTCTATTATTATACATATAATGTAATTATATTATGCTAATGGTATATTATATCATCCAACCCCCTTTCCCTCTTCCTTTTATTTTATTAAAGAGAACGGTGTTCGTGAGGTGTTAATTTATCACCTTCAAGAACGACATGCTTTCTTCTTCCATTTCTACCTTCATATATGGTCATGATACCATTTTTATGGTTGAACCAGAATATTTTATATGTATTATGTTCTATTTAAATTTCTGGAAATAACCTATGTACATACTACTAAGTGATAAGTTAAAACAAGTTCGTTGTGATCCAAAAACCACCCAAATTGACCCAAATAACCATCATTTAATTCTTATCTAATGATTAATCGACATGGATCTAATATAATTCATTATAAGATAATTAAATATCATGTAATATCAATAATTACTTGTAATATCATTTATGTATGTTTACTCATGTTTTACCCAAACTTCAATTTAAGAATACAAGTGAACCACCCAAGAAAAACCATAAAAACGAACATCCTCGAACAATGTTTTTAAAATCTATAAGTCATCCAAAAGAACATAATATGACATAATTAAACCAGAATGAACCCTATTAATGTAAAAAAGGTTCTATATTTCTAATTAATTAATATAATTTCATTATACAGGAAATTAAAGAGAAGGAAGCATTCGAGTACAATGTAAGGGGAAATTCTCGAACCCAACTTTCATCCTTCGGGTTCTCCCTCTTTCACTCCATTTTTTATATGGTTACTCCCTAAATATCATTTGTTCATAATTATCTTAAATTTTATGGGATATACATTTTTTCTAATAAAGTTTATGTCAATCAAAATTTTTTCCAAAAGAACTCTTATTTTAAGAACTCACCTTTTACCTCTCATTCAAGTTTGATGGTTCTTTTGTCAAGTACGTTGTTTCCTCTTTCTTTTGGGAACCCAAAGTTTATGAATGTGTTCTTATGAGATGAAAAAAATTCCTTTTAATGTGTTAGTTATGTTCATTTATGTTATATGTTCATTGTAGCATGCATGATAAATGATAATGTTATGATGTGACGGGTGCGCCCGGAATTATATAGCACAATATGAATGTTTAAATGTGACGGGTGCACCCAGAATTATATAGTGCTCCAATGAATTGGGTAAAGTGATGAATCTCATGAGTAAATGTGAAATGATGTGTGAGAAAGATTCTATCTTGGTTTATATGTATGTTTTGTGGTTAACCACTAAGACATGATGTTTCATTTTTTTGCATTGCCACATTTCAAGTCTTTTTATTTATGCTCCTCTCATGTTCATGATATTTTTCCTATGTTATGATTATGATCTCCCCATGATATATTGTTCTTATCTATACTCTTACTAGGCTTCTATCTCACCCCTTTTGATGTATATCCTCAGGTGTCTACATGTACTAAGGAGAGGACAAGTGCCAATAAGAAGCTAGAGAAGAAGAAATTAAATAAATATTTATGAATGATGTTGTATTTGTTATGTGTGGTCCTAGTTTGCCCAAGACACTAAACCTTTGGATTCTCTATGTGTAATAAAATTATGTTGTTTATCTTTGAAATGATGTAATAGTAGTGTAAGAAAAGGTCGGGTCACTATATTGAGCTTCAGGTTGATGCATCCTTTAAGGAGCATCCAATTCATACAGTTTATAGGAACATGAATATTCTCTGGGTCCTTTCAATTCCTCTCATACGGGTGTTATGGAAGTATGGCCATGTATAGGATGAGACTTAGGAGAGGGATTCCGATGTATGTTCTCATTGGTCAGAGTTATTCTCAGATATTTCTTCACCACCCATGGAAGGGAAATTTGGGGGCGAATTTCTTTAAGGAGGGAATTTTGTAAGAACCCATTTCTTACTTGGAGGTATGATTTCTTCTCTTCATGTTCCTTTGAGTTGTTTTTGAGAAAACGGGGGGAAACTAGACAAGTACTAGAAATATATTATCCCACGACTGAGTTAGGGTTACATGTTGTGTAATCCTATATACATGCCATGTAGGTTGGCTGTGTATGATGGGAATACATGGTGTGTAGTCATGTCGGCAAGAAAAAGATGAAAAACCAACTATACGTTGTGTACTTCTTAGTACATTCCCTGTAGTCTTGTAGGCAGGCCCTAGAAAGAAAGTTAGTGGATTTCAGCTACCAAATGAAAAGTTAAATGATACACACTTTGTCTATATGGACTTACATGCTATGTATTTTATTTTTTCCACTTAAAATAGGCAATAGATACATTTTTCTATCATTTGGATAGAAGGCTCACTGAGTGGACGAACAAGCAACGTTGTGACTGTTTTCTTCTCCCGTTTTGTCTTCTAAAATCCGATTCGAACACTGTTGGATCCGTTGAAATCCTCTCAGTGAGAGGTTGGTTATATTTGATCTGTTTTTGGTGATTTTTGGTCTCGATTATGTTATTTAAGGTTGAGAGATTATCCTTGTTTTGTAGATTTATATAATTCTATCTTGAATTGGAAGTTAAGACTGGATGAGGAGTATCATACTATGATGAGGTAGGTGGTCTTTTGCCTATAATTAATTGTTGAGATGTTTATGTGTTGTTGTTCCATGAACCTATGTTTAGGGTGTCACCTTGAAAGGAATTTTATCCCTATTATTACCTAATGTTTTTTTGGTAATTAATTCAATGAATTAAAGCATGTTTTGCTTTATTGATTGATTAAGGGCCACCCTGTGGATACGTTTCCCTCAAATAAATATTTTTTAGAGATTTTTACTGAGGATTTCTATGGTAATTCCTTCATTCCCTTTTTAAGGTTGTTTAAAATTAACTTTGTTATTAAATGAAATTGCATTACTATGGAATTGTAATTTTTTTTATTATGGTTTAGGGATTGTGTTTACACATTTTCCCATCTTTTGGTTCTTCTTTTTTAAGAAGGTTGGAATGTTTTGTTTAATTTTAATGATTAAATGGTAAATATCATTGGGTGATACATGGGTTTATTTTAGAACACTATGAACGGACTCGCATGACTATTGTACATTGCACCTTGGGTGACACATGTGTTCAACTTAGAACACCATGGATGGACTCGAGAGGATTTATTTTATATGTCATTAGTGATACTTGGGATCCCTAGTAGGACCCTCGAGAATAGACTAGATTAAAATGATTTTATAATACATTGTGGGTGACACGTGCTTTCACCTTAGAACGTCGTGGACAGACTCGAGAGACCTTGTTTTATATGTCATTAGTGACACTTGGGATACTGATAGAGAAAATTTATGTGCATATTTTTTATCAAATAATGAGTATTTTTTACTATTTTTCAATGATAAAACACATGTATTTAATCGTTTTATAAAAATAATGGGTAGTTTTAATTTTAGAATGAAAATCTTCTAAATTGTTGAAAGTGATTATGTTTGTATTTTTAACAGATTTCTACATCAAGGTTATTTTGGTCATTTAATAAAAAATATAATTCCAAATTGAGTGATTATTTTTATGTTATAATCCATATTTTATTTCATCTAACATTTTCTTCTGTTCCAGGGGATGATTCTGCAACTAGAGGCCTTAAAAATCAATGAAGTTGAAGATTTTTCTGGGCGAACAGCGTGGACCCACCACCGTAATTGAACCATGATGTTATTAATATTTTCAGGACTTATTATATACCCCCCTTTACTGATTTTATATTAAATTTTCATAATTTTTGTGAAATATTAATGTTTTAATATTAAGAATAATTTTTGAGCATTTTTTAGAAGTAGTCCAATTGAGTCAGTTTACTGTTTTAATGATAACTATCACTATACTGATCCAAATTGTGTGGTTCTTGTTTTTTAGTATCCTTTAAATATGAAACATTTCATTAGAAGGTACCATGAGCCAATTCTTCCATTTGAAGGGTCAGATGGTCCTCGCAAACAAGACCAAAGAATCTGTGAACAAACTGGACTAGCTATGAAGATTGATTTACTGGGCTCAGTCCAGAAGTCCAAAAACATTAATTCACCAACATAATTTTGGGGCCAATTTAAGGAGTCTTGTATAAAAAATTCAAGGCCCAAATCTAAAAACAAGGGGCCCAACATATGCTTTTAAGTACAAACCACCATTCTGTCCAAGAATTAAAATCAGTATAGTATTCATGACATATCTCATGATTTAGCCTCCAATAGAGCTTATATTTTTCAGTGTGAAAGAGGAGATATAGGCGGACTACTTTGTTTAAGAAACTATTCATATTTTAAGTCATCTTAATATTACAAAACCCTTTCACATTATGGACTTCAAAAAGACTCGATTGAAATGGACAGTTTTATTTTGTTTAATCAACCGGCCATAACTTTTCATACTTAAGTCCAAATGACTCCAAATTTTGAGAGTAGTCGGAAAACTTTATTATATACAACTTTAAATAAGAATATTTCTCTAGATTCAGCTGTCTTGATGTCCATATATACTAGAAAAGGGGAGGGTTATTTCTGGAATGTAAACAGTCCACCACCTTGGGCTATAAATACATCCCCTCCTCTCCTTTCAAGAGGGTTGGAATTTCAGAAGAAAAGAGATCATATTGTCACAACCAAAGCCTTGAAAAAGGATTTGGAGGATCTTCCATACACAATTTTTCACTTGAGAGACCTTTCCTCTCTTTTTTTCACTTACTTTTGTGTTCTTCATTTTTGTAATTTTGTAAGTCCATTCTTTTGTAATTCTGTTTTAATGCAAGTTTATTCTTCAATATCTCTTATTCTCATCCACCTTCTATATTTTAATATTAATGTTCTTAAAATATTTTAAATTCAGTTGAATATCCTTCCCTTATTTTGCATCCTTGTTCAATCAAAAATCTATTTTTAATTATCATCACTGTTCGTGTGTGTGTGTTCGATGTACCACTCTTTTCTAATCTCTTTTTTTTATATTCTTAATTTATCATCATAATTATTATGAATGGAATATTAAAAAACCAAATGACTGAGTAAATATCTCATCAGGGTGAGTTATAATTAAGGTATGTTAAGTGATTGAGAGTATTTTCTCGATGAGTATTCATTAATTTAACATTTTGTATGTTGGACTTAATTTTTCATGGATGAATGACATATTTTGTTTAGCATGTGGTTTCCATGGATTATTGGAACTACAAATATACTACCATAAACATTTAATGATTGAGATTAAAATCCTAATTAAGTTAAGGCTTGGATTAAAGCTTTAACACTTAGGAATTCTAATTGACTTCAACTTGTGAAGTGGGTGTTAATTTAAATGCAATATAAAGCAAAGCTCAAGGATATCACAAGATTAACTACCTAATGATGAACTCACCCCAATATTTATCAATTTCTTAAATCAATTATATAGAATCAATCATTTCAATTAATCTCTGCAAACAAACCCCCTAATCAAAATACAATCAACTAAAAACAAACAACTATTATAAAGTATCATCGTCGAGGATTCGACTCGAGTGCTGCTATACACATTAGGAGAGCACCGGAACCTTGACCGGTCGATAGGTGACAATTGGACGTGTGTTTAAAATGGCGTTGTTGCCGGGGATGGTGATTTATGTAGTCATTAGTTTCTGGTTATTGTAAAAAAATCCAAAATAAAACAAAATTTAAAAAAAATTGAAAAAAAACACAAAGAAAAACTCGTCTTCCTCTTAAAAATCATAAACTTAAAAAATACAAGGAAAAACCCGTCTTCCTATTTCTTCCAAAATCTCTCTGAATGTCCCATAGTCTTCCAAAAAATCCATCGGATTTGTTTGACCCTGAAATTGAGCGAACACTTCGCCAACATAGGAGGAACATCAGAGATACTCAAATAATTCAAGAACCAGTCCTCATCCAACCAGTTGAAATTGAAATGGCCAATCCTAGGGAACAAACCCTTAAAGAACTCGCTGCCCCTGATATGAATTACCAACCTCTTGGTATTCAATATTCAAACATAGAGGCTGACTTCGAACTCAAATCGGGTTTGATTCATCTTCTTCGTCATTTCCACGGGCTAGTCGGTGAGGATCCACATCTCCACCTTAAAAAGTTCCAAGTAGTGTACTCTACCATGAAGCCTCAAGGGGTTTCTGAAGAAAAAATTAAACTCCAAGCCATCCCTTTCTCCCTAGATGACACTGCTAAGTCATGCCTCAACTACCTTCCTCCTGGTTCCATAACCACATGGAATGACATGAAGAGACTCTTCTTAGAGAAATTCTTTCCTGCTTCTCGTATTGCTTCTATCCAAAAGGAAATAAGTGGTATACGTCAATTCCCAAGTGAATCACTCCATGAGTATTGGGAGAGGTTCAAAAAGATTGTGGAAACCTGCCCACATCACTAAATCCTTGACCAACTCTTGATCCAATACTTCTATGAGGGGTTATTGGCTATGGAGAGAACTCTCATAGATGCCCCAAGTGGCGGTGCTCTTGTTGATAAAACTTCTGCAGCAGCAAGAGATATCATAAGTAACATGGCTGCAAACACACAACAATTTCATACTCGAGCACATGCTCAAGTCAAACAAGCCCAAGATAATCAATCAATTGAGCCGAACAAGATGACTGAGTGGATGAGTGAACTTATAGGTCTTGTGCGACAGCTAGCTGTGTCCACCAAATCCCAAACCTCATCTTCTCCGCAATCAATGTTTCCTGGACCTATCAAAAACTATGGAATCTGCAACTCTCCATCTCATCCAACTGACACATTTCCACAACTTCAAGATGATCAATCTGATTCATCTGGACCAATGGATCTTAATGCAGCATATGCTCAGCGGAACACCAATCCTAAACTATCATGTCAGTTTGTTAGAAACTTCAACCAACCTCACTCTGATCCCTTCTCCTCTAACATTAACCAAGGATTGAGGTATGGTAACCCCATGTCTCACCCCCCTCAATTCCCTCCTCAAAACCCAATCCAATCCCAATATTTTCAAGGTGGTGGTAACTTCCATCAACCTTATCCTTTTGTTCCTCAAACTCAAAGTAACAATCCTCCTCCTGGATTCCATTATCCCAGTGAGGCTTCCCAATTCCAAAACCAATATAATCAATTTCCCAAGAACCAAAATCAAGGCAATCCCAACCAGGGACAAGCCTCTTCTTCCAATAAACCATGGGAAATTGTAGTGGAAGATCTTGCCTCCTTCACCCGTTCTAGCCTTAAAAACATTGAAACTCAAATAGGTCAACTTGTATCCCACCTGAGCCAGTAACAATAATCAAATTCTTCCCAAATCCCAGCTCAACCATTACCCAACACCAAGGGTAATGTAAGTTCAATTGCACTTAGATCGGGAAATAAAATTGTTATGCCTCAAGATAATTCCTCCAACCCTCCTTTGAATGTTGACCTAGAAAACGAAAATAAAAATAAACTTGAAAAGAAACCTGAATCCATTCCCTCACCTCCTTCTATTCCACATAGGAACCCAATTCCATTTCCCAAATCTGTTTCTAAACCATGGAAGTCCTTTGAACCTGGTCCTAAAATGCTCGACATGTTTAGACGTGTTGAAGTCAACATTACTCTCTTAGATGCCATAAAACAAATTCTTAAGTATGACATGTTTCTCAAGGAGTTGTGCACCCACAAGAGGTAACTTAGGATGTTAGAATATGTTTCCACCCAGCATTCTATTCCCATAAAGTGCAAAGATCCAGGGACCTTTACGGTTCCATGCCAAATTGGAAATTCCAACTTTGATGATGCACTCATAGACCTAGGAGCCTCAATTAATGTCATGCCCAAATCCATATTCTCCAAACTTGGTCTAGGTCCCTTGCACCCAATGGGTGTTGTCATTCAGTTAGCCAATCGAAGCACATCCAGTCCTGAGGGAGTAATTGAGGATGTCCTTGTCTGAGTCAATGATCTTATCTTCCCTACTAATTTCTATGTCCTTGACATGGAAGGTGAGACGAACTCTTCCCGATCTCCCCTAATTCTAGGAAGAGAATTCCTCATGACTGCGAGGACTAAGATTGATGTCCATTCAGGCATCTTATCCATGGAATTCAGTGACCAACTGGTGAAGTTTGACATTTTCCAAGCCATGTGATACTCATATGAGGATCATTCCGCATTCTCAATACATACTTCTAAGGAAACTTCTAAGAGTCAATCAAACCCCAATACACCATGTTCTTTATGTTATAATGACAAAGGATCTTGTGAAATCTACACCATGATTAACAAAGTCATAAATGGTGTAATTGATGTTGACATTACAAATGCAAACTCCATTGATCTAAAGGATCTTTAAAACTCTTTGGAATCTCATCTCACCTCTGACATGTAATGCTCCAACATGGATGGTAATAAAGAAAATGAACTAGAATGCTCATTTGTTGATTCAAATCTGATTATCCCACATTCATCATTTCCTATCCAGGATTCTGAAAATTCTATTATAGGTGAGTTGAACCCCAAAACAATTTGCTTACATTATCCTTATGGGAGAGAAGGTTGTGAAATTTGTTCCCTAATTAATAAAGTGATCACTGGTGAGGTTGAAATTGTCAATTCTTTGGCGAACAAAATTGACATAAAGGAAATTTAAAATTTTATTAAGTATTATGACTCCACTTATCCTCATTACTCTACATCGGTAAGTGATGAAATAAATGAGTCAAAAACAATTGGGATCTCATACTGTGGTTCTGTGTTATCTGAACCTTACATAAATGAACCATCAGAATTGAGCCATCCTCCGGAATTTCCATGCATAGAAAATCATCACTTTGTGGATAACATCATTCCTCAGGTTGAAGACCAAAGAGAGGATAGAAATATTCTCTTTCCACCCCCATTAAATTGAAAGCACACCAACAAGGATGGGAAGAAATTATCCAATGAATCATCAGGCCTCCTAGAGGAGAAGTTTTTCTAGAAGCACACTAGAGTTGAGAAAATATGATGGCCACCGTCAGACTATAGGTAGTCTACTGCAACTGTCTAGCTGTAGACAAATAAATGTGGCGCTTCTTGGGAGGCAACCCATGTTTGATTTTACTTTTGTGAAATTTCAATTTCTTTTTAGATTTTCATTATATGAATAATGATTTTTCTTTTTCAGGTAACTTACCACAATCCTGGATCATCATCTACTTCCATTAGATACCCAACTTCTCTAGTCAACCCACCACCGAATGGAGATGACGACCCACCAAATCTAAACCAGGGGGAACCTATTTCCCTTTATCTCTCTCTCTATCTCTTCCTCTCTCTACCTCTTTCTTCTTTTTCCTCTCTCTTTAATTTTTTTTACCACTTTCTTTATCAAAACCATTCTTTTCACTTTTTCTTTTGTGTGGGTGTATCTTTATAAAAACACAAAAACAAATAAGAAACCTTAAAAACTAAAAAAACCAAAAAAAACACATTCACATAAAAAAATACAAAAAAAAGAGTCATGCTTACTCACCATCGAGTTTTGAAATTTTGTCCAACCATTTTAGGGAGTTAACAGACATGTTTTCATCTCAAAAATTTTGTATTTTCATCATGACTTTGATAAAGAATTTTGTGTCAAAATTAACAAATTTTGAATGATCAATTTTTTATTTGGAAAATTCTTTTCCCGAACCGTGAGGAACAACATTTGATTTCATGCCAAGGCCACTTATGGCCATCTTTTCAAAATGTGTGTTTTCACCCACATTTGTGAGTCTTGAGTTTGTGGACCTTCGAGATGAATTTTTTACCTTAGTGTGCATTAATATGATAGGGCCATTTTTCTGAACCACATGAGAATTATAATAGCCAAATCGCCTCCCATTAACCATACATTAATCCTCCTTTTGAAAGCCCCTTCGAGCCTATGAAAACCATATCTTTGATAGCCACATTACAAGCCCAACACCTTTTCCCACCCAATATCAATATGAATTTTCATTGCATAATTTTTTGAAATTTAAGTGTGGGGGATGGATTTCATTTTGGGTACCCTTTGTTGATTTCACCATGTTATCATATGCTTGAGTGCAAGCATCCATTTCAGTGTGGGGGAGAGGTTATCATTCAGTTTTTTTGGGGGGGAATGTAATGTACTCCCATTTATATAATTTTTTAAATGTTATTGACAAGTGTTCAAAAAAATAATCAAAAATGATGAAAAAAATCAAAAACAAATGAAAAATGCGTTGTGTCTTGGGTAGGTCAAAAAATCACTATTTTTCAGCCTTTGATCTTGTTATAACTATTACAATTAGTGTCGTGAGGAGATGAAACATGGGTTGGGATATGAGTGTGAGATCTGTTTCAAGGTCAACTTTCGAAAAAACAAAGAAAAAAAAGAAAAAAAAGAACACTTTCATTATATTCTTATATTATTTGGAGAAGTTATGTGTTTTGTAAATATTTCATATTCTCATTAACTTCATATTTTCTTCCTCTATTGTGTATTTATTCACACAATCATTCCCTTGTAAATACGTGTTTTCATTTCCTTCCATGTTTTATTTCAAAAAAATGTGCATTTCTTTTTCTATGTTGGTATTTTAACCCCCTTTTTCTCTCTCTTGGACATTATATCCCTACCATCCCATAGCCACAGAAAAACCCATTAAAAAGACCTATTGATTCTTGTTCACTTTGGATGGGTATTGGAAGCTGAGGGCTCTTTTCAAACTCTAATATTTTCACTTTTGGTCGGTGAAAGAGTGAACCTCCACAAATGAATTTTATCATCTTGAGAGATGTGAGTTTTGAGTGTCCACATTTTCCATTTCTAAATGTGAGCATGAAAAAATGAATTAGTTTTGGAACATTGTTTCTATAACAACTTGTGGTGGAATTTAAAATGGATGAGTTAAATAGTCTAACCCTCCCCTGATTTGAGAAAACAAAATTTTAATATCTGTTGGTGAGTAAAAATGATTTTGTCATGTTTTTATATTTGTTGCACATGAGGACATGTAAAAAACTAAGTGTGTGGGAGTTGATGATATTAATATTTTAAGGACTTATTATATACCCCATTGACTGATTTTATATGAAATGTGCATAACTTTTGTGAAATATTAATGTTTCAATATTAAGAATAATTTTTGAGCATTTTTTAGAAGTAGTCCAATTGAGTCAGTTTACTGTTTTAAAAATAACTATCACTATACTGATCCAAATTGTGTGGTTCTTATTTTTTAGGATTCTACTTTCAATATATAACATTTCATTAGAAGTTACCATGATCCAATTCTCCCATTTGAAGGGTCATATGGTCCTCACAAATAAGACCAAAGAATCTGTGAACAAACTGGACCACCCATGAAGATTGATTTACTGGGCTCATTACAGAAGTCCAAAAACATTAATTCTCCACCATATTTCTGGGGACAATATAATAAGTCTTGGATAAAAATTGCAAGTCCCAAATCCAAAAACAAAGGTCCCAACAAATGCTTTGATGTCCAGCCCACCATTATGTATGAGAATTAAAATCAGTATAGTATTCATGACATATAGTATGATGTAAGCATCCAATTGAGCTGAGATGTTTCAGTGTGAAAGAGGAGATATAGGCGGCCTGCGTTATTGAAGAAACCATTCGGATTTTAAGGCATATTAATATTCAAAAACCCTTTCACATTATAGACTTTAAAAATACTGTATTGAAATGGAAAGTTTTACTTTGTTTAATCAACCGGCCATAACTTTGGATACTTAAATCCAAATGACTCCAAACTTTGAGAGTATTCGGAAAACATTATTATATACAACTTTGAAGAAGGATACTTCTCTATATTCGGTTGCCTTAGTGTCCATATCTGTGAGCCAAGTGGAGAGTTATTTCTGGAATGTAAACAGTCCACCACCTTGGGCTATAAATACATCCCCTCCTCTCTTTTCAAGAGGGTTGACATTTCAGAAGAAAGGAGATCATATTGGCATGACCAAAGCCTTTCCAAAGGCTTGGGAGGATCTTCCATACTCAATTTTTTACTTGAGAGACCTTTCCCCCTCTCTTTGTTTTCACTTACTTTTGTGTTCTTCATTTTTGTAATTTTGTAAGTCCTTTCTTTTGTGATTCTGTTTTAATGCAAGTTTCTTCTTCAATATATCTTATTCTCCTCCACCTTATGTATTTTAATATTAATGATCTTAAAATAGTTTAAATTCAGTTGAATATAATTCCCTTATTTTGCTTCCTCATTCAATCAATAATCTGTTTTTAATTATCATTATTGTTCGTGTGTGTGTGTGTGTTCGACGTACCACTCTTTTCTAATCCCTTTCTTTTTCTTCTATTCTTAATTTATCATCATAATTATTATAACCAGAATATTAAAAACCCAAATGACTGAGTAAATATCTCATTTGGGTGAGTTATAATTTAGGTATGTTAATTGATTGAGGGTATTTTCTCGATGAGTATTCGTTAATTTAACATTGTGTATGTTGGAATTAATTTGTCATGGATTAATGACATATTTTGTTTATCATGTGGTTTCCATGGATTATAGAAACTAAAAATACACTACCATAAACATGTACTGATTGAGATTAAAATCCTAATTAAGTTAAGGCTTGAATTAAAGCTTTAACACTTAGGAATTCTAATCGACGTCAACTTGTGAAGTGGGTGTTAATTTAAATGCAATATAAAGCAAAGCTCAAGGATATCACAAGCTTAACTACCTAATGATGAACTCACCCCAATATTTATCAATTTTTTAAATCAATTATATACAATGAATCATTCCAATTAAGCTCTGAAAACAAACCCCCCTAAACAAAATACAATCAACTAAAAACAAACGACTATTATAAATTATCATCGCTGAGGATTCGACCCGAGTGTTGCTGTACACATTAGCAGAGCACCGAAACCTTGACCGGTCAATAGGCGACAATCAATCGTGCGTTTCAAACCACATCTTAGCCTAAACACATTAAATTAAGGTAATTATACATGGTATAGAACTAGGACACATAGTAACTCCACTACAAAGAATCTGTGAGATTTTTTATGTCATTAAAGGTTTCATTGGATGTTATAATTTTGGAGGAAGCTTCATGGAACCTTCATCCATAAAATAAAACCTCCAATGAACAAAGCATAACTCATACATCCAGTGGAAAAATGAGCTAAAATTTAGAGTTTTAATGGAAAACACTTTTATGAACAACTTTATTGAAAGGGTTCTAGGAATATATCTTTAAATTAATGGGTCAAAAATGCAAAAACCTTTAGAGGACGAATTCTGCCTCTAAAAGGAGGCCCTCGACTTCTTCCCAAATCATCATCTTGACACCCGCAACTAATGAGGGATCCCACTGGGGTATGAGACACTGCTTATCATATATTACCCCCTCATTTATTATTTTTATTTTATTTTCATTTTAGTTTTTTTAATTTTAATTTTAATTTTAATTTTAATTTATTTTTCAATAAATCCATGCATTTTTATTTTGGTTTCAACCATTTAATTTCTTCTATAATTATAATTATAATAATAATAATTAAAATCTATTATTATTATTACTATTAATATATATATAATTATTATTTATAATATCTCAATATTAATTTCAAACAATTTTATTTTCTCCCTCTCCTTTTTCAAACACTACTTTCTTAATTGTAATAATAATAATTTTAATTAATAATATTATTATTATTATTTTAACAACCGTTATAAATTATTTATTATTCTTTGCTCTCTCCTCTATCTCTATCTATATATCCTCCCATCTATCTATCATTGTGATCTCTTACTCTCAAAAATTATAGGATGGCCCTGAGGCTTGGCTCGGGGGAGGTCAAGGTGTTCTTGAATTTACCTTAAAATTTATTCTAAATTCTTGATAGACATGAGTAGTATTCTTGGGAAAGGCAAATGTCCCTAGTTGGTTGATGGTACCTAATGACATGAAACTCAAGATATTTCTATTCTGGAAAATAATAGTGACTCAAACATGAGATTCCATATTTGAGTTATAAAACTAGAATCAAACATATACAAGAGAATAATGATTGAACTCAAGACTAAACCTCAAAACCAAGTCCTTTATTCCTAAAATCATTCTATTTAGACATCCATATTAGTATAAATTTTTATTTCTTTCTTTACATGTCATTGTTTTAAATAATAAAAAATCAAAAAAAAGAGGTAGAATAGGTGATATAGAAGAAGCAATTGGACCAAACAGAAAGGCTCCTCAAGAGAGATGACCCTATTCAACCACTGTGATGCACTAATAAAAATATAATTATTTTTGTCCATGTCCCGCGACAGGTGTGTGAAAAAACTGGAACTGTTACAGGGGATCCAATCGATTGTTCATTTAATTTTTCTATTTTCATAACTTATTTATATTTAATTTCTTAAAAAAACAAAAAAACATTCATGATGTATTAAAATTCAGAATATTATGAATGGAAAAATTATTCACATGTGGAAAAAAACAATAAGAAGAATAATATTTTAAAAGGGATCTAGTGCAAGAACATAGATAATGCATTGAACAACTAACAAGAAAAGCTAAAAGAGCATTTGATTATGTTAGTGCATTAATATAGGGACGCAACCCTTATCCGGAGTAAGAACTTGAGGTGGAAAAGGGGGAAGACGTACCTACTGAGATACAAGTGGGATATCAACAAAGATTTGATGAATTCTTGATTAAATGTGAGGAACTGCCTAATCTCTCCATACAATACAGAGAAAAAGATACATCACCACCGAAGGAAGAAACCACCCAAGTCGTGGGATTTGAAGTCAAGATGGAGAAGCCGACTACTTGCCTCCATCCTCAGAGAGTCTACTCCCAGAGTCCCTTACCACTAAGGCAGATATTGAAGCTGAATCAACATAGGGAGTTGAACCATTCTTTGACTCTATCTCTTCTAGATTAATTTAATCTGAATTTTATATCACTCTTTGTGGTTTTTATTAAATATAATAAGAAAATCTCAGCTATTCCTTGGAGGATAGTGAAGAACCTAGATGTGAACCTATTAAGGAACATATGGAGCTCCCTGGACACATTGAATATTTGTTGAAGGAAGTTCATGAAGAGATGCTATGGTATTTCCTTATGGAAACCATGAAAAAAGCTTCTTAATTTTATGTGGAATAATTTTATCTTGGTACTTTATGTTTTAATTTTATTCAAATATAATTACACTCATATTTTTCCATTGACTGTTCTTTTGATGCAGCATACCTTGTGGAACTACTGGATAGAGAAGAAGAGGTTGCACAAGTAGCAACCAAGAAGGAGGATGATTCATACTTCATCATACCCCCACCATTCAAGATATACCTCATTATGAAGGGGGGGGGGAATAGTGTACTATAAACATGGATCATCCCTCAAGAATAAGTATGAAGCACAATCTATGAAAATCCACATGTGGTGGATCAAATCAAAGAAGATTCATCCACCATCTGACTTTGGATAATATCTAGTACTTCCCTCTACAGACAGTAAAAATCCAGGTCCCACTTGGGGGATCATACCAATGTTTATCTTTATTTAGTTTTTAAGAATTTATATTTCAATTTATTTTCATAGAATTTGTGTAGAATGCAGCCAAATCCATCTATCTTTTATGAGCTTAAATGACATGATCCTTATGGTTAATTGTGTTGTTTTATTTTACAGGTTCATAGTGGTAGAAGGCATCCCCAGGCTATGAAGGGTAAAGAATAAGTTTTATGAAAAAAAATAGAGTCCACTTTAAGTGTTTAATCTTTTAAACTCTCTAAATATTTATCCACAACATGTTTTGAGCTTTGAAGATAAAATTTCATTCCCACACTTGAATTATGATTTACTTGAAAGATCTAGGAGACATGAGTTTTTTAGGAACCTAGTAATCCCATTTCTTAGATTTCAATGTTTATATGATTAAATGATTGAAATAGAGAATTCAATTTTTAAATATGAAGCATATATATTGAAATGATGACCCATGATTTGAATGAATTAATTGATTCATATAAATGAAATTCCCTAATAATATTTCATGCTTTTAGTTTCATAAATTCATGTGAATTGATTTATTATTGTTAATCATTTCTAGAGTGATTGTCCTAAATCATATGTCTCATTATTTAGATGATTTCTAGACCAAGTACTTCCTATTTATTCTTGAGCATATTTCTTTAGAGATCACGGGACATGTAACCGACCAGAACTTTTATTGAAACTTGTCGAAGATATGATTGTGAAAAAAAACATTTTAAATGATTGAGGCATCCATTAAAAAGATACTTTTACTTAAAAACCACCTTTAAATAAATCTATCTTTTATCCCATAGAGACCATGAATGAACTTGTTAGGGATGAGCCATGATTCAATCCATTTTTATCAATTCCTAACCTCCTCTTAGTATTTTCATGATATTTTAATGTTGAAGTGTGGGGGTAAAGGGAATCATGGTGGATGGGATAATATAAATTGTAAGGAATAAGTGTGGGGGTTCTATCATGGGAATTGTAAAAGGTTGTGGAATTATTCATTGTACTCAATTTTTTCCACTATTGAATAAAAAATTACAAAAATGACAAAAAGATCCAAAAAATAGAAAAATGGGTAGTGATTTGGGAGAACCAAAAATCCTCATTTTCTAGAACGACGATATTCGGATCGTATGTGGTTAGGTGATGAATGTGAGTTTTTATCTAATTATAACTTTCAAATAAAGAAAAAAAAGTAAAAAAGGTGAAATATATTTAAGAGGGTGAAAAAATCATTTATTATACATAAATTTATCATGGCCTTACTTTGAGTTTTGGGGAAGTGGGTGTTGCTACTTGGAAGAGGATAATTTCATTAAAAATTTTGATTTCATGAATTATACTTAAGAAATAAACCTCCTCCTTCAGCCTTAATTTTTAAAGCATGAAATACTACCTACCTTAAGCCTCAGAGTTATTTGAACCTTTATTACAAGTCCTCATGATTTTATGCGTCTTTTTTCTTTTCAAAGTGGATAAAGTAGTTTATTTACAATCCTATGGATAAGGATAATTTTCTCATGATATGAGCATAACTCTACTTGAATTGTATCATGAGTGATGAGAGAAAAGAATCAAAAGTGAGGTAAATCATGACTTGACATGTTAAAAAATAATAAATCAAGAAGCTTGAAATAATTAAAGGCGAAGTTCCATCATTTTTCAAAGGGAAAATGTAAAATGTGTAAATTATTTGTTTTTTTGAAAAATGGGAAATTAAATTTATATTTTATGCAGATTTTTGAAAGTTTTATTTCACATTGAAAATTGTTTGATTTTATTTCATTGGAAATTGAATATTGGTAACATTGGTGTCCTCTAATTTCCATGTTGAGATTTTATAAGTCAGGATAAGAATTGTTTAAGTGTGGGGGTATTTGACAAAGTAAATTTATGTGAATATTTATTTATCAAATAATGATGATTTTTTAATGTTTTTCAATGATAAAACCCATGTATTTTATTGTTTTATAGAAATAATTGGTAATTTTAATTTTAGAATGAAAATGGTCTAAATTATTGAAATTGCTTAATTCTATATTTTTAACAAATTTTTATATGAAGGGTATTTTGGTCATTTATTAAAAAATATAATTCCAAATTGATTGATTCCTTATTTTTAGAATTATTATTTTATTTTCTCTAACTTTGTCTTCTAGTCCAGGGGATGATTCTTCCATCTAGATTCCATAAAAATCAATAATGTTGACGATTTGTCTGGGCGGATAGTGTGGACCCCACCACTGTAATGGAAGCACATATTGGTCTACACACCTTTAATGAAGGTAATTCCACCTGGGATAGAACTAGGATGCATAAGAGTGTCTCTAAAAATAATTTTATGGAGTTTTGAAGTTGTTAAGGGTGCCATTTGATTTTATAATTTTAGAGGAAACTTCTTGGAACCTTAGTCCACAAAATGAAACCTCTAATGAAAAATAATAACTCATACATCTGATTGTTAAATGAGATAAAATTTTACGGGTGAAAGGAAAACAAATTTATGAACAACTTTCAGGAATGGGTACATGCATGAATAGGCAATGTAATGGGTAAACAACGCGCCAAATATTTGAAGAAGAATTTTGCCTATAAAAGGAGGCCCACACCTCCTTCCAAAATCATCATCTCAACACCCACAACTAAGGAGGGATCCACCAGGCCACGAGCTGCTTCGGCTTCTATCTTCCCCCCTCATTTCCTATTTTTATTTTATTTTCATTTTAGTTTTGTTTTGGTTTTAATTTAAATTGTAATTTGAATTTGTTCTCAATAAATCCATGCATTTTTATTTTGGTTTCCACCATTTAATTTCTTCTATAATAATAATTATTATTATTATTATTATTAAAAACTATTATTAATTTTATTATTATTATTATTTATAATACCTCAATCTTAATTTCAAAATATTTTATTTTATCTCTCTCCTTTTTCAAAAACTATTTTCTTAATTATAATAATAATAATAATAAATATTATTATTATTATTATTATTTTCACAACCATTATAAATTATTTATTATTTTTCTCTCTCTCCTCTATATCTCTCTCTATCTCCTCTCATCTGTCCACTGTTGTGATCCCTTACTCTCAAAAATAAGAGGCTGACCCCAAGGCTTGGCCCTAGAGGAGGTCAAGGCGTTCTTTAATTTCCCTTAAAATTTATTCTAAATTAGTGACAGACTTGAATAATATTCTTTGGGCAAGGTGAATGTCCCTGATTGGGTGAAGGTCCCCAATGACATGAAACTCAAGCTATTTCTATTTTGTAAAATAATAGTGATTCAAACATGAGATTTCATGTTTGAGTTATCAAAATAGAATCAAACATATAAAAAAGAATAATGATTGAACACAATATTGAACCCCAAAACCAAGTCCTTTATTCCTAACATAATTCTGTTTAGACTTTCATCTTAGTATAAATTCAAAATTATTTCTTTAAATTTCATTGTTTTAAGTAACAAAAAACCAAAAAAGAGGTAGATTCAGTGATATAGAATAAGTATGAGAACCAAACTGAAAGGATCCTCAAGAGAGATGACCCTTGTCAGCCACTGTCCTACACTAGGAAGAATATAATTGTTTTTATCCATGGCCCATGATAGGTGTGTGTCAAAACTTTCACAATTGTCGGGGATCCAATAAATTGTTCATTTACTTTTTATATTTTTCACACCTTAGTTAGATTTAATTTATTTAAATAAAAACTATAACAAAAACTTCCATGATGTATTCAAATTCATAATATTATGCATGGAAACATTACTCACAGGTGCAGCAGCAACAACAACAAGAAAAAGATTTTAAAAGGGCTTAGGTGCAAGAACTTAGAGAAAGAATTGAAAAACTAATGCAAAAATAAGAAAGGGGATTTGATTATGTTCTTTAATTAGTAGGCAACCCAACCCTGATATAGATCAAGAACTTGGGGTTGAAAGGGGGGAAGACATACCTACTGATCTGCAAGTGGTAGATCAACAAATATTGGATTAATTCTTAATTAAATGTGGGGAACTGAATGATCTCCCTATAAAATATAAAGAATAGGAGCCAGCACCACTAATGGAATAAACCACCCAAGTGGTGGAATATGAATTCAAGATGGAGGAGCCCGACTACCTACCTCCATCCTCAGAGAGTCTATGCCAAGAGGAACTTACCACTGAGGCACAGATTCAAACTAAACCAACTCTGGGAGTTGAACCATTATTTGACTCTATCTCTTATAATTTCATTGAATATGAATTTTACATCACTCTGTGTGGTTTTAATTACATAGAATCAGACAATCTCAGCTAGTCCTTGGAGGATGACGAAGAAACTAGATGTGCACCTACTGAGGAACATATGGAGCTCCCTGGACACATTGAATATTTGTTGAAGGAAGTTCATGAAGATATTCTAGTGTATTTCCCTAAAGAAATCATGACAAAAGTTACTTACTTTTATGGGGAATAATTTGATCTTGATACTTCCTGTTTTAATTTTATTCAAATAGAATTACACTCTGATTTTCCCATTTACTATTCTTTTGATGCAGCATACTTTGAAATACAATTGGACGGAGAAGAAGAGGTTGCACATGTAGCAACCAAGAAATAGGATGATTCATACTTTATCATACCCCCACAATTCAAGATATTACGCATTGTGAAGGGGGGTTATATGGATTAATTTATCAATGTATCATCCCTCATGAATAAGGATGAAGCACAAGCTTGGAAAATCCACATGTGGTGGTTCAAATCAAAGAATATTCATCCATCATTTGACTTTGGATTACATCTAGTACTGCCCTCTAGAGGTAGTCGAATTTTAGGGCTAATTTGGGTGATCAAACTAAGATTTATATTTACTTTCTTTCTATGAATTTAGATATCAATTTCTTTTCTTAGAAGTGGCGTAGCATGCATCCCACTTCCTTTATCTTTTTTGAGCTTAAATGAAATGATCTTTATACTTAATTGATCTATTTTTTTACAGGTTCATAATGGTAGAAGACATCCCCAGACAGTGAAGGTGAAGGACTAAGTTTCATGAAAAAAGGGAGATCAATTTTATTGTTTTATGTTTTAAACTCTATACATTTTTTTCTATAAAATATTTTGAACTTTGAAGATAAAATTGTATGCCCACACTTAAATTATTATTTACTTGACTAATCTAGGATACATGAGTTTCTTAACAACCTAGTAACACCATGTCTTAGATTTCATTGTTTATATGATTATATAATTGAAATGGAGAATTGAATTTTTAAATATGAAGCATTGATATTAAAATGATAACCCATGATTTGAATGAATTAATTGATTCCTATAAATGAAATTCCCTAACTATCATTCATGATTTTAATTTCTGAAATTCATATGAATTGACTTATTATTATTAATCATGTCTTGAGTTATTGTCCTAAATCATATTTCTCATTCCTGAGAGGATTTATAGACCAATTACATCCTATTTATTCTTGATCATATTTCTTGAGTGATCATAGGACATGTAACTGACCTGAACTTGTATTGAAACTTGTCAAAGCTATGACTATGCAAAAACACATTTTAAATGATTGAGGCATCCTTTAAAAAGCTAATTTTCCTTAAAATACCAACTTTACATAAGTGCATCTTTTATCCCATAGAGACTATGAATTACCTTGTTAAGGATGATCCATGATTCAATCCATTTTTATCCATTCTTACCCTCCTCTTAGAATTTTCATGATATTTTAATTTTCAAGTGTGGGGGTAAAGGGAGTCATGGTGGACAAGATTACATACACTGTAAGGAATAAGTTTGGGGGTTCTATTATGGGAATTGTAAAAGGTTTTGAAATCATTAATTTTACTCTATTGGTTTTTCCATCTTGAATAAAAATGAAAAAAATGAAAAAAATGAAAAAAAAGATCCAAAAAAGGAAAAATGGGTTGTCATTTGGGTGAACCAAAAATCACCATTTTCTAGACCACCGATCTTCTGATTATATGTGGTTAGGTTATAGATGTGAGGTTTTATCTAATCATAACTTTTTAAAATAGAATAAAAGTAAAAAAAGTAAAAATATAATCAACAGGGTGCACAAATAATTTATTATGCATAATTTGATCATGACATTACTTTGAGTTTTTGGAGAATTCAGTGTTGGTACTTTGAAGGGGAGAATTTCATTACACGTTTTGATATCATGCATTGTACTTAAGAGATAAACCTCCTCCTTGAGCCTTAATTTTTAATTCATCAAATACTACCAACCTTAAGCCTCAGAGTCATTTGAACCTTTATTGCAAGTCCTCGTGATTTTATGTGTCTTTTATCTTTACAAAGTAGAGAAAGTATTTCATTTACAACAATATAGATAATTATAATGTTCTCATGATATGATAATAACTCTACTTGAATTATATCATGATTAATGAGACAAAAGAATCAAAAGTGAGTTAAATCATGACTTGACCTGTTTAATAATAATAAATCAAGGACCTTTAAATAATGAATAGAGAAGTTCCATCATTTTTCAAAGGGGAAAAGTAAAATATGTGAATTATTTTTTCTTTTAAAAATGAGAAATTAAATTTATATTTTATGCAGATTTTTTAAATTTTTATTTCACATTGAATTTATTTTTCAATTTATTGCATTGGAAATTGAATATTGGTAACATTGGTGTCCTCTAATTTGCATGTTGAGATTTTATGCTTGAGGACAAGCATGGTTTAAGTGTGGGGGTATTTGAAAGATCAAAATTACATTCATATTTATTATCAAATAAAGAGGTTTTTTTAATTTTTTCAATGATAAAACCCATGTATTTAATTTTTTTATAAAAATAATTTGTAATTTGAATTTTATAATGAAAATGATCTAAATTGTTGAAAGTGCCTAATTCTGATTTTTTTTTTTAAAAAAAATTACGTCAATGGTATTTTGGTAATTTGGTAAAAAAATATAATTCATAGTAGATAGATTATTTTTTTGTTATAATCCTTATTTTATTTCCTCCAACTTTGTCTTTTTATCCAGTGGATGATTCTTCCATCTAGATGCCTTAAAAAATCAATGACGTTGAAGATTTTTCCCAGTGGACAGCGTTGACCCCACCACTGTAACAGAACCAAATCTTGGCCTACACACCATCAATTATTTTATTCCACCTGGTATATACCTAAGACACATAGGAACGCCTCAACAAAGAATTTGAGGGAGTTTTAAAGTCATTAATGGTGTCATGGGATGTTATAATTTTGGAGGAAGATTTTTGGAACCTTCATCCATAAAATGAAACCTCCAATGAAAATATCATAACTCATATATATGGTAGTAAAATGGGCTGAAATTTTTAGAGTGAATGGAAAACAAATTTATAAACACCTTTTATGAAGGGGTATATGAGTGAATTAGCCAATTAGTGGGACGAATTCTGCCTATAAAAGGAGTCCCCTGCCTCCTTCCCAAATCATCAGCTGGACACCCACAACCATAGAGGGATCTCACCGGGGCATAGGTCGTTGTTGCTCATCCCCCCTAGTTATTCTTTTTATTTTATTTTCATTTTATTTTTTCTTTAGTTTTAATTTTAATTTTAATTTTAATTTGTTTTTAGTAAATCCATGCATTTTTATTTTGCTTTCCACGATTTAATTTCTTCTATAATTATAATAATAATAATAAACTATTATTATTGTTGTTTTTGTTGTTTATAATATCTCAATGTTAATTTCAAACTATTTTATTTTCTCCCTCTCCTTTTTCAAAAACTATTTTCTTAATTATAATAATAATATTAATATTAATTAATAATTTTATTATTATTATTTTATTAACCATTATAAATTATTTATTATTATTATCTATCTCATATCTCTATCTCTATTTATTATCATCCATCCATTGTTGTGATATTTTAATCTTGGAAATGAGGGGCTGACCACGAGGCTTGGCTTGGGGGGAGGTCAATGTGTTTTTGAATTTCCCTTTAAATTTATTCTAAATTTGTGAGAGACTTGAGTAGTATGCTTGGGCAAGGAGAATGTCCCCGATTAGTTGATGGTCCCTAGTGACATGCAACTAAATCTATTTTTATTCTAGAAAATAATAGTAATTTAAACATGATATTTCATGTTTGAGTTATCAAAATAGAATCAAACATATAAAGGATGATAATGATTGAACCCAAGACTGAACCCCAAAACCAAGTCCTTTCTTACTAACATCATTATGTTTAGACTTGCATCATAGTATAAATATATAATTATTGTTTTACATTTCATTGTTTTAAATAATAGAAAACCAAAAAAAGAGGTAGTTTATGTGATATAAAATAAGTAAGTGAACACAACTAAAAGGCTCCTCAAGAGAGATGACACTGTGTTGCACTATGAAAAATATAATTGTTTTTTTTTCACGCCCCACGACGGGCATGTGTCAGCTCCCTTGTAAGACCTCCAAGTAAAAATTAAATAGACATGAACTTATACTAACTTCTAGAGTGATACTCATGGATCCCATGTAGGACCACTGAGAACAGACTCGCAGGACGTTAGTAAAATTGCACCTAGAGTGGTACTTGAATTCCAACTTCGGAATATCAAGATCGGAATCTGGTTATATTTAATCAATTGAATATAATAAATTGTGACATTTCTACCAAGACAAGGCACATGCTTGGATTCAGTCTTCACTTACTTGTTAGAAGGTCTTCTGAGACTTCTAGGGTGATTAATTTATTGTGGGTAATGTCGGGATTAGGCTTAATTATGATACATGAATATTTTAGGTAATTGAGTTTCTAATGTACATAATGAACTTTTTAAATTATTTTTTGTAATTATAGGATTGTTTACTTTTGATTACCTCCTAGTTTACTACATTTCACTATTGTACACTACTGCTGCATATACTCACTGATAGATTGGCACAGACCATAGGTGGTTGCCTACTAGGATTTATTTGTCACACCTTGTTTGAGTCATGTTTTTGGGCCCAAACATGCTATATTGTTGCAGGTGTCGATAAGGTAAAGGCCCCTTTTTAGGTACTTGATTGATGCTCAGGAGCAGGAGAGCATGGGACCAAGTCAAGGATTGCGATGCTGCTGAGTTTCATTTTTTTTGGTACCATAGTTTGGTCTTATATTGTACTTGATTGTAGTTTATCCTATTTTAACTATTTTCTTAGAAAATGTGACATGATTCATCATTTTGATATTACATGTCTTCTACTTAACATTATCTTTCAGTCTTATGTTGGTTAGTGTAGTTTCATGATGATTACTACTTCCAAAATTATTTTTATTTATTCTTTTTTGTTACACTCTACCAATGAGGGAATATTTTCTCCACTATCACACCCTAGGCCCTCGATGCTAGTCTGTATCCTTTGGCATTTGGGAAAATGCGTTTGGGGCCATGTGGCCAACCAAGTATGGGGCACTAGTGGAGTGGCTTCCAGATCAAGGACGTTACAACCTCTAAGTTCTCTTGTGATAGGATCATTGTACATCCTTCTATAAATGCCAAACTCTGTAATATCAGGTTATTCGAATGCCTATATGAATATAAAATAAATAGTTTACATTTAAAGTTTTGTAAATTAATTTAAAAAATGTATTTACCATATGTTCCATATGAATACTGAATGTACAACTACCAATGCGATGTGTCACCTCCTGTCTCCCTTGATTCTGTCGACCTAATATTGATCTCATCTAAAAATGACTACCCGTCCAGTGTGAACACAATCAATCCCAAACCTGAGATGAAATGTAATCAGGTCAATGGGCATAATAAGACTGATCAAACTTTGTGAATCATTATTTCCTCATTGTTTTCCTCCTCAAATTATGAAAAAACTAACGGTAATGATCACGCATAACCCACCCACCCACCCATTCCTTCCAAATAGATTTATGCATGCTCTCATCAATAGGATACCTTAAATGATAAAAACAATTAATAATATCATGTAATTAATTAATTAAATTTCACTATATATATTATTTATTTACATACCAACCAATAATCAAACATTCATATTTGAACATCTATGGGAATATGATCCCATGTAACTCATGCCTTAGAAAAATAATTATGGAATATAGTAATCCCCTATCCAATACCTATATGCATAAAGCTGTGATAAAAAGGAACAAATAATTAAACAATTTGTATATAAATAAATTAATGGTAAGTAATAAAAAATAACTAAAATACATGGGTAATCATACCTTTACTTGTGTAGATCGAATCCAATATGTGGACGTCACTCGGGGATAGGGTTGGGAATCATCAATCTCTCAACACCACGCCCCCTTTGAGTCCTCTCTAAACTGCTAGCAGTCTGAGGGTAAGCTGATCAAACATGTTACTCATCATCCAGTAGATCAACCTCTTATAACTTACAAAAAAGATCTGAGTCCATCTAAAACATGAAATTATTATTGTTAGAGAGTATTTGAAAAAAAAACTCTTATATAAAGATATATATTTTATATGATTATCACCAGTATTTAACTATGTGAATCTTCATATGTATTCTCTTCTTGATATCTAATGGTGTCAATATCTTCATATTTCTTCTTAGTATCATTAATTTTCATATGAGTTTTAGTTTCATCATCTATTGTCATTTCAAATTCATCTGTTACATCATCAACATTATTTTCATCATTGACCCTTAATTGTAGGGTGTCATCATCAATATTCATATCTCTTTGTGAAAAAGTTGGATTTTGATTAGTCACTTGAAAAATTTCAATTCCTTATACCTTAGTAGAACCACATTCACTTTGAATAAACTTATTTTCCTGAGATTTCATTTTTATTATGCTCCACCAATCACTCAACTCTCTTGAAGTATCACAGTAATTTGAATAATAAATTTTATGAGCCAATAAAAAGGGTTCATCTATTGTAAGATGGTTATTATATTTAATATCAACAATTCCATGGCTTGGGTTAACATGCAAGTTTCTCTCAGTATCCAACCACTGACATATAAACATCATTATGTAATTTTTTCCCAGATAACACAGTTCAATAATTTCTTCTAATATACCGTAAAATTAAACTTTAATTTCTTTATAATGTGATCCTCTAAAGAAAACACCACTATTCATTATTTTTTTTGTTACCCCATATGCAAATGTATGAAATTGAATACCATTCACCACATATGAATTATAAGATTTAACCATTTTGGATAGTGTATTACTCAATACACACAATTGATTATCAATTTTATCAGCAAGTTGTGATACCTAAATTTTTTTAAAAAATTTATCAATATAACAAGTAATAAAATGATTTCATAAGTTAAACCATAAATAATTTATGTTACTAGTTTTTGAAACTTGTAGGAAAAATTAATTTGATGTAGTTATTCAAGAGAATCTATAGTAATTTGTTGAAGTTGTTTCTTGATATGATTATCATATAACCTAAAAATAAAATAATATTAATTTACTGTAGAAAATATTATAGAATAAGTTATATGAGCACTCAGAGTACAAATGGTTTCATTTATTCACAGCTGAGCAGAGTATATGTATGAGTTATGTGATGTTCATCATTTGAAATCCATCATTCATGAACTCCACTGAAACCAAGATCGAGATGATTAAAAATGAATAATTGATTTCTCATTTCGTCATCAACATTTCAATCATTATAGACCATGTGGTTTTTTTAGGGATATTCAAATTGAAAAAAAATGAGAGTAGAAAAAGGAAATTTCCTCATGAAGATAAGCTTCTACAATTTATCCTTCAACCGATGCTTTGTTACGTACTTTTTTATTCAATTTATGCATGCATCTCTCGAATGGGTACATCCATCCTAACTATACCAGATCTCCACATTTTTTCTCATGTGGAAAATGTAATATCAAATATTTCATTGAGTCAAATAAGTATTGCATGAAGATTTTTTCCAGTTTACATAAAATTAAAAAAAAAATCTACTTGTACTCTTCTTAGTGTATCATAGTCTATTTTCACTGCAAAAATTTATTGAAAAAAATATGATATGTTAGTTAGTGTATCCCAAATAATGGAATTCAACAAACCACTTAATCTAATTGATAGAATTATTTCTATTATAAAATGACATTCATGAATTTTTAATTCGGTAATATGACCATTTTTGACACATCTACCCAAATTGGAAATATAACCCTCTTGAAGTATCAAATATGCAATCCAATAAAAAAATAACCAATTTTCTTTGTAAAGTTTATAATATGATTTTTTGGATTTATTAACTTCTATGATCTGAAATTTTCAAACAGTTCATGTTTTGGTCACCTATAAATTTATGTAAGATCTAATCATTCCTTTGCATTATCTTTGGTCTTACCTTGTGCGTCCAAAACTGTATAATATATATTATCAAAATATTTCTTCTCAATATGCATGACATCCAACATGTGATAGACTTATAAATCAGACCAATATGAAACATTCCAAAAATGATCCATTTTATCCAATTATGTTCTTTCCCAAAGCCATAAATTTTCTAATGGTTTATAGTTAGTCCAAATGTAATGGGAGGTAATAAAGAGAAAACTTATTTTAACTTTGTACCTGATATCACTTTTTGAGGTTCATCTCTTTCAGTTGTGCCTTTTCTGAAATGATATTTTTTTCCTCTGAAAAGGATGACTGGTTGGAAGGAATCTATGATGAAATTCCAAAAAAAATCTTCCATTAACGAACATAAATGCTTTATTACCTCTCATACAGTACAGACATGATATTGGACCATGTGTACTCTAGCTAGATAACATTCCATATGCTTTGATGTTACTAACTATCCATATCAGTGTAGCTTTTAGTTAGAAATTTTGTTTCATAGTAACATCATATGTACTTACATCATTACCCCATAATATATTTAACTCCTCAATCAATGGTTTCAAATAAATATCAATATATTTTTCATATGTCTTGGAATTAATAATGTCAAAAAGATATACATATCCTTCATAGATATCCAAGGAGGTAAATTGTATGGAGTTATAAAGACAAACCAACTTGAATACTGACTACCGTAAGAATCAAATGGATGGAAATTGTCAGAAGAAAGACCCAATCACAGGTTTCAGTATTTTGATGTAAAATAAAAATGTTCTTGGTCAAAATGTTTACATGAATCACCATCAGGGGGATGATTTAAACTTTTACCAGTTGAAATATTGGTTTTGTTCCATGACATCAATGTTTTTGTGTTATGAGACATAAATAAACACTATAATCTGGGTGTAAGTATGAAAAACCTCAACTGTGTTATATGAATCAATCCATACTTCCCTAGTTTATCCTCTTTATACTTATATTTTACACATTTGGTACAACTAACCATTGACACATTTTCACCCTAATATAATATGTAACCAATTGAACATGCATGAATCTTAAGATAACCAAGACCTAATTACGAACCTGCCTCTTACTCTAATATAAATTTTTAGGCAACACATTTCTTTTAGATAATTCTGTTTTAACCAAAGATAATATCTGATAAAAAATTCTATTTGACATTCCATTATCTGATTTTATAGCCATAAATTTTGAAACAGCTTCAAATTGTCTTATCTTATAACCTAGATATGAAGAATCCTCAATGGACCTCAATAACTCATAAAATTGAGATGTTTACAACTCTTGAGTTTAATCAATATCATCATGAGATTTAGTTTTTTCAAAAGACAGACCTATCAAATCATGTACTAAATTTGGAAACTATGAAAGATTAGGATCCAAATTATTTGTATCTTCTTTAAAACTATTTTCACCATATCGATATAAAAAAACATAATCTATTTGAAAACCTAAATAAAATAGATGACCTCCAAAGTTTTCAAATGTTTCAAATGTCCTTGTACCATATTTTTTACAAAGATACTTTATTTTCCCTTGTTAAACAAATTTTTTTCAATGATTCAAATGATATGAATGTTTCAACACCCACAATATATACAGGATTTATACCCAAACCATTTGGATTCTTATGCTGATTTATCCAAGAACAATCATCTAATAATGACTTTTGTCGACTTCCTTATTACATATTTTTCTAAAAAATTATAAAATAATTAGTTTTTTATGAATAATTTGATATATGAAAAACACAATTCAAAAAAAAAGAAAAAACTTGTTAATTTTTCTAAATTATCACAAATTTTCTAATTACTGTTAATTACTAATTATTTCTAATTATTACTAATTATAACTATTTATTACTATTTATTACTATTTGTTTCTATTTATTATTATTTATCAGTATTTATTTCTATTTATGACTATTTATTTCTATTTATGACAATTTTATTTATTTATGACTACTTATTAGTAATTATCACTAATTGTGAGTAATTAACTCTAATTATTAGTAATTATCACTAATTATGAGTAATTATCACTAATTATCACTAATTATTAGTAATTATCACTAATTATGTCTATTTATTCCTAATTATCACTAATTAAAACTAATTATCATTAATTATTACTAATTATCACTAATTATTTCTAATTATCAGTAATTATTCCAAATTATCACTATTTATTCCAATTTATCACTATTTATTCATAATTATAACTATTTATTCCTATTTATTACAACTTATTCCAATTTATTCCAACTTATTACTATTTATTTCTAATTATTACAAGTTATAGAAATAAATAGAAATAAATAAGAAGGCACCAAGACTGCTCCACCTTATATTTGTGATGCGCGACATAATTTCCAACGGATTGGCGACAACACTTTTGCCTGACAATTCATCTCCTCTCAACTTTCTCCGACTGAAATCACTTTGAAAAATATTCTCAGACGTACAGATATCCATTTTCACATGTAGGAGAATGGAGAGCCGGGAGGTCTTGTCACGCTTCTCTCTATTCCCGTGCATACGAAAATGGATATCTGTATGTCAGAGAAGATTTTTCGTAGTGATTTCAATTGATAATTTTTGCAAGGAGATGAGCATTTGGGCAAAATATTTGATGTCAATTTTCTAGAAATTTTTCCACCCATCGCAAATAGAAGATGGATCAGACTTGATGTCGTTCTATTTATTAACAATTATTACAAATTATTACTATTTATTAAAATTCATTACTTTTTATTACTATTTATTACTAATTTTTTCTAATTTTTACTATTAATTAATATTCATTACTAATCATTACTAATTATTACTAATTATTACTAATAATTACTAATTTTTACTAATTTTTACTAGTTATTACTAATTATTACTAACTATTACTAATTATTACTATTTATTACTATTTATTACTATTTATTACAAATTATTACTAATTATTATTATTTATTACTAATTATTACTCATTATTACTATTTATTATTAATTATTTCTAATAATTACTAATTATTACTAATTATTACTAATTCTTACTAATGTTTCAAATTGTGGCTAATTATGCCTAATTATTACTAATTCTTACTAATTATTAATATATATTACTATTTATTACTATTTATTCAAATTTGTTACTATTTATTACTATTTATTACTATTTATTACTATTTATTACTATTTATTGTTATTTATTTCTCTTTATTACTAATTATTAATAATTATTACTAATTATTACTAATTATTACTAATTATTACAATTTATTAATATTTATAACTAATTATTACTATTTCTTAATAATTATTACTATTTATTACTAATTATTACTATTTATTACTTATTATTACTAGTTATTACTAGTTATTACTCATTATTACTGATTATTATTGATTATTAATAATTATTTTTAATTATTTTTAATTCTTATTAATTATTACTTTTTGTTATTAATTATGACTAATTATTACTATTTATTACTATTTATTACTATTTATTACTATTTATTAATATTTATTAGAAATTATTGCTATTTATTACTATTTATTTGGAATTATTACTATTTATTACTAACTATACCTATTTATTACTAATTATTACTAATTATACCTATTTATTACTAATTGTTATTAATTATACCTATTTATACTATTTATTACTAATTATTACTAATTATACCTATTTATTACTAATTATTACAAATTATCACTAATTATACCTATTTATTACTAATTATCACTAATTCTACCTATTTATTACTAATTATTACTAATTATTACTAATTATTACTAATTATTAACTGTTAATACGAATTATGACTAATTATACTTATTTATTACAAATTATTCCAAATTATTCCAATTTATTCTTAATTATGCCAATTTATTCCTAATTATTCCTAATTATTTGTATTTATTAGTAATTATTTGTAATTATTACTATTTATTACAAATTATTACTAATTATTATTAATTATTTCAATTTATTATTATTTATTATTAATGAAACAACATATTTTTAAAAACAAATAATGTCAGATAAATCTATCTAATTCTAATTTTATTTAATTGTCGCTAATTAAAAATAATTATAACTGACATCAAATTAAATCAATTAAATAAAAAAATACCTTAAAACAAAATATTACGTACGCTGCAAGGCTTGAAAATCTCTTTGATGTGAAATTTTAAACTTCGGATAAAATTTAGAGATAAATATTAAAGTTCAGAGAGAGAGAGGAGTTGAGAGAGATGTGAATGGAAAAAATGATGATGGTATATATAGGTTAGATTATTTTTGATATAAGTATTTGTGATAGGACTCATGTCGCAAATACTAACCCCTTATTAATTAGGGGGTGACGACTAAAAATGTATTTGCGACGGATCTCGTCGCAAATACCTACCTGTCGACATAGCATTTGTGACGGGTGATAAATCTTGTCGCAAATACTATTATTTGGGACGGGCCTCATCACAAATACTAAAACCCTTCGAAGGTTATTTGCGATGGGTGAAAACCACCCGTCGCAAATAACTAACTATTTATGACGGGAAGAGGGTCTCGTCACAAACAGTCCCTCAGGACAAACTTTTTGTGACATGACCCTTTCCCATCGCAATTGGAGGGTTTTCCCATAGTGTTAGGTTTCTCAGCAAGAATCCAATTTCATTACCCACAATTCATTTGCAATTACTTCACATTCTTTTTTCAACAAAGATAGATTTTCCTTTGCATGTTCCAGGGAAATCAACTCTTTATTCTTTATCACGTATTGACTTACTTCATATTTATAATAAATATAACTTAAACTTCTCAAAATACAAGCACGCATCATTCTTCCCTTTTTTTGATTTGTTTTCAATGACAAATTTACTCCAACAATAAATATAATTATTCACCCATTATTTGTCAATAAATAAAAAGGATGGAAAATTTCCTCCCCGTAAATTACATTTTATGGCAGAATTGAAATTTTTATTCTTTCTATTTATTGATCCCAAAACATTCTAGGTAAGGTTAGGTCTTCCCAAACTTATTATTTTAATTCTAAGAAACTCATCGTCTCTACTTGTGTTTAAGTGCTATCCAAATTCTCCATTAATTCCTTGTGAAAAGGAAGGAAGCACATTTTTTATATTAATGTGCCATCAAATATGCTACTTTAAGTCTATATGGGAAAACTCGGTGTACAAAACTAGAGTTACATGTCTATATAACAAGCCTTTCCATGATCACTCATAATTTTCATACCAACATTGTCTTTCCATATATGGGGTCTCTTTTAGTATATTTTAATAATATTTACAAATACCTTCACTCACTTGAATGCACACATAAAAAAAATCAAGTTCAAGGTATTTCTTCCCCCATATGGTTAGATAATCACTACCCCTTGATAACATGATTTGTATGCATTAAATAAGTGGTGGTAGAATAAAATAATACCTCATCCTTTAATTTTTTAAGGGGTTTTCTATAATTCCATATTCAATAATAATGAATAATTCTTTTCTAGCTTCATGTTATTGATCGATCCCCCTTAATGGATTATCTCCACTTTTCATCACCTTGAATACCCAACATTGGAATACAAGAACAAAAAATTTGGGAATAAGGTGGATCTCAAATAGGTCATCAACTTGAGAAATTGTGATGATATAGATTTATTAACCAAGTGAATCATCTCTTTCAAGGTATAAAGTATATATACCACAACATTATTACTTCCCTTTTTTATTTTTCATTTCCATTTATCTTTCAGCAGCATGGTTCTTTTAACTTTTCAATTTTGTTCTTATCTGGAATGACCTTATACGCTTTGTAAATTAAATCACTCTTTTTCTTTTCAAATTTCTCAATTTTCTTAGACTCTTCCAATTGGTGAACCCTTATGATAAATAATTATTCTGGCTCATTCTCAACATTCTTCATGTGTGTGGACTCCTTTTCAATAAATTTTTTGAAATTAGAAGCCATTGGTCTATTCCCCATTGTCTTCCTTTGTCCAAGAAAACTAGTCATACATTTCATAAAAATATTTTTTGTATTTTTCAACCTTCCACACAAAAGCCTTTATCTTTTAACCTACACTTTTTGGGAATCTTATCTACAACTTCACAAGGATTTTCAACCACTAATGCAACTTGGATATCTCACTCATGAAGGGATTCATTCTTAGATTCCAACTTTCTCCATTCTTCATTCAGATTCATGGACATTATGAAATAGACCATTATGTGTCCTCTCTTTCCAAAATATCATAATCTCTTAATTATAGGTTTGATACCAATATCATATTTATTTTATGACATCATGGGAGTGGCTCTTTCAACAGACCTCTTTACAGAGTTATCACCAAATGTAGAATTTATTTTATATTATTTCTTAACCTATTTTCATGGGGTTATCCTTCTAAAAACATAAGAATTATATTGGATTGGAATATACCAACTTTCATCATATAAATGGTTATTTATGTCAGAAAAGTTATAAAATTTTTCCAATCTTTCAAATATATTTCTCATGGAAAGTTTTCATATTTTAATGTGAAATTTATTTTCTTTAAGCATGTTTTATCATTGTTTCATTATCCTAGTAGAGAATTGGTTTCTTCCTTGTAATACTTTTAAATATTTCTATATATATTTCACAGGATAGGTGCTGAGACGATGTGTGATTATGATGCCTAGTGTGTCTGGATTTAATTTTATAAAAATATTAAAAATATTTTATATCATGTATGCACCTTATTGATGAAAATGGTATAACTACTAAATGGTATATTTCATCAGAAATATAATACCATGGTTGAGTCTAGAATTTGGTGTTTACCCTAGGTGTGACATAAAATGGTTTGGCGCGGGGCGTTCGGACTCCCTGTTCGTTAGCAGTACGTTCAGTGAGTTATTTAATTATAAAATTAATTCATTAATTCATTTTTTACCTAAATGATATGTTTATAATTTTATAATCATGGATAAATTTATAGGGTTAGGCTCATAATCCTAGAATCACCAAAGATTCCCTCCATCCTCCCTCTATTGGCAAATCTCATCGGATGATGAGGAAATGCCACATCAGATCAGATCAAGATGTAGCGAATGTAACAGCCTCTCTCGATCATTGGTAGGCATGTTATTCATCAACTAATGCTCCAAAAACCAACTATTACTCTTCAATTTATCTTTTTATTCCCTTTTTATTAATTTTTTTGAGTGGATCGATCCCTTTTATCAATCTGCACCAATTTTGTCCTAAGCATGCTCTTATGCACCAATTGAATTGCTTTAATTCAGTTGTCTTTCTAACCCCAGAATATTGTTCTTGAATATTGGATAATAATTATTGGCCAACAATGTTTAAACAATTATTTTGGTTCCTTTATCCCTAATTTCTATTCATGTTTGTCACTAGTAGGACCATGCAGTCACGATTCAACATTTCTTGGTGGAACCGAGCCTAATCAGACCCTCGAAACCATGACGGATCAAGAAAAAAAGAATGGATCATCAATAAAAGACTAGATATGGGAATATTGTGAGGAATGGATGTTTTCATTTTTTTGGAATAGTAAATCAATCGTGAAACCAACAATGTAATGTGATACGTGCAGTGAAACACACGATGAACCATCAAAGCCCATTTCTGAAGAAAAAAACATCTAGAAAGAGCTAATCACAGCTATATTTGCTCATCCCAGAAGAATTTGAGGAGATATACATGGAGGCATGGCCTAATTGAAGACATGAAGTCTGGATATGGGAATTTGATGAAAAATAGACTACACGTTGTGTTCAAGGATGAACACATGGTGTGTAGCCACCCCTTAGTGGCGAAGACTAGGGTTTTGGAATGATTAAGGATCACATGACATATAGTCCACCTATACACCGTGTAACCCTTACATAGATATAAACCCATGTGATGGATCACATGGGTGGGAAACCATGTGAAATTACATGGTTACCTACCTGGTTGTGTACTCAAGTACACGAACATGGGGTCCTGTACATGGACATGATGAGTAGGACATGACCTAGTCTCAGTTTTCTTGAACACATCGTGTAGTCCACCTACACTGTGTGTACTACTATATGGGATGACATTGTGTTCCATTCAGGGAAATGACTAGGTGGTGGAACGGGACCACATTTCGTGTACCCCTTGATCTCTTTTGAAAAAACTTCAATCATCCTTATCTCCTTTGTTTGAACTTGTATTTTCTCCCGAGAGTAGCTTATCCTAAGTGATTTTCCACATAGAATGTGATGTTGAAATTGGATTTGGATTATGAGATATGATGTGAAATTTATAGACATGGAACCTACTGAGGCAATGCCCGGTGATTGTAGTGATTAGGTGGGATCACCAGAGGCTTCTTTTGAGTGGAACTCCCCTTTCAGATAGGGTGTGAGTCCTCTATGATCATAGTGGAACCCCCTATCACATCAGAGTGTGTGTCCTTAACCACTAGAGTGTAACCCCCCATTATCATGTGTGTGGGTCCTCTAAAGATAATTTCTGATTGGAAACCCCTACTACACTAGGGTGTGGGTCCTTGATGACTAGAGTGGAACCCCCATGCATGTTGTATTAGGCGCAGGTCCTCGACTTCTAAGTGGAACCCCCTATTGGATATTGTGTGGATCCTCGATGACTAGAATGTAACTCCCTATCATACCAGGAATTGGGTCCTTGACCTATATAATTTAACCCCATATTGATATGGGCATAGGTTCTCTACTTACCAAGTGGTTCCCCTATCAACAAAGGTCATGGGTACTCATGACATTAGAGTGGAAACCCCCAAAGGCATGGGAGTGGGTCCTCTATGAATACTTACAGATTAGAACCCCCCTGATGCACTAGGACATAGGTCCTCTACCTACTAAGTGGAATCCCCTATCAACATATGGAGTGGGTCCTCATGACATCAGATTGGAACCCCCCCCCCCCCATCATCATGGGTGAGGGTCCTCTATAGATACTTATAGAGTGGAATGTAAAGACCCATAAATTTCAAGGAAATTTTTTTTTCTTAATTTTCTTTGGAATTATACAAGAACTCAGTTTCTGACGGCGCCTGATTACGAGGCCCGGTGTGCCCGGAATCATTTTCCGAAGTTTGGCTCGGGTACGTTCAGTGAACGGACGAGCGGGTTTTTCTAACTTTTGAACCGGTGCCCGGAATCGAATTCTGAGGGCACCGATGAAATCGCAGCGCCGTTATTCGCTTAGAAACGCCTCTTCCGGAGTTGCGTTTGCTCGGGTGTGGTTTTTAATTTTCGGGCTTAAAGTTAAGAAATAAAATAATTTTGCGACAACTTTATTTTATTTCACTTAAGCCACTTGGAAGCCACTTGAAGCCACTTAAAGGCGGCTTGAACTAAGTTGAACTGGATAGGATGCTATCCAGAAATATCCTACCCCCTTGGTAGGATATTTGTGAGGTGGGGCCCGCACGAGCCCCGCCGTTTCTTTCCGCTAAGAAACGCACCCGTGAAAACCCATCTTAATGAAAGTCAACCGATGCGTTTTCTAAATTCTTAACAGGCCATTTAAATGGGCTGTTTCTTTCGTGAATTAAATGGGCTGTATCTTTCGTCAATTAAATGGCCTGTTTCTTTCGTTGAATTAATTCAGCGAATTAATTCAATCGTTTCTTAACCTGTTTTCGTGTGTTGGCATATTAATAAAATAAGACCAACCCAAAATCTTTTGAGAAGATTTGAGAGGATCCTTGTTCTTATTCTCCCTCGCGAAGAACATGAAGATAGCAAAGAACGCGAAGAACGCCGAACCCGGAAATCGACGACGCTTCCGTCCGAGACGTTCTTCTACGCTCCGATCTCCGATCACCGACCGTTTGAGGTGAGTGATGTCGGATTTTCCTCTCAAGTTCTTTTCTTTTGATTTAAAAGGAAACACAGATTTAAATACTAATAATTTAAATCTGTTGTTCTTGGTTCGTTGAGCTCGCCGACTCAACGCCGGATTCCGCGACAACGTGACGCCTCCCCGCGATGACGCGACGATCCCTCTCTTCCGCGACGATCTTTTCCGTGAAGAACGCCCGCGCGCGATAATCGACAAGGTAGGTATTTTTATATTATGGGATTTACCCCCTTTTTAATTAAATCCCGTCAATGTTTCTTTAAAGAAATTAAAGAACCGTTTTGTGAACAATTTTTAATCTTATTAAAAATTGTTGTTTCCTATGTGGAATAAATTTCTCCCGGTTGTTTATCTCTAACGCGGAGGGTGCGGGCCAAACGAACACGGCCCGACGACCCTCCGCCGTTCTTCGTTTTGTGCGGATTTGGCGGGCGACGACGAAACATGCTGCAACGGGTGTTTGACGATTCCGCAGTAAAGAACGGATCCCGGGAGGAGCAACGGCGCAGACGGGAAGGCAAACGGGCCACCGGAGCGACGCTGGCGGCCCGCGGAAGCTACCGGCGGCGCGGGTTGCCGGCGCGGCGGTGCCGGCGGCGCCCCGGCGCGGGTCCGGTTCGTCCAGGCGGGACGCGGCTCAGCCGCCTCCGCGGTTCGCCAGCGCGGCCCACGCGGGCCGCGACTTTCTCAGGCCGCGGGTCAACGCCCGCGGCGCTCGGCCGCTCGGCCGAGCCGAGCCAGGCCGGTCCGACCGGCCAGGCCGCGCCCTGGCCGGGCCGGACCGGTCCCCCCGGGTCGGACCCGGGTCGGGTCGACCTGGTTCGGGCCGACCCAGGGGGGGTCGGGCCGGGTCGGGCCGGGCCCGTACCCCCCTTCTTCGGACATTTTCGTTCAAATGCCCGTAACATGAGCTTCGTGCCTCCAAACGACTCGCCGTTAGCGGCAACGCGATCCTTGGATAGAGACGGTCGTTTCGGTATATCGCACTAAAGGTTTCGTAATACTTTGAGTTCGGCCGGGTTGGTTCGTACACGAGACCAACCGGGCCCTCGGAGCGGAAACGCTCATATCTTGAGCTACGGACGTCCGATTGACGTGCCGTCAGCTTTGTTGAATTCCTCTATGTGAGACGGATCGTTTGTCATACTCCGCCCGAGGTTTGGACGTAGGTGGAGTGCAGTCGGGTTGGTTTTGCCTTAAAAACCAACCGGGGCCCTGGGACGAAAATGCCAATATCTCTCAGACCGGGCGTCCGATTGACGCGCCGTCTGCGACGTTGAGTTCCTGTTGACGATACAGAACTTTTGGATACATCAACTTCGGACTTCGTGTCAGTTGATGTATCAGCCTCTCGGCTCGTGGAGCGGACCCTCCTGAACGAGCTTGCTGTGTGCGGGAACCCTAGTGTTGGCTACGACTGCTCCCTCGACGGCGACGACTGTGCAGAGATCCTCCGTGGACTCCGACGACGACCGTGCAGAGATCCTCAGTGGACTGCGGCGACGACTGTGCAGAGATCCTCAGCGGACTGCGACGACTACTGCACTCAGCGATCCTACGTGGATCAGTGCTACAGGTCCTGCGTGGGCCCGGTCCTGTGTGGGCCCAATCCTGTGTGGGTCCGATCCTGTGTGGGTCATCTCTCAGCGGTTCTGTGTGAGCCAACTCCTACAGGTCCTGCGTGGGCCCGATCCTGTGTGGGTCCGATCCTGTGTGGGTCTACACTCAGCGGTTCTGTGTGAGCCAACTCCTACAGGTCCTACGTGGGCCCGATCCTATGTGGGTCCGATCCTGTGTGGGTCACTGCAAGGTTAGTACCTATCGATCCTTCGTGGGTCCGACGACATAGATGGTTCAGTGATCATATTTATCGTCATCCGAAGAAGTATACCTGTGTGAGCTGAATCTTTTGTTTCTCTCCTTTGTGGATTGTGTTGAACTATCCTGTGTGGATTTACTGTTTACTCTCCTTTGTGGATTGTGTTGTTCTATCCTGCGTGGGTATGCGTTTTTCTTTCCTGTGTGGACTGGGTTGTGCTAGGGCTCGGACGTTGGAGCCGATCGGGGAATTGACGACTTAGGTATATGTATGGGCATATACCTAAGCCGTGTTAGATGTTACTTCGTGATTGTACCTCTTCTTCGTGATTTATCCTTTGGGGATTTCGGGAGACCTTCGGGGGTCTCGGGGTCCCTACTGAGTAGCTTATAATCACCCCTGCACAGGCTATGCCCGCACTTCGTGGTGTTGGTTGCAGACGACGGACAGCGCTGATCGTGGAGGAGGCGTGCGGAACAGGACAGTACCTGGAGGTGGACCACTGGGCGGGACGTACTCGGAGCGGTTAGGTGGACCTGAGGAGCAGTGGAGGCTATCAGTACCCACCCTTCAGGTGGGACTTCCAGAGGACGTCTCGACGCTGTAGTTTTTCCTTTCAGTTGCTGTTTTTCCTTTCAGTTGTACTTTACAGTTGGGCTTGTATTTCCGGCCCCTTTTACTTTCAGCACAGCTTGTACAGTTTTTACTTAGTGTTTACTTTTCCGCTTGCTTACTCTGTGGTGCTTGTTTACTTTTCAAAGGCAATGCCTTCCCTTTTCGTTGGGATTTACGCCTTGGTGCTAGTCGCCAACCCCTGGCCTATGGAAGGCGGGCTTGGGGTAGTCACGGCACGGGCCCCGAGGACGGGTCGTGAAAAATTGGTATCAGAGGTGGTCGGTTCTACCGCAGACTCTGATCTTTCTTCTATGTGAAGCAATAGTGTTTAGCGTATTGAGTGTGGTTATCAGTCCAGGGAGTCCAGTGTTGGTGCGGCGGCCGACGTATCCATACACCAGGACCCTGACTTCTGATTTCCGACTTAATGCACGAAAACATTGATTGCATGTGTGTTTCAAGTTTTCTTTGTGATTACTTGTGTCAGCTCACCAGGTATACTGTTCTGACCGTGGCATACTTGTTTCCTTTTCAGGATGGCACGACGACAGCAGCCAGCTAGGGTTCCCAGAGTAGGGCGCGACGACAGCCCGCCGAGCGACGAGGCCTCGGTACAGGGCCCGTTGACAGCAGAGGCACCGGCGGTACCTTTACCCGTCGAGCCCCTGATGCTTCCAGCACTGGCAGCTGACGACGCACGACGCCTTGGAGCTCTGCACGAGTTCCAGTGCCAGCGACCACCCAGGTTCCGTGGGGAGTCGGACCCCCAGGCAGTCGAGGACTGGCTGGAGGCGGTCGTCCGAGTTTTCAGGCTAGTGAGGACGCCAGCAGACCTCATGGTGATCCTCGCGGCGAGCCTACTGCACGCAGCAGCCGGACGCTGGTGGAGCCTGATGCTCCAGGTACACGATGAGGCCACCCTCATCTGGACGGACTTCTAGAGCCTCTTTCGCTCAGAGTTCGTCCCGGCCACCCTCCGAGCGGTGCGCATCCAGGAGCTTCTTCAGCTGCGGCAGGGCAGCTTGACGGTCGCTCAGTACGCGGCGAGGTTCACCGACCTTTCTCGGTACTCGACAGAAATGGTACGGGACCCCTTATTCCGGGCCCGGACCTTCGAGAAGGGATTGAGACACGAGATCAGGGCATCGCTGATCTCCCTCAGCATCCCGACCCAGGCAGGAGTACTGGAGCGAGCCCTCCTGATCGAGAGCTTCCTGGCTGAGTCCACAGCGAGACCTGCCGCAGGGCGGCAGATAGCGGAGTCTTCGGCAGCTGGTAGCCGGCAGATGACTCAGGGTTCCAGGCGGACCAGACCTTCCGGCAGACGACCCCGGGACACTGGCTCAGCGGTGCGAGGCACACAGTGCGGAGCCAGCCTTCCGAGAGGCAGACAGTGCTACGAGTGCGGCGGGCAGGGCCACATGGCTCGTGACTGCCCGACCCGTCGTACCGAGGGGCAGAAGACGGTGGAGGGACCACCCAGGCAGAGGCAGAGGGTCGACCGTGGCGGTCCGCAGGGAGGAGGCGGACGAGGCAGAGGAGCTGGCCGAGCAACAGGTGGTGGGCGATGCTTTGAGGCTCTGCCACCACCACCACCAGGAGGCCCGCCCCGACCACAGGGAGCTGGCGGGCAGAGACAGGCTCAGCTCCAGGCAGCGGAGGCCTACGACCACGGTGTGCCAGAGATGATTTGAGGTACGATCTGTGTCTATTCCACCCTTGCTGCAGTTCTGATAGACACAGGAGCGAGTCACTCTTTCATAGCCACTGCCCTTGTTCAGAGCTCGGAGATTCCGACAGAGCCGTTGGCTCGATCCTTACGGCTAAAGACTCCTACGGGAGCAGACTCGACGATTACGCACTGGTGCCGGCAGTGTGAGCTTACTCTAGGAGGCGAGAGCCTTGGCTGGGATCTTCTTGTAGTGGCGTCGAGGCCTTATGACGTCATCTTGGGCATGGATTGGTTATCTACGGTCCATGCTCAGATTGACTGCATTAGGCGCAAGGTGCGATGTGTGCGCACCGACGGGAGCAGGTTCACCTTCACCGGCGAGAAGGGAGCCTTAGCAGCACAGGATGGACTCACGCAGAGGAGAGGTCAGCCCATCACTCATCAGTTGGCTAGCCTCATCCTGGGAGCAGTTGACGTGCGGAGTCGCAGTTTTCCTGCAGTGGTGGATCAGTACGCGGACGTCTTTCCCGACGATGTTCCAGGACTACCTCCTCACAGAGAGGTAGACTTTTATATTGACATGTACCCCGGGACAGCCCCGATATCCACTCCAGCATATCGGATGGCCCCCGCTGAGCTTCGAGAGCTGCGGGTACAGTTGGAGGACTTGCAGGGCAAGGGGTTCATCCAACCCAGTGTTTCGCCCTGGGCTTCCCTGATTTTGTTCGCCAAGAAGGCGGACGGGAGCTTGCGACTGTGTGTCGATTATCGTCGCCTGAATCAGGTGACAGTGAGGAACAAGTATCCGCTACCCAAGATTGATGACCTCTTCGACCAGCTCAAGGGGGCACGGTGGTTCTCGAAGATAGACCTCAGGTCAGGCTATCATCAGCTTAGAGTTCGAGACGAGGATGTGCAGAAGACGGCCTTCAGGTGTCGGTATGGCCACTATGAGTTCTTGGTTATGCCTTTCGGCGTGACCAACGCTCCAGCAGTGTTCATGAGCCTCATGAACAGGATCTTCCAGCCATACCTCGATCGATTTGTCGTGGTCTTCATCGACGACATTTTGGTGTACTCGACGACGGAGGAGGAGCACGCCTACCACCTGCGTGTTGTACTAGACACACTCCGAGAGCACCAGCTTTATGGCAAGCTCTCGAAGTGTCAGTTCTGGTTACGTGAGGTCCACTTCTTGGGGCACGTCATTTCTGAGGCGGGAGTTGCAGTGGATCCCATGAAGATCGAGGCAGTGCTAGCTTGGGAGCCACCTAAGAGCGTGACAGAGGTGCGGAGTTTCTTGGGCCTAGCCGGATACTATCGGAGATTTATGCCGGACTTCTCCAGAGTTGCGGCCCCACTCTCAGCGTTGACGAAGAAGGGGAAACCCTTCGTGTGGTCAGACAGATGTCAGCAGAGCTTCCAGGAGCTGAGGCAGAGGTTGACCAGCGCACCTATCTTGAGGTTGCCTGAGGAGGGAGTTGGATACGTAGTCTACTGCGATGCATCAGGGACCGGACTCGGGTGTGTCCTGATGCAGGAGCGGGCCGTGATTGCCTACGGATCACGTCAGTTGAGGCCACATGAGCAGAACTACGCTACCCATGACTTGGAGTTGGCAGCAGTAGTCTTTTCCCTGAAGACATGGCGACACTATCTGATGGGCGAGCGCTTCACAGTCTTTTCTGACCACCAGAGTCTCAGGTACATCTTCTCTCAGAAGGACCTGAACCTGAAACAGCGGTGATGGCTCGAGTTCCTCCAGGACTTTGACTTTGAGATAGTCTATACTCCTGGGAAGGGGAACGTGGTGGCTGATGCCCTCAGCAGGAGTACGGGCATCTAGCTACTTGAGGAGGCGACAGAGCAGCTAGCCGCTTTGCAGATATCCTTCGTGGATAGAGACGGAGCAGCCTTCCTTCAGTCTCTCACAGTCTCTCCTCCACTTCTTCAGCGGGTCAGATAGGCACAGCGTGGGGACGTTGACTGTGAGACACGGCGTGCACAGATATCCTCGGGACAGGCACCTGATGGTTTCTCCCTTGGAGCAGAGCACGATGTCCTTTTCAGAGGACGTACCTTGGTACCAGTCGCTTTACGAGAGGAGGTGCTGAGAGAGTATCACACTTCTCCTTTGGCGGTACATCCTAGAGTGGCGAAGATGTACCAGGATCTCAGATGACAACACTGGTGGCCGGGCATGAAGAAGGCAGTGGCAGAGTTCGTTTCACGGTGCCTCACCTGCCAGCAGGTGAAGGCAGAGCATCAGGTACCAGAAGGCTTGGTACAGCCCTTGGAGGTCCCGGAGTGGAAGTGGGACGGGATATCTATGGACTTCGTGACTGGACTTCCACGCACTTCCAGAGGTCACGACTCCATTTGGGTGATTATTGACCGACTCACCAAGTCGGCACACTTCTTACCCATCCGAGAGCAGGGCTCAGTGGAGAGCTTGGGGCGTCTCTACCTTCAGGAGATTGTACGACTTCACGGTGTGCCATCGACTATCATCTCCGATCGGGACGCTCGTTTTACTTCCCGGCTTTGGAAGGGGTTGTAGGAGGCGTTCAGGACGCGGCTACGTCTGAGCACCGCCTTTCACCCTCAGACGGATGGTCAGACGGAGAGGACCATTCAGACTCTCGAGGACATGCTCTGCGCATGTGTCCTCGACTTTGGTCGTAGCTGGGAGGACCACCTACCCTTGGTAGAGTTTGCGTACAACAACAGCTACCACTCCACCATCGGGATGGCACCCTACGAGGCGTTGTACGGCAGGCCTTGCAGATCTCCTTTGTGCTGGACAGACCCTGGAGAGTCAGCACTTGTGGGACCGGAGATGGTCCGGGCCACGACAGAGAAGGTCCAGGTCATCCAGGAGCGGATGAGGACAGCACAGAGCCGGCAGAAGTCATATGCTGACAGGAGGCGGAGGCCACTAGAGTTTGAGGATGGCGACCACGTCTTCTTGCGTGTCTCACCTCGACGTGGTTTGCGGAGATTTGGCCGAGGCGGCAAGTTGTCTCCACGCTTCATCGGGCCTTTCCAGGTCCTCAGAAGGATTGGCGAGGTGGCTTATCGCCTGGCTCTGCCACCTCAGTTGCACTGGGTGCACGACGTCTTCCACGTATCCCAGTTGAGGAGATACGTGCACGACCCGACGCACATCATTGACTATGGGGAGCTAGACGTGGATGATGGAGAGACTTTTGCAGAGGTCCCAGTGGAGATAGAGGATCGACAGGAGCGGGTCCTACGTGGGCGATTGATTCCTCTTTTGCGCATCAGATGGCAGCACGGGAACCTCCAGGAGAGCACTTGGGAGCGGGAGGCTCAGATGCGTGCTCAGTACCCACATTTGTTTCCCTAGTTTTTGATGTATCTTTATGGGGACGTAAAGTCCTGAGGTGGGAGTAATGTAAAGACCCGTAAATTTCAAGGAATTTTTTTTTTCTTAATTTTCTTTGGAATTTTACAAGAACGCAGTTTCTGACGGCGCCTGATTCCGAGGCCCGGTGTGCCCGGAATCATTTTCCGAAGTTTGGCTCGGGTACGTTCAATGAACGGACGAGCGGGTTTTTCTAACTTTTGAACCGGTGCCCGAAATCGAATTCTGAGGGCACCGATGAAATCGCAGCGCCGGTATTCGCTTAGAAACGCCTCTTCCAGAGTTGCGTTTGCTCGGGTGTGGTTTTTAATTTTCGGGCTTAAAGTTAAGAAATAAAATAATTTTGCGACAACTTTATTTTATTTCACTTAAGCCACTTGGAAGCCACTTAAAGCCACTTAAAGGCGGCTTGAACTGAGTTGAACTGGATAGGATGCTATCCAGAAATATCCTACCCCCTTGGTAGGATATTTGTGAGGTGGGGCCCGCACAAGCCCCGCCGTTTCTTTCCGCTAAGAAACGCACCCGTGAAAACCCATCTTAATGAAAGTCAACCAACGCGTTTTCTAAATTCTTAACAGACCATTTAAATGGGTTGTTTCTTTCGTGAATTAAATGGGCTGTTTCTTTTGTGAATTAAATGGCCTGTTTCTTTCGTTGAATTAATTCAGCGAATTAATTAAATCGTTTCTTAACCTGTTTTCGTGTGTTGGAATATTAATAAAACAAGACCAACCCAAAATCTTTGGAGAAGATTTGAGAGGATCCTTGTTCTTCTTCTCCCTCGCGAAGAACACGAAGGACGCGAAGAACGCCGAACCCGGAAATCGACGACGCTTCCGTCCGAGACGTTCTTCCACGCTCCGATCTCCGATCACCGACCGTTTGAGGTGAGTGATGTCGGATTTTCCTCTCAAGTTCTATTCTTTTGATTTAAAACGAAACACAGATTTAAATACTAATAATTTAAATCTGTTGTTCTTGGTTCTCTGAGCTCGCCGACTCAATGCCAGATTCTGCGACAACGCGACGCCTCCCCGCGACGACGCGACGATCCCTCTCTTCCGCGACGATCTTTTCCGCGAAGAACGCCCGCGCGCGACGATCGACGAGGTAGGGATTTTTATATTATGGGATTTACCCCCTTTTTAATTAAAACCCGTCAATGTTTCTTTAAAGAAATTAAAGAACCGTTTTGTGAACAATTTTTAATCTTATTAAAAATTGTTGTTTCCTGTGTGGAATAAATTTCTCCCGGTTGTTTATCTCTAACGTGGAGGGTGCGGGCCAAACGAACACGGCCCGACGACCCTCCGTCGTTCTTCGTTTTGTGCGGATTTGGCGGGCGACGACGAAACATGCTGCAACGGGTGTTTGACGATTCCGCAGTAAAGAACGGATCCCGGGAGGAGCAACGGCGCAGACGGGAAGGCAAACGGGCCACCGGAGCGACGCCGGCGGCCCGCGGAAGCTACCGGCGGCCGGAGGCGGCGGCGCCCCGGCGCGCCGCCGGACGAGCCCGCCGCGGCGACAGCGGCCGACGGACCCGCGGCCGCGCGGGTCCGGTTTGTCCATGCGGGACGCGGCTCAGCCGCGTCCGCGGTTCGCCAGCGCGGCCCACGCGGGCCGCGACTTTCTCAGGCCGCGGGTCAACGCCCGCGGCGCTCGGCCGGTCGGCCGGGCCGCGCCCTGGCCGGGCCGGACCGGTCCCACCGGGTCGGACCCGGGTCGGGTCAACCCGGTTCGGGCCGACCCAGGGGGGGTCGGGCCGGGTCGGCCCGGGCCCGTACCCCCCTTCTTCGGACTTTTTCGTTCAAACGCCCGTAACTTGAGCTTCGTGCCTCCAAACTACTCGCTGTCAGCGGCAACGCGATCCTTGGATCGAGACGGTCGTTTCGGTATATCGCACTCAAGGTTTCGGAATACTTTGAGTTCGGTCGGGTTGGTTCTTACACGAGACCAACCGGGCCCTCGGAGCGGAAACGCTCATATCTTGAGCTACGGACGTCCGATTGACGTGTCGTCAGCTTTGTTGAATTCCTCTATGTGAGACGGATCTTTTGGCATACTCTGCCCGAGGTTTGGACGCAGGTGGAGTGCGGTCGGGTTGGTTTTTCCTTAAAAACCAACCGGGCCCCTGGGACGAAAATGCCAATAACTCTCAGACCGGGCGTCCGATTGACGCGCCGTCTGCGACGTTGAGTTCCTGTTGACGATACAGAACTTTTGGATACATCAACTTCGGACTTCGTGTCAGTTGATGTATCAGCTTCTCGGCTCGTGGAGCGGACCCTCCCGAACGAGCTTGCTGTGTGCGGGAACCCTAGTGCTGGCTGCGACTGCTCCCTCGACGGCGACGACTGTGCAGAGATCCTCCGTGGACTCTGACGACGACCGTGCAGAGATCCTCAGTGGACTGCGGCGACAACTGTGCAGAGATCCTCGGCGGACTGTGACGACTACTGCACTCAGCGATCCTACATGGATCAGTGCTACAGGTCCTGCGTGGGCCCGGTCCTGTGTGGGCCCGATCCTGTGTGGGTCTGATCCTGTGTGGGTCATCTCTCAGCGGTTCTGTGTGAGCCAACTCCTACAGGTCCTGCGTGGGCCCGATCCTGTGTGGGTCCGATCCTGTGTGGGTCTACACTCAGCGGTTCTGTGTGAGTCAACTCCTACAGGTCCTGCGTGGGCCCGATCCTGTGTGGGTCCGATCCTGTTTGGGTCACTGCAAGGTTAGTACCTATCGATCCTTCGTGGGTCCGACGACATAGATGGTTCAGTGATCATCTTTATCGTCATCCGAAGAAGTATACCTGTGTGAGCTGAATATTTTGTTTCTCTCCTTTGTGGATTGTGTTGAACTATCCTGTGTGGATTTACTGTTTACTCTCCTTTGTGGATTGTGTTGTTCTATCCTGCGTGGGTATGAGTTTTGCTTTCCTGTGTGGACTGGGTTGTGCTAGGGCTCGGACGTTGGAGCCGATCGGGGAATTGACGATTTAGGTATATGTATGGGCATATACCTAAGCCGTGTCAGAAGTTACTTCGTGATTGTACCTCTTCTTCGTGATTTATCCTTTGTGGATTTTGGGAGACCTTCGGGGGTCTCGGGGTCCCTACTGAGTAGCTTATACTCACCCCTGCACGGGCTATGCCCGCACTTCGTGGTGTTGGTTGCAGACGACGGACAGCGCTGATTGTGGAGGAGGCGTGCGGAACAGGACAGTACCTGGAGGTGGACCACTGGGCGGGACATACTCGGAGCGGTTAGGTGGACCTGAGGAGCAATGGAGGCTATCTGTACCCACCCTTCAGGTGGGACTTCCAGAGGACGTCTCGATGCTGCAGTTTTTCCTTTCAGTTGCTGTTTTTCCTTTCAGTTGTACTTTACAGTTGGGCTTGTATTTCCGGCCCCTTTTACTTTCAGCACAGCTTGTACAGTTTTTACTTAGTGTTTACTTTTCCGCTTGCTTACTCTGTGGTGCTTGTTTACTTTTCAAAGGCAATGCCTTCCCTTTTCGTTGGGATTTACGCCTTGGTGCTAGTCGCCAGCCCTTGGCCTATGGAAGGCGGGCTTGGGGTAGTCACGGCACGGGCCCCGAGGACGGGTCGTGACATGGAACCCCATGATGGACTAGGGAATGACTTCTCTACTTCTAGTTTTTTGCCCCTTTATTATGTGTCATAGTGACTATTCATGACTTTACTTGGTCATCTTCTTCTAGTCAGACGTGTGAGATGGTAGGCATCATTGATGGACTTTTGGAACTATTGGTTACTCTTCTTCTTGGTATAAACTTTGAGATAGAGATCTCATTACTATCTCATTTTTTATTCTTTGAGTGAGAATATATATATATATGTCCTTATATATCCACACATTGGATTTGGTTACTCTCTTTCCATAAGAGGTGAAGACATGTTGTCTATTCCATGTTCTTTCTATGATTATATTCTCATGGTTGGATGAGTATACTCTCCTGCTCTAAGTGGAAAAGACTCTACGGGTAGTTCATCTACTCACCATGTTTATCCCCATGTGTTTGGAAAAGATTACTTTCACTCTTTTTTGGGTTTAGCTATACTCTTTGACTATATCTTGAATCTAATATCTTTCTTTACCTATGGTATCTCTTACTTCTCCCCCTTCATCTTTCAGTGTGTCCTAATAGGTATGTATATACTCACCTCAGTATGGTATTTTTTCACACATGTAATGTCTTATGAAGATGATTAATAGGTCGATCATGCCTACAGAGGAGCCTAGGGATACTAGTTTCTTTGGACTGTGTATAGTGATATTGGATAGGTATTCTGGATCCAGGTACTCTTACCTATTTAATTTTCCATTTTATGTCAGTTTAGGACACATTTCTGGTTGGGCATGTATTTTTTTCCATTTACTTTTCAATTTACACTATCGTACTTTAGTACTATCTAGAGATTCATGCATGTTTGGTTTACTTTATTACAGTATTTCATATTTTATTCCTTCCCTCTAAACTTTTTCATCAATATGGTTGTGTGTGTGCATATAATTACTTAGAAAAAATCCTCATTGAGTTTAGTAATGCCTTCTATTCTTACCTCCAAGCCCTGAACTATAGAGGAGGGCTTGTGGTAGTTGCGGCTCAAGCCCCAACTTAAGTCAGGTCATGACATATTGGTATTAAAGAAATTTGATTCCTTGTTGAATTGTTTGGAATACTCCCCTTAAAAGGATTTGGTTGGATTTAGTACATCCATGTTGAAGTGTCTCGAGTGAGGCACTCAGACCATGGAATCCAATGATGGTGTGATGGTCGACATATCCATTTAGCAGGACCTCAACTACCTGCTTATTGACTCATCATGTTGAGACATTGGTTTTAAGGTTTAATGGTACATTCATCATATATGATTGATTATTTGAAATTAATTATTTATTTAGCTCCCAAATATAGTTATATATATATTCATCTTACCATGGTACTCCTTGATAACTTTCGAGATTCCTCTGTGACGATAGCTAGCCATGATACTAGATCTAGTTTATTATGATGACACGATGAGTGAATAGATGTCATTTCAGGGTTCATCCTACAACCTATTCCTCTAGTTGGGTGGGTAGAATTACCTTACCCTATTGATCAGTGGATCATTCTAGTAGATCAGGATAGTGACCTAAGTAGTATTATTGCACTCTGCGAGTTCTAGCGCCAGAGGATGCTAAGGTTCTGTGGTGAGCCACATCTTCAAGTAGCATAGGATTGGCTAGAGTTGGTGATTCATGTATTTAGTATCATCTAAACATTGAAATATCATGTGGTTTCACTAGAAACTTGACTTTTCCATGGAGAAATTGGGCAATGGTTGAGCCCTGTTACACATATGCACTATGAGTCAACACCCTCATGGACCGACTTCCAGTAGTTCTTCCATAAGTAGTACTACCCCTCTATCCTAAATTTATTCTAGATTCAAGATCTTCTAGAGCTCCAGTACGGAGGGGTGATAGTGGATGAGTATGCAGAGAGGTTCAATGACCTTACAAGGTACTCCCTTGACATGATTCTCGATGGCTACTCCTAAGAATAGATGTTTGAGCATGTACTCCATAAATAGATCCATTCCAGTGTGGTTCCCTTGTGAATACCCACCTATTCCATGGTAATGGAGAATTCACTAGTGATAGATAGATTTATATCAGAGGTATTATAAACAATTGGAGTATGAAATGGGCCTCACAGAGCTGATTCATTTTCAAAATCTATCAGACGCCAAACATTGGGATCTCAGTATAAGAGACCTCCTCTTGATCAGACTCCAAAACATGGTCAGGGGTATTTTAGAGCTTTAGGGAATCCCATATAGGGTATTTTATTAACTTGTTCTTGTATAGATCATATATCATGATACTGGTCAACCATACATATTGAGAAGCACACGCAGATTGCTGGTGGACCGCCATGGCAGATGCATCACCATAATTAGGGATCTCCCAAGTGAGGATAAGGTATTCCCCATAGAGGAAGATATAGCAGAGGAGAAAGAGAATATATTGGTATTTTATGATGTTATTAAATCCTTCCACCACCACCAGGAATCCCGCATCAGGCTTAGTGAGATGGAGGTTGGGGCCATTGACAGCTATAGGCTTTGGAGTTTTATGATCTCGTAATGTACGAGATGATTAGAGGTATAATATATTTTTATTATAATAATGATTTAGTATTATTAGACATAGGTTCTAGTAAATCCTTTATCTCTATACTCTTGGTGTGATAAATGGAGCTCCTTGTTGAGGCGGTATCTCAACAGCTTCATCTTTAGGTTCTTATATGGAATTCTTCTTCTGTATCTTTTATTTTTTCGATAGTGAAAGCTATCTCTTGTGGAGAGAGGTTCAAATGGGACCTTACGGTCATCATGATAGAACCTCATGATGTTATCTTGTGTAAGGATTGGTTATCCATGGTCTGAACCCAGATTTAATGTCACCACAAAAATTCAGATGCCTACACCCTAATGTGATGAGATTCTCCTTTTCTGGAGGAAGAGATCTCATAGAAGGACAAGTGGGTTCTACAAGAAAGAAGCTATAGCCCATCACCCATCATTTAGTTAGTGTATACCTTAGTGAAGAATTATCTTCAGTCATCTAGGTTCCTTCAATAGTGGATGATTACATGGGCGTAGTCCATGAGGATTTTATGGGACTACCTCCAAGAAAGGAGATGGAGTTTAGCATTTAATTTCATCCTGAAACTACTTCAATATCATCTGCATCATATAAAATGTCCCCAACCATGATATGAGAACATTATTTTTAGTTGGAGAACCTTCGAGAGAAAGTTTCCGTCAGACCTAGTATGTCCCCCTAGGAAGCTCCAATGTTTTTCATGAAAATGGTGGACAGGAGTTTACCTATTTGTGTGTATTATGGTCACCTAAACTAGGGAATTATAAAGAAAAAAACCCCTTGTCGGGGATTTAAAACCTCTTTGACTAGTTTTGACGTCCAAGATAGTTCTCTAAGATCATCTCAGGTTCGGCTTCCACTGGTTTAGGGTCTATGAGGCTGATATTCTAAAGTTGTTATTATGATGTCACTATGGACACTATGATTTCCTAGTGATTCCCTTGTGTTTGAGGAATTCCCCTGCCATGTTTATGGATTTGACGAGCCAAATTTTCTAGCTGTACTTGAACTAGTCTTTTCCTTCATCATCAAAATAATCATCTACTCTGCATCAGAGGAGAAGCATGTAGATCCCTTAAGGATGGTCCTATATTTTTATTGATAGCATGAGCTTTATAGAAATATCTCAAAGTGTTAGTTCTGGATTGATGAGGTTCACTTTTTGAGGATTGTCATTTTGGAACATGGTTTAGCCATGGGCCCAGAAACGATTGATGTGTAACTTTCTAGGGAGTCACCCAAAAGCGTGTGATAGGTGAAGACCATTCTTTACTTGGTAGGGTATCACAGGAGGTTTGTGACAGACTTCTCCAGAAATGTAGCCCCTTTAACCTCTCTAACACGGAAAGGGAATCGATTAACCTTTTTTTATTAGTGTCAGAGGGACTTTGAATAGTTGAGGTTGATGCTAAAAAGTGCTCTAGTTTTGATACTTCCATAGGAAGTCATGGAGTTTGTAGTGTATTGTGATTCCTTAGGATAAGGGATTGGCTGTGTGTTACTGAAATGATAGGTAGTTATCATTTATGGGTCAAGGCAGTTGAGACCCCTTGTGTAGAACTTCACAACTCATGACCTAGAGATGGAAGAAGTAGTTTTCAACCTAATGATGTGGAGACACTACCTTCTAGGAGATCACTTTGTGTTTTACTCATACCCCCATAGTCTTAGGTAAGTCTTCTCACAAAGATACATAAACCTGAGATAGTAATGATGGTATGAGTTCTTACAAGACTATGAATTCAAGATAGTCTATACTCAAAGTAAGGGAAACATTGTAGGAGATTCCCTTAGAAGTACTTCCCGTGATCTCTTAGTGTAGGAGTATTTGGAGTAGTTTTCCTCCTTGTAATTGGCCCTAGTAGGGTAGGACAGTAAAAATTTCTACAATCAATGTTGTTGACTCCTCCTCTTATATTATGTGAGAGATTCCTAGATATGCGACATAGAATGTGTGGTATTATGTGATCCTATATCCATAGTTGAATCACTAGATGGATAATATGAAGGAGGTAACCACTTCTTCTTATTATAGGGGCATACAGTAGTTCCAGTCACATTGCATGAGGAGGTGATGTGAGAGTTCCACACTTCTTCCCTAATTGCACATATCAGTGTAGGAATATGTATAGATACCTTTAGTGGAAGTTTGTGGTCAGAATGAGATGAAGTGTAGCTATGTTTCTCTCTTGATGCATCACCTGTTAGAAGGTAAAGGATTATTACCATGTTTTAGAAGGTTTTTTTTAGCCCCTTGAGATCCTGGAGTAAAAGTGAGACAACATATCCATGGAATTTTTCATAGGTATTCCACACAAAGGTAAGGGACATGACACCATCTAGGTGATATTTGACCGACTCACAATGTCAGGACAATTCCTTTCTATTTGGGAGTAGATTTTGGTTGAGAATTTTGAGAAGTTATATGTATGAAATATCATTATCCTTCATGTGGTTCCCTCAACAAACGTCTCTGATAGTGAAGCACTATTTACATGAAAATTATGGAGAGGCGTGTATGATGAATTTTGGACCCACATGAGGATGAGTGAAACCTTTCACCCTAGGAGAAATGGAAAACTGAGCACACTATCCATGTTTTGGAGGATATGATGAGGTCTTGCATGTTAGACTTTTTCCATAGCTGGGAGGATCACATTCCCTTAGTAGAGTTTATGTAAAATAAAATCTACCGCTCTATCATTGGCATATCACCTTTTGAGGCTTTTAAGGGAGACCCTAAAGGTCTCCCTGGTATTGGACATAGATTGGTGAGACATCTCTTGTGGGACCAGAGATGGGGAAGGTGACGATAGAGAAATTCTGGGTCATCTGTGGGCTGATAAGGATAGCCCATAGCAGGCATAAATCTTTTGAAGATCATTATCGTAGTCCCTTGGTGTTTGAGCAGATATACCATGTTTTCCTAAGAGTTTCCCCACAAAAATTATTGTATAGGTTTTTCCAATGAGGTAAGATATCCTTGAGTCTCATTGGTTCATTAGAGATCATGTAGAGTATCGACGAGGTTTCCTAACACCTCTCTCTACCCCAATTTCTAGAGAAGGTACACGACATCTTCCATGTGTTTCAGGTGAGGAGATAAATGCATGACCCTACATACAGTATCGACTGGGTTGATCTAGACACAGAGGATTGATCTACCTTTGTGGAGTACCTAGTGGAAACTGAGGGTCTATAGGAGATTATTCAATGTGGATGGACCATCCCTTTGGTCTATGTGTTTTTGCAGATGGAGAACATGAAGGATAGTTCTTAGGAGTGGGAGAGAAAACTGTCGGCTTAGTATCCTGAGTTTTTTGTTTAGTTTTTCTTTTCAGTGATGAAAATCAGGATGTATGGAATGATTTTGAGAGCTACTTTTTTCTTTTTAATACATTTAAATATTTCTCAATATATTTCCACAGCAATTTGATGAGATGGTATACATTTCTTAGGCCCTATGTTCCCAGAGTATATTTTATAAAAATGTTAAATATATTTTATATTTCATGTAAGAATATTCTTAAATAAAATACGATAAATCATAAAATGTATTTTAGACCATAAATATGAGTCTATGGTTGAGTTTGGAATGTATTTTTTACCCTAGGTGTCAACATGGGGTGTTTGGAGTCCTCACTCATTGGCGATACGTTCAATGAGTTAATTAATTTTTAAATTAATTAATTTTTGACCTAAAAAATATGTTTCTAAATATATCTTAATGTATAAATTTCCAAGTTTATCCTCATAATCCTAGAATATCCAACAATTATCTCATTCATCCCTCTGTTGGTGAATCTTATAGGATGATGACAAAATGACAAATCGAATCAGATTAGGACACAACAACAAAATAGTTTCTCTCAATCATTGGCAGGCATGTTATTCATAAAAAAACTTATACAAAACTATGTATGACTCATCAATTGGTGTTTTTATGCCCTTTTTATTAATTTTTTTTATTGGATCAATCCCTTTTATCGATCTACACCACTTATGGCCTGAGCATTCTCCTACACACTGGTTAAATTGATTTAATTAATTTGTTTTCTAACCCTGGATTTTTATCCTTGATCTCTGGCCAAGAACTCTTGGAAAAAAATTTAAAAAATTTATGTGGTGCCTTTATCCCCAATTTCTCTTCTCATTTGTCACTAGTAGGACCCCACAGTTCTATTTTGACATTGTCAGGTAGTACCAATCCCAATCAACCCCTAAAACCATGATGGATCAAGAAACAAAGAATTGATTAATGATATAAGACTATATGGGTGAATATTGTGAAGATGTTATGTTTTTTTCAGTTTTTTGAGAGAGAGAAATAATTTGTGGAATGATCATTAGCATGAAGGACGTGCGTTGAAACCCATGATGAACCACTGGATATGATTTCCGGAAAATGATGGTCGAAAAGCGTAAATCGGGGCCAAATCTGCTCATCTTGGATAGATTCAAGGGGAGAAATATAGTTTAATACCCTAATTAAATGAATTATGTATAGATCTAGGAATCTAGAAAAAAAACTGACTACACTTCATGGTCAAGGAAGAACACATGGTTTTTATCCCCCTTCAGTGGCAATGGCTAGGGTTTTGGAAAACTTATGGATGAAACTATGAGTAGTCCTACTACATGCTATATACCCCTTCCCCATATGGGACCCCATGTGATGCATCACATGGGTAGGAAATTGTGTGGAAGTACATGGTATTCTATATAGTTGTTTTCTTGTGGATAGGGACACAAGTCCTGGTACATGGACATGGTAAGCATGACACAGATCGATCCTAGTTATCCTGGTCATGCCATGTAGTCCACCTACACAGCATATACTAGTTCATGGGATGGAGTTGTGTTTTGGCAGGGAAATGACCAGGAGGTGGAGCAAGACCACACACTGTGTGCATCCCTTCACACATCATGTACCCCTTGAGCTATTTTAATAATACTTAAATCGTCTGTATCTCCTTCATTTGAACTCAGATTTTGGATTCATGAGTAGCCTATCCAAAGTGTTTTTCCATGTTGAACATGATGTTTCCTTAGTTGTGGATTATGAGATTCAATATGAAATGTTATGGGAAAGAAACCTATTATGGTGACACCCAATGACAGCAGTGATCTAGTATGATTACCATAGGCATCTTATGAGTGGAACCCCCTATAGGATATGGAGTGGGTTCTTGATGATCATAGTAAAACCCCCTATCACATAAGGGTGTAGGTCCTCAACCACTATATTATAATACCCCATTATCATGGGTGTGGGTCCTTTAAAACTACTTTATGAGTGGAACCCCCCAAATACACTAGGGCTCAATCCATCACTAACTAAAGTGGAATCCCTGTGTGGTACTAGGGTATAGGTCCTCGAATTCCGAGTTGAACACCCTATTAGATTGGGCAAAAATCCTAGATATCTAGAGTGTAACCCCCTATCAGAACTGGGTGAGAGTTCTCTACCTATGGATTTGAACCCCCCCATCAACATGAGTGTGGGTCCTATACCTACCAATTGGAACTCCCCAATCAGCATATCGCATGAGTCCTCATGACATCTAAGTGGAACCCCCCATAAGCATGGGTGTGATTACTCTATGGATACTTATAGAGTGGAACCCCCTTGACTCATTTGGTCATGGTTCCTCTACCTATCAAGTGGATCCCCCTATCATAATAGGTCATGGGTCCTCGTAACATTAGAGTGGAACCTCCCCCACCCCATTGGAATAGGTGGGGTTCCTCTACGAATACAACAAAGTGGGACCCCCCCCCCCCTAATGCACTAGGGTACGGGTCCTCTACTTAGAGTTTATATCCCCTAAACTATGGTTTATAGTGATAGGAATTGATAAACATGGATGTTTTCTTCTAGGAAGATGTGTCAGATACTGGGAATCACTGATGAAATTTTGGAACTATAAGAAACTCCTCTTCTTGGGGCAAGTGATGAGATAGAGATCCCATTACTCTCTCTTTGGTCTTCTTTGACTAAGAATATATATATATATATATATATCCTTTTGTATCCACACCTTGAATTTGGTTACTCTCCTTCTAGGAGAGGGGAAGGTGCGTGGGGTATGCCATGATCTTTTCATGTTTTTCTTATCATGGTTAGATTATTCTACTATCCTTATATAGGTGGTGAAGACTTGATGGGTATTTCATCTACTTATAGTGTTTATCCCCTTATGTTTGGATGATCTTACATTCACTCTTTGTTGGGTTGAGTTGTACTCTTTGATTTTATCTAGCATATAATGTATTTATTTCCCTATAGTATCTCTTACTTATACCATTTAATATTTCATATTTTCCTATTGGGTATGTATATACTCACTACTTCATGGGATTTCCCACATGTGTCATGTATTATGATGATGACGGATAGGTCGACTGTGACAATAGAGAAACTTAGAGACACTAGATTCTTTAGACCATGTATGGTGGTTATATCTTGGGTTTTAGGAACTAGGCTCCCTCAACTATGTAATTTTAAAGTTTATGTTAGTTTGGGACACATTTCTAGTTGGTCGTATATTTTTACTCTTTAATTTTCAGTTTACACTACTATAATTTTTAACTATCTTAAGGTTCATGCAATTTTGGTTTACTTTATAACAGTTTTTTATCTTTTATTATTTTCCTATTTACATTATTATCAATATGGTTTTGTGTATGCCAACAGGTACTTAGGAAAGGAACTCCCTGAGTTTATTCATGCCTTCAGCACTTGTCCCCACCCCTGGCCTATGGAGGCAGGCTTGGGGCAGTTACGGATCGAGCCCCATCTTGGGCCAGGTCGTGACAATCCCCCTTTATTAATGGACTCTATTATCTCAAAAGGTTGAAATGTTTTTAAATAATTCGATATCCACAATTCCAAGTATCCAACAGCACCAAAACCTACCAATTAAACATGTTTTTTTACCTTTGGTTCATGCTATCCAGATTTTCCTCATTATACCTCCTAATATTTTTGGGATGGTACGCCCCTATTAAATGCTTGGTTATGGGAGATTATTTTCCTTAGAATGACTAGATTCACCATAGATGATGTGGTTATTTTTCTTGGATTTTTTTCAATACAAATTTTTTTTATAATTTATTTCTTCCCTACACTTTTTACAAAAATATGTTATATTGAAATAGGTGTATCCAGATTATGGGTTATCTATTTCAATGATCATGTAGTAGAGAATTATCTAGATGATCTAAATATGCATTTAGCACCAAAATTTATTCTTTTTAGGGAGAAATATTATATTCATAGGTGGATGAACTATTTATCTTAGAATATTAGAGACACCAATATTTTTCATCATCTAGGTTTTTCAATATCACTTCCAACCCTAGACTCTCACGACCAGTCCTCGGGGCCTGTGCCGTGACTACCCCAAGCCCGCCTTCCATAGGCCAGGGGATGGAGACTAGCACCAAGGCATGATTCCTGGTAAAAAGGGAAGGCATTGCCTTTGTAAAGTAAACAAACACCACAGAGTAAGAAAGCAGAAGTAAACACTAAGTAAAAACTAGGTACAACAATAAGTGCGTAAAGTAAATGGGCCAGAATACAAACCCAAACTGAAAGTAAAGTACAACTGAAAGGAAAGTAAAGCAACTGAAAGTAAAGAAACAACGTTGAGCCATACTCTGGTACTCCCACGTGAATGGTGGGTAGAGATAACCACCTCAGCTCCTCGGGTCCATCCGTCTGCTCCGTGTACGTCACGCCCAGTGGTCCACCTCCAGGTACCGACCTGCTCCGCACGCCTCAACCATGATCAGCAATGTCCATCATCTGCAACCAACACAACGTAGTGCGGGCATAGCCCATGCAGGGGTCAGTATAAGCTACTCAGTAGGGACCCTGAGACCCCTGAAGGTCTCCCAGAATCCACAAAGCATAATCCACAAAGGAAAGATACAGTCACGAAGTAACATCCGACACTACTTAGGTATATGCCCATACATATACCTAAGTTAACAATTCCAGTTCGGTTCCAACTTCTGAGCCCAAGTTCGATCACATCCACACAAGATAGCACAACACAATCCACATAGGAAAGCAAAACAAGGTTCAGCTCACACAGGTATACTTCTTTGTATGACAATAGAGATGATCAGATGTAGCCACTGATTCATCTAAGCTGTCAGACCCACACAATATCGATAGGTACTAACCCCCGCAATGACCCACAAAGGATCAATAGCTAACTAAACCCCGCAATGACCCACAAAGGATCTGACCCACACAGGATCAATAGGTAACTAACCCCCGCAATGAACCCCAAAGGATCTGAACCACATAGGATCGATAGGTAACAAACCCCCGCAATGACCCACACAGGATCTGTAGGCGCTGGCCCACACAGGACCGCTGAGCGCTGACCCACACAGGATCTGACCCACACAGGATCGGTAGCACTAATCCACGTAGGATCGCTGAGTGTTGTAGTTGTTGACGTCAAATCCACGGAGGATATCTGTACAGTCGTCATCGTCATCATAATCGCAGCCAGCTCTAGGGTTCCCGCACACAGCAAGCTCGTTTGGGAGGGTCTGCTCCACGAGCCGAGGGCTGATACATCAACTGACACGTATTCTGAAGTTGATGAATCCAAAAGTTCTGTATCGTCAATAGGAACTCAACATCACAGACGACGAGTCAATCGGACGCCCGGTCTGAGAGTTATTGGCTTTTTCGTCCCAGGGGGCCCAGTTGGCTTTTAAGTCAAAACCCACCCGACCATACTCCAACTGCGTCCAAACCTCAAGCGGAGTAATCCAAAAAGGTCTGTCTTACTAAGAGGAATCCATCAAAGTCGACAACACGTCAATCGGACGTCCAGAGCTCATGTTATAAGTGTTTCCGCTCCGAGGGCCTGGTTGGTTTCGTGTACAAACCAACCCGGCTGAACCCAAAGTTCTCCGAAACCTTGAGTGTAATATACTGAAACGACCATCTCGATCTAAGGATCGCATTGCAGCTGATAGTTCATCGATCAGAGGTCCATATCTCATGTTATGGTCAAAATATCGAAAGGGTTCCGGAAGTGGGGGTTTCGAGCCAGGACCGACCCGGCCCGAGACCCCCTGGGTCAGCCCGAACCGGGTCTACCCGAACCGGGTCCGAGTCCGGCCCGCTTGGGCGCGGCCCGGCCTAGGTGCAGCCTGGTGTCCAAGTGGCTCAGCTGTTTCGTCCGAGCGGATGCACAAAGGGGGGCGCCGCCCCCTTTAATGAAATAGAGACCCCGCGTGGGGGCCACTCCTCACCAACAGACGCGGCCGAGCGCCACGTCCCGCCTCCTCTGTCCCACGTGGTCGCGGGACCATCATCCTGCCACCGCGGCTTCAGCCGCGGCGGCCCTTCCCGGCGGTGCGCCAGTGGAGTTTTCCGCGGACCACCGGACGTGCTGCGGTGGTCCGTTTTGCCTGCCGTCTTCGCCAGTGGTCCTCCTAGGATAGGCTCTTCACTACGAAGAACTCAAAATGCCCTTGTGGCCCGCTTCGTCGTCGCCCACTGATCTGCATACCAAGAACAAAGAAACGGTGGGTTCAGACTTGTTCGTTGGTCCGAACCCACCGCGCTAGCGGTTCAAAAAGGATTCTGACAAATTTAAACACATGCCGAGGATATAAATCACATATATTTAATTAAACCAAAAACCCCTACCTCAATATTCGTTGAGCGAGGGTTCCTCACGGAAGAAGCGTCATAGAAGAAGGATCGTCGCGTCGCGGAGAAAGGATTTGTCGGCGTCGTGTCGTTGGTCTCCGAGGATCCGGCGTTCTTGTCAACCTTCATCGAAGTTCGGCGTTCTCCGCGTTCTTCACGTTTTTCATCGAGGAAGGAGTGCTTCACATCTTGAGTGATTTCTCCCAAACCCTCTCGCACAACCAACCTCTAATAAAATAATAATTTTCTTATTTTATTAACACACAAGCCAACGCTTTGAATTTCAAAAATAATTGAAACAATCAATTAATGAATTAACTGATGAGTTTAAACCGCCCATTTAATGAGGCGTTTATTAACCAGATTAAACGCAAGGGTTGACTTCATTAAAAAGGGGGGTGCAAGTGCGTTACTAAATTAAAGGAGGGGGTTTGAAAAAGGTGGGGCTCATGTGGGCCCCACCCCACAAATATCCTACCTAGTGGTGTAGGATATTGTGGTTCCCACTTTAACCCCTTAGCTTAGGTGAACCAACTTAAAATAAAATAAATTGGTCGCACCATTTTATTTTATTCATTTACTTAACCCGATAATTTAAAAACCACACCCGAGAAAACACAACTCTGTAAAAGGTGTTTCTAAGCAATTACCAGCACTGCGATTCCATCAGTGCCCTCAGAATTTGATTCCGATCACCGGTTCAAAAGTTAGAGAAAACCTGCTCGTTCGTTCACTGAACGTACCCGAGCCAAACTTCAGAAAAATGATTCCAGGCACACCGGGCCTCAGAATCAGGTGTCTTCAAAAATTCCATTCTTGTAAAATACCAAATAAAATTAAGAAAAAATTTCCCTTGAATTTTATGGGTCTTTACATTACTCCCACCTCAGGGATTTACGTCCCCGTAAAGATACAACATAAACTAGGGAAACAAAAGTGGGTGTTGAGCACGCATTTGAGCCTCCTGCTCCCAAGTGCTCTCCTGGAGGTTCCTGTGCTGCCATCTGATGCGCAATAGAGGAATCGACCGTCCACGTAGGACCCGCTCCCGTCGATCCTCGATCTCCACTGGGACCTCCGCAAACGTCGCCCCATCATCAATGTTCAGCTCCCCATGGTCAATGATATGCATCGGGTCGTGCACGTATCTCCTCAACTGGGATACGTGGAAGACGTCGTGCACCCGGTGCAACTGAGGTGGTAGAGCCAGGTGATAAGCCACCTCACCTATCCTTCTGAGGACCTGTAATGGTCCGATGAAGCGTGGAGACAACTTGCCGCCTCGGCCAAATATCCGTAATCCATGTCGAGGTGAGACCCGCAAGAAGACGTGGTCGTCATCCTCGAACTCTAGTGGTCTCTGCCTCCTATCAGCATAAGACTTCTGCTGGCTCTAGGCTATCCTAATCCTCTCCTGGATGACCTGGACCTTCTCCGTCATGGCCTGGACCATCTCTGGTCCCACAAGTGCTGACTCCCCAGGGTCTGTCCAGCACATAGGAGATCTGCAAGTTTGGTCGTACAACGCCTCATATGGTGCCATCCCGATGGTGGAGTGGTAGCTGTTGTGGTACGCGAACTCCAAAAAGGGTAGATGGTTCTCCCAGCTACGACCAAAGTCAAGGACACATGCGTGGAGCATGTCCTAGAGATTCTGAATGGTCCTCTCCATCTGAACCATCCATCTGAAGGTGAAAGGCGGTGCTCAGATGTATCTGCATCACGAATGCCTCCTGCAACCCCTTCCAAAGCCGGGAAGTAAAGCGAGCATCTCGATTGGAGATGATAGATTATGGCACACCATGAAGTCGTACAATCTCCTGAACTTAGAGATGTCCCAATCTCTCCACTGAGCCCTGCTATCTGATGGGTAAGAAGTGAGCCGACTTGGTGAGTCGGTCGACAATAACCCAAATAGAGTTGTGACCTCTGGAAGTGCGTGGAAGTCCAGTCATGAAGTCTATAGATATCCCATCCCACTTCCACTTTGGGACCTCCAAGGGTTGTACCAATCCTGCCGGTACCTGGTGCTCTGCTTTCCCCTGCTGGCAAGTGAGGCATCGAGAAATGAACTCTACCACAACCCTCTTCATACCCGGCCACCAGTGCTGTCGTCTGAGATCCTGGTACATCTTCACCACTCCAGGATGTACCGCCAAAGGGGGAGTGTGAAACTCTCTCATCACCTCCTCCTGTAAAGCAGCTGGTACCATGATACATCCTCTGAAAAGGACATCGTTCTCTCCTCCCACAGAGAATCCATCAGGTGCTTGTCCTGAGTATATCTGCGCACTCTGCGTCTCACAGTCAGCGTCCCCATGTTGTGCCTCTCTGACCCGCAGCAGTAGTGGAGGAGTGACTGTGAGTGACTGAAGGAAGGCTGCTCCATCTCTATCCATGAAGGATATATGCAAAGCGGCTATCTGCTCTGTCGCCTCCAAGTAGTTGAATGCTCGTCCTCCTGCTGAGGGCATCAGATACTACATTCCCCTTTCCAGGAGTATAGACTATCTCAAATTCATAGTCCTGGAGGAACTCGAGCTATGACTGTTGTCTCAGGATCAGGTCCTTCTACGAGAAGATGTACCTGAGACTCTGGTGGTCAGAATAGACTGTAAAGTGCTCGCCCATCAGATAGTGTCGCCAAATCTTCAGAGCAAAGACCATTGCTTCTAACTCCAGGTCATGGGTAGCGTAGTTCTTCTCATGTTGCCTCAACTGTCGTGATCCATAGGCGATCACGGCCCGCTCCTGCATCAGGACACATCCGAGTCTGGTCCCTGATGCATCGCAGTAAACTACGTACCCAACTCCCTCCTCCGGTAGCCTCAAGATAGGGCCACTGGTCAATCTCTGTCTCAGCTCCTGGAAGCTCTGATAACATCTGTCTGACCACACAAAGGGTTTCCCCTTCTTCGTCAAAGTTGAGAGTGGTGTCGCAACTCTGGAGAAGTCTGGCACAAATCTCCGATAGTATCCATCTATTCCCAAGAAATATCGTACCTCCATCACGCTCCTGGGTGGCTCCCAAGCTAGCACTACCTCGATCTTCGCAGGATCCACTACAACTCCCGCCTCAAAGATGATGTGTCCCAAGAAGTGGACCTCAAGGATTCAAAATTGACACTTCGAGAGTTTTCCATAAATCTGGTGCTCTCAGAGTGTGTCTAGTACAACCCGTAAGTGGTAGGCGTGCTCCTCCTCAGTGGTCGAGTATATCAAAATGTCATCAATGAAGACCACGACAAATAGATCGAGGTATGGATGAAAGATCATGTTCATGAGGCCCATGAACACTACTGGAGCATTGGTTATGCCGAATGGAATAACCAAGAACTCATAGTGGCCATACCGACATCTGAAGGCCGTCTTCTGCACGTCCTCGTCTCAAACTCTGAGCTGATGATAGTCTGACCTGAGGTCTATCTTCGAGAACCATCGTTCTCCCTTGAGCTTATCGAAGAGGTCATGAATCCTTAGTAGCGGATATGTGTTCCTCAATGTCACCTGGTTCAGGCGATGATAGCCGACACAAAGTCGCAATCTCCCATCCGCCTAGTTGGCGAACAATATCGGGGAAGCCTGGGGTGAAACACTGGGTCGGATGAATCCCTTGCCCTACAAGTCCTCCAACTGTACCCGTAGCTCTCAAAGCTCAGCAGGGGCCACCCGATATACTAGAGTGGATATCGGGGATGTCCCAGGGTATAGATCAACATAAAATTCTACCTATCTGCAAGTAGGTAGTCCTGGAACGTCGTCAGGGAAAATTTCTGCATACTGATCCACCACTGCGGGAAAACTAGGACTCCGCACGTCAACTTCTCCTAGGATGAGGCTAGCCAACTGATGAGTGATGGGTTGTCCTCTCCTCTGCAAGAGTCCATCCTATGCTGTGAAGGCTCCCTTCTCGCCGGTGAAGGTGAACCTGCTCCCGTCGGTGCGTACACACCCCACCTTGTGCCTAATACAGTCAATCTAAGCATGGACTGTAGATAACCAATCCATGCCCAAGATGATGTCGTAAGGCCTCGACGCCGCTACAAGAAGATCCCAGTCGAAGCTCTCGCCTCCTAGAGTAAGCTCACACTGCCGACACCAGTGCGTAATCGTCAAGTCTGCTCCCATAAGAGTCTCTAGACGTAAGGATCGAGCCAACGGCTCCATCAGAATCTCTGAGCTCCGAACAAGGGCAGCGGATATGAAAGAATGACTCGCTCTTGTTTCTATAATAACTGCAGCAAGGGTGGAATAGACACAGATCGTACCTCAAATCATCTCGGGCGCGCCATGGTCGTAGGCCTCCGATGCCTAGAGCTGTGCCTGTCTATGCCCACCAGCTCCCTGTAGTTGGGGTGGGACTCCTGGTGGTGGTGGTGGTAGAGTCTCAAAGCGTCGCCCACCACCTACTGCTCGGCCAGCTCCTCTGCCTCATCCGCCTACTCCCTACAGACCGCCACGGTCGACCCTCTACCTCTTCCTAGGTGGTCCCTCAACTGTCTGTTGCTCCTCAACACGGTGGGTCGAGTAGTCACGAGCCATGTGGCCCTACCCGCCGCATGCGTAGCATTGTCTGTCTCTCGAAAGACTGGCTTCGCGCTGTGTGCCCCGCACCACTGAGCCAGTATCCTGAGATCGTCTGCCTGAGGGTCTGGTCTGCCTAGACCCATGAGTCATCCATCGACTACCTACTACAGAAGACTCTGGTACGTGCCGCCCTGCAGTAGGTCTCGCTGCTGATGTAGGCTCATCAAGGAAGCTCTCGATCATAAGGGCTCACTCCAGTACCCCTTCCTGTGTCAGAATGCTGAGGGAGATCAGCGATTCCTTGATCTCATGCCTCAATCCCTACTCGAAGGTCCGGGCCCAAAAGAATGGGTCACATACCATGTCCGTCGAATAGCGTGAGAGATCGGTAAATCTCGCCGAGTACTGGGTGACCGTCAAGCCGCCCTACCGCAGCTGTAGAAGCTCCTGGATGCGCACCACACAGAGGGTGGATGGGATGAAATCTGAGCGGAAGAGGCTCTCAAAGTCCGTCCAGAGGAGAGATGCCTTGCCGTGCACCTAGAGCATCAAGCTCCACCATCTGCCTGCTTCCGCGTGCAGGAGGCTCGTTGTGAGGATCACCATGAGGTCAGCTGGTGTCCTCACTAACCTGAAAACTCGTACAACTGCCTCCAGCCAATCCTTGGCTGCCTGAGGGTCTGTCTCCCCATAGAACCTGGGTGTTCATTGAAACTGAAACTCGTGCAGTTCACTAAGACGACGTACATCGTCAGCGGCTGGGGCTGGTAGCATCGGTGGCTCGACGGGTAGAGGTACCACCGGTGCCTCTTCTGTCAAAGGGCCCTGTACTGAGGCCTCATCACTCGGTGGGCTGTCGTCACACACAACGCTCGGAACCCTAGCTGGCTGCTGTCGTGGGGCCATCTTGAAAAGAAACAGGTGCGCCATGGTCAAACAGTATATCCGGTGAGCTGACACAAAGTAATCACAAAGAAAACTTGAAACACACATGCAATCAATGTTTTCGTGCATTAATTCGGAAATCAGAAGTCAGGGTCCTGGTGTACGGATACGTCGGCCGCCGCACCAACACTGGATTCCCTGGACTGATAACCACATCCAATACCCTTAACACTATTTCTTCACATAGAATAAAGATCAGAGTCCAAAGTTCTGCGGTAGAACCGAACTCCTCTGATACCAATTTGTCACGACCCTTCCTCGGGGCCCGTGCCGTGACTACCCCAAGCCTGCCTTCCATAGGCCAGGGGCTGGTGACTGGCACCAACGCATAATTCCTAATAAAAAGGGAAGGCATTGCCTTTATAAAGTAAATAAACACCATAGAGCAAGCATGCAGAAGTAAACACTAAGTAAAAACTGGGTACAACAGTAAGTGTGGAAAGTAAATGGGCCAGAATACAAACACAAACTGAAAGTAAAGTACAACTGAAAGGAAAGTACAGCAACTGAAAGTAAAGCAGAAACGTTGATCCATCCTCTGGTACTCCCATCTGAAAGGTGGGTACAGATAACCACCTCGTCTCCTCGGGTCCAGCCGTCTGCTCCGTGTACGTCCTACCCAGTGGTCCACCTCCAGGTACTGACCTGCTCCACACGCCTCAACCACGATCAGCGTTGTCCGTCGTCTGTAACCAACACAACGTAGTGCGGGATTAGCCCATGCAGGGGCGAGTATAAGCTACTCAGTAGGGACCCCGAGACCCCTGAAGGTCTCCCAGAATCCACAAAGGATAATCCACAAAGGAAAGATACAATCACAAAGTAACATCTGACACTACTTAGGTATATGCCCATACATATACCTAAGTTTTCAATTCCAGTTCGGTTCCAACATATGAGCCCAAGTTCGATCACATCCATACAGGATATCACAAAACAATCCATATAGGAAAGCAAAACAAGGTTCAGCTCACACAGGTATACTTCTTCGTATGACGATAGAGATGATCAGATGTAGCCACTGATTCATCTAAGTCGTCGGACCCACATAGGATCGATAGGTACTAACCCCCGCAATGACCCACAAAGGATCGATAGGTAACTAACCCCCACAATGACCCACAAAGGATCTGACCCACACAGGATCGATAGGTAACTAACCCCCGCAATGACCCACAAAGGATCTGACCCACACAGGATCGATAGATAACTAACCCCCGCAATGACCCACACAGGATCGAACCCACACAGGATCTGTAGGCGCTGGCCCAAACAGGACTGCTGAGCACGGACCCACACAGGATCGGTAGCACTAATCCACGTAGGATTGTTGAGTGTTGTAGTCGTCATCATCTAATCCATGGAGTATTTCTGTACAGTCTTCATCGTCGTCGCAGTCGCAGCCAGCTCTAGGGTTCCCGCACACAGCAAGATCATTCGGGAGGGTCCTCTCCCCAAGCCGAGGGGCTGATACATCAAATGACACGTAGTCCGAAGTTGACGTATCCAAAAGTTTCATATCGTCAACAAGAACTCAACGTCACAGATAGCGCGTCAATCGGACGCCCGGTCTGAGAGTTATCGGCTTTTTCGTCCCAGGGGTCTGGTTGGTTTTTAAGTCAAAACCAACCCGACTGTACTCCAAATGCATCCAAACCTCAATCGGAGTAAGCCAAAAAGGTCTGTCTTACTAAGAGGAATCCATCAAAGTCGACGGCATGTCAATCGGACGTCCGGAGCTCATGTTATAAGTGTTTCCGCTCCGAGGGCCCGGTTGGTTTCGTGTACGAACCAACCTGGCCAAACACAAAGTTCTTCGAAACCTTGAGTGTAATATACTAAACGACCGTCTCGATCCAAGGATCGCATCGCACCTAACGGTGCGTCGATCGGAGGTCTGTAGCCCATGTTATGGGCAAAAGACCGAAAGGGGTCTAGAAGTGGGGGTTTCGGGCCCGGATCGACCCGGCCCGAGACCCCCTGGGTCGGCTCGAACCGGGTCAACCTGACCCGGGTCCAGGTCCAGCCATCTTGGGCGTGGCCCGGCCCTGCTGGCATGGCCCGGCCCAGCTGGCGTGGCCCGGCCCGGCCTGTGCACGGCCCGGTGGCCAGGTGGCTCGGCCGTTTCAGCCGAGCGGATGCGCAAAGGGGGGGTGTCGCCCCCTTTAATGAAACTGCAGCCCCGCGTGGGGGCCGCTCCTCGCCAAAAGACGTGGACGAGTGTCGCGTCCCGCCTCCTCGGTCCCACACGGTCGTGGGACCAACATCCTTCCGCCGCCCCTGGACGCCGACGCCGCCGTGCCGGCGAGGCGCGCCAGCGGGATTTTCCGAGGACCACCGAATGCGCTCCAGTGGTCCGTTTTTCCTGCCGTCTTTGCCAACGGTCCTCCCGGGATCGACACTTCACTACGAAGACCTCAAAATGCCCTTGCGGCCCACTTCGCCATCGCCCGCCGATCCGCATACCAAGAACGAAGAAACGGTGGGTTCAGACTTGTTTGTTGGTCCGCACCCACCGCGTTAGCGGTTCAAAAAGGCTTCCAAAAAATTTAAACACATGTCGAGGATATAAATCACATACATTTAATTGAACCAAAAACGCCTACCTCAAGCGTCGTCGAGCGAGGGTTCATCACAGAAGAAGCGTAGCGGAAGAAGGATCATCGCGTCGCGGAGAAAGGATTCGTCGGCGTCGCGTCGTCGGTCTCCGAGGATCCGGCGTTCTTGTCGACCTTCATCGGAGGTCGGCGTTTTTCGCGTTCTCCGCGTTCTTCATCGAGGAAGGAGTGCTTCACGACTTTAGTGATTTCTCCCAAACCCTCTCACACAACCAACCTCTAATAAAATAAGAATTGTCTTATTTTGTTAACACACAAGCCAATGCTTTGAATTTCAAAAAGAATTGAAACAATCAATTAATGAATTAATTGAGGAGTTTAAACTGCCCATTTAATGAGGCATTTATTAACCAGATTAAACGCAAGGGTTGAATTCATTAAAAAGGGGGGTGCGGGTGCGTTACTTAATTAAAGGAGTGTGTTTGAAAAAGGTGGGGCTCGTGTGGGCCCCACCCCACAAATATCCTACCTAGTGGTGTAGGATATTGTGGGTCCCACATTAACCCCTTAGCTTAGGTTAAACAACTTAAAATAAAATAAATTGGTCACACCATTTTATTTTATTCATTTACTTAACCCGAAAATTTAAAAACCACACCCGAGAAAACGCAACTCCGGAAATGGTGTTTCTAAGCAATTACCGGCGCTACGTTTCCATCGGTGCCCTCAGAATTTGATTTCCAGCACCGGTTCAAAAGTTATAAAAAACCCGCTCATTCGTTCACTGAACGTACCCGAGCCAAACTTCGGAAAATGATTCTGGGCACACCGGGCCTCGGAATCAGGTGCCGTCAGAAACTGCATTCTTGTAAAATCCCAAAGAAAATTAAGAAAACATTTCCCTAGAATTTTACGAGTCTTTACATAGACACTTCATGTTGAGAGTATAATTCCCAACCACATCTAAACTAAATATTTATTTCTATTTTATATTCATCATTTGAACTCTATATAAATTAAATTTTCAATTTCTTATAATAAAATTTCAATATATTTCACTCTCTTTACCATAAATTCCATCTTTGAATCCTTAATACTAATATACACTTTATGTAACCTTTCTAGTTCATGAATCAATTGGTTGAAAACCCTATCAAGGAAATATTCTCCACGTAAAAATCATTGAAATTAATCATAAATCACTAAAATTATATCATTTAAATTTGATATAGTTTCTTTTTTGACATTCAAAATTTTGTGAGAGTGTCGTAGAAACTCCTTTTCTCCAATTCTTCTTCCATGGAATCATCTTCCTATAGTTGTGACATCTCACCATGTATTACATTGATGAATATGAATATATTATTCACCAATTCAATGGAAAAATTATTTAAATAATCCCTAACTATAAGGTAGATGTCATTATCACATTAAATGAATCCTTTCTCATAGATTTTACTTTCTTATATTAATTAATCATAACCAAAAAATTCTTAAAAATACACACCACTATAATTACATTTGTTTTGTGATTGATCCTTTTTATTTTTTGAACTCTTTCTCTAATTTTTTGGCTTTATTTTATTCCTATTATATAATTACTTGCATTAAACCTCTAAAATTATATCAATAGGGATGGATTATAATTTTTACATCGGATCCCCCTCTAATATCACTTCAAATATTCACTTTATGTCTTCTTGAAAAAGAATTAGACAAGAAAAGTAACTTCAACAAGAGGTAGAACCTTGTACTGTGATTAAAATTTATGGTAAAACTCTATATCCAATTCAAGTTAACCTTTAGTTTTATAACAATTCAAATTCTTAGTAGGATTGTGCAAAAACCTATGAGGGGAGTGAATTAGGTGTGAAAAAGTTTTAAAAAAAATTACATCTTTATGTTATTTCTATCAATTTTTTCCTATGAACCTCTATATCCTATTAGAATGTAAATTGATCTATCATAATTTACCTTCAAATACACAATTATTCAATAAAGATATAGAAATTTGAAATGTAAAAAAAATACATGGTTCTGTCTTAATGTGGGAAACATACTCCTTTCAGTGTTCAACACCCGTTGAGATAAGGATTCTCCACTAGTAAAATTGTTACCTATTGTAGTGGGTTATCCAAGTATAACTATGATTCATGTTCTTCTATATTACATAGTTTGGTGATCACTATATTACATGGGTGATGTTCCCCTACTATATTATACAAGTGAAGGGTTCTTTAGATAAAATCCCATAGTCTTCAAAATGGAATCTCAGAATCTCACTCTGATATTTCTTCCTCATTTTAATGTAGATTATTATGCTATTTAGGGATGAGTCTGAAACCTTAAGAGTATGATATGTTTCCTCACCACATATATTATTTTTCTTCTCAAATATATTCAAAACATACTTAATAAACATGGCCTCAGTATACTATCCTCAACATCCTAGATCTTCTCAGAATCTATAGGGAGATTACTCTCAACTCAAAATCTTCATATAATGTATCTAATTACATATACATGTGTTCATAGTAAACTTATTCTTATTCTTAATTTCCATGTATATTCTTGACTAAATAATTTTTTTACATAATCTATTTTTACTCTCTAAATCATGTAGTGCCATCTTAATCTTCTACCATGGAACACAATTGATTTTCTATCTTTCACTAGTTTTACTTCCCTATTTTTTATTATTATTTGATAGACCCAGTTACCTTAAATCCATATAGTTACATATTACTCACCATCGGATCAACTTATTTTTTTTACTTTCATATATTCCTTATTTTTTTCAACCTCATGCACATGACAAAAAATATTAAAATGATCCACTCATTTATAATATCCATAAATTGGATATTTGGAAGAGATTTTTTAGCTAAAAATCAAGTTTACAAAATAATAATATTTAGAACAACATGATCTACATTTTTATCATAAATTATATGTCAAAATTTTCATTAATTATTACATCTCACATGGCCGAATAAATCATTTTTTCATTTTTTTAGTAGGATCAAGTTCATCTTCCTCAAAAAAACACTACACAACTGTCACATATAAATATTATTTCCTGAATTCAAATTCTTAATAGTGGATATGTAGTTTCACATGTTTGGAATGGAATAAATTTAATTTTAAAAATATATCTTACTTTAAACAAAACATTCAAACAACCATCTCTTCCCTCTAATCTTCTTTATTCTCCTTCATGAATCACAAATCTTATCTAATGTTTAAACACTTGAATCACAACACAAACTCCTTAGATTATTTATTTATAGAATTATTTAAATTAAAAATAACCTTATTTTTCAACACTTATCTTACTCCTCTCTCATGATGATTAAAAACTTACTCAATCAACTATGTTAACAATTTTTTAAAAATTAGAAAATGGATTGAGCTTTGATTCAACTTCATCATCATTATTCTTAAAACTTAATTTCTTCTCTTCGTTAAGAAGTTCATCATCTTGATATTCTTTATTATTTATCTTTGATCAGTGATTAAATAAGATTCATGATTTTTGGAACATGAATATAGAACATAATCATCTTCATATGTCATTTTCTAAAGAATTATGAATTTTAGAAACTCGTAATTTCATTCAGCTTTGTTATTCATCCTCACATCTTGATGATATTCTATACATAATTTTCTTACCTAAATAAAAAGTCTATTTTGGAGTTTTTTATATAAATAAAAGTTAATAATATCTCTTGGAATCATCTTATTTGATTTTGTTTTTCGTTTATTAAACCATGAAACTTCGTCTTTTAGTCTATAGAAATCCAAAATTTCTCTATGTATTGATATAGAATCATGATTATAGATAATAAAATCATACCTAAATATTATAAGAATCATACTTACACAACCATCTAAAATAATTAATATGTAAACAACTTGATGTTTACAAATTATAGATGAAGTTTACAAATGGTCAGATTATGTTTATGAAACCAAACTTCATGCATATGAAGCACTGGATGATTATTACATAAAATATTTAATGATGCTTATGTAAACCTTAGATGATCATTTTTATTTACTTAAGATTATTTATATTCAAGGCTATATTATTCTTACACAAAGCGTGAATGATTATTATGAATAATAAATACTTAATCATTTTCTTTACCTCTTTCAAATGATTTTAGGCCCTCTTGAAAGTAACTCAAACATTCTCTAACCTTAATACAACATTTTTTAAACATATAATATAGTATATAATATTTTAATTATATCCTATATTGTTTCTATAACATTATATATAATTTCCTTCAATTGAGAGTGACACTTCAATATACCCTCTAGGTAGCTTCTTTCAAATCACTTACAACTATTGTAGACAGTACTATAAAACCATGGTACTTGAGATTTTCATTAATATAAGCTCTAAAATCACCAGATATATTATTTTTCTCACCTTGAATCCAACTTAATTATCCACATTTTATGGGTAACCTCTTTACTTATTTTTCCAACTAAGATAAATTCTTCTTTTCTTATTCTATTATAGTAATCTCTTTATTCATTAGCACACACTATGCTACATTATATTAACAACCAATATAAATCAATATTATCTGAATCCAAATCCACTTCATGGCTTAATCAAAATTCCACCAAATATTATACATAATCATGGAGAATATCCTCTATGGTTTGATTCAACCTCTCTATTTGACCATTGAATTGAAGATATTTTCTCATGAAAATTTTTAATTGAGTCCCCATGGAATTTTTGTGAACCATAAAAAATTAAAATGTAAAGTGGGGATGTGTATCATAAATTTTCACTAATGTTACACATTGTACCTTCATAATTTCCAAAACATACATATTTAAAATATAATTAACATTAAATCTTTCTTTAATAGGTAGAATGTGATCTAATTTTATTATCCTATTATGATCACCCAAATGGAATTATGCTTGTAATGGATTTGATGTAATATAATGATGAATTTTATGGACACATCCTCCCGTCTCTAGATAGAAATGTGTAAGGGAAGAATAATTATCAAAATATAATGACATTCTACCTTCAATTTGTGATAAGTTAAGTAACAAGAAACATAATAAAATATACCCCTACTTGTTCAAGGACACCAATACAGACACTTTATATCATAATATATCATGGTAATACCTAGATAAAGAGGATACTAGGAATGATGTAAGTCCTTCATCATTAAAATTGTCAATTAAATAGAAACTATAAACTAATTTTTAATGAAAATAACACAATCAAAATAAAAAATCCATTCAATAGAAATATCCCATGTATTTAAAATTTATATAATATGATAACATCTAGAGTCTGATAGTTATTCCTAATTAATAAAATCAAGCAGAGAATGGGTAGTATAGACATTCAATATGAACATAAACTAATCCATTTTCACCTCTATATGTAAATTTTTAAATAATATCATCATTTTCTATTTATCAGTAGACTCATTCACTATTGGAGATAATAACTTCAGACTAATAGTATTAGTGACATCTTTCTCATTCTCATGCTTATATGCATGGTCAAAGTCAAACGATTGATGATATTCCAAAAAAAATAACTCTATATTAGATTCAATTATTTATATGAAAATATATTTCATAGACTTTTATGATTGATACAAACTATAAATTTTTTACCAAATCATTATTTTTTATTCCTGTATGATTTACTTTTGTTGTGCGAGATACACAATACTATTTAAAGTTCACAAGATCACCCATGCATCATTAGTAGAAGTTACAATTTGATTTCATAGGAAAAACTTATACATAATAACCAATTATAGCTAAATATCAAATTAGGAAACTAAAGTCGAGTTTTTAGAGTGGTTTTCAATTTTATAAAAATTTAATCTAAACTAAATATAATACAAGGATTATTTTTTATTTTTATTAGAAAGATAACTATAAACAATGATTTGTGATATAATGATTAAATGGTGTGGAATTTTGGGTTATTTTATTGAATCACAAATATCTCATGAATATTCCTTCAACAATAACTAGTACTATCACTCGATACATTAAGTGCTCTATCAATACTTTCAAGAGTCATAGTACAACCATAAGTCCCCATTTGTTTCATTATAAAATATTCACTAAGGGTGTTCAAATTTTCCTATCTATATTACATTTATTCATTCAGTTTTTAGGTTATTATCATAATTTAATTCCTTAAGTCTCTCTCACTATTTATTGGGATGGAATTCAACCTTTTCAAATTCACCCATCACAAAAAAATTTAATCAATGGATGATTAATCTAGGGTAGTGTTAAGATCAATAGAAAAAATAACTAATATTGTATTAATTCAATAAATCACATATAAAAATAACCCTATTACCATAAATTAATTTTCCACTCCTGATCATAATATTTAATCAAATTAAATCAAGGACATTGTGGATTATCTCTGATGATGATTTCTCAATCTCTTCTTTCCATTCTATAAATTCTCTTATTATTCTATCCTAGATGAAATATTAATCTCCACTAATTTCTGTCAAAAAAAATTTAATTACTTAGTATCTCTAACCTTTTCTAATTATTTCATCAATATATATCCGAAATTTTTATTTATATAACTTTATAATTAATTTTTTACACCTAGTTGCATTTCAACATACAAGTACAAGATCCACTATCCTTTACATATACCCATTTTTATCTATTTTGGATCAAGTTCCATCTGGGTATCTTATTTGAAGATTACACAATTCAGATATGCAGTGTGTATGGGGATTCCTTTTTATTCCCATTTTAAATTTCATGTATTCCACCTCAAATATAGAAAAAAAATGTTTCTTTTTTTATACTAATCATTCTTTTTCTTTGGGGAGAAATATCATTTATATTAGTTTTGGATTTCATGGATGTCTAGGATAGTCCCATTCTTACAAACAACAAGACATAAACATAGAATATATAATCTATCCTTTATTATTTGACTTTAGTCACAATTAGGATCATGATAATATACAATAATATTTGTGTCATGGTATAAAGTGAAGGCATTCATGGTCTACCATGTAGTGGATCTTATCTACCATGAAAACCATCAAGAACCACCATGAATTCAATACCCTAAAATTGGTTTCATTTTACTGGTTAATTTTTACATGAATGTTGGATTTATCTAATCGATCGTATATGTTGACTTTCCCTCCATAAATCAGCAAAAAAATATATAATAAATTATTAAAAAAACATTGTTCATTTTATAATCATAAAAATGGGAATAAATTAATGAATATCTCATTGGTATGATCAATATAGAATTATTATTCAAAAATATAAAAAATTATATTTCCTACAATATTAATATTTTATAATTTAAAAAGCACAACAAACTATACTAAAAATTTGATAACAAACAAATGAATAAAAATTTATAATCAATTGATAATACTTCAAGGAATTCATAGCTACTATAAACTAAAGATAATTGGTATGGTACCCATTATTGTGTGGATATAAATTTAGAGAACCATATACCACAACATGATCATTATTTATGACTACAAAACCTAATCACATACAAGATACATCATAATACACAACATAACCATTTAAATTTTTTGGTAAAACCATGATAATAGTTGGATTCAATATTTATTTAAGCTAATTAAAATATACATGACTTTCTGGGACCAATAAATATTTTACCCCTTTATGAGTATGATTTTTCAGAGGAAAGTCTAATTTTGAAATAAGAATCATAAAACACTAGTTATATCCCACAAAACCCAAGAATATTTTCACCTCTAAAACATTCTTTAGAGTCTCCCAAAATATGACATCTTTCACATTTTTAGGTTTAATATTTATTATTTGTTCAGAAACAATATTTCTAAATAATTTGTCTTCTCAGATCCAAAAATTCCACTTGGTTTGTTATGATCAGGCCCAATAGGGCCCAAACCACGACTACCCCAAGCCCAATTATAATAGGCCAGGAACCGGTGACCAGCGTCGAGTAGGCATATCACACACATGGGAGGAATTATCCTAATTTACCCACACACACACATCAAAGCCCATGAAATTTCTAAATATAAAAAATTGATACAATTCATTCATACATCTATAATCCCATAATCATAGTATGATAGTAAAGTAATGAAAGTGATAAATATGTCCTAATATAATACTAATAAATAACATCATAGTGTACAACCTGTTCCAAGGGAAATGAGTATGATCAAATACAACCACCTAAAAAACATGCTCTTTCAAGTTGAATCTATGATCCAATAACTCCCTAACCACCTATAACACCATCAAATAGGTCATCATCTACATAATACATGGCACGTGTGGGTAGAGACCATGTAGTTGTGAGTATAAAAATACCCAGTAGAACACCCCTATAACACTAAACAGGAAGAATAAATAATAGTTAGATCATAAAAACTATATAGAAATCAATTATTAACATGAAAACCTAGATATAATAAAAAAGGACACTACACCTCCAGGCGATCAAAACCAAACTTCAAGCCACAAGATTGTACTCCAAAAAATTCTCATTTTGGAAGAATTCACTCCATGATCTATGTTGTCACCTGACACTCATCCAAGAAGTCATGATCTTTGGGACCCACCTGAAAAATATCATTAGTCTCTAAGGACCCAATACTCAAATAGTGGATCACTCCTAGGACCATTGGGGGACACCATGAACTCAATCTAGATCAACCCACTATGCAGGGGATTGTACTCCAATGATACAGAAAACTATTCTGAAATAGCCTTCTATATGGAGGATTAACATCCTTCTCAAGGAGTCCATAATAATTCTTCAAACCCTGCCTAGGGTATAAAATTATAGAGGATCAAACATTGGTCTCACAAAAGGAAACTATAAACTCTATATAAGATTCATCCTCTATAGGGGATCACAATCCAGAGATTTTGATATAATACCACATTTTTTCCTCTATATAATGGACCAAGGGAACACATTCAACTAATAATGATCTAGACTAAAGAAATAAGGGGATCTAAACACCCTCAAAATGGGTACATGATGTGTACGTGAGGGTACATGGCATTTCCAACTAACCATTGATCCTCCTATGTGGTGAAGCCTCACATAGCTTGTAAATATCTTAATAGATGGAATGAAGAAAGAGTGTATAGTGTGTAGATATTGGCTGAAACTATTCTCATGCCATCTAATCATGTCTGTCTACACCAAACCATGTCTGTGTACTCTATTCGTGTCCGTGTACTTCGGTCTGCCCATACCCATTTGTTTTTTGAGTTACACACTGATACGTTGAGCATGTTTCACCCAGAATATGATGGGGTCATATTGCATGTGATATTTAACTCTTTATGAAAACTATAGCATCGTAGCTAGGGGTTTCCCACAATGTGAGTAATGTCGAATTACACATAGTGTAACCCAAAAAATATAGAACCCTCGGGTTCTTCCTCCTTTCCATCTATTCACACCACTATAGTCACCTCCCTCACTGGAGATCATAGATCTGAGTTTGGAAAACACTCCCATAACAAGAGATTAGGATCCTAGGCTTCAAATATATTTATCAAAAGACCACACATGTTCTCCATATCCATACCATCATATCCAAGATGAACAGATATAATAAGTTTGTTCTAATATTCTTCCAATCATCCTCTATTGTCATTTCACATCAATATCACCCTATATATTTAATCATACATGAAATATCGATACATTTCTCCAAATAATGGTCACAAAATGATCAAATACTGGGTAATCATTAAACCATGGGTCAAATAAAATTCCAAAGAAAAATGTGTGAATAAACGGGGGAGAAATCCATAAACCATAAGATGTGAGTAATGAACCTTTAACTTTGTTCTTTCAGCCTCAGTATATTTTCATAGATTTAGAAAAACTAAGAGGTAAAAATCATTGAAAAAAATAAATCCATCAATTAATTCTAATGTTGATGAGTGAATCATTTTTTTTTCATTTGACTAGTCTGTGTTTGACCGTGATAAATGAAAATGATTTAATTGGTGCAAATAAAAAATAATAATTGTAGTTTTGATCAATCACTAATGAATAACAGTCATGTGTTGTTGTCATTAGAAAGAACCATGAGTTCTGTTGGTGCATGGCACTTGATCCAGAACTGATATGTCATCATCTGACAATGATTCTCCACCAGATCCTCTAAAATGGATACTATCAACCCCTAGGTTATGCATAAAACCCTAGGGTTTAAGGTATAACCATGTTTAAATAGTGGGGTTAGTCACTTCATAAGATAAAATAATATAAATCAATTAATTAATTATTTTATTTTATTAATTATTCACCCGTGAAAAAGTTTTCACAAACACATAACACCAATAATGGTTAAGTTATACATAGGGTAAAAGCTACTTTATGAACTCAACTATTCCCTAAGAGTTTTTATTTGGTCCCGTGTTCATATGTAATTTCACTTTTTTATAAAATTTGCATGCACTTGTTGTTAATATATTTAATATATTTCAAAAACTACTTCTGAGCACACTTGGCCTCATAATCTCACACTGTCTCAGCACCTAGCTCAAAAAATAATTCATAAAATATCCAAAAATAATATATGGGAAAATCAGAATCATTACATTCTCCCCACCTTTGTTATTTTCATCCCAAAAAGAGAAAATACCAATCAAAAAGATAATGATATTGGGATCGCATCTGATTCTCCCACTCTTAGGTGATCTTTTGAGGATTATAATGCTCCACCAGCCACAAACTATGGTAATCAATCACCCACAAAGGATCCTATCCTACTGATCCTCGATCTCCATTAGGTACTCATCAAAGGTAGATATACACTCAATGTCCAGATCACCCCAGTTGATAACATGCAATGGGTTGTGTACATATCTCCTCAGTAGAGACATGTGGAAGACATTATGTACACAGTCCAACTACATTGATAGATCCAAGAGGTATGCCACCTCACAAACTCTACATAGTATCTAGAGAGGGACAAATAATCTCAAAGATAGATTTTTTCCTTGGCCAAATCATTGTAATTCACATCCATGTGTGGCCCTCAAGAACACATGGTCTCCCTCTTTGAAATCTAGTGGCATTCTTCATCAGTCCTTATAAGACTTATGATTGATTCATGTAGTACTCATCCACTCCTAGATGATCTACACCATCACTATTTTATCCCACACCAACTTTGGTCCCATGAGTGTTGAATCACCTAGATAATTTCAATAAAGTGGTGACCCATAGGGTCTCCCATAAAAGTCCATGAACGGTTCCATAACAATGTTTAAATGGTAGTTGTTGTTGTACCCAAACTCCACCAAGGGTAGGTGATCCTCCTAACTATGGAAAAAATCCAACACGTAAGCCTGTAACATGTCCTCTAAGACCCATATAGTCTACTTGGTCTGGATATTAGTCTGGTGGTAAAACATCATGGTCAAATGCAACTTAGTCTGAAAGGCCTCCTATAACCCTCTCCACGATCATGACGTGAAGTGAGAATCATGATCTGATATTACCATTGAGGGGACATCATGGATCTGTGTTATTTTCTTCACATACAATCATCCCAATATCTCTACTAAACTCTACCCTTAGATATCTAGGGAGTGGGATGACATGGTGAGTCGATCTATGATCACCCAAATAGAATAATTTCCCATGGATGTTCATGGTAACCCCATCACTACATATATGGATATCCCATCCCACTCCCACTCTAGAACCTCAAGGGGTTTAGCTTAACCTGCTGGAAACTAGTACCTAGCCTTCACTTACTAAAAAGTAGGGCACTGAGAGAAAAAATTTGCAACACATCTCTTCTTTCATGGCCACCAAAACTGATGTCTGAGGTCCTGGTACATCATTTACATACTTGTATGTACTACCAAAGTGGATGTATAAAACTCGAGCATTGACTCCTCCCACAACATCAATGGTACTATTTTTCATCCTATGAAAAGGATTGATTGATCCCAACCTTCATAATATCAATCTGGAGCATGCCCAGTGGATATTTATGTACATAAGGTCTCACATTTGAGATCTCTATGATTAGATTCCCTAACATGTTGTAAAAATTATGGGGTGAAAACCATTGAATGAATATAGGAAGCATCATTCTTATCTAATAATGAAAACTGTAATGAAGATAACTACACTGATTCCTTGGTCAACAACTGATAATAAGAACTCATGGTGAGAGAATCTACCGCCATGTTCCCCTTCCCAAGAGTATAGATAATCTTGAAGTCATAGTCTGGGAAGAAATATATCCATCGGCTCTCTCTCAAGTGAATATCATTCTATGGGATGTTATACATGACACTATTTTGGTCAAAGTAGATGATAATATTCTCACCGATTAGGTTGTGTCACCATATACTCATTGCAAAGAATACCACTACTAAATCAAGATTATGGTTCACGTAGTTCAACCGATGTTGTCTCAATACTCTTGAACAATAAGAAATTATCATATGCCTCTACATTAGGGCACAACCAAGATATGTCCCTAATGCATCACAGAACACTACATACTCAACACCCTCCTATGGAAATCTCAATATGGGATTGATCTTCAATCTTTTAATCAACGCCAAAAAGAACTGGTGGAACCTTTATATCCACTCAAAAGGCTACCCTTTTTTATTCAAATCTGTCAAGTGTTCTACCACTCCTGATAAATCAGGTACAAACCAATGATAGTACCCTATCAACCCAAAGAAAACTTTGCACCTTCATAACACTCTTGGATGGATCCCAAGCTAGCACTTCCTCAACCTTTAATAGGTTAACTGTTACTCTTTCCTTTGAGATTAAGTGTCCTAGGAATTGGATCTCTCAAATCCAAAAATGAACTTGGAGAGATTCTCATAAAGTAGGTTCTCTCAATGTGTGTCCAGGACCATCCTCTAAATCTCATGTTATCATCCTCATAAAAATAGTACACTAGGATATCATTGATGAATACCACCACAAAATGGTCAAAAAATGATGAATAATACAATTCATGAGTCCCATGAACACTTATGAGGAATTATTCGCCTCAAATATAATCACCAAGTACTCATAGTGAACATAGACATATGAATTCTTTATTTGGTATATCATCATCTCATACTCATAGCTGGTGATAGCCTGATCTGAGTTCAATCATACACAACCATTTTCTCCTCTCAAATGGTCAAATAGTTAATTGATCCTTGGTACTAGATACTTATTCATTATGATCAACTGTTTTTAGTTGTGTTAATCTACACATATCCTCTATATCCCATCTACCTTCTTGGAGAATAAGACTGGGGAAGTCTGATGGGAAACAATGGGTCTCACAAATCCCTTCTCCTTCAAGTCATCCAAATACACCCCCATCTAATGAATCATTATATAAGACATCTGATATGATGGTGAAGATATTAGGGTCATCCCAAGGTGTGAGTTAATGTTGAATTATAGCTCTAGATGAGGAGGTAATCCTGGAATGTTCTTAGTAAACACATCCTCATACTCATCCACCACTATATGAAACTGGTATCCAATATCATTTATTTCTCTAAGAGTCATGTGATCCAACTAATATGCAATTGTTTGTACTATCCTATGCTTGATATCTTCTTTCTTCATCAAGGTTTCCTTTTAACCCATAAAAGACAACAACATCCCATCACTATAGACACACCACATCCTCTTCCTAAAATAGACAATTTGGGTGGGAACTATGGATATACATTCCTTACTTAAGATGACATCATAAGGCCTCATCACTCTTATGAAGATATACAATAAACAATCTCACCTCCAAGCATCAGATATCACTATTGAAAGAAGTTTGAAATCATTAATTCACCTCCTATCAGAGTATCTACGAGTAAGGGTTGAGCCAAAGGATCAACCTGAATCTGTAAGTATCGAACCAAATAAGTGGAAATAAAGGGAGGACTCGCACCTATGTCAATTAATACTACAACTAAGGTATAAAAGAAACATATCATACCTTGCATAATCCTTGGTGCCTTGGGGTCATATGAATCTATAGGCTATAGTTTTCCTAGTCCCTGACCACCATCTCCCTGAGTCAGGCCTAGACCACCTGAAGGGGACGATTTTGGTAATAGTTTAACCCTTCAACCATCTCTTACTTCTCTACTAACCCATATTCCACATCTGACACCCTACGAACCACCCTACTCATTACTCGGTCTCTACATCACGGTCTCCCAACATTCTCCTGATCAACAATATTACTGTTTGGAAAATCTCATTCTAGATTTCCAAAACCATCATAGGGGAAACACCAACTATCTCATTCACTATTTGAGCAATCCTAAGAGTCCTTCAATGCTAACCCTCTATCATGGGATAATCTCTACAACTTTCTAGAATACCTGGATCCATATGACTATCATCAACTATCGATCGCTAAGGCCTCGGTTTCTAGGTCACCACTACCAACACTCATTGTCAGTGCCAGCTCATCCATAAAGCTCTTTCCACCAAGTCCTTATTAGGAACCCTATAATAGGTGGGAATGTAGAGAGATATCACTAAAACCATGATATTCTAGAAGAATCCGAGCTCAATGTTTTTTCCTATGAATAATGGATCCTGCACCATTTCCATGGAGTATTACAAAAGATTAGTAAAAATCACTGAATCCTCCACCATAGTTAAGATAATCTACTAAAAATAAAAAATATCTTGTATGCGGACTTATCATATCATGGTTGTAAAGAAACTCTTCCATGATGAGAGGCTCTAGGTCTTTCCAAGAAAGATTTGTATCGTCATGTGCCTCAATCACTAAGCTCCATCATCACCTAATAGATCAATGAATATGAATCCCTACAAGGACCTCCATCTAGTCTGTAGGCTTCCACACTAGGTGGAAAACTCTAGTGACTGCCTCTAGCTAGTCCTTAACCACCTATGGGTATAGATCTCCCTGAAACATTGGAGTTTACTACCTATAGAACTCATATAGTTCAATAAACCTGTTTGCATCCTCATCTTACACTACCATCGCTAACATCTAATCAATGGGTGGTGGTATATATGGTAAAAAACTCGAGGTTGTTATCTCTGGTATAAGACCCTATACTGAAGTCTCATCCCATGGAAGATCATCCTCGTGATCTTGTAGTGTAATTTTGGTTGGTTGTCTTCATGTAGGCATCCTGAAATAAATAAGATATACCATGGTCATTAAAAACATTCAACCTTTAATAAAACCTTAGGGATACCATTACTCTCATCCATTGTATTAGTCGATCATTTCATTTTTCCTAAAAAAATAACTAACTGTGTGTCCTTATAAACATTAAAAACATCTTATCATTCCTCTATTACATTCATTTGACTTCTTCTTCCCACATTATATAAATTATAGAAGATAAAAAAATTTCCTCTATTGTCTTTACGAAACTCTGTTTTTCTCTTATCTGGTGTGACAGGAAACTCACCAAAGTTGAGATTGATAATCATATAATGAAATAGTTGATATGAATAATTATAAGGTTTCACATGCCATATCATATTTCAATTGGTTTCTAATGAGGATAGTCATTCCATTTATTATTACATTCAACATTAACAAAATTCCTTCATGTTCCATCCACTTACTAAAAAAATAAAAGTGTGAGAAATAGTAATCCTATTAAAAACCCACATAATCATGAAAAATCATTTAAAGTATATCTTAATCCGGAAACCATATTTTATGAAACCTTAGGTTTAACCTAGGTCATTCATGATTTTTACCAAAACATTAGAATTATATACTATATATACACTTTTCCATATGGTTCTTAGTTTAGTTTTCTCATCCAAGATTCCAAAGGATAACTAATACTTACTCTAATAACAACTATAGTTACCCATAATTTTCATATATATATATATATATATTATATGAATACTCATTTCATATTATAACGATCCACACCAGAACTGTATAGGTCAGGTACCATTGGAAACAAAGACACATAAACAGCTGGTTCATAAGATTCTCCCATTATGTTCTTCATAACTTACTCCCTTTTTAGACATATCATTCCTAAAAAAATTCATAAACTAGGGAAAGAAAACCTAAGAAAGGGTGAGATTAGAATATTAGTAGGGTAAAATAAGAGAGATATCAATGATAAAATAATCATAACATGATCATAATGGTATGAGAACATGAACTTAACCTTTTAAATCCTTATATTTCATATCATAGATCATAATCTTGAGTCCTTGCATAAATAAAGGTGGTTCATAAGACATGAATCATAATTGGGTCAAATAAAGTGAGTCATTAGAGAAAAAAATTGGAATAAGATATGGAATTTTGGTATACACCTAAGCATAGAAAATCATTTCATTGGTAGTTAATTCTCATTTCCAAGACTATCATAGTGTAATGGGTCCACTCCCCAAACCATTGTAGTTTTCATGGTTCTCTCCCATGACTATCATAGTGGAAAAATTCCCTTATGAAAATGGTTTAACTCTATATTTATATCTTATTTATCTCATGAGATATCAATATTAACCTAATTCATTATAGGGAGATATATGTCTTACCCATCCTTGGTTATAAAGTGATGACCATCCTTAATTAAATGTAACCACCATCCTTGGTTATAACGTAACAATCATCATTGGTTATAAGGTAACCACCCTAAAAAAAATCATACATATGTGTTCAAAATATCATAAAAATCATCAAATCAGATCCCATGAAAAGAAATGTGTTTCATATATAATTAATTATAGTATGACCCATGGAAAAGTAACGGGCTTCATAAACATTTCATTATTTCATCATGCCATAACCTATGGAAAGGGAATGGGTTTTATAAACATATTTTCATCATAAATAAAAACCATATAGGTAAATAATAAGGATGGTACCCTTGGATCATATACATATTAGAAAATACATGACATCATGGGTTATTATCTTTGACAAATAGAAAACCCATTAAAAGATCATTAAAACATTCTACAAGAAAGTATCATTTATATTTTTAAATCAATCCTTTAAAATAAAAAAAAATGAAAATATTATGGAAAAAGTTTATTTTGAAATAAATATAGAAACTTGTAAAGGATGTTTCAAATCTTTTATCTTTCACGATGGCAAAAAATTCCTTTCATGATGTGTAAGTTAAAAAAAACATTCCTTTAATACTTATGTAAAAAGGTCAAAAAAGTACGGCAAAGGGAAAACAATAAGAAGAATACTTTAGAAAATATTTTTTAAAAGAGTCAAAAATGGATAAAAATGACTCCAAAAAATCAAATTAGAATAATAAAACCTTATTTAATACATTTTTTTAAAACATGGATCAGGAATAAAATGGATTTTTGACTGAATAGAGAACTAAGGATGATTTCTTAAAAAATATTTATAGTTTCTAGAGTACTTTAGGTGAGAAAAATGTAATTACAATATGTATTTTTATAAAATAACTATATGAGAATAAAATTAGTGAATTTTATGATAGTTATTTCATCAGATATCATATTCAGAAATATCATCATAAACAATCCTAATGAACAATTATATTGTAACAAAAAACCCTGACCACTTTTGTTAAATTTTGAATCATAATCCCCATGAAATAAAGAATAATATATGGGTATGTAGACCCTAAAATTTTCATTAGAATAGTCATTAAATACATTATTTTTAGTATATATACCTCATAAAAGAGATAATTGGAGTAAAAGGAATTCATCCCATAGAAACAAAACTGGGATGAAAATACCTTACCTTTAGTCTGAATTCCTCCATAAAAGTTAGAAAATCAGGAATAATAAATATATATTTATTATAAGTATATTATATAATCATAATGATATATATCATTACATATATGATTTAATTATAACCTTTTATCAATCGTTTTTAACACTTATTTATTAAAATCATTTTTCTGGGTGATATATGCTTTATTTTTCATGTAAATTTTTGGTTGGTAGTTTTTTTCCTTGTATTTTGATCATGGTTACATCATATTCATAATTTTAATAAATATATAAGTATAATATATATTCATTATATACATTTTTAGAGTCATTCATAAATTATAGATATAGGAAAATGAATTACAATGTTCATGTAGATGGTAGGTAAAACGCACGCACAAGCGATATTTTCACATCCCATTTTATGAAAAGAGGGTTAATAGAGATGGATTCATAATCATAATAATATTTTAGTATACTGAGGATACTAAAGATATTAATTTATAAAGAATATAACATATTTACAGGAGTTAAAAGAATAATTAAAAATAAATTGATCGGGTAAGGTGATTACCTTTTCTTTTAAATAACTCCATTAGAAATACTATTAAGGGGTTTATGATAGGTCTTTTTGGGTGACCATAACCTCTATAATATATATAGAGAAGTGTATAATGGATTTCAGTAGGTTATGTGTGAGATATAAGGTTCAAGTTAGTGTGATAAATATAAAGGAGAGGTGCCCATTTATAATTAAAGGGAAGAAAACTCTTGGAATTCCCTAAAATATTAAATTAATATAAATTAATTTTTATATCTAAATGGATCCAAATTGATATTATTTGAATATAATATTATTATTAGTTTATATACTCTAAACCAATAAAAATTTTATTATATTGGATTTCATTTTTACCCTTACATTTTTATTTTATCCCTTCATTGACCCTTTTGATAATTACCTTAATATAAAAGTTTTCTACTCATTAAAAGTTAATAATGTTACGATGAAATGAAAAGAAAATCATAAATGTAACATGGTTAATGTTTAAAACCATATACCATTCATTTTTTTGAATCTAATTTTTTACGAGTTTTATATCATTTAATAAAATAATATTTATTATAAAATATCATTTTTAACACAATTCAATTAATTTGAATTAAATTACATAAATAAAAAGTGGTATTTATAATATAATTATTTCAAACCTAACTAATTAACCATATATATATATATATTAAATTCATGGAACATATTAAATCATTCAAATTTTATCACTTTTAATAATTATAGAATAATTTATTTTATTTTTATAATAATTGAATAAATTTTGTATCATTTATGCACAATGATTTAAGGTAATTATATAATTTATAATAATTAGAAATAAATTTATATCAATAAAATAATTTCATTAATCTAAAATTTGATAATTATATTCATTCATTACGTTCTTTTTCTCTATTTGGACACATAAGAGATATTTAAAACTGAGAGAGAGACATTTTTAGCTATTTTTTATTTAAATATACTATATTTAATTTTCATAGAGAGTTATATATTAAAAAACTCAATCACAATCCTAAGATTATATGGATCAAATTCTCTTCATCTAATAAGAATTAGGATGAAAATATATATGGCCTTAACTCTTATATTTAACCTAGATTTTCTTAATTTACCCTTTACCCGGTTGATAAATTTTACCACGATAACTATTCCTATTGACCAAAAATAAAAGTGGGATGTATTCAAAAATTGAACCTACTGATTCAAAATATGGAATAGATTTTAAAAAATTCAATACCTATAATTTGTATAAATTAATTTTAGAATAACTATGAAAAATTCCACGAAAACCACTTTTTAGATAATTACAGTTTTAAGCATAAAACCGGATTTATTCTTACTCATTCCTATAAAAATTATAGATGAATTTAAAAAAATATTTATTATATAATATATAAATTTTATTAAAATCATTCACCAATATTGATCAATTAAATTTATTAAGATAAAAACACATTTTGCGTATAAAAATAGTTTTTTAGGTAATTTCCTTTTTACCTATAAAAATGTATTTTATACTAAATTAAAAAAGAAAAGTTGTTCTGGTAGGCTAATTATATTTTTTAAAATATAAGAAAACTAATTTTATTTAGAAACCATATTAAAAAAATGGAACTTTGTACATACATTTTCTAATAAAATCAGTATTTTTTACTATTCACTAGAAAATCAATATTTTCATACAGTTTTCAAAAAATCGCTGTAAGATAATTTTAATGTGCTAAATTAAAAATTAATTTTCATTTTTAAAAAAAATACTGAATGTTCTAGAAATTAAACACATTATTTTCTTAAAAATGTAAAAATTATTTTTGAAGAAAACATATTTTTGAATAATAAAAGGACTTTACTAAAAATTGATTGATTATTTACTAATAATTTATCAATAAGTTTTTATCAAGTATGAAATTAATATATATTTCATATAGTAGTTATTCCTTTTCATAGCCTCTAATTTAACGGCTAAGTTATAATTTTCACACATAATTAAATTTTAATAGTATATCACGATTTGTTTAAACATGATATTATGTATAACACAAGCTATCAATGAAATTAAATTATTAAAGAGAAATATTTTCTAAAATTATAGGTTTTTTCATAAAGAAAATAAATTTTTCTGAAGAAAATCTATATATTTTAATTGAAATTTTTAGTTTTATTTCTTCTTATACTTCCTCTAAATTTTTGGTATTTATACTAAAACAATAACTCTCTCATACTCAATATATTTAAATGTTATTATTATTATGAAACCAAAAAATATCCACCCACATTAAATCAAATTGGAAATAGAATGTATCACTTGTGCATATGTAGGGAATTCCCCCTCCACATAATGATATGATTCATTCTCCATCACCATAATTTATGATTTTTTATTATGATGTATTTAATGTTTTTATAAGATATTTATAAAATAATTATAATTATTTAATTATAATATTTTATCTACCTTATTTATTTTCCTTTTCTGGAAAAACAATAATGTCACTTGTGCATACATGTAGACTACCACCTCCATGAAGCGATGTGATTTGTTTTTGTTTTTGCTTTACAGTTATAGGTATAAGGATATATTTAATGAGTATACATGATATATATGATATAATAATGATACTTTAATTTTAAATTATTATTTACCTTTCTTTAATTCCAACCATTGAAAAGTGGAAACATCACTTGTGTATATGTACAAACTATCAACTCCACAGGATGATGTGATTAATTTTTCATCACTTCTTTATAAGAATAATAATAAAATTTTATATAATGAATAAATTTGATAAATATCTCATTATTAATATCCTATAGATTCTAAAACCATGAATAAGGTTCTGGTATGGGAACCATCTAACTAAAACATTCATGAATAATGAAACAGATATCACCCAGGGATTTTAATAAAGAATTATTAATAAATGGGTAATAAATGTTATAAGAAAATAGTATATGGTATTATATGTATGAATATGGTTCTAGAATATAATTATAATAAATATTTATTTATTATAAATGATATTTGAATGCATATAAATCAAGATGAAACTTGAGATAAGGGATTTATGTCTCATTACCATTCTAATTAGGATTTCTTATGCTTGAATTTCTATTGAGGAAATTATATGACCCTTATTTAATAAAACCCATTATATTTTATTCTCTTATATTTACTCCTAGAATTTTTATGTTTTAGTAACCTTTTGCTCTCATTGGTAAACAAGATGGTTCAAAATGTTTTTTTAAGAAAATTCTTCCTTATTTCTCCTCTAGTATTTTGAAAACATTTTCCCTCAATATCCATTTTTTATAAAAGATTTTCAATAATGTTTTTTTAATATTCCTCAATGATTTTTTAAATTAATTTTTACCCTTATATGGATTTTTATTAAAAGGTTTAAAAATATTCTTCTTGTTATTTTCTGAACAAGTTATTTTTTCAAAGGTATAAACATGATCTTTGTATTGATAATTACAACATGATTGAAATTTTTTATCATTATGGATGAACCACAGTTTGAAGATTAAATTAAAAAAATTTCATGGTTATTTTCATAGAAATTTTTTACCATTTTATTTTGGAAATATTTGGGTTCTAAATAAGTAATTTCAAAATGAAAGGGTATTTTCATCTAAATTTTTTCCATTAAACTTTTAAATAAATTTTTCATCTGTGATAACATCCTTTGGTGTTAATTATGCTTTATTGGAGATATGATCCAATGTGACCAAAATTATTCTTTCTAATTGTGTTTTATAATTATGATGATGATATGTTTATAAAACCCATTTTTTCCATAGGTTACGTTATGATAATATGATGAATGTTTTATGATCTCATGGAATGAATGGATTATGATTATGTGATGGTTGGGTATGTTATAGACCTCAAATGTATTGAGTAATTTGATATTTATATATCATGAGATGATAAATAAAATATTGGATATTATTGTGAATATATTTTTTCACATATTGATGTGTGAGTATGACCAAATTCAAGTTATACTAAAAAAAGTATGTGGAATTTATTGAAAATAACCTTTTTTCATTTTGATGCATGTGTATGATAACTCTCTAGTTATTCTCACAAGATTATACATGGGAAGGGTTGAATTTATACATGTTCACATGATTATTATTTCCTATTATTATGATTCCACATGCATATTTTGTTACTCTTGAATGATGATTACTTCTTTAACACCCTTATCGATCATTAATCTAGATATAAATTAGTTTTCGAGTTTATGATCTATGTGTTTTTGGGTATGAATATTGTACATGGGAAACATACACATGAATATGTTATCATAGCCATATGGTCATATTTTTCTAAAATAATTGATATCTTCCATGTTTTCCCTTACTGGTCATTTGAGATCACACATTATTATGTTTACCTTCCCTAGGTTTTGATAAAAGCTTCTAAGTGTGATAAGTATGAAAGGGTACTTTATGTAAAGAAATATATTTGACATGATTAATATTATACTTAAATAATATGTTTATGTATCTATTATCCAAAGATACTAATTATTTATGTTCCTCAATAATTTATTATTTTGAAATGTATTGAATATTCATCTAAAATGAGGTTAAATTTATATAAGTTGTGCTAAAGTTTCTTCGGTTACAATATATATAAAAGTTTTGTATTTGGAATAATTTGGGACAAATATTTTCAATCCTTAATGATGTTTTTGTGTGCCATGAAAAATAAATTAAGGTGGATATATAGAATATCTTGGGAGTTTTTTATGTTATGTATGGGGTAATCTCTCCTTGGGAATATGCTTGTATCATGGGCTGCACAGGAATAATTTAATTAAATAATGCGGGAAACAATAATGATTTTACATGAGTCCCATGATCCTTTACCATTGTATATTTTTCCAAATTTTCATTTGGAAAAATACATTAAATCAAAAGTGGAATAAGGTAATAGTATCCTAAATACATTTAAATGGATTACTAATTTTATATTAAGAACACTATATTCTTAAGATAAAAAATATGGAGAATAATTTCAATCTCACTACTATGTGGTATGGTTCTACTACTCAATAAATGATGAAGTTGAATCCATTACCATGCACACATATATGTTTTTTAAGACATTACTACCTATTTAAACCCTAATTCAAACTATTTTAAAGGGTTCATAACTTACCCTTTGTCCTTTCAATTATTTTTGGTTTTTTGTTGTTATATTTTATTTTTAATTCATTTTTATATTTTAATTAAAGTGTCTTGGATGTTTTATTCTTCCCATGTTCTATGGTTTGGTTCTCCAATAACCATGGTGATGGAGATATAACTTCATATTAATAACCAAGTGAATATTGTGAGTCTTTCAAGTGTTTATTCCTTTATTTATTTTTCTAGATTTTACTCTAAGAATTTTAAGTGTTGTAGAATGATAGGTAGGTGGTGTTAGATTATTTTATATGAATGTTATCTTTATTATTATTCACAATTAAAATATTTTCTCCCTCACATTGTTTTATTCGCTATTTGGTTGATATAATGATGAAACGATGCAATTTTATACCAAGAATATAGTGGATAGATAGTGTTCTCAATATTTTTGACTCTTTTATTCAAACTAAATATTCATAAAATCTATACAAGTTTACTTTCCATCCCTATTTTTTATATTTTTACATACAAAAATTAGTGACAATATAAGAATATTTAATGTGATTGGCCTCATTAACCCCACTTATTGTACCACTATAGTGAATGCTTAGGAAAATTGGAAAATTATTTTCCAAGTAAACTTCCCAAAAGGATATCTAGTCAAGAAAAACATTGAAAATTACCTTAAATGTTAATTTATATGATGAATAACCTTAATAAATGAATATATTTTATTGTAATATATGATAAATCGTAATCAGTTCAAATCTTATAACATAGATTCTATCATATCTAGATTGTGATAAAAGGTGGAAATGAGAGGATGAAAACAGTTCATCAAATTTGGATTGATGGTGTCAGATATATTATTTTTATCATTATTATTTAAATAAATCACTCATATTGATAAATTATTAAAGTCTATCCTAGAAGTAGATTATGGTGAAGGATGGAGAGGAAGTGTTCCTTGGTAGTTTGTCCTTCATCTCTAAACATATTATTAAAGTAATTTTTTATTATGAAGATTTAATTTTTATAAATCATTGTATTCAAATGAGAAATGTGACCTTATAATATTTTGGTTCTCAAGAACATATTAATGTGTATTCTCTTTGGATGTATCACAAATCAAATGAAATTAGTAAAATTGATTTGTTCTTGTGTGTTTAAAATTATACATATGAATTATATATTTGGTGTCCATAAATTCAATATAGAGGTAGATTAAAAATTAAATCCAAATAATAATGAAAAAATATATGATGATAGTTGAGGGTTGGAGAGAATAATTGGTATCCCTTCAACACATTAATTCACCCTTCCCAACCCAAGGTTCCTTGAGCCTCACATTTTAACATGGTGTTCCCAACATGTGGTATTAGATCTCATATGTTATGGCTTGATCTTCATTATAACAAATATATTTTTAGATTTTATTACACATATGAATTTATTTATAATGTCTTATATTTTTAATGGAAAAATCTATAATTATTTTTAGAAGGATAAGTATTTTGTTTATAAGATTATAACAATGTTGTTAAAGAATGTAATCATCCTAATACTGATCTAAAAAACTTATAAAATCTGTCTTATAAGATCTATTAAATGAAGTAGGTTATTTTAAATAAAGCACTAAATAGATAATTTCTACTCCTTGGGTGAAGGTTGACATTCCAAATGTTTTAGGTTATTGTTCATAACCTAGGAGTAGTGGTTAAGTATCACCATGAGGTTTTGAAATCCATCTCTCATTGCATTAGAAATATTATTTGGACAATATTTTAATTATCCATCACATGGTTTTTTGGATTAGTTATTAAAGGTTCCCACTATTTCCTAAAATATAAAATTTTAAAATAAACATAAGTTAATAAATCAGGTAAATTCATCTTTTTTATATGAATAAATCCACCTTAATATCATAAGTAATGTAATTTATAAGTTTAACATAGTTTATCATTTAATATCTAACCTAATTGATAAGTTACCATTTATTTTGTCCAATAAATCACTTAAATTATCATTACATCATTTTCCATACAAAAATACATTATATTACAACTTACAAAGTTATAAGGATTCGTATCTTAAAAAACTACGATCATACCAAATTAATACACATAAAATATTAAAAATTATTTAAATCATTCAGTATAGTCCCGCTATATGATTTTTCAATATTGTTAATACATATGATCACCTCAAGTCATATATCAAATAAAATGTCAGCTAACATATGTGTAAGTGTAGAAATAACAAGATTTTGTGGGAGAAATAAATTAACATTAGTATATGGGTGAGCATAATAATTATCGTCACATCATTATCATAACAGACTAACTATAAAAAATGTGTAACTGAGGCATTCAATGTAGCGTATGAGTAATAATAAATCATTATAAACATAATTTAAGGAGCAATTCAAAGATATTATAATATAATAGAAAATAATAAATGCATTTTTTCATGTATAACATTATAGATAATGCTAACTACATCATATCTATTCATAATGATCCCATGATATATAATCCATTACCTAATACATTGTATGGTGATATAATTATAATTCCACCTATTACATCAAAAAAACTACAAAAATAATGTGTTCTCGATAGAAAATAAACACATATCAAACATCAAAATGAAATAAATCCCTAAAAATAGAATCGGTTCATTAAAAATTGTATAAATCATATGTCAAGGTGGTTCTCAAAAGAATAATGAAATGTATTATTTTTAAAATTCAATTGAAAAATGAATAATATGAAGAGTATATATAATTAATATAAGAATATGTAATATATTAATAAAAAATTAGAGGTTTCAAAAATTATTTTTTTTATCGAACTCATTAGAGGTTTCTACGAATTCGTCCCAAAGAAATAAATACATGCATATATCTATAATAAGGAAAGCAAAATTGAGGTAAAGAAAAATCAAAATGGATGTAATGACAATTTATAATATTAATTATGAAATTTTACAAGTAAATAGTTTTTAAAGAAAAATTAAGAGAGGGTGAGATTTGTAAGTTCCCCTTTCATTAAGTTCTATTTTTTATCACATTTACACCTCTTGTATAACAAACTTGTGTTTATTAAAATATTAATTTATAAGTAAATTAAATTAATTTTTTTTATTGATAAATTATAATAATTTAAATTTATTTTTAAACTTTTCATTAAATATAAAATAGAGTGAAAACATTTTTTAAAATTATTTCCTTTTTCATTTCAATATTGTGGTTATGATCATTTTTTGGGTTACCTATTTTGAATATTTTTTTTACAAAATTATAATATTTATACTTAATTTAATAAATCATGGAAATTATTACATGTCATTCATTTTACTACATAATGATCAGATCACTATTATAATAATTAAGTTACTATTATAATGGTCATGTTTCTATTCTAATGGTAAGGTTATTATTACAACAGTAATATTTATATTATACTCACTATAAGTACCTATTATTTGCTCCATTCATTATTAACATATTTTTATCTATAAGTTATCTAATAAATTCTAAAATTATAATCATATATCTATTGTTTTTATTTCTTTTTATAGTATTTCTCATGACTGATTCTCATAGACTAACAGCATTTAAAATTATATTTATATTATTTTCTTTTGTTTATTACCCAATTTTACTATTTTTATCTTTATGTAAGATATTTATCCTCTATATGTAATGTTTTATACTGATGAAATAAATTATTGTGTGTTTTAACTATACAATGAATGGGATTAATATTATATTATACCATATATCTAAATTTGAAACACAAATTTGTTAAAAATAAAAAATTCATATAGAAACATTTTTTTCATTACATTATTCCCCCTTTATAAATTTCACACTAAAAATTTCAACCAGTATCCCAAGTTAAGAATAGATGGGTTACTTTTGTTTCATTTGATCCTTGGGTTCCCATTTTTCCTCATTATTCTTATGGTTTTTACAAATTAATTTTCTATGGTGGGTTTCCCTATTGTGTGAAACTTTATCTCTATGTTCCAATATCATCACCAACTACTCCTTATAAAAAATTTCATGCTCCAATTATACAACATTTTTATTTAGAACATGTGATGGGTCATGTATATATTTCCCTAAGAAAGATATATAGAACACATTATTCACTTAATCTATATTTGGTGGTAGTAAAATTTTATAGGACACATCTATATGATTAAAGATCTAAAATGGTACAATATACTTAGGGTTGAGCTATCCCTTCTTTCCAAACATCACAAATCTATTCTAATAAGATATTCGAATGAAAAATTTATCTTCAATAATAAACTCTATGTTTCTTAAATGGTTTTCAGTATATATCTTTTATCAACTCATGCATCTTTAATGTGTTACCAAATTTCTTAAACATTCTCTATTATTTATCTCATAAGTTCAATCCCTAGAAAAATTTATTCACCAACTTCATTCTACCATAATAAAATTTTGAATATTTTCCTATATAAAGCATCATATAGTTTTATATATAAATTAGAGTGGAAATAACTATTTCATGGGAATTATACCATATAAATATATTGATCCCATACTATTTTGAAGTCCATAGAGAAAGATCACAGTATTTCTACATGTTTTTGGATTTGCTTTTTATACTTTTCATAAATTTGGGGGTAATAGATCTTATTAAAGTTCTACAACATGTCCAAGACATTTATAAAACTCATTATAACTTAACTATAAGTATTTTAACTTTATTACATATGATCAAAAGTGGTATTCCATATAGCCTCACCACCTTCTTGGTATATATCATGTAAATTTGATCAAGAAAAAAATATATTGTAATGGTTTTAGAGTGAGTAGTCTTTATAAGTAAATCAGTCACACACAATATGGAATTTTTTCCTTTAGATATATTTGAAAGATCCATGATAAAATCCATGGTGATGTTATTCTATTTACATCTTGGTATGGGTAATGGTTATATCATCCCATTGGATTTAACACTCTACCATAACTTGTTTTAATGTTATGAGTTGGAGTGGAAATAATTGGTCTTATTCCATGTAATTGTTTTTTATTAGGTTCCTCATATAAATCCTTAAAATATGACAAATAGAAACCCTAGAATCATCAAAAAAGAGATATTTCACATATAATTTATAATTAATTTATATAATTTATGATTAAATTTAATTTAAATTAATTCTTTGTCTTCAAATTGGTTGATATATTATTTTTTTACTGTCACTATGAAAATGGATTCACGTGTAGAATACCTCTAATGGAAATCCACATGTGCTCCAAAAACCTCTCAATATTATCATTTAATCATAAGGGGCTATTGAAAATGATTCTCACTATATGCATTGTTCATTTTCAATAAAAACAATAATTCCTCTCAAGGATTGAATAACTTATTATTCTTATGAATACATGAGAGATAGGGATAGGAAAAATATATAAAATCTCTTTATTCTTGAGATTGTTCTTGAGAGATTCCTCTCTAGTGTAGAATATATTTATATCTAGAGAGTTTGTTCACAAAAATAACCTTTCCCTAGTAATGATATAATTGGTTTTACATAGACATTTTATAGAATTAATAATTTCAAATAAACCCTTTTCCAATCACATAATCCTTATTGAATCTCAAGTCTAATAATATTATTATTATTGTTATTATTTTTGTGACATGTGTAAAACTCAAAAATAATATTATTATCATTTCATACATTAATTAATTAATATTTTTTTAAATGATATTAAATATATAATTACCATATAACATTAATCTTAACACATCGATCCTCATCATCATTTTTCAAACATTGATTATTGAATATTAATTTAAATAAATATCACTACATTTTTCATTAAATAAATAAATAATTATTATACTCTCAAAAGATAATGAATAAATATTTATTTAATATTAAACTCACATATATTCCTTATAATAACTTTTGACTAAATATTAGTAATTGATATAACATAAAATTTATTATTCCTAATAACTTGATAAATGTATTTATTATAATATTAAATTCATATATAATGTAACTAGGGCTCTGGATACACTTAGTATATGACCATCTAGACCAATTTCTTTATAGCATATGGATAAATAACATAACATCCAAGACTAACATCTAGTACCATTTCAAGGCATCAATAGATTATGGTGTTAATATCATGATAACAAAAACCTCATTTGATCATTCACTGTGTAATACAATCATTTTGTCTCAATATCTCATTGTGCAGGTTACATCGCATATGCCATCAGCATATATTATTTATATATTTTATTTGAAATTCCGGAAATAAACTTATCAATAAAACCACTATTTAAATATAATTAATTAGACAGTTCTATTATAATTAAAGGTCTTATGATATCTATTTTTGTTAACTCAGAAAGGAAAAATCCTTTTGTGGCTTATTCAATAATTTCATATCACTTAGAATGTACCCAATAGAACCAACATATCCGTGAGAATTTATCATCATAGTTTTTGATAATATATCTATGTGTGTGATACCTTATATGCAATAATATTAATATCATGTCTATGGTCCAATACACACATATGCATACATGAATAAAATTCATAGTTTTTTTATAATACATCTATGTCTGTTCTCATGACCTCCACTCTTGGAGTTTACCAATTTGAAAATTCACGAGAAGAAGTATCAATGTATTATGAGACACTACCCCTAATATAATAGATTATTTATGTCTAATTAGATGGATTTATCCATCCATAGTGCATGTGTTTGATAATATCACCATTGCACTTCCGGTTTCTCATCATAAGTAGAAAATTTTATGACATATTGATGAAATAAATTCTCTAAGGACATTATATCATTAATGTTACATAAAATAACTCTCATCATGTTATAAGATATTTATTAATATCTAAAAAAATTAATGTAAATATAATATAAAGTACAATGTATTTGGTTCTAGAGCACAAACTTTATTAGCCTCTCAATTGTATTATAGCCAACTGCTAAGACTTTGAGTCGATTATATCTCACATGATATTCATCATCTTCTAAGATAAGACTTTAGTGAATGGACCCTTCACATTATCCTCCTTGGAAACTCTTATTATTGTAACCTCTCCCATTTGAGTAAAATCCTTAAATATTTTATACTTCTAATGTATATGATTCATTTATTTTTGTGACATCGGCTCCATGGAGAGAGCCACCATTGTAGTATTATGAAAATAAAATGTGATAGGATCTTTACTACTGGGAATCACATCATTATTATGGTTAATGTTTCATATCCAAACTACATCTTTATCACCATTAAAAGTTGTAATATACTCATAATCTGTTGTAAAATTAGCGAACACTACTTACTTAGAACTCTTCTATCTCAAAACTCCCCCATAAATGGTGAAGACATATCCTGGCTATTTTTTTGAGTCATACTGAACTATTTAGAAACTATAATCTATATATCACTAGATTATTAATGTCTCATCTAACCTATAAACTGGGAACATATCCTTATTGTGCCTCATATACTTTAGGATATTCTTGACTTCCATTGAATGGATGTCTCCTAATTCATATTTATATCTTCCTACCATGCTCAATGAATAGGTATAAAAACCCATACACTAAATACATAAATATTAAATCTTATTATACAAATTTTCATTATATAACAATATGATACATTACAGAACTATAAAGGTTTATTTTCCTTAAAAAAATGGGTACATAAAAAATTGGATGATAAAAAACATACATTATCTCCCATATAGTTCTTTACAACTAGAACCCTACTTATGCATATCATAATTAAAACATTTAATTATATATTAGGTTATAGTAAACTTAATAATGTGTTATGTTATATTCTTAGTAAGGGTAAATAAGTGATATATCAATCAATGATCATATACAAGTATATCATGAGCATAAGGCTATGAGAAATTGAGCATAAAATTTTAACTTTATGCCCAAAATGTCTTATAGTCATGATTCATGGAATAAATATTGTAATTTCATAAGACACGATTCAAAAAAGAATCAAATTACATGATCCATGAGATAATAACAATAGAAAAGGATCATGTCATAAAAGTGTGGCATAATCATAATTAAAGAAATATTATATAAAGGCTACCCAAAAAGATATTCATCTCATGTTAGACATGGACTAACCACCCATATACCTTCTTTTGGAATGGGATAACCTCTCATGTACCCTCTCATGGTCTTAGGACAACCTCCTATGTACCCATTTTTGGGCTTGGGCTAACCTCATAATTACCCTCTTTTAGGCTTGGGATAACCTCTCATGTACTATATTTTGGGTTTGGGATAATCTCTCGTGTACCCTCTTTTGGGATCACAAAACATTAATATTTAACCAATTCATTAGAGGGTTATAGGGTATCCACCATTCATATAATCATAATCTATTTATATTTTTTCCACACGATCATGAAATAATTTATCATTATATCAAATCATGACTCACAAAATGAAAACAAGTTTCACAATATTTCATCATAATAATCATAAACCAACTAAAAAAAATAATAATGGTGGTAACATTGGATAATATCCCCAAAAATTAATAATAAATATTAAAGGTTGTTGTTATAGATAAAAATACCATTAAAAGATCATTAGATCGTTTCTTGAGAAAAATACCCTTTTTATTTTGAAATTACATATTTAAAATCTATGAATTTTAAAAATATTAAGGAAAAAATATTATTTTAAAATAATTATGTTTACATTTCAAGGAAGCTTAAAATTAAATAATAGTCATAATGGAGGGAAAACCTTTTTATGTGGTGTATGTTAAAATAAAATTTCCTTTCACATTTTTGGTAAAAAGTAAAAAGTTACACCTTCACAAAATGAAAAGAATATTCAATTTAAAAAAATATAGAAATTTAAATTCTAGTGAAATAAAATTAATAAATATTTTCAGAATATTTAAAACAGTCATGAATTCATTTTAAAGAAAATATTAACATGGAATAAAATATTCTTGGTCAAAGAGATAATTAAATTTGTTTTTCCTTAAAAACATTCTTTTGGTATCTTTAGTACTTTAAGAGATGAAAATGAAAGTAAAAAAACATAATCTATAGAAATAATAGAATAAAAATAAAATACATAATAATTTTTAGAGATAGATCATATCATTTCATCATCATAAAATTTAATCATAAACAATCCTATTAAAAATAAGATTGTCACATAAAATGCTTACATCAAGTATGATTTTCTCTATAAGAGCTCTAAAATAATTTATAATATAATAAAATTTATTATAATTATATAAAATAACTTTTTTAATACCTATAATTCCATATATTTTCAAATTATAAAATTTTAATACACATTTAATAATAATTTATTATTAAAATGGTTGTTTCTATATATTAACTACTTCATTTTTCATGAAATTTTCGGTTTGATAATTATGGTCCTTGCACATTGATCATTGATAAATAATATATAGAATATTAATCATGTATTAAGTGTAATATATAATCATTATATAAACATTTATAACAATTCATTTAAATTGTTGATTAATAATGAATTACATCACTTCATGTAGATGGTAGTCTGTACATACGCATGAGTGATGTCTTCCACTTTTCAATAGATGGGATGAAAGAAAGGAAAAAAATAATTTCCATTTACATGAAAATTATAATATCATAAGTATAATATATATATATACTAAATATATCATAAAACCCAACCATGAATGCTGGTGATGAAATATAAATCATATCGATATGTGGATGCGGTAGTCCACACGTACGCATGAGTGAGACTTTCATTTTCCATTTAATAGGAAAGGGGTGGGAAGCGGTTGTTCCATAATAATAATAAAATAAAATTATATTTATAATATTTTATTCATCATGTTTTTATGTATAAAATAGGTTTATATGAGGAGGAATGAAAAATTAAATTGAAAGAACTTTGTTGAGAATTATATCTCTTCTTTGAGATACCTCCTTTGAATTACACCATAAGCATTGAAAGATTGGTTTTAGAAGAATAATATATTCTCTAGGATTAAGTGGAAGAATATAGGAAAGTTTTTTTGTATATATTTTCTGATATATAATACTCAAATTATGTGAATTGTGGATAAGAAGCTTCCTTTTATAATTGAGGGGAGGGACACAGATGTAATTTCTTAAAAGAGTTTAGTAATGTAAGGAAAATTTCATGATAAATTGGATTAAAATTAACATTAATTAGAATTTATGATGTAATAATATTTAATTATATTTATTAAATAATAATTATTCAAATTTGGGTGGCATTACTACCTTTATCTCTTAGTTTAACCCCCCCCCCCCCCCCGAAAAAAATTGTTTTAACCCTAATAGTGGTAACAAAATTTTAGTATTTTTACAATTAATTAGAACTAAAAAATTAGTTTACATAATTAAATAATATTAATTATTAGGTTTAAAAATTATTAATTCATTTTACCACATTGAATATATATATATATATGTGGTAGAGTTTAATTTTAAATAAATGTGAAAACCACAATGAAAACCCATTTCTGAATAATGTATTTTTTAGGAATAAAAATTAATTTACTTCTATTAATTTCCATTTAAAAAAGTAAATTGAATTTAAAAATATTTAATTGAATATATAATTCATATATTTCATTAAAACTATTAATAAATACTGATTAATTTAATTCATTAATATAAAAACATATTGCGCATTGAAAAATAGTTTTTAGAGATAATATTTTTTAATCCCAAAACTAAACTTATATTAATGTCAAGTATAATTATGATTCATATGTAACTAATAAGATTATTTATAATTAATAGATAATTATTTTGATTTAGGATCAAATTAAAAACATAATGGATCTTTTACTTTAAAGGAAATGAGAGTTTTTACAAAAAAACAGTATGTCTCAATATTCACATAAAAATAAATATTTTTAGAAAAATCAAAAAAAAATTGGCCAAAGATAATTTTGAAATGATGATTTCATAAAAATGATATTTATTATCCAAAATAATATTTATAAAAAAATTAGAAATTATTTATAATTTTTCTTCATAAACTGTAATAAAAACCATTTTGAAGAAAACACATTTTTGAATTAAATAATGAATTAACTAAAAATTGAACACTTATTAATTATGCGTTAAAAAATATTTGAAAATTTTAAATAATTTAAAAATATTTACTCATAATGTGGTTATTACTATTCATAAATTTCAATTCAATGTCTAGGTTATATAGTATTACTATATAATATTTTATTTAGACTCAGGGTTGTATGTAAAGTAAGCTATCAAATACATCAAGTGTATTTCAAATGAAATACATATAAAATATTGGGAAGTTACATTATACACACATTAAAATGAATTTATACCCCAATATTACATCACTTTAATAAAAATAAATTAGGATATATCTACTTCGTCGCATACTTATGTTTCCATGTAGCATCCTCAAATTTTTGATTCCTTCGAAGAACATTAACTGGGTGAGTAGTCTTATTCCATAGAAGTTTGTCTCCATAATCCAAGATTTAAATTTATTGTTATTCAAACTAAATTTCATGATCCAGTGGTAACTCTTATGAGTTTAGTACATGTGAATGTTCATGAATTTACTTCCTTAAAGGATATACAAGTAACACATCGTGGACTTGGGAGAGGATCAATGGATGTACCCAGAGATAAGTTAATGTCCTTTATCGATCAAGAATATCAATGAAAAAAATATAACTTGCACTCAAATTCACCTTATTTTCAAATATCATAACCTTATTACATGGATAAATTCATATGAATACCTTCTCACTAACTTCAAATTCTAGATCTCATCAATGATCTTTAGTATAACTCTTTTGTCGACTATGGGTTGCCTTAATGTGTTGCGGAATGGATATAACCTTATCTGCCATTTTCATGTCTAAATCAACTCCCAATATCTTTATATATATTACTTTATCCAAAAAAAATTAGTGTTATAAAATTCTTTCAAAATAGTTATTCATAAGTATCCTTCTAAATTATTGAGTGAAACATATTTTTTTAGAGAATTTGATTAGATGATGGTATTGAAACCAAAAAAATTTAAAATATAGAGATTAAGATTTAAATATATCATATAGGGTTTGAATATTCCTATCAGACTGAACATCTATTAGAGGATGATATAAAGTTCTTAAACAGAACATTTTATCCAGATATGGTTGAATACTTCTCCAGTGCACCAATGTAAACCTTGGATCTCAATCAGATGCAATAAAATATGCTACCTCATGAATACTTACCACTTCCTTAATATGTATATTGTAAACATGATCAAGAGTGAAATATTACATTCTAGCAATAAATTGTGATAACTTCGTATGAAAATTGACTACGACCCAAATAGAATTTTATCATTTAGATGTTTTTGGGAGTTCATTGATGAAATATATAGTGATTTTTTCTCATTTTCACTATTGTATGGTAAATGGTTGTAAAATTCACATAAATTTTTGTCTCTTATAATAAAATTTTTTATATACCAAGAAATTAGACTCATAATCCTCGATATCTCTCTTCATATTGGCCCTCTATAAATACTCTTTTAGGCCTCTATACTTCTTCATACTACTCGGATGAATAGAGAATGATGTGATATGAGCTTCATACAATATATATTTCTTTATTTCTCATATTGACAGGACGAATATTCTATTTTTTAACCTTATTACTACATCACAATCACGGTTGAACTCATGAACATTTCTCACCTTCTTTTTCAACTTTATATCCTCCTTTTGTGCCTCTTTAATCTTCACATGGATATATAGTTTAAAATCATTTGAGAAATATAGGATTTATCACCTTCCTTTAATTATTCAATTTTTTCATTTATAAATCCATAAATATTGGATCTTTTGGGGTCCTCATCATAAATAAACTTGCATGGTCCTTTTAACTCAAAGCATCGACCACCTTGTTCTCTTCGCTAGGGTGGTAATATATTAAGTAGTCATAATCATTAACAAACTGAAATCATCTTCTTTGGAATATATTAAACTCATCTGGGTGAAAATATACTTTAAAATTTTATGATTAGTGTATATGTCACACCATTATAAAAAAATATAATATCTTTATATCATCAGTGAATATATTACTACTTCAGAATATAAACCATGAGTTGGGTATTTTTTCTCATGATTCGTCAATTAGAATGAGGTATATAAGTTATCACTAAATAATTATTTGTAATAACACATCCCAATGTATTATTTTATGCATCTCTATAAATCAAAAACTCTGCTACATTATAGGGTGGTGTGATCATAGTTTTAGTGACCAACCTTATCTTCAGTTCATTGAAATTTTATTCAAATTCATCAGTCTAAAGGAACTTGAATCCTTTCTTGGTTAACATGGTTAGTGTATTATATGGATTTTATAAATCCTTTACAATGTGTCGATAATATCTTGAAAATTCAAGAAAACTATATACCTTAGTCGTGGTGGTTGTTCTGGGATAGTGTTTATTGATTACCGCGTTTTATGGATCCATAGATACACCCTCTCTTGAGATTATATGACCTAAAAATGAAACTTCATGTAACAAAAATTCATTGTAGTAAAATTTTTCATATAGTTTCTCATTTATTAGGGTTATCAGTACAATCCTCAATTAATACTCATGCTCTTATTTCTTCTTGGTATATATAAGAATGTCATCTAAAATTACTACCACAAACTGATCAAGGTAATCTCTAATGACTATGTTTATTAAATCCATAAAGATGGCAATTAACATAGAAAGACCAAATAGAATCACTATGAATTCATAGTTTTAAATTGAATGTTTTATTGGGTATTTATTCATATTTTACACTCAACCAATATTATATATATCGAATATAAATCTTGGAAAAATATTGAGACCCTCGGAATTGATCCAAGAAATCATCAATATAATATAGGGTATACTTATTCTTGCTCGTGATCCTGTTATGTTCCCAATAATCAATGTAGTGTCATTTTAATACATAATTTTTCTTAAAAAAAGTACATATTTACCCCAAGGTGACACACTTGGCCAAATGAACCCCTTATATAGATTCTCCTATAGTTTCTTCTTCTATTCCATCATCTTGATCAGGGTCATTCTATATGTAGTCTTTTAAATAGGTGTATCACTGAGTACAAGTTATACTAAAAACTCAACTTCATTTCTTGGGGGAAGACTAAGAATATCATCTGGAAATATATCATAAAAATCTTATACAATAAGAATATCATTGATTTTTTTCTCCCAAACTATATGAGAAAAATACCCCCTTTTAATAGGATTAAAAATCCATTAAATGGATGTAATTTCCATTTTGACATTCATATTCATCCTCGCACTGATATAAAATCATAAGTTGGTTCATAATATATAACATGAAATCATTTTATTTTCAATTAATATGTAATTTATATAAAGGAATCCAATTCGTATCAAAGAAACAGATAAAATTAGAATTGTGTGAGAATAACAATATTTTATAGGGATCATATTCTCACAAAAATCAATCATAGAATAATCAAAGACTTTAGATGTGATCATCATACCATCAAGAGATTTTACTTCTATTTCAACATCCAACTGTTGAGGTGGTAATTTGAAACCCAATTAAAATTCTTCAGATATAAAAGAGTGGGTAAAACCACAATCAAATAATACATTGTAAAATCTAGAGTGGATGTTAAGTGTACCTTTCACTACTTCGTTATCATACCCCACATCAACAATAATGATTGAATGATATTTCCTTTTTTCTCTTGGATTAAGATTTTTCCAATTTTAATCATCATCATTAACCCTTAGATTCAAGAGTTGGCTAGAATAATGACCATAATCTTTGAAATTGAAATATTGGAGTATGGGTAGAGCATTATATAATGATTTATATCTATTTACTTTATTACCTAACTTATTACCATTACATCAGTATTAAATTTTATAATGACATTCCCTTATACACATAAATAATTTACTAGTCCCATTAAGAAAATTTTCTCAATGTTTCATCCCAAACTTCTATCATAAAAGAAATAATATCCTTTATCCCTCTATAGTTTTTCTTATTATAATTTTATTTAAATTACATTTTTTCCTTGTCAAAACCATGATATCAATAAATTAACCCAAACTCCATTTCCTCCTTTATATAACATGGAATGATTTATTCATATCTACTAAATTCTTTAATGGATAATGACCATAAGAGGATTAGATTTAAACCATTAAAAAATCTATAAATTATAATTTCCAATTTAATGATGATACTAGAATAATACCTCACAAATTTTGTGAAATTTTCCTCAAAAGTAATTATGGATTCATTATCCTTGTACTTTAGCTCAAATAATTACTTATCCATTTTTTATAGAGAATATTTGGGAATTCCTTATCAAAAAATAACCTACTAAACTCATCCCACTCTGTGGAAAAAATTTCTCCATGTTTCCTCATATTATTGATAGGATTCCACCATTTTTCTACTTCACCTTCCAAACAATAAAGAGATAAAATAACTTTTTAATTTTACAATCACCTAGGAATAGAAAATAACATTTTAGTGGTATTGGTTCATTGATCATTAATTGGTGGATCAGTGGCCCACTAAAAGGAGTTGGATGTTACCCAATAAAGGAATCAACAATATGTTGTTCCCTTATTTTCATGTTTATAAGTTCACTATGATTCATGGAATGAGAAGTTTTCTTGTCCATAGAAATAATATTATATTTTCTGGGTCTCATAACATTTAATTTCTCATGAGTACATTCATTTAATTATCCATCACATTTAGAATTAACATAGTTTTTCTGGTCCATCAATTAAAGGAAACCAAAAATCATAGTTTGAGAAACAATAATAATAGTGGAAAAATAATATAATCATGAAAATAAGTTATAAAGTGACTAAATATTGATCCATTTTTTCATATTATGACACCTTAGGTTTATCATAGATTGTAAAACCCCAAATATTCAAAATGAATTACTTTTTATTCAATAGCATGTATGACACACCAAGCATAGAAAGGGATATAATAACCTAAGAAATTACTATAAATTTACCATTTTAAATAAATTAAATATATGATATCATTTTTAATTCATGAAACATTGGGTAATATTGTGTTATAAGAAACAACTTTCTCCAATAGCTTGTGTTACACGCAAGACTGAGTTTTACAAAAAACTATTAATATCATTATTTAAAATGAAAATTATCTCATCACTATTAAAATATCAGTTATGAATAGTATTAAAGGACTTATGAAAATATATTATTTAATTCATTTGTTACCAATTAATTATAAAATAATATAAAAACCAAGTGAATATAAAGGAACTGTTTCTATAAAAAACTATTGTTATGAATCAAAGGAATATTATGTTAATAAATTAAATTAATTACTATTATTGGATGATATTAATAAAAAATATATATTATATAATTTATAAAATGTTTTAACATTCATCCAATATAATTTATAGTCATAAAATAAGTACAAATCCAATTTTACCTATAAAAAATATATTTTTCTAAAAGAATATTTTCCACCTTTTCATGGCGCACTTGTTTAAAAAGAAAATTTTTAATACATTTATAAATATTATTTTATAAAATAAACTGTATTTTTGAAATATGAGGGCAAACATTATAATCGGGTTAATTTTTTGTATTTTTCTAAGAAGTTTCATTTTTTTATGAATAGTGAAAAATACTGAATTATAATTAAAAACTGACTTTTCATCTAAATAATTTAGAATGATAGATTATATTTTGAATTTTTAATAAAGTAAAGAATAGATAAATTATACATATATTAATCCAATTCATGTCATTGTAATCATTTTTATATTGAATTTAGATATAAAACATAGTAAGTTTTTGAACATTTTCACTGTAAAAACTTTCTTTCTCATCCCATTTACGAGATTAATTTTAAATCATTTTTTTCCACTTATGAGAATTGAATTTTAGAAAATAGATTATATGTTTGGAATCAAAATAATTTATAATTTCTAGTAAGTTCAAATTTATTTTCTACCAATGTGATTAGTGAAAACATTTAAAATTAATTAGAGTGATTAATATAAAAACGAGCTTACTTAATTATTCATCATAGAATATAAGGGGTAAAAATGACCCAAAACTTTTCAAAAGAACATTTTATGGAAATATTCCAACATTAAACCATAATTTATTTCATTTTTTGTGTTATGGAAGCCTCTTTTTATGTAAAAATGTGCGTACACTTGACTTCTTTTTAAAAGTTCCATGTGTGTCCTCTCCCCCACATATAAAATGCCACCACCTCTCCCCCTTCTTCACACCTCTAAAAAATCTTTATTTAAGCCAATACCTACTCAAATCACTCTCCAACTTCCCTCCCCTAATCCCATAATCCTTATATTTTTCATAAATTCAACTTATGAAGGAATTAGTGCAACCCTAAGGAGGATACCTAAAGAAGAGGTAATGTTTTTCTAAAAGAATTTTTATCTTATTTCTTTCTCCACATACTCCAATTATTATTATATAATTCTTATATAATAACAAAAGTATATTAAATATACTTATATGTTGTTATATTAAGGGTATAACCTAAAAAAACACACTTATACCAAATTGGTTATAAAATATTTGTTATTTCTGTACGGAGGACTGCAGTCTTGCGAACCAATATCGTTTGTTTTTTCATTACCAACTTTTAAGGTTAGTAATAGTGATGTAAAACTATTTATATGTTTTATTTATTATATTTATAATGTCATTATTTTTTTGAATTATTATATAAAACATACCTCCATGATTTCCATTTTGAAAGAATATAATAATATCGTTCGTGTGTGCGATGGACTACCACCTCATGAAGAGTTGTGATTTATTCATGCTTTACATGGAATATATTAAAGATTAGTTTAATAAATGTATGTGATATATATGAAATAACGATTATACTATAATGATAATATAAATATATATCATTTACTTTTATTTCTTTTAATACAACAAAAAAAATGGAAACAACGTTCATGTGTATGTATAACCTACTATATCCATTAATGGTGCATTTCATTTCCTATCAAAAAAATTATAGATTACTTTAAATACATATATAATGAATATATATGATATTTCAATAATGTTTTAAATTCTTGAGATAATAAAATAATGATATATGTAATTGAAACGAAATATAATCACTACTACAAAATGGCTTTTATCTAGTGCTTGGGTTTTAACAGCGCTTTCTAAAAGAGCTATTAAAAACCCACTTTCTTAGTGCTATAAGAAGCGTTGTTAAAGGGGGTATTTAACAGTGATAAAAAGAATTATTAAAGTGGTTTATTTCTCTGCGCTTGTAAAAAAGTGCTGATAAAGGCCCCTCATTTATCAGTTCTAGAAAAAATTGTTGGAAAAATGAGAATTTATTAGTGCTTCTAAAAAAAGCGCTGATAAAGGGGGGTCTTTATTAATGTTTCTAAAAAACACTGATAAAAGTGGGGTATTTATTAGTGCTTTTTTATAAACACTGATAAAGACCCCCCCCCCCCATCAGTTATTTTTTTACCAGTAATGATAAAGTATATATTTCAAAAAAAATATATTTCATTAACGGGCACTTGTAGTAGAAGTTATGGCCATTTGGAGGCCTTCTGGGCTATGTTTGGCCTCAATAGAGGTGATTGAGGGTTCTTATGGGTCACCAAGGAATATATATCATCGAAATATTTGATTTTATATATGGTAGTGGAAAAACAGACACCAATTTTAGAACTTATGGCCGTTTGAAAGGCCCTCAAATGTGAAAAAACACTTAAAACCCCTAAAAATCCTAAAACCCCTAAAAGCCCTGAAAAGATCATAAATTTTGAACCAAGAGTCTGTTTAGATCCACTACCAGTCAAATAGAATCATATTAAATGAGATAAAACCATATAAAATTTAAATCATGAGATAATCAAAGGAATAAAATATATTATAGTTTCAAAAAAGTTAGAAATCGAACTCGAACTTCAAATGACCATAACTTTTGATATGGGTGTCCTTTTAGGATCTACCACATATCAAATTAAATTTCTTGATTAGATTTATGCCCAAGATATACTATTAATGATTTCAAGGAGATATCCTTAGTTTTTTAATCTTAGAAATTCCCAGAAGGCCTCCAAAACTGAGTTTTTTTGCCACCGACCACAATTTCTTAAAATGAAAATGCCTATAACTTCTGATCTGGGTGTCAATTCTACATGTACCACATTTCATATCAAATAGTGTTTAGTGATCTTCAATTTTAATGGTTTTGGAGCTAAAATGGACTCCCAACTCAGAAGTTATGGTCATTTGATGGTTTTTAGGGGTTTTGGGTTTTCAAAGTTTCTTAACGTTTTTATGTGTTTTAAGGGTTTTTAGAATTAATATCCACTTTAAAATATATATATATATATATATATATATGTATTTAAAAATATATATATAACTATAAATAAACATATATATATATATGTGGATAAAAAATATAACAATATATATATTAATATAGAGATATATGATAAAAAGTAAAATAAATAGTATATTGGAGTGGAAAATGTGATGGTGTATAACTTGGAGGTCTCAGGTTTGAAACTCACTAGAGGTAAGGGAATGAACTGGGGGTGCGATTATATAAAGCGCTCATAAATGGGTGGGGAAGCACTAATTAAAGGGGAAGGGAGCACTGATAAAGGTGGGGGGTGGGGCGTGAAAAAAATATACCCTTTATCAATGGGGCCTTTTTCAGAATTGCTAAAGGAGTGTTATTGAAGTCCTCCTTTAACAACGCTAAAAAATTACTGATAAAGGCCCCCTTAATTAGATCTTTTTTATAGCGCTGTTAAAGCTAACCCTTTAACATCACTTACATTATTAGTGATTCTACAGAACTGATAAAGCCCTTTTACTAGCATTATTAAAGGCCCTATTTGTAGTAGTGAATAAGTCAAGACATACTCAGAAAACAATGAAATTAACACCCAAAACAATGAAAATAATGAAATATTATTAACAAATTGGTAATAATATGTTATAACGGGATCATATAAGATATTATAAATATTAATAGGGTTCTTTTATATGTTTATAAAATTTATAAAACCATTATAAAAGAGTTTAAATGGAGTTAAACCAAAATGGAGCGTAAGGTAATAGATTTTAACTCAATTTACATTCCATTGATTCCTATTTGTTATTATGCACCAACTAACATTTATATGGTGTGTATATATCCCCTTTTATATGTAAAATCATGAATATTTCATTATTAATTTTATTTTTTATTTCAATATAAATTATTTTATCCAAGGATATTTTATTTAAAAATTATGAAGTGATAAATTTATTATGAAATATTTTGTGATTTTTAAATTTATCTTGAAACAATCACTTTATTATAATCATTTTTCACTGATCAATATTTTTCTATTAAATATATATATTCTTGTGTGATTGATATGATTATTTCCTAAAATATATACCATTTTTTTAAAAAATTACTTTCAATGTTATTTTATTAACTAGGAAAATATTGATAAATCTATATCCTTTACTCAGTATATATATTTGATAAGATGCATTGTCCATGAATTTAAATTGGTTGCTCAATATATAAGGAATGATTTGGAAATTCATGAAATGGGTTGGGTAAGGGTTAATGCAATCCCCTAGATACATCGGTAGCCTCATGAGATAAATCATTGTCCAAATCAGATGGGTTTTTATATGGAAAGTTTTAAAATGTCTTGAGGGTAGATCTTGACAGTAAAGGTATAATGTGATTGGAAAAAATGATGTTTGATAATTAAAACATGCCTTATTTTAGTATTTATTTACTATTATCTATCATATTATCACTATGAAAAATTATATGGATAAATTTCATTCTCATTTATTGATTAAATGGGATGTGTGTTCAATAAATGTTGAATCAGGATGGATGTGTCACTAAGAAGGGGAGGGGTTAATCAATGATGTCTTTTTCTTTTATGTTATCTTTATTTTAAAACAACCTTCTACTCTTGTTAAATATATAACACTTTTATGAAAACAAAACATTCTCTCATCCATAATTACACAAGTATTTATAAGGTTAAATACTCAATAATAGTAACTACATCCTTGTCATAGTTTCAAAATAATTCCGTACCACACAATCCACTAGAATAAAACCTTTTGTGTGGATACAACAATTAGGATATACCCTTACACTTTTTTAGGACTATGATCGGTACAATAGTGCATGAGATTCTTCTAGTATGAATGATGTAAAAACAAGTGTGTTTAAAAATTTAATAAACCTTCACAATTTAGTTCAAAACGAGAAACTATGATTCCTTATCAACTTCCACTTTTGAGATTATTTAAACGTAATTCATCACATTCCTACCCAGTAGTAGGTAGAAACACCCTTTTAGGACTTCATATAAAAACTCATTCTGATGGCTTAGTTCAATTTCCTTGTATGATAAATCAGTCTGGAAAATATATAAGGAATAATACTCTAGAAACAATTCTGAACCACTTCAAAATTTCATCAGAAATCTACGTTTGATGGCTCAGTCCGATCTGGTAACCTTTCTCATTCTTCTTCTTCTATTTGGAAAATATCCTTAAGAAAACTCCACCTAGAAACTTATTCTCTCTTCTAAAACCTCTAGATATCTATCTCTTTATTAACATGTGAACTATACAAGAATCATAAAGTAAAATGTACTTTCTGCTTTTTTAAGAGATCCAAAATAGGTATGGGTGGGAATCTGAAAATGTTTTCCTGCTCAACCAAATTTCCCAAAACTGAAATTTCACATTTATTTGGACTTCATCATTCATTATTTCAGTGATTCTCAAATCTTTTCAATTCTTCTCAAAACTTATCGAATATTCCCAAAACTTTATCCAGCATTGAACTTATATATTCTTATTTAGTATGATACCAAGGTCATTACGTTTTTGTTCCTCATTACAATGAATTCATATGGTCACTCTAATTTTCATGACTCGGTTGTAAACATTTAGGGACTAAAAAATTCTCATTTTAATGCTTTGTACCAACTAAAAACAAAACTATTCATTATGATGTTTCATACCATTTAAAAGATGAATGAATTTTCATCAAAAAGCTTCATGCCAAATGAAAACCGTGAATTTATTCTTCTATAAACATTGTTTCAACTTCTACAGGTTATATCTCCCCTTAGAAAAAAATTAGAAAAAACTATTTAGTACAATTATTATTTTCTTACAAAATTCAACAATTACTAATACCAATGGTTTTATTCCTAATTAAGTCCAGCATCTAATGACTTACTGGTGTCATCCTACATCTGATGAATCGTTCTTTGATTCATTCTGATGAATCAGTATCACTTCATGTCCATCGATTCATGACCCAATTGAAGCAGAACTGAACAAACAATAGTTATTTTTAGTTCCCCAATTCCATAGAGTCTGGATATTATGTTAAAAACAATTATATTGTCATGGTTAAAAGGAATCAAATATCGAAGGACCAATCAGTTTAGTATTCTTGGTAAACCAGATACATACATAAGTCTTGTATTACAAATGAATGCAATAATTAAAACGCAATTTTTTTCTTATGAGGATAACTTTATTCCATCTAGTATATCCCTACATATCTTTCATAGTGCACTTCTTGGATTTCTAAGGAAAGGAAAAAATAATGGCAAGATAAAATTCTCGGTAAGGGTAAAGTATTGTAGAAGTAATAATGAATTAATGAGAATAATAATTATGGAATGGTAAATAACTGAAGACACATACCATATAATCAAAAAACTAATAAAAAATTAAATAAACAATATGGAAAGATAATATCTGGAAACATGTGTCCTTCAAATTACTAGATAAGGAAAAATCAATATGAAAAGGTAATAAACTGAAAAATATTTCATTTAATCAATGAACTGAGAATGAAATTCATCCATATATATGTTGATAAAAATTCACATGGATAAATCATAACTAAATCAAAATGGATGAAATACTTAATTATTGGATTCCATGTCTAAGGAACATTAAAACCTATATTTTCAAGATCTATCCTCAAGAATTTTTAAAACTATGGGTAGAAACTCAACTATTATACTTGGAAACAAAAATGAAGGGTTTATATCCAAACAGTTTCATCTCTTGAGACTTCTGATGCATTAAGGTGGTTTCATTAATCGGTCCCCAACCTTTAGGTCTTAACTTAAATGGTCCCCAACTCGTGTCTTCTCCATACTAATAATTCCTCATATCAAATAAAAAATATGCCGTATCAAATATCCAAATTAAATAAAGGATACATATTTATAAATATTTACCAATAAAATAAAATAAATTTCAAAGTAAACATCATATGAATAGTGGTATATGGTTTAGGAAATAATCATATTCATGGAAAATTATATGGATATTTAGTGGAAATTCAATGTCAAATGATCATAGGAAATTTAATATTTCAAGGGAGATAAAAGAAATCAAGGAAGTTAATGTGAATACTATCTTGTTCAAAACAATCATAAACCATCCAAAAGAAGAATGGTACTAATATAACATATCCTTAGTGGAGTAAAAATAAAGTGTTGTTGTCATTGATGAATAAAAATACTATAAATAGATATTTAAAACAATTCTTGTGAACAACATATTTTTTTTAAAAACATTTTGAAAAAAGATTTCTCTGAAAATCATATTTAAAAACATTTTATTTAAAAAAATTAAAAATGAAAAGAAATATTTAAATAAATTACATTGGGTAAATCTATACATGTTGTGTGAGGTAAAAAGGACATTCCTTTTTCATGGTAAAAAGGATAGAAAATTTTCTTGTTTGGAAAGAGACAAGAAGATTCCTTTGAAAATATTTGTAAAATAAAAAAGGGTAAAAATGTATTAAATAAATAATTTTGTAAAGTTTAAAGACATTTTTTTGGAAGCATTTTTGGAAAATAGGGTTTTTATAAGAAAATGGGTTCTCTGACTGAAGAGAGAAATAATGTCGGGTTTTCTTAAAAAATATTTTCTAAAAAATTTTGAATACCAAAGAGTGAGAAAATGGTATTATTATTTGATAAAGGTCTTGAATAACCAGAGGAGAATAAAATTAAAGGTTTTATTTAATAATTTTCAAATAATTTCCTCTGATGGAAATTCAAGTGTAAACAATCATCAACAAAATGAGATTGTAAAGTAAACCCTTTAAAAGATTATAATGTTGAGGTGAGAATCAATCAATGATTAGATTATGTGTATCAATTATAAATAAATATAAATAAGTGGAAATATATCATTGTATATTCAATGTAATTATACACATAATCATAGAATATTTACTATAATGAGGACTTAATAAAACCCAATAAAAATAAATTGGTTTATAAAATTATTTTTCACTTGGTAACATTAAGTGTAAATACCATTATATGAAATAATTCAAATTGAAACTCAAAATATCATGAAGAATGAATGAATCATGATATTACACGAAAAAAGTGTAAGTATTTATACCATAAATAATAAATTAGGTGCGCAACAATAAATTGATTATTTCAATAGATAAGTTAACAATCACAAAAGTAAGTAATATTGAAAATATAATCATTAAAAAAGTTCTCAATAAGAATAATCATTAAACATAAAAAAAGTGTATCATACCACTTTGAAACATTTGAATCATAATATTCATGAATGAATAACATTAAATGAAACTTATAATATCATGATAATAATTATATTCATGATATAACATGTCAAAGGTAAGTATATACACTATATAAAAGAAACTAGGTGCATAACAATAAATAAGTCTCAATGAAATGAAAATTGAAACAAAACTCATTACCTTGCATTTCCATTTAAGTGAACATCCTTTAAAATCCTATATAATGGTTTTAAACATGTTAATAACTTATTATAGAACCATAGTAATATTTATGATATCATATAGGATACTAGTGTTATTATAAAATCATAGTAAGTTCGTTACCCATTTGATAAGTTTTTATACCCAATTTCAAAGTGAAATTTATTAAAATGATCTAAATTGGATTGATTATAAAAATTTTATCTAATTAAACTTCTAAAATATAATTTATTCTTATTAAAAAAATATACAAAAAAGTAGTTTTAAATTAAAATTTAGCATTTTTCACTATTCATCAAAAAATAAAATTCTCAGAAAAAATACAAAAAGTCACCCTAACCTAATTTTTGTGTTCAAATTGAAAATATTAAGTATATTTTTACATATAATATTTATAAAAGTTCCAAAATTTGTATTTAAAATATTTTTCCCATTAAAAGGTGGTAAAAGAGCCTTAATAAAAATATAGGTTTGTTCTTATCTCATGTTTATCAAGACTATTGGATGAATATAAAAAATATTTTATTAAATATATAATATATATTACATTAATATAAATCACTAATTTTAATTAATTTAATTTATCAGGATAAAAAATATTTATGATCATAAAAATAGTTTTATATTAAAACATTCCTTTTATTTTCAATTGTTCTTATATTCATTTATAATTAATTTATAACAAATGAATTAATTTTATATTTTATATAAATCGTATATTTTTATAATTTAGTTAATATTTTTCATAACTCCTAATTTAATAGCTAGTTTAAGTTTTATTATGTTAAATAATATTATTTTAATAATATATTGTTGTTCGGTAAAATTTGGTCTTGCATGTAATGCATGCTATCGAAGAAAGTCATTGTAGTGTGTGATGCAATAGAACGCAGTGGTGCGTGCATTGAAAGTTATCAAATATATTAAATTTATTTAAAATATTAAATATATTATAAAATATGAGGATATTATATTCCCTTATGCGCTTGGTGTTGCATGTCATGCACTCTATCGAATACAATTTTCCTACTTTAGAATGTCTGGGACTTACATTCTCCCCACCTTAATTAAATTGAATCTTCACAATTTAAACTCAATATTTTTAATAGATTGTTTGATATTTCCTATGTTTGAAATCCCACATTATAAGAAGGATTCATAAAATATCCTCTATAAATAAATTGAATAAAAATGGAAAGTTTAGGGCCTCAAATCCATAAATCTATGATGATTTAGAAGACCATTAGTTCAGAAAAAAATCAAGGTATTTGGACAACATTTTTTTTAAGATCATTTTCCTCATGTTGAGAAATTCATTTACTACCTAAGAATATAAAGAAATATACTTACCTGATAATTTGTAATTTAATATGAACAATTCCATTTATTTTATTTGATAAAATTCTAATTCATCCCTTACTTCAAGAAATGGATATCCAAAAATTAACATAGATTTTTATAGCACTAAAATAAAAATTTAACAGATCTTAAGGGCCATAAAAGAGTGAAAATTCATTACATTTATCTCTAACTATTCTCCAAAGAAAATATGGTTAATAAACTAATCTATAAACCTAAAAAGTTACACTATTGGTTGATCATTAATATTTATTCATCATATTATTCAACTAAAAATAATTTCATTTTTACTAGGACATTATACAAGTTAGTGGTTAGCGTTAAACCATTATTTTCCTTCGGTCATGGGTTTAAGTCTCAAGGACTTACCAAACTTGATTGGTTATCACCCAATATACAGTTTTTCCTTTTCTAAAAGTATATTAATATAATTTCTAAAATAAATATGATGGATATCCATGAATTTTAATCATCAAATATCCTATAGTATTCAATAAAACCCTAATACATAAATACTTCTTCCATTTATTTCCACATGGTACCTTACATGGTGTAGGATTTATCCATAATATCATTTATAATATTTTTAAATAATGATATTTTATCTTAAATCTAAAACACCTTAGTTTTAGCCTAGAATATTCATTTTCATTATCTATTTAGATCCCTCATAATGGTTTTTAATGAAAATATGAATTATCCTAAGAGTATCCCCAAGGTTTGTCAAACCAGGTGCATAGTAAGGCCCGTTGTTGTGTACCAGGTTACGTCAAGTCAGGCCCGACACACCTTTTTGGAGTTGTTACACCTAGTTACCTCTATGCTAGAACCATGTCCACTTATAGTATCCAGATAGAGATGTATTTCCAAGAAAACCACATAGTCTTTATCTATCTGAAACTTCAGAATGTTTTTCTATACTTTTCCTCAAAATATATCTTAGTGTAATCTTCTATGATCTCTGTTTTCTTAAATCTAGGTCCTAAGGTATCAACTAAAAATTATTTCATACCAACTATAGCACCCTAACCCCAGAGATCCCAAATATGATGTCTAGTACCATTACATTGGCATTATTACAAGTAATAAAATCTCGAAGTATCAATCGGTTTAGTAGTCTTGGTAAACTAGAAACATACATATGTATTGTATTATAAATTAATTCATTAATTATAGTATATTTTCTTATTTCAAAGATATATTTAATCCATCTAGTATATCCCTACATATATTTCATAGTATGCTTATTGGATTCTTGGGGAAAGGGAAAAAATAATGGTGAGATAAAATGATTAGTAAGGGTAAAGTATAGTGGTAAAAATAATGAATCAATGAGAATAATAATTGTGGAATGGTAAATAACTGAACACACATACCATGAAATCAAAAAACTGATAAGGAAGTGCATAAAAAATATGGCAAGGTAATAACTCGAAACACATTCCATTCAAATAACATGATAAGGAAAACCCAATATGGCAAGGTAAAAAACTGAAACACATGTTATTTAATCAATAAACTAATAATTAAATAAAACCATAGATATGTAGATGACAATTTTCATGGATAAATAAAAACTGAATCAAAATAAAGGAAATTATTAATTATTGGATTTCATATATAAGGTGCATGAAAACCTCTACAATCAAGATCAATCCTCCAGACAGTATAAAACTATGGGTATAAACCCATAAATTCTACTTGGAAACAAACAAAAAGGGTTTTTCTCTAACTAATTTCATCTCATGACACTATATATGAATCGATGGGATTTTATTAACCAGTCCCCAACCTATACGTATTACCTTAAATGGTCCCCAACTCATGTTTTCATGTCCCAAGCATTCCTCATATCGAATAAACAATATGCCTTTTCAAATATCTGAATTGAATAAAGGATAAATATTTATCAATGTTTCTTCAAATAATCAAATAAATTTCAAAGTAGACACCATATGAAATTTGGTATACATTTCAAGAAAAAGTCATATCTATAAAAAATGATATGGATACTTAGGGTAAATTCAATGTTAAATTATCATAAGAAATTTATTATTTCAAGGAGATTAAAAGAAATCAAGGAAGTTAATGTAAATACTATCCTTAGCCAAATTAATCATAAAACATCTAGAGGAAGAATAAGGATGGTATCAATATAACATATCCCAAGTGGAGTAAAAATAAAGGGTTTTTTTCATTGATGAATATAAATACAATAAAAATATCTTTTAAAAACATTTTTGATGAAAATATCCTTTTGTTTTAAAAAAAATTATTTCAAAAATTGCTTTTGAGAAAAAAAATTCATTAAAAAGTAAACTTTTAAACATGTTAATTAATATTCAAATAAATGATGGTAGGTAAATTCTTACATGTTGTACAAGGTAAAAATAACATTTTTTTCATTGTAAAAAGGTTAGGAAAATTCCTTCTGTAAAGCGACCATAAGTTTCCTTTAAAAAATTGGTAAAAGAAAAAAAAGTAAAAATATCTTTATTAAATCACATTAGAAAGGGTAAAACTTTTTCTTTGAAACCTTTTCATACAACAATATTTATAGAATAAAATGGGTTCTCCAGGTAAAGAGAGAAATGAAGTTGGTTTTTCTTAAAAAAACATTTTCTAAAACTTTTTGAGTACCAAATAGTAGGAAAATAGTTTTATTATTTGATAAAGGTAATAAATAACCAGAGGAGAAGAAAATGAAAGGTTTTATTAAATAATTTTCAAATAATTTCCTCTGATTAAAATTTAATTTTAATCAATCCCAAACAAAGTTATATTGTAAAGTAAACACTTGAAAAGATTATAGCATTTAGGTGAGAATCAATCAATGACTAGATTATGTGTATCAAATTTAAATCAAAATAAATAAGTGTAAATACATAAATAGATTTTCAAATTAATTATATAAATAACCATAGAATATTAACGACAATTATTAAGTAATATAACCTAATGAAAATAAATTGGGTTGTGAAATTCTTTTCTTCTTCATAACATTAAGTGTAAATCCCCTTAGATTAAATAATTCGAATTGAAACTCAAAATATCATAACGAATGAATGAATCATGATATTATATGAGAAAGTGTTAGTATGTACACCATATATAATAAATTAGGTTCACAATGATAAATTGATTGTTTTAAGAGAAAGTTGAAAATCACAAAAGGAATTGAGATTTCAAAGATAATCATTAAAAATATTCTTGAGGAGAATAATCTTTAAACATTCCAAAGTGTCTTATACCACTTTGAAACATTTTAATCATAATATCCATGAAGGGATAGAATTAAATGATACTTATAATATCATGATAATAAGTATATTCATTATATAACATTTCAATAGGTAATATATACACCATATAAAAGAAACTATGTTCATAACAACAAATAAGTCGCAATGGAATGTAAATTGAGACAAATTCCCTTACCTTGCATTTCCTTTCAGGTGAAAATCCTATAAACTCGTGTATAATGGTTTTAAGAATATTAATAACTTATTAAATAACCATATTTATATTTATTATATCATATATGATCTTATTATAGTATCTTATTACTCATTTGTTAGCAATATTTCATTTATTTTCAATATTTTAAGTGTTAATTACCTAGTCTTTCGAGTATGTTTTGATTTGTTACTTGTTGTTCCTATTAATTAGATAATGGTTTATTAATATAAAAAATTTAAAACATTATTTAAATATCATATATATTCAATATATATGTATTTATAATAATCTGTATTATTAGGAGATAAGAAATTAAATGCACCATTCATGGAGACGGTAGGTCATACGTACGCATGAATGCTACTTTCATTTATTTATCATATTAAAATAAAGAAAAGTAAATGATATATATATATATATTATAAATAATTATAATATATATTTCATATATGTTATATAGGTTTATTAAAACCACCTTTATACATTCTATGTATAGCGTGAACAAATCGCATAGCTTTGAGGGGGCGATAATCAATATTTCCACAAATGATGTTATCGTATTCCCCCAAAATGAAGTGCATAAAGTTATGTGTTATAAAATAATTGATGAAGTATAAATAAATTATAAATATAATATATAAGATATATAAATAGGTTTTCCATCATAATTCTCAATCATTATAGGTGGTAATTGAGAATTGAACAACTTCATTTCAAGAGGTGGTTGTTCGTCGTACACATAAACAGTAAGTTCATTACACATTAGATGGGAGTGTGTGTAAGTGTAGGTTTAAAAATTATAATAAAAAGATATCATTATATTTAGGATAATAATTTTATTATATAATCAAGGAATAAAAATAATTGAAAGAGTGGATAAAAAAATAAAACTAAAGAGCTTGAGTATGGATGTTACCTCTTAATTGGGTAACTCCTTTTGGTTTTAATCAAAGGGATTCCATTGATGGATTTATGAAAATTTTTATGATTATAGGATTGGGGGAGGTATTTTTATTTTATATTTGGGTATATATTGGTCAATCCAAAGTGTCTTGATAGGTGTGGGGAAGTGGGAGGCAATAGTTCCTTTTTTATAGTGGAGGAGGAGTGGCACTCATATAAATTTTGAACAAGGTAATTAAACCCACATTTTTTCCATTGAAAGTGGTTTTAATAATGTAAAATATTAGATAAAAGGAAATATAGGGTCTGAATATTTCCATCCAATGAATTTTTTGCAGGTTCTTAGGTCATTTTGGACTATAAATTTAAGTTCTAGTCCCTTGTTAAGTTAATTGTTCTCTTAATTGTTGTAATTAATTTTAATTACTTTCAATAATATTATTTGTCATAAAATAAGTTGAAATTATTTGAAATTATAAATTATTTGGATTATAAATATGGAATCCATTTTTTTAAATTCTAATCATATAATTGGAATAAATTAATTTAAATTTAATCATGCAGATGGGACGACAATTCAGGTTTTTAAAGTAAAAACGTCCAAAAGTTTTCTATATTTTTATATCCAATTTCGAAGCGAAATTGATTCCAATGACCTTAATTTAATTATTTAATAAAAAAAATTATACAATTAAACATCAAAAACAATTTAAAATATAATTTATATTAATAAATAAAATATATGAAAAATAAGTTTTGAATTAAAATTTGGTATTTTTTACTATTCATCAAAAAATGAAACTTCACAGAAAAAATCAAAAAATTCACCCTAACCAAATTTTTATGTTTTTTTTCAAAGATTAAATTTATTTTAACATATAATATTTATAAAAGTTCCAAAATTTGTATTTGAAATAGGTTTTCCATTAAAAGGCGGTAAAACTGCCTTAATAAAAATATATGTTTGTTTTTATCTCATGCTTATCAAATCTATTGGATGAATATCAAAAAATATTTGATTAAATATAATATATATATATATATTATATTAATATCACTCAATAATTTTAATTAGTTTAATTTATTATGATTAAATATCTTTGTGAATATAAAAACAATTTTATAGTAAAACATTCCTTTTATATTCAATTGTTCTTATATTCATTTATAATTAATTTGTAACCAATAAATTAATTTTATATTTTTTTAAACCACATATTTTCATAATTTAGTTAACACTATTAATATCCACTAATTTAATGGCTAGGTTAAGTCTTATTATATTAAATAATAATGTTTCAATAATATGTTATCGTTCGTTAAAACTTGGTCTAGCTTGTAATGAAAACAATCAAAGAAAATTGTTATTGTGTACAATGCAAGAAAACTAAATGGTGAGTGCATCTCAATTTATCAAATATATTAAATTTATTTAAAATAGAATATATATAATAAAGTATCGGTATATTATGTTCCCTTACGTGCTTGGTGTTATGTGTTATACACACTATCAAACACAATGTTCCTACTTTAGAATGTTCGGGTGTTACATTATTCTTTTTCACATGACCCACTGAAAAACTAATCAAAGATTCTTTTTCTCTTATCCCAATTAAAGAAAAATTCAATCGGATGAAAATGGTTGAATACATTTTTGATCATTATCTATTTGATTAGTCTATGAACTCTTCTCAGTCATCAGTCCCAAAAATTTCAACTTATTAATCGGTGTCAGAATGAATCTGATGAAATGGTGGCACACTACATCTGATGGACCAGTGTCATCAGAGAATTATTTTCTTACAGACTTTCCAACTAATGCACAATCCTGTGAAGTGTTTCATTAGGTGAATCAAACAATACAAAGGATCTGATAGTCTGATGGATTGGTCGATTAGTGCTTCAGTAACACTTCGACTTCAAAAAAATCAAACTTATTAACATTTATTCTTTAAAAAAATTATAATTTTATCATGACTTATTCATGAAATTGATAACATTAATATTGTAATGGAATCGGCCAACTTAATTTACCAAACACATATTTACCGCCTTTATTTAAAAAATCAAGGATCATAAGTTTCTATCCAAACCGAGATATTTAAAACTTATCAAACAAAAAAGCATCATCATATTTTGTATGGATACATTCAGACTATAATACATTTCCTCATATTGATTAAAAATTTCATTCCAGACATAATGTGAGTCCTAAAAACACTTTGCCTAGAAAATTTCTTAAAAATAGAAAACTAAAACTGATAACATTTCTTATCAAAATAGCATATGATCTTTTGATTATTATTCCCACTTTCTTCTGATCACCAAATATTAAAAATTGAATTGATTTTTCATAATGACATCAAAATATAAAACATTCAACAAAAAATAATTTCAACTTAAAAAAAACTTTCGAAAAACTTGGTCTAAAAAATCTCCCCCTTTGGATTTTGTTTTCAACCAAGGTTCATAAATCACTAAACATTGTAACCTCAAGAAATGGGCCACTTATCAAAAATTCTAAGCCTATGTGAGTGAACTCATTGAAGGAAACCAGAATCATTGAAATCAAAAACATGCTATCCAAAAGTGGTTAATTACAAACCATCTTCAATATTAAAATATTATTTGTATTTCCCCTATCAAAACTTATTTCACTTTCTTGTAGAGACTATTTTCTTACACACTTCAACAAACTATTAAAATAGTTCACACACATGCATTCTTATTTTACATCTTACCCATTACTCCCCCTATATATATTACTCCTTAAAAGGTTTAGTACATATAAATGGATAGATTTATGAGGAATTATTTTTATCCCCCTTGACAACACTATCCAAAGACAATATGAGAGAGGGGAAAATACACATACCTCATCCTTGGAGAGAAAGAGGTTGGATTCCCATATTCAATATAAATTTGAAAAGAAAAATTACTTTGTTAAAGGTTTTTTTAATATGTCAACATTTTTTTGATATAGAAATATACTCAAGTTTGATTTCATTATTATCCCCAAGCTATTTGATGAATTTATATTTGATATCAATATTTTTTTAATGAGAATATTGAAATATATTTCTTATAAGGTTTATAACAACTTTATTATCACAAACCAATATCATAGTAAGTGTTACATCAACAAGTAAGTATTCCAATTGAGCCTTTATCCACATAAATCTTGTGGCAGGTTGAGTAGTGGAAACATAATCAGCTTCATTTATACTAATATTCTCTGAATTTTTTTTCCTAGTATTCCAACTTACACAACTTTCAACCTGAAAGAAAAATACACTATATGTGCATCTTATATCATCAAAACTTCTTTCCCAATCAGAATTTATATAACCAAAAAATCAATTATTTATAACATATCATACCTAATTCATAAATATATTATTCCATTAACATATATGAGAATTATTTTTCTATCCAATAGATGTGATTCTTTTAGAGCACTTTAGAATCTAACACATAAGTCAATATCGTAAAAAATGTCTATTATTGAGGCATTCAAATGTGAGAAACTTCTAATCAGCTTCTGAAACTCTTTAGATTCAAATTCCATACCTTCTCTATATTTAGTCAACATGGTTCCCAATGAAATTTGTTTTTAAATAAATTTTGAGTTTTCCATTCCAAACTTCTTAATATGTTCTTTAGAATTTTTTTTATTAAGAAATAAATATGTTTTTCTTATTTTTTAATATTTTTAACCCAATGAAGTGTTTAATTTCACCAATCAGGGATATTTCAAACAACTCTTTCATCTCTTCACAAAACCTCTTAAAATACAATTCATCATTCTGAGAAAAGATAATATCATCAACATAAATAATAAAAAATGAGGGAAATATCCTGACTTTCTTTCATGTACACATTATTATCAACCCTTGCTTTCTTAATGTTCAACATCCTTAAATAGGTATCCTATTTGGAGTATCATTCCCTTAAAGATTAATTTATCCTATATAATGATTTATTTAACTTTCACATATAAATTTAATTTATCTAAATTAAAAATCCACATGGTATTACAATATAATTTTCTTCATCAAATTCTTCATTCATAAAGGTTTACATCAAATCCATTGGAAAAAAAATTAACTTCATTGTGCGACAATTTCAAGAAACATAATAATTGTTTCTAACAACCCCACTAGAGTAAAAGTATCATTGAAATAAATGTATTAAATCTATGAGGAACCTTTATATTCTAACATATCTTTGTTTATTTTCACTTCACCATATTTATTCAACTTATTCTAGAACACCAACTTAGTACCAATAAAAAAAATTCATTTGGCTTAGGTTAGAGTTCCCAAGTATCATTCTTATTAATTTGATCCATCTCTTCATTCAGAACTCGAATCCATTTCAGATGCTCAAAATATTCATTAATATAATTTATATTATCTTTTGGATACAAATAATTATTTCTAATGACATTTGATGTTATTATTGTTTGAACCTTTTCATGTTGACCACGAATTATGTTTTGATCTTCCACTTTATTCCTTAGCATAGGATGTGATGTTCATAATTATTCCTCATCACTAGAAATAACTAAATTTGATTCTTCCATTTGTCTGATATCACAATTTTTTGCATCCTTTTCAGGTTGTATAACAATAAATCTTTAATCTTATTCATCTTCCTCATTTGTATGAGGTTATGAAATATCTTCCTCATACTTTTCGAGAAATTTTACATCAACATTGTCAAAAAAAATCCCCATATCATTATTAAAACATATATTACCTATTCTATCAGAGAATAGCCAATAAATATTCCATATTCACCTATATGATCAAACTTACCAAGGATTACATATTTGTTCTTTATGATATAGGGACTCCCAAAAACTCTTAATTATTTCAAACATGGATTATTTTCATAGAACATTTCATAAGGATTCATATTGGAACTCGTACTATAGAAACACTAGTTTTTAAAATAAAAAGTCTTGATCATATCTTACCTCAAAAAGTAATATGAAAGACGATTTTCAAGTAACATAGTACGCTCCATTTCAAACAAACTTCAATTCTTCCTTTTAGTAACACCATTTTATTGTGGTGTGTATAGTGTACTGAACTCAGGATGAATTCCGTGATTTTCAAGATAAATTTTAAACTCCTCATTCTTGTATTCACCAGCTTTTTAAGTTCTCAAGTTTTATATAGAATTCCCAAATTCCTTCGCAGCTCTTCTCTTGAAACTTTTAAACGTATTCAGTTCATATGACTTATGATTCAAATACATAACACATGTAACATGAGTTAAATCATCAATGAAATAAATGAAGTGCTTATCTTTGAAAGTTGATTTTCTTCTCATTTCCCCATATATATTAGAATGAATAGGTTTTGGAGTTTTATTTGAATGAATATAAACATTATTATGCACATGTATCATAATCTTGACCTTATAAAAAATAGATCAACACCAATATCTTCTTCTTAATATATCAGGAATATCCCATAAACTTTCTCACTTTGAAAACTTTGTCATGTTTCTTTGAAAAATATGTCCAAACCTTTTATGTCACAACTTATTTTCGTACATCATTATATATTAGCATGAATTTTGATCATCACCAACTTGAAATGAGTTTTATTTTTTTATATCAGCCTCTTGTAATAAAATTTCCATCTTCCACAATTTTCACAAAAAATCCACCTTTTTTGAAGAAAAAAAAATTATTGACTTTATCACAAAGTTGTGAAATACTCAAAAAGTTGTGTTTCAACATATTAAAAAACAAGTATTTATTAGATTTCAACTTTTATTCCCCAAAAATAATGGATCCAACACCTTTGATTCTGAGAGATATATCATTTCCAAACATTATGCTTCTGTATTTGAAATCATTCAATTTTTTCAAAAATTTAAAATATCATGTCATATGATAAAAACACCCACTATCCAAGATCTAGGGTTGTTAACCTTTTGTATATTTGAGAGTGGATTCTAGAAAAATATGTTTTTCTTTCCCTTTATTTTTATTCACATCTGACTACTTGGAATTATTATAAACATGTTTTTGTGATGGTGACAAAAAGAAGACATCATTTTGAAATATTTTCAGGTTTTCACGTCTTAAAAATTATTTTTCAAAGGTTGGAATATGTTTTTAACTTTCAAAATACTCTTCTTTGATTTCTAGAAAACATCCTTCTCATATTTATTCATTTGAGAGGATTTATTTCCCCTCCAAATTTTCATTTTGTAATTCATGTGATAATTTTAATATTGTTGGTTAAACCAACATATATTTTTTATATGCCAAAATCCACTGAAATACCAGAAATAACTATATAAAGAAGACTTTCCGATGTAACTTCCATACTGTCAATAATTTTGAACATTTTTCTCATTAAATTTCTTATTTTCACATCAGAACATTTTTGAGTCCCAAACTTTCTATAATCAACTGAAATATTATTCTTAAATTTGTATTTTTTTATAACCTCATTAGAAATAAAAAAACATTTGTTTTTTGAAGCATATTTTTCATAATATTCTAAATTAGAAAAAAAACCACATACATGATTTTTTGAACTTTCTTCTTCTTAGGAACAACTTCAAATTTTTTTCAAACATTGAAGGTAAATTTTAATCCTTAATAGGTTCATAACTTCCATAACATTCACCAAAATTATATATAGAGTTCTTGGAACTTCTAACTACCTACTCATATATAGAAAAAATTTGTTGAAAAATTTATAACTCTTCTTCCTTTTCCTTCAACTTCACTTAAAGATGTTCATTCTGATTCTTTTCCTTCTCAATATAATTTTTTATACAGTAAAATTCTTCCAACAAATTATATTTCTTTTTTGGAAAATATCCTTGATTGTTTTTTGAAAGAATTTCCTTATTCAATTTTTTTATTTCTCTTTCAAGTATCAAAATATTCTTGATACATTATTTCATCTCTCTCTATCTTCATACAAAATTCTAACTTAGTATCTTCTTCTTTAGAACTATTAATTCTGAACTCTTCATCATTTACTATTGCAGTGAAAGTATTTTATCTATCCACTTAAATAAACTTTTTGGTATCATCTTCACTATCTTCATCTTCATCATTTTTAAGAAAAAATCTTCTCCTTTTGGATTTAGAGAAATTTTTACCCTTTCCCTTTGAAAAGGATTTGAATTTTCACCGTGTTTCTTCTAAGATATTCATGGAATTCAATAATATTCATAATTATCTTATTAATTATTTTTTCAAGGTATATTAGCAGCAAAGATCCCAATTTCTCCACATTCAATACATTTCAAGAGAAGTTTACCTTTATAATTTTCTATACTTATTTTCAAATTTTTAGAAAAAAAGGATGGAAATTCATCAAGATTTTTATATACCACATTTTAAAATTAAGAATCACCACATTATTTATATTCAATAATATTCTTAGACTTTCCTTCCTTACTAGACCTGAACGACATTTCTCAATTAGCTTTTGTTTTTCCTTTCATAAATTTTTCCCCTATCATTTCATAATAAATGAAAATACTATGAAGTTCATCTAGAGATAGTGTTTTAGGATATCTATCTTCCCAAGATAAAACTTTATAATCAAACATATTAAGAATAATTCTCAAGATCTTTTCAACAATAGTTGAGTCTTCCAGTATTTCACCAAGGAATATTATGGTGAAAACAATATCATTTATCCTTATAAATAATTCACCAATAGATTCATACTCCCCTATTTTAATATATTTATACATTATCCTCCATATTTGTTACTTTTCCTTCTTAACCTGTGTATTTACATCAAAAATGTTCTTCAACTTTTCTTAGATACATTTATTAGTAGGAACTCCCTTCACTCTTAGAAAATAACTTTCTTAAAGTGATGAGAGTAATGAATTATTATCTCTTCCATAATTCCCTATATTATTCTTGTCTCTATATTTTAGGGGAAATTTTTCATCAATAGATAGAAATCCATCGATATAAACTTCTAAAACATCATACCCAAGACACAAAAGATATAGAAACATTTTAACTTTTTTAGTATGATAGTTCTTCTTATCGAAGACTAGAATACACTTACTATTCACACAATTAAAATTATCCATAATAACTTCTCTTCAAAAACTTCTGAAACGAGTAAATTATGGGAGCCTTAGCTCTAATACCAATTTTAAATTCCCAACTAAGAAAAATGTATCACTAAGAGGGGGAGGGGTTAAGCAGTGATATATGTTTTTGTTACGTTATATTTATATAAAAATATATTTGACTCATATTAATGATCTATCACTTTACTATAAATAAAACATTCACATGTCTACAAGAACACAAGTATTTACAAGGTTCACTACTCAATAAGAGTATCCATATCCTTGGAATGGTTTCAAAATAATCTTATACCACACAATACACTAGAAAATAATCCTTTCGTGTGGATACAACAATTAGGATATACCCTTACACTAATATAGCACTATGATCAATAAAATAGCCCTTATTCTTCTTCCAGAACAAATAATATAAAATAATTTTGTGTAACAAGTTAAGAAACCTTCACATTTGGTTCAAAACATGTTACTATAATACCTGATCAACTTACACTTTTGAGATTATTCATAACACACTTATTCACTTTCCTACCCAGTAAAAGGTAGAAACTATAACGACCCATAATTTAAACACATTCATATTAATTCAAAATTGAATTACATTCATTACATCATATAAAAAATCCATGACAGAACCGTATAGGTATAGTGTCTTTAGAAACTGGGAAACATAAACAACTAGTTCATAAAATATCTACATTGTCTTCCACTTATTTCTTCATAACTAGACTCTTTCCTGACATAGCTTACTTAATACCCTTCTTCATGACCTAGGTAAGAGAAACATATGAAAGGGTGAGTTCAAATGCTCATTATGGGTATATAAGGGAAATATCAATCATATCATAATCATAAGACATAAGAACATAACATTTTAAAATTTTATCCTAGATATGAAAAATTGTGATATCATGTCATGGGATAAAAGTTCATAAGAATTAATGGACATAATACCAAAAGTCATAATATAAGGCATGAAGTTTTGGTGTAGGCATATAATCATAGAAAATGGTTTCTATATTAGTTAAGGCTCGTAGCTAAGGCCATCATAGCGGACAAAGTCAATTACTAAACTGGGTTTACATATCGTTCAAGCCCTATATTATTGAGCCATATTTACTTTACATTCCATTAATGTATATCTCATGATATATAAATCTTTACCCAATGCATTGGAGGGATATATAGGTCTCACTCATATCATAATGAAATCATTATTACATGTTCCACAAAAACATAAATCATTCATCATATCATAACTTGTGAAATAAATGGGTTTATTAAACATCATTCCATCATAATCCATATAAAATAAACGGATTTCATAAAAATAATTTCATCACAAAAATTATAAAAAACACTTGAAAATAATTTTTGTAAAACACTTGAACTTAATTATAGAGAAAAATATCCACTCTTTTTCAAAAACATTTTCTTTTCTCAAAATGCCAGGCAATTTGAAAATAAAATAATTTAATTGAAAATAATATTTAAATCATTTAGATTAGGCTTCATGGAAATAAGTCATTATGAATATGTAAAAATCCATTCATTTTTTATAAGTTAAAAAAACATTATTCTCGTACTCTTGCTAGAAAAGTCAAAAAGTACCTTATATGGAAAATGAAAGAAACAGTCCTTCCATACCGTTTAATAAACATTCACCAATGGGTAAAATTGAAATTAAACAATAGTATAATAATATAAATAATAATATATATATTTAGGAAACATGTATTTGGATGATAAATATACCCCAATAAATACTTACGGATAAACAATCTCGGATAATAAAAAGATTTGCAAAGTTACCCCTTACCTTAGGTTTGATATGCTTCATATGTATCTGAACCTCTGGTATAATGATTTAAATAATGTTACATATTTATTCTAGAATCATAATCATTTTTATGATAACATTTATGATCATATTTTCAACTTTTTTTAGTAACATTTCATTGTTACTTGTTATTCGGGTATTAACTGCTTTATATTCTTATGCATGTTTTTTCGTATAAGTTCTCATTTATATTTTTAGGTTATAGTTATATAATTTAAAACATGTTATTTGAATAATATATATCATATTTATTCATTAAATTCATTTATATAATCATACTTTAATGAAGATTATGTAGAACAAATCACATCGCACTGTGGAGATGATTAGTCGCGCATACGCACAAGCAACGATATCGTTCACATAATTGTGGAATGGTATTGAAGTGGATGGTGTATAATATCTCAGAATAAATATCATTTTATATTAATAATATATATATTTTTATCAATTCAATCATTATACCCATCCACGTAAGGTGGTGGTGAACAACGGATTACACCACGGTGTGGAGATGGTAAGTTGTACGTAAGCACGCGTGGTGGTTTAATTTTTTATGGGATGGGTAGAAGGTGGAATATGGTTGTTTCAAAATCATAATAAACTCTCATTATATAATTAATACTGGATTTATTACTTTATAATTAAACAACTCATGAGGTGGAAGTAGAAGAAGAAAGAAGTTTGAAAGAATCGGTAAATGATATTACCTCTTCTTCGACGTGCCTCCTCTAAATATCTTCTTAGAGCACTAGAGTTAGTATTTAAAGAATACCAAGACCTATAGAATGTTTATAGGGAAGTTTATAAGGTAAATTTTTAGGGTATGGTCAAGATTTAAGGGTCAAAATGAAGTTAAGAGTTGAAGGAGGAAGTTCGCCATTTATAATTGAGGTTAGGGGCACTTTTGGAAACATTAAAAATATAAATTTAAAATAAAATCAAACCCCACATAAAAAATCCAAAATATCCCAATTGTAAATATGAGATGATATAGTGTTGTAATATAATCATACAATAAATTTTAGACAAGTTTTTATGTCAAGTTAAGCATTATCATTTTAATTGACACTTAGTTATTCTATTTATTTTTTAACTAGGGTAACAAATATTTCAATACTAAAAGGGTGAAATTTTTACATATTTGAAGTAAATTATACCATAAATGAATACTTTAAAACATTTATACCATATTATAATTATTATATGTTTTTTAAAAAAATTATCAGTTTTAAATAATTTAAGAAAACTTTATTTTGACAAAATATCAATAGTGTCAATTTTGACACTATTTATTTCATGGATTTTTAAAAATATAAAAATAAGAAGTGAACCTAGATAAAAATATTTTATTATATCCCATATGGGGTCAAGGTAATCTATAAAATTCATTTGACATAATAATTATCCCAAATTATATTTATTAAAGTATTTTTAATAACATTTATTTGATCTATTCATTAATAAAATAATTACTACCTCAATATTGTGTAATTACTTAATATAATTATTTGTTGAATAAAAATTAAAATTAAAATGATATGATGATTATAAATCCATTATATTTCAGAATAATATTTTTAGTCGAATTTATCTTCTAAAAAACCCAACATTAAAAATGTTATACTCTTTTAAAACTTGAATTTGGAAAATTTATCATCACTTTAAATAAAATAATATAAGTGTCATAATCTCTTATATAAGACTCAAAATGGTCAATAAGTTGACCCTTTGATGTTTATGGTCGAGATATACTTGACAAATAAGGTTTTTTCAAGTGTTTGGGTCTTTTGATGGTTATTAATATATTAATAAAAATTATTTTATTGACTTCTTATTAATTAATTAATTTTTTCATCATCTAAGTATAAGTCTTTACGGTAATTATTTATTTTCTAAAAATTACAAACAAATTTTCATGATAAAAAAAATATATTTAAAATTATTATTTATAATCAAATTTATCTTTTGTATAACCAAATATTAAAAATAATTTAATTATTAATGTTTGAGTGAGACATAATTTACTTTTTTTAAAATAAAATAAATTAAATGTTCTAATCTCATCCAACTGGGTCCCAATAGACACCATTTCGACCCAAATATGTTTTAGGGAAAATTACAATCATCAAATTATATTAAGACAGCTGTTAGGGTAATTTTATAATATTATCATTACCCTTAATTACCTGATTTACCCTTTTACCGTGTTAATAAAATTTCCCAAAGTAACTATTCATATTGCCCAAAAATAAAATAAATCTATTTACATAATTTAAACCAACGAATTATAAATATGGAATCCATTTTTCAAAATTCAAAACACATAAGTTTCAGTAATTAATTTAAAATTAATCATATTGTTGAAATGATAAAACAGGTTATAAAAGTTAAAATATTGGAAAAGATTGAAATATTTTTACATCTAAATTTAATGTAAAATTAATTCAAATGAACTACATTATATTAAAAGGTAAAAATATATTATATATATACTTTAAACCCCTTCAATAATATAATTTAACTATATAAATTATTTAAATGAAAAAAGTTATTTTCAATTAAAATTTAACGTATTTTTATTATTCATCAAAACATGAGAGTTATCGGAAAAATATCAAAAATCAATCCAAAGTAAATTTTTATACCCTGATTTAAAATAACATGTTTATGTTGTCATATAAAAATTATTAATGTGTCAAAATTTTAAATTAAAAGAGGTTCTCCATTAAAAGGTGTAAAATTAACCTTTAAAAATAGGTTTTTATACTTCAAATAGGGTTTTATTCATATCCTATGAATAAAATATCTATTGGATGAATATAAAAATATATTTTATTAAGTATATAACACATATATATCTCATTAATTTTATTACCAAAATTAATTCACTCAAAAATAAAAATATCTAATTGATTTATGTTTTTCACAAATAATTGATAGCCAATGAATTCACAATGCCTTTTCATAATTAAGTTATAATTATTCCTACTAACCTAATGATTAGGCTATAATGGTAATTTTATAAAAAGGGAGTCTTGTGGTTCTTTTAAACTCATGATTACATGAAATAAAAGCTGTAACACCCCAATTTTCCACGGTATGATTCTCTTTGAATAATACAGTAGCGTGTGTTGTACGCAACTTCGAGATTCTAACACACCGCGACCAATCAAAGTAGCTGTTATGAATAGTTATACCAACTTTTTGAAATTTTATAAATTTTATCTCGCAAAATGGAAATAATTTTTGGATTCGGGATATCGAAATTAGCCTAGGGTGAAATTTTGGTACTTTTCGGATAACTTTTATATTTTGATGAAGGGTGAAAATTACTAAATTTTAAGTAAAAACAACTTTTTTAATCGAAATAATTAATAGTGATAAATTATTAATTTGAGTGTTTTAAAAGTATATTTAGAATATATTTTTACCAATTAATACAATTTTGTTCATTGGACATAATTTCACAATTAAACCGGACATAAACAAGTGTCAATCTTTTGATAGTTATTATCTTTTAAAAACACGCTTTTTGTTTTAACAACGGGAATTAATTCTAAATTAATTTCTGCCAATTCAGTGTTTTGAATTTGGAAAAATGGATTCCATATTTGGAATCAGGATGTCGAAATTTTGAAAATAGGTAACTTTTATTTTTAGACATTTTGAATAATTACTTCGGTAAATATTTTATTTACCATGGTTAAAGGGTAAATCCGGTAAATAAGGGTAAAACAAATAATATTATAATAATACTAAATTACCCTAAAACATGTCCTGACCTTATTGTTTGATACATGTCCAACCATGGGCATCTTTGGGTCTATTTTGGGACCCCATGGAGCCACTTTTAGGTGATAAGGACACTTTATATTAATTAAGTTAAAGTAAGTACAAAAATGACATAAGCATATATCTTTTAGAAAAACAATTATTACATAGTGTTATACATGTTATATTTTCGTCTATAAATATTCATTATAAATATATAAATATTTCCTACATAATGGTATTTTATTTATAATTTTTATACATTTAATGATTAAATTTATTTATGACACACTAATGATTCAGTATTTTCTTTAATAATGAAATAATAAAATAATTGGTATTATAAAAGTCAAAATAAATATAATTTGAATGTTTTGATGCCATATAAGAATTTTATTGGTTAATATTACTTGTTATTATTTCATAGATAAATTTAATTCTAATTAATAAAGTTGTTAAGACTTTAACAAAAATCAATTACTGAATAGTTTCAAAATTGACATAAATGAGTTTTTAAAACAAATATTATATTATTAATTGATATTATGTTCCTTAAAATCTAAGTTTCAGCCAAATGATTTATATAATGATAGGTGTATAATTAATGGACCACTTGGGGGTCTCTTGGAAGTATATAGTATGTTTAATAACCATATAATATAAAAATACAAAGTGACATGGTAAATGTCAAACTATTTAACTAAGGGTTAAATATAAATGATAAGGTTAATATAGTGACCCAAACCTGTATAAAATCTATTGGATGAAAGTATTTCGACCCATCCCACCCTTATACTTTTAATAATCCACTTTTTAGCCATTAGAAACCGAATATTAATTTTATTATAAATTAATACTTTAAGTTTTTCTAAAAGAGCCCCTCCTCCCCCTTATAAAAGGACACCACTTCTAACCAATTATTCATACCTTCAAAGACTTTTGGTTTGGACAAACTCTGACCAAATAAACTCTCAACTATCCTCCCTTAATCCTAGAGGCCTTCTTTTAGTCATAAATCCAACATAAGGTTCCTTTTTCATCAAATCAAAAGGTAGAACCCGAAAATAGGTAATGTTTTCACCACCCTCTTTCAAGTTCATTTCTTCTTCAACTTATTCTTTATTTGTTATTTCCATTATAAAATAATAACTCCAGTACTTTATATATACTGTGATGTTATTATAAATATGGTACAACCATATTCAATATTCTATCCACCCTTTGAATGACATGTCACCATACGTGCGTACATACGGCCTGCCGTCTCCATGTCATGGTGTAATAGTTATTCAATACATTATTATTTGGATGGGTATAATAATGATGTGTAATTCATGTAAATAATTAATATAAAAGGATAATTATTCTGTATATATGATATACCATCCAATTATATATTATTTTTATATCAAAATAATGATATTATCGCTCGTGCGTACGTACGGATTACCGTCTCCACGAACGCGAAGGGATTCATTCCCCATCGTATCCATTCAAGAATAAATTTTATTTGATGATTAAAAATAATTTTTAGAGACAAGATATCATTCTGGATATGAATAATATACATCCCATCCATAACAAATATGGCTCACATAACAAAAAATATAAAGAAAAACGAATCTGTTAACACCCGAAATGATGATAATACTAAGATATTATTAACAAATAAATGTTAAAAGATCATATATGATATCATATAAATGTATATGATTATTGTATAATTTAGCAACAATTATTTCACCCTTATACAGGAGGTCAAACTACCCTTAACCAAGGAAAAGTACCAGGTAAGGGTTTATTTCACAATCTCTTCATTATCTGAGGTTGTTTATACATAATTATCTACTGGGACCTCTTTATCATCCACATCCATGTTTCTTAAAAATGTATTTAATAACATTCTTACTATTTTATAGAATATGGGTTAAATTAATTTATACCCTTGTTTGACTTTTTATAAGATGTTTATAAAGTAATCCTTCTGTTGTTTTCCAAACAAGGTCCGTTTTAACCTTTTTGACAACATTAAGGTAATAATGTCTTTTTTAACTTATATGGAAGGTGCGGTTATTTTATACCATTATAAACTCATTGAATCTTCCCTTACAATCTTATACGAATATTTACAAAGTAAATGTTTTATTTTATAATTATTTGACTCTTAAATGATTTCAAAATAGAAGGATATATTTCTCTAAAAATAGTTTTGATTTCATCTATGTCAACATTATTTGATGGATTTTAAGTTTATTTGGAGTTTATTTATTATGATACAAAACTTCCATATTTTATTGAATGTTTTGTGATATGTTTGACTATGGATGTGCTATTTTTATACCATTCATGATTTATGGTTAAAGTATTGACATTTCGTATGCTAGTTTTAATATGAATGTTTATGATATGTTTAAACCTTTTCATATGAGGAATGTATTGGACTTAGTAAGTGACGGGTGGAGCCCGCTATAGCTCATCGATGCATCGGTAGCTCTCATGAGACAACTAGACGTGGAATTGGTCTAGGGCCTTTCCCAATTTTAATTATGGTTTTGGCCGAGGCCTTAATCATTTTTAGACGTCTTGGCTGAGGCCTTGACAAAATGTTTCAGAATATCCAGCATTATATATTCCCTCATTATGGAAATAATATTGATGGTTCATGTGATCATTCGACTAGTAGAATACCCATGATTATGTTTTATTATGGAATTATTTACTCATCTCATATTATTTCCATAAAATTATTCATGTTTATTATTAGTAAAGGCATGTGGTTTCAATTATTTACAATGCTTAATATTTATGTCATTTTCCGCTGTATTACTTACCCATACTGAGCATTTGATCTCACCCCTTTCTTATATTTCATTTTCCCATGATATGAAGAATTTATTTATGAGTGACCAGCAGGCATAATATAGGAGGCTTGGATGTTTTTAATGAAATATATTTGTGTTGTATTTATTTTTAAGTTGTAAAGTTGAACTTATATATGAATCTTGTTTCCAATAATACTAAACTGATCGGTCTTTCGAGATATGATTTCTTTATGATCGTGCCAATGTTATGTAATAATACATCGACTCTGGGTAATTGGGGTTGGGGCGTTACAGTTGGTATCATAGGAAGTTTAGTATAAACCTTGGAAACTAGATTTAGATAAACTCTGATTAGAGCACATAGACCTAAGATGGACTTTGAGGATTAGTATAGAATAACTTCCTAGAATTTTGGTATTGTAGAAATTTTGTGAGTTTTCTGAGAAATACATCTCTGTCTGGATACGAGCAGGTAGAGGCGGCTCTGGAACAGATGTACCTCGGGGTAAAACCCAAAAACACCGCTTTGAGCTAAACTCGAACGGGAACTGGTGCACGACAATGGGCCTTGCTGCACTCTTGGTTACGACACTCCTTGGGGATATGCTTAGGATAATTCCCATTTTCATTACAAACCATTATGAAGGGTTTATGAGTATATACTTCCTCAAAGAAAACATTTGTATGATTATGGATTATATCCATAAACTGTTCAATTTATGTTAAGTGTTTTTAAAGTTTGGATTTATGTGTTGTGATTCATAAACTAATCTAGTGTATACCATTGTTTATAAATGGAGCCTAGTGGAAGAAATGGAAACCCTATCAATTCATGCACTCCATTTAGGTATTTCCCTCCTACTCAAGATAATTATATTAGACCTGGTGATGCAACCGGTGCTGATCAGCTAATCACCATACTAGGACAACTCACTCAGGTTATATATAATAACCTTACCCGTATGGAGCACCCTGGTCCACAGTGTGGAGGATCAATGTTAGATCTCTTCATGAGGAAACAACCACAAACATTCAATGGGAGTACAAATCTCTTAGTAGCTGAGCAATGGATAAATTCTTTAGAGAAAATATTCCATGCCTTGGGGAGTGGTGAAAGGGAAAAAGTTATCATGGAAGTTTACCGCATCGCTGGATATGTTGATCAATGGTGGTCATTGATTCAAAACACAAAGGAAGATGATGAAGTATCAAATATGGAATGGAGGGAGTTCAATAGTCTGTTTTTAGAAAAATACTTTCCTCGTGACCATCGAGCAGATATAGAAAGGCAATTTCTGAGTCTGAGACAAAAGGAGGATGAGAATGTTGCAAAGTATGAGGATAACATTAAAAGGTTATCAAGGTATGATGCAGATTATATACATAACCCAAGAAGTAATATTGATCATTTCTTTGATGGGTTTAAACTGTTTCTCCATCGAGCATTGGTCTCACAATCCTTCTCGTCATACGAAGATATTGTCTCGTGTGCTATCAAGACAGAAAAATAATTCTCTATGTCTTATGACTTTAAATAAAAGCAAGAGAATAAGAGATCTATTGAACACTCTGGGAAAGGAAATAAGGAAACAGGGAAGAAGGGAAGAATTGAATTTCCACCTTGTGATAATTGCTGATGGAAGTACCCTGGTGCCTATCTAAAAGGAAAAGGAGTGTGCTATAAGTGTGGATAAAAAGGCCATCTAGCTGGTGATTGTAAAGGAAAGAAAGACACTATAAATGTTCAATTCTATAATTACAGGGAGATGGTACATTATTCAAATGATTTTCCTAAGCATCAGGGAAACTTACCTCAGAAAAGTCCAAGGGATCATGGCCAATCTTATGCAATCACTACTGCTGAGGATGAAGCCCCGAAAGACGTGGTGGCAGGTAATTTAATGGTATCCTCATGTTTAGAAAATGTTTTATTTGATTATGGATCATCTCATTGTTTCATATCTTCTCAGTTTTCTAAGAAAATTGGATATTTTTTATTTGATTTAACAATGGAGTTTTCAGTTAAAACTCCTAAGGGAAGTATCATTGCTACAAAGTTCTGTGGATCTGTTCCCATTAGGGCATATAAATGTTCTTTATCTACTGATCTAATCATCATACCCATGACTAAATTTGATATAATCCTCAGTATGGATTGGATTTCGGACCATGATGCGAAAAATTATTGTAAGAAGAAGGAGGATATGATTTTTGATGATGATGATAAAGAACACCTTATCTTTAGAGCAGAATCTTCACCACCTGATTCTTATCTAGATCCACCCCCAGTAGCTCAATTAAATTCAATTATCGGGGGGAAAGTGAATGAAATAAATATGGGTGAGGAAAGGAATTTCAAGTAGAGGATGTACCTATTGTAAAATAATATGTTGATGTGTTTCTGGAATATTTACTTGGACATCCTCTAGAACGAGAAATTGTGTTTTCTATTGATTTAATTACTCATTCAAGTCCTATATCAAAGACCCCTTATAGAATGGCCACTTTGGAATTAGTTGAACTAAAGAAAAAACTAGAGGAATTGAGTAATAAGGGATTTATTCCCCCTAGTGTTTCTCCATGGGGAGCCCCTATCCTTTTTGTTAAAAATAAATATGGATCTATGAGGTTATGTATCGACTATAGGTAAATCAATGCTATAACAATAAAGAACAAGTATCCCCTACCTCACATTGATGATTTATTTGATCAGGTATATAGAGCTCAATACTTTTCAAATATTGACCTTCGATTTGGATACCATCAGTTATGTGTGAAGAAGGAAGACATTATGAAGACATCATTTCAAACCAGGTACGGGCATTATGAGTTTATAGTAATGCCTTCGGGATTGACTAATTCACCCTATGTATTCATGGATCTAATGAATAGAGTTTTCAAGGAATATCTCAATTATTTTGTGGTGGTATTTATTGATGATATCTTGGTATAATCAAAAAACTATGAGGATCATGAAAATCACTTTCACATTATCCTGAAGACTCTTAGAAGACATGAATTATATGGGAAGTTTAGCAAGTGTGAATTCTGGCTTCAGAAGATTTCTTTTCTTAGCCATATTATCCTAACGATGGAATCTCTTTTGATCCTTATAATACAAGAGCAATCCAATAATGGCCAGCACTGACGAGTATAACTGAGGTACACAGTTTTATTGGCTTAGCAGGTTATTATCAGCGTTTCATCCAGAACTTTGCCCGATTGGCTGACCCATTAACGAAGCTCACACTTAAAGGGGTTAAATTTGTTTGGACAAAAGAGTGTGAAGAATTTTTTGAAGAACTGAAGAGAAGATTAGTCAATACTCTTATTTTGACTCTACCATCAGAAAATGATGGGTTTTTTATTTATAGTGATGCATCGAAGAAAGGGCTTGGTTGTGTCCTTATGCAGAATGATAGAGTTATTGCCTATGCATCATGACAGCTGAAAATTCATGAGAAAAACTATCCTACTCGTGATCTTGAGTTAGCTGCTGTAATCTTTGCTATGATGATTTGGAGACACTATCTCTATGGTGAAAAATGTGATATTTATACTGATCACAAGAGTTTGAAGTATATTTTCTCACAGAAAGAACTCAACATGAGGCAAAGTAGATGGCTTGAACTACTCAAGGATTATGATTCTATGATACACTACCACCTGGGGAAGGTAAATAAGGTAGAAGATGCTTTGAGCAGAAAGGATAATGGAGTTTTGAACAATATGAGAGTTAAAAAGGATCCTATATACATGGATCTAGTAAATATGGATATGTAAATCACCATGGAAGGTGAAACCTCAATACTTTTTCAAATGGTTTCCAAACCATCTTTACTAGAAAGGATAAATAGTTCTCAGACCGATGATAAATATTTTCAAAAGAAGATTAAAGCTGTGAATGATGGGAGATTTAGTGACTTTGTGTATGAAGATGGAATTTTGAAATTTGGGAAGAGACTTTGTGTTCCCAATATACCTGATCTAAAAATAGAGTTGTTGTATGATACTCATAGTTCCAATTTCTCTATACACCCTGGGAGCACCAAAATTTATAGAGATTTGAAGAAACATTTTTGGTGGGACAACATGAATAGGGAGATTGCTGATTTTGTGTCAAGATGTATGGTTTGTCAATAAGTGAAGGCTGGAAGGCAACAGCCTGGAGGAGTCATGAAACCTCTTCCCATACCTGAGTTGAAATGGGATAATATTATGATGGAATTTATCATGGGACTACCAAAGACTCTTATAATGAACGATGAAATATGGGTCATTGTTGATTGTCTTACCAAGTCATCACATTTTCTTACTATAATAGATGATATACCACTTGAACATCTAGCAAGACTATATATTAATGAAGTTTTGAGACTTCATGGAGTACCCCCATCGATTGTTTCTGATTGTGATCCCCATTTTACTTCAAGATTCTAGAAAAGTCTTCAGAAATCCCTGGATGATGAACTTCATTTGAGCACTGCCTACCACCCTCAAATAGATGGAAAATCAGAAAGAACTATTCAAACCTTATAAGAAATGTTGAGATCCTGCACACTTGACTTTCAGGGTATGTGGGATCAATATTTACCTCTGGTAGAATTTTCCTATAACAATAGCTTCCATTCAAGTATTCAGATGGAACCATATGAAGCGTTATACGGAAAGAGATTTCGCACACCAACCTGTTGGGATGAAGTTGGTGAAAGAAAACTTCTAGGACCAGAACTTGTTTAAAAAAAGATATAAAAGGTGAAGGTAATCCAAAACCACATCAAAGCAGCTCAAAGTAGGCAGAAGATCTATGCCGATAACCGAAGGAAGGATTTGGAATTTCAGGTAAAAGATCATTTTTTCTTGAAGGTATCTCTAAGGAAGGGAGTTATACGTTTCGGTAAGAAAGGTAAATTGAGTCCCAGGTACATAGGACCTTTCGAAATTCTAGAATGAATTGGGGTTGTAGTTTACTATTTGGCAATACCGCCAAGTCTCTCCAAAGTTCACGATGTGTTCCACGTATCACTGTTGAGAAAATACATGCCTGACCCAACGCATGTACTCACTTAAGAGGAATTAGAACTGGAACCTGATCTGTCTTATTGATAGAAGCCCGTCAGGATTCTTGATATAAGATAACAAGTGCTAAGAAACCAGATGACTCATCTGGTAAAAGTTCTATGGAGAAACCATAAGATGGAAGAGGAAACGTGGGAACCCGAGGAACTTATGATGAAGAACCACCCGAGTATTTTCATATAATAATATTATAGAAAATTTCGAGGATAAAATTATTTGAAGGGTATGAGAATGTAACACCCCAAGCTTCCATGGTACGATTCTCTTTGAATAATACAGTAGTGTGTGTTGTACGCAACTTCGAGATTCTAACACACTACGACCAATCAAAGTAGCCATTATGAATAGTAATACCTACTTTTTAAAATTTTATAAATTTTATCTCTCAAAATGGACATCATTTTTGGATTTAGAATATCGAAATTATCCTAGGGTGTAATTTTGGTACTTTTCGGATAACTTTTATATTTTGAGGAATAGTGAAAATTACTAAATTTTAATTAAAAACAACTTTTTTAATCGAAATAATTAATAGTGATAAATTCTGAATTTGAGTGGTTTTAAAGTATATTTAAAATATATTTTTACCATTTAATAAAATTTTATTCATTGTACATAATTTCACAATTAAACCAGACATAAACAAGTGTCAATCTTTTGATAGTTATTATCTCTTAAAAACACGGTTTTTGTTTTAACAACGGGAATTAATTCTAAATTAATTTCTACCACTTCTGTGTTTTGAATTTGAAAAAATGGATTCAATATTTGGAATCCATATTTCCAAATTTTGTAAATATTTACCTTTTATTTTTAGACATTTTGAATAATTACTTCGGTAAATATTTTATTTACCATGGTTAAATGGTAAATCTGGTAAATAACGGTAAAACAAATAATATTATAATAATAAAAAATTGCCCTAAAACGTGTCCTAACCTTATTGGTTGATAAATTTCAGACCATGGGCATATATGGGTCTATTTTGGGACCCCATGGAGCCACTTGTAGGTGATAAGGACACTTTATATTAATTAAGTTAAAGTAAATACAAAAATGACATAAGCATATATCTTTTAGAAAAACAATTATTACATAGGGTTATACATGTTATATTTTTTACTATAAATATTAATTAGAAAGATAAAAAGATTTCATACATAATGGTATTTTATTTATAATTTTTATACATTTAATAATTAAATTTATTTATGACATAATAATGATGCAGTATTTTCCTTAATAATGATAGAATCAAATAATTGGTTTTATAAAAGTCAAAATAAATATAATTTTAAATTTTTGATGCCATAAGATAATTTTATTATTTAATATTACTTTTTATTATTTCTTAGATTAATTTTATTCAAATTAATAAAGTTGTTAAGAATTTAACAAAAATAAATTATTGAATAGTGTCAAAATTGACATAAATTAGTTTTTAAAACAAATATTATATTATTAATTGATTATATATTCTTAAAAATCTAAGGATCGGTCAAAAAACTTATATAATTATATTTTTATCATTAATGGACCACTTGGGGGTCTCTTGGAAGTATATAGTAAGTTTATTAACCATATAATATAAAAATACAAAGTGACATGGTAAATGTCAAACTATTTAACTAAGAGTTAAATATAAATGATAAGGTTAATGTTGTGACAAAAACCTGTATAAAATATATTGGATAAAAGGAATTTGAACCATACCCACCTTAGACTTTGAATAATACACTTTGGATCCATTAGAAATTGAATATGAATTTTATTATAAATTAATACTTTAAGTTTTTTCAAAAGAGCCCCTCCTCCCCCTTATAAAAGGACACCACTTCTAACCAATTCTTCATACCTTATTAGCCTTTTGGTTTGGCCAACCTCGGCCCAAATACCATCTCAACTATCATACATTCATCCTATAGGACTAACTTTATTCATAAAGCCAACATAATGTTCCCTTTTGATCAAATCAAAAGGAAGAACCCAAAGAAGAGGTAATGTTTTCACCACCCTCTTTCAAGTTCCTTTCTTCTTCAACTTCTTATTTCTTTGTTATTTCAATTATAAAATAATAACTCTAGTATCTTATATATAATGTGATGTTATTATAAATATGGTACAACCATATTCAGTATTCTATCCACCCTTTTAATGATATGTCACCATACGTGCGAACGTACGGCCTACCGTCTCCATGTCGTGGTGTAATTGTTATTCAATACATTATTATTTGGATTGGTATAATAATGATGTGTAATTCATGTAAATAATAAATATAACATGGTAATTATTCTGTATATATGTTATACCATCCAATTATATATTATTTTAATATCAAAAGAATGATATTGTCGCTCGTGTGTACGTACGGATTACCGTCTCCACGAACGCGATGAGATTCATTCCCCATCGTATCCATTCAAGACTAAATTTTATTTGGTGATTAAAAATAATTTTTAAAGACATGATATCATTCTGGATATGAATAATATACATCCCATCCATAAAAAATATGGCTCACATAATAAAAAATATAAAGAAAAACGAATCTGTTAGCACCCGAAACGATGATAATACTAAGATATTATTAAAAAATCAATGTTAAAAGATCATATACGATATCATATTAATGTATATGATTCTTGTATAATTTAGTAAAAATTATTTCACTGTTATATAGGAGGTTAACCTACCCTTAACCAAGGAAAATTACCAGGTAAGGGTTTATTTCACAATCTCTTCATTATCCGAGGTTTTTTATACATAATTATCTACTGGGACATCTTTATCATCGACATCCATGTTTCTTAAAAATGTATTTTAAAACATTCTTACTATTTTACAGAATATGGGCTAAAGTCATTTATACCCTTTTTTGACTTTTTATAAGGTGTTTATAAAGTAATATTTCCATCATTTTCCAAACAAGGTCATTTTTAACCTTTTCGACAAAATTAAGGTAAGAATGTCTTTTTTTAACTTATATGGCGGGTGTGCCTATTTTCTACCATTATAAACTCGTCGAAGCTTCCCTTACAATCTTATAAGAATATTTTCAAAGTAAATATTTTATTTTATAATTATTTGACTCTTAAATGATTTCAAAATAGAAATATATATTTCTCTAAAAAGATTTTTGATTTCATCTATGTCAACATCCTTTGATGGATTTTAAGTTTATTTGGAGTTGATTTATTATGATACAAAACATCCATATTGTATTGAATTTTTTGTGATATTTTTTACTATGGATGTGATATTTTTATACCATTCATGATTTATGGTTAAATTATTGACATTTCATATGCTTTTTTTAATATGAATGTTTATGATATGTTTAAGCCTTTTCATATGAGGAATGTATTGTACTTAGTAAGTGATGGGTGGAGCCCGCTATAGCTCCTCGATGCATCGGTACGTCTCATAAGACAACTAGATGTGGAATTGGCTGAGGCCCTTTCCCAATTTGATTTATGGTTTTGGCCGAGGCCTTAATCATTTTTAGACGTCTTGGCCGAGGCCTTGACAAAATGTTTCAGAATGTCTGGCATTATACATTCCCTCATTATGGAAATAATATTGATGGTTCATGTGGTCATTATACTAGTAGAATACTCATGATTATGTTTTATTATGGCATTATTTACTCATCTCATATTCTTTCCATAAAATTATTCATGTTTATTATTAGTAAAGGCATGTCGTTTCAATTATTTACCATGCTTAATATTTATGTCATTTTACGCTGTATTACTTACCCTTACTGAGCGTTTGAGCTCACCCCTTTCTTATGTTTCATTTTCCCAGGATATGAAGAAGTTAGTTATGAGTGACCAGCAGGCATAATCTATGAGGCTTGGATGTTTCTAATGAAATATATTTGTGTTTTATTTCTTTTCAAGTGGTAAAGTTGAACTTATGTATGAATATTGTTTCCAATAATACTAAATTGATCGTTCTTTCGAGACATGATTTCTTTATGATCGTGCCAATGTTATGTAATAAAGCACCGACTCTAGGTAACTAGGGTCGGGGCGTTACACAAGCTACTAAAAAATAAAAATTATTTAAATAAAATATTTCATAAAAACATCCAGGTATTACATTCTACCTCCCATAAAATGAATTTTTCCCTCGAAATTCATCACTTGTAAACAAACAGATGAGGATACCTCTCCCTCATCATATCCTCAAGTTCCCATGTTTCTTCTTTAAATTTATGGTTCCTCCATAAAACTTTAATCAAGCGAGTGGTCTTGTTTAAAAGAACTTTTTTGCTATGATCTGGAATCTCTATCGGTTGTTCTTCATAAGAAATGTCTTTCTCCAGTGGTATGACTTTTGAGTTTAGTACAAGTGAAGGATCAAGTATATACGTTCTCAGAATAGATACATGGAACACATCATGAACTTGAGAGATATTCAATTGAAACTCTAATCAGTAAGCTACCTTCCCAAAATGATCTAGAATTTCAAAAGGACCGATATGCCTAGGGCTCAGCCTACCATTCTTTCCGAGTCTCATTACTCTCTTCCAGGGAGATATTCTTAAAAACACCTTATCACCCATTTCAAACTCTAGGTCTTTTATTTGGTTGTCATCATAAAAAAAATCAATTCTAAGATTCTCTTATGTTTTGTTGAATATATCTGACCTTCTCTGCCATTTCATCAACAAGATTCGGTCCTAATAGCTTTCTTTCCCTAACCTTATCCCAGAAAGTTGGAGTTCTACACTTCTTTCCATAGAGGGATTCATAAGGAGGCATCAGAATACTGGATTGAAATCTATTGTTGTAAGAAAATTCCACTGGAGGTAGGCGTTGATCCCAACCACATTTCAAATCCATAGAGAAATCTCTCAACATGTCTTCCGGAGTATGAATTTTTTTCTCAAACTGACTGTCTATCTGAGGATGATAAGTAGTGCTGAAACTTAACTCTATATCCAGAGCATGCTGAATACTTCTCCAGAATTTTGAGATAAACCTTATATCCCAATTAGATATAATATAAACTGGTACTCCAGGCAATGTTACCACTTCCTTTACATATAACCTAGAAAGTTGATCAATAGAGAAATCCTCTATAATAAAAATGAAGTGTGATGACTTCATAAGACGATCAACTATAAACTAGATATCATTATTTCATTTGGATGTTTTGGGAGGTTTGAAGAAAATTTCCATAGTAATTTTTTCCCATTTCCATTCCGGTATGGGTAATGGTTGTAACATCCCCTTAGACTTCTATCTCTCAGCCTTAACTTACTAACAAACCAAGCATTAAGAGAAATATTCGGCGACATCTCTTTTCATGTAATCCCACAAGAAATACTATTTCATGTCCTTGTATATATTTGTGATTCCATATTGAATATAGAATTAAGATCTATGAGCCTCACCCAATATCTCATTCTTTAATTATGGTATGAGAGGAATACGAACCTAGTTTCTGAACCTTATTATTTTATCATAATCAAGGTTGAATTTAGGAACATTTCTCACCATATTTTGTAGCTCTACATATTTCTTATGTTCCTCCTTAATCTTCACATGTATAGATGGTTGAACATTCATTTGAGAAAGATAAAATTTTCCCCCTTCCTTTAAAATTTCAAGATCTATCCTTTGAAAATCCATAAAAATTGGATATTTTGTGATCCTCATCATGGATAGGCTAGAATGGTCTTGTCGACTCAAAGCATCTTCCACCTTCTTCACTTTCCTAGGGTGGTAATGTATTGAGCAGTCATAATCTTTAATCAACTCCAACCATCTTCTTTGGCACATATTCAGCTCCTTTTGTGTGAAAATATACTTTAAAATTTAAATATCAGTATAAATATCACACATTTCACCATAAAGATAATTCATCCATATCTTTAATGAAAATAATATTGTAGATAAATGCAAATCATGAGTTGGGATATTTTTCTCATCGATTTTCAACCACCATGAGGCATAAGATATCACCATATCATTTTTCATAAGAACACATCCCAACCCCTTCTTATATGCATCACTGTAGATCACAAAATTTTCTCCACTATAAGGAAGTGTGAGTATAGGTTCACTAGATAACCTTCTTTTTAACTATTTGAAATTGTATTCACATTCTTATGTCCATAGAAACTTGACTTCTTTCTGAGTCAACTGGGTGAGTGGATTAGATGATCATGAAAAATATTTCACAAAACATCAATAATATCTTTCCAAACTAAGAAAACTTTAGATCTCAATCACTATTTTGGTCTCAACCAACTTTCAAAAAATTATATTTTTGATGGATCCATAGATAACCCATATATTGAGATTATGTGACCCAAAAATGAAACTTTTTGAAGCCAAAATTCACACTTGGTAAATTTTTCATAAATATTCTCTTTTCATAGGGTCTTCAATACAATTCTCAAGTGGTCTTCATGTTCTTCATTAATCTTCAAATAGACAAGAATACCATCTATAAAGACTACCACAAATTGATAAAGATAGTATTTTAAGACTCTATTAATTAGACCCATGAAGATACCAAGGGAATTAGTAAGACCAAAAAACATCACTATAAATTCATAGTGTATGTACCTTGTACGGAATGTCTTCATTGGTATATCCTATTTTTTCACCCTTAATTAATGATATCCTAAATGAAGATCAATCATGGAAAATTATTGATCTCTATGTAGTTGGTCAAATAAGTAATCAATGTGGGTAAGAGGATATTTTTTCTTGATACTAATCTTGGTAATTTCTCGATAATCAATGAAGAGTCTCATCAATCCATATTTATTTCTAACAAATAGAATAGGTAATCCCCACGGTGATACACTAGGGTGTACGAATCCCTTGTCAATATTCTCTTGGAGTTTCTTCTTAAATTTATTCAACTCAATTGGGGCTATTATATAAGGTTTCATTGAAATAGGCATAGAACCTGGTATGAGTTATATTGAAAACTCATCTTCACGATTTGGTGGAAGACCTAGAAATTCATCCATAAATACATCATCAAACTACCATACAATGGGTTTATTCTTAATCTTCAGTTTCTCCCAAACTATTTGAGATAAATAACCTTCATTTATAGGAATCATGACCCATAATATGGAATAAATTTCTACTAGAAGGTTATATTCATCCTTTCATAAATAGATGATTATAGATTGATATGGAATATGAAATGTAACTTCTATTACTTGAAAATTGATATGATATCCATATAGATAAATCCAATAAATGCCAAGAATCACATAAAACTCCACTATATGAAGGATCACAAGATTTGCAGGAAGCAATTTCCTAAAAACTTCAGCCAGAGAAGAATTATAAGCTTTTTATGTGACTGTTGTGCCATTAAGAGTTGTCACAACTAACTCAACATCTAATTGTTAAGGTAATACATTCATAAACTTAGAAAATTCATCATAAAGAAATGAGTGGGTGTATCCAGAATCAAATAAAACATTTTCTACTTTATAGTGGATGGTAAGTATACATTTCACCACTTCATTATCATACTACACGTCTACAATAGTGATTGCATGTGATTTTACATTGTCTTTGTCCTTAAGAGTTTATTGACGTTGATCATCATCAATATCCCTTAGATTAGGGCATTGATTGGCATAATGCCACATTTCCTTACACTTGTATCATTGAAGTGTAGGATTTGTATTATATGTAGCCTTTTCTTTTTTCACATCATTAGACATGTTTTTCCGATCACTTTGGCATTCAACTTCCCAATGACCTTCTTTTCTACACTTAAAACATTTACTAGTCCCTTTAAGAAAAATCCATCCATGTTTCTTTCTAAACTTTGAGTATAAGGGAAAACTCATCTTCTTTTTAGTGTGATATTTATATTTTTCTTTGAATTCTATTTTTCTCTTCTTATCAAACCCATATGACGGATGGGTCACTCCAATATCCATAACCACCTTGAGATCACATCGATCAATTTCCTCAAATATATTGAAGTCCCTTGTGGGTAATTCCCTTTGGAGACTTGGTTTTAAGCCACTAAAGAATCAATCAATTTTACTCTTAGGTTATATAATAATTCCAGAATCATATCTTTAAAATCTTGTAAAATTTGCTTCGTAGGTACCAATGGATTCATCATCCTTTTTCTCAAGTTCAAGGAACTCCCTCTCTATATTTGTTCAAAGAATATGAGGAATGTACTTATTGAAAAATAATTTCTTGAACTCATTCATTCCATGGACTTGATTTCATCTCCTTGCCTTGTATTCTTGATAAGATTCAACCATTGATTAGCTTTACCCTCTAAATGATAGACTACTAAGATTATTTTATCTTGTTCATAACATTATAGAACTAAAAATATATTTTCAGTGGTACAGATCTATTGTCCAGCCACTAATGGATCAGAATACCCACTGAATGATGGTGCATGTTTCCTCATGAAGGACTCATCAGAATGTTTCTACCTCATTTTCTCATTTAAAAGTCTTGTATGATTCATATCTTGAGAAATTTGTGTGAGCATGGATATAAAATTTTTAATTCTATCTCCCATAACATTTGGTTTCTCAGTGGGACAATAATTTTATTACCTGTCGCATTCATCATTAACATGGTTCCTTCAGGTTCCATATATTGAATAAAACCAAGAAGCATAGTATGAGCAACACTAATAATAACGGGAAACCCACATAATCAAGAATAAAATTTCAATTTATGAAACATTAAGTTTTATCCTAGGTTATTCATGGTCAATTTTAAAACACTAGGATTGTAACCTATATTTAGACAAATCCTTAGGGTTCTTACTAAGGCTTTCACATCCTAGTTTCCAAAGGTTAAATATACCTTTCCTCTGATACCAACTATAACGACTCATAATTTTCATACATTAATATTACTTAAAAATTAAATTATATTCATTAAAATATATAATAAAGCCATGATATATCTGTATAGGTATAGTGTCTTTAGAAGCTAGGAAACATAAACAACTGGTTCATAAAACATCTAAATTGTATTCCACTTATTTCTTCATAACTAGACTCCTTTATGACATAAAATAATTAATACCTTTATTCTTGACTTGGGAAAAAGAAACATAGGAAAGAGTGGTCTAAAATTCTCAGAAATGGTATACAAGGTAAATATCAATCCTATCATAATCATAATACATAAGAACATAACATTTTAAAATCTTATCCTGCATATGAAATATCATGATATCATGTCATGGGATAAAAGTTCATAAAAATTAATGGACATGATCCCAAAAGTCATAACATAAGACATGAAGTTTTTTGGAATACATATAATCATATAAAATCATTTCCATATTATCCAAGGCTCATATCCAAGACCTTCATAGCATATAAATTCAATTACTGAACTGGGTTTACTTGTCGTTTCAGACCTATATTACTGAACCAGATTTACTTTTCATTCTAGTAATGTCTATATCATGAGATATAAATTTTTACCCAATGAATTAGAAGTAGATATAGGTCCCACACATCTCCTAATGAAATCATTATTACATGTTCTACAAAAAACATAAATCATTCATCATATCATATCCCATGAAATAAAATGGGTTTCTTAAAAATCAGTCCATCATAATACATATAAAATAAAAGAATTCTAAAAAAAATATTCCATCACAAATATAATAAAATAAAATTAATAATATGGATATAAACATAACCCTATGTCATCTTAGATGAAAAATAATTTTGATAAAATAGTTGAACTTAATTCTTGAAAAAAAATATACATTATTTTTCAAAAACGTTTTCTTTCCTCAAAACGCCATGAAATTTTAAAAGAAAATAATTTAGTTGAAAATAAAATTGAAATAATGTTGAGGAAGCTTCATTGAAATAAGGAATTATGAAGATTTAAAAATATGTTCATTTCATATAAGTTAAAAAAACAATCCTCTCATACTCTTTCCAAAAAAGTCAAAAAGTACCTTGTATGGAAAACAAAAGAAATATTCCTTCTATATCGTTTAATAAAAATTCTCCAATAGGTAAAATTTATTTTAAAAAATAGTATAAGAATATAAATAATAATATATATTTAGGAAACATGTACATTGATTATAAATATAACCCAGTAAATACTTATGAATAAACAATCTTGGATAAAAACAAAATTTGCAAAGTTACCCCTTACCTTAGGTCTGATATGCTTCGTATGTATCCAAAACTACTATATAATAATTTAAATAATATTATAAATTTATTTCAGAATCATAATAATTTTTATGATAACATTTATGTTCATATTTTCATCTGTTTTTTAGTAACATTTCATTATTACTCGTTATTTGGGTATTAACTACTTTATATTCTTATGCATGTTTTTTAAGATAAGTTCTTATTTATATTTTTAGGTTATAGTTATTTCATTTACAGAATGGTATTGGTATAATATATATCATATTTATTCATTAAATTCATTTATATAATCATTCTTTAATGAATATTATGTAGAACGAATCACATCGCACCTTTGAGACGGTAAGTTGTATGTACGCACAAGTGAAGATATTGTTCCGATAATTATTGAATAGTATCTAATTGGACGGTGTATAGTATCTCATAAAAATATAATTTTATATTAATCATATATATATATATATCAATTCCATCATTATACCCATCCATTTAAGGTGGTGGTGAAAAATAGATTACACCACGGTGTGGAGACGGTAAGTCGTACGTACGCACGCGTGGTGATTTCATTTTTCATAGGATGGGTAGAATGTGTAATATGGTTGTTTGAGAATCATAATAACCTATAAGTATATAAGTAATATCGGGGTTATTACTTTATAAAGAAACAACTCATGAAGAGGAAGTATAAGAGGAAAGAAGTTTTAAATAATCAGTAAATTATATTACCTCTTCTTCGACGTGACTCCTCTAAATCTATTCTTAGAGCACTAGAATTGGTCTTTGAAGAATACCAGAACATATATAATTTTTCTAGGAAATTTTATAAGGAAAATTGGTAGGTTATGGTCAGTATTTAAGGCTCAAAATGAAGTAAATATTTGAGGGAGGAAGTGCCCTTTTATAATTGAGGTGAGGGGCACTTTTGGAAACCTCAAAAATATTAATTTATAATAAAATGAAACCCCACATAAAAACCTCCAAAATGTCCAAATTTTAAATATGATATAATATAGTGTTTTAATATCATCAACCAATAAATTTTATACAAGTTTTTATGTCAATTTAATTATTATCATTTTAATTAACACTTAGTTATTCTATTTAATTTTTAACTAGGGTAACAAATATTTCAATATTAAAAGGGTGGAATATTTGAATATTTGAAGTAAATTAGACCATAAAAGAATAATTTATAACATTTTATACCATACAAAAATTATTATATATATTTAAAAATGTTTTATTATTTTTAAATAATTTGAGAAAACCTTATTTTGACAAAATATCAATAGTGCCACTTTTGACACTATTTATTTTATGGATTTTTTAAAATATAAAAATAAGAAGTGAACCTAGATAAAAATATTTTATTATATCATTAAGTGGTCCAATTAATCTATAAAATTAATTTTACATAATAATTATCCCAAATTTTATTTATTAAAATATTTTTAATAATATTTATTTGATCTCTTCATTAATAAAATAATTACTACCTCGATTTTGTGTTATTATTTAATATACTTATTTGTTGAATAATAAATTAATATCAAATAATATGATCAATATAAATCCATTATCATTCGTAACAATACTTTTAGTTGAATTTATCTTCTGAAAACCCCAACATTAAAAATTCTATACTCTTTTAGAACATGAATGTGACGAATTTATCTTCAATTTAAATAAAATAATATAAGTGTCATAATCTCTTATATAAGCCTCAAAATGGTCAATAATTAAATCATTGGATTATTATGGTCTATATATACTCTACCAATAATATTTGGTCAAGTTTTTGAGCCTTTATAGGGTTATTAATGTTTCAATAAAAAATTGTTTTATTGATTTCTCACCAATTAATTAATTTATTCATCATCCATGTATAAGTCTTTAAGGTAATTATTTATTTTATAAAAATTAAAAATAAATTTTCATGGAAAAAAAATTTATATTTAAAATTAGTATTTGTAATCAAATTTATCTTCTTTATGATCTTATATTAAAAATAATTTAATTATTAAAGTTTGAGTGAGACATATTTCACGTTTCTTTAAATAAAATAAATTAAATGTCCTAATATCATATAAGTGGGTTACAATTGATACCATTTCGACCCAATTATGTTTTAGGGAAAATTATAATCATCCAATATTATTAAGACAAGTGTTATGGTAGTTTTATAATATTATTTTTACCCTTAATTGCCTGATTTACCCTTTTACCGTGTTAATAAAATTTACCAAAGTTGCTATTCCTATTCCCCAAAAATAAAATAAAGCTATTTACATAATTTGGACCTACTAATTCTAAATATTGAATCCATTTTTGAAAATTAAAATCATGGATATTTTATTAATTAATTTAAAATTAATCTCATTGTTGAAATGAGAAAATGGGTTTTAAAAGTTAAAATATTGCAAAAGATCAAAATGTTTTTACATCAGAATTTAATGTAAAGTTAATTCAAATGACTTAAATTGTATTAAAGGGTAAAAATATATTCTATTTATACTTTGAAACCATTAAATAATATAATTTAAAAATATATATTATTTTAATGAAAAATTTTATTTTCAATTAAAATTTAGCGTATTTTTATTATTCGTCAAAACATGAAAGTTATTGGAAAAATATAAGAAATCCATCCAAAGTAAATTTTTATATCACACTCAAAAATAACATATTTATATTGTCATATAAAAATTATTAATATGTCAAAATCTTAATTTAAAAGGGGTTCTTCATTTAAAGTTGTAAAATTAACCTTTTAAAAAATAGGTTTTTATACATCAAATAGGGTTTTATTCATACCCTATGACTAAAATATCCATTGAATGAATATAAAAAAAATATTTTATTAAGTATATAATATATATATATATCTCATTAATTTCATTACCAATATTAATTTACTCAAAAATAAAAATATATAATTGATTTATATTTTTCATAAATAATTCATAGCCAATGAATTCACAATGCATTTTCATAAGTTGGTTATAATTATTCCCATTAACCTAACAGCTAGGATATAATGGTAATTTTATAATAAGGGTGTCTTGTGGTTCATTTAAAATCAGGATTTAGTGCAACGCAAGCTACTAAATAATAAAAAATATTTAAAGAAAATATTTCACAAAAACATTCGGGTTTTACAGAAACACCCTTTATGAACATAAAACAAAAATTGAGTCTAATGGTTTAGTCTGATTACCCTATCTAATACCTCAATCCATAAAATATATTAGAAATAATACTTTGGAAGCAATTTAGAACCACTTTAAAATTTCCTTGGAAATATATGGCTGATGGCTTGGTCTGATCTGGTATCCTTTCTTCGTCTTCTTATTTCTGAAAAACTTCCTAATCAAAACTCTATCTGTAAACCTTTTCTCTCTTCTAAAAATTTCATTTCTACCTCACTCTCTCTTCACACATGAACGTTATAAGCATCAAAATGTACAATGTATTTACTACTATTTATAGGAAATCCAATATAGGTATGGGAAGGAATCTGAAAATGTTTTCTCGGTCAACAAAATTTCCCAAAACTCAAATTTCACATTTTTTTTGACTTTATCTTTGACTATTTTAGTGATTCTCAACTCTTCTCAATTATCCTCAAAACATCTCAAATCTTATCAAAATATTGGCTTACTTAAGACTTACTAATTAATCATCATTTTGTTACCAATTTCATTGTGATTTTGTTCCTCATTACGATGAAAACATATTTTCACTATGATTTTCTTGATCCAGCTATAAGTATGTAGGAACTAAAGACTTACTATTATGATTCTCTATACCAATTAAAAAAACTACCCATTCTAATACTCCATACCATTTGGAAGATGGGTGAATTTTCATTCCAGAGCTTCATGTAAACTGAAAACCTTGAAACTATTCTACTATAAATATTTTTGAAACTTTTATAGGATGAAACACCCCAACGAAAACACTTTGGAAAACCACTTCTAAACAATTCATATTTTATTCAAACATTCAACAATTACTCATAACTATAATTATGTATACAATGAATTTTAGAATCTGATAACTTATTGGTGGCATCCTAAATTATATTAATCGATCTCTGATTCATTTCTATGAATTCGTATCACTTCAGGTTCATTGATTCTTGACCCATTGAAGAAAAACTGAACAAACAATAGTTATTCTTTCACACTTGACCCACTAAAAAACTAATCAGATTTTTGTTATCCTGACCAAATTGAAAGGAAAATCATCTTAATTATAATGGTTGAATGTAATATTGATCATCATCTAGTTGATTAGTCTCTGAACTCTTATCATTCATCGGTCCCAAAAAATATAACTTCCTTATCAATATCAGAATGCATCCAATTAAATGGTGTCACACCATGGCCATTGGACCGGTGTCACCAACGACTTCTTTTCTTCCAATCTTTCAAACTGATGAATAATCCTATGAATTGTTTCATTTTATGAATTGTAAAATCTGATGGATTGGATAGTCGGATGGATCAGACGACCACTGCTTTAGAAAAACATCAACTTTAGTAACTTCCAACTTCTCAACCTTTCTTATTTCACAAACTAATGCTTGAATCATGCATTCTTTATGAATTTGGGAAAATTAATATTGAAATATAATCATATGAATTAATGTACCAAATAAATCTTCTCCACATTTCTTTCACAAATATTGATCCTAAGTTTCTAGTCAACTCAGGATAATTATAACTTATCAACTAGAAGAGAAACAGTATATTTTGTATGGATACATTCTGAATCTATACATTTCCTCTTACCGATCAAAAATTTCATTATAGACACAATGGGAGTCCAAAAAAACACTTTAATAAAAAAACTTTTTCAGAATATAATACCATAACTGATGAAATCTATTATCAAAACTATGTTTTATCTTATAATTATGATTCCCCATTTCATCTAATCATAAAAACTTACAAAGCAAATTAATTTTTTGTAATGAAAAAAAATACAAAACAACCAACACAGACTTCTTTCAGCGTTAAAAAAAATCAATCAACTTATTCAGTTATTTACCTTTCCATATTGATGTATTATACATCTATTTAAATGGAATTTTTTTTAGTTATTAACCTTCCCATATTGATTATTCATTATTAACTCATTATAACTTCTGATATATTTAACCATTATTGGTCATTTGAGCTCGCCCTTATTTTTATTCCTTTTCCTATGATATAAAGTTGAATTATTGGAATTAGTTTTAAGGATTATGGGTTTTTTTATTCTTTTTTTTATTTACCCAATGTAATAGGGGTATCGTGTATGTAATCTAGTTTTCCAAACCTGTTGACTTATTCTTCCCTTTGGGATTTGAATCTTGTATCTCTGTCAATTTAATAAAGTAAGTCACCATCTTTGAGCTACTGGGGTTAGGGGTGTTAAATGGATCATACATAGTAATTATCTATTCAAATCCTTTGTAATAAATAATAAAGAAAATGATAATTAACCCAATCATACCCCTTTGGATTTTGTATTCAGGACTACAGTCTCAAGCCTACTCATCATGCACCAGTGGAGATTGAGTTAATTCCCAATCTACCCCCACTCAGTGTTGTTAAACCTAGGTTCATATATTCCATAGCCGCATATACTTTCTAGTATCTTGATAGGTCTGTATTTTCTCAAAAAACCACACTTATTTATTTACCATAACATATGATGTTCTTTTATAATTAAAATTGTTCTAAGGGTTCACGCTAATGTTTTCTTATCTTAGTTTCCAAAAATAACTAAAAAATACTCTTATACTAACTAAAGAGACTAAAGATTTAAACAAATAAATTTTAGAACTCATTAGATGAATAATAATTACATAACATTATGATCCATGCAAGAACCATAATGGATTAGTGTCTTTCGAAACATTGATATGTAAACAACTCAAACATAAAAGATCTAGATCATATTCAACTTAGTTCTTCACAACTATCACACTTCTTAAACATATCATACATAAAACCCTTATTCATATCATAGGGAAAAGGAAACATAATAGAGGGTGAGATTAGATTCTCTATAATGGTACACAATATGGATATCAATCAATGATTATATATAGCCATATCATGAGAGTAAGGGTATAATAAATTGATCATAAAAATTGAAATTATTACCAAGAAAATATTATAATAATGATTCATGGCCTAAATATTGGTATTTAATATGACATAAATCATAAAGAAATCAAATAAAATGAGTCATGAGAGCATAAAATTGTCCTACTGTCATATCCTAAAAGAGTGGCATAAAGTGTGGAATAATAATAATAATAAAATTATTCTATCAAGGCAACCCACTAATACAAGCATCACATGCTAGAATTGAGCTAACCACCCTTGTACCTACTTTACACTTTGGATAACCTCTCATGTACCCTCTCTTGTGCTTGTGATAACCTCCCAAGTACCCTCTTTTGGGACTGGGATGACCTATCATGAACCATCTTTTAGGCTTGGTGTAACCTCCCATGTAGCTTTTTTTGTGCTTGGGATAACCTATAATGAACAATCTTTTAGTCTCATAAAACTTCATTATTTACCCAACTAATTGGAGGTATATAATAGAAACACTAGTCACGTAATCATAATCCACTCATATGTATTCCACAAGATCAATAAAACATTTATCACTACATCAAAGCTTAACCCATAGAAAATAAAATGGGGTTCATCAATATTTTTCCATCATAATCATAAGCCATTTAGATAAAGCATAGTTATGGTAACATTGGATCATATCCCCAATAAAGTGTGAGAAACACTAAAATAAATTTATATATGAAAATACCTTTAAAATATCATTGGATCATTTCTTGAGAAAAATACCCTTTTCATTTTGAAATAACTTATTTGAAATCTAATAATTTTTGAAATATTAAGGGAAAAATTATTTTAACATAACCATGTGAACATGAAAAGTAATATCCAATGTAAAAAGAATTCATAGGTTAATACATACATGCAGTGTACTTTAAAACAGATATTCCTTTCACATTTTTGGTAAAAAGGTCAAAAGTACCTCATTCGGAAAACTACATAAAAATTACTTATAAAAAATTATTAAAAGTAAAATATAGGTAATAATTATTATAATAATTATTTTTATAATTTTAAAAACATTCTTAAAAAAATTAAATAAAAATATACATGTAAGAAAATATTCTCAACTGAAGAGACAAGAAAATTAGGCCTTCCTTAAAAAAATTATTTCGGTCTCTAAGTACTTAAAGAGAGGAAAATAACATAAAAACATGTAATATATAGAAATTAAATTATTAGAATAAAATACTTGATATTTATAATATATAGATCATATAATTTCATCATCAAAAAAATTAAGCATAAACAGCCCTGGTAAAAAGGAAATTATAACATAAAACCCTTACCTCAAGTCTGGATTGATTTGTATACGCTTCAAACTCCTGCATATTAAATTAAAATTTATTATATTTTTATATAAGAACCACATTAATACCTATAATATTATATATGGTCTTATTATAACATTTCAACACCCATATATTAATAATTCATTATTAAAATCGTTGTTTCTATGTGTTAACCTTTTCGTTATTCATGAATATTTCAGCTTGTAAGTTATGGTACTTAAACTATGATCAAGGCTTCAAGATCTCAAAAATTATAATAATTTCATAATTATAATATTTAATCATTAAATAAACTTTTATATCTATTCATATAAATTGGTTCTGAAAAATGAAATACATCACCTTGTGGAGATTATAGTATATACGTACGTAAAAGTGATGTTTTCCACTTTTTGATGAATGGAATGAAATAAAGGTAAATAATATTTATCCTATAAAGAATAATTATCATATAAAAAATATAATATATTTACACACTAAATTTATCATGAAAACTAACCATGAATGGTGATGATTAAAAATTAATCATATCGCTACATGGAGGCGGTAGTCTACACACACACATGGGTTATACTTTCATTTTTAATTTGATGGAAAATTGGAGTAAAATGATTGTTACATAATCATAATACCATATAAATATATCAATTATACTTTATTCATTTTGTTTTAATTTATAAATCTAGTTTAGACTATGATGATGAAAAAATAAAATGGAAATGTCTAAGTTAGGATTTATACCTCTTCACTGAGAGACCTCCTTTGTCTTACACATTAATCCTTGAAATATTGGTCTTAGTAAAATAATATAAGATCCTGAATGAATAAAATGGATCTATGAATGATTTTGGGAGGGTATTTTCTGAGGTAGAAGGATTTGATTGTGTGAATAATGGAGGAGAAGATAATTCCCTTTTATAGTTTAGAAGAGGGACAAACATGGAATTTCTTAAAAGATTTCAAAAATATAAGGTCAATGTCAGGATAAAGTGGATTCAAATTGCCATTAATTTGAATTTATGATAATATAAGATAGAAATTTTTTCAACCATTAATAATTATACATGTTTAAGTGGTATTCCTACCCTTATCTCTTAGTTTAACCCCTCCCCCTGTAACAAAATTTAAATGTTTTTACTATTCATTAATAAAATGTTGACCATATTAAATTATATTAATTATAATGATTATAAATATGAAATATTATTTACCAAATTCAATTTCTATAAGTTCCATAATATTATTTTAAATAAGTTCACAAGCTGCAATGTAAACCCATTTTAAAATAACTCATATTTTAATCATAAAACTGAATTACTTCCATTCCTTACAATGTAAAAAGAAAAAAATGAATTTTAAAATATTTAATTGAATAAAAAATCTATAACTTTCATTAAAAAAATTGATCAATATATATTAATTTAATTCATTAATATAAAAACTCATTTTGCATTTAAAAATTATTTTTTAGACAAAATGTGTTTTTAAGATCAAAAATGAATTTATACCAAAATCAAGTATTATGATTCTTCCTATGTAATTAATTAGATTATTTATAATTAAAAGATAAATATGTTATATTAAGATAAAATTAATAATATAATGATACTTTTAATTGAAAATAAATGACAGTATTCACAAAAAATTAGTATTTTCACTATTCTCCAAAAAATAAATCTTTTTAGAACAACCCTAAAAATTTACCCTAAGATAATATTTACATTAAGATTTAAAAAATTGATATAAATTCCTCTAAATAAATTTTATAAAATTGGTTTAAATTAATTATAACTTATATGTGCAATATGAAATAAACCCCATTTTGAAGAAAATGCATTTTTGAAGCATAAAATTATTTTACAATAAATCGATTACTTATTTATTATGAATTAAAAAATATATTTAATTTATCTAAAACCTTTGTAAATATTTTTTAATAAATTTTTTATTATTATTCATTCCTTCCATTTCAACGGATTATTGATAAAGTATTATTATGTCATGATTCATTTAGACTAGGGATTGTGTGTAAAAAAAATTTATCAAAAACCTCAAGTTTATTTCAATATAAATACATAAAAAATCTTAGAGTCTTACAATAGAAAACATCAATCCTAATATATAGAATTTACTACATGACTGGACATATAAATAATGCATAAGAAATATATTTCATCCTTTATCTCTCCTCACATGTCTGAAAACACATTTTCTTAGAGAGATGTGTGTCATGTGACATAAGAAACAATAATATCTTAGGTTTTTACATATTTATTCCCATCATTATATTATCAGTATATGTACCCTAACATAGTCCATTTATCCTCTTAAATAAATCAAAGATAATATTTATCCCTTGAATATAGGTTTTTTTATCAAAATCCTTTATGTAGAATCATGTGTTCAACTATGTATTAACTAACTGTATAAATTTTATATCTTTTCAAATAAGTAATATTTTATAAAAAAGTGTTACTAAGAAAAAGACCACACTTCCACTGGGGATTATATTAATTTTTTATGAAACTAAAATCTCTTATGGATTCATCAAATTGAATGCTCCATGGTCTGGATGTTTTCTTTAATCCATAAATTGATCTCGACAACTTACCTTACTTATTGAGATATTTTAAAATAAAAAATTCCTTTTATTGTTTCATATAGACATATTACATTATTTTTCCATTAAGGAAACATGTTTCGAAATCCATATTTTAAATATGATAATCATGGAAGAAAAATATGTAAGGAATAATTATGATGGATTTTAGCATAACAACTAGTGAAAAGGTTTTTTCATAGTCAATTCATTGTTGTTTCTTAAAACTTGTAGATACTATAAATTTTATTTAGGAACTATATTTACCTTCCTTGTATAGCTTATTATTAAATACCCATTTTTACCTAATAATATTTACATATATTGGTTGATTGAGTAAAACCCAAAGCTAGTTTTGTATATGGAATCCATCACAACATTTATAGATTCTTTAGATCATGAAACTTTTGAGTTTATTTCTACCTCTTTATAGGATAAAGGTTTACAATTGTCAAAAAATAATGAGTCAATGTATTTAGTGATTAAAAACTAATATATCTTTGGTTTTATAACATATCTCATTCTCCAACACAGTACTTATTTCTTGAGAACAATCTCTTCCATGTGTTTCTATATAATTTTTTCGTGTGACAACTACTATGTATCTTAAACATAAACTTTATCAAATTCAATCTTGAACCCACTATATCTTTTGGAGATGTGATCCCTATCAAGGAACAGGGCATGGATTTATATTATTACCTTCTTGTTTGAGAGGATACATAGATAATATTATCTTATTTACTTGGGATACCATATTACGATATACTTCATTCATTAGGATGCTTTTTGGTTACAAAAATTGGCATTAGAAAATGCCTCTAAACACAATCCATGTAAATTAAATAGAATATATTTATTCACATACAGTATCCTTGATATAATACCATTTTATGCATTATATTGAACCTAGTTTAGTGTTTTTGTTATAGTTTTTAATGCATATACCCAAAAGGATAATAGAAAATAAGCATGACTCATCATCGACCACACTATATCCAATAATTTATAGTTCCTCTATAACATCAAGGAGTCTTAAAACCTATATCTATTAGTTATATTACATTATTAGTATAGGATACAATAGTTACTGTAGGATCTGATACCTGAGTAGTCTTAGAAGGCTAGATATGTGCATACATTACATTTCAAAATATAATATACAACATAAATAAATTGGTAGAACATTATTATCCCTTCCATAATATCCTTCAAACTTATAAATATTTATTCCCTTAGGAAATGAAGAGAAAATAAGGGTGATCTTAGATACTCTGTAAGGAGTATCATTCAATAAAATCTATCATAACTTAAACATGGAATAAGAGATATGGTAGGAAGAAATAAACAACATGAATCTATAATCAACTAAAACTAATGGAATTATATATAAATGATTATAAATGAAATATTATATAATAATAATCATTGAAATCATACTAATGGAATGCATAATGTTGGATATAAAAACATGTTTTAAAGACCTTGTTCTAAAAAACTATATTAATATGGTAAAGTTATACACCAAAACCCAATATTTTTTTCTCATGATACTGGAATATACATGAAGAGGCCATATAATTTTGTGCCCCACCTATCACCTGATTAATTCTAATTCATTAACTATAAGATACAACAATAAAATTCTTACCATTATCTAAGGAACCATTTTTTTAATAAAAACATGCATATCCATATAATAAAATATACATAAAATAAATACATCACCATTAAATGGAATAATGTGTATGTTATATGAGATCATCCCTTAATGAACATAAAAGTTAAGGGGTATCATAAAAGTAATAAGGAGTACCCTTATCAAATAAATATAGTGGAGAGGGTAGTATCAATGTAATCAATTATACATTGAATACAGTAACTGGTTTAAAAAGTTTAAATTGGAAATATACCAGGTAAATGGTATGCAAAATGCTTCATCATGGTTTATAATGATCATTTGAAAATTCTAAAGCATATCCCCTAATATTTTCTTTCCAAACATACAGTGTTAATGTAACTCATCATTCATCAGAGTTATGATTGATTCAATACACAATCAACCCTTTTTGGGTGATTAACTCAAGGTTCATATGTGTCACAAAATAATCAACATTTCAATATAAAAATAGGTATGTATTTTCTAGGAAACTAAAAACACTTTTTCTTTAGAAAAATATAGGATGGTTTTTCTACTAAAGAGACGATTGAGTTTTAGAACAGTTTGGGTAACTCTCAAATCAAAAGCATATGATGGAGGTAAAATAATATTTACTTATAAATCACTTGAAACTCATTAGGAATATGTTAAAAATTATTCCATAGTAATTTTTCACCAAAAAAAAATAAAATAAGTGGTGAATTTAGAATGATTCCCAAATATTGAAAATTGGGATTCAAAATCCCACTTATGAGTTGGGTAGTGATTCAACCAAATTATCTTGAAATTTTCTTCTTAAAATTGATCATTAAACACTTTAAAAAAGAATTTCATGATATATAATCTCAAATACGCATTATAAAAACCACATAATATAAATTAAGTGCATAATAAAAAACATGTCTTAAAGAGAGGAATTTAATATGGAAAAACACTTACCTCTTTCCCTCACTTCCATGAACATACTTCAACCTCCCGTGTCACAAATATAGCTATCTTAATTACTTAATTCTTAACCTTTCACATTTATATTTTTATGTATACTATTCATAAATAGTCATTTTATATATGAGTTTTACCTATTTTCAATATCAAGTGTTTATATTTTTTATCATTTTGACTAGTTTCATAATATCGGTGTTTGTATTGTTGGAGTGTCTCTGTGAACCAATTTATTTATTATTATTTTGATAATAATAATTTTTTTTAATAAAAAGTTTTTTTTTAATATTTTTCATTTATTATTATTATTATTCTTTATATTCATTTTTTTTATATTTTGAGAAAATTTAATTTTCTAATGTTTCTCCTTACCCATACATAACATGAATTATATTCTTTATTTACCTTTACAAATGTTTTATAAATATGTTTTTACCTCTATACAACTTATATAAAATGAGTGTTACCCATATGTGAATTTTTATTTACCCTTTCATGAGTTTTATAATTTTTGTTTTACCCTTATGTAATATATATTTCATATGAGTTACCCTTATGCGAGTCTTTATTTCCTTTACATAAATTAGTTATAAATTTATGTATTTTTTGGATTTTAAAGGTTACCCTTATGAAGAATTGTCTTTACCCTTACATAGAATATAAAAATTGTGATTTACTTTTACAAAACTTATTAAATATCAAATTTACCCTTACAAAAAGTATAAAAAAAACTTTATACCCATACACATCCATGAAAAATGGCTATTATAAAGATTTAAAAACCTATAATTTACAGTTTTTTATGTTTTCATGATTTTATTGGTATTTTAAATTGAGGCATGATAATTTAAAGAGTTTAAATTTTTTTAATGACTATATAAATTTATATAAATGAAATTGAAACTATTCCAAGTGTTTATATAGTGTTTTAGACACATTTATATGAAGATGAAATCTATTATTATTTTCATGCATTTGTATACATTATGAAAGTTAAAAAAATGAATTTATTATCTTATGTTTTTTTCTGTTTTACTGTTTATAAATTCATGTTTAAGATAAATTATGTTATTAAAACTTGTTTTATAGGTTTTAATGTAATATCTTTAAATATTGATATTATCGTATATATTTATGGGAAAATATTTATTTTGAATTTTTAATATTATGGTTTGAAACTATGAGAGATTTGTGTGTTTTCATTGACCTATTATTATGAAATATAGTTCTAAATTTGTTTAAATGATTTTAAATTTTACAAAATGTTTTAAATTGAAATGAAAATATATTTATCTCTCTATCTTTATTTGATAATTATGGATTTTTTTATTATTATTTTTCAATTATCTAAATGATTTTAATGAGGGTTAAGTGAATAGAGACTTCTATTTAAAGGCATCAAGGATTCAAGGATCAATGGATGTGAACTCTACAATGAATAAAATTTATACACTATGATTTTAAAAGAAATAGAGAACATGTATTTCACATGAACTTTACATTCTAGTGAAGTACCATAAGAAACATTCTTAATAGAAGCTTCATAATTATTTATCTCTTTTTTAAGTAAATTACTAGATCACTTGGGCTTCATCATTAAAATTCATTTTATAGGCCATGAGGAATTTTTCTACACTAGTATATCAATCTACAACTCTCTAGTCATTATTTATTTGTTTTATTTATTTATTTTGGGTTGGATATAGTTGTTTATACATAACCTTTTCATAAAAATGGTTATAAAACCTATAAAAAGTAATATCTAGTTATGATCACCTAAAAATAAAAAACACATAGGTTGGGGATGCACATTATTTAAAATACTGGGTTTTTTCTCCTCTTGTAAATGGATATTCAGGTTTAGGGATACTCCTATATAAATGTATTGGGTTTGGGATTTCACCAATTATAAAAGGATACCTCTATTTTATAGGCATAATAATCCATCAGTTGTGGTGTGAAGAGTAGTCTGAGTCCATTTTGGACTGAACCACATTTAAATTTCTTTGGTCCATTTCATTATTTATATACATTCTCTCTTCACACATCCATTATTCCTAATCATTTAAAAAATTATTATTTAATCTTCTTAATTTACCAATTTTTGATATTATTTTTTAATAAATCTAATAATTATAAGAAAATACAATTCATACTTTCCCCATATTGCCTATTGTAATCAATCATCTCCACCCTAAAAATTGGTATTTTTGGTTGACCATAAAATGATAATTTAGTATTTTTTTAGATATTAATTGTTTCTAAAATAACATGTCTCCCAGTCCTTAAAAAGATTAAGGAACGATTTATTTTGATTATAGAAAATCAGGAGATTAAATTTTTGAATCTAGTGAGACCATTTCAATTCAACGGAACTATTTACAGATATTGGGAAGAAATAATGGTGGTTTTTTTAAATAATGTAGGTATTGAATATTGAATTTTAATGGATAAATAATATAAACATCCTAAATATGATATTGATACCTTAACCATAAATAATTCTATAAAAATTTTCTTGAATTATTATTTTATAAATTATCTTTATTTATCTCTTTATAGAAGTTCTTATAGTCATTTTTTATTATTGTAAAAATACTTATAAAATTTTGATGACTTTAAAATTTGCTCATAAAGGAATTTAAAAATTTTAGTGAACTAATCTTGGTATTTACAAGGCTAAATTTCAAGATTTGAGAATATATTATCATGAAAGTGTAAAAGATATGCTCAAAATATTCATAAACATTTTCAATATCATGGTTTTATAAGGTGAAACTGTAAATAATGATGTATTATTTTAAATAATACTATGATCCTTACAAAATAAGTGGAATTAAATGAAATTATTTATTGAATAAAGAAAGTATTTTTCAAAATACACCTTGTATAAGTTTATTGGATCTTTATTACTATATGAAATTGAATTTATGGACAATGATATTGATTCATTTAATAGAATTAATGGAGTTTCTTTTCAATCTAAATATGTTTCTTATACCTCTTATAGTGATTCCTCATGTTCTTATATCTTGGAGAAGGGAGATGATTAACATCTAGGTGAAAAGTGCATTTAAGGGATCATATATAAAAAATATGCTACTAAAAAGAAGAATGGGAAAATAAAGAGGTAAAAGAAACACTTAAAAATAAAATGTATCAAAGGTAAATATACTATAATTATTTTTATCTATATGAAACACAAAAATACCAAATATTATTTTCTAAGATTAAAATATCAAAAAAAATAGAAGAATAGAAAAATTAAAAATAATTATGTAATTTATTGTAGTTGGAGTTGCATTAATAAATCAAACTCAAGTTAAGAAATCAAGAAGTAAAAAAAAGGAGAATTGTAATCTTGATCTGATGGGAATATATCCTTGGGTAACAGATCTATTTTATAATATATTAAAGTCTACTAGTTTGGGTTTGTTAAATACATCATGTACGGTTAGTATTACTTTTATTTTTTATTATGATTCTCAATCCCCTTTTAGTTTTGATTGTGATAAATCTAAAGTAAATGAGTTAAGTGATTTATGTGATAAATTTCAAGACGAAATAGAAAATATTCTTAAAAAGGTATGAAATTTTGATTATGTATTTTAAGAATATTTTTAAAGAAAAGAAAAATATTGTTCTAGAAAATAATAATTTAAAAATTTATACATTTAGGTTTTATAATTAATAGGAAAAAATAATTTTTTTTAATTTTTTCCCATAACTAGAAAAAGGAGTATGATAGTTTGAAAAGGATTTGAATCTTTTACTAAAGATAAGTTGTTTAATGATTTTTAAATTATTCAAAAGGGAAATTAAAAAATTAATGACAATAATGTATGTTTGTAGGAAACATTATCTAAATTTACTATTGGAAGTAAATATTTGAATGAATTTATGGGATTTAGAAAAATTAATAAATCGATATCCAATAGAAATAATATTTTTTGAGATAATTGGTTGCCTCAAATGTATAAAAGTATATTTTTTTCAAGGTAAAAATGAAGAAATCATATAGAAACACTTGATTTTCATATATTTTCATTGCATAACTTTTTAGGAATAGTTAAAATATTATACAAGTAGATTCCCAAATATCGCACTAGTCTAGTGCCTTTGGAAATGCGGAAACATAAACACTAGTACATAAGTTAGCTAAATTACCTCCCACTAGGTTCTTCATAACTATAACCCTTATTAGAAACATCAAACATAATACATATCTTCATAACCTGGGGAATGAAACATAAAAAGGGTCAAGCTCACCTGCTTCGTAAGGGTAATAAGGGAGACATGTAAGCATAAACATGAGCATACGGGTATGCGAACATGATCATAACATTAGAATATCATACCCTACATATCATAATATCAAAAACCTGAATCATGAAATAAATCTTAGTAGTTCATAAGACTTGAATCATAAATAAATAAATAACATAATCCATGAAATCATATTATAGTAATAATACATGTAATTGTGGCATACATAAACATGTGATATCTTTCCCTATAAGTCAAGACACATTTCTAGAACTTATCAATATACTTCATGGGAACCCCACCGATTGGGTGGGACACACCACCATCCCCAGTTACAGTCCTTTCATTTTAAGGGATTGGGTTTCTCCATATTCTCATAGTGTATTGGGTTTCCCCATCTTCCAACTTCATGGTGACTACACTTATTTGGCGGGACACACCACCATCCCCAGTCGTGGTCCTTTCTATATAAAGGATCAGGTTTCCCCATCTTTACATAGTAGATAAAGCTTGTTGACTTGATTCACATAATTATATCATGATATATAAATATTTACCTGATTCATATAAAGGAGATATAGGTCCCAAAAATCTCGTAATAAAATCATTCATACATGTGCCACAAGATAATAAAACATTGATCATATCATGACCCATAAAAAGATATGGGTTTTATAAACATACTATAATAATACCATGAAATTAAATTGGTAACAATAACTTTTCATCGCATTATAAAATATGTAAAAGAGATAGGCTTTATAATCATTTCATCAAAGCATAACCCATGAGAAGAAGAGGGTTTCAAAATCATATAACTCGTGGAAGAGAAACGGGTGTCATAAACATAATTCCATAAAAACATAAACAATTAAAGAAAAAATATGAAGTTATCCTTTGTATCATTTCCTATAATGGTGTGAGTAACATCAATGGATTCCATATTAGATTAAAAATATCTTAGAAATATATTTTGAAAATATTTCTTGAGGAAAATGTCATTTTCTCTTTGAAAAAGGCTCTTTAAAAAAATGTTTTGACAACCATTTTCATGAAAATATGATTGAAAACTTATAATTAATTCTCATAAATAATTTTTTAATCCTTTTTCTTTTAAAACACACAAATATATCTTGAAAATGTTTTGAAAACCATTTTCCTTTAAAACTTATTAAAGAAGAATAAAAATGTTTTGAAAAACATTTCTTTTAAAATGCATTGAAAAAATTTAAAGGAAGATTGAAAACCAAAATATATTTTTAAGATCCTTTTTTATTTAAAATTATCTTAAAATATCATATTTGAAAACATGGTTGAAAACATGGTTCTTGAAGTTCATGGCATGTGTCTCAAAGAAGGAAAATTGAGACAAAACTACTTTTCTAATTTGGTAAATCTTGAAACATAACCCCCGTGAAAGATATAATAAAATAGCCATAAAATTAAGGATAATAATCTTAGAATATATTCATGTGCATTATAATCACTACAAAAAATAGATGAGTGATGAATAAAGCATAAATCTCACATAAATAAAAGTGAGACTAGAAATCCCCTTACCTTGTGTCTTGACTCTTATCGTACTCATTCAAATATCATGTATAATAAATATAAGTTTATTATACAGACCCATATTATTATATATAATACCATATATTGTTTTATTATTACTTTATATTACTCTCTTGCCAATAATTCTATGTTAAGGTTTCACTTTCGGTAATATCCTCTTTGTTCTTCGCATGTGTCTTGATTTGTTATATCTTTGGTCCTTATACTTATATCATAATTTCAAGAATTTAAACCATGGTATAAATATAATTTATATTCAATATATTTTTATTATAATAATCTATATAATATATAAGTATGAAATGGAATACACAATTCTTGGAGACGGTGGGTCGTACGTACACATAACGTTGTTTTTGTTTAATTATCGTGTTGAAAAGAAGAAAGTAAATGACATATATGTATATATATATATAATTATTCTAATAGAATTATTATATCATATATATCATATAATCTTTCTAAAATTATCCTTAATATATTCCATGTAGTGTGTGAACGAATCACATCACTTTGAGGGGACGGCAGTCCACACTTCCTCAAACGAAATTATCATATTTAAAAAAATAGAAAGTATAAATATATGCATTGTAAAATAATTAAAGAAGATTAATGACATAATATATATCATATATATAATATATAAACATATTATACATCACAATTCCCACCATGATAGGTGGTAAATGAAAATTAACAATCATCATTCTGTGATGTGGTAGTTCACCGTACAGATAAATAGTATGTTCGTTTCCCATTAGATGAAAGTGTCTGTAAGTCTAGGTAGAACCCATATTATAAAAAAAATATTACTATATTTAGGATAATATTATTTTTAAATAATCATTTAATAATTATAATTTAAATAGTGGATAAAGAAAGTAAAATAATGGAGCTTGAGGGAGGGTGTTACCTCTTAATTGGGTAACTCCATTTTGTTTTCACCAACAGGATTCCTTGGAAGGTTTTATAAAAAAAGGTATGATTAAATTAGTAATGGAGTGGTGTTTTTAATTTTATTGGGTAGATAATTTCCAATCATAATAGGTTTTTGAGGTGTTAAGAATAGGTATAGGTGGTGGCCTTTTATAGGGAAGGGAGGAGACATACTTGGCATTTTTGAAAACAAGTTAGTTGTAATCATGTTTTACTTAAAAAAAGTCATAATAAACCAAAAAATAATAATTTAATGTTAATGAATTAATAATGGCCATAAAATGGGTGTTTGTTAAGTGTATAGGTCATTTGGGGCCTTAATTTTTAGGTATATTCCCTTCTTCAGCTTAATTTTTTCTTAATCGTTGTAATTAATTTTAATTACTTTCACTAATATTTTTGGCCAAAAAGTAAGTTGACCTTATTATATATTATAAATTATTATGATTAAAAATATTAAAAACAATTTTACAAATTCTAATGACATAAGTTGAAGAAATTATTTTAAATTTAATCCTGTAGATGGGACAACACTGTGGGGTTTTAAACTTAAAAATGATCAAAAGTTTCCTAAGTTTTTATATCCAATTTAAATGTAAAATTGGTTATAATGACCTATATTGGATTAATTGATAAACATTTAATATAATTTATCTTTAAAATAATTTAAAAATATAATTTAACCTCATGAATAAATTAGATGAAAAATCAGTTTTGAATTAAAATTTAGTATTTTTCACTATTCGTCCAAAAACGAAGTTTCTCAGAAAACTACCAAAAATTATCCCTAAGATAATTTAAACATTATAAATTAAAAAATAAAGTTTATTTTATAAAATTAAATTTCTAAATGTGTCTAAAAGTATTTTTATTGTTTTTTATAGAAGGACAAAAAAGCAATTCATTTGAGAAAATAGTATTTTTTAACATATAAGGACTACCAAAAACTATATCATTCATTATCAATATGTTTTATTTATATAAAAACATTATAGAAAATATTTTATAACTATCTATTACTATTAATATTACTAATTTTAATGTCTTGGTTATAATTACCTCATTTAAATAATTATAACAAAAAATATATGTTTCATAGAAACTCAGTGTTGCGTATAACATACTCCAAGTCGGTGTTGCGTTTAACATATTACAAGTTGGTGTTTTGTGTAATGTATCACTATTTGGTGTTTTTTGTAACTTCTGCCAATTCATTTTGGTGTGGAAGGAATTTTTTACTTAGTTCAATGCAATATATCAATTATTATTTAATTTATTTTAGAAAAAAAGGTCCATAAAACTCAGGGTGTTACATTCTACCACCCTTAAAATGAATTTTTCCCTATAAATTCATCATTTAAGTAAAAAAATGAGGATTATTCTGCTTCGTCATATCCTCAAGTTCCCACATATCTTCCTCTGACTAGTGATGTCTCCATACAACTATGACCAGGTGAGTGGTCTTGTTTCGTAGAACTTTCTCTATACAATCCAAAATTTCAGCTGTTTTTTCCTCTTTAGAAAGATCATGATCTAGTGGTATGAACACGGAGTTCAGTAAATTTGAAGGTTCAGGTACGTACTTAATCAAGAGAGATACATGAAACACATCATGGACTTGAGAGAGATTTAAAGAAAGTTCCAAGCGATAGGTTACTATCCTAATACGATCAAGAATCTCAAAGGGACTGATATACCTAGGTCTTAGTTTCCCTTTCTTCCCAAATATTATAACTTTATTACAGGGAGAGATTCATAAATACAATTTCTCACCAACTTCAAATTCTAGATCATGTCATCAGTGATCTGTATAACTTTTCTTCCGACTTTGAGCTGCCTTCATATGTTGCTAAATAGATCTAACCTTATCAGCCATTTATTCAGTGATATCAGGTCTCAATAGCTTTATTTCTAGAACCTCATCATATCATGTTGGATCTCAAAATTTCTTCCCATATAAGGCTTCAAAAGGTTCCATCTTAATTCTTGAGTGAAATCTATTGTTGTATAAAAACTCAACTAAAGGAAGGTGTTGATCCCAACCACCTTTGAAATCCATAGAATAATATCTCAACATATCCTCTATGGTTTTAATTATTATTTCACACTAAATATCTATCTGTATATGATAAGTGGTTATAAAACTCAATTCAGTATAAAGTTCTTACTAAATACTACGCCATAAAATAGAGTTAAACCCCAGATCCCGTTTTGATAAAATAGAATGTGGTACTCCACACAACTTTACCACTTCTTTAATATATATCCTAGAAAACTAATCCAGAGTGATGACTTCTATGATAGCAATAATGTGTGATGAATTTTTAAGGTGATCAACTACCGCCCATATAGAATTAGACCCTTTATAGGTTTTGGGTAGTCCAATGATAAAATCCATAGTGTTGTTCTCCCATTTCCATTCTAGTATGGGTAATGAATGAAACATCCCTTTTACTTTTTTCTTTCAACCTTAACTTTTTGGTATACCAAGAACTAAGATATAAACTCTATGATATATTTATTAATTCCATCATATCATAAGTATTCTTTCAAATCCCTATACATCTTAATACTTCACAGATGAGTAGAGAATGAAGAACTATGAGTTTCATCTAACAGATCCTTCTTCAAATATGGTATGGGAGAAACACATACACGGCTCTTGAACTACATCATTCCATCCTATTCAAGGTTAAACTCAGTAACATTTATAATTTCCTTTTAAATCTCTTCATCTTCCTTTTGTGCCTCCTTAATCTTTACTTGGATAGATGGTTGAACACTCATTTAATAAAGATAATGTGTTTCCCCTTCCTTTAGTATTTACATATCTATCCTTTGAAAATCTAGAATTATTGAATCTTTTATGATCCTCGTCATGGATAAGCTAGCATAATCTTTTTGACTCAAATAATTGGCCACCTTGTTTCCTTTCTCAGTGTGGTAATTTATTGAGCAGTCATAATCCTTTATCAAATCTAACCATATTCTCTAGTTCATTTTCAACTCCTTCTATCTAAATATATATTTCAGACTTTTATGATCAGTATATATATCAAAATTTGCCACATAAATATAGTGCCTCTATATCTTTAATGAAAAAATTACTGATGCTAACTCCAAATCATGAGTTGGGTAATTTTTATCAAGAATCCTCAACTACCGCAATGCATAAGTGATAACCATATTATTCTATATAAAAACACATCTCAATCCCTTCTTGGATGAATCACTTAAGATTATATACCCTTATTCACTATAGGGAAATGTAATAATATGTGCACTAACCAACCTTCTCTTCATTTCCATAAAATTTTCCTCACATTCATTTTTTAGAGGAACTTGACACCCTTCTGAGTTAACTAGTTCAAATGATTAGATACTCTTGAAAATTTCCCCACAAACTATCGATAATATCCATTTAAACAAAGAAATATATGGATCTTAGTCACTATGATTGGTCTAGACCATAATTTAATAGCCTTTTTATTTGATGGATCTACTATTATACCATCTCTTTAAATTATGTGACCCAAAAATGAAACCTTTTTTAGCCAAAATTCACACTATGTAAAATTTTCATATAATTTCTCCTTCCTTAGGGAATTTAGTACTAGTATTAAGTGTTCTTCATGATCTTCCTTTCTCTTTTAATAGATAATAATATCATATATAAATACTACCACAAACTGATCGAGTTAATCCCTAAATACCCTATTCATTAAATCCATAAAGACACTAGGGGCATTAGTAAGACCAAAAATAATTACTACATATTCATAGTGTCCATAACTTGTACGGAATGTCATCTTGGGTATACCCTCCCTTTTGAACCTCAATTGATGATATCCAGAATGAAGGTCAATCTTGGAAAAGTATTGTGCTCCGCACAGCTGATCAAAGAAGTCATCAATATAGGGAAGCAGATACTTGTTCTTGACTGTGATCTTCTTCGATTCCCGATAATCAATGTAGAGTCGCATTGATCCATAATTTTTTTCACAAAGATTATAGGTTCACCCTAATTTTACACACTTGGTTGGATGAATCCCTTATCAAGGTTTTCTTATAGTTACTTCTTAAATTCCTACAACTCAATTGGGTCCATTCTATAGGGATTATTTAAAATTGGTGTGGAACTAGGTTTGAGTTCTATTAAGGACTCAACTTCACGTTTTGGTGGAAGACTAGGAAACTCTTCTAGAAAGACATCCAAAAAATTCCCTAAAAATAGGAATATCATCAATGTAATTTTTATCCCCAATCATTTGAGATAAACATCCCTTCTGAATGAGAATTAATACCCATACACTGGATATAATCCCCACAAGAATTTCATATTTATCGTCGCATTTATGGAATATCATAGGAGGGTTTGAAATTTTAGACATAACTTCCCTTCCTTGAAAATTTATGTGGTATTCATGTAGATAAATCCAATACATGCCTAAGATGACATCAAATTCAACTAAAGGAAGAATGAAAATATTTTCTGGAAGAACATTCCCAAAAACATCAACCTGATAGGAATCATAGACATGAGATTAAATCATTATACCATTAGGGTTTTTCACAACTAATTTCACATATAATCATTTTAGTGGAATCTTAGTTCCCTTAAAAATATTTATATATGAAAGAGTGGGTAGATCCAGAATCAAATAAGATATTAACTATTCTAGAGTGGATGGTAAGTGTACCTTTCACCACGTCGCTATCACACCCCTCGTCAGAAGGAGTGATCGTGTGAGATTTCCCATTTTACCTTGGTTTGAGAGGTTTCAGATGTCAATATTTATCATTATCCCTTGGGTTTCAGCATTGGTTAGAATAATGCTCATTCTCCTTACACTTGTAGCACTGAATTATGGGAGGTGAATTATGTGTTTGCTTTTTCTCCATTCTCACCATTATATAACTTATTCCCATCACTTCAGTAATCAAATACCCAATGTCATTCCCTTATAAACATGAACAATTTATTAGACCCCTTAAGGAAATTTCTTTTATGCTTCTTCCCACACATAGATCATAAAGTAAATTTCATCTTCTTCTCTTCATGGTTTTTAGATTTTCCATTAAACTCTATATTCCTTTTCTTTTCAAAACCATGAGATTTATATAAGACTATAACCTCTACTTTAACCTTGATTTCACAATACACAATCTCTTCATAGATACTAAAGTCTCTTATGGCCAATTCACTTGAAATAATTGTCTTTAATCCATTGAAGATCCTATCAAATTTACTTTTAGGTTGATTGATAATTCCAAAAGTTTACCGCACAAGTCTTGTGAAATTAGCCTCATAGGTACCAATGGATTCATCATCCTTTTGATTCAACTCAAGGAACTCTTTTTCCATCTTCGTACAAAGAACATAAGGAAAGTACTTATTGAAGAATAAGTTATTGAACACATATCAATCCATGGATTCAATTTTATCTTGATTCCTTGTATTCTTGATTCGATTCTACCACTAGTCTAATTCACCTTCTAATTAAGAATTAGCTTGAATGACTTTCTCATGAACTGAACACTGGAAAATAGAAAATATCATTTCAGTGTTATTGATCCAGTGTTTAGAAACAATTGGATTAGAAGACCAACTGAAATAAGGTGTATATTGCCACATTAAGGACTCAGTATAATGTTTTTTCCTCATTTTCTCATTTGGAAGTCCCCCATGATTCATAGATTGAGATATTTGGGTGAGTATAGAAATGAAATTTTTCATTCCTACTTCTATATAATTTGGTTTCTTAGGAATACAATTATTTCATTGTCCATTACAATCACCAATAACATAGTTTCTTTTAGTTCTAGACATTTACTAAAACCAAAAGTATAGAGTAAGAAATACTTATCATAATGAGGAACCACATAATCATGAAAATTCACTTATAGGATGTCTAAATTATGAAACATTTCTTAATCTATGACACCTTAGGTTTATCCTAGGTTATTCACAGCCAACTTCTATTTAAATCATTCATGATGGTTCATGAGGAGTTCATGAATTACCAAATCATATCCCCTATGAGTGTCAAACTAGGTGTACAGGAAGGCCCATTGTTTTATACTAGGTTACGCCGAGTCATGCCTGAAACACCTTGTCAGAGTTGTTACTCCTAGGTACATCTATTCCATAACCTCATCCACATGTAGTATCTAGACTGGGATGTATTTCTAGGAAACCACTTACTCTATACTTTACCAAAATATAGGAAATTTTCCTATACTTTTCCTAATCCTTAGACTTATACTTATACATGTACTTAAGTATCTCAGTAATTTTTTCTCATCCTAGATTCAAAATTTTAACAAAACCATTTCTCTGATACCAACTATAGAGACCCTCTCCTTTTATACATTTACATTACATAAATTTTACAGAATACTTAAAACATTATACAAATAGATTCCCAAATATCGTACTAGTTTGGTTCCTTTGGAAACATGGAAACATAAACACTGTTAAATAAGTGAGCTAAATTATCTACCACTAGGTTCTTCATAACTAAAAACCTTCTTAAACACATACAACATAATACATATCTTCATAAACATGGGAATGAAACATAAAAATTGGTGAGCTCAGATGCTCATTAAGGCTAAACAAGGGAGACATGTAAGAATAAGCATGATCATATAGGTATGATAATGTGACCATAACATTAGAATATCATACCCTATATATCATAAGATCAAAAACATGGAACATGAAATAATTCTCAGTAGTTCATAAGACATGAATCATAAGAAAATAAAAAACATAATCCATGAAGTAATATTATATGAATACGACATGGAATTGTGGAATACCTAAACATGTGATATATTTCCCAATAATTCAAGTTTTATTTCTAAAAATTATCAAGGAACTTCATGGGAACTACACATACTAAGCATGACACACCATCATGCCGATTAATATTCCTTTCCTTATAAGGGATTGAGTTTCCCCATATTCCCATTATGGGTCTAGTTTCCCCATCTTCCAACTTAATAGTGACTACACCTACTGGATGGGGCACACTGTCATCTATAATCATAGTCCTTTACTTGTAAGGGATCAATTTTCCTCATCTTTCTATAATGGATCAAGCTCTTTGACTTGATTCACATAATAATATCATGAGATATATATCTTTACCCAATGTCTTGGAGGAAGATATAGGTCCCACCCATCTTATAATAAAATCATGTATACATGTTCCACAAGATAATAAAACTTTCATCATATCATGACCCATAAAAATAGATGGTTTTTATAAACATCCTATAAAAATCCCATGAAATTCAATTGGTAATAATAACTTTTAATCACATCATAACCTTTTGAAAATATATAGGCTTCATAATCATTTAATCAAATCATAGACCATGAAAATAAGTGGGTTTCAAAATGATATAACCCATGGAATAGAAACAGGTTTCAAAAGAATCATTCCCTAAAAACATAAACCATTTAAGAAATATTATTAATGGAACTTTTGGATCATTTCCTATAATGGAATTAGTAACATCAATGGATGTCATATTATATGTAAAATAAATTGGAAATATATTTTCAAAAAAATTCTTGAGAAAAATATCATTTCTTCTTTGAAAAGGGAAATTTAAAATATAAAAAAAATTAAAACCATTTTATTGAAAACAATATTGAAAACTTATACATAAATCTTTGAAAACATTTTTGAAACCTTTTTCTTTGAAAACATATAAAGAGATCTTGAAAAAAATTGAAAACCATTAACCTTGAAAACTTATAAAAGAAGATTGAAAACGTTTTGAAAACCATTTCTTTGAAAATACTTTGAAAACTTTTAAAAAAATAATTAAAACCATAAAAAAATAATTTTTTCCTTGAAAACGATCTTAAAATATCATCTTTTAATTTTTCTTTTAAACATGGTTCTTGAAGTTCATGGCATGTGTCTCAAAGAAGGAAAAATGAGACAAAGATACTTTTACAATTTAGTAACACTTGAAACATAAACCCCATGAAAGGGAGATCATAAAATAACCATAAAATTAGGGATAAAATCATATATCATATTAATGGGCATTATAATCACCACACAAAAGATATGAGTGGTGAATAAGGAATAAATCTCACAGAAATAAAAGTGCGACTATAAATCCTCTTACCTTGTGTCTTGAATCTCATCATACTTGTTCAAACCTATTGTATAATAAATATAAATTTATTATTAATAAATATATTATTATATATAATACCATATATGTTTTGATTATGATGTTTTATTACCATCTTGTTAACCATTCTTTGTAATGGTTTCACTTTGGGTAATATCTGCTTTGTTTTTCGCATGTGTCTTAATTTGTTATATATTTTTTATTTATACTTATATAATGATTTAAAAAATGTAAGAAATGATATAAATATAATTTATATTCATTATAGTTTTATTATAATAATCCATATAATATATAATTATAAAATGGAATACATTGTTCATGAAGACGGTAGGTCGTATGTACGCATGAACGTTGTCTCTATTTAATTTTAGTATTGAAAAGAATAAAGTAAATGAAATATATTTATATATATATAATTATTATAGTAGCATTATTATATCATATATATCATATAATTTCACTAAAATCATCACTAATACATTCCATGTAGTGTGTGAATGAATTACATCGCTTTGAGGGGGCGGTAGTCCACACTTCCTCAAAAAATTATCATATTTACACAAAATGGAAAGTATAAAGATATGAATTTTAAAAGAATTAAATAAGATTAAATACATAATATATATCATATATATCATATATAAACATATTTTCTATTATAATTCCCACCATGAGAGGTGGTAAAGGAAAAAAAACAATCATTGTTTCGTGAGGCGGTAGTTTGTTGTACACATAAATAGTATGTTCCTTACCCATTAGACGAGAGTGTGTGTAAGTGTAGGTTGAAACCTTAATTAAAAAATTATAAGTATATTTAGGATAATGGTTTTTTTAAATAATCATGTAATAAGGATAATTTAAATATTGTAGAAATAAAATAAAAAGAAAGGAGCTTGAGGGAGGGTGTTACCTCTTAATCGGGTAACTCCTTTTGGTTTTCACTAAAGGGAATCCTTATAAGGTTTTATTCCCAAAGGTAGGATTCAAGGAGGAATAAAAGGATTATCTGAAGTTTATAAGTTATATCATGGCCAAACCTAATAGGTTTTAGTGGTTTGAATGGGTATAGGTGGTGGCCTTTATAGGGAAGGGAGGGGACATACTTGGCATTTTTGAAAACAAGTTAGGTGTATCCAAGTTTGTACCTAAAAAGTCATAAGAAACGAAAAAAATTAATAATTTAATGTTAATGTATGAATAATGTCCATAAAATGGGTCTTGAACAAGTTTTTAGGTTATTTGAGCCCTTAAGTTTAAGGTTTATTCCCTTGTTAAGATTAATTTTACCTTGATTGTTGTCATTAATTTTAATTACTTTCACTAATATTGTTGGTAAAAAATAATTTGAACTTATTATACATTAAAATTATTTATTCAAAATATGGAATAAATTTTTCACAGCTCTAATCACATAAGTTGTAGAAATTAATTTAAATTTAATCTCACTGATGGGATAACACTACAAAGTTTTAATGTAAAAATGATCAAAAGTTTGATAAGTTTTTATATCCAATATCAATGTGAAATTAGTTTTAATGTCCTATATTGAATTAATTGATAAAAAAATAATCTAATTAAAATTTAAAATAATTTAAAAATATAATTTAACCTTATAAATAAATTATATAAAAACAGTTTTGAATTAAAATTTAGCATTTTTCACTATTCATTCAAAAATAAAGTTTCTTAGAAAAATACCAAAAATTCAACCTAATATAATTTGAACATTAAAAATTAAAAAATTAAATTTATTTTATCATATTAAATTTCTAAATGTCTCAATAATTAATATTATTTTTTTCATAGAAAGACATGAAAAGCAGTTCATTTGAGAAAATAGTATTTTTAAACATTTAAGGACTTTACCAAATATTATATATTTTGTTATTAAAATGACTTATTTATATAAAAACATTATAAAAATATTTTAAAAATAGTTATTACTAATATTAACTTATAGGTTATAATTATCTCGTTTAAATAATTATAACAAAAAATATGTTTCGTAGAAACTCAATGTTGTGTGGAACGTACACCAAGTCGGTGTTGTGTGTAACATATGCCAAGTCGGTGTTGCATGTAACGTATGTTAAGTCAGTGTTGCATGTAATGTATTCTAATTCTATTCCATGTGAAAGTAATGTTTAACTTAGTGCAATGTAAGATATCAATGAAAATTTAATTTATTCGAGAGAAAAAAGGTCCATAAAAACTATGGATATTACATATCACATATGTTAATTAATTAAGACATCGTATGTATAGAAATTTTGCTAATTAATAATCAATAAAATTTATTCAATTACATGGTTTTACTAAGTATTATATTTATAAATGTACTTCTGAAGTTAATAAGGAAACCCATTCTTCACCATGGGTGCCTAAATGAATCTTTTTAAATCTTATTGGACCAAAAGTGGTCTAGATTCCTAGGTAAGTATCTTTATTATTTTATGCCTATAATGTTTATTTATATTTTTTTATCTTACGGTATGTTGTAATTTACTATAAATTTTTTTTATTTTACCCAGTGAGCATGTATTATATGTTTTATTATAATAGAATGTGCTAACTATTGATTACTGTTAAATTATTTGCTTATATAAATTATTTCAAATAATTTTTTTATATTTTCATCAATAATTTTGAAATTGAAGTTTGTGATATCTATTTTTTTATATATTTATATAAATTAATAGATATTTATTTTTTGATTCAATGGTTGATTTATCTCTTTTTAAACATATTTTTTAGGGGGTTTTATAATGAAAACTTTTATTTTTGGAAATAAATTTTTTTTTAATATTTTTGATCAATTCCAAGACATGGGATAAATTTGGATATTTTTATTTTGTGTTGGAAAATATTGGAGTGTCTCCTTGAACCATTATGTATTTTGATGTTTTGATCGTTAGAAATATTGTTATTTTTATTTTTTATAAAAATTTTATGGATTTAAAATGTTTATTTTGTTCTTATTATAAATGTTATTATTTATAATTATTTTTGGTTATATTTACTGAAAAATAATTTTCTAAATTTTTTCTTTAACCTTACGACACAAGTATTATATTTTCTTTACCTTTATGCATGTCTTAAAAATCTATTTTTACCCTTATGCAACATATATTAGTTGCATGTTACCCTTAGATGAATTTATATTTTCCATTATGTTAGCATTATAATTTTTTACCATTATAAAAACATATATTTCAAATAAGTTACCCTTATAATGTAACTTGGTTCAACATTTATACATTGTTTGGATTTTAATGGTTAGCCTTAAGCAACATTGTCTTTACCCTTATGCAGTATATATAAATTATTAGTTACCATTATACAACCAATTCAATATAAATTATTCCCTTATGAAAGGTATAAAAACTACTTTCCACCCTTACACGTGCATGAAAAATCACCCTAACATAGATTTGAAAACATGGAATTCCCAATTTTCTGTATTTTCATGATTTTATTAGTATCTTAAAATTATGCATTTTTTTAATGTTTTATAAATATTTTAATTATTCAATTAATTATTATAAATGATATATAACATATGAAAAAAAAATTTGTAGTGTTTTAATTGAATTTATATAAATATCAAAAAAAATCTTGTTTTCATGCATATGTATACAGCATGAACCACAAAAATTTTAATTTATTATATTCTATAATTTTTTAATATTTCTGTGATTATGTTTAAGATATATTAGGTTATTAAAACATTATTTATGATTGGTAATTTAGTATATTTAAAGATTTATATTATCATGTATATCTTTCAAATTATTTTTGAATTTCAGAATTTGAATTTTACAATTTAGAACTATACGATATTAGGGTGTTTTATTGAACTATTATTGAGGAAGGTAGTTTTATATTAATTCAAATGATTTTTAATTGTTTAAATGGTTTTAAATGGAAATTATAATATGTATCTCACTTTTTATTTGATAATACTTTATTATTTTTATTATTGTATTAAATTATCATAATAATTTGAGTGATTTTTATATGCACAAAAACTTCTATTTAAAGGCATCAAGGATTCATGGATCAAAGTCCATGAACTCTACCACGACTAAAATCCAAATAATGTGATACATTAAACAAATAGAGAAAATTTGTTTCAAATTAAATGTACATTCAAGTGAAGTTTTTCAAACCTCATTATTTATAAAATATTCATCATTCTTTATTGACTATGGGAGTACATTATTGGGTCACCTGATGCTCATTATTAAAATCCATTTTAAGGGCTAAGAAGAATTTTTATACACCAACATAACTATCTAGAACTATATTGTGAATATTTATTTGTTTTACTTATTTATTTTGGTATTGGTAGAGTACTTTTTACATAATTGTTTCACACAACATATACCACCAATAAAAATTAGTCTTTGGTTATGCTCACCTAGATAAAAGGTAGAACCCATAGGGTGGGGAAACTATTTTTAGAAAAGGTTGGTTTTATTATCCTCCCAAAAAAATGCTAGAAATTTTTTGGGCTAGTTCCATGTAAAAGTCATGGGTTTGGGATTTTACCTATTATAAAATCCTATCTCTATTTAGTAGTCTCTAAACTCAGTTGGTTGGGGTGTGAATAGTGGAAAAGGTCCATTTTATTTCGAACCACTATAAAGTTTTATGTGTTCATCTCATTATTTTTTAGCATTCAATATTCACATGTCCACTATTCTTAATCATTTAGTAATGAATTGATTAATATTATTAATCTGAAATTTTATTTAATTATTTTTTAATAAGATTGTTAATTTTATGAAAAGACAATTCACCCCCCATCTATTCCCATCAATCATCTCTGATCTAAAAATTAGTGTCAGATGTTGAACTTAAAAGGATAGTTTTACTCTTTATTATATATTATTTATTTATAAGGTAACTTGTATCCTTATTGTTAATAAGACAAAATAATTATCTATTTCCCGGCTGGAAAATCATGAGATTGAATTTTTGAATCCAGTGAGACCACCTCATTTCAATGGAAGTGATTATGTATATTGGAAATGTGAAATGGGTGTATTTTTAAATAATATTGGTATTGAATATTAGGATATAATAAATAAATCATATAAAATACCTAAATATTCTATTGATACATTAACTAGTAATGATACTATAAAATATCTCTTGAATTATAAATTGGGAAATTATCTTTACTGTTCTCTTAGTAAAAGTGTTTATCATCATATATATTCCTGTAAAAATACTTCTGACATTTTTATGAAATTAAATGTCACTCATCAAAGAACTAACACATTGTAGAGAACCAATATTCACATTCACAGGACTAAATTTTAGGAGTTCATATTTTCAAATCATGAAATTATAAATGATATGTTAAAAAGAAAAACAAATATTGTCAACAAGATGGCTTCACATAGTGAAACTATGATGATTTAGGTATTGATTGAAATAATAATTTGATACTTACCAATGAAGTGTAATTAAAATAAATTATATATTAAATAAATAATAAAATTAGAATACTCCTCGGATAATATGATTTGATAACTATTACAATTATGTATTAAATTGAAGAACAACGATCTTGGTTGATCTGATAAATTAAAGGAAGTTTCTTTAAATCTTAATATTTTTCTATTAACTCTTCTAGTGGTTCTTGAAAATATTCTATCACATAGAATTATAAATATCTATATCAATTCACAAAGTATATTCTAGGACTCATAAAGAAAAATCTTACTACTAAAAAGGATGAAGGTAAAATAAAGAGATACAATAAATACATCAAAATAAAATGTATGAAAGGTAAATATACTATTATTTTTTATAAATATAGGAAACCTAGGCATACCAAATATGATTTTACAAGATTAAAAGATCAAATATAAAAATAGAATAATGATAAAAATAAAACAATGATGAAATATATTATGATTGGAGTTGAATTTAAAAATCAGACTCAAGTGAAGAATATAGAAGTGAAAAGGATACCAGTAATCATTAAATAATATGAAAATATCCTCAGGTAATAGATCCCTTTTTTGATATATTAAATCCAACTGGTTTGTATTTGTTGGATGTATTATGAAAGTATGGTAGTTCTTATAATTTTGATTCTGATTCTCAATATTCATCTAGTTTAGATTATAATAAATCTTAATATAAATAGTTAAGTGATTTATGTAATGAATTTCAAGATAAAATATAAAATATTTCTAAATAGTATGAAAATATGACTCAGGATACCAATAATATTACCAGAGAAAAGAAAATTATTATTTTAAAAATAAACAAGTTAAAAAAATCATTTTCTGAGTTTGATAAAGAAATACAGAAAATAATAATTTTAATAATTTATTTTTCTAAACTATAATAGGAGAATCATAGTTTAAATAACATTTATTATATTACTAAATATAAATTGTTTGATTATTTTGAAATTATTCAAAAGTAAAATATGAAGTTCAAAATTGAGATTATATATTTGAAGGAAATTTAATCTAAATATACTATTGGAAGAAAATATTTGAATGGATTTATGAAATTTTAAAAAAATCCTAAATCAATATTTGATATAAATTTTCTTGTTAATGATAATAGATTGCATCAAATGTATAAAAAAATTAAAATGTAAAAATGAAGGTCTCACATCTTTGTTTTAGATAGTGTTTTATAGATATTATGTTAATGACTAATCATTATAATTTGTTTAATAATTTTTTTCATATTGATTCCTATATTTCTAAATATTATTTAAAAGTTAATAAGGCTAACCATTATATATCATGGGCTCCTAAAGGAACCATTTCAAATCTTATTGGAGCAAAACTAGTTTTGATTCTTAGGTAAGTTTCTTTTTTTCGTGGGCAGTATACATATTCATATGTTTTAATATTATGGTATGTTGTAATTTACTATAAAATTTATTTTATTTTTTCCAATGAGTATGTGTTCTATGTTTTATTTTATTAACATGTTCCAACTATTGGTGATATTTAAATTCTTTGAGTAACTCTGTTATTCTATAGAATTATTTTTATGTTTTCATGGATCCTTTTTAAATATAAGTGGGGGCTATATATTTTTTCATATATTTATTTAATTTAGTGGGATGTTTTTGTTTTGATTCAATAGTTTATTTATCTCTTTTTAAATAATTTTTTAGGGAAATTTTTCTTATATGATAACAATTTTTATTTTCTTGAGAGAAATTATTTTTTAATATTTTTTGATAAATTCCAAAACATGGGGTAAATTTTCAAATTGGTATTATGGTTTGTAATTATCAAAAATATAGATAATGTTGGAGTGCCTCCTTGAACCAATTTTTCTGTTATTTTGGTAATTACAAATATTATTGTTTTTATTTTTTATAAAAATGTTATTGATTTAATAATTCTCTTCAATTATTATTATTCATATTATTTTTAAAAATTATTTTTGGTTATATTTTATAATATTTTAATTTTCTAAAAAAATTACCCTTATATAACATGTATTATTTTTTCATTACATTTACACAAGTTTTATAAATAAATATTTATCATTACTCAACTTATATAAATTGTATATTACCCTTACATGAATTTCTATTTACCCTTACATGATCTTTATAAAAAAATTCCCTTACATAACATATATTACATATCAGTTAACCTTATGTGAGTTCTTATTAAATTTATGTAACCTGGTTCTACATTTAATTATTATTTTGATCTTAAATGTTACCCTTATACAACATTTTCATAACCCTTACGTAGTATATAAAATTTGTGATTTACAATTACGCAGACTATTAAATATCAAATTTACCCTTATGTAAGGTATAAAAACTAATTTATTCCCATATGTATACATGAAAATAGTCCTTCAATATATTTGAAGCAATTGAAAATCCAGTTTCCTCAGTTTTTATGATTTTATTTGTATTTTAAATTGGTTTATGTTTGTTTCAAGTGTTAAAATTTTTCTAATGACTATATAAATTATTATAAATAATATAGAACCAATGAGAATTGTTTTTATAGTGTTTTAAACACATTTATATGAATATTAATGTTATTCTTGTTTCCAAACATATGTATACAACATGAAAAATCAAAAAAAATTATTATCTTCAATTTTATTATTAGTTTTTAATGTTTCAAAATAAATTTTTAATAAAAATGGAGTTATTAAAACTTTTTTTAAAGTGTTCATTGTATTATTATTAAATATTTATATTATCGCATATATTTTTGGAAAGAAAATAGAATTTCAAATTTTTTAATTTTACAGTTTGGAATTGTGTGATATTTGTTTGTTTTAATTAAAATGTTATAATGAAAGATAGTTTTACATTTATTAAAATGATTTTTAAATTTTTAAATGGTTTTAAATTAAAACTATAATCTATTTTACTCTCTATGAAAATTATATATTATTGTTATTATTTTTTGAATTATCCTAATGATTTTAATGAGTACTATGTGTATACAGACTCTTATTTAAAAGTATTTTGGATTCAATGATAAAGGTATGTGAACTCTACCATGAAAAAATTCTATACACTATGATACATTAAATAAAGAGAGAATGTATATTGTGCATGAAATTTTCATTCAATTGAAGTGTTATAAGAAACTTTCTCAAGATAAGCTCCATCTTTATTTATCACTTATTGAAGTACATTGGTGGATCACTAGGACTTCATCATTCAAATACATTTGAAGGGAAAAAAAGTTATACTACAATATCTATATATAAAACTATAAGGTGGTTATTTATTTGTTTCTATATTTATTTTAGGATGGGTAGGATTTTCTATACATAATCTTTTCACACAATAGTTTATACCACCTATAAAAAGTATTCTTCGGTTTTGATCAACCAAAAAAAAAGGTGGAACACATAGATTTGGGATTCCCCTTGTTTGAAAAGCTAGGGTTATTTCTCCTCCCACAAAAGGATATTTAGGATTGGGGGAGATATCTTTTAAAAGTCATGTGTTTGGGATTATACCCATTTTAAAATAATCTCTCTATTTAGTGGGTGTCGCACTCCATCGGTTGGGGTGTGAATAGTGGAATAGGTCCATTTTAGACCGAACAACAATTAAATTTATTGTGTTAAAATATATATTTTTCTTCATTTACTATTCATATATCCAATATTCTTAATAATTCAATAAGAAACTATTTATTCTTCATAATCCACTAATTACTTCAATTATTTTTAATAACTCTAATAATATTATGAAAAGATCATTCATCCCCCCCCACACGCCTCTTGTATATTACTATCAATCATTACTGACCTAACATGTATTCAATATAATTATAAATTTAAGAATTAATAGGTTTTAAAGTCCCTATTAGTGATTATTTATAATTATTTATTATTTTTAAAATTCCTTTTAGTACTCTTTTAGTCTTTATCCTTAAAGTTGAAATCGATAACAAGCATGTTTCTATGATTCTTGGTGATAAAATGGTGTATTCTTAATTATTGAATTAAATATTGATAAAACATCTGTATAATAAAAAAACAAATAAATATTTTACACTTTATATTATATTATACCTGTAATTTGGTTTTCATAGCCATTCATGACATAAATTTAAGTTATTGTCCATGTTGGTGGTTAAACCAACCTGAACATGAACATACCCAGATTTAATTGAATGATTATGAGGTGGTTTTTTTATAATATAATTATAAAAAAAATATTAATGATATTATTAAGATTTTATTATTTTGATATATAATAGTTTTAAGGAATTATAATAAAAATTTAGGTATATTATTATATTACATAAAATGAAAAAATATTTCAATCTTATTATGCTTGTTTAAGATGATTATTTTTATAATGATTATTCAATGTTTATTTTGTAAATAGGTTACTCAATTTATCTTAATATAAACATAATAGTGACTTTAAAATTAAATTTATCCTTTAAACCCAGTATTAACTCCCTCTATTAATGGTGGTGAATAAAGGAAAATGGAAATCATTCGTTCCATGGAAGCGGTAGTCCACATGTACACATGGATGATGATTTCATTTTCCCTAGATTGGGGAAAAGAAGTAAAATGTATTAACACTTTATAATCTATAATATGTCATAAATATAATATTTATATATTAAATTAACTATTAAGACTATCCTTGTAAGTTTTTGAAGAAATTGAAACACATTGTTTTGTGAAGGTGGTAGTCTGCACATCACACAAATGACAATTTTTTTTCTTGAAGGGAAGGGTAGATGTGGTTAGTGTTTATTATATCAATAAAAATCATTATAATATACAAACTAAGTTAATAATATAGTATTTGGAAAATAAATTTGAAATTTAATGATAAAAATAAAACTTTTTAGTGAAAATATTAAACAAATGTTGAGAACATTGGGTCGGAGGATTCCTCGGAAAGTAAGTGATTAAGAAAATATCTTGCAAAAAAAGGTTATTTAGTGGAATAGTATTATAGTGCAATGAAATTGGGTATATTTTCAATAGTAAACCTAATTTTATAGTGCTATTAAATGGGTGGTAAGAGGTCCCTTTTATAAGTGGTGTGAATGGAATTTTTGTAAATATTTCAACCAAATATAAAGGGAGAACTTTTTAAACATGTCAAGTGGATAAAAAATAGAAAATAATTAATTGTATATGAGATAAGGTCTGGAATATCTCAAACACTCACTTACAGGTATGTTTTTATCATGTTTTAATCCCTTTACCCCTAGAATTATTACTTTAACAATTTTATCTTTTACTATGGTAATTAATTTTTACCTTACTAATTTATCCTTTATGACAAAAAACAAATTGTTACTTTTTTAATAATTAGAACATATTATTTATAAATATTAAATTAATTTGATAATACTAAATTTATAAAATTTATATAAGTTAATTTTAAAATAGTAAATGTATAAATCATTAAAATAATTTTAGTGAAAAATGTGACTTAAGCCTTAAAATATCAAATAACAGATTATAAATTAATCTTGTTTTCTTAAAATGTATAATGTTACTTATATAACATATATTTTTTCAAGATAAAGTTTTTGGGATTATTATTTTATTCTTACATCCTATCAATTTCATAAAATTCATGTTTTTAACAAAAAATTATAATTACACTGTTCCCCTAAAAATCAATAATTTTTGGAAAATTCCCAAAATTTAAAATTAAGATAATATCATTATGATGAATTAAATAATTAATTTTATTTTATGAAAATCAAATTTTATAACTTATACATTAAACATTTAAATATACTCATGAATACAGGCTCTTTAGAGTGCACATTGGGAGGTAGTGCACGATATAATCTTTTACCGCTACAGTAGGGTCTTGGGTATTACATTCTCCCACCCTTAAAATATTATAGCCTAAAAAAAATTATATATAATATATTGAAAATTTTTTGATATTCCTTACTTGTGGATTCTTCAGGATCCCAATTTTCCTCTTATTTTTTTATTTCTCTAAAGGACATTCAAAAATTGAGTTGTCCAATTCTGCAATACTTTCTCTATCATGTCAAGAATCTAGCCAAGATCTTTATTTTAAGTAGAGGAATGATAAAAATATGTTCCCTCATATGTGAGTATAGGAATTGGTCTAAGAATGTATTTCTTTAGTAATGAAATAAGTTTGAAGTCATGTACTTTATAAAGGTTGTGTAGAATAGAGAATTAGTAGGCTAAAAATACAATTATTTATAGTATTTCAAAAGGACCAATGTTCTTAGGTATAAAAATATCCTTTAACCAAATAATAAAACTCCCTTACATTGGGAAAACCATCAAGAATAAATGATCCCCCATTTGAAATTCCTATTCTTTCCTTTGATTATTAGAATAACTCTCTTTTTTGTACAGGGATGATTTAATGTAATCATGTATAATATGTACTTTAATAGTCATATCCTCCATAATATATGGTATAATTATATTTATTTCTACAACTTATTCACAATAGGTTAGATTATGGCACATTTTCCCATACAATGCTTCATATTATTTTGTATAGATTCTTGAATGAAAGCTATTATTGTATGAAAATTCCAAAAATGGTTGATTCTGATCCAACATGCCTAGGAATTCAAGATAATATGATCTCAAAATATTATCTAATATTTTGAAAGTTTTTTCATATTGTCCATTAGTTTAGGTATGATAGGTGGTGATTAAATTTATCTCGATGTAGAGATCCCTCTGAAGACTCTTTTTTAATTTTTATGTTAGTTGAGGGTCATGATCAAATAAAATTAATATGGATAGCCCCATAAAGCCTTATAATTTCATTTATATAGAGCCAAGAAAGGCACTCAAGGGTTAGATCCTATCTTATAACCAGAAAATGAGAAGACTTAGTAATATGATCAATGATGAACTATATAGTATCATTCTTCCTTGGATTCATTGTGAGTCTAGTGAAAATGTCCATTATAGTATTGTTCCACTTCCATAAAAGTATAAGAAAAGGTTGCATGACTCCTTTAGGATATTGTCTTTCCACCTTTACCTAATGGAATATTAATAATCTAGAAATGTAGTCCAAAATTTTACACTTTAAACTATCCCAGTAAAAATATATCCTAATTACCTACACATATTTATGCTACCTGGGTGTACAGAGAAATTTTTATAATGTGCCTCATAAAGCTTCTCCCTCTTCAACTCTGGTATGGATGGAACACATAACCTCTTTACAAACATCCACACTCTATCTCTATATATTAAATATATTAATATCATATCATTTAATACATTAATCCTCCTTTTTTATTGCTTATCATTATATTTGGACCTCTCTATCTTTTATGGTAAGGATGGTTTAGAAATTTCTTTGAAATTGAAAAATGGATCACCTTTCCAAAAAACACTATATCCATATTTAATAGATCTTTGTATATAGGATCTTTGTTAATCCTCATCATGGTTAGAACTCCATGGATCATCCTAATCAATGCATCATCCACCTTGTTTTACTTCATTGGGTGGTAGTGTATCATGCGATCATGGTCCTTGAGTAGTTCTAACCATTATGTTTTCCTCATGTTGATCTCCTTATGAGAGAATGTATTCTTCAATCTCTTGTAGTCTATATATATATATATATCACATCCATCACAATAGAGGTATTTCCTCAATATATTCAAATCAAATATTGTGTATTTCAACTCAGGGTCATGAGTTATATAGTTTGATTCATGCATATTCAATTTCATTAATGTATATTTAATCACATTATTATTATATATAAGGACACAAAAAATTCATTTATTTAATGAATCACTGTATATTAAAAATACTTCCTTACCTAATTATAATTTTAATACAATTTCATTAATCATTATTCAATTTTTCTCTTAAAAACATTCCTCACATTTCTATGATAATGTGAATTTAATCCCATTACATGTTACCTTGGTTAACAAGTTTCCCAACCAGAATATATCCTAATCAAACTATTGATAAAAACTTTTTAAACACATGAAACATTGGATATTTGTTATGTTAATTGGTGTAGGTTATTCTTTGACTAAAATTTTCTATAAAGAGTTAAAAAAATTCCATCCTTGGAGATAATATATCCAAGAAAAGAAAAATCATTTATCGAAAATTTACACTTTCTATATTTCTCATATAAATGTATTTTCGGATGGTCTCCAAAATTATTTATATATGACCCTCATTCTCTTGATAGATCTTTGAGTATATCAATATATCATTAATTAATACTACCAAAATGTTTTAATGATAGTCCTTGGTTTCTCTATTTATAGGATCCATAAAAATAAAAGTTGAATTAGACAATCCAAAAAGGATAAAATCATAATTTCCATACCTTGTTAAAAATGTCATCTTCGATATATCATCATTTTCACGATTAGCATATTTTAACAAGAGAGAAGATCGATCTTTGAAAATAATTGGGCTCCTTGATTTTTATCAAACTAGTCTTCAATGTGTGGTAATATATACTTATTATTTATAGAAATGGAATTCATATCCCTGTAATTGATGCACATTTTCATATATTCATCCTTCTTTTTTAGGAATAAAATAAGAGTTCTATAGGATAAAACACTAGGTATTATAAATCCATTAACACACAAATCATGAATCACTTTCTTAAACTCAACCAAATCCATTATTATTGTTCTATATGGAGTTTTAGATATAGTTCTTGCATCATAAATGAGTTCAATAAAGAAATAAACTTCACGCTCAGGTGGATGAATAGATAATTTATCTATAAAAATATCAATGAGTTTTATACCATAGGTACATCCTTTATTCTTATGATATCTTCCAAAAACATCATTAAGAAGAGATATTGTGGAATGATCCAGACATGAATTAGATGTTTAATTCTTCCCTCTAAAAATAATAGATTCCTCCTCACCTTCAAAAATCATAATATCCTACTCTTGAGAATAATTTTTTCCATTAATATTTAAAATCTGATACGTACCAAGTATTAAATAAAATTCAATCATATGTATAATAACAATGTCTTCATATAGGTTATATCTATACATCATGATTGGAACTAACTAAAATATATATATATTTCACTAAGATTTCCACCCAGTGTCTTAATTGGTAACTCCCTTATTATGTTTCTAGGGAAATATTTGATATTTTTAGAGAACATGGAAGATATAAAAGAGCATGAAGGTTCATCATTAACTAAAACATTGGAAAACATTGATTCTATGATCAATTTACATGAAACCACATCATTAAGAACTTTGGCTTCAGTTATGGTAATTGCATAAGCTTGGGCTTTCTCCCTTGGAATTTTCTTAAGGTATATTCCCTTGAATTTTAGTCAATTGGTTTTAATAATGTTCCTTCCATTTTAATTTAAATCATTAACCATAAACAATTTTTTCAATTCCATTACATTCATGAGATTGATGCCTTTTCTCTAAAATTTTAACAAACTCTGGTTCTTGTGATAAACCTGACTTGTACACCCTCTCCAATTAGCACGTGACCTGAATTGTCGCATACCAGATAGGAATTCCAAATCCCCATGGGTTAGTGACTAGCACCTGAGCATTAAAAAACACATAGAGGGAACTATTTCTCCAAACTTGAAGTAGAAAATGTGGCATATATATATATATAACAGAGTGAAACAATAGAAGAAAAACATATATTTTATAAATGAAATAATATTGTAAAAATGATACAACTAAAAAGTAGTTATAAAATCCCAAATTTTAGGTACAAACATAAATTTAAAACTAAAATAGGATCCCAAAAACTCTATGCGATGTCATGGGAAGACTCCCACCATCTCACCACTAGCTACCCTAACACAGCTGACAGAAAACCTCATCACCTCATGGTGGCACATTGCATTTCCCTACATTTAAAAACATATAAAGGTCGACACACCACTAAAGGGGTACACATGGTGTGAGATAATAGGATTCGTATTATCCCACCTAGGTGATCCCTATAAATTCTATGTAAAATAATATGAAAAATGATCATCTTTAAAGAAAACAAGGTATGATAAATAGACTACAGTTTTTATATCAAAATAATATAAAAACATTTAATTTCCCCTTTTTTTACATTTCAAAATAATTATAGGTAAAAAATTTCAAATAATTTAATATACATATATCAAATCAGACATATCAAAACAAAGAAAATAATGTATCACATATCATATCAAATCCATGGCAGTAAAACCAAACAGCACAATCCAGAATCATAAGAAACATCACATCAAAGATTGCACAAGGTAAGGATATCTTGGACACTCATACCCCCAACATAGAAAATTTTGTGTGTATCAATCCCTAAACATATTCATATAATATAGGTAGTATAAGAACACGCAAGAAATTGATCCACCTAATAGTTTCTAGAAATTCTTTTGAACAACAGACTTAGAGTATAGAAGAACACCTCATGAGTGAACCCCCTGATAGTATCAATAGATGAGGCATATTACTACACATTTCACCTAAGTACCCAATTCTTACCATGTGATCTATTTTCCAAACAATTCATCAAACCATTTCATCCAAACTATTATTTGAAAACCATTTCAAAAAACCATTTCCCAATTTATTGAAAACCCCTTTTCATTAACAAAAATCAAGTAAAATCCATCTTTTATCCAAAAACCTATTTCCGCCCACACAAATCATATCATTAAATCATGTCCTTTCATTTATAAAAAAAATTACCAAATCCAGAGCAATTAATTTCATCCAACATAGGCTAGAGATGTAACCACCAACCTCAAAACTCATGTCACACATGGCCACAATGGAAACCACTAACAAGGAATAACACAATGATGACAACAGGGGCCCTAGAATTAGTTTACAAAACTCATAATTGATTCTATTTTCAAAAATGGTTATAAATGAGGAAGAAAAAATTTATACATCAATAAAACCACACACTGCACTACAACCAACATAAGGGTTATCCCCTAAAGGAAGATCGCATGATGGATCTTGAAAGAAATAAGAATAATCATCATCACAAATCAATAGACCCCAAAACACAATGCAATATCACTACCATGATCAAAATAAATAAAGGAGTATAATGGATTACTCTCCTGGAGATATGTATCCCAACTGCATCAAAGATCAATTGCTAAAAAAGTGATTCAAATGGATCAGTGGTCTAAAAAATCAATTGGGAGAGCTCCAAGGTCATGAAAAAAGTGGTTGCTGCCAAATAAAAGAGAGAAATCAGTCGTGTGGCACCCAAAAATCCTAGTACATGTCTTGTAATCCACAAATATCAGGTATTCCTAAAAACTCATCACCATTTTATTAAAAACTCTATTTTTACCAATACACAATGTGAACCACATACATAATATGTAATTCGTTTACACTATGTACTAGAATCATAGTATCTTCCCAAAAGAAATTACATGGTGTGTAATACCATTACATGACATGTATTTTTTCTATAGAATGTGAATGTTATAGTTTTTCTAAGAAACCCCAAAACCACCTTCCGTACTCTTTCAAATCGAGGAAATCCCTAAAAATCTTTAAACATGTTTATACTCGGAATCCATTAATTCAAAAAAACATACATCCTTAAAATTTAGTTCATTTTCCCATAAAATCCTCTCCATCCTCAGGAGTCCCAAGATGAACCAAAATAAAGAGGAAAATGAGTAAAGAGAATGAAATTACCTGAATGTGAGTAACAAGATTTTATAAACTCCCTACCATAATACTTTTCATCCCTAACAATTCAATTATAATAATGAAGTCTGGTAAAGAGGTGATTCCACTACTCCCGCATAAATTTATTGTGCTCGAATTCTCATGATAATATGATATGTGCCTCTATAAAACTATGAAAATAAAATAAAAGTCCCATGAAATACTTTCACTCTAGATCCAATGACCTCCACTTGCCACTCCAGAGCAGAAACATATGGATCTAACTCAATCTCTTACCAACTCAGAACATGGGAGTGATCTGAATGGTATTTCTTGAGTTGTGATATGTGGAAAACATCATGATTTCTTATCAACTAAATAGTGACCTCAAATGTTCAAACATATCTCATATCCAACTTTCTCTGCTTTCTAAGATGGTGACAACCTAACCAAGGGGAAACATTTAAGAAAACTCATTAACCTAAAAAATAATCCAAAGGATGAAACTATTGATCCACATAATATTTTTTCAAATCTAAATTATAACTATATATCGACATATATCTGGAATCCTAGAATATGTATCCTAAACCAAACTTGATCCCACCAAAGAGGCCTCACCCACCTCTACCCAACAAAGAGGTGATCTACATAGGTGACCATACAAAGTATAAAAAATATCCAGTATAATAAACAACTGATAACTTTGTTATAATAAAACTCAACTAGTCCTAGATGGTTATCCCAAGATCAACAAAAATCCAAGACACATGCATAGATCATATCCTCCAGGATCTGAATAGCACGATCCATCTAACTATCTTTATGTGGATAGTAAGTTTTATTCAACCCCACTTGAGTCCCCATTTCCTCCTAGAGACTCCTTCAAAACCTATAAATAATCCAAGGATCCCTATATAATTCAACGGCATAAGAAAACCCATATAACCTCACAATATTCTACACATAAAGATTACCCGAATCTTAATCTTTTGTAGTGTCCCTAATCGAAATAAAATGATCATAATTTTTCAATAGATCAATCACCACCCATATATCATTACTCCCTCAGGGAGTCTTTGGTAGTCCAATAACAAAATCCACATACACCTTATCCCATTTCCAAATATAAACTAGAATAGTCTTAAGAAAACCATAAGGTTTTAAATTCTATTCATTTATCTGTTAGAAGGAAAAATAGTGGGACACATAATCAACAATGTCATGCTTCATAACCAGCCACCAAAATCTATGTATCATGTCATAATCATATTCATAGATCTTAGATGAACATCACAAAAAGAACTTTTAAAATAAAAAAAATTGATCTCCTACATTATGTTGGTATGACAAAGCCATTCCCAAAATAGAGTATACCATCTGAAGAGAATGACCAACCAGAAATAGCCTCCCCACCATATAAGGTTTCTAAAATTCCTCTTAACTCAACATTCTACTACTGACTCTGTAGAATAGCCTCAATGAGGGTTGATGATTACTAAACTCTTATTATAACCATACCTGAAACATCTTCTTGAGCATCCAGATGCAACTGAGAAAAAATCCACATAAGATTCCACTATTACTTTGATTCCAAAACAGCATGTGATTGAACTATCCTCCTAATAGTGTCTGCAACAACATTACCCTTCCATGAGTTGTATGTGATATTGAAGTCAAAAGTCTGAAACTATTCCACTCACTTCCTCTATCTAAGAATCACATCTTTATAAGAAAAGATATAAATCAGAATCTTATGGAAATAAAAGGTTGTGAACCTCTCCCCAAAAATATAGTACTGCCAATACTTAAGCACATTCATAATCATGGAAATCTCTAAATCATGAGTGGGGTAATTATTATCATGTAGTCAAATTAGATGGGATAAGTAAGCTGCCACATGATCATCAAGTATAAGAAATCAACCCAAATCTATGCTAGATGCATCACAAAAAACCACATACCCCTTAATGGACTTAGGTAATATTAGAATAGGGTCCAATGTTAGAAGTCATTTCAACTCATTGAAAGAATAGTGACACTTTTCATCCCATGTAAATTTCACCCCCTTAAGGGTTAGAGTGGTCAAAGGTGACACCAACATTGAAAATTCATTGAAGAACCATCAAAAGTATCCAACAATGACAAGGAAACTATGAAACTCAAAGATATTTTATGGATCTTTCCATGAAAAAATAGCCTTCACTTTATTAGGATCAGCTGATAAGCCATGGTTAGAAATCACATGCCATAATAACATCACATATTGGATCCAAAAATATTATTCCAAAATATTTGCATAAAAATGGTGACTCAAAATGTTTTCTATAACTAAACACAAATAGTGATCATGCGAGAGCTCGGATATTGAATAAACCAAAATATTATCCACAAACAATACCACAAAAGTGTCAAGATACTAATGGAATATCTGATTAATCAAATCCCAAAAAAACTATAGGAGCTTGAGTCAGACCAAATGGAATCACAAGATATTTATAATGGTTGTACCTACTCCTGAAATATATCTTTGATATATTAGACTCTCAAACTCTAAGCTGATGAAAAACTGACTGAAGATCGATCTTTAAAATCCACTTTTCCCACATTAATTGATCAATAAAATCACCCAAATGAGGAAAAGGATAATTGTTCTTAATTGTTAACCATTTCAACTTCTAATAGTCCAAACACAATTAGAGTGAACCATATTTCTTCTCAGAAAAGAGCACTAGGTATTCCTAAGATGAGACACTAGGGAAAAAATACCTTCACTGTCAGGCCATCAAAATGAATCTTTCTCTCTTTCATCTCCACTGGTTCTATATGATAAGAAGGTACCGATGTCAGCTACTTACCTAGAACCAGGTCAATTATAAACTCCACCTCCCTCTATGGAGGAATCCTAAATAAATAATCTATCAAGATAATCTAAAACAGTAGTTTAAAGATAAAAAATTGGAGAAACTTCATTGGGATCAACTACTAAAGTAGACAAAAACATCCTAAAATTTGGGAGGGAATGTCTAGAATAAACAAAAATTGGATACCTCTCCCCTTGAAACACATGTGATCTCCCATTAACCATAAGAAACAAGACAAGTCACTGATAAAAATCATCCTCTTCGTGATGATAAATAATAAAATCTATCCTAATAATTATTTCAATTAGATCCAATTTGAGAATAAGAAAATCCTAAACTAACATTGAATCAGTTATCGATAATGCACAAGAAGGATGTTGAAACCCCTACTCTTTATTCTTTCCAAGAGGTATCAATAAATTCATAACAAAGGATATGATCTCCATTAGAAGTTTAAGAATATCAAAAAAATGGCTAGATATAAATGAGTTGGAAGAACTATAATAAAATAAATAAATCATTACTAAAGACACAATAAAGATGGTACATCCTACTATTTCTAGACCTGTATCTACCTTCTCTAAAAAAATCATCTACTGAATGAATTTTCTTCACTCCAGAGGCCTATGTCTAGATCTCTATAGTCTTCAAAGCATCTGATTGTTCTATAGTATCCATTAGATTCAATGATCCCTTCCCATATTGAGGATTAGATATAGTGTGATTGAAAGGTTGTAGATGACCATAACATCCAAAATAGTTTCACACCTTTGAAGTTAAAGTATAGGAGATCCTAGTTTTTTTTACCTTTCCACACTGATAACAATTCAGGGGGACACAAACAGCTATAACTGAAGGTGAATAGGTGGCATGCCACTTATAACCATCTCTACCACTCATGTGATTATCTTTCCGATTTCTCTTTCTCCCTTTTGTACCACTAAAGCTTCCACTGGGTGGAAGTGAAGATATAGAATACCTAACCTTTCCTTCAATTTTCATCTTGTCCATTATAGATCTTCCTACCATCTTATTATATGTTGAAAGATTCAAAATAAATACATGTGATCTAAAATACAGTTACAAACCCTGTAGGTACTCTTGAGCTTTCATCTAGTTATTCTTTATTACTTCTAGAGAAAAACGAACTAGCTCAGAAAACCGATTGGTGTACGCTAACACTGAATTCTCTCCTTATTGTAAATATATCAACTCCATATAATTTTAAATCATTAGTGACTCTAGAAAAAAATGATGGCAGATGAGAGTCTAGAAACCCTTCCATTTCAATCCCACGTGTCTATCTACTTGTACCAAAGAATCCCACCATCACTTGTTGGGATCCTCATGTCTAAAATTCAAAAAATTCACCTTATTTATCTTAGGTTTATCTAGTAAGTCAAATATATGATCAATATTATCCATCCATTACTTCACCTAGTGAGGTTCATTTTTACCCTAAATGTTTGGTGACTTCACACATAAGATCTCCTGTGATTGATCATTATCTCCTTCCAAAACTTCTAACTACCCCATAACAATAATTTTCTAAACTTGCAGTACATTATAGTCAATAGTAAGAACAAAAAGAATAAAAAACTAGATGATATTCTAGTTTATAAGAGGATTCCATTTAAAAGAATCACATACACCCTCTTGTGGAACCTATGGAACACGTGTACAAGTTATACTAATTCACACTAAAATATGAGAAATGATCAGAAAACTGATTAATATCAGTTCAAACTAAACAATCATAACAAAAATCTTATATTAAGATCAATAACTCAAAATAAGTGATACACGCCCCAATATACAATGGTAACTTGAGTCTTTTTATGGAAATAGGTTATCAAACAGTCATAACAACTTACCTCTCAGGTCCCAAAAAACCTATCTTTAGTCTACCAGATATCCCAAGACAATATCTCTTAAGGGAATACCACCTTTTATAGGAAACATTTGAAGAACCTTTTTGGTTTTTTTATTAACAATGTTTTGTATTGTTGACAACTAATATTTTTGTTGAAGAATGTTTTTGAGTTACAGAAAGTTGAAGTTGCTGGTTGCTGAAGATTTCCTTAAAGAAGATTATGTTGAATAATAAGAAGTCAGAAGTTAATAAAGTGTATCAACTTTCTAAACTTAATCAGACGATGGTTTTTTGATCTTAAAGTTCTCACAAAACATGAAAAATCCATGATAAAAGTTGGTTGAATAAATGGTGAAGAAGATTGGTGTTTTTCTCTAAGAAAAATTCTGAGAAAGTTCAGAGCTAGATATTCAGAGTCTACTTCCTGATCTAGATGTTCGGTATCTACTTCCTAAAGCCAAAAATTTGGAGTCTACCTCCTGATCCAGAAATTTGGAGTCTACTTCCTGAGCCATAAATTCAGAGTCCAATTCCTGAAGCCAGAAGTTCAGAGTCTACTTCCTGAGCTAGAAATTTGGAGTCTACTTCCTAAGCCAAAAATTTTGAGTCTACTTCCTGAAGCCAGAAGTTCGGAGTCTACTTCCTGAGCCAGAAATTTAGAGTCTACCTCCTGAGCCAGAAATTCAGAGTCTATTTCCTGAGCCAGAAATTTGGAGTGTACTTCCTGAACTAGAAATTCGAAGTCTACTTCCAGAACCAGAAATTTGGAGTCTACTTCCTGATCCAGAAATTCGGAGTCAACTTCATGATCCAGATGTTTGGTATCTACTGCCTGGAGCCAAAAATTTGGAGTCTACTTCCTGAACCCAGAATTTCGGAGTCTACTTCCAGATCCAGAAAATTAGAGTCTACTTCCAGAGCCAAAAAATCAGAGTCTATGAAGCTAGAAGTTCAGAGTCTAATTCCTGAGCCAGAAATTTGGATTCTACTTCCTGAGCCAGAAATTCAGAGTCTACTTCATGAGCCAGAATTCAGAGTCTACCACCTGAGCTAAAAATTCAGAGTCTACTTCCTGATCTAGAAATTCGGATTCTACTTCCTGAACAAGAAATTTGAAGTCTACTTCCTGAACCAGAAATTCGGAATCTACTTCCTAAGCCAGAAATTCGGAGTCTACTTCCTGATCCAAAAATTTGGAGTCTACTTCCGGATACTAAAATTCAGAGTCAACTTCCTGAGTCATAAGTTCAGAGTCGACTTTCTGAACCTGAAGTTCGAAGTCTACCTCCTGAGCCAGAAATCCATAATGAAAATTCTGAGCATGTGTCTAAGAAAATCAGAACCATGATCACACTTTATCATTCCGAGAAATATATGAAGAGTTTAAGAAAACCAAAATTTCAACTTTTCATAAATCTCGGAGAAATTTAAGGATATTTGAAGAAGTCAAAGATTGAAGATTAATTGCGAGAGATTTGTGGAGTTTATAAGATTTGAGGAAGAGGGAAAGATTTTAAAGATTCCTGCCTTTATTTTCTAAGCTGCCTATAAATATGTGCTCAGATCATTCACTCATTAGAAACTTTTTACACATGCGGAAAAGGAATAGCGCTGGAGAATTCGAAGTGAAAAGCATCTACCATCTTGAAGAAGTTTTCTTGAGTTTTTGAGATGAATAGAATCAGAGCCATTATTTACTTACTGAGAAGTTTGGAATCAGAAGATCGGATCCAAGAAATTCAAAGTGAATATTTGGAGTGGGAATTTCTTTGGAATCATTATTATCTTTCTGTGAAGATCGGTTTCAAAAAATCATATTCAAGAAATCGGATTGAAGATTCGGAGTGATCACTTGTGCGGAATCATCTTATCTTGTAGAGAAGACCAATTTCAGAAAAATCAGATTTAAGAAATCAGATTGAAGATTCGGAGTGAGCTTTTGTGGAGCATCTTAACAAAGTTATTTTTATTGTGTTTGGAACATTTTTTCTTTAAGGAAATATTGTAAACTGACGGGAGTCAGTATAATCTTTCCTATCGGGAGATAGAAGGTGTCTAACGGGAGTTGACACAAGTTGTATTCAATTCTTCATTATAGGGGATTTCCATAGATCCACGGGAGTGTCTATGGAAAGGATGTAGGTTCTCTTATTAAGGTCGAACCTTGTAAATATTGTGTGCCTTTCTTGATTTACCTTTCTTGCATGCTTGAGTTTATTTCTAGAGTTTGATAAGGAAATAAATCTTAACAGCTTTCAACAATTAAGTTTCTTAAAGATTAGAAACTTATAAAAATTAAAACAACTGATTCAACCCCCCTTCTAAGTTGTTATTCGATCCTTAGAACTTCAAGTGGTATCAGAGTGAGGTTCCCTTGTTTAATCCTTATCATGGAGAATATCAATTCTATCAACAGTAGAGAAATTCCTATGTTTGATGGCAAGAATTATTATGGATAGAAAAATAGGATGATTCCTTATCTCCTATCTCTTGGCCTTGAAGTTTTCGATGATACTACTATTGGATTTCCACCTATTGGCTTTCCACCTATTGAAAATAATGCTCCTATGACGTTTGTTGATAAGATAAACATAGAAGTTTATGGAAAGGATAGAAATTCTATTCTTATATCCTTATCAGAAAATTTTTATCAGAAGGTGATGGGTCTCATAACATCAAAAAGCATGTGGGATAAGCTATAAAGTGTATTTGAAGGAAATAAAAAGGTCAAGTAGGCCAATTTAAAAAATTGGCGTAGTAAGTTTGAAGACATTAGGATGAGAGATGATGAAACAATTGATGAATACTTCACCATAGTTGATGAAATTGTGTGAAACATCAGAGGATTCGGAGAATACTTGAAAGATTCTACAATTGTGAATAAACTTATGAGAAACTTTCCAGATAGGTTTGATTCTAAAATTTCAGCTTTAGAAGATAAGGATGATTCATCTCTTAATGAACTGCATAACTTTCTTGTTGCTTATGAAATGAGGAAATATCCAATCATTAAGAAGAAGATAAAAGAAGAGATGGATTTTGAAGCTATGAGAAAGATGAAAATCCAGGATGATAATAAAGTTGATCCTTGCGAGTCTGATGATAAGGAAGATGAAGAGTTGAATGAAAAAATCATCTCTCATATCCAAGAACTATCGAAGTGGAAGAGGAAAGTATGGAGGGAAACTTCCTCTCAAATGTTTTGAGTGTGGCAAAATCGGACACTTTGCTATGAATTTCCCTAAGAAGAAAGTTGGAGAATATCAAGATGTTTCTGATGAGAATCCTAGATGGAAGAAGTATAACAATAATGAAAAAGAAGAGAAGACTTCAAAAAAATTCAAGAAGAAGTTTTTCGGAAAGAAAAGAAGTATGTTGAGCAAGAAGGTTGAATCTGAATCATCTGACAATGATTCCTCAAAAGATGAAAGTAAAGAAATATTTAGAACCTTTATTGCAAAATTTTAGAAAACAAATCTTTCCTCAGAGAGTGAAGAAGGTGGTGAAGAATCTTACAGAGAATATTAGCTAAGTTCCGAACTTCTTGCGTGTCTTGAGCAAAACAAATATCTCAAGAAAGAAATTCATGTGATGAAGAAGAATAATAAAGAAGTTCAGGATGGAAGTAAAGATGTCACCAAGAAGGAAGATGAATACATTCAATAAATTTTAAGTTACAAACTTAGAATTGCTGAACAGGGAAAGATGATTGAATATATTAGCAAGAAGCTGGAAGCTAAGGTAGAAGAAGTAAACAAAGTGCAATCAAAACTCCTTGGGTCTGAAAATACCTGATGAAGATGAATGAAAACTTCAACAAAGCTATATAATTAAAAGATGAGACCTCTAAAAATGTTGTGAAGGCTCATTACAAGAATCAGGTGAAATATTCTCTTACCAAAAATAATGTTGTATCTGATTCTTCTAACATTTCAGGTTATGGAAACATTATTAGTAAATCTTGGGTGGAGAAAGGATGTGATAAACCTATCAATCCTACAAAAAGTTGAAAACTCACTCAAAAGAAGAGATGGCCTACATCCTGAGTTTTCTAGAGCTGAAAGAAGTTATCAACCTCAACAAAGTTTTTATAGAGAAAGATCATTCTTGAATAGAAAACCAAGATTTGAGGGATATTTCTGGTGCTGTGGAATATATGGGCACAGAGCTTATAATTGTTGGCACAATTTATCTCTACCTGGAAGAAGGTTTGAGCAAAGTGGAAGAATGAGTAACTTTCCGTACTCATAGAAAGTTGAAAAAGTGAATTATCAAGATATTAGAAACATTCCAACAAAGAATCAATTTGAATGTTTGGAAGAAGTTTGTGGAAGATGTGATCAATCTGGTCATCATGCAGAATGATGTATGACACTTCTTCCAGAACAAGTTTCTAATGATAAGAATGAAAATGAAGCTGAAAATAAGGAGGTTGATGAAAGAGCTTTTATTGTTGAGACAGCTTTGAAAGCAAGTAAGAGGAACAAACCATGGATACTTGATAGTGGTTTTTCTTCACACATGACAAGTGATATAAAAATATTGAAACATGTTGAAAGTCATGATGGAGGAGCGGTTACATTTGGCAATGATAGTTCCTTAAAAATTAAGGGAATCAAAATAGCAGAGATTGAAGCAGAGAAACTGAAGTCTAAGGAAGTTTTTCTTGTTGATGGACTAAAACATAACTGTTTCGCGCGGAATCCGGGGATGACCTCCTGGACGGGAGATTCAAACGTTCCGATCGGTTTCTAATGGGTTTGTTCGTAGAACCGGAAACATCCAATGATTCCACATCCGTTTGGACCTAATTTCCAAAGGCAGGCGCTCATTAGCTTGTGGGCTAATGAGGCTTAGGAATTTGCATTGGTCGAGAGGATGGGAGGTCGGACTCATCACACCTTTTTGAGGGGAATTATTGTCTACTCCGGGACTCTCTTTATAGATTTAAGTTAAGTTCGTGAATCCTTATTACATTACCAAGTATAAAATGAGCTTTCCTTTAGTTTTAACAATCAATGATTAAATATGCAAGAAATTTAGAGAATCTTTTATATGTATTCGAGGTTCTTCATCAATATAGAATCATCTATATTTGTTTAGAGATTCTTGCTCAATGGTATCCTTCAAAACATTTATATAAAAGTCTCTTGGTCATTTTGATGACCAGGCTGGTTTTAAAGCCACTCAGTGGGGCATTTGAAGTTTATTGTCATTCAGAAGGACAGAGATTATTTCAATGTTGGGATCGAACCCATGAATGGGCTACCTACGTATCCTTTGTTTTGAAAAAGGAATCAGAACCCACGTAGTTCGAGGAATGGGATATGATGTTTTATGATTGATGGCTCAAAGATGAATGTCATAATTACTTTTACACTCTAAGCTCACGTGAGTCATGCTCGGTGTGAGAAACAAGAGGTATTGGTAAAATTTAGACAATTGTGCCATAAAAGATGCAATCATAAGAATTTGTTTTGGGGCTTATGTATAGATGACTGCCCAGATAGGCGAAGGTTTAGGATTTACTTTTAGGAAGAAAAATCCATGAACAGGGTCCACAAAGTTATATGTGCTTCATGGAGATTTGAATACTCTAATCTTGGGGCTTACTCCTAAGGAGGATGCCCAAGTTAGGAGGGGACTTATGATTGGGTTTTATTCCTGAAAAGGAAACCCAAATCAAAGGAAATTTATGACTGGTTAAGAGAAATTTTAAGAGACTTGGGGCTTACTCCTGAAAAGGAAGCCCAAGGTTATGACTGAGTCTTATTCCTGAAAAGGAGACCCAGGTTAGGGGACTTGGGGCTTACATCTGAAAAGGAAGCCCAAGGTTATGACTGAGTCTTATTCCTGAAAAGGAGACCCAGGTTAGGGATTAAGGTTTGGGGCTTACTCTTGAGGAGGATGCCCAAGTTTAAAGGACTTTGATTGGGGCTTATTCTTAAGGAAGATGCCCAAGTTTAAAGGTTTTATAACTGGGGATTATTCCTGAAAAGGAAACCCAGGTTAGGATTCTCTCATCTTAAAGGATGAGGTTGAATGAATGAACTCTCAATCTTTGGTGACATAAAGATGTTTAAATCATTAGGTTTTGAGAGATATTTCACATAATTCCTTTCAGATAAGGATGCCAAATCAAGAAATCATGCCATAAATGGCTTTGAAGAGTATCTTGAAGACTGAATCTTGAATAGGAAGGGTGAAATGGCTTAAGAGGGGTGAAAAAGGGCAAGATGGGCACCCAAAAAGATAGGGGCGCGCAAGTATTGAAGGTCGCGCAAGTCCTGCGGCGGCGCGCAAGTATTGGTCGCGCAAGTATACTTGCGCGACATAAGGGATACTTGCGCGATTTTCAACCAGAGTTGAATTACTTGAGCGACTCTTTACTAAACCCTTTCCCATCCTCTTGAGGTTCTTCCAGAAGAGGGACGCGCAAGTTATATTGAAGGAATTAAGTCGGCGCGCAAGTGTTTGATAAGTTTCAACACTTAGGCCTTCCTTCTTCCCTTTAGATCTTCCATTCTAGGTAAGAAATTACCTTAGAAGTGTTCTGGAAGCTTTGAGAAGAGACTTGGGCGTCGGGAGCTTTGATCCGAGTTTCTGGGAAAAGATCCTTTTTAATGGGGGGCCCACAGGGTCTATTTATAGGAAAAAGAAGACCCTGGGCGGTTACCGGGCGGTTATCACTTAGGTCGCGCAAGTCACTTGCACGACCATAAGGCGTCGCGCAAGTACATGCACGACCACTAGGCGGCGCGCAAGTGTACTTGCGCGACCATGAGGGAACTTGCGCGGCCTATGGGCAATGTTCTCCTTGTTCATCCCTTTGTCGATTTTTGATGTTTCTTCAAAGGATGAATCACATTGAGCTCAGATATTCCCCCTTTTCCGATCTTTAGATTCTGTGACGAAAGGAGCGTCAACAAAAGTCCCCCCTCAGAGTTGGATCCGGATAGAAATGAGGATTTGACTCTGAGGAAATTGAATCCATCCAAAGGAAAAGGGGGGCGCGCAAGTCTTCAGTGCACAGAGGGCAGCGCGCAAGTGTGATGGAACTTGACTTTTATTCAGAGTTCCTTTGTCTTTTGTGGGCAGTTTAAAGTCATGCATGCCGGACATAAAGGGGCTAATGTTTAAGGTCAAAATAGCTTTGACCGAAAAATGGATTAAAATGGATTCAATTCCTTGATAATTTATCTGAAAACATATTTACCATACTCAAGTATGAGGGAAAAAAATGTAAACTATGGCTTAAGAATATTTGAATCTGAGGAATGATATGAAAAAAGAGCTAAAAAGGCATTAGAAGAAGTAGTTTCCAAGAATGAAGTTACTATTATTTAACAAAACCCGTTAGGGGGTTGAAATATGCAGGGCCACCTATGGGCATTGGCTGCATAGTCAAATAAAATAGCATCTTTTGGATGACAAGTCTGTTATGTGGACTGTTTATGCAAGGCCACCTATGGGCACGTGCTGCATAGTCAGGCAAAAGAACTCCCAGAAATTTACTTTCCTAGTGCTAAAAGCCAGTGAAAGTTTATGGAGATTCAAATTTTCTAAAGCATAGAGTTTGTTGTATGGAAAAAGGTACTTGAATATGGAGAAGATATTTCCAAACAAGAATATCGAAGAACTGGATGAATATCACTCCTACGAAGGTCTGACCCAAACGTAGGGAAGAAGAATAAACCATAGACTTGAATACTTTCAGATCATGAAAAAGGATATGGGACAAATACGTTAAGGATGGCTATTTTTGCGGATCCCTGCATACTGTCGTTTAAGACAAATAAGGACAAAAGAGGCATTCTTCCCAAGAATGAAGTTACTATTATTTAACAAACCCGTTAGGGGGTTGAAAACATGCAGGGCCACCTATGGGCATTGGCTGCATGGTCAAATAAATAGCATCTCCTGGATGACAAGTCTTTTATGTGGACTATTTATGCAAGGCCACCTATGGGCACGTGCTGCATAGTCAGGCAAAAGAATTCTCAGAAGTTTGACATTTTTGTGACTAGAAGTCATGAAAAGGGTTATGAAGATCTGAAAATATTTAAGGTTAGGATTATAATACATAAAGATGGGTATTTTCCAATGTATATAGAGATACATAGGTCAATGAAAACCATAATCATGTTGTGGCTGGGTCCTAAATTGAAATTTTGGACTTCACTACGTATCTCATAAGAATGAGAATCAAGCCATACGTAGTTCTTGAAATGCAGTTTAACGTCGTGCAGGACGAAAGGATGAGTGATCTTAGTTTAGGGTCATAGAATTCGGACCATAATAATGAATACACAGTGTGTGTTTTCATGAAGACTTTTCAGCCAAGGGACTGAAAGTGAAATTTGGGGTTAGGCCCAAAAGACTTGGGACTGGATTCGAGGGACACTCGAATGTTCCTACGTATCCCATAAGGATGGGAATCAAGTCCACGTAGTTCTATAAATACCCTTTGTACAAATTTGGTTCGTACATGTGAAGGGTGAAAGGGGACTTTAGTGCAATGATGGTTTAACCTAAGATAAAAAATTTAGGCATTACCATGTATGTACGTAGTCTTTTTGAAATGAAACATGATTGAAAAATCAATGTCAATAATAGTTCTCTCTCAAGTGAGGAGATCAAAGAATATTGTAGTTTATTGTCGTACCGGACAAAAGTGTTGTATAGTTTAACGTCGTATAACAAGGACGAAAGTGAATCAATGTAAAGATATTGATTCCAAGGGTGGTTTCACAAATCATCATCATATGAGATTGTGGTGAACCAATGTGAAAAGATTGTTTTTGGGCTTGAACCTTTGGGAGGTTGCCTACATACCCAGCCTGGAGGGCAAGGATCAAAGTATGTGTAGTTCAATTAAAGAATGAATTAATGATCAAGTTGTTCTTGTGGACAATGATCTAAAAAAAATGTTGTTGGGACTTACACATGGTTAGTGGCCCAAAGGGAGTGTTATGGTTGATGTTCGCTCTAAGCTCACGTGAGTCATACTCGGTGTGAGAAACAAGAGGTAATAACAACCTTAACGATGTACAGTTTAATGTCATGTAGGACATAAAAAAGGGACTTTCTGTACAGTTTAGCGTCATGTAGTTAAGACGATGGGGACAATATAGTTTAACGTCATATTGGACGAAAGGGGGATTGTGCAGTTTTAATGTCATGCTGGACTTTTGATGATTATATAGTTTAACGTCTTTCCGGACGTGAGGGACTTTTATACAGTTTAGCGTCATGTAGTTAGGACGTCACAGTTTAACGTCTTGCTGGACATATTTGCAAATAGTTTATGGTCGTATACATGGACCAGGAATGATGCAGTTTTAAGGTCATGCTGGACTGTTTATGGAACTTTTTCACAGTTTAATGTCGTGTGGGACGAAGTTGCAGTTTAAAGTCATACTGGACCATTGCTGTATAGTTTTAGCGTCATATAGCAAGGACGAACTGATGCTGTAGAGTTTAAAGTCATGTAGCTAAGACTAAGGTGAATCAATATGAGGATATCAGTTCTGATCTTTTTACAGTTTATCGTCATGCTGGACGTTGGAAGTGCCACACATTTTAATGTCATGTTGCTAGGACACAATATAGATTAATGTCATCTCGGACAGAATACAGTTTAGTGTCATGTAGGACAATAAGGGACTTAACACAGTTTTAACGTCATGCTGGACGATGAAAGTGCCACACAGTTTAATGTCATGTCGCTAGGACAAAATATAGTTTAATGTCATCTCGGACAAAATATAGGAACTTCTTTATACAGTTTATTGTCATGTAGGACAAAATCAGGGACTATGCAGTTTAAAGTCTTACAGTTAGGACTATTGGTGCTGCACAGTTTAATGTCATGTTGCAGGGACAAAATTTAGTTTAATGTCATCTCGGACATTGAAGGTGACACAGTTTAACGTCATGTTGGACGAAGTTGTAGTTTAAGGTCATACCGGACCTTGGTGTAGTTTAAGGTCATACCAGACCTTGGTGTAGTTTAAGGTCATACTGGACCTTTGTGTATTTTAAGGTCATACCGGACCTTGGTGTAGTTTAAGGTCATACCGGACCTTGGTGTAGTTTAAGGTCATACCGGACCTTTGTGTAGTTTAAGGTCATACCGGACCTTGGTGTAGTTTAAGGTCATACCGGACCTTGGTGTATGAACCAAATGTAAGAGTCTTAGTTCTGTGAACAATATTTTGTGTTTATACAAAATACTTCTTCAGAAATATGGCATTAGTTGGAGTCGTGATGTGTTCTCCATCCATTGAAATCAGAGAATACGCTCCATTGGAGTAGACCTTATGTACTGAATAAGGTCCTTCCCATTTTGGTTCAAGCTTGGGAGGCTTCTTTCCTGGTATCATTGGTGTTCTGAGAACCAATACCAATTCTCCCTGAATGAATGAACGAAGACGAACTTTTTTGTTAAAAGCTCGTGCTATTCGATTCTGATAGATTTCCAAGTGGTGCAAAGTGCACAATCTTTTCTCATCTAACTGTTCCAATTCATTCAACCGCTTTTGGGATTGCTCATCTGTTGATAACTGATCACAAATGGCTATTCTGAGTGAGGGCAATTGGACTTCAATTGGCAAGACTGCTTCTGTTCCATATACCAATGAATATGGAGTAGATCGCATTGCATTGCGAGTGGTAGTCCGATAAGCCCATAAAGCATGATAGAGTTTATCAGGCCATGACCTCTTATCTTTATCCACCATCTTTTGCAGTATATTTGAAAGAGTCTTGTTGAAGGCCTCTATCTGGCCATTAGCCGCTGCATGATATCGAGATGAATGGTTGGACTTAATGTTGTATTCTTGATACAATCTCTTTACCTCAGAAGAGCAGAAGTTGGTGCCGTTGTCTGTCAATATGGTATGAGGGACACCAAATCTAGTAATGATGTTAGACTTGATGAAGCTAACAATGCATTTAGAACTGACTTCTTTGAGAGGTACTGCCTCTGCCCATTTGGAAAAGAAATCAGTAGCAGTAAGAATGTACTTAAACTGCTTGGCCGTAGCTGAAGGGTAAGGTCCCACCACATCCATTCCCCATGTGGAAAATGGCCATGAGTATTTAGCTGTATGAAGCAACTCTGGAGGTTGATGAATGAAATTGGCATATACTTGGCATGAATGACACTTCTTTGTGAAATTAACACAATCTTGTATCATTGAAGGCCAGAAGTATCCAAGTCTTCGAATTTGATCAGACAATCTATGTCCAGACTGGTGGGCACCACAGACTCCTGCATGCACTTCTTTTATGACAGCCATTGTCTCTTCACCATCAATACATCTGAAGAGAACTCCATCAAAACCACGTTTGTAGAGAATTTTCTCGAGGTGGTTTGGACCATCATAAAGAGTAAAATTGACCACACGTCGCCGAATTTGTTCTCTCTTGGCTCTATCAGGTGGAAGTGTTCCATTTTGAAGGTATTCCCTGATAGGTGACATCCATCCTGTAGTATGACCATATGGTTCAGGAATGGGACAAATTTCATTAATTTCCTCTGTTCTGACTTGAACATAAGGTGAAATTGCACGACGGTGGGCAATACCGATGGTTGTCTCGTCCCGATTTGGATCTGCTAAAGCTGTGGCTATATTAGCCAGTGCATCAGCTTGAGCATTTTGTGATCTTGGGACATAAGAAAATGTCGGTTCTGAAGGGAATTCCGACATTAACTCTCTGACGTAATCATACAAAGGGATTAATTCTTCTTTTCTGATGGCATAATCCCCATTGACTTGTTTGATTACCAGGTCTGAATCACCTTTTACCTTTAAGTGATTCACTTGTGCTTGAAGCGCTAACTCCAAGCCTGCAATGAGAGCTTGGTATTCAGCTTCATTATTGGTACCCGCCTTCCCACAACAAAAAGGAATAAGGTAACACTGCCTTATCTGGAGAAATGAGCACAATTCCTAAACCAACTTTGTTGAATTTAGGATTTTCCATTTTCTTCCCTGTTGGACTTCTAGAAGCACCATCAAAATACATTTCCCATGTTTGAGGATTCTCTTGAATAGAAAAAACTTCCTCATCCGGGAGTTCGATATCTGAATATGTGTCTTCCACTGAAGGGTGTTCAGCCAGGAAATCAGCCAGAGCTTGGCCCTTAATTGCCTTTTGAGACACATATTGAATGTCGAACTGCTGTAGAATAACCTCCCACCTTGCCAGACGTCCTGTAAGCATTGGACGACTAAGGATGAATTTGAGTGGATTATTATGAGATACCAATTGGACCTCGTGATGTTGCAGGTAGTGTCTCAGTTTCTGAACTGCAAAGATTAATGCTAGGCAGCATTTTTCAATACTCGAATACCGGGTTTCTGCTTCAAGCATAGTTCTACTGAGATAGTAGAGACTATTTTCATTCCCAGCATCATTCTTTTGAGCGAGAAAGGCACCCAATGATCGCTCTAAAGCTGTCACATAGAGGATAAGAGGTCTACCCTCAACAGGTGGCATGAGTACTGGTGGACTTAAGAGGTATTTCTTGAGAACATCAAATGCTTCTTGACATTCTTTAGTCCACTGGTAAGTGACTCCTTTCTTCAATAATTTGGTAAAAGGTAAACTTTTGCCTGCCAAATTGGCGATGAAACGCCGAATATAGGCTAAGTGTCCTTGAAGTCCTCTTAATTCTTTCAAATTCTGAGGAGGTGACATACCAAGGATTGATTTGGTCTTCTCAGGATCGACTTCAATACCACGATGGCGTACAACAAAGCCGAGGAATTTTCCTGAGGTTACCCCAAAAGCACATTTTAAGGGGTTCATCTTCAAATTATGTTGTCGAAGCTTGTGGAATATGATTTCCAAATCAGCCAAGTGATCAAAACGTTGTTTGGATTTAACCACCAAATCATCTACATAGCATTCAACAAATTTCCCTAGAAAAGGTTTGAAGATACGATGCATGGCGCGTTGATATGTTGCACCTGCATTCTTTAAACCAAAGGGCATCACCCAGTAACAAAACACACCTTGAGGAGCTCTGAAGGCTGTATATTCCTCATCTTCTGGGGCCATTCGGATCTGATTATATCCAGAATATCCATCCATGAAAGAGAGTACTTCATAGCCAGCCGTCGCATCAATTAAGAGTTCTGTAATCGGAACTGGAAAATCATCTTTGGGACAATACCGATTAAGATCTCTGAAATCGATGCAAACCCTAATTTGTCCGTTCTTTTTCTTTACTGGGACAATATTAGCCAACCACTTGGGATATTGAACTTCTCTGACGAAGTTAGCTTTGATAAGCTTATCCACTTCAGCCTCGATTTTGGAAGCATAGGTTGGGTGTGTTCTTCTCGCGGCTTGCTTGAATCCTCGATGTTCTTTTGGCAAACCCAAATGATGGGTGGCAACATCAGGATCAAGGCCAGGCATCTCTGTATAATTCCAAGCAAAGATATCTTTATTTTGCTTTAGAAAAGAAATATGCATCTCTTGTTCTTCAAGGGTCATGGCCGCACTAATTAAAGTGGGGCGTGGATCTTTCTCTGTACCCAGATTTACTTCTCTGAGTTCATCCACAGTGGTAGAGATACCCTCTTCAAATGCTGGAGGAGCATCTCTAAGATCTTCTTCTTCCTCTTCATCATGTGTTATATCTTCCGTTTCTACTTGCAAAGTAGATGAAAAAACGAAATTCTCATGATCATAAGAGATGTCAAAATTTTCACATTTTGAAGAAGAAGCTTCCATTTCCGTCCCTATTGATGAACAAGGGTCTTCTTTGGGAAATAAAGAGGAGATGATGGATTGAGAATCGACATCAACATTCACCTCTGGTGTTGCTATAACTTCTTCTGGCCTGATTAGCGAAGTATAGACTTGTTGGATTTCAGCAGACGAAATGAAAACATCACCACTTATGCTTTCATCATTGCTTGGTAAGTTACCAATTTCTCCCATGTTGTCTGGCTCGATTGCCGTAATTGACATTATGGATCTTTCCATAAGAGTATTTTGATTTGGGTCTATTTTGTCAATTTGACTGATAGGTAACACATAATCTGTACTCACATGTGAAAATGGATTTATTGGAATTTTTTCCAAACCATATGGAGCATTAACTTTGGTAATTTCCTTCATTGTAGATTTTTCTCTTCCCTTCATGTGATAAAATTCCGCCTCAATGTATTGAGACTCACATGTTTTGAACGGGTCCTTATCACCATATAATGTTCCAACTTGACCATCGAAACAGTATTTGAGACATTGATGGTATGATGACGGAATAGCTGCATGCTGATGTAACCAGGGTCTTCCAAGCAAGATATTGAAAGCTGAGTCTTGATCAACAATCATGAAATCTGAATTGGAAACAAGATCTCCAAACTGAGTTCTGAGCGTAACTTCTCCCAGTGGTTCTTGTTCATTTTTATCATATCCTTGCAACATCATGGTAGAAGGAGATAAATCAGATTCTGTGAGGCCCAATCGACGAAGTGTGCGAATGGGCATGAGGTTGACTCCTGAACCATTGTCAATGAAAGCTCTTCGAACATCTATACCATTGACTTTGCCAGATAAGTACAAAGGTTTTATGTGCCCATGCACAACATCATCCTCATCTTTATCAGTAAAAGATATCACTGCATGGCATTCTGCAGGATTATTCTCTATGTGATAAATTTCAGCTGCAGCAATCTCAGCTTCAAACTCTTGAGGACTTGACAAAGCTTCGATGAGTGCTTCCCGAAGATCTCTTGATAGATTCAAAGCATCCAAAATTGATAATTTGGCTGGTACTTGGGCCAAGTGTTTTAATATATCATACTTTTGATCTAGAGGCCTGCGTTTCCCAATAGGAATATGTGGTTTAGCAGGTATCTTGGAAGCAGATGCTTTGGAAGCTGATGCATCTTGTATTGAAGTTGGCAACATCTTTGGTTTTGGAAAATTAGACTGATTAGATCCATTTGCTTGCTGAGATAAAGAAGATGGAACCTTTAATCGGTCTTCCAAAATAATTGTGCCGAAGCTGAGTTGGCCATTAGCAGAAGAACTTGCTTGTTCATTTTGAGCTCGCTGAAGGGCTCTACCACGAGTTTCTGCTGCATATACAGTGCTAGCAGGGGTAGAATTAGAGTAGTGGCTTCGGAAAGATCCACGTCTTCCCCTATATCCTGAACCTCTAGAACTTCCTCGGGTTCCTTTATTTGATACAGGGAATTCAGGCTCATCAAGACTGGAATATGAATCTGTTAATTGAATCATATTAACAGAACCAAAGATCAATTCTTCGTCTGATAAAGACTCTGCCTGGTTGGCCTGTTTAGGCTGTGCCGTTTGGTGGGACGGTGCCCGTGACTTTGAAGTAGATGGCATGAAATCTGCCAGAGTCAAAGACAATTTAGGCTTTGATGCATACTCATCTTCTTCTGATTCCTCTTTCTTCTTTGAATTACGCTTCCCTTTTGAGGATTTGTCCTTTGATGGAGGTTTTACTGCAGCTTTTGTAGGAGACACAATTGGTTTCTTCAATTGTGTTCGCAAAATGGAATGAGTCCGATTGATTGTCTTTCTGACCATCCAATCATCATATTTTTTTCGCAGTTTTGCTTTTGACTTCCTGCCACTCGCCTCCTTCCTCTGGATCTGTAGCGGTAATACACGCTACATGAGCTGAAGAACCCTTCAATTTGACTTGTCCCAAGTCAACCATCTTTTGTAGGAGGTCTTTAAAGACAAAACACTCCTGGATGGGATGTCCCAACATTTGATGAAAGGGACAATAATTGGGACGGTCTTCATCTCCTTCCTTGTTTGGTCTCTTCGGCACTGGTAATTGAACCAAATTATTTTCCAGAGCTGAAATGAAGTAACCAGGAACTTGCTCACTTCGGAAAGAGTATGTTTTACTCTTCATATCCTCAAATTGTTTTCGTCGTTGATCTTTTTGATCATTTGGACGAAACAGCCTTTGTTGTTGGCTTTCAGGAGGTGGAGCCCTTCGAGAAGATGAAGGTTTTGAAGTAGAAATAGGTACAGGTGCCTGTTTAAGCATAACTGTAGCAGTTTCTGCTTTACCCATTCTTCTTCCTGGAGCTGATGGAATTACACGAGATTTAACCTTAGCCTGCATAAGGGAATCTTCAATCTGTTGAGCGATTGAAGTAAGGTCTCGAAACCCTCCTGTGTATTTCACAGGGATCAATGGCGTGCGTAATTCGTCACGCAAATTTGCCACACAGATTGGCAATAATTCCTCCTGAGGGAGTGATAAACTCAAGGAATACGTTAATCCCTTCCAACGAGCAATGAAATCAGAGACTCTTTCATTCTCCCTTTGCTTGCAGTTTGTAAGATCGAAAACTGTCGTTTTTGGCAAAGTTGAGCTGAACTGAAGAAGGAATTTTTGACGAAGATCCTCCCATCCGATGACTGACCGGGATTTCAAGCTTGTATACCAGACAAAAGCTGGTCCTTGCAAGGTTCGCACGAAGCATCTGAGTTTCACTGCTTCTTGTTGTTCTGGAGTTCCCATCATAGGATCACAACAAGACACGTAATGCGTCAAATGTTGTTCAGGGTCGCCTGATCCATTGAAAGTAGGGAAAATAGGGTTTCCAAAACTGGATGGAGGAGAAATTGAATCTACCCATTCAGGGTAAACTTTCTTTTCAGGTTGAACTTGCGCCCGTTTCCCTTCCATAGTTTCTAACCGAGCTGTTAATGACTCAATAGTAGTTATTAACTTTTGAGAAACGTCAGGTTGAACTTGGTTTTGGGTAGGTGCAATGAATGGAGCTTGGACAGCCGTGGAGGTTGGTGCTGCAACTAATGGTAGTGCTGTCAACCGTTGTTGCGTTTGACCCGTAGGATTAGACCTCTGTGGGTGTACTGATAAAGGAGGATATTCCTGATCCATCTCAGTAGTTACAACAAATTCCTTCGGCTGTCGGACTTCAGCATTCTTAAGAAGAAGACTACTCTGAAGTAGTTCTGCATTCAACCTTCTTAATTCTTTCATTTCTTCCTCCTGTTGTGCAAGCCTTTGCTCTAATGAGAGCGATTGACCTCCTTCATAGGAAGGGTGAGAAGTAACCTGATTCTTTCCTTTCCCCTTATTGGATCCTTTTCGGAGAGGGGGAAGTGGGTTACTTGAAGGAATACCCAAATTTTGGGTAAGCCTTTGATTACGTGTGCGCACACCTTCTTCATTTAGGTCTGTGTGCGCAACTTCTTGAGCAGGAACCTCTTCATCTGATCCCTCTGATTGAGCCTCATCTGGTGAATCAGCAGCAACGGCAGTGATGACATTAATGGATGCATATTTCATGAAATCCTTTCTATCAGCATTTCTATGATATTGTCTCCTTTTATGTCCATGATAAGACATGGCATTCCGTTGACTTGACCCCTCAGGAATTTCTTTGTGAACCGTCACTTGGAGAGAATCTCCTGACATCTTGGCTCTTCGTTCCTCTTGAGGCTTATTCCCTAATCGAGAGAATACTGACTTTCTCTGAGGGAGGGATTGAAGATTTGAAAAAGTCCCCAGTCCGGTGGACTGGGGGTGTTCCTGTTGCTTCTGCTCAACTCCTCGAATCCCATTCGTTGATTCTGAGGGTTGGGTTAGAGAAGTCCCCAGTCTGGCAAGCTGGGGTGTCTCTTGACATGCTATGTCTGAGATCTTCTTGAAATATCTCTTGATCTTGCGGATCTTAGTTCGGAAATTAGCTGGATGCATTAACCTGTATCCACTTTTATCACCTGGTTCAACAGACCGTTGGATGATTTCCAAAACTTCTGTCATTTGATGACGTGTTTGCTCCAGACGAGAGGCTTGCGCAATATTCTCGCCTGCTTGATGTAGGAGCAATTCAACAACCTGTTCTCTATATACTTGATTTTGAGAGGAACTAGTTGAAGCTTGATCTCGAGCAAGATTTTGATTATGAACAAAGCCCATTGACTGTGGCCGGCCATGGGCAATAACATTGCATGAGACCATTTTCGGCGGGCTTTGCTGACCGGAAAGCACTGTGAAATGTAGTGCTCCGTGAATACCCCATCCTCTGATATGAACATTAGATGGAGCATTGTAAATTAACTGACGCAACTTTCTTAGTGCGCCAAGGCATGAACGTTGAAGGGTTCTCTGTTGCTTTTCAGCCTTCGGATACCGAGAGACTGATAGAGATGCCAAATCAATCTGGCGTTGTAACCCTTCAATTATCTTAAGATGATTTTCATATTCATCGTAAGATAATACCTTCTTCTTTAATTGACAAAGAGTTTTCCATATGTTAAGACGAATATCATGGATTCCATCATCCGTCAACATCTTTGGAATGTCATACTGTGAATCAGCCAAAGGCCAAAACATGACTGGTACTTCACCTTTTGCCAGTTTTTTCCTCATGTTCAGCATTTCCTCTTTATCATTAAATGAAGATTCTTCTACCTGTTTGGACCAGAGTTGGTGTTTCCTTGTTGCTTCATCGGATTCAACAAGATTGGTAGAGGAATCACTATTCATGCTGGAAGATGAATGACCTAGGGAAGGTTCGGAGAATAACCTGAACCCCAAGCTATCTTCTGATGGAGAAAGAGTTTCACCTGCCGATAGTAAAACTTCAGACATGACTGGTTTTACGTTTGCAAGTGCCTCGAGATAGGAGGGCTTTCTCGTCACTACATTGCCTTCTGAAGAATTTTCGAGACAATGTGAATCACTACTGCGGAGAGGACTTTCGCAGCGAAGTTCATCACCATGAGGAGGACCTTCATGATGGGTTACAGCAAAAGATGATATCTCTTGCTCCTTGGTCTTCTGACCACACAGAGGGTTCCTGTGGTTCTCATCTGAAGAAGAAACTTCAAGATTGACCGAATTTTCATGAAGCAAGTCTTCATGAGGAAGTGTCTGTTGAAGACCTTCGGGATTAATGTTCCTGTTATTGGGAACTAAGGGAGTAGAATCTTGAATTCTGACAGATAAATGTCTGAGGGCTTCAAGAACTCCAGCATCGAGCAAGGCCTTGTTGCAGATTGGATTTTGATCTCCTGACTGTGCTGGGCGGATCTTTTTCTTAGATGCCTTCTTACTCGCTTTAGAAATCACTTGATGACGAAAGTGATTTCTCTGAGCAGGTGTATGTGCCTGATCAGGAAAGATGGTCAGGTTAGGCTGACGATCATCGCTCAAATCAGATGTATGTGCCTGACTTGGTTGTCCATATGATATGGGGGAGTAGGCCCCACAACCCTCTTGGACTGGAACAGATGTGTGTGTCTGTTCCGGAGTGAATTGTTGATGTGTCACTCCACTGCTAGGGATAGATTTATGTGTCTGTCCCTGAGATGATGCTGAAGCTGTTATGATATCCTGGCAAGCATCCAGAATATGAGCAGGAATTTGCTTCTGCTCTTTCACCATTGACAAAATATGTTTGGTGACTTCAGCCGCCGGAACAGGGATATACGTCCATTCCGGGCTTGGAGTAGGTGTATGTGCCTGCTCCTGTCCTCCTTTTCCTGTCAGTGAATCCTGACAGTACTCAAGTGTGGAGGCAGAGAGTTTAGTCTGCCTCCTGTTTGTCGTCGGGGCTTTCCGACTGACTTCTCCGTGCGCTACCAAACGAGACTGTTGGTAGGCTTGATTAGTATTAGCAGGTGTATGTGCCTGCTGATTACACTTCGCCAAACGCTGTTGATGAGATCCATCATATGTAGTCAGACGAGCCTGCTGACTAACTGCTGATGTATAAGCAGGTGTATGTTCCTGCCTATGGTACTCCGCCGGAATTGCCTGGCGGGATCGGCTTGATGCTGCCAGATGAGTCTGCTGGACAGCGGGATTAAAACGAACAGGTGTGTATGCCTGCTCGTTATTTGCCACCAAGTTAGGTTGGTGGACTTCTCCGGAGATGGCAGGGATGACAACCTGCCTATTATTAACCGGATTCCGTCTCTGGTGATTCATCTTGCCTGCTCGGGTTCGAGGAACCTGAGCTGAATGCCTGGAGCCGGTACCCTCATCATGTTGAGGGTGCACTACCGCACGAGTCTGGCGGTGATTGTTGATGGGAGCCCTTGAGAAGGACTCCTGTCTCTTTGAATTAAGGTCCTGCGGGACCTGCTCATTCACTTCCTCAGAATAAGGGAGTGAATGGAAATTGCGTTCCGGGGATAACGACCCGAAACGGTTGGAGACGGTAGTCAGCACCGCCTGCTTCTTGATTGCTGGTCGCCGTTGTCCGGACGACCAGGTAGAATTGTTAACTTGGAGGGCTTGACGAGCGGCCTCCAGAGTTGGGATAGTACCGTTACGACGGTACTCCTTAACCAGTGCATTTGAAACACAGCGTTGAAGACGCTGAGTTGGTGATGTCATCCTCAGAGCGGATGACGTTCCAGCAGGAGTAGCAGCATTGGTTTTCATGGCAGCAGACCTCACAGTAGAGGTGTTCTCAGCAGCAGTATTCACAGGGGTGAATTTAAGGAAATCCATTTTTTGTATAAGATCTTGAAAAAAGAGTGCCTGTTCCATATAACAGACATAATCAAGATGAATCCGGCTACTGCATCTTTTGGATGATCATATGTCAAAGATTGCCTTGTTGGCCCAAGGGGCCTAACATCTAAGAAGAACATCACTTTAACTTGGTTAAGGATTCACGTCGGGTTCACCATTTTTTGTTTCGCGCGGAATCCGGGGATGACCTCCTGGACGGGAGATTCAAACGTTCCGATCGGTTTCTAACGGGTTTGTTCGTAGAACCGGAAACATCCAATGATTCCACATCCGTTTGGACCTACTTTCCAAAGGCAGGCGCTCATTAGCTTGTGGGCTAATGAGGCTTAGGAATTTGCATTGGTCGAGAGGATGGGAGGTCGGACTCATCACACCTTTTTGAGGGGAATTATTGTCTACTCCGGGACTCTCTTTATAGATTTAAGTTAAGTTCGTGAATCCTTATTACATTACCAAGTATAAAATGAGCTTTCCTTTAGTTTTAACAATCAATGATTAAATATGCAAGAAATTTAGAGAATCTTTTATATGTATTCGAGGTTCTTCATCAATATAGAATCATCTATATTTGTTTAGAGATTCTTGGTCAATGGTATCCTTCAAAACATTTATATAAAAGTCTCTTGGTCATTTTGATGACCAGGCTGGTTTTAAAGCCACTCAGTGGGGCATTTGAAGTTTATTGTCATTCAGAAGGACAGAGATTATTTCAATGTTGGGATCGAACCCATGAATGGGCTACCTACGTATCCTTTGTTTTGAAAAAGGAATCAGAACCCACGTAGTTCGAGGAATGGGATATGATGTTTTATGATTGATGGCTCAAAGATGAATGTCATAATTACTTTTACACTCTAAGCTCACGTGAGTCATGCTCGGTGTGAGAAACAAGAGGTATTGGTAAAATTTAGACAATTGTGCCATAAAAGATGCAATCATAAGAATTTGTTTTGGGGCTTATGTATAGATGACTGCCCAGATAGGCGAAGGTTTAGGATTTACTTTTAGGAAGAAAAATCCATGAACAGGGTCCACAAAGTTATATGTGCTTCATGGAGTTTTGAATACTCTAATCTTGGGGCTTACTCCTAAGGAGGATGCCCAAGTTAGGAGGGGACTTATGATTGGGTTTTATTCCTGAAAAGGAAACCCAAATCAAAGGAAATTTATGACTGGTTAAGAGAAATTTTAAGAGACTTGGGGCTTACTCCTGAAAAGGAAGCCCAAGGTTATGACTGAGTCTTATTCCTGAAAAGGAGACCCAGGTTAGGGGACTTGGGGCTTACATCTGAAAAGGAAGCCCAAGGTTATGACTGAGTCTTATTCCTGAAAAGGAGACCCAGGTTAGGGATTAAGGTTTGGGGCTTACTCTTGAGGAGGATGCCCAAGTTTAAAGGACTTTGATTGGGGCTTATTCTTAAGGAAGATGCCCAAGTTTAAAGGTTTTATAACTGGGGATTATTCCTGAAAAGGAAACCCAGGTTAGGATTCTCTCATCTTAAAGGATGAGGTTGAATGAATGAACTCTCAATCTTTGGTGACATAAAGATGTTTAAATCATTAGGTTTTGAGAGATATTTCACATAATTCCTTTCAGATAAGGATGTCAAATCAAGAAATCATGCCATAAATGGCTTTGAAGAGTATCTTGAAGACTGAATCTTGAATAGGAAGGGTGAAATGGCTTAAGAGGGGTGAAAAAGGGCAAGATGGGCACCCAAAAAGATAGGGGCGCGCAAGTATTGAAGGTCGCGCAAGTCCTGCGGCGGCGCGCAAGTATTGGTCGCGCAAGTATACTTGCGCGACATAAGGGATACTTGCGCGATTTTCAACCAGAGTTGAATTACTTGAGCGACTCTTTACTAAACCCTTTCCCAACCTCTTGAGGTTCTTCCAGAAGAGGGACGCGCAAGTTATATTGAAGGAATTAAGTCGGCGCGCAAGTGTTTGATAAGTTTCAACACTTAGGCCTTCCTTCTTCCCTTTAGATCTTCCATTCTAGGTAAGAAATTACCTTAGAAGTGTTCTGGAAGCTTTGAGAAGAGACTTGGGCGTCGGGAGCTTTGATCCGAGTTTCTGGGAAAAGATCCTTTTTAATGGGGGGCCCACAGGGTCTATTTATAGGAAAAAGAAGACCCTGGGCGGTTACCGGGCGGTTATCACTTAGGTCGCGCAAGTCACTTGCACGACCATAAGGCGTCGCGCAAGTACATGCACGACCACTAGGCGGCGCGCAAGTGTACTTGCGCGACCATGAGGGAACTTGCGCGGCCTATGGGCAATGTTCTCCTTGTTCATCCCTTTGTCGATTTTTGATGTTTCTTCAAAGGATGAATCACATTGAGCTCAGATATTCCCCCTTTTCCGATCTTTAGATTCTGTGACGAAAGGAGCGTCAACAATAACTTACTTAGTGTAAGTTAACTTTGTGATGATGGAAAAGAAGTTATCTTCAGAAAGAATTCTTGTGTCATCGAAAGTGTGAAAAATGGAAAAGTTATTACAAAAGGAGAAAGAACCAGTGGTAATCTCTTTCAAATTGGAGAATCTAATAACTCTTGCTATTTGATTGCTGAAGATGAAAACAAGTTATGGAACTGAAGACTTGTCCACCTTGGGTAGAAGAACATGAGTAAGATTTCTAAAGTTGATGTTGTTCGGAATTTTCCAAAACTGAAAAGAATAGATCAAGATGTTTGTATTACTTTCCAGAAATTAAAAATGACTAAAAAAGTCATAAAAGAGTTGATATTCAATCTAACAAACCACTTGAGCTTATTCATTCTGATCTGTGTGGGCCGATGAGACATCAATCAACAAAAATAGATTTATACTTTATCACTTTTATTTATGATTTTACCAGGATGAAAAACATCATGTTCGTGAATCATAAGTCAGAGGCTATTGAAATGTTTAAATTCTTCAGAAGAGATGTTGAGAAAGAATTGGGAGCTTCCATAAAGAAGTTGAGAACAGACAATGGTACCGAATTCACAAGCAATGATTTTGAAACATATCTAAGGAATCATGGTATCAAACTTCAGTATATTTCTCCTTATACTCTACAACAAAATGGAGTAGTAGAAAGGAAAAATATAAGCTTAGTGGAAATGGGAAGAAGTATGTTATCAGAATACAAACTTTCAAAATTCTTTTGGAGAGAAGCTATCAGCACTACTGTGCATGTTCAAAATAGATGCTTGTTAAGACCAGAAACCAACATGACTCCTTATGAGATGTGGTATAACAAAAAAACCTTCTTTTAATTACTTCAAAGTTTTTGGAAGTCCATGATTTCTCAAAATCAAAAATCTAGACTTAGGAAAGTTTGAAGAGAAAGAATAAGAAGGGATATTTATGGGTTATTCACCAAATAAAAGAAGTTAAAAATGCTGGAACAAATGGTTACAGAAGTTTGTGGACTCATATGATGTAAAGGTAATTGAGAATCCAAGTTCCTTCACAACATCTGTTAAGAATACTGAGGAAGATAAATCAGAGAATTCCCACGATAGTGAAAGTTACTTAGATAAGTTACATGGGGAAGAAAGTGATGTTGGGAAAGGAAATGTGAGTTTTCCTAACCTACAAAAACATATTTAATTTGAAAATATTATTGGGGATCAGAAGGCTCTAGTTCAGACAAGAAGGAAGTTAAGATTAGAAAATCAGACTTCCCTTATCTCAGAAGTTGAACCAGAATTAGTTTCAAAAGCTATTCAATATAAAGAATGGGTGGATACTATGAATGAAGAACTGGATCAAATTGAGAATAATGAAACAAGGGAACTTGTTCCAAGGCTAGAAAATAATAATTTTATTGGAACCAAGTGGGTTTATAGAAATAAATTGAATGAGCATGGAGAAGTTACAAGAAACAATGCAAGGATTGTATGTAAAGGATATGCACAAGTGGAAGGTGTGGATTTTGATGAAAGTTTTGCACCCGTTGTAAGGTTGGAAACTATTCGAATGTTTCTTACAGTGTCTGTTCATCAGAATTACAAGGTTTATCAGATGGATGTAAAGTCAGCTTTCTTAAATGGTGAGATTTAGGAAGAAGTTTACATTGAGCAACCTTGTGGGTTTTTACTTGATGAGGATGAAAACAAAGTTTGAAAATTAAAGAAATCCATGTATAGGCTGAAACAAGCTCCACGATCATGGTACTCGAATCTTGAAAATTCTTTGAGAAAGATGAAATTTTCTAAATGAAAGTTTGATAGCAACTTGTATGTTAAAGATGCTGATTCTGTAACTTTAATTGTAATCATTTATGTGGATGATATAATTTTTTTTGGAGATGAAGAAAATGTTTGTGAAGAGTTTTCTGAAGAGATGAAGAAAAATTTTGAAATTTCAATGTTGGGGGAATTAACTTTCTTCCTTGGCTTACAAGTTTAACAACAAGAAAACTACATTTTCTTATCCCATAAAAAGTATGACAAGGAACTATTAAAGAAGTTTGGGATGGAAGAATCAAAAGAAGTTTCAGCCCCTATCTCAGGGAGCTCAAAGTTGATAAAAGATGATTCAGGGAATAGTGTGAATTAGAAAGACTTTAGAAAGTTAATAGGGAGTCTTCTTTATCTTACAACCTCAAGGACTGATATTGCTTATGTTGTGACTCCCTGTTCCTAATATCAAAGTAATCCAAAACAATCACATATGTTGGCAGTTAATAGGATTCTGAGATATGTTAAAGGAACAACTTCACATGGGTTTTTATACAAGAGGAACAATGAGATGAAGTTTCATGGTTATACTGATGATGATTTGGCTGGTGATTTTAATGATAGAAAATCAACATCAGGAGGAACATTTTTCTTAGGGGAATGTTGTGTGAGTTGGCACAGCAAGAAACAAAGTTCAGTAACTTTAAGTAAAGCGGAATCCAAATATGTTACAGCTACTCAGGCTTGTACTCAAATGATGTGGATGAAAGTTCAGGTAGAAGATATGAAAGTAAAAGTTTCTAAACCTTTGAAACTACTCTGTGATAATCAAAGTGCCATTGATCTTTCTAAGAATACTGTTCAACATTCAAGATCGAATCATATTGATATAAAGTATCATTTTTTAAAAGAAAAAGCTATTGCGGGAGAAGTCTTGATGGAATATATTTCATTTTAGTATCAGATTGTTGATATTTTCACAAAAGCAATGTCAAAGGAGAGGTTTTTTAAACTGAGGTTGCAACTCTATGTGCAGCCTCCTCCAAAGACTTCCTAAAACTCATAAGGAAGAACACCCTCCCCACTGCACATTGGATTATGTTGACAAAGGGGGAGAGTAAGTTTTTTATGAATCTAAAGTTGTGTTTATCATATAATGGGGAGAGAGAAAGAAAAATGAGAGGAAAAGAAAAGTGAGAAAGAGAATGATAAAAGTTGAGGGGAGTTTGAGTAAGGTGGATTTTATCTTTACATGGCCGCAAAATTTTCTTGTCACCAAGGGATGGAAATCCTTCAAAAAAATTACTTTATCCAGTAGTGTGGTGTTAGGACACTCTTTTTGAGAAAGGTTGTGTTTTGATAAATTTCAAGAACTTGAGATGTAAATTTTTTTTTAGAGGTGAAAACTTGTTAAATAGGGTTTCCAACATATCCAAAGGGGGAGATTGAAGAACCTTTGTGGTGTTTTTATTAAAAATGTTTTGTATTTTTTGATAACTAATATTTTTGTTGCAGATTATTTTTGAGTTACAGAAAGTTGAAGCTGCTGGTTGCTGAAGATTTCCTTAAAGAAGATTATGTTGAAGAATAAGAAGTCAAAAGTTAATAAAGTGTCTCAAACTTTCTAAACATAATCAGATGATGCTTTGTTGATCTTAAAGTTATCACAAATCATGAAAATTTCATGATAAAAGCTGTTTGAAGAAATGGTGAAGAATATTGGTGTTTTTCTCTAAGAAAATTTCTGATAAAGTTTGGAACCAGATATTTGGAGTCTACTTCCTAATCCAGATGTTCGGTGTCTACTTCCTGAAGCCAGAAATTTGGAGTATACCTTTTGAGCCATAAATTCGGAGTCTACTTCCTGAGCCAGAAATTGGGAGTCTACTTCGTGAAGCCAGAAGTTCGGAGTCTACTTCCTAATCCAGAAATTCGGAGTCTATTTCCTGAGCCAAAAATTCAGAGTCTACTTCCTGAAGCCAGAAGTTCGGAGTCTAATTCCTGAGCCAGAAATTTAGAGTCTAACTCCTGAGCCAGAAATTCGAATTCTACTTCCTGAGCTAGAAATTCGGAGTCTACTTCCTGAACCAAAAATTCTGAGTCTACTTCCTGAACCAGAAATTCGGAGTCTACTTCCTGAGCCAGAAATTCAGAGTCTACTTCCGGATCCAGATGTTCGGTATCTACTGCCTGAAGCCAAAAATTTAGAGTCTACTTCCTAAATCCATAAGTTCGGAGTCTACTTCCTGAGCTAGAAATTCAGAGTCTACTTCCTGAGAAAAAAATCGGAGTCTACTTCCTGAAGCCAGAAGTTCAGAGTCTGCTTCCTGAGCTAGAAATTCGGAGTCTTCTTCCTAATCCAGAAATTCATAGTCTACCTCCTAAGCCATAAATTTGGAGTCTACCTCCTGAGCCAGAAATTTGGGGTTTACTTCCTAAGACAGAAATTCGAAGTCTAATTCCTGAACCAAAAATTCGGATTCTACTTCCTGAACCAGAAATTTGGAGTCTACTTCCTAAGACAGAAATTCAGATACTACTTCCTGAGCCAGAAATTTGGCGTCTACTTCCTAAGACTGAAATTCGGAGTCGACTTCCTGAGTCAGAAGTTCAGATTCAACTTTGTAAGCCTGAAGTTCGGAGTCTACCTCCTGAGCCAGAAATTCTTAATGAAAATTATGAGCATGTTTCTAAGAAAATCAGAACCATGATCACACTTTATCATTCCAAGAAAGATATGAAGAGTTTAAGAAAACCAAAATTTCAACTTTGCATAAATCTCGGAGAAATTTAAGGAGATTTGAAGAAGTAAAATATTGAAGATTAAGTGTGAGAGATTTGTGGAGTTTTTGAGATTTGAGGAAGCGGGAAAGATTTTCAAGATTCCCACCTTTTTTTTCTGATCTGCCTATAAATATGTGCTCAGATCATTCGCTCATTATCAACTTTTTACACATTCGGAAAAGGCGGAGCGCTGGAGAATTCAAATTGAAAAGAATCTACCATCTTGAATAATTTTTCTTGAGTGTTTGAGAAGAAGAGAATCAGAGCCATTATTTACTTGCCGAGAAGTTCGAATTCAGAAGATCGGATCCAAGAAATCCAGAGTGAATATTCAGAGTGGTAATTTCTTCAGAATCATTATTATCTTTCTGAGAAGATCGGTTTCAGAAAATCGGATTCAAGAAATCGGATTGAAGATTTGGAGTGAGAACTTGTGCGGAATCATCTTATCTTACTAAGAAGACCGATTTCAGAAAAATCAGATTCAAGAAATCAGATTGAAGATTCAGAGTGATCTTTTTTTGGATCAGCTTAACAAAGTTATTATTCTTGTGTTTGGTTCATTTGTTCTTTAGGGAAACATTTTAAACTGATGGGATTCAGTATAATCTTTCCTATCGGGAGATAGAAGGTGTCCAACAGGAGTTGACACAAGTTGTATTCACTTCTTCATTATAGTGGATTTCCATAGACCCATGGGAGTGGTTATGGAAAGGACGTAGGTTCTCTTATTGAAGCCAAACCTTGTAAATCTTGTGTTCCTTTCTTGATTAACCTTTCTTGCATGCTTGAGTTTCTTGCTAGAGGTTGATAAGGAAATAAATCTTAATGGGTTGCAAGGGTTAAGTTTCTTGAAGTTTTGAAACTTATAAAAAGTAAAACAACTGATTCAACCCCCCTTCTCAGTTGTTATTTGATCCTTGGAACTTCAAATATGATGAGATTAACCTAGATACCCTCTCAAACTGGTACATAATCCGAATTTCCACATACACAATGGGTGTTCCTGATCCCCATCGGCTGGTTAATAACACCTGATCATCAAACAATAACTAAAGGGAATGATTTCTCCCAACCTGGAGTAGAAAACATGGAATACAAACATATAATAGAGAGAAGAAGATACAAATTATATATATTCCATAACTAAAAGAATATAGAAGAAATGATATAACTTAAAACTAGTTATAAAATCCAAAAGTAAAATTAAAAATATCAAAGGAAAACAAAAATAGGAAGTCAACTGCTCCATGTAATAGTGTGGGAAAACTCCCACCATCTCACCACTAGATAACTAGACACAGCTGACAAAAAACATTTTCACCTCACTACGGTGCATTCTCTTTCCCTACATTAAAATACATACAATGGTCTATGTACCGCCGAAGGAGAGAATAGGGTGTGATCTAGTATTCTTAGTAGGATCCCACCCTAGTGTTCTATAAAAACTATTTGTATAACAATCTGAAAAAAATGATCAAATTTAATTAAAACAAGGCATGAAAAATAGTATAAAGTATTTATATCAAAATCATGGAAAAATATTTGATTTTACCTATCTCCACATTTCCAAATAAATCTAGGTGAAATATTTCAAATAATATCATATACATGTATCAAATAAGATATATCAAATCAAAGTAAAGTATGTATAGCATACCATATTAAATCTATTAAATTATAACCAAATAGTAAAACCCAAAATAACTGGTAACATCACACCAGGGATCACACTATGTTAGGATAGATAGGAAACTCATACCCCCAACATAGACAATTTCATGAGCTTCAAGACCCCAGACATATGCATTGAATCTAGCCAACATAACAACAACCTAGAAAGTGAACCTCTTAATAGTTTCTACCAATTACCTAAAACAACGGGCCTAGAGAGATAGAGAGAATAGGAACACCCCATTAGTGAACCCTCCGATAATATCAATAGACAAGGCCTATTATTATGCCTTCTACCTTAGTACAGATTCCTATATGCTCTTTTTTACAAAGTAATTTTTCAAACCATTTCATTAAAACCATGTTTGAAAACCATTTTAGAAAACCATTTCAAAATTCTTTGAAAACCCCTTTTCATTTACCAAAATCAATTAAAACCTATATTTTATCAGAAAAAAATTCCGCACATAGAAATAAAATCATTCAATCATTCCATTTCATTTATAAAATAATTTATCAAAATCAGAGCAATGTAATTCATCCAACATAGGTCAGAGATGGAACCACCTACCTCAAAACTATGGTCTCACATGCCCGAAAAAAAGAAACCACCAATAAGAATGAACCTAAAAACAATGACAGAGGAACTATTATCAATTTAAACAACTCATAATTGACTCTATTTAGAAAATGTGTCATTAAATTGGAATAAACAACTCATACCTCATGAAATCTGCACACCGCACCACAACCAATATAAGGGTTATCCTCTAGAGTAAGATCACATGAAATATCTTAAAGGAAATAAGAATAATAATTATTTCATATCAACATATCCAAAAACACAATGCAATGGTGCTACCGTGATCAAAGAAAATAAATAAGTATAAATTATTACTCATATGGAGAGATAAAACCCAACTGTAATAGAGATAAATCACTAAACAAATCGATTTGGATGGAGAAAAGGTCCTAAAAATCACTAAGAAGTGCTCCTATATCAAGGTAAAAGAGGATTTTTCCAAATGAAAAGAACCATGTATCACCCTAAAATCACATCTTGTGATGATTAAATGGTGTGTAATCCCATCACAATTCATGTAATCTAGAAATATCAAGTATGTCTAAAGACCCATATCTTTTTTATTAAAAACAAAATTTTTACCAATACCTAATTTGAACCACATACATAGAATGTAATCCATTTATTATGTGCACCATACTCGCAGAATCATCCATGAATCAATTAAATGATGTCTAATACCATTACACGATGTATATTTATCCAGCAAACTATGAAAATTCTAGTTTTTAATATAAAATACAAAAACACCTTTGGTTTTCTCTAAAATCTAGGTAAACCCTAAAAATATTTTAACACATTTATTCCTATACTCCATTAATTAAAACATACATACATCCCTGAACTTTAGGTCATTTTCACCATAAAATGCTCTTCGTCCTTAGGAGTCCCAAGATGCACCAAAATAAAGAGTAGAATGAGTAATGAAAGTAAAATTACCTAAAATTATGTAACAATATGATAGAATTCCCTTCATATAATCCCTTTCATGTTTCTTCCCATTGTTATTACATGTGGGAAATATCACCCTTCCATTCTTCCCCTTTTCCAAACTATTCTTCATATGATATTCAGATGCCCTCTTCTTCTCTTAATTTTCCTTTTGTACATATGTCCTATAGAAATCCTTTTTGTATTAATAGTCATTGAACTATAACATCATATAAAGAAAATTTCTTAAAAAAATACCATTATAAGTCTTGAATTTAACCCATAAAATAAATGATCAATATTTCATTTTTTTTCTATGTACATAGTATGTATAATCTCTAGCTAACCTTGTAACATTAGCCTTATAATCAACAACATTTTCCTCTTCCATTTTTCTAAGAATAAGGAACTTTCCTTCCATTTATTCTCTTTTCTCATTATGAAAATATTTTTCATAGAATTGCATCTTAAAAGATACCCATTCCATATGATTTGTCTCATATTCCACTTTGGGGTTTTGAATTAGTAGACATGATTAGTTTACATATCCCTTGATATAATAAACCATCATGATGACTTTTTTCTTTTTACTACTTCACAATGAGATAAATATATTCTATATGGAAATGATCCATTATTTAGCTAAAAATGAATTATTAGTTCCACTAAATGCTAGGGTTGTTTTACATTTTATTATTTCAACATATTTACACCATTTTTTGGATTATAGGGTTACTCTATGTGGCCAAGATTAACTATCATAACTTGGTTCAACTTCCCTAACTTTGTTATTATTTGACTAGCCTCAAATCCATATTTATTGACTTTTTTAGGGGAAACATCCCTACATTGACTATAGGTGTTGATACGGTTCATATTCCTCATGTTAGTCACTATATTTCAATAATGTCATACACATAATTAGCTCATGATATTGAATTATAAAATAAAATTCATAAAAAACGTTTTCTAGAGATTTTCCTTGTAATAATGAGGGATTTTATAGTACTTTTTCTATCCAACTAATTGACTCTAAATCAATTCCTAGGGTTCCTATTAAAATTTATATTATACTAACTGTAACATCTCTAACTCCATAAATCTAGAGCTGGTAGTTACATTACATTATTGTTATAGAATACTAGAGTTCATATAGGATCTGATAGCTTATTATTATACCTTCCATCATATCCTTAAAAACTACACATAGTTATCCTTATGGTTTTCTAGTAAAAGGAAAATAAATAATTGTGATCTCGTATACTCTGTAAGGTGAAGCATAAAATGGAACATATCATAACATAAGCACAGAATAAGTGATATGGTGGGAATAAATAAACAGTAAGAATCCATAATAAACTGAAACTGGGGGAATGTTATATATATGATAATAAATTAAAAAATGGGTAACAATAATAATTGACTCATGATGATGGAATACATAATTTAGAGCATCAAAACATATTTTCAAGGTTGTTTACTAATAAAATATATGGATATGGGTAGATATATTCATAAAAACCCAAGTTGTTTTATCTCATGGGACATTTTGATACATCGAGGGGTTATATAATTTTCAGCCCAACCTGTCACCACATTATGTCTAATTAATTCACCATAAGAGTCAACAATACATTTCATACAATTCTCTAAGGAACCTATGGTTTAATAAAAATATGTATATCAATATAAATAAAATACATGAAACAAATACTTACCCATTTAATGCAATAATGTGGATGTCTAGGATAATATCTATTAATCAACTCTGATATTGTGGGGTATCTTCAAATTAATATAAAGCACCCTTAACAGCAAAATATAGTGGTGAGGATACTTTCAATTAATTGGATTATCCATGGAAGATAGTAATTAAGTTCAATATTTTGTATTAGTAAGAGATCAAGGAAATTTTAGATAAATTTTTTTATCATGGTTCACAAAGAGTGTTTGAATATTCCAAATCATATCCCCCTTGAGTGTCTATTCATGTGTGTAGTCTTAGGCTCACTCACTGTGTATAATAGTGATGAGATATTTAATGCACAACCAATCCTTTTCAGGGTTATTAACCTAAGGTGATTATGTTCCACAACCACATTCACTTTCCAGTATCTATGTAGGGAGTTATTTTCTATGAAACTATGCACACTTTTATATTACTAAATCATAGGATGGTTTTACCACCATAGAAAACATTGAGTTTTTAAACAGATTTCGTAACTCTTGAATCAAAAGAATATGATAGAGGGATAAAAATATAGAAATTTAAATACCTTGAAATTCATGTACTATATGGTAAAAATTATTCCATCATAATGTATTAACTACACAAAAGGAAATAATTGTTTAATATAGAATAATTCCCAGAGAATAGAAATTGGTGTGGAAAACCCCAATTATGACTTAGATGGTAATTAAATAAAATCCTATTGAAATATAGGGAATAAAATTGATATTTAAAGGCCATTAATAAAATGTATTTTATTATATAACTTTGAAAATAGGTAGTATATACACCACATAAATAGAATTAGGTACATAATACAAAAACATTCACAAAGAGAGGAATTTGATATAGGAAACCCTTACCTCTTATCAAGATTTTGATGAACATACTTTAACCTATTATGTTAAAAAAATAGTTATATTAATCACTTAATTATGAGACTTAATCATATCAATTTTCATTTACACTCTTCATAAATAGTAACTCTCTATAAGAATTCTATATATTTTCCTCATCAGGTGTTTATTGTTCTAATCATTTATACTAGTTTCGTAAAATTGGTTTCCCCATTCATTATTCATCAAGATTTCGTCATTAATAAGTAATTAAAGATACTATTATATATAATTTATAATTATTTATGATGTTTCTAATTTCTTTAATGACTGTTTTAGTTTGTATCCTTGATGATGAAAATGACCAAGCATATTTTGGTGATTCTTGATAGTTAATGAGTGTTTTCTTAATTAATGAATTAATGATTGATATAAAATATCCCGAATAAAAAAATAAATTATTTACGCATTTATATTATATTATACCACTAATTATGTTTTTATATTCATTCATGATATAAATTCATATTATTTTTCAATTATGTTGTTAAACCGACTCAAACAAGAACATACCCTAATTTAATGAATGATTATAAAGTGGTTTTATTGTAATATCATTATATAAAAAGCATGATGATCAAATATAATTTTCATTAGTGTGATATATCATAATTGAAAGTAATTATATGAATAAGTAATGGATATGAAAACATTACATAATATGAATAAAATATTTCACTCTTATTATACTTGTTTAAGACAAATGATTTTAAAACTATTGTTAACTTTTTATATATTTAATAGGTTATTCAATTTGTCTTACCAGAACATTAATAGTGACAAAAAATTACAATAAAATAATTATTAATTCCATCCATTAAAGGTGGTGATAAAAAAATGTGGTTCAATAATTCTATTGAGGTGGTTGTCCACATGTATGCATGGATAATGATTTCATTTTACATAGTGCAGGGAAGAGGAGCCATATGGTTTACCATTTCAGAATATAAAAAAATCACAAATATGATACATAAATATAAAATTCCCTAATATTATAAGAATTTTCTAGTGTGAAGGAAAGAGAAACACACTGCTTCCTGGAGGTGGTAGTTCGCGCATTGCACAAATAAAAAATTCATTTTTCTTAATGGGGGGGGAGGTGGTTAGTGTTTATTTTCAAATTATAAAAATATTTGGTATACTATATATAATTAATTCATCATATAATATTGGGTCAAATAAATTTTAAATAAAAATATAAAATGAAATGATGTTAGTGAACATATTGAACTTACATTGAGAAATTTGGGTTTCTCGTGAATAATTCATTGGAAATAAAGTGCATAGGCTAATATATCATGACCAAAATATTATGAGGGTGAAATAGGGTTATAGGGAAGTAAATGGGGAATATTTTTAGGAAGAAAAATAATTTTCACAATGTTATTGATTGGGTAGTGAGAGGTCTCTATTATAAGTGGTGAGAATGAAATTTTTTATATATTTTAACATAATATAATGAAAACACATTTAAAACATGTCAAGTGGCCCAAAAATAACCAATAATTGAGTTTAGGGTGAAATAAGGTCATGAATATCTCCAAAAATCAATTTATACATGTTATTATCATGTTTAAATCCCTTTATCCCTTGAATTATTGCTTTTAATATTTAAGCTTTTACCACAGTGACTAGTTTTGACCTTAGTAATTTATCCTTCATGCCTAAAAAATAAAATGGAAATTTTTATATAATTAGGACCTAATAATTAAAAAATTTATATTAATCCAATAATATTAAATTTATGAAGGTGATATAAGTTCATTTTAAAATAGTAAATTTATAATTTACTGAAATATTTTTACTAGAAAAAGTAACTTGATCTGTAAAATATCAAATATAGGTTTATAAATTAGTCATAATATTTTAAAGTGTAAAATTTTACTTATAAAATATATATTTGTTAAATGTAATGGTTTTTATGGTTTATGTTTTAGCTTACATCCTAGCTATGTCATAAAAGACATGATTTTAATAAAAATTTTATTTTCACTACTCACCTAAAAATCAATCTTCTTGGAAAAATCACAAAATATCATCTTATTTTAATATATTTACAATGATTTAAAAAATAGATTTAATTTTTTAAAAATAAAATTATATCATTTTAAGAACAAACTTTTAAATTTAATCATGAATAAAGTCTCTTTAGAGTGTACATTGTGTTATAGTTCATGATATGGTGTTTACCAACTATAGTAGGGTTTCGGGTATTACATCTTCATTTCACTAACATAATTCCACTATTATGTATAAGTAGTATTGATTAGATAGATAATACCAAACTCCCTGAGATAGTTTATAAACACTTGGTTGATATATTCTCTACCTTAATCTGATTGAAGTTTCATTATCTTCTTACGAAGTTGATTTTTTTACTTTATTTTTAATCTAATTTAATTTCTAAAATTATTCAAAATTATACCAAATTAAGTATAAATAACCAAATATATTAATGTCATCAATAAAATTAATTAAATACGAGTATTCACCTATGTATTTAATATTAAATGGTCCACACACATCAATATAATCCAATTCAAGAATCTATGTGGGGCTTTCACCCTATCTACCAAAATGGTGGTTTAGTCATTTTACGTTATAAAAAATCTAGACATTTGTCAACTGGTTTATGTTTGAAAGAATATAAATACCCATTTTGATATATCTTTGATAGTTTCTTATCATTTATGTGTAGAATTCAATGATTCAATATTTGGGTGTGGTATGATTCTTGTAAACTTGATTTATTGTTGATTTTTAACACATTTTTAACATAATATAGTATATAAACACCATTATTTAGGTTTTTCATACCATAAAAATGTTATGTTTATAAAATTAGATAATTTTATTTCCAAATTTGATTAAAAGTCCATCCATTCCTAAACTCAACATAGATATTATGATTTTTCTAACATTTCATATGTAATAATAATTTTTAAAAACTAGAATCCTACATATTAAAAATGAAATGTGGTAGTATTATATAGATAAGGTATCCAATTCTACTCAATTGGAAGCTTGAAGTTCCACCTCAATTTTCACAACATTCTTGAATCTACTAAGTTATTTTATTTGGATGTTAATGTGAGTACCAAAAGTTATATCTAGTGACCCACTTATCAATATGGACAAGTTTCATTCGATAAAAAATACACTTAAAGCTTCCTATTTCTTCCTCAATACAATATAGTTCATTTTCTAGTATCCCTTCTTAACACATGAAACATATATTTCTTCTTGTTCCTCTTCCAACATCTAGATATTCCTCTTCTTGATCGATTAGTTCATAGAATCCTTAGAAATGGAATCTCAAGGCCCTTTGTATTACCCTTCCGTTAATTCACCATAAGGAATCCAAACAATTAATCCTTCATGTCCTGATATTTTTGGTGAATCTGGGTAAGAAAATATAAATGTAACTTCTCAATATTGTTAATATTATAATTCACAACAATGTTTTACAAGAACTATGTTATTAAAAAAGGTATAGGGTCAGTGGATAAATCATCACGTAACATAAAACCCAATATTTTAAAATGATTAATAAAGATAATCATGTTAACTACATGAGGTCTAACAATAAAACCTTCTCCAATATTACATGTGAAGAGTTCATTGGAGATTTATTTCCACTTTTGTTTATCCTTATCAAGATATAGATTATGAAGATGGGGAAAATAATGTATGAATCCATGTTTTTGTACTACTTCTGAGTATCATTAGACATGGTTGATAACATCAAACACTAGATATCTACCATATCATCTCATTGTCTCAAGTATATAGAGATATCAACCTCACTCATATCCATAGAATGTGCCTCATGAATAAGTTATTTTGACACATAAGTCTTATTCTCTTGTCATAATACAATGTGAAAGTGTATGTACCACTCCTAGAAGTTATTGTAGTTAATTAGTTTATCTTTATATAAAATTTAATTCAATGATAATTTCAATATCGTGTTACATATAAATTTCTTTAATTGACAAAAAATCATGTTTTTTACTTTATCTTGATTACCATAATGTGAATTAATAATTTTATTCATTAGTCTCCCTCTATTTTATCAAATATCAATATCTCTCACTATTAGATTTGGAATATACTATTATGTGGATATTCTATTTTAAGGGGTCAATATTTTCCTTTACATAAACTATATGAGGGTCTTTTCAATTTCTTGGAGGTGTTTAGGTAGGTGGGTCTTTCCAACTACATTAACTCATAGATCCTTGATCCATTGAGTGGAGTCCCCAATATTGAAATTTTGGATTCATATTTCCTCAATTCTTGCCTTTAGGTTAAATAATGTCTTGCGAGCACAACCACATTTGATGATATCATGATTAAGTCAACATAAAACATTCATTTGATCTCTTATATAAATAGAATTATCTTGATGTGGAATATACCAATACTTCGATCAATGGATTCATCCTAAATCTACTAATGGAAGGTGTTAATGAATTAATATTTCTTAGAGCGTTATTTATTTTAATGAAGTAACATTCTTTATTTTATCCTTTTACATGCTTTTTCATATCATGTAGATTTTACATAAGTGATTAACAATGTCTTGATAATATAAATTACATAAAATTCATTTATTTTATTCTATATTTTATGATTTTAATAAATTTATATAATGTGATTGCAATAAGAAATCCAATAAACATAAATATAGGAAATGAATTTTATAGAAATAAAATTACTATATTTGGAATGATCATGAGATTTTTTAATGGTTTCTTTATTGATAAAATAAATAAAATAACCTTTGATCCTAGGGGAATAAATCCCTAAACCAAATCTTGGTTTGAGTTATAGAATTCCACTTTTCCACAAATGTATCCCCTTGGTTGGTTTTACCTCAGATCTACCTTAAACATCCTATGTTCTCTGAGGTTCTCATTAATATATATAACATCCCACCTTTTTAATACAAATATTTTCATTACATTTTACATACAGAGGATCTTTAAAGTCTAGTGTCATGGAAATCAGGAATATAAAACATGAGAACAAAATAAAACATTATTCTAAACACTTGAAAGGCTTATTCATTGTTCATCATAAGTTCATTACAGCATCTAATAACCTGGGAGCATACATCAAAGGAAAGGGTGAGCAGAAGGCCTAGTAAGGGAAACAAGAGAAACATTTTACATGTGAACTTGAGATACATAAATAAAGTCATGATAAATAACTTTAAGGCATGAGAAAAAGATCATGAGGCATATCATAATAAAAAAAATTTGTTTCATAACTTGAAGATGTGTCTACAATGTTTAACTTAGAAAATCATGAACATATCACCAAGGTCCATCCCTAAGGTTTCATTTAAAAAAAATTACCAAGGTTATTCACCAAGGTATCGTTAAAATTGTAATCCCTAGAGATTACATCATTACCCAATGCATTGGAGTGCTATCAGGGCGCACCCTTAAATTTGTATTTATTATCATGTGATCCACATATATAATCATCAAAAATTTCATAAATAACCCATATATCATAAAATAAATGGGTTTCATTTCATAATCATGACATTTTAAAAACTGCTTTAAAGACGTGATTTTATGTCACTTTAAACCCACGGAAAAGGAAAGCGGGTCTCATGTATGTAAATCTCAGAATTTAAAATAGAACATTTTTATATATATGTTAATACCTCTACAGAATAAAGAGTTTTTAGTATTCACTTAATAAAATAAAATAATTTTAGAAAAATAGAGAGACATTTTGAGACGAAAATTCGGCAGCATAACGCCTATGTTGTAGGGTTTTAGAAAACATTAAAAAGAGAGGGGACATGGGTCACCCACTAATAAATGATCCATAAAATAGTAAAGGAACAGAATATAAAGGATATAAGAACATGGTAATTAAATATTAAGTACATACCTTATGAAATGAAAAACTTGAAAGGAAGACAAAAATAATATTTCTCTTATGAAGAATTCGGTAGCCTAATGGCGTCACATAAAACTTCAAAAAATGAATTGATGAGATTAAATAGGGTCTCTCATCATGTGAAAATAAAAATACATTATGATTAATATAGAGATCATACCCCAACAAGGAAAAAAGGAACTTGAAAGACTTGACATGAAAGTAGAACTTGAAAATGAGAAGGGTGAAAGAATCCCTTACAAAAATTCAGCAGCCTAGAAGCGCCACTTAAACATTCCTAAAATGAGTTAATGAGAGAAAGAAGGGGTTTCTCATAATATGAACATGAAAATAACATTAATATGAATATAAAATAATACCCACAACATAAGAACATGGGGCTTAAAATAAATGACATAAAAGATAGTACTTGAAATGAAGGAGAGAGGTAGGATCCCTTACAAAAATTCAGCAGCCTAACGGCGCTACTTAAACATTCATAAAATGAAATGATGAGAGTAATAAAGGGACTATCATAATATGAACATGAAAAGGACAGTAATATGAATATAAAATAACACTCCCAACATAATAAAATGTGGCTTAATATAAATGACATAAAAGAGAGTACTTGAAATGAAGGAGAGAGGTAGGATCCCTTACAAAAATTCGGCATCCTAATGGCGCCACTTAAACATTCATAAAATGAAATGATGAGAGAAATAGGGGGAATCTCATAATATGAACATGAAAATTACAGTAATATTAATATAAAATAATACCCCCAACATTAGAACATGGGGCTTAAAATAAATGACATAAAAGAGAGTACTTGAAATGAAGAAGAGAGGTAGGATCCCTTACAAAAATCCGGCAGCCTAACGGCGCCACTTAAAACATCCAAAAATGGATTGATGAGATAAAATAGGGTATCTAATTATATTAATATAAAAGGATAGTATGATGGATATAGATATCATAACCCAACATAAGAAAAATTAATTTGAAAGACTTGACATGAAAATAGAACTTTGAAAATGAGAAGGGTGAAAGGATCCCTTACAAAAATTTGGCAGCCTAATGGCACCACTTAAAAAATTTTAAAATGAATTGATGAGGGAAAAAGGGGGTATCTCACCATATGAAAATAATAATTAAATTAGTATGAATATAAATGAACATCTCCAACATAATAACATGGAGTTTAAAATAAATTACATAAAAGAGAATACATGAAAAGAAAGAGAGAGGTAGGATCCCTTACCTTAAAACATAACTCTTAAAACTCAAAGGTTGGGACCTTGAGGGCTTGGGGGCACCTTGGTAGGACTCCTTGTGAGTTAATTAGACCATTGCTTCATTGGGGGAGAGTTGGTAGTAAAAAATAAAGGAATAAAGGGTGGGTATTTATAGGAAAAGGGAGGTGACACTTTAATAATTTCAAGGGACACCTCACAAGTGGTTTTCTCAAAACCATGGGCTTGTCCATGGTATTTCCCATGGTTTTAGGCCACATGGGACCCCTCATACAATAATCCATCCCCTTTGATCGACCAAACTCAAAAAAATTCATGACATAATCATGATTCAGTCATGATATCAATAAACATACTGAAACCCTAATCTATATTTTTACTATTCACTGAAAAATTAACTGTTTTAGAAAAATCCCAAAAATTCACCATAACCCTTTTTTGATGTGTAGAATCCAAAAATGAACTCCATATTTTTAAAACAATTTTCAAAATATTTTTAATTTAATTATTAATAAAAATCATAATTTAATCAATAATTATAATTCAAAGTCTATAACTCATTTCTTAACACCTTGAAATTTAGTCAACATTCCAATACCTTATAACCTTATGAAAATAAAATAATAATATGTTTTACTAATTATAATTGTCACATTAAAATTCATATTACTATTCATATTACTATTCATATTACTATTCATAGGGGTAAAAATTACTATTCACCAAAAAATATTTTGATTTCAATGAACCACATTTTTTACCTTAATTACAACCATGTCTGTGAGATTTTTGAAAATAAATTCACAAAAAAAGTTATTTAACAATTAAGCATCTTTTTACTAATCATAAAAACACTATTCATCAAGCAATATTCACTGAAAATTCAGTTTTCTCAGAAAAATTCCAAAATTTCACCTTAACCAAATATCGATGCTCTGATTTCAAAAATGAACTCCATTTTATGAAAATAATTTTCTAAATATTTTAAAATATTCTTTTTCTAAAATTCACCAATAATATGCATACTATACTTATACAGACATTTGAAAATTCACAAACTTCACCATAAGAAGAAATCACATTTTTTATTGAAATCAACGGATTACACAAGGTAGTTACGGTCTCATTACATAACCCCTTATAACATCAGCATAGGACCTAAGAGTTAGGTGTTCTAGGGTGATAGAATCTTGGGGCGGCTCAGCAAATATTTCCCAAGTAGTGATTTCTATCATCTTGAACTTCTCGTGAAGGTGATTTCGTTCCAGCTTCACACGATGAAGTTTGGATTGGGTTTGGTCTAGAGCAAAGCCCACAGGTGCTACCTCCTTCCCGAGTTCCGTCAGATGGGCTTCGATTGGCCCGAGACTACTGGATGGGGCCATCGAATCTTCTTTCTATATTAATTAATCAATATCACTTGTATTTATACACAATAATTGTAACATTTAGTTTCCAACGGTCTTATTGACCAATGGTCATATAACAGTTGAAACCCAACGGTCTCATTTTAATTATACTCATTTTATGAAATGAAAAAAAAAACCCACAAAAATTAGGGAACAAAATTTACTCAAAAAAATCCAGGTCATTACAATATACATATGTTTTACTCACACATAGGTGAGGGGAACCATTTTTATATAGATATATAAAAGAAATCAGGGTCACTCAGACCCATACATAATAAAGAAGAGGGGATGCCACACATTCCATCATTTGAATTTAATAATAATTTTTACAAGACCCATCCAATAATAATTAAATTAAAACAAATCCAACACATTCATAGGTAGATCATGATCATGATCATACATACATGAAATGACTGTGCATTTAAGAATAGATAGAATTATTTCAATTTATTCTTTTTTTCATATTAATTGATCAAATTAACAAATTAATTATTTTATTTATTAATTCATTCATTTATCTTAATTTTCCATCTATACAGTACTGAATATTCCATAATCTATAAATTTAAATAAATTTAATAATTTAATTATATTTAAAACTAATTATTTTAACGGATGGTATTGGAGGAAACACAACATGTAACCTTCTAAACTACACAATATCCCATTTGGTTTGTGTCATGTACTATATACTTACACGGCATATAGAATACATGGTGTGTCATGTAATTACATAGTGTATAGTTTTCTGTGTCAGTACATGTAGTTATCATGACATGTATGAAACACAAAACTCGTTAATCTATACGTCATGTACTTATTTTAATTCATGTGTGACTTACATTGTATGTACAATGACCATATGTCATGTGTAGTTCTAAAATTGACATGGAAAGTTAATTAATAATTTAATTCGCTATAAAATCATATTACATAGAATATACAACACTACCCCTCATGCATTTTGGTTTAATGTTGTAATTAATTTCTCTCCATGCATTTAATTCACGCGGTTATAGCCTAGAATGGAATGTAACTTATATGAATTAGTAATAATTACACATTATTTACACGATGCTACATGTTGTGTATTCTTCTCTCTGGTCATCAGCACTACACTCTTAGGGACTTTGTATGTTTTCATCACAAAAATTTATGTGTTACAAGGTGTGTATAAGATTAACATGTCATGCAGTCAAAATTCACCTATGTTTCCCTTTTTTAAGTCATTATATTGTGTATATTAAATACGTGTTATTTACTTTGACATAAAAAATTTTGTATTTCCTATTGGGATAAACCATGTTAGTTTATAATATTTGTATTCCATCTACATGTTGTATAACACCTAAAATAGTGTTCTATATAACTAGTCAACATGTAACTTGTAAAAATATCATGTACTCTTCTCCCTCATGTTGTGTCTTTAGTTTCATAGATCATCTTAGTTTGGTGAATATGGATACATGATGTGGACTTTTTATTTACACGTTGTGTAGTTCTATGTTACCTAAAAATAATCCTTGGCACCTCCATATAGCATATTCTAATTTTCCTTATCTATTATTGTCTCTATTCTCATTTATATAAAGGAAAACAAACATGATATATTAATTTTTGTATTAAATAATGAAAAAATTTAATTTAAAGACTAATAAATAACATATTTAATTTAAATACTAATAAATAATTATCAGTTGATATGTAACCACTCTCATACCACATGTATATTTCAGGGCATAACAGAAGCAACTAGGCCCATGAGAAACAATATTTATTTCTACTTTCCTTATATAAATCCTTAGAACGTGATGAATATAAACCTTAGAATTGTCAAATATATGATCTTTCACATATAATTTATAATTCATTTATAGCATTTGTGGGATTTCATGTGTGGTAAAGGCTCCTCATAATGATGCATCAAACATGGGTTCAAATCCGGGTGGAAGCGAATTTCTGCAGGCAAGCGATGATGCAAGCATGACATAGATAGGCGTTGATGCAGGCATGATGCGGGCAAGTGGTGATGCAGACATGATGTAGGTAGTTAGTGATGCATGCATGGAACAGGGATGATGACATAGGTAGTATGATGCAGGCATGATGCTACCTTCGGGATAGTTTGTGGGCCTTTGGTCCATGTAATGGGCTTCATGCCCACTCGGCCTTCGAGCCATGTGATTAATAAATAAGTATTTATGGGTGGTCTATCCCTTGTGGAGAACTATGGTCTACCTTTACAACCTATGTGTGTGGTGTTTGTGTATAATATAATTGTACCCCCAAGCACCTAATATATATAATTCATTTAGATAAATTATAATTAACTGAGCTTTCAATTATTTATTTTTTATCAAATTGGTTGAACTCTTATTTTCATATTATTAGTGAAAATTAGGATTCATGTGTAGTATACCTCTTTAGTTAATGCACATGTGCTCCACAAACCCCTGAACATTTTCATAGAATCATTAGGTGCTAATGAAAATGATTCTCCCCACTAACTTTGTTCATTATCAAACATAAGAATAATTCCTTTCAAGGTTTGAAGGATTTCTTATTGTTTTCTTATATACATTAGAGGGATGAGGATTGAATATCTCTTTGTTTTTGAGAGACTTTATTGATTACAATCTAGTGTTTTATTGAATTATCTCTAGAGATTTTTGTGCACAAAAATTTTACTTCCCTATAAATCATATTGCAGAGTTTATATGGCTTGGTTAGAGAATTGCTAAATGCACAAAGTCCTTTATACAATATTTAAATTCTTAAAAAACCTCATGTATAATAACAATATTATTATTATTATTATTATTATTATTATTATTATTATTTTAATATTCACAAAAATAATGAATAATATTAATATCATTTCTTAAATAAATTAATTATTATTTATTCAAATGATATTAAATATATAATTCCCACTAAAACCTTAACATGTATTATCAATCCTCATAAATATTTAAAAATCCTTTAATAATGGATATTTATTAAAATATTTTAATACCACTATATTAATCAATCAATAAATAAATAAATAGTGTTTCTAGCCCCTAAAACCCAGGGGGTGGAATAAAACTTGAGAATCTCTAAGGAAGTGGGGTATGTATAAGGTCAGTGTGTAACTCATCAAGTAGAATAAAACAAAAATATGTCTAAATGATCAATATAGTCAATAATATTGACTACACGAGGTATGGATAGTGAACCTTCTTTATGACTTCAAATAAATAGTTCATTAGAGATCTCATACAACTATTATCGAGATTTCTCCTGATATGGACCATGGAGATGAGATAACATAGTGTATGCATACATGATTTTGTGTAGCTTATACATCTAACTAGACATGGATGATAACAAAAAACACTATAAATTTACCACACCATATAATTATTCTTGGTAGATATATATATCTTCCTAACACGCCTCCTTAGAAGAAGCATAAAAAATAGGGGACTTCAATACATAAGTCTTCTAATATTAGTGTAGTATAGTGCACAAGTTTTGGTACCAATCCTAAGAGTTTATCCCAGTGAGGAAGTTATCTCTCTCCAATATTGATCACGTTGATAATTTTAAGGTTGTAGTATATTCTAGTTTATACAAAAAAATTAAAGAAGTTTTTAGTACATTATCTTGAATACCAAAATGTGGAAAATTTAATTTTATCTATTAGTCTCCCACTATATTACCAAAACATCCCCCACAATTGGATTCAAAATATCAAATCACATAGATACTCTAGTGGAAAGGATCCATATTTATCATCTCATTATATAGATTTGGGCATGAAAATCTATTCAAAGGTATTTAGGTATGTAAGTCTTTCCAACTACATTACCTCACAAATCCCAATCCTAGAATCATGGAATTAGACCTTCTCAACACCTACCTTCAAGTTGCATCAAGTACTAAATTCGATGTCAACCATTAATGTGAACTAGTTTAATTCAACCCAAAACATTTAATAAAACTCCATGATAATTGAAAGCTACCTAGATTGATCCATAGAAGCACTATAAACTATGGTTTCATTCTAAATTAAGTAATATAATTCTATACCAACTTATAATTTTCTAGAGGGATTTATTTATCTTATTCGTTAATATATTTTATCATATCCTTTTACATGCTTTCTAATATTATGTGTATTCTACATAATTAATTAACCATGTCTTGATAAAATTATTTATGCACAATCCCTTCATTTTATTCTATCTTACATGAATGTTATTTTTTTATTTTAATTATCACATTCATGAATACAATAAAATTTAATAAATGACCATAATCTGAATAATAATAAAATAAATATATGTTACGTGATTATGAGATTTTATTTTAGTTAGTTTATCGAGTAGGCTATAATCTAACCCTTGACACTAGAGGAATAACTCTTTGAAATGAGATTGGTTAAAGATACAACATTACACTTGTCCACTTATGTATCTCCTTATTTTCTTTCACCTAGGATCCCTCTTAAACCACTGTGACTCATTGGTTAAATCATCCCTTTACATATTATTTCTTATATGAAGGTGATGGGAACTAGGGGTATGAGTTTACACTAAATAAATTGTGGAAACTATAACGACCTGATATTTCACTATATTTGGCCCATAAATGGAAGATATATAGGATAGTGTGTTTCCCAGACTATGCCAAATTTAAATAAAATAAACTCCTTAATATATTTTGAATATTAAATATGACCATTAAAATATAACTATTAATTTATCTGGTATAAATGGAAGTAACCATATCATAAAATAAATAATGAAATTAGTAAAAAATGGAATACAGAAGAGGAATTATTCATATAAATCCCATTTATTATCTCATATATAAGGTAGCTTCCCTAGGGTTTTCCATGGACTAATACCAATCCAAACTAAAGAAATTATGATTTTATAGAAATCTATTGTAGGAAAAGTTAAATTTTATTGAAATCACTGTGAAATCCATGCTAGCGGAATCACCACTCATGACTACCACTACTAATTATCTAACCCTTAGATATTATACAGAGGTTATAAGGGGCTTTTGTGAGTACGAATTAGTATAATATCAATATATATTTTTTATCTATAGAATTGAATGGTCAAATCAATATAAAATTCATTTTAATCTTAACAAATTATATTTTGTGTTCCTATATTAAAATGAACATGTATCACTATTAGATATGAATATAAATAAAACAAATCACTACACATTCAATATATATATATTCATTTAAAATAAATAAGATTAATAAATAGATATCATTTTAAATATTTATTTATCAATATCAACAAATTTAATTATATTTTGGGATTTCATTTAAATATTGGGTTCAAGAAATACATGAAATTTTGTTTCAAAAATTTATCATCATTTTTTATTTATCATGGTCATATAACTTTAAAAGGAATTTTTTTATTTTTCTAAAATATTTTATATTTAGGGGAATAGTGAAAAATACTCTTTTTGAAAATATTTTGGATTTTAATATATAGACATAGACTAAAATTTATCATTCCTTTTTCTTAAACAAATATAATTTTTTTTATTAAAATTATATATTTTAAAGTATATTTTTTTATTTAAAACCCAATATTTTATATTTTATAATGTCAGTAATATTTCTTCAAAATTTATTTTAAATACTTTAGTATTTTAAAATAAGTGTTTAATAATTGAATAAAATGAAATTGATTATCAATTTAAAATTATTGGGTCCAAATTTTATCTAACAACAACCCCTTTTTAGGCACAATTATTAAGTTTCCATTGGTAAATATTAGTTACACTAGTAAAACAATTAATTTAAAAGAATAATACTTTCCTATTTATTGTGTATTTTTAAAGTTAAAGGAATTAATTTTTTAATTTAAACAATAATATATTGTTTAAAAATATTTAAAAATTAATTAACACTAATTTGAGGCGTAATCAATGTTAAAATAATCTTAAAAATGCATAATGTTTTAAATGAAAATTTTCTATAAAAATAGTTTTTCAAAACATTTAGTGTTTTGATTTAAAATTTAATATATTCCTATTTTCAAATTTAATCTAGTTAAACGGATCCAAAATTTGGATTCATCTTGTCTAAATATATTAATAATTTTCCACTTGTATTTTTTGTAATAAAATAATTGACATGACTAATATTTAATTGATATTAATAAGTGTTTAAATGAATAATCTACGGTGACTTGAATATTACTAAATTAACATGAAATTTAGACCTTATAGAAAAAAAATATGTGGTACATTATAAACTACATTTCTTACCAATATTCCTTTACCTAAATCGCCTGCCATTTATGTCTTTCCATTCTTACTATTTTTTTCTATAGAAAAGTCCCTATTCCTTGTTTATAAAAGAAGAATCACTTCCATCCTTTCAATAATCCACTCCTATATATAAATTTCCTTGAATATATGCCAAAATATCATATCCTTGAAGTTATTGACACTTCATAATGCCTCCAATCACAAAAAAAATATACTATTTCCCTCAAATCTAAGGCCTTCATCAAGAGGATGTTCAAGGTCTCAACATAGGTATCACATATTTCTTATCATTTTTTCTTGTCCTTTACATTATAAAACAAACATAACCATATTATAAAAAAAATAAGAAACATTAGTGTGTTGATATTTTATTATAATAATGGTACAACCATTATTTTTTTATCTACTAAGAGAAAAAGAATCATCATTAGTGTGTGTTTGCGGATTTCCACCTCTATGAAGCGACGTTTTAGTTTTTAATCACTGTATATCGTGGATGGTATTAATGATGGTATTGGTGAATAGATATTATTTATATAATTTATTTATGTTTATAAAATTATCACATATTATCCACCTTCACTCCTCTCATTTTTTGAGTAACAGAAACGCTAATCACGCATTGTGTGGACTACCACATCCACGAAGAATCATTTTTTCATTTTTCTTCTAGTTTTAATTATATATATAAACAAATTAAAATATGGTTTCCTGTAATAAAAAAATAAATTTATTATTTTTATAATTATATTATGTAAAATTAAAAACCTTTTTAACCATACTCACCAATCAAGTTAAAGCGTGTTCAAGTTTGGGTCAGTTTGACCACCTACTTGAAAAATTCTATGAAGTTATGTCATGGATGATTATGAAAATTTAATTATTATTATAATATTATATAGACATTTAAAAATTATTTTTCTTATTTCTATAAATTATACAATAATATTTAACACAATAATTAAGAAAAAACCCTTCATAAGTTGAAAATCACTGGGAAAATTTTTATTATCGATTTCATCTTTTAGAGACAATACTAAAGTGATCATAAAAGAAAATTTAAACTTATTATATCATTATAGGTAATCTATTATAGTAAAAATTTTGAACATTAAATTATGAAATATGGAAGAAGAACAAACACTGGCACCGCTCCTACCAAACTACTATAACCAATCAAAACTATAAACACTCAATATTGGAAAATAGGAAAAAACAAACTAATATACAGGTAGATAATATTTATAAATGAAAATTAATAATATTTTTTTAACACCCCAAGAGTTTATGAAATACTTTTTTTATATCTTTCATTACATGTAACACTAAGTTTAAATGCACCGCAATATACTATTAAAATATTATAATGTGACTGTTATAACCTAGTTGGTAAATTAGAGGGTATAAATAGTATTAAATACATTATGAGATATATAAAAAGATACTACTAAATAAATATTTAATTATTAATTCTTAAGAAATAAACATTGAATTTTGTTTTTAGAAATTCTATATTCTATTGAAAAAAATATTTCTTTCAAAATGATTTCAATTATTTTTTTTAGAAAATGTTATATTGAATTTTAAAAAAAAATTAAAAAACATTATTTCATAAAACTGAATAAATTTTTTAAATAATAATATTAAAATTATCCTAGGATTTGTTTTTGATAATTTTTTGGAAAGATCGGTTTTCTAATGAATAGTGAATAATAGAGATTTGTATTGAAAACTGTATTTTTGTTTCCAACATGTAAAATGTGAATTTTTTTTAAAGTGTGTTTAGAGTTAAATTAGTTATATTTTATTATATATATTATAATTAATTTTATTTTAATATATTTTATTTTTGAGATGAGTATTAAAAAAATTCTTGTGTAAAATAGCATTTTCCTAAAAAACTATTTTTATGCTTGCAATGTGATTAAGTATTAATAGATTAAATAAATCACTATTAGTGAAATATTTTAATGAAATATATATATATATATATATTCAATCAAATTTTTTAAACACTGGTATTATATTTTTACTATACAGGTCATATTAATATACCCAGTTTTATGCTTAAATTTTTATTTTTCAAAAAGTGGTTTTCATCGCATTTTGCGCACCTATTTTTAAAATTAATTTATTCCAATAAAGGTAATTAATTTAATAAAATTTATTCCATATTTGGAATAATTATTTATAAATTTGGTCAATACCCCCCTTTTATTTTTGGTCAATATGAATTGTAACCATGTTATGTTTTATCACCACTATAAAGGGTAAATCAAGTTAATCTAGGTTAAAACTAAGTGATAAGGCTTTAAATTTTTATCCTAATTATTATTAGATGAAGATTATTATATAATTATCAATGTAGGATATAAATGGGGTTGTTTAACGGACACTTTTCTAGGAGAATTACCTATATAATATTTTATGAAAATAAAGTTATAAAATGTCTCTCTCTTAGTTTTAAATATCTCTTTTGTGTCCACAAAGGGAAAAAATAAAGTTATGAATGAATATAAGTTTAAATTTTGATATTAATTAAATTATTTTCATTATATAAATTTATTTATAAATTTTAGTAATTATATAATGACCTTATATAATAATGAAACACTGATGGAGTATTTCTCTAGTTAATAAAAATATTATAAAATATTTTATAAATATTAAAAGTAATGTAATTTGAGTGAATTAATGTGTTACAAGAATTTTAAAGATTAATTTTACATAATAATGTTATTTTAAATTATTATATTTTAATTATAACATTTTCTTTATCCCTCTTAAGTCAAATTAACTGAATAATATCTAGATTAGAAATAATGATATTTCATGAAAAAAATATTTTATTAAATTAATAAAAATATTAAAAAATATTAAAAGAGGAAAATTTTTATAATATATGGTATAAAATTTAATCCCTTACCCATTTATATTCAAAAAGGAACCATTTTTCTTGATAATGGATTTAAAATATTTTAATCTTATAAGAAATTCCAATGGAACCCCTCCCCTCAATAATAAAAGGGTGCCCCTCATTTCTCTTCTTCACAACACATTGATCCTTTAATATTGAAAAAAAAATCTAACAATTTATATCATACAATCCCCCATCCATATTATTTATTTTTTGGTCTTCCCAAAAAAATGAACCCTATATCCCTTAAGAGGAGATCTAAATAAGTTATTTCAAATAAGAGGTAATCACCTTAATTGATCACTTTATTTTTAAATATTTTATTACCACCTCTAAATATATTTTATTATTGATAAAATAAAAATTTAAGTATCCTAAATATTATAAAATTTAAATATTTTTCTGAAATCATTTTTAATCACCCTATTTCTATCAAATGGAAAGTAAAAATATCGTTCTTGCATATATACGACTTACCGCCTCCAAGTAACGATACAAATAATTTATCATAACCATATTTTATGAATGGTTATTATGATGGATTTAATTTTTATATATGATAATGGTAAAATAATTATACTTCTCTAATGATAATATCAAATCTACATTCTCACCTTTTAAACTATTGGAAAATGATAACGTCAATCGTGTGTTCATGTGGACTACCACCTCCATGAAGCGATGTGATTCATTTTTTATTTATTTTTTACTTGGATGGTACTAAGGATATATTTAATGAATATATATGATATATATGATATAATAATTATTCTTTAAAGGTGAATTAATTATTTACCTTTCTTTTGTATCATCCGTCGAAAAAAATAAAAACAGTGTTCATGTATACGTATGGCCTACTGTTTCCATGAATGATATAATTCATTTTTCTACCTCTATCATTTATGAATAACTATAAAAATTTATATAATGAATATATATGATAATTATATAATTATTTAATTTATTTGGATGATGTAACCATGATCAAAATACAAGTACCAAAACTATCAGACCAGAACATACATGAAAAACGAAGCTGATATTACCAAGAACAATGATTCTAATAAATAAGTATTAAAAAATGGGTGATAAAAGTTTACAAGTAAACCATATATGGTATGATATATATGAGTATAGTTATTTAATACATGTATAATAAATCTCTATTTATTATAATTCGGGTTCCAAAGCATACAAAGAATTTTGACCTAAGGTAAGGGATTTTTGTGTCACTTTTATTTATATGGGACACATGCCTTATTCACGACTTGTTTCTTTTATATGGTGTATATACTGCCTATGAATTTCTTTTATGATTCTTATCATGAAAATCATGGGATATACAAATCCATATAAGGTTATTTATTTATGGGTCTTATGGTTCAAAAGTTACCAAAGTGGTAAGGGTTTATGTTAAAATCTCATTGTTTATGATGATGAAATATTATAATTTTCCTCTCGAAAAACATATAAATTTTATTATATGGTTATTTATTGAAAATAAACATTTTCCAATAATTTTCCTCTTAAGTACTCAAGATGCCAAAAAAAATAAGTAAAATTTTTATTATTTCTCTCTTCAGTCAAAAACCCATTTTCTTCAATATCCATGTTTTCTAAAAATGTTTAAAAAAGGTTTTTAATATTCCAATATTATTGTTTATAGTAATTTTTACCCATGTTTTACTTTTTATAAAATGGTTTAAAAGGAAAAATCTTGTTTTTTTAATAAGGTACATTTTCACTTTTTACCAAAAATGTGGAAGGAATGTTTTCATTTAAATTTTATAGCGTGAATGGAATTACACACCATTATAGCCACTCAATGTTTCTAGTATTACCTTATAAGTTTTAAAGTTTATTTTCAAATGAAATTTTTTTATTTAATAATTTTTAAATAATTTTTTTATAAAAGTTATTTTCAAAATGGAATGGTTATCTTCCTCAAAAAATATGTCAGTGATATTTTAAAGGTCTTATCATATATGGTAAAACCCATTCATTCCAATTATGATTTACTAAAGATATGACACATTGATACCATTAATAATATTTATCAGTATTTTAAATGTTTATATTGAAAATATGTTCTTGAAACCCATTTATTTTTCATGGGTTAGGCTATAGTGAATTGATGTGATGTATATGAAACTTTTTTTCTTTTCAGAGGTTATGATGTGATGATATGATGAAGGTTTTATGATATTATAGAACACATATGTATGGATTTTATTATTTTATAGTGTTTAAATAATAACCAAGTATGTTGGTTTTGTTATAATGAAGTATGGTGATGATGTTATAACCAAGTATGGTGGTCATGTTTTAACTAAAGATGATGGTAATGTTATTTACAAGGATAGTGGTCATGTTATAACCAAGGATGGTTGGTACTAGTATATCCCTCTAATAAATTGGGTAAATATTGATATCTCATGAGATAAAAAATAATATAATAGGGAGTGACCCCAATTCAATAAGGGACTTAGTTCACTATGACAGTCTTGGGAGTGAACATTAACTACTATGATGGTTTGGGGAGTGAACCCATTCCATTATGATAGTATTGGAAATAAAACTTGACTACTATGATGGTTTGGGTAGTGAACCCATTCCACTATTATGATCTTATAAATGATCCTTGACTACTTGTGAAATGATTTTCTATGGTTGTTTTTATGTCATATACTAATTAATTGTGCCAGTGTTATGCTCTCATAGATCATGTTATTTGATTACTTTATGATTCATGTCTTATAAACTTACATTTTTTGTTCCATGTCTCAATTATATTGTATATGATATTCATGGTAGTATTTTCAAATGTTATTATCATGTTCTCATACCCTATGTTCATGTTATTCTCATGTGATCATTGATATCTCCATTTTTTCCTTTACTGGATATCCAATCTCACCCTTTATTATGTTTCATTTTCCCATGTTATAAAGAAATATACTAAGTATGATATTTATAATAATAGTAATAGTTATGATGAACTTAGTTGGAGACAATAAAGATATTTTATGAACTAGTTTTCTATGTGTCCATGTTTCCAAAGGCTCTAGACCTATACGATTCTAGAATAGATTGTTATGTTGTATAATTAATATTAATCTATTGATATGTTATATCTATATATAAAAAGTATGAGTCTATATATATACTATCATATCAATTTTTAGTTAACCTTTGGAAACTAGGACAAGATAACTTTTGTGAGAACCATTGGGATAAGTCTAAGTATATGATAAAATCTTGATGTTTTGGTAATGATCATTAATGACCAAGGACAAACCTAAGGTGTCATATATAAAGGTTTCACTACTTAGACATCCTACAAATTACTTTTTATACTTATTTGGTTTTCCACTATGATTATTTTTTCTCACACTATTCTTTTTTGTTATAGTCAATGGATATAACTGATGGAATCGTGTTAATGCTGAATATGATAGACAATGAGATTATTTTACGACTAATAAAACAAATTTTATAGGAGAATAAATGAAAATTCTAGTTTATATTCTCACAAAAAATTCAAAATATATGAATAATTTTGAAATTCTAAATTAGAAAAGGAATTAAAAACATTGTTTTGATTCCTTCATGAGTCGGTATCTACCTTCTTTTAGTAGTTCCACCAATACAATAGTTTCTGAACAATGGATTGATACTACTAAAATGGTTTTTTTTCTTCAATGATCATAACATGTGAAATTTATTCTATTTTTTTATCATTTGGAAGGTAAAGTGAATAAATAGTGTAATTTTATCAATATTAAGCAACAACATGAAGAAATTGACTTCATAGAGTAGGATGAGTTTAAGAGATTATTTTTCAACAAGTACTTTCCTCGTATTCTTCAAATAAAAATAAAGGAATACCTTGAGCTAAAGTAGAAGGATGGTGAATCTTTTGGTACCTTTGAGGAAAATTTTATAATAATTTTTAGGTATGATTCTAGTATTATCATCCAGCCTAAAATTAAGGTTGATCGATTCTTTAGTGTCTTAAAACCAAGTCTCCTAAGGGAGTTACCCATAAGGGAATTAAAAATCTATGAATAAATAATTCAATGTTTCATAAAAGTGGTGATGAAGATTGGTGTTACCCATCAATATCATTGTTTTGATAAGAAAATAAAGATGGAATTCAAAGGACATTATAAAAACCATAGAGAGAAGAAGATGATCCTTCCTTTATGCTCAATGTATGGAAAGAAACCTAGAGTAAATTTTCTTATGGGAGATTTTGAATATTTCAACTTTGGAAAGGAAGGTCATCATGAAATTAAATGATAAAGTCATGGGAATAAGTTAGCTAATGATGTGAATAGAGATAAATCTCCATAGAATTCACCCATTACACTCCAGTTCTATAAATATAACGAGTTTTGGAATTGTGCAAATCAATTCCATAATCCCAGGGCTAATGAGGATAATAAGACAAAAAAATTATGTCAAAGTAAAAATGGGAATATTATACAATAAAAATAGTTAAATTAAATCATGATAATTATGTCATATTTATCCTCCACTCTAGGTCTAGGGATTTCATATTGAAGTATGTATGAATGCACCTTATGAAAATTTATTTATTTATCATTTAGTTAAATTTGATGTGATTTTGAGCATTTGTTATCTCTTTATACATATATTTTGGAATAAATAAATAAAATATGATATTCAAAAGCAACTTAGGATTGTATATTGGTGTAAGGATGAACCCAAACTTCTAATGGAAATTGTTTTGGCTAATAAATGATATTATTTCAGGAATAAAAGGTGATTTTTCTTTTCAAAGCATATATGATTTTATTACGGCTTAATTTTGGGAAATTATTAGTGTATATACATTTTGGTATCAGAAATTATTAGTGATTATAATTATTTAAACATGATAGTTAAGTTTATCATGAAAAGATATAAGTTCAAATAATTCCAATCTTTGGTATTCAATTTTGGCCAGTCATATTTTTAAGGATCCATAAGGTTAACTATTTATAGAATGGATTAAGATGAACCTTTGATGTTATTATATAATTTTTTCTATCCATTTTGGTTTTGGTAAATATTTATATGAGAATAAATGACTTATAGAGATTTTAATTTGTAAAAAGTTAATATTTTTTATTCAAGAATAAAAAAATTAATATTCAATTCATAGAGTAAGATATGAAGTAGAAATTTGTAAAATCACATACAAATGATTATTTTAGAGGAAGAAATATATTGGTATCTGAGATATCTAAATAAATTACATATAATTTCAGATCCATTCATTATCACATTATGGAAGCTCAGAGTATACAAAAATGTTATATTGAAAATCTTTAGTGTGGCCTAAAATTTGGAGTTTGTGAGAAGGTTTTTCTATGAATTTATACATGGTATAATTATATTATATTATTAAATAATATAATTTTTATCCCTGGGAATATTTTTCTTTTTGATATTATTGATCGAATAGGGTTGGTAGCTTATCACTTAGTGCTTACACTGAACCTCTCTCAAGTTCACGATGTGTTCCATATATCTCTCCTGAGGAAGTACATACCTAATCAAAAAAATAAAAAATTAGACTTTATAACATGTTATAATTAGATTTATTATGATTAAAAAAAATTATAAATATTGGATCATATAGATAAAGTGATACAGAAAAAGACTACTCACATGGTGAAATTTCTCTAGAGAAGTCACAAATTTGAAGAAGCTATATGGGAACCCGTGGAAGTAATGTAACAAATATGCCATCATTTGTTTGAATTGTACTGTCATATTTCAAGTGAGAAATTAATTTTAAGGGGTTATTATGTAACACTCATATATTTTATGAAATAGTTTTTTTTAATAGTTTGTGTTACATACAACACTGGGATTAAACGAACTGTGATATATTATTAAATTATTATGATGTGGCCATTATAAATAAGCCATTAAAGTGTAATGTATGAATTGGATTAAATACATTATCAGATATATAAAAATATACTACAAAGTAAAAATTTATTGATTATTTATTAGGAAATAAACATTCAATTTTTTTAGCAAAGCTATATTATGCTTAAAAATTAGATTTTCTTCAAAATGATTTTTATTGATTTTTGTGGGAAAATATTATATTTATTTTTTGAAAAATTTAAAAATAATTATCTATTAATTATAAATATATTTTTTAAATCATCATATCAAAATTATCTTACATTTAATTTTTTAGAATCTTTTAAAAATATTCATTTTCCAGTTAATAGTGAAAAATACTGATTTTTATTGAAAAGTGTATTTCTGTTTTAGACATGTACAATGTTCCATTTTGGTTTTCAAAAAATTTCCAAGTAAAATTATTTTTAATTTTTTTTAATTAACAAAATTAATTCTATTGGAATCAATTTCATGTTTGAATTTAGTATTAAAAACCTTTTTCTTGTAAAAAAGACATTTACGAGAAAAACTGTTTATATGCACGCAATGAGTTTTTATCTTAAAAAATTAAATTAATTACTATTGGTGAATTATTTTAATTAAATATTTATATTATATATTAAATAATAAATTTTAAATATTCATCTAATATATTTTTTATGCATGGTATAAAAATAACTTAAGTTTTATACTAAAAACTATATTTTTTTAATGTGGTTTTCATTGCGCTTTGGACACCTATTTTAAAATTAATTTATAAAACTTATAGGTATTTAATTTTATAAAATTTATTCAATGTTTTTAAATAGGAGGTTCAAGTTTGGTAAATATTCTTTTTTTATTTTTGGTCAATATGAATAGTAACCGGGGTAAAATTTATCACCTTAGTAAAGGGTAAATCAGGTTAATCTAGGTTAAAAACAATTTTATAGGGCCATAATTGATCACTAAAATTTTTATTGGATGAATTATATTCGACCCTTATCACATTAGTCTTTAAATTTAGTTATTAAATGGACAATTTTTCATTAAAATTTCCTATATAATATTTAAAGTAAATAAAGATACAGAATGTCACTCTCTTAGTTTTAAATATCTCTTATGTGTCTACATAGGGAAAAGTCAAGTTATTAATGAATATAAGTGTCTATTTTGATATTAATTGAATTATTTTAATTAAAGAAACATATTTATCATTTTTATTAGTTATATAATGACCTTAAATGCTTATGATTCCAATTTAGTGTTTCTCTAATTAAAAAAATATATAATGAATGGTTTTAAAATTATTAAAAACAATATAATATCAATGATTTAAAGTTTTTCATTAGTTTTTTAGATTAACTTTAAATATTATTGTTATTTTAAATTATTATATTCTAATTAAATATTTTTATTTATGTATTTTAAGACATATTAAATGAATAGTTTCTAGATTGGAAATAATGATATTTTATGAAAATAATATTTTATTAAATTACTAAAAAATAATAAAAATATTAATCGAGGGAAATAGGGATAATATATGGTCTAAAATTTTGTCCATTACCCATTTATAGGCTATTTTTAACTATTTATCTTGATAATTACTTTAATATATTTTTATCTTTTAAGAAATTCCAAGGGTGCCCATCCCCTCAATTATAAAAGGGTGCCACTCCTTTATCTTATTCACACCACTTTTATCCTTATATATTAACCAAACACTTGCAAGTTATCTTCTATACTCACCTTGAAATATTATAGAGCTTTTGGTATTCTAAAAAGAAAAATCCTAGATCCCTTAATAGGAAGTCAAAAAGAGTTATATCGAAGAAGAGGTAATCACCACAACCAATCACTTTAATTTTAATTATCATTTTACCTCTTATAAATCTATTTTATTATTCATAAAATAATAAATTCAGTATCTTAAATATACTAAAATGTTATTATAATTATGAAACTACCTTTATTCACCCTCTGTATAACAAATGGGAAGAGAAATATCGCTCATGTGTACGTAGAACTTATCATCTTCACGTAGCGATAGAATTTATTTCTCGTCACCATCTTTTATGGATGGATATTATGGTAGATTTAATGTTTATATATGATACTTATGGCATAGTTATTCTTATGGGATAATAATATCATATCAATCTTCTTACTTTCCAAACCATCGGAAAACAATAATGTTGATCATGCATACGTGTGGACGACCACCTCCATGAAGCGATGTAATTCATTTTTCATTTTTTTTTACATGGGTGGTAATAAGGATAGATTTAATGAATATATATTATATATAAGATATAATAATGATTATGAAAAGTTTAAGTTATTATTTACCATTCTTCCATTTCATCCGTAAGAAAATGAAAATAATGTTTATGTATATGTACAGTCTACTGTCTCCATAAACTGTGTATTTAATTTTTATACCACTATATCTTATAATTAAATATAAAAATGTATATAATGAATATATATGATTTTTATATCATGATTAAAATTATTTATATTATGAAACCATTATAACAACCCAAACTTTTATCAATGGATATTTTCCTTCTTATAATTATGTTATATGGCATAAAAAACATACATAGAATAGAGAGCCCAATAAAAACATTATTCTTATAAATAAATAATTAAATAAGTGATATTCATATAAATTAAGGAACATATGCCAATAGAATAGTAACTTGACCCTTGGAATACTAACATGACCATTACAAGTATTAATCCATCCAATAGAGTAGAAACCTCACATATGAAAGTATAAATAAAATTTAGGCATCTTATAAATGATAATATGATATAATTATATCATCATATAACAAAATAAATGCTTTAAAAATGATAAATTAAGTGTTCATATTTTTATAAAACATAAATTTTTATTTAAAATTTTATAATTAATATAATGATTTAAAAGAAAAATTATTTTCATAAAAAATATTTATAAATTAATATTCTATTTTCTTATGATTATAATATAATTTTATGTGACCTTAATTAAATTTTTTCATAAAATCGGTTATGATTTCAAAATCTATATTTTTCGAATAAATGATGATTTTAATTAAAAATTAAATTTCTCATATTTACAGAATTATTTTCAAAAATGGAGTTCATTTTTTGAATTATAAATGTTGAAAAATAGTTTGGGTGAATTTTTAGGATTTTTCTAAAATAGTTGAAATTTTGGTGAATAGTGAAATACGATAATTGCCAATATTAGCTAAATACATGAGTTTTTTAGTCATTTTTGAGGTATGGATGATGTAAGAACCATAATATATGACTCTACATATTTGTTTAATATATTTATTGATAAGGTTCAAACTATTCATAGTCTTGATCAAAAATAATAAACTAATGAATAAAATAATCAAAAAAACACCCCTCTCCTCCCCTATAAATACCACTCCTCGCCACCACCTCTCCTCACACCTAAAAATATTTGAAGATTATATAAATTATAACCAATCCTCTTCCCAAGCCTCTTCTTCATGTTGAGGATCCTTTGGTCTCAACAAAAGACCAAACCCAATTTCCCTAAGGAGGTTCTCAAGGAGAAGAATTCAAGAGGTAAAATCCTCTTTCATTTTCTTTTAATTTCTTTTCGATTCCTTTTCTTTTCTTATTCTCTAATAACCTCACATTATCCAAGTATCATGATAACTCCATTGTCTAATATATAATGGAATTTTATTATGTTAATTGAATAATCCATCATCAAACCTCTTCTCCTCTTCCTTTTATTCTAAAAATGAAAACATCATCCGTGTGGTGTTGATTTATCACCTTCAAGGATGACAAGTTTTTATTTTAATTTAACACCTTAAAGGTTGGTCATAAAACCATTATAATTTATGAAACATAATTTAAAATTTATTTTATAACCTTTTTTATGTTCAGGAACTAACATATATACATAATATTAAATAATAAAACAAAACTAGTTCATAATGATCGAAAAACTACCAAATTAATCTAAATGATTATCATTAACATTGTATCTAATGAATTGTCCTAATATCTAGAAAAATAATAATATATAAGACCATTTAAACTTATTTAAGTTCATTAATGACATATAACTTAAATTCTGGATAATTATTCTCATTTTACTTGATCTTCCATACATATATACAAGTGAACCAATCATGAGGACCAAGACAACGAACACTCCCGAATGATAAAATTGAACTCTATAACTCATGAAAATGGAAATAAAAAAACTTAATAAAATAATAATTGATTTAATACATGTATAATAGGTTATTTATTTATTAATTAATTAAACTAATTTGATTATCTAGGATATTAAAGTGAAGAAATCATTCAAGCATAAGGTAAGGGGATTCTCAAACCCAATTTAATTTCTTTGGTTTATTCCTATTTCATGACAAATATTAGTGTGGATATTATTTTAATATTACTTAAATATAATTTATTTATTTTTTACCTTTTATTTTTTGGGATATACATGTTTCCAAAGAAAATTTTACAAGGCTTGCAAGATACTCCTTGTGTTTTGTTATCAACAATGATAGAAAAAAAATATAGATTCTTTAGTGGTTTAAACCCACACCTTCAAAAGGATCTAAAAATTCAAGACTTTGGGAGTTATAAAGAAGTTGTTCAATATGATCTCAAAGTGGGATATAGTATTTATAATTTTTCCATCGCTATGGAGATAAGAAATTAAAGATGGAGTTTCAAACTATAGTATCTAATGACAATGGTGGAAAAAAATCTCAACCACTCACATGGAAAAAATGTGGGAACAAGCATCATTGGAATTTCCTAAAAGGGATAGGGAAATTATTAAAGTGTGGGAGATAAGGCCACCAAACTCGTGAATGTTGAATTTCTATGAGGAATTTGTAAAATGTGGTGGAGGGAAGGAGAGAATCACCTATGGTTCAATGCTTCGACTGTAGGGAGAAAGGGCACTATGCAAGCCAGTGCACTAAACCTTGACTCCCTGAGAGTAATCAACATCAGTAGCCAAAAAATCCAAAAGAGAAGGAGAAATAATATACTATCACTACTATTTAGGTGGATCCTAATAATGATGTGTTGATAGGTAAGATAATTATTCATTCAATAATAGAGAACATACTATTTGATTCTGGTTCTATGAATTATTTCATATCTTTAAAGTTTAGTAGAACTATTCAAACACCACATCGAAATATAGAGGTTGAGTTATATGTGAGAATAGTAAATGGGGAAATTATTGTATCCAAAGTATATGGCTCCTCCCTGGTTTATGTTTTTGGACTTAACCTCCTATAAAAACATGTCTTACTTCATTTGGTGGAGTTTGATGCTATATTGGACATGGATTGGTTATCTTTATAAAAATCTAGCATCAAAATTTGGGAAAGGGGGATCGCTCTTCATATTCTGAGGCATCCTCCAATTATTTAAAAGTTTAAGGAGGAGGATTAATCTCCTTCAAATTCATTCTCTCAATTGTTGATATTATTTTCTTATGAGTAAGAATATCTAGCTCAAATGATTGAGACAAATGAGAGAATCGTGATTGATAACATTCCCATTGTGAGTAACTACACTGATGTGTTCCTCATAGAATTGCATAGACTTACTCCTGATCAATAGGTTGAGTTCTCAATTGAACTTATTCCTAGATCTCTACCTATATAAAATATTCCTTATATAATGGCCCCTATTGAGTTGGAAGAAATGAAGAAGTAGTTACAATAGAATCTAGATGAGGGTTTTGTACGACCGAGTGCTTCACTGTGGTGTGCATTAGTTCTCTTCATAAAAAAGAAGGATGGATCAATGCACCTATATATTGATTATCATGAGATCAACAAAATAATGATAAAGAACAAGTATCTCCTTACACAGATAGATGAATTGTTTGATCATCTATATAGGGACAAGTATTTCTCTAAGGTGGATCTTTGGTTAGGATATCACTAATTAAAGGTAAGGAAAGAATATATTCCCAAGTTTACCTTTTGAATAAAGTATGGACACTATGATTTCATAGTGATACCTTTTAGACTCACTAATGCTCTATAAATATTCATGTAATTAATGAATAGAGTCTTTAGATATTACCTTGACAAATTTGTGGTAGTCTTTATTGATGATATTCTGATATACTCTAAGACCATGGAGTAACATGATGAGAATTTGAATACTATGATAAATAGCTTCCGAAGGGATAAGATATTTTCCACGTATAGTAAATGTGAGTTGTGGATGGAATAAGTATCATTCTTAGGGTATGTTATCATCATAAAATGAATATTTTTGGACGCTTCCAAGAAAAAGGCAATCAAAGAGTGTTCCATGACAGTATCATTAATGGAGATCCATGGTTTCCTTAGTCTAGATGAGTATTACTGATGATTTTTGAAGAATTTATCACAATTTTCAAACCCACAAACCAAGTTTAATTAGAAGTGAGTAATTTTTTTCTAGACCAGTTAATGTGAAGACTTTTTCAAAGATTAGAAAAAAGGATTTTCACTACACCAGTACTCACACTACCGACAAGTGGGGAAATCTTTGTGGTATACATGAATGCTTTAAAGAAGGGATTCTATTGTATACTAATGAAAAATGATAAATTGATAGCCTACACTTCAAGGAAGTTGAGAATTAATGAGAAAAACTATCCCATGAATGATATAGAGTTGGAGGTTGTGATATTCATGTTGAAAATATGGATGCATTATCTCTATGGGGAGAAGTGTGAGATATATATTGATTATAAGAGCCTAAAATATATATTGACATATAAGGAGCTTAATATGTTCCAAAAAATATAGTTAGATCTCATCAAGGATTGTGACTCCTCAATCCACTACCATTCTAGTAAGGAAAATAAAGTGGCATATTCTCTGAGTAGAAAGGATCTTGCAACATTATCAATGATGAGAATTGAGAAGGATCCAATATTCATAGATTTGTAAAGGATGGACATGGGAATAATTAAATAAGTAACATCATCAATAATTTCTCAAACTATTTCTCAACCATCCCTTATAGAGAAAATAATGGATTCCTGAATAAATGATGTGGAAATTTAGAAGAATGTGGAAGCTGCAATAAATGAGAAATCCTCAGAGTTCAAAATTTATGAAGAAGATGTCGTAACATTTGGTTAATGATTATTTGTACCATCTAATCTGGAGATAAAGAAATATCTTCTTAATGACGCACACAACTCAACTTTCTCTATTCACCTAGGAAACACAAATATGTATTGAGATCTTTGATAGAACTATTGGTGGGACAATATAAAGAAGAATACCATTGAATTTACATCAAAGTGCCTGGTATTTCAGCAAGTGAATGCTAAAATGAAATATTCTAATAGGATGATTTAACCATTACCCATACTAAAATGGAAATGGGAAAACATCACCATGAACTTTTTCATAGGACTTCTAAAGACATCTAGATTAAACAATGTTTTATGGTATGTTGTGGATCATCTCACAAAGACATCTCACTTTATCGTAATTTTAGAGGACTTATCACTGGATCAAATTGTATAGATATATATTAGAGAAGTGGTAAGGCTGCATAGAGTACTACTATCGATTGTATCTAATCAAGATCTGAGATTCACCTATATGTTCTGGAAAAGTATCCAACATGCTCTAAACATTGAGCTAAACTTCAGTATGGCTTATCATCCTCAAACTAATGTCCAATTTGAGTAGACTATTCAAACACTAGAGGATATGATAAGACCATGGTCTATGGAATTCAATGTAGGATAGTACTAACATTGACCTTAGGTCAAGTTCTCTTACAATAATAGTTTCCACATGAGCATCGAAATGGCTCCACATGAATCTCTTTATGGGAAAATATGCAAAACACCATAATGATGGGATGAAGTTGGTTAGTGTAAGCTGTTAAGACCTGAAATGGTCATAGAAATGGGGGAAAAGGTGAATACCATTCAAAATCACATCAAGGAATCTCAAATTTGATAGAAGAGCTATGTAGACAATCATAGACAACACTTAGAGTTTAAGGTTGGATATATTCTATTCCTCTCCATATCTCCATGGAAGAGGATTGTGATATTTGGGAAGAAATGAAAGCTAAGTCCTAGGTACATTGGCCTCTTCGAGATTCTTTATCATGTTGGATTTATGGCCTATCGACTAGCACTTCCACCAACCATGTCTCAAGTACATGATGTATTCCACATATCCCTCTTAAGGAAGTATATACCAAATCCCTCATACGTACTAAATTGATAGGTGGCACAGTTAAAAATGAACTCTCTTACTAGGAGCATCCGATGAAGATCTTGGATCATAGAGATAAAATTCTATGTAACAAGACTACTCAACCTGGACAAAGTACTATGGTGGAACCATAAGTACAAATAGTCAACATGAGAAGTGGAGGAAGAAATTAAGGAGAAGTACGCTCACATGTTCTCTTCTTAGTATGTGAAATGAAATTTCGAGGACAAAATTTCAAAAATCGGGGAAGAATGTAACAACCCAAACATTTATCAATAGAAATTTTCCTTATTATACTTATTTTATATGGTATAAAACACATACATATCATATATATCACAATAAAAACATTATTATTATAAATGAAGAATGAAATAATTTATATTCATAGAAATTAAGTAACCTATACCGATGGAATAACAACACGACTCTTGGAATAGTTACATGACCATTAGGAATAATAATCTATCCAATAGAATAGTAACCTCACATATGAAAGTATAAATAAAATTTAGGGATCTTATAAGTAATATTATGATATAAATATACCATGGTATAAGTAAATAAATGTTTTAAAAATGATAAATTAAGTATTAGTATTTTTATAAAACATAAATGTTTATTTATAATTTTATAATTAATATAATGATTTAAAAGAAAATTTATTTTAATAAAATAGATTCATAAATTAGTATTTTGTTGTAATATAATTATAATATAATTTTATGAGACCTTAATTAAAATTTCAAAGTGTCATAAAATCAGTTATAATTTTAAAATTGTTATTTTTAAAATAAATGATGATTTTAATTAAAAATTAAATTTCTTATATCTAGAGAATTATTTTCATAAAAAGGATTTCATTTTTTAATTATATATGTTGAAAATGGTTTGGGTGAATTTTTCATATTTTTCTAAAATAGTTGAAATTTTAGTGAATAGTGAAATTCAATATATATAAGGTGCTTGGGGGTATAATTATGATAAATACACACACACCACATACACAGGCCAGAAATGCAGACCATATCCCTCCAAAGGGATAGACCACCCATTAAGCCTTATTTATTTAGTACATGGTCCGAAGGCTAAGTGGGCATGCAACCCATCACATGGCCCAAAGGCCCACAAACTAGCCTGAAGTCCCAGTGCAGCATCATGACTGCATCATTGTATGTATGTGTCATGTTTGCATCACTTCCTACCAGTAAAAAATCGCTCCCACCCAGATTTGAACTCAAGTCTGATGCAGGATTACGGGGACCCTTTACCACTCATGCAGGCCCCCAACTGCAATAGTGAAGTACAATATTAGCTAAATACATGAATTTCTTAGTCATTGTTGAGGTATAGATGATATAATAACTATAATCTTGAAATATACTTATTTATTTAATACATTTAGTGATAATGTTAAAACTATTCATATTCTTCAGCTAAAATAATAAAATAATGAATAAAATAATCAAAAAACACCCCTCTCCTCCCCTATAAATACCACCCCTCGCCACCTCTTCTCCTCACACCTCCAAATATTTAAATTTTATCTAGATTATACCCAATACTATTCCCAAGCCTATCCCCCATGTACAATAGTATTTGGTCTCAACAAAAGATCAAACCAAACTTCTCTAGGGAGGTTCTCAAGGAGAAGAATTCAAGAGGTAAAATACACTTTCATTTTATTTTAATTTCTTTTCAATTCATTTTCTTTTATTATTCTCTCCTCACCTCCCCTTATCCAAGTATCATGATAACTATAGTATCTTATATATACTAGAATATTATTATGTTAATGTAATAATTCATAATCAATTCTCTTCTCCTCTCCCTTTTATTCTAAAAATTAAAACATCGTCCATGAGGTGTTGATTTATCGCCTTCATGGATGATAAGTTTTCATTTTCCTTTACAGATTTCAAGGATAGTCATAAAACCATTATATTAGTTGAAATAGATTTTCAAAATTAATTTTATAACCTTTTTTATGTTCTGGAACTGACATATATACATAAAATTAAATAAAAAATAAAACTAGTTCATAATGATAAAAAAATCCACCAAATTAATCTAAATGATTATCATTAACGTTTTATCTAATGAATCATACTTACGTCTGGAAAAAATATATAGAAGACCATTTAACCTTATTTATGTTTATTAATAACATATAACTTCAATTATGGATAATTATTCTCATTTTACATGATCTTCTATACATATATGCAAGTGAACCAATCATGAAGACCAAGAAAATGAACACTCTCGAACGATGAAATTAAACTCTATAACTCATAAAAATGGACATAAAGAAACATAATAAAATTATAATTAATCTAATACATGTATAATAGGTTATTTATTTATAAATTAATGAATCTAATTTGATTATCTAGGATATTAAAGTGAATAAAACATTCATACATAAGGTAAGGGGGTTCTCAAACCCAATTTCCTTTTTTGAGTTTTTCCTCTTTCATGAAAAATTTCATTATGGGTATTATTTTAATATTCCTAAAATATTATTTTTTTGTTCTTACCTTTTATTTTCTAGGATATACATTTTTTCAATCTGATTTTGTGACAAATGTAATGATATTTCCAAAAGAACTCTTCTTTCTAAAAAATACATCTTTTACTTCTCTTGAGATTGTTTCTTATTCACTCAATATTGATGGTTCTTATACCAATTATGTTTTTCCATTTTTATTTTGGGAACCCCAATATTTTTTCATGAAATTATTCTCTATTAAATTCTTATGAAACCCATTTCTTTTACATGGGTTATTTTATGGAAAATATTATTATAAGTTTTATGTGGCATGCATGATTATGAAAATGTTATGAAGTGATGGGGGAACTTAGAGTTATATAGAACTCAAATGTGTTGGGTAATGTGATGTATCTCATGAGAAAATGTTCAATATGCATGAACATGATTCTATATTTTTTTATAATGATGATTTTATGATTATGAACGTATGTTATGCGTGAACATGATGTTAAATTTGTTCAAAAATATGTGTGTTGTTGACCAATAAGACATAATGTTTCATTTTTATGCATTTCCACATTCCATGAATTTATCTAATGCTTCCTCTCATGATTATTATTATGATTCTATTCTTATGTTATGATGATTATGATTATGTTCACCCATGTTTTATTGATCCATGTCCTTATTTATCCTCTTACTGGGATTTTATCTCACCCCTTTCATTGATGTATATCCTCAAGTGATTACTTGTAATAATTAGAATTTGAAGGCCACTAAGAATCTATAGAAGAAGGAATTAAATAATGCTTGTGTTTTATTATATAAAAGTTATGTATAGGCCTAATTTTCCCAACACATTAAACCATTTGATCCTAGATTTATAAAACTATTTTGTTGTTTAACTTTAAAATGATGTAATTTTTATTTAAGAAAAATTAAGGTCACCATAACCATGATCAAAATATAAGTACCAAAACTACAAAACCAGAACATACATGAAAAACAAAGAAGATATATTTTTAAATAATGATTTTAATAAATAATTATTAACATATGGGTGATAAAAGGTTATAAGTAAATCATTTATGGTAAGATATTTATGATTATTGTTCTAAAATATATATATATATATATAATAAATCTATATTTATTATACAAGGGGTTCCAATGAATACGAACGAATCCAGACCTAAGATAAGGGATTTTTGTCTAACGTTTTTTTATAGGGGACACAAGCATTATAAACCACTTGTTATTTTTTATGTGGTGTATATAATGATTCTGAATGCATTTTCAGAATCTAATCTTCAAAATTATGGGATAGAAATATCCATATATGTTTCTTTATTTCATGAGGTTTATGATTCAAAAGTTACCAAAGTGGTAAGGGTCTTAATTGATGCCATTTTTATCTTCAATCAAAAAAATATTTTCTTCCATATCAATGTTTTCTAAAAAAAATTAAATAAGGTTTTACTATTATCCTCAGATTTTTTAAAGTCATTTAACCCATCATATAATTTTTACAAAATGGTTTGAATGGAATCTTCTTATCTTTTTCTGAATAAGGTACTTTTTGACTTTTAACCCAAAATGTGAAAAAATGTTTTCTTTTAACTTATATGAAATGAATGAAATTTCCAGCTATAACACCCCGACCTTAGTTACCCAGAGTTAGTGCATTATTATATAACATTAGCATGATCACAAGAGATCGAGTCTCAAAATACCGATTAGTTTAGTATCCTTGAAAGTACTAGATTCATACATAAGTTTTACATTACATTGTGAAATGTAAAAACTACAACATTGTGTCTCCTTTGAACACACTCATATCCCTTAGCCTATTCCTACAGGTCAGTTATAATATAATTCTTCGCATCCTAGGAAAAATAAAATATAAGGAATGGGTGAGCTCAGATGCTCAATAAGGATAACTATATAGCGTAAACTATCATAAATAAGCATAAACATTTAAGGCAATGTATAACACTAAAACACAAGCCTTTTAAACTTAAACTTCATCATAATATATCAAAGATAAATCAAATAATTCTATTTACTTATCCACATGGATATTCTACTAGTCGAATAATCACATGTAATATCAATAGCTAATTTCATAATGATGGAGTGTATAATGCTGGACATTATAACCACATAGTCAAGGCCTCGTGCCAAGACTATAAAAAAAATTTCAATGACTTGTTCCAAGACACAAGTTTGTCCCATGAGACCTACTGATGCCTCTATGTGACTATAGCGGGCCCCGTCCATCACTTACTATGTCTGATTCATTCTGCATATGAAAAGGTTGAAACATAACATAAACATTTGTATTAAAACTAGCATACAAAATGTTAATACTTTAACCATAAACCATGAATGGTATAAAAATATCACATCCAAATTCAAACATACCACAAAACCTTAAATACAATATAGAAGATTGTATCATAATAAATCAACTTCAAAAAAGTGTATAATCCAACAAAGGATGTTGACATAGACAAAATCAATCCAAAAACTATTTAAGTGAAATATCTCTTTCTACTTTAAAATAATTTAAAAGTAAAAAAAAATTATTTTGAAAATATTATTATAAGTTTTTAAGGGAAGATTCAAAGGTGTTATAACAATGGAAAATAGTTGAACCCTCCATATAAGTTAAAAAAACATTCTTTCCTTAATTTTTCAAAAAGGTAATAAAGTACCTTATTTTGAAAGAGACAAAAATATTCCTTTCAAAACATTTCATAAAAAGTAAAAAAAAGGTATAAATTACTTTAACCCATAGTCTATGAAATAGTGAAAATGTTTTGAAATACATTTTAAGAAACATGAATGTGAATGATAAAGAATTCCCAGTAGATACTTATGTATAAAAAACCTTTGATAATAAAGAGATTGTAAAATTAACCCTTAACTTGTAATTTTCCTTAGTCAAGGGTAATTTAACCTCTTGTATAATTTTTAAATAATTTTTATTAAATTATAAAAGAACTACATACATAAATATGATATCATATATTATCCTATAATATTTCTTTGTTAATAATATTTCAGTAGTATCATTGTTTCAGGTGTTAACTGATTCGTTTTCCTTCATATATTTTGTTACATAAGTTATGTTTGTGATGGATAGGATGTATTTGATTCATATCCATAATGATATTAAGTTATTAAACATTATTTTTTTAATCATCAAATTAACATTATTCTTTAATGGTTATGATGGGGAATGAAATCTCATCATATTGTGGAGACGATAAGCCGTACATACGCACGAGTGATAATATCATTCTATTAATGGTAAAATCGTATATAAGTTGGATGGTATATTATATTTAAATAATAATTGAAATTTTATATTTATTATTTACATAAATTATACTCATTATTATACTCATCCAAATAATGAATTGTTAAATAACAGACTACACCACAACGTGGAGACGGTAAGCCGTACGTACGCATGTATGGTGACTTAGTCTTTCATAGGATGGATATAATAATTAATATGGTTATACCATATTTATAATAACATCAATTTATGTAGAGGGTATGGGAGTTATTGTTTTGGTATGGAATCAACAATGAAATAGTAAATGGAAGAAGAAAAGAACTTTGAAAGAGGTGATGAAATAATTACCTCTTCTTCGGGTGCTTCCTTTTTATTTGAATAAAAGGGCTCATTTTGTTGGATTTATGATCAAAGTAAGGAATATAAGTTTTATTTAGGGTAGTTGGGAGGATATTTGAATAGGTTTTGTCCAATAAAAAAGGATTTTGAGGTATGAAATTAAGAAAAGGTTAAGTACCCTGTTATAAGAGAGGTGAGGGGCACTTTAGAAAAATCTTGAAATATTAATTTATTATAAAATAATTTTTGGTTTCAAATAGCTCAAAATGGATTTATTTAAAGGGTAAGGTGTGTATGGGACGAAATACTCTCAAACAATAGGTTTTAGACAATTTTAGGTCACCATATTAACCTTATCTTTCACATTTAACTCTTAGTTAAATAGTTTAATATTTACCATGTCTTCTTGTATTTTTATATTACATGGTTAATAAACTTACTATAAAATTACAAGAGAACCTAAAGTGGTTCAATAATGACATATATAACCTTGTATAAGTATTATGGCTGAATATTAGATTTTTAAGAGTATTATATAATTTAATAAAGTAGTATTTGTTTTAAAAACTCATTTATGTCAATTTGACACTATTTAGTATTTGGTTTTTGTGAAAGTCATAACAAATTTATTACCTCGAAAAAAATACATTTAATCAACCCTAACATGTAATATTAAAATATAAAATTCATGGATGGCATAAAAAGTTTCAATTTACATTTATTTTAATATTTATATCATCAATTATTTTAATCTTTCATTAATAAGGTAATTACTGAATCTTCATAGTGTCATAAATAAATTTAATTATTTAATATCTAAAAATTATAAATAAAATAATAATATGTAGGAAATATTTTTATATTTCTAATTAATATTTATAGTTAAATTTATATTCTTTATAACCCTATATTAAAAAAATGTTTTAGTTATTAAAATTTTAACACATTTAACTCTTCTTTAAATAAAATATAATAAATGTCCTAATCTAATACAAGTGGATAAAAAGGATAATATTGTATTCCTAATGTTGATTTTGGTCTAAATACACTTATATAAAAGAATTAGGACTTATGTTGGGGTAATTATAATATCATTTTTACCTTTAATTACCCTATTTACTTTTAACCGTGGTAAATAAAATTCAAAAGTTACTATTCACCAAAAAATTATTTTCATCCTATTGAACCAAATTTTAATTAATGATGTCAACGTTGTCTCTCGTATTTTTGAAATTCAATTCACATAAGTGGTAAAATTACGTTTTATGCAAATTTGTAAATGTGCCTAGAAGGTGGGTAAAAGACGTTAAATAGTTCAATAAAATTTTATATATCTAATATTATTATAAAATGACTCCAATGAATTAAATTGTATTAATATAGTTATTATGTATATATTTTTACTTTAAAATAAATTTAAATTTAAAAATAATTATTTAAATAAAAAGTCAGTTTTAAACAATAACGCAGTGTTTTTCACTGTTTATCAAAAATTAAAAATTTTCAGAAAAATACCAAAAATTCATCCTAAGATAATTTTGACATTACAAACCCAAAAATGAAGTCCATTTTGGAAAATAAAATTTATAAAATTTTAAAAAGTGGATATTACTATTCATAACTGCTTTTTAAATGGCAATTTTGATTGGCCAGGGTATGCTAGAACTCGAAGTTGCGTACAATGCAAGTTATTGTATTATTCAAAGAGAAGCATATCGTGGAAGCTAGTGGTGTTACATTCTTCCCCCCATCAAATAATTTCTTCCTCAAAATTTCTAAAATATTACTGCATTAAAAGATTTTGGTGGTTCTTCATCATTTTTTCCTCAGGTTCCCACGTTGCCTCTTCCATTTTGTGGTTTTTCCAAAAAACATTTACCAGACAAGTCATCCAGTTTCTCAACACTTGTTCTATGGTATCAAGAATCCTGATAGTATTTTCACAATAAGAGAGATCAGGTTCCAGTTCTATTACTTCATAGGTGATTACATGCATTGGGTCAGGCATGTATTTTCTCAAAATTGATACATGGAACACATCATGAACTTTGGAGAGACTTGGTGGCATTTCTAAACGGTAAGCTACAACTCCAATTAATTCTAGAATTTCTAAAGGTCTGATGTACTTAGGACTTAATTTACCCTTCTTACCGAATCATATAACACCCTTCCATAGAGATACCTTCAAGAAAACATGATGTCCTACTTGAAATTCCAAATCCTTCCTTCAGTTATCGACATAGCTCTTTTGCCTACTTTGAGCTTCTTTGACATGGGTTTGGATAATATTCACCTTTTCTATTGTTTCCTCAACAAGTTATGGGCCCATGAGTTTTCTTTCACCAATATCATCCCAACAAGTTGGTGTGCGACATCTCTTTCCATATAACTCTTCATATAGTGTCATCTGAAAACTTGAATTGAAGCTATTCTTATAGGAAAATTCTACCATAGGTAAATACTGATCCCACATACCTTGAAAGTCAAGTGAGCAAGATCTCAACATGTCTTCTAAGGTTTTAATAGTCTATTCTTATTTTCTATCAGTTTGAGGGTGGTAGGCAGTGCTCAAACGAAGTTCAGTATCCAAGGATTTTTGAATACTTTTACAAAATCTTGATGTAAAATGAGGATTACGATTAGAAACAATCAATAGGGGTACACCATGAAGTCTTAAAACTTCATTAATATATAGTATTACTAAACTTTCAAGTGGTAAATCTTCTCTTATAGCAAGAAAATGTGTTGAATTGGTAAGACGATCAATAATGACCCATATTGCATCATTCCTTCTAGGAGTGTTTGGTTTCCCCATGACAAAGTCCATCATAATATCATCCCATTTCCACTCAGGTATGGGAATAGGTTGCATGAATCTTCCAGGTTGTTGTCTTCCAGCCTTCACCTTTTGAAAAACCAAACATCTTTACACATAATCAGCAATATCCCTCTTCATGTTGTCCCACCAAAAATGTTCCTTCAAATCTCTATACATTTAGTGCTACCAAGTTGTATAGAGAAATTGGAGCTATGAGCATCATCCAAAAATTCAATTTTTAGATTAGGTATATCGGGAACACAAATTCTCTTCCCAAATTTCAAAATTCCATCTTCATATACAAATTCAATCAATCTCCCATCATTCACAGCTTTAATTTTCTTTTGAAACTCTTCATCATTAGTCTGAGAACTTTTTATCCTTTCTAGTAAATATGGTTTGGAAACCATTTGAAAATGTATTGATGTTTCACCTTCCATGATTATTCCCTTATCCATCTTTACTAGATCCATGAACATAGGGTCCCTTTCAACTCTCATCTTGTTCAGAACTCCATGATCCTTTCTTCTCAAAGCATCTGCCACCTTATTTTCCTTCCCCGGGTGGTAGTGTATAGTGTAATCACAATCCTTGAGTAGTTAAAGACATCATCTTTTCCTCATGTTGAGTTCTTTATATGAGAAAATATACTTCAAAATATTGTGATAGATATATATCTCACATTTCTCAACATATAGATATTGTCTCCATATCTTCAAAGAAAATATTACAGCTACTAACTCAAGATCGTGAGTAGGATATTTTTGTTCATGAATTTTTATTTTTTGTGATGAATAGGCAATAACTCTATCATTCTGGATAAGTATACAACCAAGTCCATTCTCTGAATCATCACTATAAATAACAAACCCATCATTCCCTAATGGTAGAGTCAAAATAGAAGCATTGAATAATCTTCTCTTAAATTATTCAAAACATTCTTCACACTATTTTTTCCAAAAAAAATTAACCCCTTTACATGTGATATTGGTTAATGGGATAGCCAACCGGGAAAATTTTTGGACGAAATGCCAATAATAACCTGCTAAACCAATAAAACTATGTACTTCAGTTATACTCATCAGTGCTGGCCATTCTTGGATTGCCCTTGTCTTTGAAGGATCAATAGAGATTCCATCCTTAGAGAAAATATGGACAAGAAAATAAATCTCCTAAATCTAGAATTCACACTTGATAAACTTCCCATATAATTCATTTCTTCTAAGAGTTTTCAGAATAGTGTGCAAGTGATTTTCATGATCTTTGTAGATTTTGGAATATACCAAGATATCCTCAATAAATACCACTACAAAGTCATCAAGATATTCCTTGAAAACTTTTTTCATTAGATACATGAAAATAGAGGGTGCATTAGTCAGTTCAAAAGACATTACTGTAAACTCGTAATTCCCATACCTAGTACAAAATGTTGTCTTCAAAATGTCTTCTTTCTTCATACACAAATGATGATATCAAGATCGAAGGTCAATATTTCAAAATTATTGAGCTCTATGAATTTGATCAAATAAATCATCAATGATAGGTAGGGGATAATTTTTCTTTATTGTTATAGCATTGATCTACATGTAGTCAATGCACAACCTCATAGATCCATCTTTCATCTAAACAAAAAAGAATAGGGGATCCCCATGGAGAAACACTAGGGTGAATAAATACTTTATTACTCAATTACTCTAGTTGTTTCTTTAGTTCCACTAATTCCACAGTGGTTATTTTATTAGGGGTCTTTAATATGGGCCTTAAACCAGGAATTAAGTCAATGGAAAACTCAATTTCTCTTATGGAGGATGTCCAGGTAAATCCTCTGGAAACACATCAAAATATTCTTGCACAATAGCTACATCCTATATTTGAACATTACTTTCCTAATCCACATTTATTTCACTCCCTTATTCCCTAATAATTGAATTTAGTAGAGCTACTCAGGGTGGATATAAATAAGAATTATATGGTGATGTTTTTTCTATAAAGATAATGCATTCCTTATCATCATCAAAAATTGTAACATCCTTATTCTTACAATAAATTTTTGCATCATGGTATGAAAACCAATCCATACTGAGGGTTATATCAAATTCAATAATGGGTATGACAATAAGATCAGCAGATAAAGAACTTTTATATGCCATAATGGTAACTGATTCACAAAACATTGTTGCAATGACATTCCCTTAAGAGTTTTGACTGAAAAATCCCTTGTAAAGTCAAATTGGAAATATCTAATTTCCTTGGAAAACTGGGAAGATATGAAAGAATGCGATGATCCAAAATCAAATAAAGCATTGGTTAAATTTTAGGAAATGATTAATGTACATGTCACCACGTAAATCCAAACTTCAACCTCAGTAGTTGTGATCACATAAGATTGGCCCTGCTCCCTTTTCCTTTTTTGAGGTATGTTTCCTTGACTCTTAGGACAATCATTTCCATAAATGCCCCATTTATTTAAAATTGTAGCATTCAACATTGATAACCTCTTTCTTACCCTTACAATCACGAGTTTGGTGGCTTTTTTCTCTACACTTATAACAAGCTCTCATTCCCTTTAGGAAAGTACCGAGGTGTTTATTCCCACATTTACTGCAAGGTGGAAATTCAAATTTTCCCTTCTTCCCCTTATTTCCACTTCCAAACTTTTCAACAGATCTCTTATTCTCTTTCTTTGATTTAAATTCATAAGACTTAGAGAATTTCTTTTCTATCTTGATAGCAAATGAGACTATATCTTCATATGATAAGAAGGATTGTGAGACTAATGCTCAATGGAGAAATGGTTTTAACCCATCAAAGAATCGATCAATCTTACTTCTTGGGTTACATATATAATCTACATCATGCCTTGATAACATTGTAAAGTTAGCCTCATACTTTGCAACATTCTCATCCTCCTTTTTCCTTAGACATAGAAATTGCCTTTTCATATCCACTCGATGTTCACGAGGAAAGTATTTTTATATGAAAATATCTTTAAACTCTCTCTATTCCATATTTGATACATCTTCATCCTCCTTTGTGTTTTTGATTAATGACCACCATTGATATGCATCTTCTGTGAGGTAATAAACTGTCATGAAAACTTTTTCCCTTTCACTACTCCCCAAAGAATGAAATATTTTCTATAAGGAACTTATCCATTTCTCAGCTAAAAATGTATATGTAGTCCCATTTAATGTGGGTGGTTGTTCCATCATGAAGTGGTCTAATATTGATCCTCCGCATTGTGGATCAGGGTGCACCATATGGGTAAGGTTATTATTCATAACCTAAGTGAGTTGTCCCAGTATGTTTATAAGTTGATCAACACTAGTTGCATCACCAGCTCCACTATAATTATCTTGAGTTGGATGGAAATACCTACATGTATTGCGTGTGTTGATATGGTTTTTTCCTTCCACTAGGCACCATTTCTAAATAATGGCATACACTAGATTAGTTTATGAATCACAATACATAATTCTAAAGTAGTAAAATACCTAACATAAATTGAACAGTTTGTGTATATAATCCATAATCATAAAAATGTTTTCCTTGGGGATGTATTTACTCATAAATAATTCATAATGGTTTGTAAATAAAATGCGAATATCCTAAGCATATCCCCCGAGAGTCTCAAACCAGGTGCGCAGTAAGGCTCGTTGTCATGTACCAGGATACCCAGGGTCAAGCCCAAAACTTTTTGTTGGAGTTTTAACTCCTACGTACATATTTTCCAGAACCACATCCACTTATAGTATCTAGGTAGGTATTTATTGATTTGAAAACTCACAAAATCTCTACATTACCAAAATTCTAGAATGTTCTTATATACTAATCCTCAAATTCTATCTTAGGGTAATGTTCTCTAATCAGAGTTTTTCAAAGTCTAGTTTCCAAGGATTGTACTAAACTTCCTCTAATACCAATTATAACACCCCAACCCTAGTTACCTAGAGTTGGTGAATTATTACATAACATTCGCATGATCACAAGAGATTAAGTCTTGAAAGACCAATTAGTTTAGTAGACTTGGAAGTACTAGATACATAAATAATTTTTACATTACATTAAGAAATGGAAAAACTAAAAAATTGTGTCTCCTTTGAACACACTCATATCCCTTAGCCTATTCCTGCAGGTCAATCATAATATACTTCTTTTCATCCTAGGAAAAATAAAACAAAAGAAAGGGGTGAGCTCAGATTCTTATTAAGGATAAAAATGTAGTGGAAACTATCATAAATAAGTATAAACATTTAAGGAAATGTATAACACTAAAACATTATCCTTTTAAACTTAAACTTAAGCATAATATGGAAACATAAATCGAATGATTCCATTTACTTATTCACATGGATATTCTACTATTTTAATAATCACATGTAATATCAATAGCTAATTTCATAATGATGGAATGCATAATGTTGGACATCATAACCACATAGTTAAGGCCTCATTATAAGACTACAAATAAAAAATTTTGTTAAGGCCTTGTTCCAAGACACTAGTTTATCTCATGAGACCTACCAATGCATCGAGGGGATATAGCAGGGCCCTCCTGTTACTTACTACGACCAATTCATTCCTCATATGAAAAGTTTGAAACATAATATAAACATTCCTATTAAAACTAGAAAACAAAATGTTAATACTTTAACCATAAACCATGAATGTTATAAAAATAGCACATCCATAGTCAAACATATCAAAAAACCTTCAATATAATATGTAAGATTGTATCATAATAAATCAACTTCAAATAAGAGTAAAATCCAACAAAGGATGTTCACAAAGATGAAATCAATCCAAAAACTATTTCAGTTAAATATCTATTTATTCTTTGAAATCATTTAAAAGTAAAGAAAACATTTATTTTTAAAATACTCTTATAATCTTGTTAGGGAAGCTTCTAAGGTGTTATAATGGTGGAAAATAGCTGCACCCACTGCATAGGTTAAAAAAACATTCTTTTCTTAATTTTTCGAAAAGGTAATAAAGTACCTTGTTTGGAAAGCGACAGAAAGATTCCTTTCAAAACATTTCATAAAAATTCAGACAAGGGTATAAATGAATTTAACCCGTAGTCTAGGAAATAGTAAAAATGTTTTGAAATACATTTTAAGAAACACTAATGTGGATGATAAAGATGTCACAATACATACTTATGTATAAACAAGCTCGGATAATAAAGAGATTGTAAAATTAACCCTTACCTTGTATTATTCCTTAGTCGAGGGTACGTTAACCTCCTATATAATAGTTAAATAATTTTTATTAAATTATACAAGAACCACATACATAAATATGATATCATATATGATCCTATAATATTGCTTTGTTAATAATGTTTCTGTAGTATCATTGTTTCGGGTGTTAATTGATTCATTTTCCTTTATATGTTTTGTTAAGTAAGTCATGTTTGTTATGGATAGGATGTATTTAATAAATATCTATAATAATATTAAGTTCTTAAACATTATTTTTTTAATCATCAAATGAACATTATTCTTTAATAGTTATGGTGGGGAATGAAATCTCATCGCGTCGTGGAGATGGTAAGCCGTATGTACGCAGAAGCGATAATATCATTCTATTGATGGTGAAATCATATGTAATTTGGATGATATATTATATTTACAGAATAATTAAAATTTTATATTTATTATTTACATCAATTATACTCATTAAAATAATTAAGTGTTGAATAAAAAACTACACCACAACGTGGAGACGGTAAGTTGTACGTACGCACATATGGTAGCTTTGTCATTCATAGGATGGATAGAATAATGAATATGGTTGTATAATATTTATAATAACATAAAATTATATAGAGGGTAATGTAGTTATTATTTTGTTATGGAATAAATAATTAAAGAGGAAGTGGAAGAAGAAAATAACTTTGAAAGATGTGATGAAATAATTACCTCTTCTTCAAGTGATTTCTTTTGATTTGAACAAAAGGGATCATTAAATTATATTTATGATAAAATTAAGGACTTTAGGTTGAATTGAAAGTAGTTGGGAGGATATTTGAGTAGGTTTTGTCCGAGTCAAAAGGCTTTGGAGGTGTGAATTTAAGAGAAGGATAAGTACCCTTTTATAATAGAGGTGAGGAGAACTTTAAGAAAATCTTGAAATATTAATTTATTATAAAATAATTTTCGGTTTAAAATTGATAAAAATGGATTTATTTCAAGGATAAGGTCGTTATAGGTAGAAATAATCTCAAACAATAGGTTTTATACAATTTTAGGTCACCATATTAACCTTATCTTTTACATTTAACTCTTAGTTAAATAGTTTAACATTTACCATGTCTTCTTGAATTTTTATATTACATGGTTAATAAAATTACTATAAAATGTTAAGAGACCCTAAAGTGGTTAATTAATGAAATATATAACCTTATCTAAGTACTTTGGCTGAATATTAGATTTTTAGAAGTATTATATCATTTAATAAAATAGTATCTGTTTGAAAAACTCATTTATGTCAATTTTCAAACTATTTAGTATTTGGTTTTTTTGAAAGTTGTAACAACTTTATTACTATGAAAAATATATATTTAATCAACCCTAACATGTCATATTAAACTGTAATTTTTTTTATGTCATCAAAAGTATAAATTTACATTTATTTTAATATTTTTAACATCAATTATTTTAATCTTTCATTGATAAGGTAATTACTACATCATCATTGTGTCATAAATAAATTTAATTATTTAATGTCTAAAAATTATAAATAAAATAATAAGATGTATGAAATATTTTTATCTTTATAATGAATATTTATAGTCGAATTTATCTTTTTTATTAACCTATATTAAAAAAATAGTTATTAAAATTTGAATTTAACACATTTAACTCTTCTTTAAATAAAATATAATAAATGTCCTAATCTAATACAAGTGAATAAAAAGGATCATATTTTATTCCTAAGGTTTATTTTGGTCTAAATAAACTTATCCAATATAATTAGGACTTTTTTTGGGGTAATTATAATATAATTTTTACTTTTAATTACCCTATTTACTTTTAACTGTGGTAAATAAAATTCAAAAGTTACTATTCACAAAAAAATTATTTTCATCATATTGAACCACATTTTACTTACTGATGTCAATTGTGTCTCTCAAATTTTTGAAATTCAATTCACAAAAGTGGAAAATTTACGTTTTATGCAAATTTTTAAATGTTCCTAGAAGGTGGGTAAAAGACGTTAAAAAGTTAAATAAAATTTTATATATCTAATCTTATTATAAATTGACTCCAATGAATTAAATTGGATTAATATAGGTATTATGTATCTATTTTTACTTTAAAATAAATTTAAATTTAAAAATAATTATTTAATATAAAGTCATTTTTAAACAATAACGCAGTGTTTTTCACTGTTGATCAAAAATTGAAAGTTTATAAAAAAAATACCAAAAATTCACCCTAAGATAATTTTGACATTCCGAACCCAAAAATGAAGTCCATTTTGAAAAATAAAATTTATAAAATTTCAACAAGTGGATATTATTATTCATAACTGCTTTTTAAATGAAAATTTTGATTGGTTGGGGTGTACTAGAACTCGAAGTTGTATACAATGCAAGCTATTGTATTATTCAAAGAGAAGCATATCTTGGAAGCTCATGGTGTTACATTATTCCATCCTTTAAATAATTTCTTCCTCAAAATTTCTAGAATATTACTACATTAAAAGATTTGGGTGGTTCTTCATCATTTGTTTCTCAGGTTCCCACATTGCCTCTTCCATTTTATGGTTTTTCCAAATAAATTTTACAAGATGAGTCATCCAGTTTATCAGGACATGTTCTTTGGTATCATGAATCCTGATAGGATTTTCACAATAAGAGAGATGGGGTTCTAGTTTAATTTCTTCATAGGTTAGTACATGTGTTGGTTCAGGCATTTATTTTCTCAACAGTGATATGTGTAATACATCAAGAACTTTGGAGAGACTTGGTGGAATTGCCAAATGGTAAGCTATAACTCTAATTAATTCTAGAATTTTGAAAGGTCATATGTACCAGAGACTTAATTTACCCTTCTTATTGAATCATATAATACCCTTCCATGGAGATACCTTTAAGATAACATGATCTCCTACTTGAAATTACAAATACTTCCTTCGATTATCGGCATATCTCTTTTTCCTACTTTGATCTTCTTTGATGTGGGTTTGGATAATCTTCTCCTTTTCCATTGTTTCCTCAACAAGATCTAGTCCTATGAGTTTTCTTTCACCAATGTCATCCAAACAAGTTGGTCTGCGACATCTCTTTCCATATAAGGCTTCATGTGGTGCCATCTGAATACTTGAATGTAAGCTATTATTATAGGAAAATTCTACCATAGGTAAATACTAATCCCACATACCTTTAAAGTCAAGTGAGAAAAATCTCATCATGTATTATAAGGTTTATATAGTCCGTTCTTATTGTCCATTAGTTTGAGGGTGGTAGTCAGTGGTCAAACGAAGTTTAGTATCAAGGGATTTCTGAAGACTTTTCCAAAATCTTGATGTAAAATAGGGATCACGATCAGAAACAATCGATAGGGGTACACCATTAAGTCTTATAACTACATTAATATATAGTCTTGTTAAACGTTCAAGTAGTAAATATTCTCTTATAGCAAGAAAATTTGTTGGCTTGGTAATATGACCAATAATGACCCATATTTCATCATTACTTCTAGGAGTCTTTGGTCACCCTATGACAAAGTCCGTTGTAATATCATCTCATTTACACTCAAGTATGGGAAGAGGTTGCATGAATCTTCTAGGATGTTTTCTTCCATCCTTCACCTATTGACAAACCATACATATTTACACATAATCATCAATATACCTCTTCATGTTGTCCTACAAAAAAAATTCCTTAAAATATCTATACATCTTAGTGATATCAGGGTGTATAGAGAAATTGGATCTATGAGCATCATCCAACAATTCCTTTCTTAGATCTTGTATATCGGGAACACAAATTCTCTTCCCAAATTTCAAAATTCTATCTTTATATATGTATTCAATCAATCTCCCATCATTCATAGCTTTAATTTTCTTTTGAAACTCCTCATCATCAGTCTGAGAAATTTTTATCCATTCTATTAAAGATGGTTCGGAAACCATTTAAAAAAGTATTGATGTTTCACCTTCCATGATTATTCCCATATCCATCTTTAATATATCCATGAATAGAGAATCCCTTTAAACTTTCATATTATTCATAACTCCATGATCCTTTCTACTCAAAGCATCAGCCACATTATTTTCCTTCCTCGGGTGGTTGCGTAAAGTGAAATCATAATCCATGAGTAGTTCAAGCCATCGTCTTTACCTCATGTTGAGTTATTTCTATGAGAAAATATACTTTAAACTCTTGTGATCAATATATATCTCAAATTTCTCACCATAGAGATAGTGTATCCATATATTCAAAGAAAATATTACAGCTGCTAACTTAAGATCATGAGTATGGTAGTTGTTTTCATGAATTTTTAGCTGTCGTGATGCATAGGAAATAAATCTATCATTCTGCATAAGGAAACAAGTAAGTCCTTTCTTTGAATCAGTACTATAAATAAAAACCCATCATTCCCCAATGGTAGAGTCAAAATAGGAGCATTGACTAATCTTTTCTTCAATTATTCAAAACAGTCTTAACACTCTTTTGTCCAAACAAATTTAACCCCTTTACATGTGAGCTTGGTTAATGGGTTAACCAATCGGGAAAAATTCTGGACGAAATGCCGATAATAACCTACTACACCAATAAAGCCGCATACCTAGGTTATACTCGTTAGTGCTAAACATTATTGGATTTCTCTTGTATTTGAAGGATCAAAAGAGATTCCATCCTAGAAGACAATATGGACAAGAAAATAAATCTCCTAAAGACATAATTTACAATTACTAAACTTCTCATATAATTCATTTCTTCTAAGAGTTTTCAAAATAGTGCACAAGTGATTTTCATGATCTTCGTAACTTTTGGAATATATCAAGATATCATCAATAAATACTACTACAAAGTCATCAAGATATTCCTTGAAAACTTTGTTCATTAGATCCATGAAAACATAGGATGCATTAGTCAGTCCAAAAGGCATTACTGTAAACTCATAATGCCCATACTTGGTATGAAATGTTGTCCTTGGAATGTCTTCCTTATACATTCACAACTGATGATATCTAGATCAAAGGTTAATCTTTGAAAAATATTGAGGCCCATGAAGTTGATCGAATAAATCATCAATGTGAGGTGGAGGATACTTGTTCTTTATTATTATAGAATTTATCTCCCTGTAGTCAATGCACAACCTCATAGATCCATATTTCTTCTTAACAAAAATAATATGGAATCCCCATAGAGAAACACTACGGAGAATAAATCCTTTATTAATCAATTCATCTAGTTGTTTCTTTATTTCCACTAATTTCATAGTTTCTATTCTATAAGGGATCTTTGATATGGGCCTTGAACCAATAATTAAGTTAATAGAAAACTCAATTTTTCATTCTGGAGGATGTCCATGTAAATCCTTTGGAAACACATCAACATATTCTTGCACAATAGGTACATCCTCTATTTGAACATTAATTTACTCATACATAGTTATTTATCTCCCTTATTCCCCAATATTTGAATTTATTAGAGCTACTGGTGGTGGATCTAAATGAGAATCATATGGTGATGTTTATGCTCTAAAGATAAAGGATTCCTTATCATCATCAAAAATTATAACCTCCTTATTATTAAAATAAATTTTCACATCATGGTCTGAAAGCCAATCCATACCGAGGATTATATCAAATTCAATCCTGGGTATGACAATAAGATCAGTAGATAAAGCACGTTTATATGCCATAATGGTAACTGATTCACAAAACTTTGTTGCAATGATACTTCCCTTAGGATATTTGACTGACAACTCCCTTGTTAATTCAAATTGGAAATATATAATTTTCATGGAAAACTAGGAAGATATGAAAGAATTTAATAATCTAGAATCAAATAAAGCATCGGCTAAATTTAAGGAAACAATTAATGTATCTACCACCACATCATTCGGAACTTCAACCTCAGCAGTTTTGATCGCATAAGCTTTGACTTTCTCCCTTAGTCTTTTCTGAGGTAAGTTTCCTTGATACTTAGGATATTTATTTGAATAATGCCTCATTTTGTTACAACTGTAGCATTCAACATTGACAGTCTCTTTCTTACCCATGTAATCATGAGCTTGGTGGCCTTTTTCTCCCCACTTGTTACAAAATCAAATTCTTTTTAGGAAAATACCAGGGTGTTTCTTCCCACATTTACTACAGGGTGTAAATTCAACTTTTCCCTTATTCTCCTTATTTCCATTTATAGAGTTTTCAGTAGATCTCTTCTTCACTTGATTTGCTTTAAAGTTATAAGACTTAGAGAATTCCTTTTCTCTCTTGATAGCACGTGAGATTATATCTTCACATAATGAGGAGGATTTTGAGACTAATGATCGAAATAGAAATGGTTTTAACCCATCAAAGAATCGATCAATATTACTTCTTGGGTTATGTATATAATATGCAGTATACCTTGCTAACCTTGTAAAGTTATCCTCATACTTTGTGACATTCTCCTACACATTTTTCCTCAGACTCAGAAATTGTCTTTCCATATCCGCTCGATGTTCACAAGGAAAGTATTTTTCTAAGAAAAGATCTTTAAACTCCCTTTATTCAATATTTGATACTTATTTATCCTCCTTTTTTTTAATTAATTACCACCATTGATATGCATTTCCTATGAGGCAATAAACTGACATGACAACTTTTTCTTTTTCGCTTCTCCGCAAAGCATAAAATATTTTCTCTAAGGAACTTATCCATTGCTCAGCTAAAAACAGATTTGTAGTCCCATTGAATTTTGGTGGTTGTTTCATCATGAATCGGTCTAACATTGATCCTTTGTGTTGTGGATCAGGGTGCTTCATACGTGTAAAGTTATTATTCATAACCTGAGTGAGTTTTCCAGGTATGGTTATAATCTATTCAACACCAGTTGTATCACCAGCTCCACTATAATTATCTTGAGTTGGATGTAAATCTCTATATGGATTACGTGTGTTGATACAGATTTAGTTCCTTCCACTGGGCATCATTTAAAAACAATGGCATACACTGGATTAGTTTATGAATCGTTATAAAAAATTCCAAACTAGTAAAATACCTAACATAAATTGAACAGTTTGTACATATAATCCATAATCATAAAAATGTTTTCTTTAGGGATTTATTTACTCATAAATCCTTCATAATGGTTTTTAAATAAAATGTGAATTATCTTAAGCATATCCCCCGGGAGTGTCAAACTAGTTGCGCAGTAAGGATCGTTGTCGTGTACCAGGATACCCCAGGTCAAGCCCAAAACTCCTTGTCAGAGTTTTCACTCCTAGGTATACACTTATGCCAGAACCACATCCACTTTTAGTATCCATACAAGGATGTATTTCTTGGAAAACTCACAAAATCTATACATTACCAAAATTCTAGGAAGTTGTTCTCTACTAATCCTCAAAGTATATCTTAGGATAATGTTCTCTAATCAGAGTTTTTCTAAGTGTAGTTTCCAAGGTTTGTACTAAACTTCCTCTAATACCAACTGTAACACCCTGACTCTAGTTACCCAGAGTCGGTGCATTATTACATAACATTGGCATGATCAAAAGATATCAAGTCTCAAAAGACTGATTAGTTTAGTAGCCTTGGAAGTACTAGATATATACATAAGTTTTACATTACATTATGAAATGAAAAAACTAAAACATTGTGTCTCCTTTGAACACACTTATATCCTTTAGCCTATTCCTGCAGGTCAATCATAATATACTTCTTTTAATCCTAGGAAAAATAAAACATAATAAAGGGGTGATATAAAATTATCAGTAAGGATAACAATATAGTGAAAACTATTATAAATAATTATAAAAATTTAAGGCATTTTATAACACTAAAACACAAGCCTTTTAAACTTAAACTTCATCATAATATGGAAAATATAAATCAAATAATGACATTTACATATTCACATGGATATTCTACTAGTCTAATAATCACATGTAATATCAATATCTAATTTCATAATGATGGAATGCATAATGTATGACATCATAACCACATAGTCAATGCCTCATGCTAAGACTACAAATAGAAAAAAATCAAGGCCTTGTGCCAAGACACTAGTTTGTCTCATGAGATCTACCGATGCATTTAGGGGATATAATGGGCCCCGCCCTTTACTTATTACATCTAATTCATTCTTCATATCAAAATTTTTAAACATAACATAAACATTCGTATTAAAACTAGTATATGAAATGTTAATGCTTTAACCATAAAACATGAATGGTATAAAAATAATACATCCATAATCAAACATATCACAAAACCTTCAATACAATATAGAATATTGTATCATAATAAATCAACTTCAAACAAGTGTAAAATATAACAAAGTATGTTGACATAGATGAAATCAATCCAAAAACTATTTGAGTGAAATATCTCTTTATAATTTGAAATCATTTAAAAGTAAATAAAAGATTTATTTTGAAAATATTTTTATAAGATTTTAAGGGAAGATTTGAAGGTTTTATAATGGAAGAAAATATCCATACTCACCGTATAAGTTAAAAAAACATTCATTCTTTAATTAGTCAAAAGGGTAATACAGTACCTTGTTTGGAAAGCGACGAAAAGATTCCTTTCAAAACATTTCATAAAAAATCAAAAAAGGGTATAAATTACTTTAACCCATAGTCTATTAAATATTGAAAATGTTTTGAAATACATTTTAAGAAACACGGATGTGGATGATAAAGAAGTCTCAGTAGATACTTACATATAAACAACCTCGGATAATAAAGAGATTGTAAAAATAATCCTTACCTTGTACTTTTCCTTAGTTGTGGGTAAATTAACCTCATTTATAATATTTAAATAATTGTTATTAAATTATACAAGAGCAAAATACATAAATATTATTTCATATATGATCCTCTAATATTTCTTTGTTAATAATATTTTAGTAGTATCATTGTTTCAGGTGTTAACAGATTTGTTTTCCTTTATATGTTTTATTATATAATTAATTTTTGTTATTTATAGGATGTATTAGATTCATATCCATAATTATATTAAGTTCTTAAAAATTATATTTTTAATCATCAAATGAACATTATTCTTTAATGGTTATGATGGGGAATGAAATCTCTTCGCGTTGTGGAGATGGTAAGTTGTACGTACGCACGAGCGATAATATCATTCTATTGATGGTGAAATCGTATGTAATTTGGATGGTATATTATATATAATTAATCATTAACATGTTATATTTATTATTTACATCAATTATACTCATTATTATACTCATACAAATAATGAATTGTTGAATAACAAACTACACCCCAACGTGAAGACGGTAAGTCGTACGTATGTTGTATGGTGACTTTGTCATTCATATGATGGATAGAAAAATGAATATGGTTGTAACATATTTATAATAAAATAAAATTATATAGAGGTTATAGGATTTATTATTTTGTTATGGAATCAACAAATAAAGAGGAAGTGGAAGAAGAAAGGAACTTTGAAAGAGGTGATGAAATAATTACCTCTTCTTTGGGTTTTTCCTTTTGATTTGAACAAAAGGGGTCCTTAGGTTAGCTTTATGGTCAAATTGAAGCCTATAATTTTAATTTAGGGTAGTTTTTAGGATATTTGATCAGGGTTTGTCTGAGCCAAAAGGATTTGGAGGTGTTAATTTAAGAGAAGGGGAAGTACCCTTTTATAAGAGAGGTGAGGGGCACTTTAGAAAAAGGTTGAAATATTAATTTATTATAAAATAATTTTCGATTTATAATTGCTCCAAATGGATTTATTTTATGTATAAGGTGGTTATGGGTCTAAATACTCTCAACCAATTAGTTTTAGACAATTTTAGGTCACCATATTAACCTTATCTTTTACATTTAACTCTTAGTTAAATAGTTTAACATTTACCATGTCTTCTTGTATTTTTATATTACATGGTTAATAAACATACTATAAAATGCCAAGAAAAACTCAAGTGGTTAATTAATGACATATATAACCTTATCTAAGTCCTTTGGTCGAATATTATATTTTTAGGAGTATTATATCATTTAATAAAATCGTATTTGTTTTAAAAACTCATTTATGTCAATTTTGACACTATGTATTTGGTTTTTTTGAAAGTCATAAAATATTTATTGCTTCAAAAAAATACATTTAATCAACCCTAATATGTCATATTCAACTAGAAAATTAGTTTATGGCATCAAAAGTTTCAATTTACATTTATTTTAATATTTATAACATCAATTATTTTAATCTTTCATTAATAAGGTAATTATTGCATCATCATTATGTCATATATAAATTTAATTATTTAATGTCTAAAAATTATAAATAAATTACTAAGATGTAGGAAATATTTTTATCTTTATAATTAATATTTATAGTCTAATTTATCTTTTGTATAACCCTATATTAAAAAAATGTTTTAGTTATTAAAATTTGAATTTAACACATTTGACACTTCTTTAAATAAAATATAATAAATTTCCTAATCTAATAAAAGTGGATAAAAAGGATCATATTTTACTCCTAAGGTTGATTTTGGTATAAATACACTTATACAATGGAATTAGGACTTCTGTTGGGGTAATTATAATATCATTTTACCTTTAATTACCCTATTTACTTTTAACTATGGTAAATAAAATTCAAGTTACTATTCACCAAAAATTATTTTAATCTTATTGAACCAAATTTTACTTACTGATTTCAACCATGTCTCTCAGATTTTTGAAATTTAATTCACAGAAGCATTAAAATTACGATTTATGAAAATTTGTAAATGTGCCTAGAAGGTGGGTAAAAGATGTTTAAAAGTTCAATAAAATTTTATATATCTAATCTTATTATAAAATGACTCCAATGAATTAAATTGGATTATTATAGGTATCATGTATCTATTTTGACTTTAAAATAAATTTTAATTTAAAAATATATATATTTAAATAAAAAGTCGGTTTTAAACAATAACGAAGTGTTTTTCACTATTCCTCAAAAATTGAAAGTTTTTAGAAAAATACCAAAAATTCACCCTAAGATAATTTTGACATTTCAAACCCAAAAAATGAAGTCCATTTTGAAAAATAAAATTTATAAAATTTCAAAAAGTGGATATTACAATTTATAATTGCTTTTTAAATGGCTAGTTTGATTGGTTGAGGTGTGCTAAAACTCGAAGTTACGTACAATGCAAGATATTGTATTATTCAAAGAGAAGAATGTCATGGAATCTTGGGGTGTTACACTAGACATCATGAACAATAAATGTTTTGAAGATTACTTTAAAAAAATTCAAGTTTATTTTCATATAAAATATTTTCCATAATATTTTTGAAATAATTTTGTTTTAAATATGATTTTCAAAATGGAAAGGTTATTTTCCTAAAGAAATATTTCACTGATATATTAATGGAATTTTCATATATGATAAAAAAAATTGAAGTTAATTATGATATATTGTGGAAATGATCAATTAATGACATTATTACTCTTTCTAGGGATGGTTAGTTTTAATGTTGATGAGATGTTTATGAAACCCATTTATTTTTCACGGGTTATGCTATAGTGAATTGATGAAATGTTTATGAAACTCATATTCCATACATGGGTTATGATGTGATGAAATGATGAATGTTTTATGATCTTGTGGAATACATATGTATGGTTTTAATTTTTTTATAGTGGTTACATTATAACTAAGGATAGTGGTTACATTATAACTAAGCATGGTGGTTACATTATAACCAAGGATGGTGGTTATGTTATAACTAAAGACAATGGTCGTGTTATAACCAAGGCTTATTGGGATGAATATATCTCTCTAATTCATTGGGTAAATATTGATATCTAATGAGATAAATAGGATTATAAGGGTGGTTGAACCCAATTTAGTAAGGGAATTTTTTTCTATGATAGTCTTGGCAGTGAATCTTGACTGTTACGGTGGTTTGAGGAGTAAACTTATTCCACTATGAAAGTATTGGAAATGATCATTGACTAATATGATGGTTTGTATAGTGAGACTACTCTACTATGGTAGTATTGGAAATGATCCTTGAATACTAAGGAAATGATTTTATATACTTATGTATATACTAAAAACTAATGACTTGTGTCAATTTTATTCTCTCATGGATCATGTTATTTGATTCATTTATGATTCATTTCGTGTGAACTATCATGTTTTATACTATGACACAAGATTATGATCTATGATATGTAGGGTAGTATTTTAAAATTTTATGCTCATGTTCTCATATCTTTATGTTCATTTTATGCTCAAGTGATCACTGATATCTCCCTTGTTTACCTTTACTGATCATCTAAGCTCATAATTTATTATGTTTCTTTTCCATAAGTTATGAATAAAGTTACTAAGTATGATATGTCTAAGAATAGTTCTAGTTATAAATAACTTAGTATGAGATAATTTAGATCTTTTTTGAACCTTTTTTGTTTTGTTTCCAACTTTCTAATGAAACTAAACCTATATGATTCTGGAATGGGTCATTATATTATGTAATGAATGTTCATCTATTAAGATATGATATCTATATATGAAAATTATGGGTCTATATAATGTTAGTAATGAATATTGTTCTAAAATAATATATTAATATAGTTATGTTTTCTTTATAGGAGGTTAGAGTGAATTTGACTAATTAGGGAATCAAGGTAATGGTTTCTTATAAATCATTTTCCTTTATTTGCATTATAATGGTTATTATTAAACCCCATTCTTATAAGTTGAATTATTTTGTCCTATGATTGGATAAGATTGTATTTCCATATTCATTTCTATAGATTTATAATTTATTCAAGTGAATTCCTTTTCAAAGGATCATTATATCAGAATATTGTCATATTCATAAGGTTTTCTTTTTCCTAAATTTGAATCCATTGAGGCATGTTTATATTATACACAATGTTTTATTTTTCAATAGTGAAAATACTACCCTGTTATAATTTTGTATCATGATTTCATTATATTTTATTATTTCTAATATTTTTTTCCATTTTCATTATCTCTTGGGGTTTTTATTCAAAAGATACAATGGTTGTAAGGGTTTTAATCTCAAATTCTCTTTATTGAGGAATTTTTTAATTTTTTCACTAATTTATTATTTCTATGGTGTATATAATTCACAATAATGTATTATGTAATACTACAAGATTTAATCCATGGTATTTATAGAACCATATGATTTTTAAGATTCCAATGCCATTTGATTCAAATTTTACTTAAGCTTCAAGGGGCTTTTTGTGACTCAATTCTCGTCCTTATGTCATAATCACTCATCTTTCTCTATTTTCCTTCATTAATTATTTATTATAACCTCTATTTTTTTTAGGATGTATTACAACTTATTTTCTGGTGAGATCATGTTTCACAAAAAATTATTCTTTCCTAGTTATTTTAATTTTTATTTAAGATGAATTTTTTTTATGAATAATTCCCATCATTTTTAATAGAAGTTTCTTGCATGTTGATATTTTTAATTTTCACCAATATTATCCTTTCCCTAGTGAAAAAAAACTATTTCTATCTCTAATGATTATTTTATTCACCTTATATATTTTTAAATAAAATTATTTTTTATCTTTTTCAATGTTGTGTGTTTTCGAAAAGGTTATTTATAAAATGTTCCAAAGTTTTTTTTTATCCTTTCAAAATAGAAGATTTTATCATCCACTTCACATTTTATTTTGATAAAATTTATTTATTTTCAAGTTTCAATTTTTATAATTTATTTTTTAAGTAAATGGTTTCAATTTATTTTCACAGTCCTTTTCAAACACTTTATGTCTTTTTTAAATCTTCATTATTAAATATTATTTTTAAAAGTAATAGTTTTTAAATTATTTTCACTTACCCTTTTTGAAAACATTATTTTTTTTTCTCAAGTTTCCATTATTAAATATTATTTTCAAAAAAATAAAGGTATTTTAGCTTCACCTATTTGAAACCATGTGTATTTTAAAGAATATTTTTATTGGGACCTCTTTATAATAAGGTTTTCAAAAAGTATTTTGTTTCCCTTCTCAAAAATGTGTTTTTGAATGTAATTAAAACTTCATCTTTTATAAAAATGTTTAAAAAGTTCTATGAAAACTTTTTTATTTTAACGTTAATTTTTACTCTAGATTTTATCTCCCATAAAGTGATTGATCACCCTTCATACATTCTTATGTTATGAATCCTTTTGGGAAGTTATATTTTTATATCATATGATTTATTCAGTTCATGTGATTTGATTGTTTAAGAAACCCATTATTTTTCCTTGGATTATTTAAGATATGATAATTTTTGATTTTAAGTGGCACAAATATGTATGGATGGTGATGGTTTGGATATTATATCTCCCTCCAATGCATTGTTTTAATATTATATCTCATGAGATATTCAGTTTTAGACATAATGAGTTTGTTCACACATGTGTGGGCATGATAATTTTGATCACATTTTCAAGCATAAACATAATTAGTTTGTTTACATAGGTATAGGAATAATGGGTCCACTCAAAGAGGTTTTCCTATTCTTATCATCATTCCACCTTTCCATGTTGTTTATTGTAACGACCCATGTTATGATCTAAGGTATAATTCAAAGGGAATCTGAATTTTGGCATTTGGTGGATGGGTCATTCTTTGAACTGAGCTTCAAAATGAAATTATTAGAGTTGGGACACTTGAATGTGTTTTTTTTTAGATGTGGTCATGGAATGAGGGGTCTTTAGGGTGTTCCATTGAGTTTTGGGATTTTCAGACCCTGAAACCGTAAAATTGGAGGAGGCTTTCAGGGGAACACGGTTTGTGTGAAACTGTGTGACCCTGGGGAAAATTGTGTTGCCTAGTCCAATGGAGAAGAAGGTACCACATAGTTTGGTAAAACTATGCAGAATGATCTTCATGGTCATGAAAACTACTATAGGTTTTTGACAGTGGGTTTTTACACAAGATGTACATGATTAGCCAAACTGTGCAGCCATCCCAAGTGAGGGGGTTCTTGGGTAGTGCTTTAGCGCATGGTTGGCGCACGGTTTATCCAACCATGCACCCAAACTATGTGACCTATTCTGTTTGGGTGAAATGAATATTCTACCCTTCATAAACCTAATTTTTTCACCTTATCCTTTCCTCTTTCCTTTATAGAAGGTGTTTCCTCCTACCACACATGTGGGACCCCTCCAACGGATAACCTATGTATGGTGAGATCTCCCTTGTCTGTTGTTGGAATCGATCACTGTCGGTCCCTATGGATTCCTCTCAATAATCTCTGCATTCCACTTTCTTTAATTATTCTTTTATCATTCCTATCACTATGCTATTTTCTTGTGAGCTAATTCACCCTATTTTCAAAGCATTCTTCCTTTTCTTTGATTTCTATCAAACCATACCAATTCAGGAATCGATACCGGGTGTGCGGGTCACCCTTGGTATAAGGTGGGTGGTCTAGTTCTTTACTGAAAAGTTATGTTTATTTTCTTATATTGTTCCATTATGCTGTGTGTCGAACCATTCCTTTGGAACCTACTCTTTGTTAAATAAATTAATTCTAAACTATTACCATGTCTAGTATGACCCTGGTGAGAATTGAATCACCACCTTAGGTGATCTCCTTAACATTATACACTCTGATGGGTGTGCTTCCTCCTTTCAGACCAAGTTCCCTTGATCCTTAATTTTTTAACACTATTAAGGGTGTGTTTCACTTTAATAAATGTCTCACATTAATTAATTGAATTAATATTGAATGTTGGATATGATTTAGGACCAAAAGTTTCATTCCCATGCCCCATGCCATCATTGAACTCTTTGAATCAACTGAATTTTACTAAATTGATTGAACGATACAAATTTAATGCCACGTGATTTATTCTTTATGAATTGATTTCTTTCCATGTACCCTTAATTTTTGTTTCATTACATATACTTATGTCTTATTATGAGGTTGGATTTATTGAAATTGAATGAAATGAATTATTGATTAATAGTTTCTTTCTTTCTAATAAAATTCCTCAATGAGGGGAATTGTATTCAATTGGAAAATTCCATATGTGCATTCCTTGTAGCATAGTGCTTATTTTTAAGATTAGTGACTTGTTCCTATTGCATATACGATATTTATCAGACATGAATTAAATGTTTGGTCTAGCCTATTATCTGGTAATAAATATGATATGCCTTGTTGATGTGTGATGTTTGTTGTTATTCTTTGAATGCTTGCAGGCTGGGAGAGAACACTGGTCCAAACTTAAGGATGTCATAGATGGACTTATCGTGCTTGTCTTGGTATGACTTGATGCGTTGAGAATGATCCTTTATATTATCCTTGGATGGGATATCTGGGCATATTTTCTATACTCATGAGTGACACTGGTTCCCTATGGGAGAAACCATGAATGGACTCATTGGAAATATGGTTAAACGATGCCTCGGGTGATACCTAGTCCCCTATATGAGATAATTTCTATGGACTCGGAGTTACCCTTCAATGATTGATACGAGGGACACCATTACGGGTCACCTCATATGGACTTGGTGGTATTGGTTATAACAAGAGTGTCAGTAGCAACCTAGGGGATTCCATTACTGATCACCTTAGACAGGCTTAGGTTGTCATTACAAGATTTTACATATTCCTTGTATGGATAATTTGTGGCTTCTTATTACTATCATTTTTATTATGATTGTAATGTGGTATCTAAATGCTTGGATTATTTCCTAGGGATTTGACTGCCAATCCAAAGTACAAGCTTGGGGTCGACCCACTTATGTTGCTTGATATATGATGCCTTGTACATTATCATTTGGCTCCTACTGGTTCATTTGGTTCAGACATCCGACTTAGGCCAAAGTAGGTAGAATTAGTCTGGTATCCAATTAGGAACCTGAACTAAGGTGTTATTTATTTATTTATTTATTTATTTATTTATTTATTTATTTATTATTTATTTATTTATTTATTTATTTATTTCCTTATACACAGTTATGATGGAACACTTTCCATTTATTAGTGAATGAACTAGATTGATCTAGACACCATTGGTGGTGGCCCACTAGGATTATATCTCACACCCTGTTTGGTCCACCATTGCACTGGGGTACCCGAGAAGATCTTCATGATTACACATCTATGAAGAGATTTCATATTCTATGTTGTGTACTTGGGAGCTAGGGAGAACATGATTGATCTAGTACTCAGGATGCTCATGGATTTAGTCTTGGGATCTTTAATTTTTATTGTATTGTACCACTTTTATCTTGTAGCACCACCTAGACTTGCATGCATCATCATATGTAGTGGAATTGGCCATTTAATTTTATTTAGTCAGTTGATTTTATTCTTATGATGCTCTGTTGTCTTTATTTTATTCCTATATCCACTATTTTATAATTTTTACTTTCTAATATACTGATATGATACTCAAATAATGAGGGTATTATCTCCCCACCTTACCATAATTAGACCCTTGGTGCTAGTCAGAATTCTTTGAGGTACAGGGATGCGTGTTTGAGGTTATGTGGTGATCAGTCTGACTACCAGTTTAGTAGTCAGTCAGGATGGAACATTAAAAATTGGTATTGGAGATTATTTTCCTTTGACTTACTATTTTGGTCTGGTAGATATGATAATAGGAATGTGTTGGCTCATGTTAAATAGTCATGTCTGGGAGTGATCAACCCATTTATGGGGAAAAGTCCAAGTGTCGAGAGATGGGACTATTATCATGTTGTTAATTTTTATAGTTACTGTTGGTTTCACCTTGAGTGATTGGTGTACATTTCTATGCTTACTAATTTATGGGATTTAGAATTTACCCTTGGCCTAGTATAACAAGTAGGAAGAATTACATGCATCATTATAGGTACGTAGAGATTCTCATGTCATGCATATTCCATTCCATGTAGATTGAATTCCTAGGTTGTTTGAAATTTTTTGATCTACCCTGTGTGTTAGTTTTATGCCTATTATATTCCATGTTAGGTTCTTTTGGTAACATTCTTCACTTTTACCTACTTATTTATTTCATTACATTCTTATATAGAGCATGTCTAAGTGTTTAATTAATATGCTTTCCTTGAGTGCCATTTCATGCTTCCATGGTTTTGGTGTTATGATTAGCATGTTGTTGAGCTTCCCTAGTAATGTATTAGCCTTCCATGGTTAATTTTTGTGCTTCCATTCTTCCTTACTATGTTAAACTATATGAAAATATTATTTTTAGAATTTATTGTAATAAAATTTAAAATGGGCAATTGGTTATTGATGGTGGCACCTCACTAATCAATTATGAAATGTCTAAACCATGAATCATTGGTTTTATATTCTGAAAAATCTATGGTTGTAGTTAAATGGGATCCAATTTTTCCAATTTTTAAAGTGTATGGTCTCTTTATGAGTTAGAATAGGGTGTCCCATATAATCGAACCATTGTAGATGCACCTTATATATAAAGGATTTTGCTTAAATGTTAAGGTTATTTAATTTTCTTTTTTATCCTATATAAAATGGTTGTGTTAGATGAGAGTTTTCTGCAATTTCTAAAGTGTATGGGAACATTTTAATTTGAGCGATGGTAACCCATAAAACTGAACCATATGTTATGGTCCTTCTAATTAGAAACTATTGTAAATATAAATGTCGTTAAATCTTGATCTTAAATGATTTGGTTGTCTTTATAAGGTCGTTACCTATATTACTTGGGCCTTATGACCCGTATGACTATATTTCTAAATGAAAAAATGACCCAAGTAGGTCATTTGGGGCATGCTTCTTAATAAGCGAACCATTAAGGGTGTTTTAAATCTAATGATTGGATTGATTGAGTTTCTTTTAATGGGACCTAAAATGGATTAGTTGGACCCTTTTAGGTCTCCTTACCTTTTGGTAAGCCTTAGTGATCAAACTTGTGGGGGTGTGCTTATTACATATGTTGAGGAACCATTTTAAGTGTTCGTAGACACCTATATGAATTCACATGTAGACGTAAGGTGGATTTTTTTACTAGAACCCCCTTAAAATAATAGAAGATCATTTAATCTATTTGTCTTGTAATTGTGTGAAATCTTGTAAATAATTGAGTGTTGTTTAAATGAGGTTTATGTGATAAAATGGCATGATTATAATGGAATTTCAATAAACATATAATTATTAAAAGGAAGTTAATATAACTTGCATATTTTTACTTGTGGCCTTAGATAATTAGAGTTCCAACTCACGTGGTCTTATGATCGTTATATAATGTTTTAAAACTGAGCCTTTAAATGTTAAGTTCAGTGGTAAATAAATGATTCAGCTTAATGAAACATTAAGGTGTATTTCTATCCTGAACCTCTTGTAAGGGTAGACAGCTATTGACTTGAGTATATTCCTTAAAATATAAATTTGAGTGCTTTCCATAGGTATCTTCTCCTTTATATTAAATCTAAATGATAGGCTCTTAAGCCTAATGTATTTTTTTTAATCACCTCATTTTTGGTCAACGGTTTGAGATTTGGTAAGGTGATACCCTATTGTAGGTAGTGCCCTCAGATCTCTAAAGACCTTGCTAAAAGTTAGTAAATCTTTCAGGTTTTTGATATTATTCAGGTGTCATAGTCTTGTGTAAGACTCTTGGTTTCTAAAATGAAAGCCTCAGTTGGACTGGGGGTCATGCGGTGTCTTGAACCTCATTTCAGTATTGATCATTATTTAATGCTTGGTTTCAATAGCCTGGACATTCCAAGGGCATGGTCAGCTGCTTAGTTATCCTTATGACCCTTTTTTCCTTCTTTTTTAGTGTTAGACAACTCGGAAGGTCATCAACCAGTTTTTTATTCATGCAGAGTAGTGCAACTCTATTTTAGTCCTTATACATGAGATATTAGATACTTGAATTCATAGGACTAATAATACCATGGGTAGTATTAGGTATGTACTATTTTCTCTGTAATTTCAGGTAGTATGCATTGGTGTATGCGCTCCCCATTATGTTATTGAATTGTATAGCGAACGGTTTTAGTTTGCTGAGAATAGTTTTTCTCTTGATCTCTTTTTCTTGAATCAAAGTTAATATCTAGATTAGAGTAACCTGATTTTTGATGAAATCAAACTCATCCTAATGCTCGAGATGATGTTTTGTGAGGATCAAGTGTTTGAAATATTGGTCAGTTGTTTGTCATGTACGCCTAATGTTATAACGCACATGGACATAACTCAAGAGGAGATTCACATGTACATATGAATGTGAGACTGACCTAGAATGATTTTTAAGTGGATGGTTTCCTTATCTCTTTACTTCAACACAGTCTGGAAGTGTGTTGGACACCTCTAGGATACACGGTTAGTGGCTGATAGAGCATGTGTAGTGGGATGAGATCCCTTTCTTTGTCAACCTAACGTTAAGGACACTCCTAAGGTGGGGATCATCGCTTCAAATCTTGTTAAACATATCCTTCTAAGTATAAGGATTGAAACCATGAAAAGTCCATTTGATAATGGTTGTTATTTCCTAAAATTTACTTGTGTATGATAATATCTTCCATTGATTCAGTGCTTGATAGAGAGTAAGAATATGTTTTTCTTGGCTATATTCAAACCCTGTGAAGATGTTGTTGATCAGGAATGGGCCATAGTGGTTGTGTTTGAGTGACCATGGGGTTCCTTAGGTGGTGAAGGTATCATAGTTAGATTTTTGATGCATCGGTAGGTGATACTAAGCTTTTTCCAGAATAAGTCGACCATTAGTGGTTCAATTGTTCCTCCATTAATGGTTGGGTTGGGTGGAAACCATATAGGGAACTTTTTTATATAGAAAAATTGTCTCAGGCTCTATTTGGAAACTGTTAAAATAATCCTAGTGTACACTCAGTTTGATGATGATCGTGTTCCTTATCTTAACATTGTCTGGGTACACTGAGAGATAATTGATTATACGTCGTTCCAAATTTAAGAAAAGGTCATTGGTATTGTTTAGTGGTATCTAGTAGAGTCCACTCTGGAAGTGTGGTCATCCATATAAGAATGGTTAGTCCATAGTAATAACTGAGTTCCCAAGTTGGAACGCCATGATCAGACTCAGTAACACCCATTGTTCCCTTGACCTGATTGTCAAGTGAATGCCTCTTGAGATCAGTCATCATTCTTGGTAAGTGGATGTTCATATTGTACCAATGTTTTCCCTAGTTTTTTCGATTTAGGGTTGCTTTGGATGAGCTCCCAATACCCCTTTCAATGATTCTATAACTACCCTGAACTTTAATAAATCTCATAAGGGGTGTTTAAAAAGGGCATCTATCCAAGTTTACTGGATCATCCATGCACTCATGGTCTTATCGAGGCATGATAGCTTAAATGGGTGCCTTAGCTAGAGATGTCACTAGAAGCTGATCATGGGCTTCAGTGAGCGTGTTTAGAGAATTCTTATGGTACCTTCTTCTAAAGGCATCTAGTCTAGATTTTTAAATTCACCATCCATCTAAGATAAATGCTTTGAGTATAGTCGATCAAATATTGTTTGATTGGTTCTCCCTCTCTCTCTTTTCATATACGGTTAGTGAGGAATCATTTAATGTAATTTTTTCAGGTTGAAGAAAGTGAAAAGAGTGTTGGTCGATAATTTTAATGAAAAATTGGTTTGAACTAACCTCTAAGGATGATTGAGAGTCAATTGATCATTTAAGATGTGAATTATTCCAAAAGAATCATTGTATTTCTTAGGGAATGCTTAAATCGATGAAGGTACAGTGGATCAAAATTTTCCCCTTTTTGGTGTTAAGACCTATAGTGGGGATCACCATCATCCATATGTTTAAAGAGATGATTACATGATTGATTCTTTAGCTAAAATGGCTCAGGTAAGAATTTTTTTGGTATTTCATCCAAAAAACGAGCATCGACTTAGGTTTTGATGGAATAAGTGTTGTATGCTTGAGTAATGCTTTCAGGTGAATTAGGAATTTGAAAAAAAAAATGCAACCATTTTAAAAAATATTCACAAATAAAGTAGTTTGGGTGATGTTTTCATTGTTTCCCCAAGGATTATCAGGGACAAGAAGTTCTAAGGTGGGGAGGTTGTAATGACCCATGTCGTGGCCAATGTATAATTCCAAGGGAACTTGAATTTTGACGTTTGGTGGATGGGTCATTATTTGATCCAAGATTCGGAACCAAATTCTGAGAGTTTTAACACTTGAATGTGTTATTTTTAGACATGGTTCAAGGCCCGAGGTGTCCCTCAGGTGTTCGATTGAGTTTTGGGAGGGATGGAACTCAAAACCTTAAAATTGGAGGAGGCTATCAAGGGTGCATAGTTTGTCTAAAACTATGAAACCACCAAGGGAAACTATGTATCCTAGTCCAATGGATCTGGAGGTTCCACACATTTTTTCAAAACCATGTATAATGAGCCACACATTCATGAGACCTACTGTAGGTTTTTGACAGTGGGGTTTTGTATGGGCTGCGTATGGGTAGCCAAATTGTGTGGCCATCCCGCGTGAGGGGGTTCTTGGGAAGTTCCTTAGCACATGGTTGGAACACGGTTTAGAAAACCATATGGAAAAACTATGAACCTTGTTCTGTTTGGGTGAAATGAATATTCTACTCTTAATGAACCTAATTTATAAACCCTCTCCTTTCCTCCTTCCTTTCCAATGGGTGTCTCCTACTCCATCACATGTGGGCCTCCTCCTATGCCTAACCTAGGAATGGAAAGATATCCTTTGTCCATTTTCAGAATCTAGTGTCATCAATATCTCTGTATTCCTTTGATTAAGCTCCTCATTCCTCTTGATTTATTTTTTCATTTATCATCCCTCTCTCTACACTATTTTGGTGTGAGATAACTCGCCCAATTTTTAGGGTGTTCATCCTTTTCTTTGTATTATCTCAAATCGGACCAATTAAAGATTCAATATCAGGCATGTGGCTCTCCCTTGGTATAATGTGGGTGGTCCAGTTATTTCCCAAAAGATCCATTGCTTTTCTTATGGTGCGCCATTGTTTCATGTGTCGGGCCCTTCTGGCGGTTCCTCCTCTTGGTTAAATAAATTAATTCAAAACCATTATCATGTCTAGTATGACCCTAGTGAGCAGAAAATTACCACATTGGGTTATCACCTTGACATTAGCCACTCCAATAGGTGTGATTCCTCCTTTAAGACCAATTTCCCTTGAGCCTTGAATGTTTTAACACCCTTAAGGGTGTGTTTCACTTTAATAAATGTCTCACATTAATAAATTGAATTAATATTGAATGTTGGTTATGAGTTAGGGCCACAATTTTCATGCCCACACCCCATTCCATGGTTGAAATGTTTGAATCAAATGAATTTGACTAAACTGATTGAACATTAAAAATTTAATGTCGCGTGATTTATGCATTATTCCATTCTTTTGTCTTTCCATACACCCTTTATGTGTGTTATATTCCACATACTTAAGTCTTGTGATGAGGTTGGATTTATTGAAATTGAATGAAATGAATTGTTGATTAACAATGTCTTGTTTTATAATAAAACTCATTGATGAGGTCCATTATATTCAATTGGAAAAGGCCATATATGTGTTCCTTATAGCTTAGTGATTTTTTTAGGTTTAGTGCCTTGTGCCAGTTGACTATGCCATAATATTTGGACTTGAATTAAATTTTTGGGCTAGCCTTCTTATCTGGTTATACATATGATATGCCTTGTTGATGTGTAATGTTTTTTTCTATGCTTTGACTACTTGTGGACTGGGATAGATCATATGTCTCGACTTAAGGACATCATGGATGGACTCACCATACTCATCATGGTACAACTTGACATACCGGAAGTGATCATTTAGATTATCCTTGGAAGGGATATTTGGGTATATTTTCTATACTCATGAGTGACATTGGTTCCCTGGGGGGAAATCATGGTCAGACTCGTAGCCAATATAGCTACACCTTGCCTCGAGTGATTCTCGATCCCCTGTGTAAGATACTTAGTACAGACTCATAGTTACCCTACCATGAGTGATATGAGGGACGCCCTTATGGGACACCTCAGATGGACTCAGTGGTATTGGTTATATCAAGAGAACCTATAACGACCTAGGGGATTCCATTATGGATCACCTTGGATGATATCATGTTTCTAATACTAGATTTGAGGGATTCCTTATATGGATCATTTGAGGTTCCTTATTACTATAATTTATATTATGATTATAATATGGTATATAAATTCATGGATGATGTCCTAGCGGTGTGTCTGCCAAGCCAATGCATAATCCTAGCATCGATCCACTTTTTTTATTCATATATGATTCCTTGTACATTATCATTTGGCTCCTACTAGTTGATTTGGTTCATAAATCTGTCTTAGGCCAAAGCAGGTAGAATCGGTCAGGTATCCATTTAAGAACTCAGACCAAAGTGTTATTTATTAATTTATTTCCTTTTACTCACCTATGTTGTCACACTGTCTATTTATTAGTTCATGAACTATATTGATCTAGACACCATTGGTGATGGCTTACTGGGATTATATCACACACCCTGATCGGGTCGCCATTGCACTGGGGTACTCGAGAACATCTTCATTGTTGCAGGTCCATGGATTTATTTCTTGTGTTATGCTATGTACTTGGGAGCTTGGGAGCATATGACTAAGCTAATACTCGGGATGCTCATGGATATAGCCTTGGGCGCTTTCCTTTTTATTGAATGTATCACTTGTATCTTGTAGAAAAACCTGTACATGCATGCATCATCATATATATTAGTGTTGGACATTTGATTTTATTTAGTCAATTAATTTTATTCTTCCACCACTATTAACTTTATTTTATTCTTTATTCCACTATTGTATGCTTTTTTAGTTTTTGATATACCACTGTGTTACTCTGATTATAAAGGTATAGTCTCCCCATTGTACCATTATTATACCCTTTCTTCTAGTCGGTAACCTCTAGCGTATGGGGAGGCACTCATGAGATCATGTGGTGATAGGTTCGACTACTGGTTTAGTGGTCAGTTGGGCTGGGATGTTGTATTTATCAAGTTATTACAATTTCACATGATGCATTTTATTTCTATCAAATTACATGTTTTCTTGGCCATTCCTTATTTTTAAAGTATTCTATTATTTTATATCATGCTCAAGTGTTTTATGATAAATCATATGTGTTTGAACCATGTCATAACTTTAATTCCTTCGTAATTATATTTTTATGATCTTATTTTGATCTATAAGGTTTTAAGATTATCATACATGGTATTATGATCTTTTATAAGGATATTTTTTACCACGTTTTCTCTTTCATGCTTATGATATAACACTTTACGATATGTTTTTTCCCTTACTAATAATTTGATCTCTCCCCTTTTGTATATTTTTGATCCCTAGGTTATAAAGATATTTTTATAATGTGAGATGTCTTGAAAGGGTCTAGAGGGGCATGATTATGTATTAGAGTTTTGATGTGTAGTAAAATATAATTTTTACTTAGCTAATATCTAAGACACTAAACCATTATGTCATTGGGTTATGTGACTATTTGTGAGATATATTATTTAAATTATGAGATTAATTAATTATTTGAGTCATGTTTAGCATCAGTTACTTTAGTTGGTATCAGAGTAGGTTTTAGTTATTTTGGATACTAGTTTAGTTATTTTGGGGATTAGCTTTTGAGAAATTTTTTTAAAACCCTAGAGAAGGATATAAGTAATGGATGATATCTTGAGTTATTGGATAATTCTTGAGAGGATGATCATCCCTAAAAAAAATTGTTTGGATACTAAAAATGGATGTAGTTATGGCACAAATACACCTAGGGGAAATATCCCTGAAAATGATTGGTTGAGAATTGATTTGATCGTCACCCTGTTTCATGATGAGTGGGCCTAAGAATTGACACCTAGTTTTACACTCTAGTGGGATATTATTTGGTTGATCACATTCTCATTATGAACCACTATGAAGGATTTATTTCCTAGTTATTTTGATAGATAAATTTGAGAAATGTAAGATAACCCAAGTTAAATTAACCTAGATCAAACTAAGTTTGATATAAGATAAGCTAAAATAATTATAGGGCAATATGACAATGTAAAAGAACAATAATTTTTAGGGTTAAATTCCTTTTATGATTATGATAATTCCCCTGTATTGTTATTGTTTTTTCACTCATATCAACACTTTTTGATTTAGTAATGGATAGAACCAGAAGAAAATGATTTGACCTTGGGTGCAGAGGATAATGCGATGATTACCTCAACAATCAACCTATTATAATGGGAGATATACTAAAAAATGTAGTGATTATTCCAATCCAAATATTGTGAAACATGATTAAAAATGAAACCATTACTAAAATATTGAATTCACCAAATAAGAGTAGGATGGGGGCTCATGAAATTTTAGGTAGTGAAAGTGATAAATGAAAGGATATTCAACCACATATGTGTCAAAAATGTGGGAATAATAATCAAAGGAATTTACTCAATGGTATTGGAAGATTCTTTACTTATGGTAAATTAGGGAATAAAGCATCAAATCATTGATGTGAAATAAATATTTTTTTTATCATAAGGGAAAAATATAGAACTCGTATTAGGGAACCATCAAAAATTCAATGTATTATGTGTGGAGGACTCAATCATTGTCCAATTCAATTCCCTAATTGAAGGATTATTGAATATTGTAGGAATACACAACCTTCTAGAACTAGGTAATATGGAATAACATATGCAATGACTATCGATGAAGAGGATAGTGTTAATTAGGCTTCACTTACTATCCACCATGAATTGTTGGATGTATTATAGTTTTACCAACCCTATTTTATCTGGGATGTTTTTTAAGGACATCAACTCACCAACCTTGGTTATTTGTATTTTAAGGAAAATATTTAGAGGTTTGATTATTATTTTTAAGGAAATAAACATTATTAAAATTGTAATATTCTCCGTTAATAATAATAATAAAATAATTGATTCGATTTTAGATATAGAATGACTATATTATCTTTGGCGTTGGATTTATTTCTATAATAATGAAAAACACATTCTAAATCAACCATGACCATCTATTAGTGCATGGACAACAATGAGTTATCTATGAAGAAAATAGAATCCTACACATGGTCCTTAATACCTAGTAATAATACACATTTACATGAAATGGTTGGGTAATATAAGTGTTTTATAGTATTACTTATGGTATGGAGGATCATATCTCATTGGGGATAATATCTTGAGGCATGCCAATCTTTCTTATACCTTTAGTTATTCCTCCAAGTAAATGATAATTAAAATTTAGGGGAAACAATTTATTTAAGTGGTAGAATGTAACAAGATGATATTTCACTTTATTTTATCCTTAAATAGATGACATATTAAATATTGGGTTTTATACACTTAAATAAATTAGAAGAAAAGAAAACCTTGCTATATTTTGAATATTAAATATGATTTCTAAAACTTAGCTGTTAACATAGCTGGTATAAACGGATGTAACCATATCACAAGATCAATAATGAATTTAAGAATTAATGGTTTCTAGAAGTGGAAGTATTCCATATGAATCCCATTTTTCTAATCTTGGAAATAATGTAGATTCTCTATGGTCTTTCTTAGACCAAGACCAAGCTATAATCGAGCAATTACGACTTGAGAGAAATCGATTTTTGGAAAATTTTATACTTATAGAACTCACTAAAAATACATGTTAGTGAAATCATCACCCACTACTAGCACTAATAATAATCTTACCCTTAGATCTTATACAAATTTTATAAGGGGTATTGTAAGTAGAAATTAGTATGATATCAATATATAGTTTTTATCTATATAATAAAAAGGGATATAAATTTAAAATCAATTTTAAACTTAAAACCTTTTGCTTTGTGAACTTATATTAAAATGATCATATATCAATTTTATATATGAATATATATAAGAAAAATAAATTATAATCCATACAATATATATATTCCCTGAACATGAATAAGAATAAATAATAGTTATCTTTTTAAAAAGTTATTTATCAATATAAACAATTTTCGATATATTTTGGGATTTTATTTAAATATTTAATTCCTATGTTTTTGAAATTTAATTTCAAAAAAAAATAACATCATTTTAGGATTTATCATGTTCATATTATATATAAAAAATTTAGAGATTTTATAAAATATTTGATTTTTTAAGTGAATAATGCAAAATACCATTTTTGATAATACCATGGATTTTAATATGTAATACAACCTAAAACTTAGGAAACCCATTTCTTAACAAAATATATTTCTTTAAGTAACGTTTTTCTTTTGTATAATTTTTTAATTATAAACCTATATTTGATATTTTAGAACATAATTAATATTTTCTCAAAAAATATTTTAAATAATTTAGTTTTTTAAAATTAGTTTTTTAACAATTGAATAAAATGAAATGGATTTTAAATTTCAAATCAATGGTTAAAAATTATTTAATAATATATACTTTCTTTTTTGGAATAAAGATTAATTTACCTTGGTTAAATATTTGTTACCCTGGAAAAACAATTATTTTCAAAGAATAATACTTTTCTAAATATTGTGTATTTTTTAATTTTAATGAATAACTTATTAAATTTAAACTTTAATATGATTTTTAAACATATATATGAATTAATTAACACTCACTTTATTAGTAATAAATTGTTAATAATATTAAGAAAAATTAAATATTAAAATTACATTTTTCTAGAAAAATAGTGTTTCAACACATTATATGTTTTGATTTAAAAGTTAATTTTCACTTATATAGAAATTGAATTAGGTTAAATTGATCCAAAATTAAAATTTATCTTGTCTATTTTTGGTAATAATGTTATAATAATATTGTTAGTAATAACATAATTGACATTATTAATATTTAATTAAGAGTAAAAAGTATTTAAATGAATAATCTATGATGGATCAAATTTGGATAAATTAGCACAAACTTTATACCTTATAGAAAAAATTTGTTATGTTTTAAAATATTACGTATATGTATTATCAAAATTCCTACACCTAACTCACCAAACATCCATTCATATCTATTATTACCCCTTAAATGCCATTCTTTTTCATGGAAAAGTCCCTCTTCCTCACTTATAAAAGAGAATCACTTCCACCCTTTCACTAGTCTTCTCATAATTATAAATTTCCTTGAAAACCTACCCAAATATCCTCTAATTTAATTCCTTTACACTCCATTATTCCCCTGGTCACCAAAAATTAGCCTAATTCCCTCAAATCTAAGGCCTTCATCAAGAGGATGTTCAAGGTCTCAATGTAAGTACCACATCATTCTTATAATTTATTTCTTATTATTTCCTTTATAGACCAACCATAACCATAGTATAACAAAAAAATCAGAAAATTTTTTATATGATAGTATAATAATGTTAAATCCATTATTTATTCTCTTCCTTATACTAAGAAAAACAATAATCGTCGTTAGTGCATGTGAGTGGATTACCGCCTCCACGAAGCGACGCTTTTGGTTTTTCATCGTCATATATCATGGATGGTCTCAATGAAGGTATTAGTGAATAAATATGATTTATATAATTTATTTATGGTTGGGATATTATCACTTTCTATCCACCTTCACCCCTCTCATTCATTGAGTAATGGAATCACTAATCATGAGTTGTGCTGGCTACCGCCTCCATGAAGAATCATTGTTTTGTTTTTCATAGAGTTTTTGATAATTTATCTAAAAATCATAAAATATGGATCAAAGTAATTAAAAAATAAAAATAATATCATTATTATTATATTATAATGATATTATGTCAAAATGAATATCTCTTTAACCATGCTCATCAATCGAGTTAAAGCGTGTTCAAGTTTGGGTCAGTTTTCCCACCTACATGAACAATGCTATGAAGTTATGCTATGGGTGACTATTAAAATTTAATTACCGGTATAATATGATTTAAATATTTAAATAAATATATTTTAATGGTCTTTTAAAGTATATATAAATGTTTAACTCATCAATTAAGAAAACACCCTTCATAGGTTGAAAATCACTGAAAAAATGTTTGTTGTTGATTTCAACTTATAGGATAAAGACTCTAGTAATATTGGAAGAAAATTTAAATTTATTAACTAATTATAATTCATCTATTATATTAACATTAATGAATTTTTATTGATGAAATTTGGAAGAATTATAAACAACGACACCACTCCTACGAAACTACTTCAAACGGGCAAAACTGTAATCACATAATGTGTGAAAATAGGAAAGACACCAACTAATATACATATTGATAATTTTTATAAATATTTTATGGTATGAATGTGGTTATAATATAGTATATTAATACATTTATTGTTTTTTATAGGTTTTTATAGTGCATTATTCTAAGCGGGGAAACCAGGTAAGGGTTTTTCATAACTTGTTTTCCTATCTTTGAGTTATAATGGTTATTCTTGAACTCAATTATTCTAAGTTTAATTATTATATACTATTATTTTATATAATTGTATTTATAATTTATATTTATATTTATTTTCAATTAATTCACATGAATTATTTTCCAAAGTAATATTACATCAAATATTGTGATATTCATATTGGTTTCTTTGTCTCAAACTTTATTTCCTTGAGACATGTTTATGATATACACCATGTTTCATTTTTGGTGGTGTAAATACTACCCCATTATAATTTTGTATCATGATTTAATTATATTTCTTGATTTAAATTTTTTTATAGGTTCATTCTCTTTTGGGGTTTTTTATTGAAAAGATACAAAGGCTCTAAGGGTTTTCATCTCATCTTATCTTTATTGAGACATGTTTTAATGTTTTGCACCACTTTATTATATTTATAGTGTACATAATTCCTAAGAATGTATTTCCACATACTCTATGACTTAATCCATGCTATTTAAATAACTATATGATTTTAATACTACCAATTAATTTTGATTCAATCCCAAAGGGGTTTTTCATGACTTAATTCTCTTGGGTCATAATGATATTAATTCTCTATTTTCTTTCACGGTTGATCTTTTCTAACCTATGATGATTTTAGGATGCATTAAACCTTATTTTATAGGTAAATAATGTTTCAAACAAAATTATTCATCCTCAATTATTTTAATGTTTTGTTAAAATGCATTTTTTGTTGAGAACAATTCTCAGTATTTAATGGATTTTTCTTCCATTTCCATATTTTTACCTTCCACCAATGTTATCCTTTCCTTAGTAAAAACTCAAAATGTTTTTATCTTTAATGATTATTTCCCTTATTACATTTTAAATAAAAGGTTTCATTATCAGTTTTAACGATGTTGGTTTTTGAAAATTTTATTGAAAAATGTTCAAAGGTTTTTCTATCGTTTCAAAATAAATGGTCTTAACATCTACTTCACATTTTATTTTCACAAAATTTATGTCTTTTCATGTTTCAATTATTAATAATTATTTTTAAACTAGAATATTTCAATGTACTTTCACAATCCCTCTTTGAAACATTGTGTTTTTTCAAGTCTTCATTATTAAATGTTATTTTTAAAAGTATAAGTTTTCAAAGTATTTTTACTTTCCCTTTTAGAACATATTTTTTTCAAGTTTCCAAAATTAATTATTCTTTTCCAAAGTAAAAAAGTTTTCAAATTTTTTTCAATTCCCATTTTTTGAATCATTATGTCATTTCAAGGAACTTTTATTTGGGCCTCTTTATAGTATGTTTTTGAAAAAATATTCTCTTTCCCTTCTCAAACATGTGTTTTTGAATGTAATTAACACTTCATATTTTTTAAAAATACTTAAAAAGGTTTTTTGAAAACTTTTTTATTTTCACTTCAATTTGTCCTCAAAATTTTGTCTTCCATTAAGTGATATTTTGATCACCCTCCATATGTAATTATTTTATGAATCATTTTAGGAAATGAGATTTTCATATCCTGTGATTTCCTAAGTTCATGTTATTTGAATTTGTAAGAAACTCATCCTTTCTACATTTGTTATTTAAGATATGGCGATGTTTGATTTTAAGTGGCATGCATATGTATGGATGATGAGAAGTACGGTCCTATATCACCCTCCAATGCATTATTTAAGCTTATATCTCATGACATGGTCAGACATGGATATAATGAGTTCATTTGCATAGGTTTGGGCATGATGGGTTTGCTATCATTTTCAGGTGTTGACATAATGTGTTCGTTTAAATAGTTGTGGGCATAATGGTCTAGCACACACAGGTTTTCCTATTCTTATGGTTGTTCCAAATTCCCAAGAGTTTTATCAAGTTATTTCAATATCACAAGATGCATTTCATTTCCCTGAAATTCCATGTTTTCATGATCATGCGATATTTTTAAATTAGTCCATTCTTTTATATTATACTTTCATGATTTATGATAAATAATATGTGTTAGAGCCATATCATATCTTGTATGCCTCTTTAATGACCTTTTTATGATCTTACATTTCCCCATTTGGTTTTATGATAATCATATATGGTCTTATGATCTTTTGTAAAGATATTTATGTCAACCTCATATTCTCCTTCATGGTTATGATCTAACACGTTATGATATGCCTTTTACCTTATTAAACATTTGATCTCACCCCTTTCATATGTTTCCAATACTCAGGTTATGAAGATGATTTTGTCATGTGAGAGGTCTTGAAAAGGTCTAGAAGATCGCGATTATGTATGATTGTTTGCAAGTGTTATAAAATAAGATTATTATGTATCTAATCTCTAAGACATTAAACTTTTCAGTCTTATGGTTATGCAACTTTTTTAGATGTATTATTTAAATCAATATATTAATGTATTATTTAAGGCTTTTTAGCTTGGGTCACTTCAGAAATGCAAACTCATACATAATAAGAGGAGAGGATGATACATAGAATGTAATTTTAATTTAATAATAATTATCACAAAACCCAAGAAATAGTAATTAAATTAAAATAAATTCGACACATACAAAGGTCGATCAACCTCATGATCATCCATGCATGCAACGACTACACATTGAAAACTAGCCGACATTCATTTAAATTTGTTCTTTATTATGATAAAATTAACAATTAATATATTATTTATCTTTATTAATTGATTATTTATTTTATCAAAATTATCCATCTAAAGGGGCTATGAGATTCAAATCTTCTATAATATTAAAAAAATTAAAAAAAAATAATTTAATATGTACATGGTGTGTACTGAAAAGGGACCCAACATGTACCCTTCTTGTCAGTTTTAAATTTCATCTTCAATTTAACACATCATGCATCAAAGGCAACGTGATGTGTACCCATCTATATGGAATGTATTATTACCCACATGGCATGTGACAATGCTTTATATAGTCCCTATCATATACTATGTACTTTCACTGTATGTGGCATACACAATATGCTGTGATATGACACAGTATGTGGCTTCATGATCCAAGCCACATGGTCTACATAGCATTTATGACCACATGCCATGCCATTAATATATGTAGTGTGTACCACTGAAAATGCGCATAAAGTACATGGCATGTATGATGACCATACATGATGTGTGTGTCTAAAATGACGCAATAAATAATTAATTTAGAACTTTATATTTCAAATAATATTCCAAAATCAATCAACGTGTATTTCAATCATTCAACCTACACGACATGTACTCCAGCTACATGCCATTTATATTATTTTGAATATTGAAATTAATATTTTTTCTACATAATTAATTCACACTGCTACAGCCTCGCTTCTCCTATAATTCATGGGAATGGGTATGAATTACACAACATGTATATCCCACTACACATCTTGTACTCCATTTTGTGGACACCCACAAAACATGCCTAAGGACTTGTCATGTGATCCAGTTGGGAATTTATGTGTCACATGGAATGCACGCCTCCTACGCCCCATATAGTCACAACTAGCTCATGTTTCTGAACTGGTAGTTGTTACTCATCATGTATTAATTACATGTCATGTACTTTGATCACACAACTTCTGTAATTCCTACAGGGTTAATCATGTGGGGTTACACAACATGTACACTAGTTTCAAATTATAAAACCCATAAACCATGTGTCATCTTGTGGGTCAATACATCGTGTGTATTGAAACTGTGTATTCATCTCCCATACGACATACCACATTTTACACAACTCATTTGATTGAATTAGACTTGGGTGTGCAATGTGTACATTTCACTTACATATCGTGTATCCATGTTATCTGGATAGAATCTTCAGCATCTCTAGACGAGTTTTTTGTACGTTCTTCATCTATTCTTTGCACGTTTTTTGTCATATGACGATTAATGAATGAACATGATATCTCATCTTTTGGACTAAGAATGAATAATCTATAAATGAAAAACTAACAATAAATATATAATTTGATCAAAAAGTAAAAAAAAAAAAAATTATAAATGATTTGAGCGGGAGAATGCCGCCTCACTCCCCGGGTTCCCTGTGTGCTCAGGGTTCGCTGATTTCAGCGGCACTTTCACTCTCTCGTCGGCACCTCATTCCGGCTTAGGGTTTTTCACTGACGTCCTCCTCTTCATCGGCTTATCTCGTTCAGGTTCTTTCCCTCCTCCATTGCTTTTGGTTAATGACTCGCTCGATTTGGATCTCCTCCGATGGTGTTGATTCGCTCTTGCGACGGATGTTGGGAGGCTGTACGAGATCTGTTTTGCTACTACAGATCTGGCGTTTATGACTCTTCTTGCTCCCATCCTTTGCTCATGTTTGATCGCTCACCGTCATCGGGCTCATCCTTTCACCTTTTCTACGTGCTCTGTCCCAGCCCCTCTGTTCTGGATTTTGCGGTGATACGTCGCCTTTGTTTACACGGTTATGGTCAGTGTTCAGCAATGATGGCGTGCCTGTAAGATCTGGTCCTGCTCCAGATCTTAGCACCATTTTCGTGATGCTATCGGTGCGATCTTGATTGGGGGAGGAGGCTGCTGGGTGTCCGGTGACAGCACGGAGCCGTGCTGGATCTTGGTTGCGTTTGGATCTGGCACGACATAGGGGGTGGAGGGATCTTCTTGGCTGACGATGGGGGATCATGTAGGATTTTGGGTGCAGTGCACGTCCTGAGTTGTTTTCCTATAGCGGCGAAGATGAGCAGGACATTGATTGTCTGGTTTTGTGGATCTGTTCGCAGTGGACACTGATCTGCTTTAGTGATATCAATCTGGTTCAGTTGGTTCTTTTCTTTTTTGTGGTACTGTTGGTTTGATTGAGTCACATATATCTTGATTTGTCTCGGTGCATTTTAATGATGATGCAACTCCTTTGAATACCATTGGTTGAGCGATCTTGAAAGAGGGATGAGTGTGATGAGGTCCATAATTCAGTTATATTTCATTATCTTTTTTGGATAGATTGCCACCTTGATTTGATCTTACATATTATTTTTTGTCTTGATTTGAATTGCATCAAGTTTACAATGCGACGAGTTCCTCACATGTATTGACTCAAAAGAAAAATAGGTGTGTGGACACCTATCATCCGACCCTCCCTTCACATGTTACTGTGTTTGGGAGGGGTGGTTACCACGATGTGTTAGATCAGCATGACGAAACTTCGTTGACTGATCTCACTGCTACATTGTTTGTCATGGGGGCGATGAGATTGTCTATATTGCTTATCTTGGCATTTTCATCACATTGGACTCAGGACCATCTTTTGACCTTCGGGTCAGGCTTCTTTAAGGCATTGTTGCCTCTGTGATTGTAATGAGTTTCCTCTCTCAATTTTTTAAAGAGGTTCTCTGGATTTCTATTTAATAAAGGAGGCTTGACTCAACCTGTTTAAAAAAAATCTAGAGATAATTATTCGTTCAAAACAACTCTTAAATCGAGACATGATATAATTGAGTTTAAATATTTATATTCGAGAATATTTATTATACAAATGAACTAAACCATTCTCCTAATTCTAAGAAAACCCCAAATCAAATAATAATAATAACATTATTATTATTATTTTCATGCAATGTACAAAATTCCTAGATAATTTTAATATCATTTCTTAAATAAATAAATTAATATTTATTTAAATGATATTAAATATATCATTCTCATCGGACCATAAACACGGTTTTTTGATCCTCAACAACATTTTGGAACATTAAATAATGACTATTTATTTAAATAAATATATTCTATTGCATCACTCATTCAATAAATATATAAACATTAGATCCACTCACTTATGAATAAATATTTATTTAATTTTCAACTCACATTTATATTCTCTTGAATAACTAGTGATTTAATATATGCGATCAACAAAATCCAAATAATTGTTATCCTTAAGAACTTTAGAATAATCTTTATTCTATTTTTAAACTCAAATAGAATTTAATCAAGCTTCTGGATACACTTCATGTGTAACCACCTAGGCTTTTTTCTTAGCGGCATTAGGCTGACCAACTTAAAATCCAAGATAAGTGTCTAGCATTATGTCAAGAAACCCATAGAGAAAGATGTTAATGTTATAATGATAAAAACCACCTAAAAATGATCATCGTGTAATATAATCAATTTGCCATGATATCTCATTAGTTGGGTTTCATCACATGTGACATCAATGTATACACTTGATATATTTTCTTTAACTTTCCTAAAATGTACATATTGATAAAATTGATAGGGCCATGGACTCACTCAAATAGTTCTATTCCAATCAATTGGCTTAAGATATCCACTTCTATTTACTTGAACGGTAAAAATCCGTTCTTTTCTTATTCATTAATGTCACATCACTTGTGACGCATCCAACATATCCTACCTCATCATGATAATACGTAATCATTGTTTTTATCGATACATCTAAGCGTGTGACACATGATATACATTAATAATAATATCATGTTTATGGACCAATATATACATGATAGTTTATTGAAATATCCAATTACACATATAACATGTGGAATTGCAATGTCCGGGTCTATTCTCATAACCTCATCTCTTAGATATTACCAAGGGTGAACTTCATCAGAAGAAGTCTCAGTGTCTTAGGAGCCCCCTACCCCCGATATCATGTATCATCCGTGTCTAATTAGATGGTGTCATTTAGCCATAAAGCATGTATTTAAGAATATCATCATAACACTTTAAGGTTCTCAACATAGTGGAGAACTACTATGACTTTTTGATGCAACAAATACTCTACGAACATTATCACATTAATGTTATCTAGAACACTCATTATGTGATGAGATATTTATTAATATTCAAAACCAGGAATATACAGATAATCGAAAGTACATAGTAGTTGGTTATAAAGCGCCAACTCCAACATTGTTGGCATACCAAGGACTTCGAGGTATACTCTGAAATCTCATTCTTCATGCTTTCACACCAAAATTACTCTAAATGAACTGAATATATCTTTATACTTCTTTGGTGGATGGATAAATATAATACATGTGAATCAACTAGTCACTCCTTATTTATCTTTGATGTTGATGGAACATAGAGACTAGTTCCAAGCCATATGAATTCATCTTTTCCAATATGGAATTCATGAAGGTTCCCTTCATTATCTTCTCTCAAATTCTTTCAAATCTCTAAATAATCAATTTGATCCTTCTTGATTTTATCTTGGATATATGGTGGGGAAATAATTTATGTAAGGTAAGATGTCTTTTCGGCCTTTATGATTTCTAGATTTATCCTTTGCATATCCATGAAGAAATGGACTTTCTCAATCCTCTTCATATATAGGGTTGAATGTTATTTTCTTCTAATAGAATCAGTAGCCTTATTCTTATTCCCAGGATGGAGGTGTGTTGAGTAGTCATAGTCCTTTATTATGACCATCCATCATCATTGATTCATGTTCAGATCCTTCTATGTAAATATATAATTTAAACTCATATGATAAGTATATATGTAAGAAATCGCTTAACAAAGAAAATGCCTCTAAATATTTAACATAAAGATCATAGGTCATGTGTGGGGTAATTATTGTTAGGATCAATTTCCTCTAGCCCTATGTCTCTCGATCCCAACACATAAGCCCTTCTGGGGTTCCATCCTAAAACCCATGGGTGCTAGGAGGCATTTCCCATCCAAACTTATATGTGAGCCACCATCCATTGTGGAAACTAACGTGGGATTGGTTTTGCACCCAACAATCCTCCCCTGAAACCAAAGACCACACAATTGGGCCTCCCCTTCAACGATAATGCATCAGATCCAACCATCTTGCACTGCCGTTTTCTTATCACCGGAACTCACTGCCCGACCACTATTTATCAGGAAGACTTTCGACACACATCACTATGGATTCACATGCTTCAAATGAGCAATCACTATCATTGTCATGCTGGTTTGGGGAATACCCCACCTTACATCACACTTGGGCTGCATCATGGCTATGATACCACTTGTCAAGATCGATTTTCTCCAGCCCTAGGTCTCCCGGGCCCAACACATAAGCCCTTATGGGGTTCCATCTTAAAACCCATGGGTGCTAGGAGGAATTGCCCATCCAAGCTTATATGTGAGCCACAATCCATTGTGGAAACCAATGTGGGATTGGGTTTGCACCCAACAATTATATTCATGGATATTCAATTATCACGAGGCATAGGCTATGCCTTTATCATTTTACATAAGTATGCAACCCAATCCTTTCATTGAAGCATCCCATAAGTCTACATGAGGGTATTATGAGTACAAGAGAAATTACTAGTTGTCCCTTGAGTTCCATAATTATTTTTTCACGTTTTTACATCCATACATATTTAAATTCCTTCAATATTAACATAGTTAATGTGAAACAAATCTAAGAAATTTCTTACAAAACATTGGTAGTACCCAATAAATCCAAGAAAATTGTTGATCTCTATGACATTTATTGATTTGGCTCATTCCTTAATTATGTTTTTATTTAAAGGGTCCATGGAAATTCCTTTACTTATGATTACATTCCCCAAGAATGTGACTTTCACTATCTAAATTTCACACTTGCTAAATTTTGTATACAAATTATTTTTCTTTAACATGTTTAATGAAATACTTAGACATTCCTCATGTTCTTTGTTGCTCTTAGAGTATATAAGAATATCATTAATAAACACCACAACAAGGTTATCAAGGTAAAATAAAAAATCATTATTCATCAAATCCATGAATATTATGAGGGAATTTGTACGTCTAAATGGATTCACTATAAACTCATAGTGTTCGTATCACTACTACAAAAATGGGTTTTATCAGCGCTCAAAACGGGCTTTAACAGCGCTAAAAAGTTGTTGGTAAAGGACTCATTTATCAGCGCTAAAAAAGCGCTGATAAATGTGTTTTTTATCAGTGCATTTTTAGGGCTGATAAACTGGTCCTTTATCTGCGCTAAAAAAGTGCTGATAAATGCCATGTCTGCTGCAACAAAAAATTCTGCAGCAGCACACCCAAACAAGACCTGCAAAAAATTTAGAATCTCAACAAGTATACCCATACAAAATTAACACATAATTCATAAGGTAATTACACAAAATATACCCATATAACAAGTATACTCATACACCATTAACACATAATTCATAAGTTAATTAAATACATAAAGAATTCAATTCAGAATTCAGGGGGTTGGGGGGCTGTTCATGGGTTTGGGGTGACTGTCTGGGGGGGGGTCTCTAGGGGGATGGGGGTGTCCGGGGGAGGGGTGTCTAGGGGGGGGGGGGTCCAGGAGGTTTGGGGGGATGTCCAAGGGGGGTGGGGTGGTGTCCAAGGGGTGGTGGGGGCTGTCCATGGCGGTGGGGGTGTCCAGGGGGTGGGGGTGTCTAGGTGGTGGGGTGGTGTCTAGGAGGGGGGGTGTCCAGGTGGGGGGGGGGTGTCCATGGGAGTGTCCAGGGGGTGGGATGGTGTCCATGGTGTTGGGGGGGGGGGGCTTTCCAGGGGGTGGGGGTTTCCAGGGGGTGGGGGGGGGGTCCAGGGGGTTGGTGGGGCTGTCCAAGGGGGTGGGTGGTGTCCAAGAGGGTGGGGGTGGTCGTCCATGGGTGGGGGGGGGTGTCCAGGTGGCGGGGTGGTGTTTAGGAGGGGCGGGGGTGCCGTCCAGGGGGGTGGGGGGGTGTCCGGGGGGGGGGGGGGTGTCGGGGGGGGGTGTCTAGGGTGGGGGGCTGTCCATGGGGGTGTCCTGGGGGGGTGGGGGGTGTCCAGGGGGTTGGGGGGCTTTCCAGGGGGTGGGGGTGTTCAGAGGGGTGGAAGTGTCCAGGGGGTGGGGGAGGTGTCCAGGTGGTGGGGTGGTGTCTAGGGGGGGTGGGGGCGTCCAGGGGGTAGGGGGCCATCCAGGGGGTTGGGGGCCATCTATGGATCATTCTTCAAAAGGATCAACACAATCCGAATGCGTTTGGCCAGATTTGCGTACGTCAGTTCTTGTTTCCACATGAAATTCTGTCCATTTTAAACAAAAGAGAGACACTTTGAGTGATACCGGCCACACCGTGCCTCAGATTGAGGCGGGGTTGACTCGTACACGTCACCAACACACCCATGGATCATTCTCCTAAAAGATCAACACAATCCAAATGCATTTGGTTGGATTTCCGTAGGTCAGTTGTTGTTTTAACTTAAAATTTTGTCCATTTTAAACAAAAGAGAGACACTTTGAGTGATACCGACCACACCGTACCTTGGATTGAGGTGAGATTGACTCGTACACATCACAAATGACCCATGGATTGTTCTCCTAAAGTATCAACACAATCCGAATGCGTTTGGTCGGATTTGCGTACATCAGTTGTTGTTTTCACTTAAAATTCTGTCCATTTTAAACAAAAGAGAGACACTTTGAGTGATACGGGCCACACCATGCCTTGGATTGAGGCGGGGTTGACTCTTAAACATCACCAACGCACCCATGGATCGTTCTCCTAAAGGATCAAAAAAATCTGAACGCGTTTGGTCAGATTTTTGTAGGTCAGTTGTTGTTTTCACTTAAAATTCTGTCTATTTTAAACAAAAGAGAGACACTTTGAGTGATACCGGCCACACCGTGCCTTAGATTGAGGTGGGATTGACTCGTACACATCACCAACACACCCATGGATCATTATCCTAAAGGATCAACACAATCCAAATGCGTTTAGTCAGATTTCCGTAGGTCAGTTGTTGTTTTCACTTAAGATTTTGTCCATTTTAAACAAAACAGAGACACTTTGAGGGATACCGGCCACACCGTGCCTCGGATTGAGGCGAGGTTGACTCGTACACGTCACAAATGACCCATGGATCATTATCCTAAAATATCAACACAATAAGAATGCGTTTGGTCGGATTTGCGTACGTCAGTTGTTGTTTTCACTTAAAATTCTGTCCATTTTAAACAAAAGAGAGACACTTTGAGTGATATCGGCCACACCATGCATCGGATTGAGGTGGGGTTGACTCATACACATCACCAACGCACCCATGGATCATTATCCTAAAGGATCAACGCAATCTGAATGCGTTTGGTCAGATTTCCGTAGGTTAGTTGCTGTTTTCACTTAAAATTCTGTCCATTTTAAACAAAAGAGAGACAATTTGAGTGATACCGGTCACACCGTGCCTTAGATTGAGGTGTTGAATGCGTTTGGTCAGATTTGTATACATTAGTTGTTGTTTTTCACTTAAAATTCTGTCAATTTTAAACAAAAGTGTAACACCCCAAGATTTTATGAAAAATATTCTTTTTAATTTTATTGATGTCTTGTGTTATACGCTACACCAAAAGGATCTTGCACTACACGCATCCCTGACTTGGCTTACATTACACACAATCACAACCTTCCATGATAGCGTGTGTTGTACGTAATACTGAGTTTCACTAAACAACGATATGTTATATAAACTAGCCGTTATGAATAGTAATACCCACTTTTTAAAATTTTATAAATTTTATCTTTCAAAATGGACTTCATTTTTGGATTCGGAATATCGAAATTAGCCTAGGGTAATTTTTTGGTATTTTTCTGAAAACTTTCAATTTTTGATGAATAGTGAAAACACTAGGTTACTATTTAAAAACCAACTTTTTATTTAAATTTATTTTAGGTACAAATTGATACATAATACCTATATAAGTTCAATGTAATTCATTGGAGTCATTTTATAATAATATTAGATAAATAAAAATTTTATTGAACTTTTCACCGTCTTTTACCCACCTCCTAGGAGAATTTGGAAATTCACATAAAACATAATTTTACCATTTTTGTGAGTGGAATTTCGAAAATTTGAGAGACACGGTTAATATCAAGGACTAAAATGTGGTTCAATGAGATGAAAATAATTTTTGGTGAATAATAACTTTTTACATTTATTTACCACGGTTAAAAGTAAATAGGGTAATTAAGGGTAAAAATGATATTATTATTACTCTAACACATGTCCTAATTCTATTGGATAAGTGTAATTCGAAAAAAACAACATTAGGAATAAAATATGACCATTTAGGTCCACTTGGATTAGATTATGACATTTATTATTAATTTATTTAAAGAAGGGTTAAAATAGTTAAAATCAAAGTTTAATAACTAATTCATTTTTAATATAGGGTTATACATAAGATAAATTCAACTATAAATATTAATTAGAAATCTAAAAATATTTCCTACCTAATGGTATTTTATAACTTTTAGACATTAAATAATTTAAGTTATTTATGACACAATGGTGATGCAGTAATTACCTAAATAATGAAATATTAAAATAATTGATATTATAAATACCCAAATAAATGTAATTTGAGACTTTTTATGAATTCCACTAATTTTATAGGTTAATATGACATGTTATTATTGATTTAATTAACTTTGTTCGAACTAATCATGCTGTTATTTTCATAAAAATCAATTACCAAATAGTGTCAAAATTGACATAAAATAGTTTTTAAAACAAATATTATATTATTAATTGTTATTTTATTCCTAAAAATCTAAGGTTCTGCTAAATGAATTAGATAAGGATATAAATATTAATAATGAACCACTTGGGGTTCGTTTGGCTTGTTATAGTAAGTTTATTAACCATATAGTGTAAGAAAACAAGAAGACACGGTAAAAGTTAAATTATTTAACTTAGAGTTAAATCTAAATGATAAGGTTAAAATTGTAACCTAAACTTGTCTAAAATCTATTGGTTGAGAGGATTTCGACCCATCCCCACTTTAGCTTCGAAATAAATCAATTTGGAGCTATTATAAACCGAATATGACTTTATTATAAAATAATATTTTAAGTTTTTCCAAAGGTGCCCCTCTCCTCCCTTATAAAAAGGGCACCCCTTCCCTCTTCTCTTCACACCCTTTTGAGCCTTGAAGCTCGGCCAACCCCTGCCCATTTCTCTTCTCCACTTCCCTAGAAACATTATGGAGGTGTTGGTCTTCTCAAAAGACCAACTCTACTTCCATAAGAGGAAGCTTAAAGGAGGTGCGTCGAAGAAGAGGTAATCTCTTCTTCTGATTCTCTCAAGTTTCTTTATTCTTCTACTTCTTCTTATTCAGTTGTCTCATTATAAAGTAATAACATCAGTATTACTTATATACTGATATGTTATTATAAATATGAAACAACCCTATTTCACCTTCTATCCATCCTACGGAAAATGAAATCACCGCGCGTGCGTACGTACGGAATACCGTCTCCACGCCGTGGTGTAATATGTTTTCGACCACCACCTTACTTGGATGGGTATAATGGTGTAAATAAATAACTATATATGATTATTGTAAAGTGATATTGATTCTGAAATATTATACATATGCTTCAATACAATTCCATGATCATGAGAATGATATCATCGCTCGTGCGTACGTACAGACTACTGTCTCCACGACGCGATGAGATTCATTCTCCATGTTAACCATTCATGAATAATTATAAAGTATATATAATTAATAATAATGAAATATATGACATAATAATGATACTTGATTTATGTATATATATATGTATTTCATCTACTTAATTCCATTCAATTCAATAAGGAAACGAAAACAACGTTCATGCGTATGTACGACCTACCGTCTCCATGAACGGTGTATTTCATTCCATTTATCGATCTATCATATATATATATATATGTATATGATGAATATATATTATATAGAAATCATGTTTTACATTCTGGAATTAAGTAAATCAGGATATAAGTAATAATATCAAGAATAACAAGTCAAAACACGTACAATAAATGAAACGATTTTACCCAAATCGCTGCTTTTACATCGAATTTACAAAAGAACGAGTAATATAAAGTCATAAATAAACTATATATGATATCATAACAATGAATATGATTCTGTAATAAGTCAATAACGTTATTTAAATCATTATATAGGAGGTTTGGATACATATGAGGCATATCGAACATAAGGTAAGGGATAATTATTCCAATCTCATTATTATCTGAGATTGTTTATTCGTAAGTATTTACTGGGGTTATGTTTATCATCCGTGTCCATATGTTGTCAAAATGTTTTCATAAAATGTTTAATTTTCTTCCATGTATTATTAAATCCATTTTTACCCTTTTTTGACTTTTACCACATCGTATGGAAGGAATCTTTCTTTTTTTACCATACGAGGAACTTTTTGGGCATGAATAGATTTTTACGGTTTCATAATGCCTTATTTTCAAGAATATAACTCTACAAGATTTCATGATTATTTTCAACAAAATATTTTTTTTTTAAATTTCATGGCATTTTGTGAAAAGAAAATGATTTTGAAGAAGAAAGGATATTTTCCTTAAGAATTCATTTCAAGTGTTTTGTCAAAACTATTTTCCATCTAAGCTGACATTATTTAATATGTGTATGTTTCAAGTATAATATCTCTATGATTTACATGGTTTCACTTTTCTTATGATGAAATGATATCCATTTGTTTTACATAGATTATGTTATGATGAGATGATGTTTATGAAACCCATTTTATTCTTTGGGTTGTGATGAATGATTTATGTTTATTTTGTGGCACAAGTAAGAATGATTTCATTATGAGATGGGTGGGACCTATATCTCCCTCCAATGAATTGGGTAAAGATTTATATCTCATGAGATAGACATGGCTGGAATGGTAAGTTAATCCAGTTCAGTGTTACAGGATTGGAACGAGGAGTGAACTCGATTCAGAATGGGACTTTTTCCACTAAGATGGTCTTGGCAGCAATGCCTTGGATACTATGGAAATCATAACATGTACTTAATGGATGCCACAATTACATGTTTTATTACCATTCTAGTTTATCATGACTAATGTTCCTTTATGATCTATGCCTTGTATACTTCCAAGATTTATGTCGTTGCTCATGATTTTGATGTTTAGATTTTATGTTCAAGTTTTTGCATTCAAATGTTTATGGATTGTTTTATGTTCTCTATGCTTACCCTTACTGAGCATTTGAGCTCACCCTTTATATGTTTTCTTTTCCCCAGGATTTAAAGAAAGGTTTTAGGTAAGAAAACAAAAGGGGAAGATCTTTATGGGAGATGTTGAAGATCTTTCACCACGATTAGAAGATTATTTTCCGAGTTTCCAAAGACACTAAACTATTACAGTCCTTGTGTGTCTGTTTTCGTTATGTATCAAGTATTCCGCAAAAGTAATGTAATGTCCATGTACATCAAGCTTTGGGTCTCTACAGTTGGTATCAGAGGAAATGTTTAGTTAACCTTTGGAAACTAGGATGCAAAAACTTAAGTGAGATCCCTAGAGATATTTCTAAGGTATGTCTAGGAATGTCCCTAAGGTTAAGTATAAGTATAGGTTATAGTCCTAGAATTATGGTAATGATATTAGAATTAAACCTAAGATTTTAGATATTTAAGGTACACTCTCTTTATTATGTTGTTTTCCTAGCATGATTTTTGCCTCTCACACTATTCTTTTTGGGTTTTAGACGATGGATGGAACCTGAAGAAACCGTGTTGATCAATGTAATGGACAATGCAATGATTGTCCTCCCGAGCAACCAAATGTGATGGGAGATGAAGTGAAAAATCTTATTTCTATACTTACACAAGCTATGAATCATTCTGGATTTCCAAATAACCATAGAAGGGAACAATATTCTATTGAGTCCTTCATGAGGCAACGTCCACCGTCTTTCAATGGGTCTTCTGATCCACTTGGTGCAGAATAATGGATCAGTACCATTGAAAAGATATTTTCCATACTTCGCTGTTCTGAACATGAAAAAGTCATTTTAGCTGTTTACCATTTAGAAGGTGATGCAGACCAGTGGTGGACTCTAATTAAGAATACAAGGCCCCAAGATGAAATTGAATCCATGGAATGGGATGAGTTTAATAACTTGTTTTTCAGTAATTACTTTCCTCATATTCTTCGAACAAAGATGGAAAAGGAGTTTCTTGAGCTTAAGTAGAAGGATGATGAATCTGTTGGTATATATGAAGTGAATTTTACAAGACTTGCAAGGTATGCATCTGACTTTATCATCGAACCTAAAAGTAAAGTTGATCAATTTTTCAGTGGCTTAAAACCAAGTCTTCGAAGGGAATTAGTTATAAGAGACTTCAGTAGCTATGAAGAAATTATGCGTTGTGCTATCAAGGTAGAACTGTAAGTTGGTGAAACATATCCATCTCATGGTTTTGACAAGAAATGAAAGATGGAGTTCAATGAGAAATCTCAGAATAATGGTGAAAAGAAGATGAATGTTTCTTTATGATCAAAGTGTGGAAAGATGCATGGTGGAGATTGTCTTAAAGGGACTAGAAAATTTTTTAAGTGTGTAAAAGAAGGTCATAGAGCAGTTGATTGTAGAAGTAATGGGAAAAAGGTTGCTAATGATGTGAATAGAGAAAAGACTACAGAGAACGCTCCACCAACACTTCAATGCTTCATGTGCAAGGAAATGGGGCATTATGCTAATAAATGCCCTAATCCATGGGTTAATGATGATCAACGTGAGCAACCTCTTAAGGAAAAGGACAAAGGGAAGTCACATGCGATCACTATTGGCGATTTTGAATATGAAAACAATGTGGTGGAATGATTAAGTGTTTATGTAATGGGATTCCAAAATAATGTTGTATATAGTATCGTGGAATATTGGAATATTTATGTATTGGTCTATTGTGGTTTTCAATAATTTTATGGTACAGGTAACCATGTAAAGTGATTGATATATTTTTGGAAAGAATATGATATGCACATAATGAAGGGATAAGGAGAAAATGAAATGTTTGACAGTATTCATGAGCTCATGACTGATATAAGGAAAAATTTATATCATGGTTTGAGTATATAGAATTTTTGGATTTTTGTATGTGGAAAGAGTTAACTTTTGACAACATTCATGTTTTCACTAAGATTCAGTGGGTATTCATTTTTCAAGAGAATACATGATTAAGGTATTCACATGTTTGGAATGTGACCAACAAGATATATCTTTTATGGGGGATAAATGATGGTATTCACGTACTTGTTATGTGACCTCTCAAGTAATCATTTTTTTACACTATGAGATTGGACAGAAGTATTTTCGATAAGCATAAAGGTTGGAATGGATTAAGTTGGACATCAGATAGAATTGTTTAAGGCTAGATTTTTTTTTCGATATTATTTATGTAATGTTATAATAATGTAGTTTTAGAAAAAAGACAACCTGCAGGATGGACGACAACCCGTCACGTCGGACAAAGCTGTGGGAATCGAACCCACAACTGAAGTGCGATATGCCTTTATCGCCTAGCAATGGCCTACAGGAAGTCCCTGTTTTGTAGAAACCAATTTTATTATATTAATCAGTATGATATATGAAGTATAAGTCCATTTTAGGAACCATATATGATTAATCTCACTATAGATGGACTTATGTATTTTTGATAACTTTTTCTAACCTTTTGTTTGAGACAGATAGAATAACCCATCATTCTATCACATGATCTGCTAACACTTCACGAATGAAAAATTCAACTTCATTTATTTAAGAGATGAAGTGGAAATTGTCCAAGGAACGACCAACGGTGAGACTGTACCAAAATCACAAAATTATTTCTTCTAATTCCAATTTCTTCAACTTTAGGGAAATGATCTTGAAAACCAAAAATGTTGTCCTAGTGCCCTTATATCCGATGAATCAGATGGTACCTTAGATCATCACAAATCTATGGCTTTGTGATTGTTGGATTTTTCATAGCCATGTTCTCCACCACTCTCCATCAGAACATGATGGTTATATTTCTCTTCCATATCCATATTTTCACCAATGTTCTTCTATGTGGAAACCCAGCGATTAGTTAATTTGGGTAACCGTTACGTTTCATACTTTAGTTTTTTAAAGATTGGTTTTGGTATTCCTTTTTACGACGTGGATTTCTATTAAAGAAAGTCACAAGTAGTAAACCATTTATAAACCCGATGAATTTCGAGGGCAAAATTCATTTTAAGGGGGGAAGAATGTAACACCCCGAGATTTTATGAAAAATATTCATTTTAATTTTATTTATTTCTTGTGTTGTACGCTACACCAAAAGGATCTTGCACTATACACATCCCTAACTTGTCTTGCATTACACGCAATCGCGACCTTCCACAATAGCGTGTGTTGTACGCAATACAGAGTTTCACTAAACAACGATATGTTATATAAACTAGCCGTTATGAATAGTAATACCCACTTTTTAAAATTTTATAAATTTTATCTTTCGAAATAGACTTCATTTTTGGATTCAGAATATTGAAATTATCCTAGGGTGAATTTTTGGTATTTTTCTGAAAACTTTCAATTTTTGATGAATAGTGAAAACACTAGGTTACTATTTAAAAACCGACTTTTTATTTAAATAATTATTTATTTTATTTAAATTTATTTTAGGTCAAAATTGATACATAATACCTATATAAGCTCAATGTAATTCATTGGAGTCATTTTATAATAATTTTAGATATATAAAAATTTTATTGAACTTTTCACCGTCTTTTACCCACCTCCTAGGAGAATTTGGAAATTCACATAAAACTTAATTTTACCGCTTTTGTGAGTGGAATTTCGAAACTTTGAGAGACATGGTTAATATCAAGGACTAAAATGTTGTTCAATGAGATGAAAATAATTTTTGGTGAATAGTAACTATTTACTTTTATTTACCACGGTTAAAAGTAAATAGGGTAATTAAGGGTAAAAATGATATTATTATTACCCTAACACATGTCCTAATTTTATTGGATAAGTGTAATTCGACCAAAAACAACTTTAGGAATAAAATATGACCATTTAGGTCCACTTGGATTAGATTAGGACATTTATTATTAATTTATTTAAAGAAGGGTTAAAATAGTTAAAATCAAAGTTTAATAACTAATTCATTTTTAATATAGGGTTATACATAATATAAATTCGACTATAAATATTCATTAGAAATATAAAAAGATTTCCTACCTAATGGTATTTTATTTATAATTTTTAGACATTAAATAATTTAAGTTATTTATGACACAATGATGATGCAGTAATTACCTAAATAATGAAATATTAAAATAATTGATATTATAAATACCCAAATAAACGTAATTTGAGATTTTTTATGAATTCCACTAATTTTATAGGTTAATATGACATGTTAGTATTTATTTAATTAACTTTTTTCGAACTAATCATGCTGTTATTTTCATAAAAATCAATTACCAAATAGTTTCAAAATTGACATAAAATAGTTTTTAAAACAAATATTATATTATTAATTGTTATTTTATTCCTAAAAATCTAAGGTTCGGCCAAATGACTTATATAAAGATATATATATTAATAATGAACCACTTGGGGTTCGTTTGGATTTTTATAGTAAGTTTATTAACCATATAGTGTAAGAAAACAAGAAGACACGGTAAAAGTTAAATTATTTAACTTAGAGTTAAATCTAAATGATAAGGTTAAAATTGTAACCTAAAATTGTCTAAAATCTATTGGTTGAGAGTATTTCGACCCATCCCCACTTTATCTTCGAAATAAATCAATTTGGAGCTATTATAAACCGAATATGACTTTATTATAAAATAATATTTTACGTTTTTCCAAAGGTGCCTCTCTCCTCCCTTATAAAAAGGGCACCCCTTCCCTCTTCTATTCACACCCTTTTGAGCCTTGAAGCTTGGACAACCCCTGCCCATTTTTCTTCTCCACTTACCTAGAAACATAATGGAGGTTTTGGTTTTCTCAAAAGACCAACTCTACTTCCATAAGAGGAAGCTTAAAGGAGGTGCGTTGAAGAAGAGGTAATCTATTCTTCCGATTCTCTCAAGTTTATTTCTTCTTATACTTATTCTTCTTCAGTTGTATAATTATAAAGTAATAACATCAGTATTAATTATATAATTATATGTTATTATAAATATTAAACAAACCTATTTCACCTTCTATCCATCCTACGAAAAACGAAATCACCGCGCGTGCGTACGTACGGAATACCGTCTCCACGCCGTGGTGTAATCTGTTTTCGACCACCACCTTACTTGGATGGGTATAATGGTGTAAATAAATAACTATATATGATTATTGTAAAGTTATATTGATTATGAAATATCATACATATGCTTCAATACAATTCCACGATCATGGGAATGATATCATCGCTTGTGCGTACGTACGGACTACCGTCTCCACGACGCGATGAGATTCATTCTCCATGTTAACCATTAATGAATGATTATAAAGTATATATAATGAATAATAATGAAACATATGACATAATAATGATACTTGATTTATGTATATATATATGTATTTCATCTACTTAATTCCATTCAATTCAATAAGGAAACGAAAACAACGTTCATGCGTACGTACGACCTACCGTCTCCATGAACAGTGTATTTCATTCCATTTATCGATCTATAATATATATATGTATATGCTGAATATATATTATATATAAATCATGTTCTACATTCTGGAATTAATTAAATCAGTATATAAGTAATAATATCAAGAACAACAAGTCGAAACACGTACAATAAATGAAACGATTTTAGCCAAATCACTGCTTTTACATCGAATTTACAAAAGAACGGGTAATATAAAGTCATAAGTAAACTATATATGATATCATAACAATGAATATGATTATATAATAAGTCAATAACATTATTTAAATCATTATACAGGAGTTTTGGATACATACGAGGCATATCAGACATAATGTAAGGGATAATTATTCCAATCTCATTATTATCCAAGATTGTTTATTCGTAAGTATTTACTAGGGTTATGTTTATCATCCATGTCAATATGTTCTCAAATTTTTTTCATAAAATGTTTAATTTTCTTCCATGTATTTTTAAAGTCATTTTTACCCTTTTTTGACTTTTACCACATCGTATGGAAGGAATCTTTCTTTTTTTACCATATGAGGAACTTTTTGACTTTTCCAGCAAAAGTACAAGGAGAATGTTTTTTTTAACTTATACAGCATGAATGGATTTTTACGGTTTCATAATGCCTTATTTTCAAGAATCTAACTCTATAAGATTTCATGATTATTTTCAACAAAATCTTTTTCTTTTAAAATTTCATGGCATTTTGTGAAAAGAAAATGATTTTGAAGGAGAAAGGATATTTTCCTCAAGAATTCATTTCAAGTGTTTTGTTAAAACTATTTTCCATCTAAGCTGACATTATTTAATATGTGTATGTTTCAAGTATAATATCTCAATGATTTACATGGTTTCACTTTTCTTATGATGAAATTATATGCATTTGTTTTTCATGGATTATGTTATGATGGGATGATGTATGAAACCCATTTTATTCTTTGGGTTGTGATGAATGATTTATGTTTTTTTGTGTGGCACAAGTAAGAATGATTTCATTATGAGATGTGTGAGACCTATATCTCCCTCCAATGCATTGGGTAAAGATTTATATCTCACGAGATAAACATGGATGGAATGGTAAGTTAATCCGGTTTAGTGTTACAGGATTGGAACGAGGAGTGAACTCGATTCAGAATGGGACTTTGTCCACTAAGATGGTCCTGGAAGAAATTCCTTGGATACTATGGAAATCATAACATGTGCTTAATGGATTCCACAATTACATGTTTTATTACCATGCTAGTTTATCATGACTAATGTTCCTTTATGATCTATGCCTTGTATACTTCCAAGATTTATGTCGTTGCTCATGATTTTGATGTTTAGATTTTATGTTCAAGTTTTTGCATTCAAATGTTTATGGATTGTTTTATGTTCTCTATGCTTACCCTTACTGAGCATTTGAGCTCACCCTTTATATGTTTTCTTTTCCCCAAGATTTAAAGAAAGGTTTTAGGTAAGAAAACAAAAGGGGAAGATCTTTATGGGAGATGTTGAAGATCTTTCACCACGATTAGAAGATTATTTTCCGAGTTTCCAAAGACACTAAACTATTACAGTCCTTGTGTGTATGTTTTCATTATATATCAAGTATTCCGAAAAAGTAATGTAATGTCCATGTACGTCAAGCTTTGGGTCTCTACAAAAAGAGAGACACTTTGAGTGATACCGGCCACACCGTGTCTCGGATTGAGGCCTCGTTGATGCATACAAGTCACCAACGCACCCATGGATCGTTCTAGTAAAGGATAAACACAATCCAAATGCGTTTGGTCAGATTTCTATAGGTCAGTTGTTGTTTTCACTTAAAATTCTGTCCATTTTAAACAAAATAGAGAGACACTTTGAGTGATACCGGACACACCTCGCCTCAGATTGAGGCGGGGTTGACTCGTACATGTCACAAACTCACCCATGGATCGTTCTACTAAAGTATCAACACAATCCGAATGTGTTTGGTAAGATTTGAGTATGTCAGTTGTTGTCTTCACTTAAAATTCTGTCCATTTTAAACAATAGAGAGACACTTTGAGTGATACCGACCACACTGTGCCTCAGATTGAGGCGGGGTTGACTTGTACACGTCACCAACGCACCCATGGATCATTATTCTAAATGATAAACATAATCCGAATGCGTTTGGTTGGATTTATGTAGGTCAGTTGTTGTTTTCACTTAAAATTCTGTCCATTTTAAACAAAAGAGAGACACTTTGAGTGATACCGGCTACACCGCACCTCAGATTGAGGTGGGGTTGACTCGTACACGTCACCAATGCACCCATGGATCGTTCTCCTAAAGGATCAACACAACCCAAATGCGTATGGTCGGATATGAATGTATTTTGGAGATTTTACTAGTTTTTCTTATCCAAAGTCCAAAGAAAAGTGGTTCATCATTCTTGCATGTTGCTGGTGCATTTCATCTATTAAAATAGAAAAATGAATCATTAGAGAAAGTATGGTTTATTTAATAACAATTACAATTTTCCTACAAACATTTACATACAACAATGTTTCATATTTTTATTCCCTTAACCCCTCTAAAAAATGACCACCAATTGTATGCGTCCCCAAGTCAGATCTTCATGCTATTTGCGTACAATCTTCCATCAGGTATGAGGACCACTTGTTTATGAACAAATCTATATCGTCTTATGATTATAAGGCTTTTTTGTAGTCATATTATTACTGAAAAATATATAAATAAAGAATTAATAAATAAATTAAATGAAATAGTAGTTGTTTTTAAAAATACCTCTTTAGGGATGCTAGTTTGTTGATGTAAAATGATCTCTTTCATAAATTTAGAAACATAATAACCGCAATCATTATCATTTGTTTGTTTTGGACACTGCAAAAAAATTTATCATTAGGATAATAAGTAACTTGTGTTGATATGTGTTTGGATTGTGAAATTTTATTATATATACCCTGATATTTGTCCAGATGTAGTACTTGCTCACCTTCTTATGCTTAGCCCCTGTCTTCATTCCTTTTTTAGACGATAATGATACACCACCCTATCATAACAGAATCCTCAGTAAAAGATAATATAAATTATATTACTTGATGTTTAGACCTAAAACATAGTATGTAGTGTCTTACAGATTCACAAACTCCATCATGTGTGGTCAGTTTGTTGGATATCCTTTCTTTGAATCCAGAAAATTAATATTTGGAGTATCCAATTTCATCGTAATTAGTAGCCAATGTTACCTAAAAACACAAAAAGGAATAAGTAATAAAAGAAGTGAAAATATAATTGATATGATTTAATCGTAGAGTTTTACCCCTACATGGTTGGTATTAGGAAGAGTCTGTCATCTGTAATCTTGCTTTCAAATGTTTTCAGCAAGCTGTTCACTATTTCATCCTTTATCGATGGCTCTAATTTTGTTAGATGTGTTGATGTGGTATGAGGACTAACGAGTTTGAATTTTGGATCATGGGAAAATTCCTTCAACTATTTTTCATATATACGTCTATCAATAATATAAAATGCATTTAGTCATAATTTTCACATTATATCAGCTTTTAGAAAATCAATTCATGAAAACATACCTCATATATAAATTTATAACTATGATGCCTAGCCAACCGTTTTCAAGGATCTCATTTACATTTTCAGTCGTAATGAAATCTTGACTTTCCTCTCCATATATATTCTTTTCGAAAACCACTATATGACTACTACCACCTCTTAGCTTCATATCCACATGAGTCTTCGATGCTAGTAAATGTGGATAGAGAACATGTGGTGTTATTGTGATTTTAGTAGATCTTTAGGATTGGTTAGTCGATCCATTATATGCTTTTGAGCTGACATTTCTTGTCACCCCCTTCCCTTTCTCTATCTATAATAACATTCATTGGTTCAGACCCTTTTTTCATTAATTGTTAAAGGTTTAGCTTGAAAAAAAGGAAATAAATAACTCTTTGTCCCCATGTACTCTTACAAGTTGTGACAGACATGCAATGAATGTCCCAATAGCCTTTTCGACCGTATAAATATCATCGTCATCAAGTGGAATAGGTAGCTCTACATTTGGCTCATGAGATACAGTAATCGTCACTTTCATATGATCTTTCGGAAGTGGTCTATTATGCAGCTTGTCCTCTGGGATGTTGAACACTGTAGCCCTCGTTACAAGGTGATAGGTGGGTGTTGACAGATATAAATCACAATCATTATCACCCTGTAGAAGATCAGTACAAGAAAAGTATCAACGTTTGTCTTATTCACATTTCATGGAAACAATTATTAGAATATTGATTACCACAACTAAGACATCTCTTTGAGGAGAATGGCTCGCCTCAAAGCTGGTGGGGGGTGGGGTGGGATCTTCACGCACTGGTTGTTCCTGAGTTGTGTCTTCTCTTTGATTACCACCCATAAAAGTTTCTAGCAACTCTCCCTTCCATTGAAATCATTCTTCAAGAGTTGCTAGTATTTCACTCATTTGTTTCAATTTTTCATCTCTATCATCAGTTTCTTTTTTTTCTCAAAATATACTTGGGGTGTCACCCCAAAACCCACACCTCTGACATGACCGTATTGTTTTGGATACTTCAAATCCGTTGATAATAGGTCTAAATCCTCTATAGGATTTGATAATTCCTGTGATTGTCGGATATAGGAAAATAACTAATTGTTTTTATATAATAGCAATTTAAAACAAATCTTTTTATCATCGTATCATACGTACACATATTTCCCACACTTTTTGTGTGTTTTCATATACTAGATTACCTTCCTTATTCACATGTGCCTCCTTCCATAGCACATAACGTGGGATTGAAGTGTCTTTAGTTTTAGACTCATCAATATACATATAAATATAGAAAGATAATTATGATGTTGTTTATTGGAACCTAACAATATTACAGTAAATTTAAAATACGTACCATTTTATTTTCTAGTGAAGCGTACCCCATCCTTGATTTACGATTGGGGTATGTTGGTTTTGATGCACATTCCTTATTTTCAGTACTGAGTTGCAGTTTCATAAATGAAATATTGACAATCAAAGTGATGAATAAACATATCCTCAAACAACATATTATCACCCACAATGTACCTGAAACTTATTATCCCCACGACGTCCAATAAATTCATCTCATGCTTCTTGGGATATCAGGTGAGCGTAGACAAGGGGTGGGTGAAGGTTTATTTTACCTTTGGAATCTTTCAGGTGAAATTTTGTTAAAATAGTGCGAAAACCTCGATGAATCTTTCCTGTAAGCCTTAGTACATAATTCTTGTGTGAATAATCTACTATAAATGTACTCTACAGGATATTGAGAAGAGTAAGACACTATTTTATTATTTTATTTTCTAGTAAATTAAAGAAATAATATCATAATGTTGCCGTAATTTCTTCCCAGATCACAACTTTCAGCTCGAACACAACATGGTTCCATTAATCTATGTCAATTGGAATGTGTTGCCGAGTGAAAATTACAATGTAAATAATAAACATAGCCTTGTTGGGATTCACATGTTGGCCTCGTGCATTCCATCCGACATAAAATTTGATGCCTTTACTTTTCGCCTTAAGAACTTTGGCTAACACCGTCAAACTACGACACACTTGTGTTTTTTGCGACGTTGGTCCTTCACCCTTGATCATTTCATCAATATAAACATCATCTATATGTTCATCTGAAATGGTAGCAATGACATGTGCTGATGGTTGTTGGACCTCAACACTAGGAGCATCAATAGGTTCAGAAACTTGTTGTTGCTCTGCACTGTGAGCAGCTGCAGTAGAAGCAATAACAGTAGTAGCAACATCTTGAGAGACTTGTTCAGCCTCGAGGTTAGGAGCACCAGAACGTGCACAAGTCATTATCTACAAAAGTGGTTGAACATTTAATTTAGATTACATAAATTCAGTAGTGATAAGATAATAACACGAGATAACAAGGTCTATATTACAAACAAAATACAACCTATTTATTGAACTCTCTTTCTTTTTTTCAAATGCTGAAGGGATTTTATACCACTATTGATTATCCAAATCCCTTTATTGTTGTCTCCTCTAACATAAAAAACATCATCTACATTTTGACCAATGCGAAATGATTACAACATACCACTGAAAAGATCGTCCTCAACTGAATTTTCATCAGACCCTTCAGTAGTTTTGGACGATACCAGAACAATCGACCACTTTCGGTTTGCGGGATCTGGAATATAAAAAACTTTTACCGCTTGTGATTCCATTATAAACTGTTCGTCTTTGTACCCTTCTTTAATAAAATCAACTTTCACAAATCTCCATTCATATATTTTAACACCACTGTTGTTATCAACCCATTTGCATTGAAAAATCATCAATTGGAATGTCTTATAATCCAACTCCCATATGTGTTTGATAATGCCAAAGTATGAAATATTGCATAAATTTGATTTCTGTCCTTACTACCAGAAACATGCATCGATTTAGCCACAAGTGTAACTCCACTATTTTGCATGATACTATCTTCATCATGTTCATCTGTATAGAATGTATAACCCTTAATTACATAACCATTGTAAGATAATACATACACACTTGGTCTGACGGCTAGACATCGAAGTCGTTCTGAAATTGAATTCGTATTTTCATCCAACTCCTTAAAAATATGGTCCTGAAACCATCCTATAAACTGATGATTATGTGTATTTGATATCCATTTTCATCCCTTGATGGATTCAACTGCCTAAAAATTTCTTTGTGAGTTTTAATATATAGAGAAACATCCCAACTATTATGAAAAACATAAAGTGGGCCTGCTCCCAATCTGTAATACTGATTGTCACAACATCTCTTCAAAAAATTCCCTCACCCTCAATGCGTCCAGTGTGACGATATTTCAGGAGACCAATGCTTTCCACATCAGATAGGTATTCGGTACAGAATTCAATGGCTTCCTCAAAAATATATCACTCCACTATATAACCCTCTGGCCAGCTTCAATATTCGACATACCCTTTCAAAATCTCCATATACCATTCAACGGGGTACATCCATCTATAGTTCACAAGACCAAAAAGTCGAATCTCTCTCACTAAGTGAATCATCAAATGAACCATCATATCAAAGAATGTTTGCGGGAAGAACATTTCTAATTCACATAATATGATGACAATTTCTTTTTCCATAGCTTGAAATTCCAATGGGTCTAAAACTTTTCTACATATAGCTTTGAAAAAGAAACAAAGTTTGGTTAATGTATGAAGAATATTCTTGGGTAAAATGCAATGTAAAGCTATAGAAATTAAATCTTACTTCAAAACATGGAAGTTATGTGATTTCAAACCTTTTAACTTCAAATCATTCATTGAAAGAATGTTCTTGATATTTAATGAATACCCCTCTAGAACCTTTATATCATTGAAGAAGTTGAAAAATTGATATCTCTCCTCCCTAGAAAGAGTGTAAGTAGTTAGAGGAAGAAACATTTTATTTTCACCCTTCGCGGGAGCCAACTCTTCTCGTATTCCCATGTCAACCATGTCCAACCTTGCCTTAATTCCATCATTTGTCTTTACAGAGGTATTTAGAAACGTTCCGATAACATTGTCACATATATTTTTTTCCACATGTATCACATCAAGAAAATGTATGACGTACAAAAAATTCTAGTATGGTAATTCAAAAAAAACTGATCTCCTTTTTCAACCGATTTTCATAAGGTTTGTCGAAAATGGTTTACCAAAAATAGTGTTCACATATTTTACTTTCTCAAACAGCTGATCACCTATTAGTGGAGATGGTACTGCGCATTGTTCTGAACTTCCATTGAATGATGTCATCCAAGATCGGTACTTATGCCGACGAGGTATAAATCTACAATGTCCTAGAAACATAGATTTTGATGAATGTTTTAACTTAATTGATTCTGTAACTTCTTCACACACGGGACACCCTTGAGTTCCTTTAATGCTATAGCCTGAAAAATTTCTTTAAGCGGGGAAATAATTTATTATCCCATACAACATCACTCTAAACATGAATTATTAACTTTTATAAGCATCATACAACATAACACTTGAATCCCACAATAACTTCAAATCCTCAATCAAAGGAGCCAGATAAAAATCAATATCGTTACCTGGTTGTTTTGGTCCTGATATAAGCATAGAAAACATGATGAATTTATTCTTCATGCATAACCAGGGTGGAAAGTTATAATTTACCAACATAACATGCCATGTACTGTGAGTGCTGGTTTGAAAACCAAAAGGATTCACTCCATCTCTAGATAACGCAAGATGAAGGTTTCTCGGATCTTTTCCAAATTCAGGACACTCATGATCAATTTTTTTCAATTGAGGAGAGTCGGCCAGATGACGTAATTTCCCATCTTTATTTCTTTAATCTATATACCACGACAATTGTCTTGCGGTTTCTTCACTTCCATATAGACGCCTAAACCTTTGAATGATTGGAAAATACCATACAACTTTTTTAGGACTGGATTCATCTTTCTTGTATCGAGAAACACCACACTTTGGGTATTATATAAGTGATTTGTTCTCCTTTCAAAAAAATATACAGTCTTTCGGTTAGACATGTATTCTTTTAGAAATCATACCCATTGAGCGTAGCATTCATTTAGCTTCATATATCCGGCTTGGGAGCTCATTATCTTCCAGGAGCATGTCATTCAAGAGAGCAAGTAGTTATGTAAAACTGAAATCACTCCATCTGTTTCCTGATTTCAATTTATACAACTTCAGTACAACTAAAAATGCTATATATTTAGTGCAACCAGCATACAATGGCATCTTTTCACAACTCTTTAACTTCTAAAACAATTTTGTGAAATCACAGAGTTCATATTAAATTGTCCTTGTCAATTCCTCAATACGATATTAATCATCATTGAAATCTGTAATCACATCCTCCATACGATATTCTTCATTATCCATATTTGTATTCATATATGATGATCCATAAAACGCAGTTTTATCCCATCCAGTAGCTACATTCTCTTTTTCTCTATGTTTATTCCAACATTTATAACTCCGATCTATTCCGTGACATATCAAATGTTCTTCCAACTCCTCTGGAGTAATAGTCTAGAATAAAAACAACGTAAACACAGAAAAAGGATTTGAGAAGGATCATTTGCGTGATCCTTTTCAAACTTGATGAACTCTTTCACTTATTTCTCATACTCTATTGTCAAACAATTAGCATCCATCCAATCTTTATTCATCTCCATCCTATTTGAATCTCAAATATTATCATTTATGGTTCAAATACACAAAACAAGACTTCCAAATATAGTAGAATAGGACCAATTCCTTATAAAAATAGAGATTAATAGAGCCTAACCATTTACAATAAAGATTTGGAAATCCACAGAACCAGGATAGACCCCCATCAAAATCAACACAGTTTCCAAACACAAAGGGGTTCATGGGGGATAAAAATAACCTAGGTTTATCCAAAATTACTATGGAATATCATAGGTTTTGTTACCCAAATTAACATAGGAAATAGAAAATTAAGGTTAGTGAAAATAAATTCTATCATGAACATCTAAAGAATATGTAATAACTCTCCCTCACTAACATGGGGCTCTACCAATGCCTACCATATACCTAGAAAATAATTGAAAAAATTAGGGTAAATAGTTTCTTTCATATTTGATGCTAAAACTCACACGACATCATCCTCTATGGTTCATCCTCCTCTATTGGGTCAACCCTTATATAGTCAACTAGTCCATCCTATTATACCTCACCAACCTAAAATACATATGGATGAAAACCAGTAGCCAGTCCTATAAGTAAATAAAGGATTCTCCTAATCTCTACAATATGGGATTCATAAAATATAATTACTTTAGATTCATTATAGTATCCTCAAATCACCCTATTCCAAACACAAGAATAATCAAGAATGATACATCTACCAATCCTAGGTCTCTTCCCTACATTCAATATCATCATGCCTAATATTTTTGGTAAGCTGAAGTTACTTTAAATCATAGGGGGGATAATCACTTGTGTCATAGATGGTCTCCCATTTTATTCCATATGAAGAATTTAACAAATATTATTGACCTATCATCCCATTAAATCCTCATGAGTGTTAAATTCCAAACTCCATCTTAACTCTCAACTAAAGCTCTGATACCACACTATCATAACTCACCACCACTAGGAACTGCTCATAAAATGGCATTGAAAATAAGTGTAATTCATGAATCCTACCTCTAACAGTACATAGGTTGGAGACTAGCATTGTGGGTATAAAATAAATAAATGGGAGGTGTTTCACTCATAAATCCTAAGAATAGAGATAAACCACCAATCAAATCCATATAATATAAAATAAAACCCAATCCATAATTCATGTTAATTTTATACATAAAAAATGTATCTAAAATAGAATATCAAAAATAAATCCTGCACCAGTGGATCTAGCGGTAACTACTAGCCTCAAGATATTAATTTCAATCTTGGTCACCAAATCCATCTTTAAAAACTTATAAAAATAATTATATAAATACGGGTGAGCATACAAGTATACTCAGTTGGATCCTTCCAAAAACCTCTCATGAAAATGTGTATAAAATATATTAATGCCTTAGTGAATAAATAACAAAACTAATACACACCAATATATGGTCATATATCACCCAACCTCACCAAGGATCACTCACCCAATATCACATTCAAGTACAGTAACATAATATCAAAAGAATATATGTTAATAAATTACCCCACATCCACTTCCCAACTAATCTGGTCATTATCACACTCTAATGGAATATTTCTTATTCATCAACCCCTTCTATATAATCTCATAACCATATATCCACACATACACATGTCACAAACACATAAAAAAACATATCCACATCGCAACCACACATCAAATCCTCATCACAGTATGATATCACAAACATGAAGGACATAAACATCATACTCTCCTCCTACAATTCACAACCCCCACTATGTATCCACACCAAATACACATAATCATGTCAAAAAGAATATATATACACCAAAACCTAAAATCATTAGAGGTTATATATATACACCCACTGTGAGCCATTACAACTCATACTAAGTGTGAAGGGGGAGAAGGGAAGAGGGAGTTGTTCTATATGTGTACCCTCTATTACCTAGATATTGAGAAAAACACTCAGAACCAAAGAACCCATATGGATTTCAATCAGGTTACTAGACTCAAGTGGTGGTGTGTAAGAAATAATAAGAAAATACAATAAGTATATAGCCACACATAAATCTTTCCTAAGGGTTTACACCAAACTAACACTGCAATAATTATCATTAATCATTTAATAAACCATCATTTATCATTTCCAACCCATCACCCATTATTATTTTCAATTATTCCAACCATATTCCATGCCAAAAGGAAACTATAACACCACCCAATAACAACTAAATTTTCATGACATAAAATACCACTAAACACATTCTAAAATCCATAAAACCACTTATTTTATGCCTAAATAGCCATATCATTGCTATCATAACCACACAATAATCCATCCATCACTACCCTATTAATTACCACACCACATGCTCCTAACCACATCAATCAACCATCACCATTATAATCCACTACTACAAACATGGCTTTTATCAGCGCTAGAAAAGCGCATTAATAGCGCTAAAAAAAGCGTTGTTAATCGAGGTGAAGATAAAGGGGGTCCCTTTTATCAGCGCTCAGAAAAGAGCTGATAAAGACACCTTTTATCAGTGCTAAAAAAGCGCTGATAAAACTCAAAAAATAAATAAAAAATAATTTATATTTGGGGGGGGGGAGCTTTTAACAGCGCTTGACCCCCCTATCAGCGCTAGGCACCCCCTCCCACTCCCACGCGCTGCCCTTGCCTGCGCATCCTGTACTTTCCCATGCGCCCCTCCTTGCTTCCACCCGAATTCGAACCTACGACCTCCCCCTTATGCACCTGCACCTTTACCACTAAGCCATTTCATTTTTTATCTATTTAATGATACATTTATTTATTTATATATATATAGTTATATTTATTTTTATATTAATATAGATTCATATTAATATAAATATATTTAGTTATATTAATACATATATATTTATTCATATAGTAATATATATATATATATATTCTTATATTAATATATATTTATATTTATATTTATATATATATAGTTATATTTATTCGTATATTAATATAGATTCATATTAATATAAATATATTTAGTTATATTAATACATATATGTTTATTCATATATTAGTATATATATATTCATTCGTATATTAATATATATTTATATCTATTTATATATATATTTGTAGTTACAAATTTTTATCCGTATATTTATTTGTATATTAATATATATTTATAAGATTAGTTTTAAATAAATTTATAAAAGTTTTTTATGTGTGTTTATAAATAAATAAATAAATAAATAAATAAATAAATAAATAAATAAATAAATACATACATATATATATATACAACACACACACACAAACACATATATATTTACGAATAAATACATATATATGTGTATTTGAAAAGCCCTAGAATGTTAAAACAACCATAACTTATAATACAGAAGCCCGTTTCAACTCTAAAACCAGTCAAATTGAAGAAAATGAAACAATATTCGATATGATATGTGGTACAAGGCTAAAGGATATTCAGATCAGAAGTTATACCTGTTTCAATGTTAACAAATCGGGGTATGCCGACTAAAAACTCAGTTTTGGAGGCCTTATGGGACTTTTTTAGCCTTGAAAAATGTGACAGAGGCTTTTCTTGGGTTATCAATGCGTAGATCTCATCACAGGCTTCGATTTGATATGATGTAGAGCTCAAACGGACACCCGGATCAAAATTTATGGCCGTTTGAAGTTTGAGTTTTATTTTAAACATATTTTAGATATTTTATTGTTTTTTTTGATTTTTTGTGTCTTCAAATTATTATCAAATTATTATTAATCAATGATAATTAGTAAATTATTAATTAATAATATTTTAAAAAAAATTTAAAGCCATTTTCACTAAATTTATTATATATTAAATGTAGTAGTCTATTTATATTTTCTAAAACATATTTAAAAAATATATATTATATTTATATCAATATAAATATACTTATATAACAATATATTATTTTTCATGATTTTTTTTGAAATATAAAATTTATCAGTGCTAGGAAAAAGTGCTGATAAATCCCCCCTTTAACAGCGCTAAAAAAAGCACTGATAAAGGGGGGGCCTTTATTAGCGCTAAAAAAAGCACTGATAAAGGCCCCCCTTTATCAGCGCTTTTTTTAGCGCTGTTAAAGTGTGGCGCTGCAGAAACCCAGTTTTGTGGTCATAGTGATAAATACCCCATACATAGTAGCATGAATGGGAAAACATATAAGAAATTCACACTAAAAACTCCCCCTTAAACATTCATTCATATTAAAGTAGAATTTATAGTTTAAATATAACACTTTAATTACAAATTTCCATACAACCAATTCATTACCTACCTTAAGTGAGTAGAAAATTATGAAAGTTGATTATAACATATTATTAGTATTAATAATTTTTTTTCACAACATCAAGAATAAATCACTTAGCAACAACACCAATAAATCCATAAATATATAAGAAATATTATGGAACTTCATAAATCAGATGCAAAACTCCCTCTTCACTTTAATTTCCTTTAGTGTAATTCATTATAGTATTTTGGTTAATCATTACTATCCATCCAATGGAAACAAAATAACATGATAATTCCACAATTTACACATAATAACGAAGGAGAAATTTCATGTCCCCAATCTCAACTAAATATTTAACAAATATTTCATAAGAATGAGAAGAATACTCAAATAAAACATGACTTAACACATGAGGGTAATCTAAAAGGCCTATGTATGACCATTAACTATTAAAACCATAACAAAAAAAAACACAAAAACAGAATCAAAATTGTTGTCACATCCTTCCTATAAAGAAAGTTCAAGAAGAGAATCAAAAAGAAGAGAAAAAAAATTCACCTTAGATTTTAAAGAGGATGATCTCTTAAAATTTTGGAAGAAAACCAATCAAAGGGTTGCTAAAGATATCCAAATATACATCACTAATCACCTAGGGTTCTCAGAAAGTTTTTTAAATAATAAATAATGTGATACAAGGCCTAAATTTATAACCATTCTATAAAATTAAAGGATAATGAAGTGAAAAAGGTCACCATTCCATAATACAACTCTGATCCAAAAACCATGGCATGTTATCCCTTGAATCTATAGGTTCAAACCATATTAAAATTGATATTAATATAATAAGGTCCATGAGACAAACAAGTCAACCATTTCATGGCACTCAAACTATCTAGGATCATAGTGTGATCCTCATCCTCCTCCCTATAACTCAGAGAACCTTAAACCAAACCACGATGCAATAGAAGGTAGTATAGTGAAACAAAACTAAAATAGAAACAACTTAGAAAATTACCACCCAGGTTTCCATATCGTATAATGGAGAATAATTATATAATAACCCTTATAAAATATTAACCAAAATGATCATGTAAGATGAACTTAAAACAACTTAAGTACATCACACCGTATTACCACCCCTCACAGCACAACTAAGATCTCATAAGATAAACCCAAAAGGGAGTATATCACATTAATCTAGGGACATCCCTATATAAGAATAACCTATTGATCGTTACACCATGACAAAAATACTTCATTCAGTAACCAAAATTAAACTTCAAAACCTGTCCACCAAAAATAAACCTAAAAGGAGAAGTGGCAGATTTACCTAGAGTAGATCGCACCCTACGATGGAGGGAGAGAATAAGCCTCGAGTGGTCAGGAAGCCTTCTGCGCTATGTTATGAGGGGAAGGGGTGGCCTCCAGAGGGGGAGGTGCATGTGTAAAGACCTGGAAATTTCAAGGATTTTTTTCTTAAATACTTTGGAATTTTATGAGTCTGCGGTTTCTGACGACACTTGATTCCGAGGCCCGGTGTGCCCAGAATCAATTTTTGAAGTTTTGTTTGGGTACGTTCAGTAAACGTACGTGCGGGTTTTTTTATCTTTTGAACTGGTGCTCAGAATCAAAATCTGAGGGCACTGATGAACTCGCAGCACTGGTATTCACTTAAGGGGACCTTTACCGCAATTGCGTTTTATGCGGGTTGAGAGTTAATTTTTGGGGATTTAGAAGAAAATAAATAAAATTTGTAATACAAAATTTTATTTATGTTTGGTGGTTATTTCCTCCCAAGGGGAGTTAAAGGTGGGTCCCACACCCACATAACCTCCATTGAGAGGATATTTGTGAGGTGGGTCCCACACAATCCCCTGACCTTTCAACCCCCATTAAACCCCCATTAAACCCACCTTAATTAATTTGACAACTCTCCCCTTATTTATGTGAACTTTTCACCTCCCTATCTCCCATTAATTTTTGCCAACACTTTTAATTAATGATTTGAATCCTCCAATTAATTAATTAAAGTGTTTGAATTTTAAAAATTCATGAGTGAATAAAATAAAAGCCTTAGATATTATTTTAGTTTGGGAACTTGTTGTGTTGAGAGGATTCTTTGGGGAGAGCTCTTGAGAATTTGAAGAAGGAGTTCCTCTCTTCAACGAAGAACACCGTCCTTCCAACGAAGAACCACCGAAGAATGACGATCGTCTCCTTCGATATTCAGCCAAGCCAAAGGAGAAGGAGCCACCTGCAAGGAACGCCGACGATGCGCCATCCTCGGTTCCTTCTTCCCCGACATCAACGAGTTGACGCCGTCTCCCCGCAACATCGTCTTCTGCGACGCCCGACTACTGCGAACCTTATTTTGAGGTTGGGGTTTGTACAATTTTAAGTGAATAATTTGTACCCCATTCTTTGTTGAATTTTCTTAATTATCATCGGCCAATTGAAAACTCCTAACGCGGAGGGCGCATGCCGAACGCATACGGCCCGAAGACTCTCCGTAGTTTCTTTTGTTTATGATGGAGACAATGTTGGGAAGGTGGCGACTAGCGAAGGCGGTGACCACACGCCGACCACGTACGGAAGAACCACGGCCCGCAACCGCGGGCCACTCGGTTAAAGGAGAACTGGCCAGGCCAAAGGGAGACCGAGGTACCACAAGGGGTGCCGCGCTGTAGAGAACCGTGGCCCATGCTCTACGGGCCGCTTCAATGGTGAACCGGCTGGCTCATCAGCCGACCGGGATGGAGGGGCCACGACACCCGCAGGTTCCGCACTGAAGGACCGCGGCCCGCCCGTGCGGGCCGCTCGCACCATGAAGACCAGTCAGCTTCGGTCGGATGGACAAGAGGGCGGCGCCGCTTGGCACCGCCGGTTCAGGAGACCGGGGGGCCGCGCCCCCCCGTAGCGCTCGGCTAGTCGGGCTGGGTCGTGCCGTACCCCGCCGGGACAGGTCGTGCCCTCTCGAGACGGGCCACGCCCCGTCGGGCTGGGCTGCGCCCCACCGATCTGGGCCACGCGCTTCACCGGGCCGGTCCGACCCTCTGCCGGGTCGGACCCACCGAAACAGGTCGGGCCGACCCGCCAACCCACTAGGCTTGACGGGCTGGGCCCGTTACGCTTAAATGTGAATAACTTAAAGACCGCGTGTCCGATCGACGTGCCTTCTGCAGCATTGGGACCCTCGCAAAAATTGGTCATTTTGTGATACTCTAAGTGTGTTTTGGAAAAATTTGGAAAATGGTGGGGTTTTGGAATGAGCGTATTTCCAACCGGGCCCCTGGAACAGAAAAACAAATATCTTTCAGACCGAGCATCCGATTGAAGCATTGTCTGTCTCGTTGGGTTTCTTTTGACGAGATGGAACTTCAGGATACATGAAATCTAAAATTCATGATATTTTACGTATCGACCCCTTTTCTCGAGGAGCGGACCCTCCCGAAATCGAGCGTGCTATGTGCGGGAACCCTAGAGCTGGCTGCGACTGCAACGACTACCGTACTGGAATCCTCCGTGGGTTCGACGGTGATGATTACTGTTGTTGTATCCTATGTGGTTCTGAGAGTTTGACTTCTATTCTAGTATCCTACGTGTGTCCGACCGAGTAGCTGGTCTAGTATCCTACGTGGGTCTGATAGCTTAGCTGGTCTAGTATCCTACGTGGGTCCGACAACTTAGATGAATCAGTGACTACATCTGATCATCTTTATCACTTTACGAAATATGTATACCTGTGTGAGATGATTCTTGACTTTCAATCATTATCATCGATGTGATTTACTTCTTTCCTATGTGGACTGGGTTGTGCTTGAGCTCGAGAGTTGGATCCGAACTGGGATTGATGACTTAGGTATATGTATGGGAATATACCTAAGTAGACTTGGTTGATTCTTCGTGATTGTATCTTTCCTTTGAAGTTTTTACTTAGTGGATTCTGGGAGACCTTTGGGGGTCTCGGGGTTCCTATTGAGTATTGTTATACTCACCCCTGTATGGGCTATGCCCGCACTACGTTGTGTTGGATGCAGACGACGGACATCACTGATCGTGGTGGAGACTTGTAGAGCTGGATGGTACCCGGAGGTGGAGCACTTGGCGAGACATACACGGAGCGGACAGACGGACCCGAGGTGTTGAGGAGACCATATATACCCACCCATCAGGTGGGATTCCCGGAGGACAACTCAGTGGTTTCTACTTTACTTTACTGCTGTTGTACTAGTCTTTCAGTTGTACCGTACTTACTGTTGGGCTTGTATTTCTGGCCCCTTTCTTTTCAGCTTTTACTTTTGTATACAGTTTTACTTTGTGCATACTTCATTTGCGTACTCTGTTGTGTTTTTTTACTTCTATAAAGGCAATGCCTTCCCAGTATAGGGATTTACGCCTTTCGTGCTAGTCGCCAGCCCCTGGCCTATGGAAGGCTGGCTTGGGGTAGTCACGACACGGGCCCCGAGGACGGGTTGTGACAAATTGGTATCAGAAGATTCAGTTCTACCAAAGAACTCAGGAATCTGATCTTTCTTTCTATGGAGTAATAGTGTTAAGAGTATTGAGTGTGGTTTTCAGTCCAAGGAGTTTAGTGTTGGTGCGGCGACCGATGTATCCATACACCATGACCCTGACCTCTGATTTCTGACTCAGTGCACGAAAACACTGATTGCATGTGTATTTCAAAAGTTTTCTTTGTGATTACTTTGTGTCAGCTCACCAGGTATACTGTTTAACCATGGTGCACCTGTTTCTTTCTTGGATGGCCCCACGAAGGCAGCCAACTTGGGTTCTGAGTCACGTGCGAGATGGTAGCCCACCGAGTGACGAGGCCTCAGTGTAGGGCCCCATCACAGCGGAGGCACCAGCAGTACCACTACCCGCTGGGCCACTGATACCACCAGCCCCAGTATCAGAGAGTGAACGACACCTGAGTGTGTTGCATGAGTTCCAGCTACAGAGGCCGCACAGGTTCCGTGGAGAGATGGACCCTCAGGCAGCCGAGGATTGGCTGGAGGCTATCGTCAGAGTCTTCAGATTAGTAGGGACACTAGCCAACCTTATGGTGATCCTTGTTGTGAGTCTCTTGCACGCAGTAGTAGGTAGATGGTGGATCCTGATGCTCTAGGTGCATGACAAGTAATATTTACTCTAGATGGACTTCGAGAGTCTCTTCCGCTCGGAGTTTGTCCCAGCCACCCTTCGTGTAGTGTGGATTCAGGAGTTACTTCATCTGCTGCAGGGTAGAATGACAGTAGCTCAGTACTCAGCGAGGTTTACAGACCTCTCGCGCTACTCCACAGACATGGTACGAGACCCATTCTTCAGGGCCCAGACCTTTGAGTAGAGAATCAGACATGAGATCAGGGTTTTAATGATCTCCCTCAGCATTCCGACACAGGCGGGAGTGCTGGAGCAAGCCCTTCTTGTGGAGAGATTTCTCGCTGATCCGACACCAGTAGCGAGACCCATCGCAGGGTGACACATAGCAGACTCTTTTGCAGCCGGAAGTAGACAGTTGAAACAGAGGTCCAAGCGGACCAGGCCATCAGGCGAGTGACCACAGGATACAAGTTCAGTTGTGCAGGGCACACGAAATAGAGCCAACTATACGAGGAGCAGACAGTGCTATGCATGCGGCGGGCAGGGTCACATGGCTCAGGACTGCTTGAACCACCGTGAAGATGAGCAGTAGACAGTAGAGGGACATCCCAGGTAGAGGCAGAGGTTCGACTGTGGTGGTCCGCTGGGAGCAGAAAGACGAGGCAGAGGAGCTGGCCAACCAGCGGGTGGTGGATGACATTTCGAGGCTCTACCACCACCACCACCACCACCAGGAGGTCCACCCCGACCACAAGGAGTTATCAGACAGAGGCAGGCTCAGCTCCAGGCAGTCTAGGCCTATGACCATGACACACCTGAGATGATTTGAGGTACTATATGTGTCTACTCCACCCTTGATGCAGTGATTATAGACATAGGTGCATGTCATTATTTTATTGTCGCTTCCCTTTTTTAGAGCTTGGAGATTCCGACAGAGCCATTGTCTCGATCCTTACGGCTAGAGACTCCTACGGGAGCAGAATCGACGATTACGCACTGGTGCCGGTAGTGTGAGCTTACTCTAGGAGGTGAGAGCTTCAGTTGAGATCTTCTTGTATCAGAGTCGAGGCCTTATGACGTCATCTTGGGTATTGACTAGTTATCTATAGTCCATGCTTAGATCAACTGTATTAGGCGCAAGGTGTGGTGTGTCCGCACATATGGGACCAGTTTCACCTTCACAGGTGATACGAGAGCCTTTTTAGAGTAGGATGGACTTACGCAGAGGAGAGGGTAGCCGATCACACATCAGTTGGCTAGTCTCATCCTTAGAGTAGTTGATGTGTGGAGTCTAAGTTTTCCTGTTGTGGTGGATCAGTATGCGGACATATTTCCTGATGATGTTCCAGGACTACCTCCTCGTAGAGAGGTAGAATTCTATATAGACCTTTACCTTGGGATAACACCAATATCTACTACAGCATATCGGATGACTCCCGCCGAGCTTCGTGAGCTACGGGTATAGCTAGAGGACTTGCAGGGGAAGAGATTTATCCGACCCAGTGTTTCACCCTGGGCTTCTCTGATTTTGTTTTCCAAGAAGGAGAATGGGAGCTTGCGACTGTGTGTCAACTACCGTTTCCTGAATCAGGTGACCGTGAAGAACAAGTACCCACTCCCGAGGATTGACGATCTCTTTGATCAACTCAAGGGAGCATGATGGTTCTCAAAGATAGACATCGGGTCAGGCTATCACCAGCTCAGAGTTCGAGATGAGGATGTGAAAAAGATGGACTTCAGGTGTTGGTATGTCCACTATGAGTTCTTGGTTATTCCCTTTAGCGTAACCAATGCACCGGCAGTGTTCATGAGTCTCATGAATAGTATCTTCTAGACTTACCTCGATCGTTTTGTCGTAGTATTCATTGAAGACATACTAATTTACTCGACTACTGAGGAGGAGCACACCTACCACTTGTGGGTTGTACTGGATACACTCTGAGAGCACCAGGTTTATGGTAAGTTCTCAAAGTTCCATTTCTGGATTCGAGGGGTTCACTTTATGGGACACTTCATCTCAGAGGCTGGAGTTGCAATGGATCCAGTGAAGATCGAGGCAGTACTTGGTTGGGAACCACCCAGAAGCATGACAGAGGTGCGGAGTTTCCTGGGTCTGGAAGGGTACTATCAAATATTTGTGCCATATTTCTCCAAAGTTTCAGTGCCACTTTCAGACTTGACGAAGAAGGGGAAACCCTTCATGTGGTCAGATAGATATCAGCAGATCTTTCAGGAGCTAAGGCAGAGATTGACCAGTGTGCTTATCTTGAGGCTACCGGAGGAGGGCGTTGGGTACGTAGTGTACTGCGACGCATCAGGGACCAGACTCGGGTGTGTCCTGATATAGGATCGAGTGGTGATCGCATATGGTTCGCGGAAGTTGAGATAGCACGAGCATAACTACGCTACCCATGACCTGGAGTTAGCAGGAGTTGTATTCACCTTGAAGATGTGGTGGCACTATCTGATGGGCGAGTGCTCTACAGTCTACTCTGACCACCAGAGTCTCAAGTAAATCTTCTCATAGAAGGACCTGAACCTGAGACAATGGTGATGGCTCGAGTTTCTCCAGGACTATAAATTTGAGATAGTCTATACTCCTAGGAAGGGGAACGTTGTAGCTGATGTTCTCAGCAGGAGATCGGGCATTCAACTACTAGGAGAGGCAACAGAGAAGCTAGCCGCGTTACAGATATCCTTTGGGGATAGAGATAGAGAAGCCTTTCTACAGTCACTCATAGTCACTCCTCTACTCCTTCAGCGAGTCAGAGGGGCACAACGTGGGGAAGTTGACTGTGAGACGCGACGTGCTCAGATATCCACAGGGCAGGCGCCTGATGGATTTTCTGAAGGAAGGGAGTACGTCACCCTCTTCAGGGGACGTACTATGGTACCATTTGCACTGCAGGAGGAAGTTCTGAGAGAGTTTCACACTTCCCCTCTAGCGTTACATCCAGGAGTGGTGAAGATGTACCAGGACCTCAGATGACATCACTGGTGTTCGGGTATGAAGAAGGTTGTAGCAGAGTTCGTTTCATGATGCCTAACTTGTCAGCAAGTGAAGGCAGAGCACCAGGTACTAGTAGGATTGGTACAACCCTTAGAGGTCCCAAAGTGGAAGTGGGATGGGATATCCATGGATTTCATGACAGGGATTCCATGTACATCCAGATGACATGACTCTATCTGGGTGATTGTAGACCGACTCACCAAGTTAGCCCACTTCCTACCGATCTGAGAGTAGGGCTCAGTAGAGAGCTTGGGATGCCTCTACATTCAGGAGATTGTATGGCTTCATGGTGTTCCATCGTCTATCATTTCCGATCGTGATGTTTGTTTCACTTCCCAGCTATGGAAGGGGTTACATGAGGCTTTTGGGATGCAACTACATCTGAGCACCGCCTTCCATCATCAGACGGATGGACAGACTGAGAGAACCATTCAAACTCTCGAGGACATGCTCTGTGCATGTGTCCTTGACTTTGGTCGTAGCTGGGAGGATCACCTACCCTTGATGGAGTTTGCGTACAACAACAACTATCACTCCACCATCGGGATGACACTTTATGAGGCACTGTACGACCGACCTTGCAGATCACCTTTGTGCTGGACTGACCCTAGGGAGTCAGCACTTGTAGGACCAAAGATGGTTTAGGATATGACAGAGAAGGTGCAGATCATCCAGGAGCGGATGAAGACTGCACAGAGAAGACAAAAGTCCTATGCTGATAGGAGACAGAGACCACTAGAGTTCGAGGATGGCGACCATGTATTCCTACGTGTCTCACCTCGATGAGGTCTACGGAGATTTGGTCGGGGCGGAAAGTTATCTCTGTGTTTTATCGGACCTTTCCAGTTCCTCAACAGAGTAGGCGAGGTGGCTTACCACCTGGCCCTTCCACCTCAGTTGCACAGGGTGCATGACATCTTTCACGTATCTCAGTTGAGGAGATATGTGCACGACCCATCCCACATCATCGATCACAGAGAGATGGACATTGATGACGGGGTGACATTATCGGAGTTCCCAATGGAGATCGAGGATCGACAGGAGCGGGTCATATGTGGGCGGTCGATTCCTCTGGTGCGCATTTGCTGGTAGTATAGGAACCTCCAGGAGAGAACTTGGGAGCGGGAGGCTCATATGCGAGCTCAATACCCCCATTTGTTTCCCTAGTGTGTGTTGTAGCTTTACGGGGACGTAAATCCCTAAGGTGGGATTAATGTAAAGACCCTGAAATTTCAAGGAATTTTTTTCTTAAATACTTTGGAATTTTACGAGTATGCGGTTTCTGAAAGTACTTGATTCCGAGGCCCAGTATGCCTGGAATCAATTTCTGAAGTTTTTTTCAGGTACGTTTAGTAAACATACGTGCGGGTTTTCTATCTTTTGAACTGGTGCTCGGAATCAAAATCCGAGGGCACCGATGAACTCGTAGCGCCAATATTCGCTTAAGGGAACCTTTACCATAGTTGCATTTTATGCGGGTTGAGAGTTAATTTTTGGGGATTTAGAATAAAATAAATAAAATTTCTAATACACAATTTTATTTATGTTTGGTGGTTATTTCCTCCCAAGAGGAGTTAGAGGTGGGGCCCACACCCACATAACCTCCCATGAGAGGATATTTTTGAGGTGGGGCCCACATGATCCCCTAACCTTTCAACTCCCTTAAACCCCCATTAAACCCTGATTAATTAATTTGACAACTCTCCCCTTATTTATGTGAACTTTCCACCTCCCTCTCTCTCATTAATTTTTTCCAACGCTTTTAATTAATGAGTTGAATCCTCCAATTAATTAATTAAAGTGTTTGAATTTTAAAAATTCATGTGTGAATAAAATAACAGCCTTAGCTATTATTTTAGTTTGGGCAATTTTTGTGTTGAGAGGATTCTTTGAGGAGAGCTCTTGAGAATTTGAAGAAGGAGTTCCTCTCTTCAACGAAGAACACCGCCCTTCTAATGAAGAACCACCGAAGAACGACGATCGTCTCCTTCGATATTCGGCCAAGCCAAAGGAGAAGGATCCACCTGCAAGGAACACCGACGATGCGCCATCCTCGTCTCCTTCTTCCCCGACGTCAACGAGTTGATGCTGTCTCCCCGCGATGCCATCTTCCGCGACGCCCAACTACCATGAACCTTATTTCGAGGTAGGGGTTTGTACAATTTTAAGTGAATAATTTGTACCCCGTTCTTTGTTGAATTTTATAAATTGTCATCGACTAATTGATACCGCCTAACGCGGAGGGCGCTGGCCGAACACACACGGCCTGACGAACCTCCATAGTTTCTTTTATTTGCAATGGAGACCGTGTTAGGAAGGTGGCGATGAGCGAAGTCGGTACCCGCGCCCCGACCGCGTGCGGAAGAACCACGACCCATAACCGCGGGCTGCTCGACCTAAGGAGAATCGGTCGGCTAAAGCCGGCCGGGCCAAAAGGAGACTGTAGCGCCACAAGGGGCGCTGTACTGCGGAGAACCGTGACCCACGCTCCACGAGCCGCTTCGGTGGTGAACCGGCTGGCTTGTCAGCCGACCGGGATTGAGGGACCATGGCACCCATAGGTGCCGCGCCGAAGGACCGCGACCCGCCCATGTAGGCCGCTCGCGCCAAGAAGACCAGCCAACTTCGGCCGGCCGGACAGGAGGGCGGTGCCGCTTGGCGTCGCCGGTTCGGGAGACCGGGGGGCCGCGCCCCCCCCCCCCCTCCCCCCCCGTAGTGCTTGGCCACCCAGGCCGAGCCGTGGCCAGCCGGGCCGGGCCGCGCTGCGCCTGGCCGGGCCGCGCCCTCTCATGCCGGGCCGCGCCCCCTCGGGCTGGGCCGCGTCCCACCAGGCCGGGCCACGTGCTTCACCGAGCCGGTCCGACTCTCTTCCGGGTCGGACCCATCGAACCAGGTCGGACCGACCTGCTATCCCACTGGGCTTGACGGGCCGGGCCCGTTACGCTTAAATGTGAATAACTTAAAGACCGCGCGTCCGATTGATGCACCATCTGCGGCTTTGGGACCCTCACGAAAAAGCGGTCCTTTTGCAATACTCTAAGTGAGTTTTGGAAAATTTTGGAAAACGGTTGGGTTTTGGAATGAGCATATTTCCAACTAGGCCCCTGGAACAGAAAATCCAATATCTCTCAGACCGGGTGTCTGATTGATGCGTCATATATCACGTTGGGTTTCTTTTGACAAGACAGAACTTCGGGATACATCAACTCTGAACTTCATGATATTTGATGTATCGAACCCTTTTCTCGAGGAGCGGACCCTCCCAGAATCGAGTGTGCTGTGTACGGGAACCTTAGAGCTGGCTGCGACTGCAATGAATACTGTACTGGAATCCTCCGTGGGTTCAGCGATGTCGGCTACTGTACTGGAATCCTTCATGGGTTCAGCGATGACGACTACCGTACTGGAATCCTCCGTGGGTTCGACGACGATGATTACTGTTCTTGTATCCTATGTGGGTCCGACAGTTTGACTTCTATTCTAGTATCCTACATGGGTCTGACAGAGTAGCTGGTCTAGTATCCTACGTGGGTCTGACAACTTAGCTGGTCTAGTATCCTACGTGGGTCCGACGACTTAGATGAATCAGTGACTACATCTGATCATCTTTATCACTTTACAAAAGATGTATACCTGTGTGAGCTGAGTCTTGGCTTTCAATCATTATCATCGATGTGATCGAATTCTTTCCTATGTGGATTGGGTTGTACTTGGGCTCGAGAGTTGGAGCTGAACTGGGATTGATGACTTAGGTATATGTATGGGAATATACCTAAGTAGACTTGGTTGATTCTTCGTGATTTCATCTTTCCTTTTTGGTTTATCCTTCGTGGATTATGGGAGACCTTCGGGGGTCTCGGGGTCCCTACTGAGTATTGTTATACTCACCCCTGTACGGGCCATGCCTACACTACGTAGTGTTGGATGCAGATGACGGATAACACTGATTGCGGTGGAGACTTGTGGAGCTGGATGGTACCCGGAGGTGGAACACTTGGCGAGACGTACACGGAGTGGACGGACGGACCCGAGGTGCCGAGGAGACCATCTGTACCCACCCTTCAGGTGGGATTCCTGGAGGACGACTCAGTGGTTGCTACTTTACTTTACTACTGTTGTACTAGTCTTTCAGTTGTACTGTACTTTCTGTTGGGCTTGTATTTCTGGCCCCTTTCTTTTCATCACTAAATTTTGTATAGAGTTTTACTTTTTTGCTTACTTCAGTTGCATTCTCTGTTGTGTTTGTTTACTTCTATAAAGGCAATGCCTTCCCAGTATAGGGATTTACGCCTTTGGTGCTAGTCGCCAAACCCTGACCTATGGAAGGTGGGCTTGGGGTAGTCACGGCACGGGCCCCAAGGACGGGTCGTGACAGCATGGGAGGAGTCGTCAACCATTGAGAAATGGAGGAGTAGGGTTCTCGGGGAGTAGTGTCGAGCAGAGAGGAGGAGAAGTAGGGTTTGCGGGGAGGAGGATCCACGTAAGGGGTTTGAGGGTGAGGATAAGGAGTAGGGATAGCGGTGGAGGTCCAACAATGAGAAAATGGGGGGGGGGGGAGGAGAGTTGTCACAAGGGTACAATACCGTGAGAGCTTGAGGGCACGATAAACAGAGGATACTATGCGCCCGATTTTATAAAATATGGGACAATGGTTTTATCAACGCTGATAAAGGGTACCCTTTATAAGGTCTAAAATTTTAGCACTTATTGGGTGATTCTTTATCAGTGCTAAAATTTTAGCGCTGATACAGGGTTCCTTTATCAGCACTTTTTTCTTAGCGCTGATAAAATGCAGCACTTCCCTTGCCCGTTTTTGTAGTAGTGTATCTTGTATGGAAGGTTTTCTTTTGGATATCTCCTCTTTTAATATTTATATAATGATATCCAAAATGAAGATTCATTTTTTATAAGTATTAATAACTATTAAGTACGTTGAAAAATTCATAAATATATTGTAATGGATATTTTTTATTTGTGCTCATATTTTTATCTCTAGGTTGTTGATGAAAAGCTGCAGTAACCCACCTTTTTTGTGAAAAGGACCATTGGTTCACCCCAATGTGATACACTAGTATGTATAAACCCTTTTTATAAATTTTACTGATGTTTATAATTTAATTCCTATAGTTTTATCATGTCCATTATATAGGGTCTCATTAATATATATTCCACACAAGGTATACGATCTATTGATAATTCTACCTTATTATCTGGGTGAAGAAAAAAAAATTCATGAAGGAATACATCCGTATAATACCTTATAATATGTATGTATTTGAGTTTTAAATTTTACTTTACCTTAACCATTTTAGTAAGATATACTTCTTCATTTGGGATCAATACCCTCACATTTCAAGGGATTGATAAAGGAGATTCATATTCCTCCTTACATTTGTTTAGGAATATGGGATGTTTTGGGATATAGAAAGAAAATTTCATTTCCCAGTAATTGATATAATCTCTATAAAAAGGGAGATAATCTATGGATACAAAGGTATAAAACTCTGCGAGAGGAATAATCTTCTCATAAACACTAATTTGGGAAGAGTAAAACACTTGGGTTACAAAAATTTCACCACTAGGTGTTTTCACATGTATATTTATTTAAAGGTATCAGTGAGGTGAATCAATATTTCTATAAAACTTGTAATATATAATGGAATGCATCAATCCATAATTCAATAAAACTTCCACCTTTATTAAGTGAATAGTGGGTGTACCTTTCACTACTTCATTTTATTTATCCACTTTAGTAGTGGTAATGGAATAACCTCATATTTAATCTCTTTTATTAGGTCATTGTTGATGTCTATTATCCTCAAACACACTTGGTTTAGTTTAGTATCTTGAATAGTTCCCATTTTCCTTACAGTTAAAGTATTTTACCATGGAAGGTTCACTGAGTGGAGCCCTAGTTTCCTCTATTGTATTGAGTATCCATTTCATGTCCTTTCTGCACTCTTTTAGTTGATACCCCATTTTATAAAATTATATAATTCCCCAATTCCCTTAAGAAAGTTCATTAGATGCATCTTACCTCATCTTCAATAGGTGGGTAGTTTGATCTTTTTATTCTATATCCTTTGTAACAAGATCCTTAAGTAAGAAATATTTCTTTTGTTTCTTGCTACCATTTCTATGTGGGAATCTCAAGATACTTCTTCAAAACTTATAAATTCATGAATAGATATATATTTTTACAGATATAGTTTTAATCCATTAAAAAATATATCTATTTTACTCTCATAGTTGAAAAAAACCAAAGTTTTGCTTTACAAGTCCTGTGAAATTTACCTGACATGTATCAATAGATTCGTTATCTATTTGTATAAGCTCCAGAAATTCTCTATCCGTCTTGGTATGATGTTTATGAGGAAAATAGATCTTCTGAAATATTATTTTAAATGTTTTCCCACTCCATCGATTCAATTTTATCCTTCAATTTTTTATTATTGATCAATGTCCATGATCCTTCTAAATGGTATATAGTTAGAGTAACATTTTCTTACTCATAACAATTAAGTAAAGAAAATATATTTTTCATAGTGAAATAGATAAAACATGTATTCTAAGCTCTGAGTAGGGGGGATCAATGCAAATAATTATTTTTCAAATACTGTTAAGATATTATTCTTATTCCTAATTGTTCTCATAAAATAAAAATAGTGGTGAGTAAAATGTTGATAGCATCACATTGTTAATGAGGTTGACCTTCTTAAGAATGAATACATCCTTAGTGTATGGTGGTTTTTATCCCACTCACACACAATGTTTCTTTTATTATCAAGATAACTATAAGAATGAGTATGAACTTGAACCTATTATAAGATTATAGGATTTACCTTTGAATACAGAAAGTCACTTTTTGAATAGAACAAATTACAAATCTTAAAATATAGATCACTAGTAAAAATCATGATCTCTAGATAACTTGATAGAATAAGACCTTATTCTTATTCTTCTCACCATATCCTTGAATGGTTATTCTCAAAACATATAATATCTTCACATAATGATACAACAATTCTTGAGTATATCATATAGAAATAACTTCTCTTTCATTTATCATATATTCAATAAAATAATTTAAAAATAATCTCCACATTTCATGACACTTAAATTATCCAAAAGTCTTGGCCTACATACATGATCTTATAACTTCCCCCTATATTTGGTTATGTCATGGCCCTTCATTCACATTTATCATGCTTTTAAATAATTGGAACTTAATGAAGATATGTAGAAAACCTTATGAAATCTTTGAGACTCATGTTGTAGAACTAGATTTTCCTCAACTTACTCCTTCAAAACTTATTGAATCAAGAATAACCACATCGTGATAATATGGACTTTGAAAGAACATAATACTTGACATCACCTGGGTTATGATATCATTTCATCCTATGTTCTCATAAATTTGTCATAGGATATTATCCTTACAAATTTCTATAAATCATCCTTATGGTTGTATAGAAATTATATCTATGTATCTCATGATTATGTGGATAATAATTATCTTTATAATGATCCTTATAAAGTATCCCATCCTTACAAAATTCAATGGATCATTCTTACATAGATTGATACTTATATAGATGATTCTTACCCAGCCTCCAAATTCCTTTAAAACTTCTTTAAACCATTCCATCACATCCAAATAATTTATAGGGAAGAGATTAGTAGTGTTTAGTGAGATAAAAGGTACCTATATAAATAATTACATGAAACTAATGATCATAATCACCAATTCTCATACAACAATAATAGAAAAAAAATCATGAAGCTGATGATCATAATAATCATCGCTCACTTAAAATTATATATTTCTATAAGTCTATAATAACTCTTATAAAATGGAAATTTACTTATATGAAGAATAATTGACTCATCCAAACTCACTGATGACTCATCTAAACTTTACTTTACTCTTCCAAAGTTAAATATGACTCATTTGAACTCTCGAGTCACTCATCGGAACCCATAATTTACTCATCCAAACTCTATATTCACTCATCTTAACTATCTAGTGACTTATATAAAGTATTTGATTACTTATACAAAGCATCTAGAGACTCATTAATAGTTATATTTTAGTTATCTAAAGTCTTCAATAACTCATATGATGTTTGGGATGACCCATAAAAAGTATGATTTATCCATTTACTATTCCAACCTAAACATTTTACAATTTACTTATATATAATCAAAACATATTCAACTCAACTTTAGACATTATTTAAAACTCAAAATAATCGTCAAACATCATCTGTAAGAATCCATTCACATGAAACATCCATTAGAATGATTTTTTCTCCATTTATGGATCTTCTTCTCTTTAGCTAGTTCCTTATACAGGGCATTATCCATTCTTCATGTTCTTGACTAGTTAGAAACCTTTAGATTATATAAAATTTTATATAAAACACTTTCACATAAATAATTTATCATAAAAATTTATGTTATCACAAAAATCACCACATATAAACTATTATTGACAACAAATACCACATCATCCTCAAGAGGTTTCAACAATATCCAAATTTTTTTCAATACTACACATACTCATTCATCTCCCCCTTATTGATAATAAAACCAAAGTGAACAATAAATAGTGTAAAATTTTAATGTTTAAAAAATAAAATAGTCATGAAACAATAACATATTTTTCCAGTGAGATGGATCAATGTAGAAAACAAGAGTGATTAAATGATACATCAATTTTTTCCTCAAAACAACTCATTTTAAACAATGATTCAAATATTTATGCTCATTCAAATAGATAAATCTATAATATATTTGGAAAATTATATCATTACACACTTAATACACACATTAAAAAAATTCATAAATGAGTAGAATGATTATTCTCTCCCCAAAAACAAAATCTCCTCAAGAAATAAAAAGAAAAGTATATTGGTGGTAACTAAATATTTTTTCATACCTTTTTTGGAATTTTTTCTACGATACCATTTTTTACCTAAAATTTTCAAATAACTCACTTATGAGAGGTTTTATTAAGATATCAGAAATTTTCTCCTTGTATATAAATTTTTTATCTTTAATGTACCATCAACCACATTCTACTTTAGAAAATTTTATTTAATGATAATATGTTTTGAATTATAATTATGCACTAGATTTTTAGAAAAATTAATTTCACTTTGATAATCATAGTTTATAATCTGTGGGTAGTTTTTTTAGACATCCATGACCTCATGTTGAGTCACCATCCACATCATTTGGGTATCTACCTATGATGTAGACACATATTCTTCATCAATTGAACTTAATGTGATTGATGTCTATTTATTTGAGAGTCATCTAACACACTTGTCACCATTATGGAATACTCAACCTAACGTGTACTTTATATAATCCATAAATCCTAACCAGTAAAAATCTTAAAACCCATTTAGATTTAGATAATATTTCAAATTTTATAGAAAATTATAGTTTTAAGTATTTGAAACATATCTAAGAATCTTATTTTCTGAAATAAAATCAAGTTATTTTGGATTGAAATAAAACTTGGAACATAAAGCAAAAAATTATTTTTCTGGTATACATGAAGTCAGGTACAAAAGGCTTCAAATTAACTTTATAAATTTCATATCATTTATGGATTTTCCTTAATTATCTTTTCACAGCTTTATTCCCAAATGTAAAGGTGTAGATACTCCTCTTGCTTCAACTATTTAAGATTTTTCAACATCTATTTATTATATTTTCCTTTTAAGATGAAAACATGTCCAATTGATTTAGTAAATTGTAATCCCAATAATTATTTCATTTCACCATGAAATGATATCCCTATTTTCTTCTTCATTTGAATATAAAATTCTTCACAAACATTTTCTTCATCTCTAAAAAAAATTATATCATCAATATACACAATCATAATAAGTGACGCGGTGTTAGTATTTTATATGTATCGATTGTTTCCAATCTATACCTTCTTGAGCTCCATGATTCTTATGTTATCATCCAATTTAGAGTACTAATCTCTAGGATATTTCTTCAAACCATAAATATCCTTCATCAATTTGAATTTTTTTTGATCATCATAAAATTGAAGTTCCTCAGGCTATTCCATATCGACTACCTCATTGAGTTCACCATTATAAAATGTTGAAATTATATCTATTTGTACAATAATGAAATGTTTGTAAGTAGAAATTGCAATAAAACTTCTACTAGTATCAACCTGGGAAATTGAGAAAAATATCTTATCAAATTAAATCGCCTATACTTGAGAATATTCCATAAAAATAAGTCTGGATTTATCTCCCAAAACACTTCCATCCTCATTGATTTTGTTTTAGAATACCCATTTTATTCCTATATTATTTTTATGAGTATTAGGAAAATTTCCCATACATATTTATTATATATTTGATATGAAACTTTATTCATAGATTTGATCCATTATTTTTTTCAAATGGATTATTCAAAACATTTTTGTTCAACCATGGAAATCAGGACGGTATGATAGGTTCCTATAATTATTATTTGGATTTGAACACCCATATTACTATCACTAATTCTAATCTCAATATCTACATGATACATATACCTTAAACATACCCCTATTATCTTTTATTTTCCTTCATTATCACTGGTACATGTAGAATCTGGATCTTCTTCCTAAGGTTGTGCAGTTTATTCCTTTACTTATACAGATCCAACATCAACAACACCACCCTCACTGTTTATCGTAACAAAATTCATGATATCATAATCATATTAAAAAATTGAAATATAATTATAGTAAAAAATTCTCTTGATTTTTTTTACATATGTAATAATATACATTTGGTTTATAGCCACAGAATATTCCATCATCAACATTCACATTAGACATGATTCTATTTGTTCCCTTCCTTTTAATAAAGCATGAACTCCCAAATACTTTGAAATGATTTACACTTGTATTCTTAATGAACCCCATATCATAGGTTTCCACTTCATATTTCATCCTAAAAAAGAATCTATTTTGAGTAATTCTAACAGTTTTGATAGCATGTAAACAGATTAGTTTTGACATGTCATGCTCAGTGAGCATAACTCAAGTCATATAAATAAGACTTTTATTCATATTTTAGATATCCAATTTTTGTTAAGGGATTTATGGGGTAATAAAATCATGTTTGATTACATATTTGGATAAATACTATGAGACATTTCTTTTAGAATATTTTATTCCATTGACTCATTTGAACATTTTAAAAGGAAAACCTATTTGTTTTTTAACCAACCTATTAATGATTTTAAACATGATAATTTTTTTAGACTTGTGGGACATGAATATTATGCATTTAATTTTGGTAAATTCATAAATGAATGTGATGAAATATTTTTATCCACCTGTTGAATTATTTTTAATTGGGAAAAACACATCATTATGTTTTAACTCTAATGGGTTCTCTATGTAAATATCAACTCCTTTGTGGGTTTTTATCATCATTTTTTCCTTTATTATAAGTATTGATGATAATAGAATTATCTTCCTTTATTATAGAAATATTAATTATTTCTTATTATTTTCTTAAATTCATCATTTTCTTTTGGGAAACATAGCCCATACTTATATGCCACAAACTATTTTTATCTTGAAAACTCATATAAAAATTTGATTTTTCTTCTCCCATTTGAAATAATTCTCCTTGAGTTATAATTCCTTGGATATTACAACTCTATCATTCAGACTCTTTAAAAGGCATCAATTTTCCCTAAAAAACACTTCATTTTTATCATAACCAAACTATGATACATTCGGTAGGTTATTCTTTAATCCATAAAGAAATAAGACATTACCAGGAATGATCTTGTTCTCCCTAAGTCTACTAGTTCCAATACATTTAAATATTAAAGAGATTTCATTAACAAAATTAGCAGCTTCACTATCGTATTTCTTAATATTCTTCAGAATGTTTAGATCTCAAATCATGTGTGTATAGAAGTGACTATCCATAATACATGTCTTCTTAGTTTTTCATTATTTATAAACTAATTTTACAATAAAATCTTGATGATTTTGGTTCTGATTATTCCTTTTTATCTGATGATGATTACATTATGAGTGTGTTAATCATTTGAAATATATCTGTCCTCACCACATCTTCCATAAGTTTCTTATAGTCAATAAAAGTTGTTTTTCATCTCAACACTCATTTATAGATATTGATACCTTGAATTTTTATTTATTTGTTGTTATTGATGTCTCCCACTTAATATATGATCCTTCCATAGACTAATAATATACATATAATACCAAATTTTGTATTATTTATAACCATACACACCACATCACCAACAATATCTTATTCTTTGGAATAAATTTTTCATCGGCATAGAATTATGTATTTTCTCATTTTTAGTTCTGTGTTGAGATGTTTTCACTAAAAATTATTGCAAATTTATTATCGGTATATCTAAGTCTTATATGGATGTTATATTATAAATTTTCAACATTCATATATGATATTTTTCATACCATTCATCTAATTTTCTAGATAATATAGATTTTTTATGACATCTTATGATATAAATATTTTATTCTATAAATACCTATCCATCATGATTTAAATTTCATGTTCACCAATATTAATATTAGAATTGATAGATTTATTCTAGTTGGATCATTCACCTCTGAATTCAATATCCTTTTTGTAGCTATAATATTTTTTCTTTTTCTCTTTTTCAAATTTACAACTTTTTTTCTTTAATATGAAACCTTTTTATCCACAAGGATAATAATAGATGTTATATCATCAATAATAAACTTCTTTTATACATTCCTATGTTTTAATTTTTAAATTATTCAAAAATATTATATTCCATAGTCCAAACCTATTTCATTTATTCATAAATTTTCTTGATATATTAATTCTCATTTCTCAACCTTCCAATTTATTGCATGCACATCTTAATCTGTATCCTCATGCTGTATTATTTTTCCAATTTCCCTTATTTAGTATAATATTCATCTCCTATATATGAACCATAATACAATGAGTTATTTTCTTCCATTTCATGAGTTTTGAGAACCTTAGGAGAAGGTTATAGATATTTTTCCTCCTCATCATTATAGTCATCACTGTTAGAAACCCCTTATTCGATAGATGATAATTTAATTCTAAAAAGAATTAGAGTAATTTTATTCTTCCCTTTTTATGATTGATTAATCTCTCTATTGTGATCTTCCTTTAAATGATGAAAGTTTTTCAGTTTCATCATCTTAATCTTCATTTTTTATTGTTGGGGATAGTTGAATGATAGGTGACCAATTTTCACATAGTTAAAGCATTTAAAAGTCATCGTCCATTTGTAATTACCTCCTCTTCCTATGATGAATTTCCTTGACACGAGAGAAAGGGTATCCATATAATCTTCAATATTTCCTTCTCCATAAGAATAGTTTTTTTCATCTTCAATATTAAACTCTTTAAGAGCATTAAATGAATTTTCTTTCTCCTTTATTCCTTTGTTTTTAGAGTAGTTATACTTCCCATTTAATAGTTTTTAGGAGTGTTATGAAATTAATTAATTATGAATTCATAAATATATATATCTTTAAAAGATGATATTTTGGAAGAAAATTCTCCTAGAATTATTCTCATGAGCTTCCAAACCATAACAGAATAATATTTTTTTATTTAAATCCTATAATTAAACATGAAATAATATTAAATCTTATAAAAAATCATCAATATATTAATCCTCTTATATTTTCATATCTTCACACTACTGTCTATAAAATTTTAGTTTGTATTCTTTCACCTTATTTTTCCCTTCATAGATACTTGATTTTTTCCTAAGTTTTGTTGGAAGTTTTTAATCTCATAACCTTAGTTAATTATTTTCTGGATAATAAATAGAGTATAAAATTCCATTCTTATCAATCATTTTCATCATACTTAATACCATTTTGATGTCATGCAGTAATACCCTTTGTCATTGTAAATATTTAAAGATTAACATCAACAACATCCCATCCTAAGTTTAAAAGACAAGGAATCATTAACTCATTCCTCAAGTGAAAACCTTTTCCATAAAATGTTGGAACAAATTTATGATTCATCAATTTTTCGTATTCCATGGAATGACAAAAAGAGATATTCAAGGACCATCCTAGCTCAGATTCTAATTGAAAAGGATAAAACAAGTATGGTAAGCACTGAGAAGGAGGTGAATTAGTGCTTATAATTGTTTTCTAATAACTCATAATCCATTATCCTTCTTAAAAAATGATCTCATCAAACAAAAAATAATACAGAATAAAATTTTGATTTCCATATGTGTAGAGACACGAAGCTTGACGTACATTGACATTACATTACATTTGCGGAATACTTAGTACATAACAAAAACACACACACAAGGACCGTAATAGTTTAGTGTCTTTGGAAACTCGGAATATAATCCTCTAATCCTAGCGAAAGATCTTCAACATCTCCCATAAATATATTCCTTTTTATTATACCTAAAACCTTTCTTTATATCCTGGGGAAAAGAAAACATAAAAGGGTGAGCTCAAATGCTCAGTAAGGGTAAACAAAAGAAATATCAATCACATCATATACATAAGCACAAAACATTTTGTAAATCTTATCCTGCAAAAGAGAGCATAATTTCATAACATGGGATAAATCATAGTAGTGAAATGAAATCCCAATAATCATAAATTAAAACATGAAACATTGTGGCATACACACATAATCATATAGAATCATTTCTTATTAGTCAAGACTCATTGCCAAGACTATCTTAGTGGACAAAGTCCCTTTCTGAACCGAGTCACCCTCGTTTCAGTCCCGCTTCACTGAACCGGTATAACCTACCATTCCAGCCATGTCTATCTCATGAGATATAAAATCTTTACCCAATGAATTGGAGGGAGATATAGGTCCCACCCATCTCATAATGATACCATTCTTATGTGTCCCACAAAATCATAAATCATACATCATTGCATAACCCATGTAATACAAATGGGAATCTTAAACATCATGACATCATGAAACTGTTCATATAAGATAAAAGAATTCATAAAAATAATTCCATCACAACATAATCAAATAAATGTAATAATAGGGATAAAAACAGAACCCTTTATTGTCTTAGATGGAAAATAATTTTGATAAAACACTTGAACTCCATTCTTGAGGAAAATATCCTTTCTTCTTCAAAAACACTTTTCCTTTCATAACATGTCATACAATTCTAAACTAAAAGAAGTTGATTAAAAATAAACTTGAAAACTTGTAAATGAATCTTCTTTGAAATAATGTTTTAAAAATCCATTCATGTCGTATAAGTTAAAAAAAACATTCTTAATACTTTTTTCGGAAAAGTCAAAAATTACCTCGTACGAAAAATGACAAAAGATTCCTTTCATATCTTTTACTAAAAACTCACCAAAGGGTAAAATTGGATTTAAACAATTGTAGGTGGATAGAAATAATATTACATATTGAGGGAACATGGATGTGGATGATAAAATACACCCCAGTAAATGCCAAAGTAAAAACAATCTCGGATAAAAATGAGATTGTGATATTTTCCCTTACCTTAGGTCCGATTTTCTTCGTAGGTGTCCGAAACTCCAGTATAATGATTTAAATAATGTCATTGAATTATTCCAGAATCATACTCATTGTTATGATATCATATATGGTTCACTTATGACTTTATATTACCCTTTCTTTTGTAAATTCTATGTTAAAGAGCATTTTGGGTAAAATTGTTTCATTTGTCGTCCGTGTTTTGACTTGTAATTATTCATATGATTGCTTAGATCATAATTACTTAATTCCAGAATATAAAACATGATTTATATATAATATATATTAAGAATATACATATATATAATAAATTAGTAAATCGAAATAAATACACCGTTCATGGAGACGGTAGGCCGTACGTACGCATGAACGCTGTTTTCGTTTCCTTATTGAGTTGAATGGAATTAAGTAGATGACATACATATATACATAAATACAGTAGCTTTATAATGTCATATATTTCATTATTATTTCTTATATATACTTTATAATCATTCTTAAATGGTTAACATGTAGAATGAATCTCATCGCGTCGTGGAGACGGTAGTCCGCACGTACGCACGAGCGATGATATCGTTTCCATAATTATTGAATTGAATTAGAGTGGATGATACAATATATCAGAATCAATATGATGTTCTAATAACTATGTATAGTTATTCTTTACATCATTATACCCATCCATGTAAGGTGGTGGTGGAAAATAGATTACACCACGGCGTGGAGACGGTATTCCGTACGTACGCACGCGCGGTGATTTCTTTTTTCGTAGGATGGATAGATGGTGAAATAGGGTTGTTTCATACTTATAATAACATATCATTATATTAGTGATACTTATGTTATTACTTCATAATGAAACAACCTAATAAGAAGAAGTGGAAGAAGAAATAAAGATGAAAGAATCGGTAACGGACATTACCTCTTCTTTGAAGTGCTTCATTGAGACCTCCTTTTAGGGTACTAAAATGGGTCTTTAAAGAAGAACAAAACCTCTAGGATGTTTATAGAGAAGTGGAGAAGAGAATTTGGCAGGGGTTGTCCGAGCTTGAAGGCTCAAAGTTTTGTGAAGAAGAGAGGGAGGATGTGCCCTTTTATAAGGGAGGAGAGGGGCTCCTTTGGAAAAACTAAAAATATTATTTTATTATAAATTAAATTTCGGTTTTAAATAGCTCCAAATTGATTTATTTCGATGATAAGGTGGGGATGGGTCTAAATCCTCTAATCCAATAGAATTTAGACAAGTTTAGGTTCCTATTTTAACCTTATCATTTAGATTTAACATTATGTTAAATAATTTTACTTTTACCGTGTCTTCTTGTGTTCTTACACTATAAGGTTAATAAAGTTACTATAAGAAGCCAAAAGAACCCCAAGTTGTTTATTATTAATATATATAGCCTTATCTAAGTCATTTGTACGAAACTTAGATTTTTAGGAATAAAATAACAATTAATAATATAATATTTGTTTTAAAAACTATTTTATGTCAATTTTGACACTATTTAGTAATTGATTTTTGTGAAAATCATAACAGAATGATAAGTTCTAAAAAAGTTAATTAAATAAATACTAACTTGTCATATTAACCTCGAAAATTAGTTTAATTCATAAAAAGTCTCAAATTATATTTATTTGGGTATTTATAACATCAATTATGTCAATATTTCATTAATAAGATAATTACTGCATCATCGTTGTGTCATAAATAAATTAAATTATTTAATGTCTAAAAATTAAAAATAAAATACCATTATGTAGGAAATCGTTTTATCTTTCTAATGAATATTTATAGTCTAATTTATATTATGTATAACCCCATATTAAAAATGTTTTAGTAAATAAACTTTGATTTTCACTCTTTTAACCCTTCTTTAAATAAATTAATAATAAATGTCCTAATCTAATCCAAGTGGGCCTAAATGGTCATATGTTATTCCTAAGTTTGTTTTTGGTCGAATTACACTTGTCCAATAGAATTAGGACATGTGTTAGGGTAATAATAATATCATTTCTACCCTTAATTACCCTATTTACTTTTAACCGTGGTAAAAAAAGTAAAAAGTTACTATTCACCAAAAATTATTTTCATCTCATTGAACCACATTTTACTTACTAACATCAACCGTGTCTCTTGGATTTTTGAAGTTCCACTCACAGAAGTGGTAAAATTAAGTTTTATGAACAATTCAGTTTTTTAACTACCACTTAGTGGTTTCACTATTCATCAAAAATTGAAAGTTTTCAGAAAAATACCAAAAATTAGGCCTAAGCTATATTTGATATTATGAACTCAAAAATGATGTCTATTTTACCAAATTCAAAACATATCAGTTTCATTAACTAATTTAAAAATTAATTCCCGTCGTCAAAACAAATAGCGTGTTTTTAAGAGATAATAACTATCAAAAGATTGAAACTTGTTTATAACTGGTTTAAATGTGAAATTACATCCAATGACCATCATTGTATTAAATTGTAAAAATATATTATAAATATACTTTAAAACCACTAAAATTAATAATTTATCACTATTAATTATTTCGATTGAAAAAGTTGTTTTTAATTAAAATTTAGTAATTTCCACTATTCATCAAAATATGAAAGTTATCCGAAAATTACCAAAATTTCACCCTAAGCTAATTTCGATATTCCGAATCCAAAAATGAAGTCCATTTTGAAAAATAAAATTTACAAAATTTCAAAAAGTGGTTATTACTATTCATAACCACTAGTTTTAATAATATTTTAATAGCATATCGTTGTTTAGTGAAACTCGGTATTGCGTACTACACACGCTATCAAAGAAGGTCGCGATTGCGCGTAATGAAAGGCAAGTCAAGGATGTGTGTTGTTCAAGATCCTTTTGGTGTAGCGTACAACACAAGACATTAATGAAATTAAAAAGAATAAAATCTCGGGGTGTTACATTCTACCTCCCTTAAAATGAATTTCGCCCTCGAAATTCATCGGGGTTATAAATGGTTTACTATTCGAAAGTTTCTTTAATAGAAACCCACATCGTAAAAAGGAATACCAAAACCAATCTTTAAAAACAAAAGTATGAAATGTAACGGTTACCCAAATAAACTAATCACTGGGTTTCCACATAGGTGAAAATATGGATATGGAAGAGAAATCTAACCATCATGTTCTGATGGAGAGTGGTAGAGAACATGACTATGGAAAAGCTAGAAATCACAAAGCCATAAATTTGTGACGATCTAAGGTACCATCTGATTCATCAGATATAAGAGCACTAAGACAACATTTTTGGTTTTCAAGATCATTTCCCTAAAGTTGATGAAATTGGAATTAGAAGAAATACTTTCGTGATTTTGGTATAGTCTCACCGTTTGTCGTTCTTTGGACAATTTACACTTCATATCTTAAAGAAATGAAGTTAAATTTCTCATTCATTATGTGTTAGCAGATCATGTGATAGAATGATGGGTCATTCCATCTCTTTCAAACAAAAGTTAGCAAAAGTTATAAGTCCATCTTATGGTTAATCGTATATGGTTCCAAAAATGAACTTATACTTCATATATCATACCGCTTAATAAAATAAAACTAGTTTCTACTAACCAGGGACTTCCTGTAGGCCAGTGTTAGGCGATAAAGGCCAGTCGCACTTCAGTTGTGGGTTCGATTCCCACAGCCTTGTCCGACGCGATGGGCTGTCGCCCTTCCTGCAGGTTGTCCTTTTTCTAAAACTATATTACTATAACATCCCATCAATAATATCGAAAAAACTTCTATCCTTAAACAATACTAACTTCTGTCCAACATAATCAATTCCAATCTTTAGGCTTATCCATAATACTGTAGTCCACTCTCATAACATAGTGAAAATGATTACCAGAGATTTAATACCATCGTTGATCCCCATATATCATAAGATATGTCTTGTTGGTCACATTCCAAACATTCAAAGGCCTTAATAATGTATTCTCTTGAATAACCATTGAACCATAGTGAAAACTTGAATGTAGTTAAAAGTTAACACTTTTCACATACCAAAATCCTCAAAATTCTATATACTCAAACCATGATATCACTTAGTCCTTATATCAATCATGAGCTCATGAATACTGTTAAACATTTCGTTTTCTCGTTTTCCCTTCATTATGCGCATATCATCTTATTTCCAAAAATATCTCAATCACTTTGAATACCACATTAGACCAATACATAAATATTCCAATACTGTATGATACAACATTATTTTGGAATCCCATTACATAAACACTTAATCATTCCACCACATCGTTGTCATATTCAACATCGCCAATAGTGATCGCATGTGACTTCCCTTTGTCCTTTGCCTTAAGTGGTTGCTCATGTTGATCATCACTAACCCTTGGATTAGGGCATTTATTAGCATAATGCCCCATTTCCTTGCACTTGAAGCATTGAAGTGTTGGTGGTGCGTTCTCTGCAGTCTTTGCTTTATTCACATAATTAGAAACCCTTTTTCCATTACTTCGACACTCAGCTGCTCGATGACCATCTTTTCCACACTTAAAACATTTTCTAGTCCCTTTAAGACAATCTCCACCATGCTTCCTTCCACACTTTGAGCATAAGGAAACATTCATCTTCTTTTCACCATTATTCTGAGATTTCTCCTTGAACTCCATCTTTCGTTTCTTGTCAAAACCATGAGATGGATATGTAACACCAACTTCCATTTCTACCTTGATAGCACAACGCACAATTTCTTCATAGCTACTGAAGTATCTTATAGCTAATGCCCTTCGAAGACTTGGTTTTAAGCCACTGAAAAATCGATCAACTTTACTTTCAGGTTGGATGATAATGCCAGATGCATACCTGTCAAGTCTTGTAAAATTCTCTTCGTATATACCAACAGATTCATCATCCTTCTGCTTCAGCTCAAGAAACTCCTTTTCCATCTTTGTTCGAAGAATACGAGGGAAGTACTTACTGAAAAACAAGTTCTTGAACTCATCCCATTCCATGGACTCAATTTCATCTCTTGGCCTCGTATTCTTGATAAGATTCCACCATTGATCAGCTTCACCTTCCAAACGATATACTGCTAAGATGACTTTATCATGTTCAGAATATTGAAGAACTGAAAATATCTTTTCATTGGTACTGATCCATTGTTCAGCAACAAGTGGATCGGAAGACCCATTGAAAGAAGGTGGACGTTGCCTCATGAAGGACTCAATAGAATATTTTTCCCTTCTCTGCTCATTTGGAAGTCCAGAATGATTCATAGCTTGTGTAAGTATAACAATAAGATTTTGCACTCCATCTCCCATAACATTTTTTTGTTCATGAGGGCAATCATTGCATTTTCCATTGCATTGATCAACACGGTTCCTTCGGGTTCCATCCATCTTCTAAAACCCAAAAAGAATAGTGTGAGAGGCAAAAATCATGCTAGGGAAAACAACATAATAAAGGGGGAGTACCTTCAATATCTAACATCTTAGGTTTAATTCTATGATCGTTAGCGTAATTCTAGTACTATAACCTATACGTATACTTAACCTTAGGGACATCCCTAGACATACCTTAGAAATATCTCTAGGGATCTCACTAACGTTTTCGCATCCTAGTTTCCAAAGGTTGACTAAACCTTTTCTCTGATACCAACTGTAGAGACCCGAAGCTTGACGTACATTGACATTACATTACATTTGCGGAATACTTAGTAAATAACAAAAACACTCACACAAGGACCATAATAGTTTAGTGTCTTTGGAAACTCGGAATATAATCCTCTAATCCTGGTAAAAGATCTTCAACATCTCCCATAAAGATCTTCCTTTTTATTATACCTGAAACCTTTCTTTATATCCTGGGGAAAAGAAAACATAAAAGGGTGAGCTCAAATGCTCAGTAAGGGTAAACAAAAGAAATATCAATCACATCATATACATAAGCACAAAACATTTTGGAAATCTTATCCTGCAAAAGAGAGCATAATTTCATAACATGGGATAAATCATAGTAGTGAAATGAAATCCCAATAATCATAACTTAAAACATGAAACATTGTGGCATACACACATAATCATAGATAATCATTTCTTATTATTCAAGACTCATTGCCAAGACTATCTTAGTGGACAAAGTCCCTTTCTGAACCGATTCACCCTCGTTTCAGTCCGGTTTCACTGAACCGGTATAACCTACCATTCCAGCCATGTATATCTCATGAGATATAAAATCTTTACCCAATTCATTGGAGGGAGATATAGGTCCCACCCATCTCATAATGATACCATTCTTATGTGTGCCACAAAATCATAAATCATACATCATTGCATAACCCATGTAATACAAATGGGAATCTTAAACATCATGACATCATGAAACAGTTCATATAAGATAAAATAATTCATAAAAATAATTCCATCACAACATAATCAAATCAATGTAATAATAGGGATAAAAACATAACCCTTTATTGTCTTAGATGGAAAATAATTTTGATAAAACACTTGAACTCCATTCTTGAGGAAAATATCCTTTCTTCTTCAAAAACACTTTTCCTTTCATAACATGTCATAAAATTCTAAACTAAAAGAAGTTGATTAAAAATAAACATGAAAACTTGTAAAGGAAGATTCTTTGAAATAATTTTTTAAAAATCCATTCATGCCGTATAAGTTAAAAAAAAACATTCTTCGTACTTTTGTCGGAAAAGTCAAAAATTACCTCGTACGAAAAATGACAAAAGATTCCTTTCATATCTTTTACTAAAAACTCACAGAAAGGTAAAATTGGATTTAAACAATTGTAGGTGGATGGAAATAATATTACATATTGAGGGAACATGGATGTGGATGATAAAATACACCCCAGTAAATGCCAAAGTAAAAACAATCTCGGATAAAAATGAGATTGTGATATTTTCCCTTACCTTAGGTCCGATTTTCTTCGTAGGTGTCCGAACCTCCTGTATAATGATTTAAATAATGTCATTGACTTATTACAGAATCATACTCATTGTTATTATATCATATATGTTTCACTTATG